>OZ024795.1:17807809-19196142 GCA_964017045.1 Omphiscola glabra
GGGCAGCCCCCTGGTATTTGGTACAGTGCTGGGCAGCCCCCTATTGGCTACTGTGCTTGGCACGCCCCTGGTGTTGATTAGAAATATCTGCAGATCTTCTCGTACTTTACCATTGCTGATGGGCTGTGGGGGTGGGGGTGAAGGCTGTTCTGGTGGTGTTAGGGACAACATGTTTTTCTCACCAGCCTCCAACGAGCACAGCAGGGCAGCATTGGTTACAGAGGGGGCACGGTTGATGGTGGCAAAGCCAGATTTCCTGCCAAGGGTGTTGGACTGATAGGACTTCTCAGCAGACTTCTTGGGGAGAGTGTTGGATTGATATGAGTTTTGTGATGCCAGTGGCACTGGGACTGTGCTGTAAGGTGTCGCTGTGACCTGGTACACATCAGGCTGGTTACTTTCTGGAGTCATGTAGATTGGGCCAACGGACTCCTCCATCTCTAGGTCAACAGAAGAAATTTGGGCCATGTTTAGCTCTATGTTGGAATCTGGTGCTGACAGCTTTTAAGAAGACAACATTTTAAAAAAATATTTTAACAATCTTGCCATGAAACTCAATTCTTAGTGTTAAATGTGACAATAAATAACACCACACATTATCTTAAGGAGTTACTCAATTTCTGTCTTTTAAACTTTTTATTGATTCTTTTATTGATATTTTTTTTTCTAAGGTACAACATTATTAGTAAGAAATAAGTAAATAAGTAAAATCTTGTAACGACACAGATAATCAAATAACTAATTCTATCTTTATATGATCAATTTACAATTTAGCCACGAATCTTTGACACTTGACCAGGAATATTTAACCTCCGAAAATTTAAATAGTTTTAATCATCCCTATATATTCTGGAATTGTAATTGCTCAACAATAGATAGAATGGAAGGAGTATAATGTTGCTAGTAATTCTTTTCCAAAGAACATTAAAAATGTAACTAAAACTTAATAATAGAATTTTAATTTAACTCAATTGTTAGTTTTAATCAAGGATGTTTAACAAAAAAAACTATTCTCTGATTTTCGGTTTTGAAACCAAAAACAGTTGTTTTCACAAACCTAATATTTATTGTGAAGGTTTGTCTACCCATGATTTATTGTGAAGGTTTGTCTACCCATGATTTAATGTGATGGTTTGTCTACCCATGATTTAATGTGATGGTTTGTCTACCCATGATTTAATGTGATGGTTTGTCTACCCATGATTTAATGTGGTTTTTCTACCTATGATTTAATGTGATGGTTTGTCTACCCATGATTTATTGTGATGGATTGTCTACCTATGATTTAATGTGATGGTTTGTCTACCTATGATTTAATGTGATGGTTTGTCTACCCATGATTTAATGTGATGGTTTGTGTACCCTTTATTTTTTTTTTTTATAATACTAATTAAAAAATGGCACATATAATCTCAATATAAATTTAATTTTTTGGATTTTGAGAAATTGACTTTCTTATGTATAATAAATGAAATACTTATAGGTCTGAAAAAATAAATATTTGTTTTTATTAAAATTATTGTTTTCATTCGGTCTATTTACAAGGTCAGTGTATGTTTGAGTGTGTCTTTGACAGTGACTGTGTTGCTCGTGTGTCAGTTACACTTCATACTATGAAGGTTTTCTGAAACATTGCCTGCAACCAATAACTATACAAGAGCTTATATAAAGTAATATCAAAATATAACCTTGAGCAGACAGTTAAATTAAATGTAAAATCAAAATCTGGTTCTGGTTGTATAAAACCAAATACTGATTTGTCAAAAAATATGTTTTTCACATCCCTATTTCTAATGCATTCATTTTTTTCTTTATCCTTTTATTCATTTTAATTGAATACAAACTTATTTAACTACTGTATTAACCCTTCCGGTACCAGGCGCGTCTTTTTGCAGTGACCTACTTTTTCCCTGTGGCCCAAGCGCGTCTATTTGCCACATAGAGGGGTATCCAATATAAACACAGAAAACGAGGCTATAACCTTTCACCTTAGTCTCGGGCAGAATGTTTATTCGTTAGGGGAATAGTTGAATTTTTTTTTTTTTTTTTGCCTTTTAAATTATGAAAATCAACCAATTACTGATTTTTTGTACCAATCTGTATTTGTTGTTTCCTTGGCGCTATTGATGACGACTTACGCCCACATAGAGGAGATATCTATTATAATTAGAAAACGAAGATATAACCTTTCAACATAGTCTCAGGCAGAATGTTTATTTGTTACGGGAATGGTCGAATATTATTTTACCTTTTAAATTAGGAAAATAAACCAATTACTGATTTTTTTGTGCTGATCTGTATTTGTTGTTTCCGTGGCGCTACCTAGCACTATTGTAGTTTCCTTGGCACTACCTAGCACTATTGTAGTTTCCTTGGCACTACCTAGCACTATTGTAGTTTCCTTGGCACTACCTAGCACTATTGTAGTTTCCTTGGCACTACCTAACACTATTGTAGTTTCCTTGGCACTACCTAGCACTATAGTAGTTTCCGTGGCACTACCTAGCACTATTGTTGTCTCCTTGGCACTACCTAGCACTATTGTTGATGACAACTTACGCCCACTTGATAAAACCTTTTGTTCTGAAACTATTATTGAGCTTTAATTGGGATTAGATGATTCTTATTTTTAACAACCTTATCCATTTCTCAACAGATAATTCTCTACATGTTATTATCAATTGTTTAAAACAAAATTTTAAAAAAATAATTTACAAACCTATCAAATTTTGGCTCATTTCAAAATAATGTCTGGGCCAATGGGAAAGTTAGCTAAAAGTAGGTCGGTACCGGAAGGGTTAAGCATAAATGCATTTTGATTATCATTTCCCTTTCTTAAGAAAACTATCTACTATCTCCCTTACCTGTTGATCCTCAAGCATTTGATGAGCCCACTGTATGAGACCTATGGCATCAGAGGGGATGCTAACCACTGGATCTTTCTTGTGAAGCAACACTAACACTCTACACAGACGATGGATGACACCTCTTTGGAAAAATTATGTTAAAAAGTAAACAAAAAGTGAAGAATGTTGTGAACTAGATTCATGGACGCATATGGTATGGAAAAGGTGTTGGGTGCACAGAGTATTTGTGTAGCTGTTTCTATGTGCTTGGTATTTTGTGACTAGTTGGGTATGGGAAATGACATGGTTTTTATGGCTTTGGATAGCAGTGATGGAGTAATTCTCTAATGGAGTGTTAGAATTTTGGAGTTATTTGTTTAATAAAGAGACATTTGACATGAATCAATGTGTTTTTTTTAAGTAATTGAATTTCCCCCTAGAAAACAAAGGTATTGAACTGTGGTAATATCAAAGATCATAACAATGGAATTTGTGATTAATATTGTGTTTGTTACTGCTCCTAGCTGCAGTTTTGAGCCTGCTCCAGAACTGTCAATGTAAAGCCTCATTTAACCCTTGTCACTATCTAAATAATTTATGTAGAAGCTTCACACGTCCCTGGTTCAGTACCTACATTATACTCAGAGACACATGTGTATATGAACTTCACACACCCTTGGTTCAGTACCTAAATTATACTCAGAGACACATGTGTATATGAACTTCACACACCCCTGGTTCAGTACCTACATTGTACTCAGAGACACATGTGTATATGAACTTCACACACCCCTGGTTCAGTACCTACATTGTACTCAGAGATACATGTGTATATGAACTTCACACACCCTTGGTTCAGTACCTACATTGTACTCAGAGACACATGTGTATATGAACTTCACACACCCCCTGGTTCAGTACCTACATTATACTCAGAGACACATGTGTATATGAACTTCACACACCCCTGGTTCAGTACCTACATTATACTCAGAGACACATGTGTATATGAACTTCACACACCCCTGGTTCAGTACCTACATTATACTCAGAGACACATGTGTATATGAACTTCACACACCCCTGGTTCAGTACCTACATTATACTCAGAGACACATGTGTATATGAGCTTCAAACGAAAATAATTGAACATAAAAGCGTGGACTCCCATGTATACAACTAGAAAGATCTACTTTTCATAAGAACAAAATTTAGTGCATGGTTTTAGCGACTTACTATATTCAAATATCAAAGGTATAAATGAAATATTCAAGGCTAACAATGTCCTGAGGTAATGTTTGTGCTGATACTAAGGGGTAAATTAATCTACACCATCATCACATTGTGACAGATGCATGCCAAAGAAGAACAGAAATTTAAGGATGAAACTAATATGCCATAGGAACAAAATATATCATACTTGTACGTGGGTACTCTGGGATCTGATGCATTCATTGCCCTGGTTTTACTTCTTACTTGACTCAAAAGTGTCATGAGGGTGTCTGTGTAAGGGCGTAGCTTATCAAGATGACCTAAATATTCCTCCGGGTCAATTTTGCCAGATCCTTTTGGGTAATCTTCATCTTCTGACAAATAAAAAAACAAAATATTTCTTTGACATCCTTAAATTAATTAACAAACAAATCATGTTCTAAAATTTAAAACTTTCTTGGATAATATTTTACACTTTGACTATTTTCTCTTGAAAAAGAAATTTATTTGTAAACAAAAATTCAGTGACCTTAAATTAGTAAGAAAGTAAATGGACATATCCAACAATATCAATACTTTTTTTTAAAAATGTCTATAAGAGAGTTTTGGAACTGATAAATTATGGAATCATTTGGAAATTATTTTCCAAGTGAAAGCAAGATTAAACGTCTATTCAGATAAACAGTGTTCTTAATTTAATAACTCACCAAAGGCGTTGTTCTCATAAACAGGAAGCTGGAAAACAATTATCAAAACACATTATCAGTAGATTTCACTCAAATGTGTTGATATTACTTGATAACATATTCATTCATATCTTAAGTAAATAATAGATAAGTGAACGTCAATGATTGTGGACACACAGGAATATGTTATCCAGAGAAAAACTGCAGCATTGATAGCGTTTAGAATTTACCTGTCTAATACTTCCTGTTTCCATTTGTCTGACTGTGTAATTTTTGTTCTTCAAGTTGACATTTCGTCTGAAAAATAAACATTATAATTGTTTCTGTTTAAAATTTCTAATAGTATTTTACAAAATGAAGCAACACAGAAGGAGGGAAGCTTTTTTATGTGATTCATATTGTGTCAAGTTATATTTGGTCCCCAACCACGATATTCATGTATTTGTATTGTTTCAGCAGACCTGTTTACTCTTACGATTTTGGTGTACAATGTACGGTTTTGAGGTGTAAACATTATATGTACTGTATGTTTATTTTTTATTATAAATATAAGGCATTGAACGATGTTGTGATGATTTTGTACGATATTAAGAGTTTGAGGGTAAACAGGTCTGTCAATAAGCCAAGGTGTAACAGTGTAGCCCTCCGCGGCCAAGGTGTAACAGTGTAGCCCTCCGCGGCCAAGGTGTAACAGTGAAGCCCTCCGCGGCCAAGGTGTAACAGTGTAAGAATCGTATGCCTTAATCTGGTAGGGGTTGTAGCAGCTTTTCATACTGTATAAGAGTTGCGACCAAACTACAGCGCAAACAACCCAACAATGGATTCTACAATCAAGATCCACAGGAGCGATCCTCCGTTCACGTTGCCAGACCAAATACCTAGCCTTAAAAACAGTGGCGGCTGACACCAGACTTGCCCTAAGTGTTGTAGTGGCGGCTGACACCAGACTTGCCCTAAGTGTTGTAGTGGCGGCTGACACCAGACTTGCCCTAAGTGTTGTAGTGGCGGCTGACACCAGACTTGCCCTAAGTGTTGTAGTGGCGGCTGACACCAGACTTGCCCTAAGTGTTGTAGTGGCGGCTGACACCAGACTTGCCCTAAGTGTTGTAGTGGCGGCTGACACCAGACTTGCCCTAAGTGTTGTAGTGGCGGCTGACACCAGACTTGCCCTAAGTGTTGTAATTGCAAGCATGTTTCTTTAGCAGGACAAAAAAAGTAGATGGAAAAACTTTGATATAATAGACTGGCATTGGTCTCAGGAATATTAATCATTACAGATAATATAATGTGAAAATTGTACCAGAACAAGGCTGACGCTGACAATAAGATACAATTTTGTCCTGCCTTTGGTCAAGATGAGAGATGTGTGTCATGTCTGAATCAAGTCATATGTCAGAGCCATGAGTTTTACATGTCAGATGAAAAGCCAATACACATGAAATGTCAGATTTGAGAGTCGCATGTGATGTAATATGCTTGAACCATGTGTGATTTCATATGTCTGAACCACATATGTGATGTCATATGACTGAACCACATATGTGATGTCATATGTCTGAACCATGATAATGACACTAACCTGTTCCTCCTGACACACACACAGGCCACAATGATGACTACAACACAGATAACTAGGCCAGCCCCAACACCAGACACAATAGCAACGACTAGGTTCACTTTGATTCCATCATCTACAGATTCTGTCAGATAGAGACGCACTGCAGTTCAGAAGCATTATTCCAATATACAAGTGAATCAATGGACATGTATAGCGGGACTGAAGTATTAATTCATTCTAAACAATTACATTGTCCATAACTAAGTTGTTAGAAACACTGACCTGTGCAGACTAGATTATCTCCCTGTAGCTCAGCTGATCCAACACACAATTTCAGGCAAACTCCACGAGATATTGAGATAAAGGACACGCATCTGAGGAGATTTTTAAGAAAATTAAATTTAACTTCATTTACTGGCACATATGATAGGTGGACACCAGGTGGGGAGGGGGTGACAAAGTTGGGGTATGGTCACAGGGGGTACACAGGAGGGTGATCACTGGATGAGTCAACACAAAAAGGGTTGTAGACAGGCAGGTGGACACAGGAGGGGAGACACAGGATATTTAGTGATATGCAATAATGTGCATGTGGTGTGTGCAGTGTCTTTATGTGTGTGTGGTTGTGTTAGTGTATGTGGGGTGTTTGTAGTGTGTGTGTGTGTAATGTGTGTGTGTGGGGTGTCGATAGTGTATGTGGTGTGTGATTGTGTTTATGTGCCATGTGGTCTGTAGTGTGTGTGTGTGGTGTTTGTGTGTGGTATGGTGTTTGTTGCATGTGGTTTGTGTGGTGTATGTGTGTGACATGAGTGTCATGGTGTGTGCATCATGTTGTGTGTGGGTTGCAATTAAACCAAAATCTATCATCACATATTCCAGTGTCAAAGGGGAATAATTAGTGAAAGTAGGAAGTAAGCTGATCCAAATATTAGCAGCATCTGCTGAGTTCAGTTCAAAGGACAGAATAATTTTTTTAATGATTATTTCTTTGTTGAGCAACAGTAGTAAACACAATTCATTGGCAATCCTTTAATTTCTTCTTTATAACAGCGGCTCCACAACAACTCCAGAAGATACAACTAATAAAAAGTTAATGAAATGAAAAGAATAAGGAACAAACAGCAAAATAAAAATAAGAACTGGAAATTACATTCTGAACAAAATTATTCCAAAAAAAAAAAAAAAAAAAAAAAAAAAAAAATTATTCCAAGTAGAATGTAGGCCCAAGTGGTTTCTTGGTACTGAACAATTGGGAAGTTTCAAGAGCATTCTAAATCCCCTTGTAGCTACTGAAAACTAAGCCAATAAAAATAGAGCCTTTTTGTAAGTGTTTAATTTTGTAGTTAGTATCAGGGTGGCCGAGTGGTCTAAACTGAGCAAATTTCAAGTTGATGGTCTGGAGTTCAATCCCAAACAAAGCCCAGTCAAGCAAAAACACCACCAGCACCCCGGGTGGATGGGAAAGTCTGAATTCAAACCTGGAGATGGAGTCCCAAAAGGCGGATAACATTGGTACAATGAAACATTCTGACAACTCCTGCGACGCCACTGGTGCCAAGCTGTATCATCCACATGATGTTCCCTTGGGGTTATCCAGCGGCGTGGAGAGAGGCAATTTGCTGTTGGGAACTAGCTTATAATCCTAAAAGAATAATCCCAGCAAAATTAGAATTGCCGCCTTTTAAAACTCCAGTTCTCTTTAAAGCGGGATACTCTACTGCCAAAACAAAACTCAGACGCCATTTAAGTGCAGAACCAAGATCTGTACCTGTAATTAACATGACTGAGCTCTTAAATAAGAAAACTGTGAAATAAAAATAACTCAAGTCATGAAGCTGCATGCAGCTGTTTCAATGAATAAATGCATCTCTTTTCTTGTCTGAAAATGATTTCACCAATAATCACACATGCAAGGGAAAATCAAAATGTAGAAGTTAACAAAAATATATACTTAATTCCACTTTTTAAAACAAGAACTATGGCTACTGTTGAATACATCTAGTAATTAAAATGTGTAAACAAGTCAGCTGATCTAAAATTAATTGGTTTCTTTTTTTTTAAACCACTCCATTTTCCACCGGTTGCTAAGCTGATGAAGACAAGGCATGCCCATTGATAAAAATATGACAGGATTGTTTTGTATATCGCCAGCAGACTATAAACTGCAACTGTAAATAAACCTGTGCTAATGAAAGTTGCTGGCACCAATTTTGTTGCAGCAAGCATCACTTGGTCACAGAAAGTTGAGAATCCAGTTAACATATCTGCAGTGCAAATTTACCTTAAGATGACACTTTGATCAACATACATCTTAAGCTGAAGATGTGTACTTACTTGATACATATATCTGGCTTGTTACACTGTAGGCAGTCTGAGATGGTACATGAAGCTGAAAATATAACCATTGAAAACCACACTGTACATTACTGGTAAACTCATCAAATAAATATAAAAGAAAAAAGCATTGTAACCTGTTATTTTTATTGTGGTCTGTCTTATTCTTTTTAATTTTATTACAGTCAGAATTCTTCACAAATCACATAAATAACTTTTTGAATGTATAATGATAACGTCTCAAATCACATTAGATAAGATTGGGATTGTAATTCAACATCTCTCACTAGAAATCAATTGACTTTCTCAAGGAATATAATTTACACATGTGAATTTGTTTAACTGCCTAATTTAACATCAGACCTGTTTACCCTTAAACTCTTAAAATCGTACAATATCATCACAAAATTGTTCAATACATTATCTTAATAATAAAAAATAAACATACAGTATATATAATGTATACACCTCAAAATTGTACATTGTGTGCCAAAATCGTAAGAGTAAACAGGTCTGTAACATGCTTTCAAATAGGGCTGCCGATATTGTTCCTCCTTACAGACAATGCATCACTGGTATTCTGACACCTCACATGATTTGGTGAGTTTTACTCAGTTATAAACAAACACCAAACCTCATGATGTTACAACATTGACATATTCAAGGAGAATTTTTCAGTAAGAGTATGCAGTTTATCTTTACATAATATGTATTTATAAAATATTTTTTAAATCTCTTGAAAAGCAGCACCTATTTCTAACTCCGTATCTGCCCCTCCCCCCCCCCCCAGCCCTACCCATAGGAAAAGCTTTAGTCCCTTACCTACTTTTATGCTATAGGTCTTTTTGAACTTACACTAACATTTTATTGGTATTCAACAGCATGCATCATTGTTATATTTTAAAATGCTGATGCATACACATTTTGTTTGAAGTTCCTGTTCACTGTATAATGAAATCAATATAATCTTATTTTAAGTCTGCACTGCAGGTGAAACCAATGCCCCCCCCCAAAAAATCAATATAAAAGTATTTTAAGTATGCACAGCCCTGAAGCTTTTGCCCATGCTACTCTGAGCTTTACAACTTAATTACTCCCAATAAATTTCCCCAGAATAATCCTCATAGACACTTTCCCTTGTTTTATTACTCATCATTCTCTTGGCAATAAAAATTGATGTGTGTAGAAACATTTTGAGCACTATCTAGTTTTATATTGATTCCAGCACATAATTCATTAATCAGTTTTTAAGAAATGTGTCGTCTCAGGTGCTGGATAAAAGTTGCAGCTTTAATATAATAAGACATCATAGCCATGCTACAATTTCTTCCTCTGACAAAGAATACCATTCAACCTCTCTTTTAAAATATCTTGGTTTTATTTGCTTTACAACATAGAGATGATTAGGGAATTTTTATTTAATAAAACTCAACATATTATTATGTTGGATCGTAATGAGTAACATATATTTTTTTATATATATATATTCTCATACTTTTCTAACATGTATATTTTATCTCATATAAATTAAAGCAAAATAATATAAATCAACTGTTTAATTTCTCATCATGTTTAAAACACCATAAATAAAACAACCACTAAAAGCATAGTTTTTCGCAAAAATCTCTTATAAAATGTAATATTGGAGAATGGGGGGTGGGACTGAAAATTTGACAAAACATGCATTCAAGTTACACATTTTATAAGAATCCCAATTACTGTTCCCTTACCCCCCAAGGCTCACAACCACACATTTTTTTCACGCCCCTGAACTATATTAATATTCTCCTGACCCAACAGCTTTTACACAGCAGATTTATTCCACCAACTATTTCAGAAAATACAAAAGAAAATGTTACACACCAAAAGCGCTTACGATTTTTTAAAAAAGAATCTCATTTAGCGCAATGAGTCTATTTGCCATGTTTCAGCTTGATAGCTTGATGAAAAGTGGGCCAATTAGCCGACCGAAGATTTTGCCACCCAGCAAACAAAAGTGAAGTTAATATAAAGGATTTAAAAGGGCACTAAAGTATTTATCCATATGCTGAAAATGAATACGGCCAAATTTCATCAAAACACATTTCTATTTATTTGGATCGATCAAAGAATCTTATCTTATCCTAATGAGTTATACAACCTACCATTTCTACAGTTCTTGCCGTCCTGATGCAGTACATAATCAAGAGGACATGAACAATTTGAGTCCTTACATTGTGCCTTCCATCCACACTCTGTTTCACTGCTACAGCTATCTGATCAATAAACAGGTACAATTGTTTATATATATAGTTTTAACCATTCTCCTGACATCCAAATTTAGTTTTGTTGGGAAATTTAAATTTTCCATAAGTTATATTGTTATGATAAAAACCTAACTGACATTGGTACTAAGTCAAAATATCAAAGAACTTGGACTAATATGAGGGTCCTAAGAGCATAGGCATAGGAGCCAGACTGATAAACAAGTGAAATTCAATACGTAAATAAATTATAATAATTCTAAAACAAAACATCCAACAACCATCTTTTATGCTGTTTTGTTTGTTTTATTAAAACATGATGTCTTTTGAACAGCCAACTTTTATGCTGTTTTGTTTGTTTTATTAAAACATGATGTCTGTTGAACAGCCAGCTTTTATGCTGTTTTGTTTGTTTTATTAAAACGTGATGTCTGTTGATAAGAGAGAGAATGAAACATTGTTTCAATATTTTAAACCTGACAATTTTCTTTTTTTAAAGCCAAATTTTTTAGAAGAATTTATGGGGGTTTTTTAGTAAGAAGTTACGGATGACTACTTTATTTTATTAGTATGATCTACAAGAGCTTTTTAGACAGGTTTAAAAAAGGTTTATGAATGTAAGCTCGGAAAGGCAAGTTAGTCTGGTAATAGAGATGAAGGTGAAACAAACAGGTAAAAGGTGTATAAGACGATGATGAAACAAGCTGATCTAAGGTGATGAGATGGATGGTGAAACAGGAACAGGGTAAAAAAGATGGTGGTGAAACAGGTACAGGGAAAAAAAGATGGTGGTGAAACAGGTACAGGGAAAAAAAGATGGTGGTGAAACAAACAGATACCAGGTAAAATGATGGTGGTGCAATCGGTTTAAATTATTCCTATTGAGCTTTGGAGGCTATAAAAAAAAGTATTACAGGTTGCTTTTAAGTTGTAGAATCATATACATACATAATCGCTTTTAAACATCCAGATAAATGCTGTATAAATGCTATACTCATTGATTCCCTGAGTGCTAACATGAGATTAATTCAATACAATTTTGTTTGAGCCTTAGAGATTTCATTAAGCTACAACAATATTACATTAAAGCGATTTTTAAAATGAATTACTTTTTGAAATATTTCATCCAATCCCTCATCCAAGATACACTAATAATTCAAATTTTTGTTACTACCTGCTAAGTGTTAAAATTCATTTTTTTAAAGACCTTCATTTGAGGCTTCTTCATCAAGACTTTAATGCAAAGGATTTTAATTTATCTATTTAAATGAAATGTATTTGTAATTCAGTAATTGAAAAGGATAAATGCAGAATTTCAATAACAATAAAAACCAGATGTTCCACCAAACCATGAGGGAGGAGCGGCAGTGGCGTAAGATGTGGTGTAAGAAGGGCGGTGCGGAGGGGGCAGTCCCCCACCACTGCTGGACTTTTTCTTTATATACAAGAGCAGCATAATTGGTCATCTGCAGAGGTTTTTTTCGAGGAAGGGGGCTGCAAAATCTTGGCCCGTCCCAGGTTGTCACTAACCCTATCTATGCCACTAAAGTGCTGGAGGACTAAATCCTTAAATCCTCCTAGTATCTAATCTCTTATCATTTTCCCCTTTTAATGATATTTTATCTTATAATTCAGCTCTAATTGAATTGTGCAGCTTTAGAAAATCTCTAGTTAATATAATTATTATTACCTTGACTTTGTGCTGTTGTTATGGGTAGATAATGGACAATGCAGATAAGAGCAAGAATTCTAGTTGGTGTCCACATGTTGGTTAGGTGCTTCCCCTTTTCCCATGGCACACTTCTTTACCCATGTCCCCCTGAAATTATGAAATAAAATAATGTTGTTTATTGGTGACGTAACTCACACATCTATTTCACTATATAATAAAATAAATAAGAGTTTCAAAAAAGCAGGTAGTAAAATGGAGGTGTGGGGATGCAAGTTCAGTAGCCCTCCCTCCAACCTGTTTCTAAATTTAAATTTAAAAGCAGCTACTCATTTCTTCAACCAAATACATTTATTTGTTTACAAAAGCTAATGAATCATCACATTAGAAGATTAAAGATGTTAGGCTGTTCAATATTGCCCGCCTTCTTGCAAAGACCGAGGTAAAAAAGGTACTAATTCAAGAATTGCCGTTCTCTGACGATGCCGCCTTAACGTTGCACACAGAAGAAGGCTAGTTAATCGTCTATCACACGCTTGTAAAGAGTTTGGACTGTCGATTAGTCTACAGAAAACAAATGTCATGATGCAAGAAGCACCATCCCCTCCAATCATATCTATTGAGGGCCATAATCTGTCAGTAATTGAGCATTTCCCATATTTCTAGTTCTCTCTTCATTGACGAAGAGGTAAAAATCAGGATTGCAAAAGCAGCAGGAAATATGGCTAAACTGAATAAGGGGTGTGGAATAATCTAAAAAAAAAACTGATAAGACAAAATAAGTGTTTATCAGCCATGTGTGCTTAGTAAGCTCCTATATGGCAGTGAAGTGTGGACCACATATACCAGTCATGAGCGGAAAATCAGGAGTTTCCATCAAAGATGTCTCATCGTATTTCACGTATTTGTTGGCAGGACAAGGTGCCTAACACAGAGCTCTTGGAATGTGCAAAATTTGTAGCATATTCTCCGCTCTTAGCATCAGGCGCCTTTGCTGGTTAAACCATGTAAGGAGAATGGAGGAATGTCATATTCCAAAGGAGCTGCTGTTTGAAGAGTTGGCAGAAAGGACAAGACTTATTGGACAGCCCCGCCTGAGATTTATGGACGTTTGCAAAAGGAGCATGAGGGAAGCCAAAATTGAAATCAACAAATGGAATATCATTGCAGAATAACGTTCTAGCTGGCAAACAGCAGTGTAAGAAGGAGTAAAAAAAGGCAGAAGATGCGCGAAACGAAGCCCTTGCAAAAAAAAGAACAATACGGAAGGCCAAATCTAACCAGGAGTCAATATTCTCCTGGGAGAAATGCAGCAGAGATTGCCATTCCAGGATTGGCCTAGTGAGCCATTCGTTGAAGTGTACATAGCTACTCCATTGGAAGGATACCATATATATTGCTTAAACATTTAAACAAACAAAAAAACACACAAAAAACTGCCTTGAATGTAAAAATATCAATACCTAAAACATGTCACATAATCCTATAATAATAGGTATCCTTGAATACCACCATCAAACAACTCTAACGGATCAACTATAGTGGAGGAAAAACTCAATCACCTGATAGATATACTGATTCAACATTGAAAGCAAACTGTGCTGTCTAACCAGGATGTACAAAATAAATTTACATCTGACAATGAAGATTATTCAACCCTTTCACAATCAGGGTTGTTATCTTCTACACATGATGTGTAGCCAGGTCCAGATTAATTTTTTTGAAAATCATTGGTGCATGATATACACCAAAAGCCAGTGCAGCGACATCTATATGCAATGTGCAAATATCAATATTTAAGCTCAAAATAGATTTTTTAGGCAGTGCTCTACATTCCCTTATACTTACAATATTTTTTTGTTAACTACTTCAAAATTAACCAATCCACTTCAATGTTCCATTAGTTTTAAATAACAGTTTAGGAACTTGTTTTAACATGACTGATAAAAAATTTATTTTCATAAAAATGTTATCAAGAAAGTATTAAAAATACTATTTGGGTCATTCACTGAGGGATCCAGTGTGTTGGAGAGTTTAATTTAAAGTTAATCCTTTGAATCAATATATTTTACAACCACTTTATTTTTTATCCTTTATTTTAGTAGGTCTATATTTTAAAGTAATAAAACTGAACATGCTACTATATGTACTGTAAATGCTAAAGTGACTTAGAGCTGAACAAGGGTGAAATCTTGTTTTCATGAAATATAATGATTAAGAAAAATGGCAACTATTGAATTTAATCATTAGCCAAAAAATTTTAGGATCAAAAGCTCAAAATAGGCGTGATACTATATTATATCAGTTACGGTTACTAAAATAAGAGACCAATAAATTTTTGTGTTAAGGGGCCATCCATAAATGACGTCATGTGTCTAGGGGTAGGAGGGGGGTCACATTTTTGTGACGATATGTGGTGGGGGGGAGAGGGCCTTGAGAAATGTGACATCACATGAAAAGCTCTTTATAACCCTAAATTACAGAAATTTTTAACATTCTTTGATAAAACAATTATAATTATTTTATTTTTGTGTACAGGTACACGAGGTCCAAAAAATGGCCTCTGATCAAGTTACAGGCTGCCACGGAGGAAGAGAAAATGGATGTTGTGACATTGACAGTCAAGAGAATTTATGTCAAAATGTGGAGACAGGAGTCATAGAATTAGGACTACCACCTGAAGAGGGATGGAATGAAAAAAATGGTTGACGGGGTGGGGGGAGTAATCTTAGTAAATGCTTTAGGGCAGGGATTCTTAACATTTTAACATCCCTCCCAACAACTGTATAAATTATATTGTAATAAAATTAAAATATGAAAATATTTAAATAATTTTGTTATATTACCAATACAAGTAATGTGCAAACAAAATACATCAGAAAAAAATTTACTGCTACTAATCAAAATGCATAAAAACTTATTTTCTTTTTTTAAAGCAGCAACAACTAGCAATTGCAGCAAATATAATTTTCTGGTCTTCCGCATCTCAGGGCTGGGGAGTTACTTTTACTCCTGGTTAAGAACCACTGTTCTGGTGAAATGTTTTTGACACAGTAGAAATAATTTGATAAACAATGGGAGGTGAATTTCTTAAGGGTTTCTATAGGACAGTAGTGGACAAAGAGAATTTTTTTTTTTGGGGGGGTGGTGCAAAGATTTGTGACGTTATATTTGAGGGGGTGGTGTCTAACTTTTAGTGATGATTTGTGATGATGGGGGAATCAAAAATTGGCCAAATTTGTGTGAAGTAATTTATGGATGGCCCTTAAGGGTAATTCTCACATGTCGGTTTGCATGATCAGCAAGCATTTTTTCATTGCTAAGTTTAAGCAAAATTGTGTTATCATGGATGGAATCAGTTATTAAAATTAAAGAGCCAGGTTAGTCTCAAGTTCTCATGTTGTGGAATTTTTGGAGTTCTTATAATAATTATATTTCATGTGATTGTAATTATCTTTGAGAACTCTTCTGGAACACAATTTTTATATTCTGATAATTGATGTGAAGATTCTTTCTCGAACATTTATTTAATTATTTCAAAGTAATCAAATGCAAACTAAGTAGGCCTAAATATTGATTAATTTTACATTTAAAAAGAATCATATTTGACTATGTGTGATGATGGTGTCTAATTTTATGTTTACTCCAATTCTAATGATTTTTAGACTATAAGCATTGTAGGCCCTCCTACTCATGGGAGTGGGGTAAAAATTGATATTTTATTTTTACCCTTTAAATTTTAATACTTAAACTTAATAAAAGTCATTATATTTTTTATACTACTAGTACATTTTTAGTCTATTTCTATCAGGCTACTTATGGCCACTTTTTAAATTTTATTATAGATTATTCTATTATTTAAATTATTAATTGTGACATTCCAAAAATGAATTAAAATATTCATTAAAAAATGACATGATTATTTTTGTGTGTGGACGTGATCATGGAAAAGTCATGAATGATAGTTTGATGATACTAAAACACTACGACTACGTATATTATTATTATAGTATTTTAATTTGTTATTCATTCATTCATGGTCATTTGTCATGAAAATGATTATTATTTAGCTTAATGAAATTAGGCTGGATTAGACCTACACTATTTATTATTATAATTATACTTATTACTTATATATATATAGTATAGCCTATAATATTACACTATTATAACCTCAGGTTAAAATAGTTTATTTTTTCAGTATCATTATAATGAAATAATGTATAGCCTATAGCCTATAGGCTAGGCATTGGCACTATTTCCCTAGCCCTGCCTAAGGATTCATAATTTATAAGTTAAAAATTAATGTTGGCTTTAATTTTTAATTGTTTTATTATTTCTTGTCTTATTAATATTTGTTAATTCCAAGACATCCTACCGTGACAAGTATCCTGTGTTGTTTTCGACTCACAGAAAACACACATAAATCGTCCATCCATACTGCAATGCTGGGCCTTACTAAAGGCGAAGGAGTCCACCTGGCTGTGTTTTCTGCAGCTAGAATAACAGCGCTGTGTTAAGATTCATTGTTACCGACCTGCTATGTGCACTGTCCTTACACAAACAAAGCCGGTGGGCTGAAAAATCAAACACGCTAGCACTAAGAGAATTGTAGAGCAGTCTATGGTATGATAGGAATTTCTTGGAGACAGGGTGAAACGTGAAACTTTGATACACCAGACAGGCCTCATATATCCCAGTGGTGAGAGGCGAGATGTGGGAGCATTCAAAACACTGGTTTGATCGGT
Source organism: Omphiscola glabra (assembly GCA_964017045.1). Lineage (NCBI taxonomy): Eukaryota > Metazoa > Mollusca > Gastropoda > Lymnaeidae > Omphiscola > Omphiscola glabra. Next base: position 17,825,106 of record OZ024795.1, read on the forward strand.
TCAAGGGGCGCGGCAGCGTGATAGTGGCTAAACACACTGATGACAGCGAAAAAATTTGAACAGCGGTTCCCATATTTTGTCTTGAATAAAACTCACAAATGATTTTGATGATTTAAAACATTCAAACTGTTGTAATTAGCTATAGCCTATATATAATATAAAACTAATTACAACAGTTTGAATTTTTAAAATCATCAATATCGTTTGTATTGTTTTCAGAGGCGTAACTATGATATTTTGCTCCCGGGGAGAAACTTAAAAATTGCCGTAGCGCCCCTCCCCCTTTCTTTTAATCACATTTTTCTATTACATTGAATTAAGAAAACAATTTAAATTTTCATAAAACATTGTATTTAAAGAAGCAAATTTATAGAAATTATAGTACATGACATGACCCACCCAGTCACTGTCGTAGATTGGTTGACATATCATAGTCAACACAAAAGATTTTGTTTTCTTGATTTCACTGTCGCAAACTGGTCAATTACGCAATCAAAATCTGTTTGTTTTTTTTTCAAATGTTCCTCTTTCAGCGCTAAGAAGAGAATTTGGTGTGTCAGGCAGGATAAAATTGTGCCACCAACAGAATCCCTCACTCTCGCCGCACGGCTCAGTATATATATATATATATATATATATATATATATATATATATATATATATATATATATATATATACATGTATGTGTGCCTTTGTGTGGATAACTGACAATTTTGGCGACCCTTGCACTTATTCTGGCGACCAGGGTAGCTGCCCCTTTAATAACCCATCTCTGCACACACTGGATCTATATCTTAATTTCTAAAATTGTGTTTAATAATTCAATTCACGGCTGTTTTTGTTTTATAATTTGTAGGCCTCGAAGAGTTAACGAGATTAATATTTTGGATTGGAGTAGTTGAAATCGATAAATGTCACACGTCAAGAACTAGAACTATATAGGCCTAATCATTTCTATAAACCTCCTCAATGAAAACTGTTTTGATCATCAACCACTGGTAGTTTTGGGGTCTAAGCAGTTACGATAAATTAAATCTGGATGGGTTGATGGGTTAACATATTATTTAAACAAAGTTTAAAACTTGACCACAATGAATGGCTGAGAGCGGAGATTGATCAAGAATGAACACAGGCGAGAGTCAACACTAGGGACTGTTTACCTTTAACACCATTTTTGTTTGCATTCCACTTAGATGAGGTATTAGCCAGTGTTGTCGGAAAGTGACGAAAACATAACATTCCCAACCTGACATGCTTTGAGAGGGAAGACGGGAAAAAAAGGGGGTGGGGGGACATCAAGAATAAAAGATGGGTTTTCATCTCTAGGTCCTGCGTTATTATTTCATTCCTAAAGCAGGTGGAAGAATGTATCCAATACTATTTTTGTTACATATTATTTAAACATTTAAGCCACTAACTCAATTCTGATTGAACTATACTCCGCAAAACAACGGCGGTACCAATGTGTGAACTCAAGTTACTCGTCTAAACGTCTGTACTTCACAAAACATGCATTCAATTAACGCACTTTATCAGATTCCCAACTGGTGTTATTCCCCCCCCCCCCCTCCACCCCGCCCCCAATCAGTACGCCAACTCCCCTGAACTATATTAATATTCAAATCTACCACCACCTTTTACTTTTGCAACACATATTTACTTCAGAAACTATTTCCGTAAAACAGATGAAAACATTACGCACCAACAAAAGAACATATTACGCACCAAACGCGCTTGAGTTATGTTTTAGAATTTCATTTAGCGCAGTTATCGGGAATTTTGTTTTGATCGCTTTTAAACCTTAGCATTAGTGATGGACGTTGTTACGTAGAGAATTGTGTTTTAGATGATATAATATAACATGTTTATCTCATAATTTAAATTCTTTAAAATAAATTAAGAAATATATAAGTAAATGTGTCAGACGAGAGAAACGGTGACGGTAATATGTTCACGACACACCCCTGCTTAGGCGTACCTAAGCGAGGCAGAGGGGGTAAGATGTCCCCCGGGTGTCGGAATAGCTAGTGACGCCAAAACGAGTTTTCGTGGTATTTTATTGAACAAAATAATGGGTTTCAGGGTTGATAGGCGTAGAAAGGAATCTTGTCTGTGGGAGCCAAACACTCAAGCTACGCCTCTGCACATTTGTTCCCTTCTGTATATCATAAGTATGCCAAAGTTCCATCTATGCGAAACTTTTAACATCCTAGCTGAGCGATATTTAATTCACGCCGATCAAACTCGTTTTGGACATTTTGGGGTAAAAAAAATCATCACGATAAACTTCGCTTATTTCATTACACCTGGTATATTTTAATGGGATTGGATGGATACTGATTTAAGACGCCTAAACGCGTTTTATTTGTTAGCAGTCGGTGTAGATGTAGTGGCATCCACCCTGTCATGGTGAGTATTAAGTGTAGACGTGGTGGCACCCAACCTGTCATTGTTAGTATAGGTGGAAGATGTGAGGGGGGGGGTGTGGCACCCATCTTGTCATTGTTAGAATGCATAATGTGAATAAATCGATAATTTAATTGTTCGTTTAAAGACAAATCACTTTTTACTGTGGTACCCATTGTCAATTATTTTGTCAGTATCACCACAATACCTTCAAGAATAGTAATGCCAATTCTCTGGTCAGTATCACCACAATACCTTTCAGAATAGTAATGTCAGTTCTCTGTTCAGTATCACCACAATACTTTTAAAAGAGTAGTAACTGCCTGTTTCGTTTTAAAGGAAAAGTCCATTATGACTGAAGAATAACTTCGTCTTTAAAAAGGGCCAAACTAACAAAAGAAACCCAGCTAATGATCACGTATTGAAAGTTGAAAAGTTGCTGTGTTTTCTTTTCTTCCAAGCCATGAGTTGTGAGATGAGAAACCAATGCATATATAGGCGTCTGTACTGAAATAAGCATCAACTACTGAGCATGGGTGGACCGCGGACGAAGGGTGAGTCAAAGAGGTCAGCTGTCCCGGGCGCCAAAATGTCAATTATTCATATACTTAGTAAAAATTTAGCACCACTTCATAGCACTAAGATACAGGATCCCGAATCTCTAAAGACTAGTTGCACCGTGATAACCAAGACAAACAATGGAACAGGGTGAACGTGACAAGAGTCGTGACTGAGACCATTTGGTGAAATGACAAATCTTTATTTAACTGCATGAGGCAAACTGGAGCTGTGTGATGGCATGGCAAGTTTATAAACCAAATACCTGATACGCATGAGAAATAAGCTCAGTCTCCTGGATACAACTCATGGATTCACGCCGTGCACCAAGTCCAATCAGCGATGAGATACACGGACATCGCTCGCTTTTTTTATTTTTTTATTTGGGGGGGGGGGGGGTGTCATTTTTTTCAGTTGGTAACCTGGGTACGTCTAATTTAGCCGTTTGTGTGTTTGGCTTGATGTGTCAGCAAGGATTATATTCTACAAAACGCTCACGAAACTAGTGAGATAAATGCTTATGGCAAATTATTTGAACTGTGAGTTTCAGAGGCCACTGCTGCCAATAAAGGAATCATTGACGAGAACGATGATGTCAGCAAACGTCCATAAGAGCTTCACATACTTTTATTCTCAATAACGATGAACGATCACTCAAGCTCGCCCTTACACAGTGCACGTGATTTAGTGAGAACCATCTGTGGCGTAGCTAGGGTTAGTGCCGACCGGGTGGCCCCCCCCCCCCACCCACGGAAAACTAAAGAGTTGACCTAAAATTCAGCCCCTTAATATATATAAAAGAACAAGCCACCTGGAGCGGAAGGCCTCCCTCATCCACCCTTCATTTGGTTGTACACAATAGTGTGATGTTTCAGGGAAAGAAAAGGACAACTCGAAAATTAATTAAGAAGTACGGCGACAATACATTGACATACAAAAAATGCTAAATTATTTATTTTCTCCACGGAGTGTAATCATTACTGGTTGATATCCTATTCCTACAGGACCTGCACATAATAATAACAATAAAGAATTGCATCCCAAAATTAATCTATGGAGCATCGTGTTCTCGTGTTCGTGTCTACAATGGAGATAAGGAATTAAGTTTTCCTCGGTATGCCGAGAAATCCTGGGATAAAATTAATTGCATTAAAAGTATATTATAAACTGAATTAAACTATAAAATATTTTGTTTTGAAATAGTAGTTTGTTATTGTATACATTAATTAATAAAAACACAATGCTGAGAATAGTTGAGAGGTTGGTGGTCAATTGCTACAAGTTGATTCATTTTCCACTCCCTATCCCCAGTAATATAGCTAATGATGCTTGTTTAGCAAAAGTTGGATTCAACCGCCTGTAGAAAACAGCCCAACACGTATCTATATGCCGTATGCTGTATATGTCTTACTATACTGACATTGAAATCGTAGCTTCTACCAAGGAAGCGTAAAGTGTGATGCCTGCTGAAGATCCATGTTGTTGACACTGAGTGTGTCCTTCTATCAGTGGCGTAGCGCGCTTAACTCGCGCCCGGGGCACAATACCTTTTTAGCGCCCCCCAATACCTTTTTAGCGCCCCCCCATTCGAAAACCATACAATATTATAGTAAAATATACCATTTGGCGCCCCTTTGTGAGTAGCGCCCGGGGCATGATGCCCCCCTTGCCCCTCCCTCACTACGCCACTGCCTTCTATCGCTGGCCCTGAAACCCGATTGCCTGGGAGATATTCATCTCCTATAAGTAAGTCCTACTTCTGACTCACAGACGAGACACGTTATCCTGATTTCTTCGCTCTGTTCCATTTCAAAGGTGACTTAAGTCTAGGCAATGCCAATCACACCACTAAAATGTCCCCCGAGTCTACATTTACCGTACAATCCCTGACAAAGACAGTGTATGGGTCCATTTCAGACCGCGCTTTTTAAATCTGAGCTTGTTGTGTAACAAGTGTGTCTGCCAATCCCTTTGATTAACACGTGTAGACGGTAAGTAAATGTTTGTATTGTTCAACATTCTCCGGCCGATTATTTATTTTTAAACGCATTCCCCCCCCCTCCCCCCCCCCCCCCCCCCCCGGTCAAGGATCGCTAACGGCCGTGGGTGCACGAAGGGTTAAAGGGGCTTGGTATGGTTGCTACAAGATCCACTCTGCCGAGCACGCGGCATTTATTGACTTTTGGTGCACCATGACGTCATCTGCCGCGCCGTGGGAAGTTTCTTTCAAGATCTACTAGGGGAACTTTGATTTAGAGTGCTTCTAAAAATGTGAGAGACGTGTGCGTCTTAATGAAATTTAATAATTAAATGGATGAGGTAAGGAAATAATAGGCCGACAAAGACGCCATTACCTCCTTGAACTATAAATAAATCCTATTGAATAATAGCTTATATGTAATGAATAAAAGCAGTTTGCTAATGCATGCTGCGCCGTTTCTTTAAATACATACTCATATTGTGTCAGTAACCCATGCACATTGTCCAGCGCGTCTCTGCAATCAGCGCCCTCTTCCATTATTGAGGTACACTAAGAGGACCCCATAGTCATTCTTTTTGGTCCCGACCAATGCTTTGGCAAAAATCTCCATCTCTTGGGCTGGGCTATGCTGTGACATACTAAATATCTGCAACTTAAAGAATGGCTTGTTTGTGTAAATGGGACAGTCAGATTTTGTGTAGCCGGGGGGGGGGGGGGAATATACATACGGGTACATAGTTTTAGTGGGAGTGCTCCCGATATGTCCCATTAAAATTCCCATTACACGATAGACTGTCGGATAGAAAAATTGACTCCAGAAGGCCTAGTGTACTTTGAAATGTTCAAGACAGGCAAACCGTCTATTTTTCAAGGTAGTTATAATCGTATTATCTCCCTTGTTTTCACAATACTGTTAAGACGCATTCTATCTTGAATCTAAATGTCTCTAGAATGGCTATTAAAATTGTCATTATATTCTATAAAGGGCCAACCTTAGCAATTTTGGCGCCTTGGGAGGTTCTAAATTTTACTTCCTACAAATTTTCAGGTCAATATTAACTGTTAATAACATAAGTATTTAACGACAATTTTATTTTTTATATTATAGAGCCAAGAGTCACTAGATACTACTGCTAATATAAATGATCTTAGATTGAAGTCAAACAAACCAGAGAATTAAATAGAGGGAATTTTTTTTTTAACCCAATACCCGCATTGTTTACATTTGTTGAAAAATAGCAACTCCATTTTTAGAGTGAACTCCCACATACTCACATACTATTTTAAAACTTCTTGGTGATTTAAGATTACACATTTCTTGCACATAGATTGGACACAGAGGACGTCCCTATTTAAAACTTACTAAAATACAATCAGTTCGTATCCGGAAATTTGATCGAAAGAAATTTGGTAGATGGAAAATTGATCGACGGAAATTTGATCGAACGGAAATTCGGTCGAATCGTTTTTTAAATTTATACGTTAAAATATTGCGTCAAAATTCTTTTTGAACGCATTATTATGTTTTACGATATAGTATAGTGGGTTCAAAAGAAATTTGACGAAAATTTTAACGTCTGGACTGAAAAAAAGATTCGACCAAATTTTCGTTCGATCAAATTACCGTCGATCAATTTTTCGTCGACGAAATTTCTTTCGATCAAATTTCCGGTAACCCAATCAGTTGGCCTAAAGCAACATGAAACAAAAAATTGCCATGTTTCAGACGTCGGAAAGACCCCCTTACAACCCCCACCACTTTCCATTATAGTTATCTTTTGTACGAAACCCAATAGACGTCAAAATTATACATAACCAATGATGCGGGCCTTACAGAGGCGTAGATAGAGAGTTTGGCTCCCGGGGACAAGATTCATTTTAAAGCGCCCTCTTTTCCTTTTTTCAACTCTCAAACCCAATATATTCATCAATAAAATAATACCAAAGCACATTTTGGCGCCCCTAACTAGCTGGCGCCCGGGTACATCTGTACCCCCTGCCCCCCCTACGCTACGCCTCTGGGGCCTTACCTTAGTCATAAATTATTAATGCTCTTATTTATGTTTTAATAAAGTTTAGTTTGGAAAAAAACTTCTCTCTCCAGTTAAAACACTTACTGGTATATGTAGCAAAAATTCTAAGAGAAATGACTTTAACTTTAACATTAGGAAGCAAAAACAAGACCTTGATTTGAGTATAAAATGTAAGAATTTCAGTTGCGTTTTTTTGTTGCTTGCCATCATATTATGTACAACAGAAAGTATTTCTTCACATCAATATCTGAGATATTCTGATTTGATTGCAAATTTTGTAAATCTACATTTTTATCTACATTTATTGATTGTTATCACTGTCAGTTTTTCAAACTATAAATTTTAAAAACAATATGTATATATAGGACAATACGTTGTCAGAGATGATCATCGTCATGCTGACATTTCAAGTTGTTGTTTCATTCATCGTCAACATCTGGTGGATGAAAACTGAACGTTCATTAACTTTCACAATGAGAGTGTGCGCGTTGCATTTTGAAGCTATTGGGCATTGTGGAATGTTTTAAAAAAGAAACATTTCTTCTCTCAGTACTGAGCCCAAAAGTCATCAGACATGACTTAGGTACTGAGCCCAAAAGTCATCAGACACGACTGAGGTACTGAGCCCAAAAGTCATCAGACACGACTTAGGTACTGAGCCCAAAAGACATCAGACACGACTTAGGTACTGAGCCCAAAGTCATCAGACACGACTTAGGTACTGAGCCCAAAAGACATCAGACACGACTTAGGTACTGAGCCCAAAAGTCATCAGACACGACTTAGGTACTTAGCCCAAAAGACATCAGACACGACTTAGGTACTGAGCCCAAAGTCATCAGACACGACTTAGGTACTGAGCCCAAAAGACATCAGACACGACTTAGGTACTGAGCCCAAAAGTCATCAGACACGACTTAGGTACTGAGCCCAAAAGTCATCAGACACGACTTAGGTACTGATCCCAAAAGTCATCAGACACGACTTAGGTACTGAGCCCAAAAGTCATCAGACACGACTTAGGTACTGAGCCCAAAAGTCATCAGACACGACTTAGGTACTGAGCCCAAAAGTCATCAGACACGACTTCGCTGCTGCCAGAATTATTTGACGAGTTCGAATAAAATCATTTTACATGCTGGGAGATGATGTCAATCTTATTTTAACCAAATGAATGAACTCTAATTTCATATCATAATGAACTCTACTCCCATTACATACCATAATCAACTCTACTTTCATATCATAATCAATTTAACTCTACTGTAATATTATTATTATTATTGGTAGTTTTCTATAGCGTTGTAACCATTCCATAACAATTTACATGTGAAGCCATGGACGGCATTCAGCAGCATCGTTTAACGGTTAGGTGTGGAATCAGTCGGGATAGTAGAGTTTAAAGATATGTGCTTTGAGTGCAGTTTGCCTGGTCTGGTGACAACGTTTTCTGTTTTGCCACTTGATCTGATGAAACCTTCTAACATGGCAATCTACTTCGATGGCACCCTGCTTTGTTTCGTGCCACCCTGTTCTGGGGCCAACCTGCTGTGGTGACACCCTGCTCTAACGATAACCTGCTATGTCGGGAGAATTCCTGTTCTTGTGGTACCCTGACCCTAATTTACTGAGTTCTGTTTTAAACGGAATTAAGCGAACATTGTCAAATTTGCAATTTTCAACTCGGTGTCACCCCTTGTGAGGGTGTCATTCGGTGCGGTCCGCTTCCTCTAGTGACGCTAATGTTTGAATATCGTGTGACCATTTTGAATATGGCAGACCTGTTTACCCTCAAACTCCTAAAATCGTACAATACCGACACAAAATCGTTCAAAACATTATCTTAATAGTAAAAAATAAACATTCAGTATAGATAAATGTATACACCTCAATATCGTACATTGTACGCCAGAATCGTAAGAGCAAACAGGTCTGATATGGTACATACAATTGTATCTGAGCTATTTCATTATCTTCTTTAATTGAAATTTTAGATCGACTGATAAAGTCATTTTAAGTTGCATATCCATTTGGTTATTTTGATAACTAATACCAAGCTAAAGGAAAAGTTTAGGAAATCGAACTTGGAGTTTTGGCCTCAGAAGAAATTTGTATGTCACTATTATCAGGAGTTTGTGGTGCCAAGGGTAGCAGAGACACAAATTGGCCCCGGAAATTGCCCAATATTAAGTAATGATTTAATGTTTAGTGTTGAGTTTGTCTATACAGGATACAAACCATGTTATAACCATGCTATATAATAAGTTCATCTTGCTGTTATGTGAAAGTTGTTGTTAATTCCTCTTTAACAGGCCATGACTATGGATGTATACGATTTACTTCTGTTGTTTTTCTAATATAATTAAACTGTGTACGCCTTATCCAACGACAAAGCAATTTGTTATCATTAAGAAGTAGCACCAAAAGCTTGACCCTGTGCTGGCGTCTGGACCTGAGCAGGTAGTAGGGCTTAATTTAAGCTACAACTGAAACCCCAACCCACACAAGCAGCAAAAAATAATAATACGTAACATATATATATATATATGTTACGTATTATTATTTTTATATATAAATAAAGTTCATGTCTTCTTACGTGTTTCAATGGTCAACAATGCAAAATAATTTGCAGTTTTAGCTTACCAAAATGTGTGAGTTTCACTCACTCTTATCACCCTACCTCCGTTCAATATTATGTTAGCTTGTCTATTTTATTTAAAGTCCAATTTAAACTCCTCTAAGAATTTTCTATACTAAAACATAACTTCGTAGTTTGTGTGTGAGAAGGATGAAATGAACTTTATCTTCTATGCTAGTTATGACGCAAATTGCGGCAAATTAAACAACTCCTGAAAACAAAGATTTTCATATAAATCCTATTTATGCATTTTTGTGCGACTTGGCGATGGCTATAGTTCATAAAGCCTTCATCTGCCCCTTGAAATACAGGAAAACATACATTTGGGGGTTGGGGCTGGGGCTGAAAATTTGACAGAATGTGTCATCATCGGCAACGAGTCTATTTGCCAAGTTTTAGTTCGATAGGACGACGGGACGTGGGTCATTTCAGATTTTTTTCAAGAGGAGTGGCAAAAACCAAACTGGGTCGGCTTGTTAAGTTATTACTTGAGGCACCACAGTACATTGCAATTTAAATAAAACTAAGCAAATTCATGGAAAGGGGGGGGGGGGCAAATGCCCCTCCCTGCCCTACCCCAAATGACGTTCCTTGTCTCGTCACTTAAACACTGTCTTATCCAAAGTTTCCTAATTATTAATTACTCTTTTCATTGTTTAAATTACTTTTCACGGTCTTGTCGTTGAAATCAGTGGCATAGCTAGTGTTGGTGTTACCCGGTGCGGTAAACTCAAGGTGTCACTACCCCCCACCCCCCACTTGTTAAAATACGTCCGCAGTATAACAATGACAAGAACAAAAACAGATTCATTGAAGGGCGTGTAAAAATGTATTTAAGAACTGTCAAATTGACAAGTTATTCTTTTTATTATGTTACATATCTCTTAAATATATTACGCTTCTGGTGTGACTCGTGGTCTGTTACCTAATGGACTGCTTTTTAATGTATTGCTTCCTAATCAGCGAATTTGGTATTAAGAATATATTAATAAAAGTAATTCTAAATGTTTGAAAGCAAGTACGGTTTAATAATGAGTTCAATAGCGCACAAAATATAATTCCCTATCATCATCATCATCAGGTCCCGTAGTCCTTCGATCGTTGGGGCGCCACAGATGACATGTACACTATTCTTCTCCATTCCTCCCGGTCTTCTGCCCTACGCATAGCATCGCCTAGTTGTAATCCCGTCCATTCTTTGATATTATCTTCCCATCTTTTTCTTTGTCTTCCTCTTCTTCTCCCTCCCCTAGTAGTGCCCTGCAAGATCTCTTTGGCGAGCCCTTGTTTTCTGGTCACGTGGCCATACAACTCAAGTTTGCGCTTTTTAACAGACGTCAGGAAGTCATCGTATTGCCCAAGTGCCTGAAGAATCCTTTCTTTTATTTGCTCATTGGTGATGTGGTCTCTATAGCAGATGCCAAGAATGCCTCTGTAATATCTCATCTCCATCACCTTTATTTTCCTTTCAAGTTCTGCTGTTATTGTCCAGGACTCACATACATATAAGAAAACGGAGAGGATTAATGAGCGCATCAGCCTGATTTTGGTGCTGGGGGCTATATTTTTGTCGTTCCATATTTTCTTGAGCCTCTTTAGTGCTGTCGTGGTCTGCGCAATCCTGGCCATTAATTCGGGCCTGGAGCCTTGTTTCGATACTATTGCTATAACTATATAATTCCCTATAACTACGCTAAATAATATTTTTTATATAATACAACTTCGTTTGGCGCGTAATAATGTCTTTTCGGAAAATGAAATGTCTCAATTAAAGAATGGTGTAAAAATATTCGGTTTAAGATTGGTTGGGACATCAGAATATTTAATATATAGTACAAGGGCGTGAAATAAAAAGTGTGCAGTGACGTGTCATGGGGGGAGGGAGTAGCAAAAATTGGGATTCTTAAATGTGAGTTGCTTGAGTTCATGTTTTGTCATGTAACTTTAGTAGATGGGAAGTTCACGCATCACTTCCGCCAATGTTTGGCGAACTATTATAGTTAAATTTATTTTATTTAAAATTTTCCTTATGGTCTTCAAAGCTGCAAACCTCTCAATCCCTTGATCAAATACAATATCCTTCACCTGTCCAGCATCTATTAATTGTTCTCCTGCCATTCTCTTATTCAAACATAATCTTCTCTCTACTGAAATTCCACATTGGTCTGATTTTAAAAGTGCCTTTTCAATAGTTAGTTTCACCAAGTGACAGCGCTTCTCGTGCAGGGACTCTAGGTTAATCACCACTTTAAAAGAGCTTATTCAATGCCTCTTGCATCCAATTTTTCAAGCATGACATAGAGCTCCAATCACCGTAACACATTCACCAAACTTATCTTTCACTGATTTAACAGCAGCATGATGAGCACTCCAACGTGTTGTTGACAGTCTTTTCACTGACATTCCAATATGTTCAATTAATCATCCCATCGATGAGTGGCTGCAGCAAATTAGCAAAATATTCTCTGAAGAGTACTAAAATATGTAATACATTTTCGTCAAAAGAATGTTGACCATACAAGTTAAGTGAATGCCCCACACATCCATTTACAATAGCTTTCTTATTACTTCTTTTAAGAATGGCATGAACACCTACATCAAGTTTTAGATTTGCAAGAAGGTCAGAACTGAGGTCATCGGCTGTTTTCCCCTTAAAGGGAAAAGCCAAAAAACACTTCTCTCACTTCAACTTTCACATTGTGGATTTTCACATATATGATTACACGTATGGTCAGTGTGAGATATATCAGGTATAATGTCGAACATAATTCCAATGTACATCGCAGCCTTCATCTTTGTTGTGGCCACGAAATGACAGATTTTGCTTTACAAAAAATAATGTGATATTCAGCAACTTGTGCAGAATATCGCTCCGCTTTTTCTCCTCCCTGCCCATTACAGAAATATTTTCGGCACACATTTTTTTGAGTAGTCCAAGTCCCTGCTGCCAATATTTTTCATTTCTCAAGGCAACTTCGGTGCGCTTCCGATACCTCGGGATTTTGTAATTTTGGGCTCAGTTTCAACCACTTATCAAACACATTAAACAAATTTGGATGTTGTTTCTGTAACATTAACAACAATCTGCGGCAAAAAACAAAACAAAAAACAGTACAATTTCTGACTGACGAGTGAATAAACTATCCACGACTTTTACTTGTATGTCCATGTCTTTAACTAGTATTTCCAAGTCAAACTCTACCATTTTCTGCACTAGTTGATGTTCTATAGAATGCATGCTGTTGGTATCTGAGGAATCAGTATCATGGAAGGCTGAGGAACAGCTTTTGGTCATCATTTGGTTTCTTGAAATATCGGACCATGGATCCTAGTAGTGATTTAACTGAGTCACATCTTTTCTTTTGTGCTTTTCTCGGCTGACAGTCACTAGGCCGTATGGCATGATAGAATAATCTTGAACAATAAAAATGCTTCAATTGCGACGTGTTCAAGACTATTACCAAAATAATTACTTAGGCTTAAGATAAAAAACAACAGCCAGAGCACTCTTCAAAATACAGCACACAAAGGTGGCAGGTCAAACCCAGCAGTCAAAATATGACAATCATTCTCAAATGTTATGAGGCCGTGCTCGTGACAAATCGGTGAAAATATTATTTTTTGAGTATTTCTGGGTTTTGATATATGGTTTCAAAATATTTTTTAAAAATTTAACTAAATTTAAATTAATAATTAAAAGATATTAGTAAATTTTGTAAAATATTATTTTGATAACTCTATAAATGCGTTAAAGTAAGTTACAATTGTGTTTTTAATTTTTACCGATTCGATTCATGCAGAGGCGTAACTGAGTTTTTGGTTGGCGCCCTTGGCTAATTTATTTTTTAAATAATAAAAATGTAAACATTAGAGATTTAGCGGCGCTCTTTTGAACTGGCGCAGGCCGGCGCCCTTGGCAACTGCCCCAATGCCAAGCCGTTGTTACGCCACTGGATTCATGTACTTATAATCGCCCGACCACATCGTATCTGGTGTCAATGGAAAGCTTTGTTTTTCAGAATGTGATAAATATAGCTTCCGAACTGTTTTTTTTCTGACCTAATTATTGGGTAACCTCAATTCTGACGCATCACCCTTGAACTTTTAGTACAGAACGCATTTTGATTGGTTACATGTGTAGAAAATTTACATGTGGTCGGTTATCCTTTTATGCAATTCGGTTAGACCGAGCAGTGTGTGCTCTGTAAAAATGCAAATTTTCAATTTGGTGTCACCCCCTGAGATGATGTCACCCGGTGCGGTTGGGACTCGCCCAGCTACGCCACTGGTTGAAAATATTGTTGTTAGTCAAAATAAAATTAGCATTCCATAAAATTTATTATCAATAAATGCCGCTACTGCAATGTTATCAAATAGTTATACAATTTTAACTAATTTAGTTTAAGTTTAAGGTGTATAATTATTTAATTCAAACAGCTACTGCCGCCTTTATTGAGTTGTAAAGAGGCATATCACCGAGGAATTTCACAATTTTCATTTTATTTTTTAAAATTCGTAAAATTAATATTTACATTTTTGTTTGGATTCAGAATTTAGCGCTTGATGCAGTTGGCTGCTTTGCCTGTACCTAAAACCGGCCGTGCCACATCTTTAACTAAAACTTTACTTTATTAAGTTTATATCTCTATGTTCGCAGTGTAGAAAATATTTAATTTACTGTTCAGTCAGTCCTAAATATAAGGTTTGACAACCTCTGGGATATGATTTTGACGCAACACACAAAATTTGTTTATGAATTAAAAATAAGTAGGATTTTGTAATGAAACAGGTTTGGTGACCTCAAATATCCATCGCAATGGTTCTCAACTGAATTACTAAGGTACACACCGTGATGGTGGTCGATGGAGGAATATAAATTTGTGCACGCTATCTGCAGTTTTGCAATTTAAATTTTAAGTATTTTTTTAACCAGATAAATAAATCAGGGTCTGGGTGTGCATGATGTCACATAGACTATTTTTAATGACATTTAATAAATGATTTATATGAGTAGGCCTATAATTTGTCATTGTTTTGTATTTATGTCACTTGTTTTACGAACAAGAAATAAAATGTTTTTATGCACTAACCCCATATTCCATTAAAAGAAGGAAGCTATATTCAAGAGTACTTTCATATATCACTTTCTCTATTCACTTTTGTTTATTACTACACAACATATCAAGAAATTTTCCATTCTGGCAAGACGACATCACTAAAAATGTATCGCTTTCATGCGCTTTTATTTATTTAAAAAAATAATTAGTTATTTCTACTAATTTTATTAAATTAATTTTCAAATATCGTGAATGCACTTTCCATAGCCTATATCAATTGGCATCGTGGCGTGTTATATTTTTCTTTAAGGTTAAAGAAAAATACATATTTAAAAAAACAACAACAATTTATCAGCGCTTCTCAAACTTTTGTTTCGACGGACCAGCAGGAATAATCCATAATTCCACATTGCAGTATGGTGACTGCAGTAACTCAACTTTTAATAGCACCGCTTTACTGCCTTTACACTGATCCCTCTAAATTTACTATCAAATATGGCCCCTTTATAAGTCAGGAAAACCCATTATGTAGATCTAGCTGTTTTTATAGCTGCCGAAAAGCAGCTAAAAAGTGTCCTGTTTAAATTTTCAAATAGTAAGTAATCCATGGTTGTCAGTGAAAATATTTTTTCTTAAAAAAGTAAAAAGAGAAAGAAATTAAAAAGCTGTTACGTTCATTGCAATTACGTGTGTATATGATTAAAATGTAAAGTTTATTAACTCTCTTGGTCATAAATATGTTATTAAATGATGACGGTACCTTTTAGATTCACTGTTTAAAATTTTAAAAAATCAATTTGATGGTATTAAAAAAATAAATAGACAATGTCATGCAAAGTAATCTGACTGTTGAATTTACCTCCCACGTATTAAAGCAAGCGGAAGTTGTGATTCCGTCATAGATCCGTTCCTCTGCACTAAGAGAAGGAAGTGACATTTACTTTACACATTACACACATCGTCAGCTTATAACATTGCATTTTTTTCATTTTGAAATAAACCGTTAAATATGTTTATCCCCCTAAATCAACATCGCATGTAGGTAGCTAGGTATGTGCAAAGGGTAAGCTGAAAAAAATGTGGTATTATTAAGTAATACGTTTTTAAAATATGAGCAATAGTATAGGCTACGTTCAGAACCTGAACTTGACAGTTGTGACGAGATGTGTGTGACTGTGACTAACATTCTCACCGGACCAGACTTTATTACTTTATTCATTCAGATGTAATTTGTTAATTTCAAAATAACTATTTTTTTTAGAAAGGTGATAGGGATACCTTGGCCTATAAGAAAAACAACACCTCTTTCTTTTTTTTAAGCCTAAGCTAGTTAATAGTTAATACTTCAGAAAGTATTTATTAACCATGACTATGACGACCATGTCTTAACATTTTGTATGGTATACAGTATACTATACTCACTCTTGGTAGTAGGCTACTTAGGCTACTTATTATGACTCAAGGACTGATGACTATAACAATGGATGATAGCAGTTATATTGGGTAGGCATGTAGGCTGTACTGTAGGCGTAGGTCATTTGTCATTACTTTTAATTGAGTTATACCACTAAATCATTTGTATTAGTCATTAGATTAGACTTTTTTTTAGTATTTAATTTTTAGCATTTTTTTTAGAGCATGGGATGGGTGGGCAACCTCTCAGTATGTGTATGTGTCTGCTACTGTGTACTTCTTTCATCAGTCACAAAATTTCTTTGTTTCGCAACATTTCAGTTGATAAACTGAACCAACTGATATTTTTGGAAACATGGACTTGCTATATAATTATTTAATGTATAATACTATATACTAATCTAGTCTATACTAAAATACTCATAGATCATGTCTTTTAACTTAAAATTTAAATCTATGGGGTCATCCATTTATGGCATCATGCAAAAATGGCTGATTTTTTTATCCCTTCCCCTTCATCACAAATCTTCACACACTAAATGTTAGACCCTTTCGCTCCAATGTACATCACAAACCATTGAACTCCCCCCCCCCCTCTTAAAAAATCCATCTGTCCATTACTGTCCTTTACAAAGCCTTACAAAAATCACCTCTCATGGATGTGGAATTGCTGCAATTGTGCCAGAGTCATTTCCCTACAACAGTGGTTCTTAAACAGGGGTGAAAGCGCAGAAGACTCAGCAAATAAATTTCATTTGCTGCCAGTGCCAGTTGTTTCTGCCAACAGTAAATTTTTTTTCTCTAGTTAATTTTGTTTGCGCATTACTGGTATTGGTAATATTTTTATTGTATCTAGAAATTTAATTTAACAAATAAAATGACAATAAATAAAATAATTATTTTTAAATTTTATTAGGGTAGTGGACAGAGGGATTTTTATAGTGGGGGGGAGTGCAGAGGTTTGTGACATTATATTTTAAGGGGTCTAACTTATTTGGGGAAGGGGGTGTAAAAAAAATCAGCAAAATTTGTGTGACCTCATTTATGGATGACCCCTACGCTGTGACAACTATGAGTTTTGACGGTTGGAAAAAAGAATTGGTGCGCAAACATTGGCTTGTGTGCCATGAGTTTCCCACCTCAACTCTAGCATCTATTATACTTTGCCACTAGCTGCACCTACTAGAGATGATAAATTAACTTGTTTTCTTTTTTAAGGTGCCTTGAGCTCAGCATGATATGCCACACTATCATCTTAGCTACGTTTGAGGATTGTATTAAATAGCATTACTGGTAGAGTCTCTTAAGTTCTTGTGAAACTGATAAAATGCCTGCAATTCGAAGAACATTGAAAAATGTGGTGAAGAACTACTCAGATGCCCAGGTGAAAGTTAGAGAAGCTACTTCAAACGATCCATGGGGTCCATCAAGTACCCTCATGAGTGAAATTGCTGACTTGACATACAATGTGGTAGCTTTCACAGAAATAATGCAGATGATCTGGAAACGCCTTAACGATGATGGAAAAAATTGGCGGCATGTCTATAAATCAATGGTTGTTCTGGACTACATTATTAAAACTGGAAGTGAAAAGGTAAGAGAAGTTTTTAAAAAACAACAGCTTGAGTATTTTTTAATTTCTAAAAATTGTATGTTGATTAGAAGTAATATATTTTAAATAGAGTTGTCCAGATGCATCTCCACATAAACATTAGAGATAAGAAAATGATTGGACACACTAAACTTGCACAGATCTTGAGCAGCTTCTAGATTTACATATCTGGATTTCGTTATTAAAATGTTGATGGAAAAGCAATAATAATTTTGAGTTTTAAATACCAGAAGTCAAGTAAGGTATATTTTTAGTTTTTTTTTTACCCATTCTCTAAGGCTATGGTCTCCAACCTTAATGACCAGAGGAACCCTTTTCTGAACCTATTTCTACGGGGAGCCCCTTTGACCTTCCCTATGTCTTTCAGGTTAATGTTGTTAGGGATTAGTGTCACTGGGGGAAGGAGCAGGGTGGAGCCACTGAGAAGTTCTTGCAGGGTGGAGCCACTGAGAAGTTCACATGGAGAACTTAGGGCTCATCCTAGCACAGGCTGGGAACCACTGCTCCTAGGAGTTTTTTAAATTTGATTTTGTTGTGCGAGTGCACCTCAGGAACCTTACATGTCCTAAACTAATCCTTGTTCTTTTATCTAATGACTTTAGGTTGCGCAACAGTGTAAGGAGAATTTTCACGCCATAAAAACTCTGGTCAGCTTCCAGTACACTGATGCTGACAATAAAGATCAAGGAGTGAATGTGCGTGAGAAAGCCAAACAGTTAGTAGCTATGTTGTCAGATGATGAAAGGTTGAAAAATGAAAGAGCCAAAGCCCTCAAGGCTAAAGAGAGATTTGCACAGAATGCTATGGGTGTGGGCAACGGTCATGGCACTACCAGTAGGTCTCGTGTAAGTAATAGGAATGGAAAGGTTTGCTTCATCTTTTTAAATCTTGACTTTGTAAATGCACTTAAAGGCAAGTTCTTGAAAAAGCATGTATGAATTTTTAAAAAATGTAACACTTTTCTACTTGGAAATAACTATTTCAAAAAAAAAAAATAATAATTTTGTTTCTTTTAAAGATGCGGCTTGGTGGAAGTCCACCCATGGGGGCAGGTTATCAAGATTCATATGGCTACCCAGATTGTAAGTATGCAACATTTTGTCTATTTAACTCTCAAGAGACTAGATTTTTCCGGTTTTTAATGAACTTGAATACATCTTATTGTTGAATGTGTCTCGTGGCTGTAATTTTGTAGCTACCTACAATTATTATATATCATTTTAAAGGTAATATGGATGTTCTTTAATTGATATTTGGTGTTTGTTCAAAATATTCTTGCTAAATTTGATTTATTATTATTTTTGGGCAAAAAAAATATTTTTTTAAGTCAACAAAAACATAACATCATAGCTTTACAAAGAAGGAAAAAAAAAGTGTTTCCAATTATATCAATAAAATTGATATTTTTTTTAGAATGTATTTAATACTGCAAAACATATTCAAATTTCAAAAGAATAGACTCAAAAATAAAAAAGTTATGACTATTTGTAGACAACGTATCATTCAAGGACATATTGCCAGAAAAAGTCAAAATTATTTTAAACAAATAATTATAATTTTTTTTCAAAGGAAAGCATATACTGCATCAAATTTTCCCTTAGAAAATTATTAGTAAGTATTATTTTAGAATAAAAGTTAAGAAAAAAAGCACATTTTAATAAATAAACATTTTTTATGCATCCCAGAGATACCGATCAAATGATTTAATCCTTCGCCATGACCATGCATATAAAATTCTTGAAAATAATTTCTTTATATATTAAAACAAACAAATGTATCAAAAAAGCCTGTGACAAATGCTCTGACCCTTTTACCCTTGTTTTGGTAACATACAGTTAATTTATTTTGTTATTGTCAGACTGCCGACCGCAGCGTAAAAATTTTGAGCTTTACAATAACGGGTTCATCATCAAAGATGTCCTATTTTCCATAAAGTGTTAATTAATTGCTACATTTTCTTGATGCTGATACAGTTCTTTGTATTTTGGATTTAGATACATAAGAGTCTCCCAATTTTGCACAGCATGTCTCCTTTATTTTCAGTATCAGAAACCTTTAGGAAACTAGATATAGCCTTGCATATTCCTTTGTAATAATGGTGCGTGTCATTGTCCATCATAAAAGGATTTCCTGGACATTTCTTGTAAAATAAAGAGCTTGAATAAGTCCTGCATTCATAATAAATCCACTTAGTAGATAAAACTCCTCTTCAATGATGTTATATTGGTACCAATTTTTTTAAAATAGAAATTTTATTTGGTCCATTGTCCTGCACACACTGGTTACTAATAACCAACCATATCTGTAGTAAAATAGAGTTTGAAAATGTCTATTTGCTTTTGAAATCTCCTTATATCCTCTCTTGTTTAAACATCAGGAAGCAATATGCTTTGTACCTCTGGTCTAAATGCAGCAATCCTCTTAGAGTCCCACAGTCATTGTCATCATAACCCACTGCATTGACTATGACTATAGTATGATTGACATCTGCCCTTCATAGGTGCTGTAAAAATATAAAAACAAAATATTTATTAGTTTAGCTAAAGTAAAAAATTGACAAGATAAACAAAAAGATTTCAAAATATAAAACAATTTGCCTAAATTACTTTTGCTTCAACTTTTCATTGAAAAGAGAACACAGACTGATTGTTACAGTTAACAACCTTGGCCTTGTACGGCATTGTTTACATTTTGCTAACTGAAACATAATAATATTAACTACAAATTAGTTATAATTACAACAAATAAATAATGTTATCTATTTAAGAATTTTATCCTACTGGAACTTGAATGAAGCTACTGTTAGGGCTAATAATAGTGCTAAGAAAGTATCAGTGTCACAATATGCATGAGTTGAGTATACATGAAAAAAGTAAACAAATCTTGTATAGTATTATTATGATGATAATTTACAGTATTCTCTGTATCAGACACATCTGAAGTGCTATCTTCATCAAAAATATTCCTCTAACGAAGAATTATTGTCCATTTCAAGCTTATAATCAGAATCAGACTCCAAAGCAATGCTTTAGTGTGTATTAACAGTGAACCGGTCTTGTGTCAAAACATGTGTAAATTGTGTAACACAGTGAAAAGGGAAATTCATGAATGGACAAGTTGCTACCAGATTTCTTCAAGAACTAGTAGTGTAAACGATATTTCTTTATTGCCCAATAGAAATTTAACATGCCACAATATTAAATCTTTATTTTCGCCTTTTAATATCATTTTTTTAATATATTTTAAGTGTTGCTTTTTTCACCCGCCAGATATGACCGATTTTTCAATCTCTCGTCTTTTGAGAGTTAAACTTTGCTTTCTAAAAAAAAAAAAAAGAAATGTAATAGGATTTTTTTCCTCACAAGTAAAAAATAAAAATGTGAACCTAAAATAATTATTTAAATAAAGTGAACTGACTGATCATTTTAAATAATAATTTCATCACCATAGAATAAAGATTTACATTTCAGAGTTTAACTTTATAATTTAATATACCTTATTACTAAAAGATTTTTAAAAAAAGCTAAATCCATATAAATCTTATAGTAATTTTTAAAAGTAAAATTTAACAGAACATGGACAAACCAAAATGTGAATTCTATAGATGGGTGGATTGAAGCTAGAAAAGTGTCAACTTTAGAACACGTGCACAATACGAGGCAAGATGGATGCTTTTCAAAAGTAAATATTACCGGCAAACAAGGATGGGCTGAAAAGGATCTGCAAATGTTGATAATAGATCCATTAGCAGTAAACATTGAAGATAGCAATTTAAGCATGACAGACTATGAAAAACTCATTGATCCGACGGACTCAAAATTTAGTTCCAGTCATCCTTATCAAGACCTCCTGTTCGGCTCTCCATAAAACGTCCATTACTGAGAGAAAAAGCCATGAAAACTCTGATTTAATTTTCAACATGTTTGTGCGAACAGACATTTTCATCTGTCACAGCAATTAAAACTTGGTACAGGTTCTCTGTCTTGCAGTGACATCATTGGGGACAAAAATCCATAAACTTCATTCAAACAAACATAAAATATTATCACACTAACAATGTGTAAAACTTAAATAAATATGCGTCAATTGTTTTGTAATCAATTATTCATTTTTTTATCATTAGACAACCTTTAAAGATTTTTATTATGATTAAATAAGCATTTACAAGCATCTTAATTTCTTATTAATAAAATGAAATTTATCTGATCATCATTTTAAAAATGTTTCAATTTAGAAAAAAATCATATTAGTGGTCCAATGGATTTAAAATGATAAATTTTGTGGTCCGTGAGGTCCGATAGGTTGGCAACTGCTGTGTTAAAGTGTCCATAATCAAGTTTCCAGCCTTTTTATTATAAAAGAATATGACTGTGCACCCATTTTGTCGTCAGGCCTTATAGTCTATACATTTACATTTATGTGGTAATGATTTATCAATATATTTCTTAGTTGATTATATTTAAATAAAATGAATTATTTTTTATATTTACTAATTATAGATTAAACCATAATAATTGTCTTTGTTTGAAGCACTATATAAATTTGCTTTTACTTTTCACATTATACTATAGCCTCCCCTGGTAGTGGCAGTGCGGGAACACCATCTGAAATTGAATCAGCTCGTCCCTCTTCGGCTGGTGAAGAGGAGCTCCAGCTGCAGCTGGCTTTAGCCATGAGTAAAGAGGAGCATGAAGAGCATGTCCGGAAGCAGAAATCAGATGACATCAAGTTACAAATGGCTATTGAACAGAGCAAGGAGCAAGCAAAAAATGTAAGTAAGAGATACGGTGAGCAATAAACATTAAAATCTTTGACCTAGGGTAATGGATTGAGATTATGGACTATGAATTAAGTATAAATATTTATAGCAGGTTTTAAATTAAACAAGATCAAACCAATAAAATTTTTTTTTATCTTCCATAAACTTATATTGCTATGGTAGTGGAACTTTACTTTTGTGGCTTGTATTGAAAATTAGCTTTTCTTATGACTCCTGTGTTTTGCTAATTTCTGAAATTAAGTTATTATTAACAATATGATTCATTGCAATATAACAAACTAACAAGCAACTAAATGTTAACCATTTTTTTAAAATTGTTATAAAAATAATAATTTAATTGAGATTACTAATTTTAAAAAATGATAAAAGGTCAACTGAAATGAATATGAACCACAACAAAAATTTCTTGTTTCTTTGGTTCTTTTTAAAATCTCAATAACATAAATTATTGAAGATTATTGTTAAAATGTACATAATAAAAATGTATTACTCTGGTAATAGGAATGATTATTAAAAATGTATATGGGCTAATTTGAGTAGACAAGTTTTATGTAAGCTTTTATTCCAATTATTTTGCTTGATTAAACATACATCTAACAAGGCATCAACTTTTCTTAATGTTCTTTCTCTGCTTTAGTATTGTGGTGATTGGTGCTTAAAACTATAAGAACTTGTCTTTTGCACAGACTCCACCTTTGTGTGCAAAGTAAATTGAACAAAATGAAAGCGTAACTAAAGGAAAAAATAAAACATTTTTTTTCAATTTGCTTAAATTTGTAATTGTTTTTTATGCTATTTTGTGAGGTTATGCGAATGAAATACCCAGCCTTTTAAAAATCCTCCATATTTCTAATACTATCTAAAACCACCCATCTAATCTTTTCCACTCATAGGACAGGAGGCGGCAACACCAGTTCTCCATAGTAAGCCATTGTGCTGTGTGTAAGAGTGGTCTTCTTTAAGCATGCCCTCTCACCTCTCCCATTTATGTCCTAGCTAGAGTGATGCTAGTGCTAGTCTTGTTGTCTTAGCTAGTCCAATTTTAAGTCAATTGATCCTGCATCATGAGTTTGACCCTAACACTGAGACATTTTTAATTAGTGGTATAAGATTGAACTGTATATTATCCATAACTATTTATTGGATTATGATATTTTAGGTATAAATTAAGAATACTTGCCTTGTTAAGTAGAGTCTGTTGATATTTAAATTTGTTTCATAACTTTTTTTTGAATCTTCAGGAACATAAAGTTAAAGCGTTGAAAAACCAGATTTTGAAGTTTTGAAAAAATTACATGACCTTACAGACATTCCCATAAACTAATGGTTATAAGCATTTTACACAGATAAAGAACTGGTTCTGATTGTTCTTGCTATTTGCCTATATCATGCTGTCTTTCTGTAACCAATCAGTTATCCAGTACTATATTGATTTTTCTCCTTTGTTGATGTACAAATTGGTTCTAATTAAAGATAGTTTGCATTTAAAACAAATAACTTTTTACAGAGTTCTGAAAATACCTTTTTATTATGTTGTTTGATCATCTATTTTTCAACTTGATTTTAATTGCATTCTGTTGCATTTTATACCAAGTGGCTTAAACAAAAATATAGTCAGGCTATAAATATCTGACTGTAAAATGAGAACTCGATTTTTGCCATATGCATATTCCGTATCTTGTTTTTCTGTCTCCTTTATTTGAAAAATTATATTGCTAATCTTTTGGTTTAAAGTTGTTGTACAGTTCTTTAAAGTTTTTTTGTTTACAATCATGTCATCTAATTGAAATAAAAGAAAACTTTTATTCACTTCACCTGTGAAATAGAACAGTTTAAAAAACTAAATTACTGAAATGTTATATATATCTGTCATTGATTTAATTTACATTGTAAGGAATGTATTAGAAAAAAAACAACAATGACTTAATAAATATCAAATCCCTGCCTCCCTTATGGCTGCAAAAGCTTTATAAAATATCAAATATCATCCTTCCTTAAGGCTGCCATATGTTCTATTGAAAAACAATTAACCTTTTAACATCGGCTAACTTTTTCTTGTAGATTCTGGTCATAGATATATCCCTATAAAATAAGAGATATTTAACCTGAATTTGAATTGGTTAACATATCTTACTTAGTACCCATAAACAGATCAAAATAAAAATTACAGATTTCATTCAGTCAATCAGAATTAAGGGAACATTTTTAGGTAAAATAATTCTTTTTAAAAAATTTTTTTTTATGCCTGTCATTAAAAGATGGGTGATAAGAAGTAAAAATTGAGCACTTGATGTATTTTAATATTTTGCTTTTAGGATATGTGAACATGTAAATTAATGTTCCCCTCATGACTTAAGATTGTGTCCTTTCTTTTATTTTGATCAGAATTCCCAAGCCAGCACCCTTTTAGACTTGGCTGGACCAAGCACATCTGGAGCTGCTAGTAATGACCCGTGGGGTATGCCACTACCACCTGCAGATCCTTGGGCATCCCCGCTCCCATCTAATCCTCCACCTGTGGACCAGTGGAGTTCCAGTGGGGCTGCAGGTGTCTCCAGACCTCCTGCCTACTCTCCTGTTCAAGGGTCATCTGCAAGTGTCAGTGCTCATGTACCTGTCCAGCAAGATCCCTGGGGCATGTCTGTTAGTTCTCCTAGCCCCCAGCCTAGAGCAGGTGTGTTTGATTTTACTTATTCTGTCCAATCATTTATGCACCACACTTTAAAACCTTTATTTGATTGGCCTTTTACATTATTTTTAATATCTAAATATAGAGTTTTACATATAACTTTAATTAAGATTTGTTTGGTTAAAAAAGATAAATAATAAATTTTAAAAATTCAACTATAAATATATAATTTGTTTCAGGTTTTTAAGCTGCACTGCAAATATTACTTAAAATGCACATTAAATTTTCATATTTAAATTGAATTAAAGAAAAAAAATAAGAGCTCTCATTTGGTATTTAATGAACACAATTCTAATTTATTACAGTCAAGTTTTGTGTTTTACCACCCTTTCCTACCTTTTTAAACAAAACATTTGATTTTTTGTCTATGTTCCTGCATCCCTGTGGCTCTACCCTATAACTTTTTGTAAATGATTGATAAAATCGGTCAACATGGTAAATTTGCGTGTCAATTATTATTATTTCTACCAATGAAATTAAATTCTTTCTGTATTACTTATGATGAGACTATAAATCTAGACTTGTCTATCATTTTATCTAAGGCCTAACAATTTAATGACTCCTGGCTTACTGAGATGGCTTTTCTCCTTGCAATTAATATTGCTTAAATTTTTTTGAAAATCACAACTGCAGACCACACCCTAAAATTTCCCAGTAGAACCACTGTCCAATGCTCCCTCCTCCATATCCTGAAATCTCTCACAGGTGCATGGTCAAACACCAGTCCAACACCTCAAGCATCTGCCTGGGGAGGTCAGTCTCCAACTCCACAACAACAGCCCAAGCCTGCGTTGGATCCATTTGGGGTCCCGATAGGTACCATACCCAATGGAACTTCATCAACAAATAATATTGACACAGAGTTTGATTTGCTTAGTGCTCGTAGCACAGAAACGTCTCCAGCAAAATCTTCTGGGCTGGATGAATTTGATCTATTAGGTGAGTGTATTTCCTGGGTATTATCATGTGATCTATTAAGTAAGGGTATTACCTGGGAATTATCAAGTGATCTTTTAAGTAAGGGTATTACCTGGGAATTATCATGTGATCTATTAAGTAAGTGTTCTTCCTTGGTATTTTGGGGCCATCCATAAATGACGTCACGCGTCTAGATTGGGGGGGGGGTAACATTTTTTTGATGATGTGTGATTTGGGGGGGGGGGGGGCTTTAACTCATTCCCAACGGATGCGACTAAATGCATCCTTTGGGGTCCCGACGGATGCGTCCCGGCGCATAGCGACACACCTCTCTCATTTTTAGTTAAAAATAGCAATGAAATCTCGCATCCACCGAGACTTCCGGCGATGGTGTGATTCTGCGTGATTTCAATTTAAAAACCGGATGTTTTTATTTTGTTTCACTTTTAAGCTACGTGTGCTTTAGTACGGCGCGTCTATATCTTGCATGTCTTTGTCCGAGGTGCCAAAAATCAATTTTTTTGCCATTGTTAATTATTTTTTCACCGCTTATGTTATATTTTTATTAAACCGTATCTATTCTTTGATGCATTCGTTCTTAATTCATTAACATTTATTAATATTTAGCAGCTTAAAAAATATTTTAAAAATGTAAATCAATTTCAAAACCGAGTTACTTCCCTTTTCTCAGGAAAATAAATGAAGTACGGAAGTAGCATTGCCGTAGGGAATGAGTTAAGCAATGTGACGTCACATGAAAAAGCTGAATATTATAGTTAAGTATTGCACTTAATAACCCTAAATTACAGACATTTTAAAATTTATTCTTTTATACAATTATAGTTAGAAAAATAGCGTCTGATCAAGCTACAAGACGCTGCGGGGGAGGAGAAAATGGGTGTAGTGACATTGACAGTTGAGAGAATTAATGTCAAAATGTGGAGATGGAAGTCATAGAACTAAGACTACGGTGTGAAGTGGTATGGAACCCAATAAATGGTTGACGAGGGGGGTGGTTTGATCTTAGTAAATGGTCTAGGGCAGGGATTCTTAATCTTTCTGCACCGCTGCAGGCCCATCTATTTTAAACAGCTCTCCCCCCCCACCCCCCCCAAAAACCGTATAAATTATATTTTAATAAAAATTTAAAATATGGAAATACTTAAAATAATTAATTAATAATTTTTGTCGTAGTTTTATTTCTTTAATTAGCCTTTTCTAAACTAGGATAAAAATTACCAATACATGTAGTGCGCAAACAAAATTCACCAGAAAAACATTTACGGCTGCTAATCAAAATGCATAAAAACCGATTTTAATTTTTTTTAAAAGCAGCAACAACTAGCAATGGCAGCAGATATAATTCTCTGGTCTTCCGCACCTCAGTGCTGGTGAGGTACTTTTAACCCTGGTTAAGAACCACTGTTCTTGTGAAATGTTTCTTACACAGGTGCAGTAATTTGATATCGATGGGAGGTGAATTTCTTACGGGTTTGTAAAGGACAATAGTGGACACAGGGACTTTTTATAGGGGGGTGCAGAGATTTGTGATGTTTTATTTTGGGGGGGGGTTTTCTAACTTTTTTTATGACGATTTGTGAGAATGTTGGGGGGGGGGGGGGTTGTTAAAAATCGGCAATTTGTGTGATGTCATTTATGGATAGCCCCTATGTTGTATATTTTATATACATAAGCTGAATTTTTTACATTCTTTTAAAAACAAGGAATCCATTTTTAGAAACTTGAATTATTTAGAATGATGCCCTGGTAATTGACCAACTATGTAACTAAACAAACAAAATGTTTTAGTTTATTCCGTAACATGGTCTAAAGATCAATTGATAATGGATATAAACACTGTACTCTGAAAAGAAAGGTAAATTAAAGGTTGTTTAGAAATAGTTCGTTTATTGTTAAATGTGTTTTTAAATTTCATATTTTATCGTTAGGTGGATCTCACACCAATGGTTCAACAGGTGATGCTTTTAACCTGGATGGCCTTGATCAAAATTTACCACAAAATAAAAAAAAAAGTGCAGAGGCTTTCCTTGGTGGCCACGCAAACCTGGTTAACTTAGACCAGCTTGTGTCTAAAGCGCCTCCGAAAGGTAACATTTTAACAATGCAGGTTTGATTATTAGTTGAGCATTCACAAGATTTTATGTTGGTCTTTTTTAATCCCTCTACCTTATTTTTCTTTCCCTATTGCATGTGCTCATAAATAATCATAATAATATTTATCATTTCCTTCCTTATGTTTGACCCTATTACATTGTCCAACCTCACCATATCCTCTATAAACAAAACTGCTCTTTGTCGTTAATTAAGTTTTTTATTCTATATGTTTATATAGATCGAAACATAAAAAGATAAGGCTTTGAAGCTGAAATTATTTTCATAAAATACTTCCTCAATGATTCTATATTTGAAAAAATAAATCTAATACAGAAATTTGGTGGTTGATTTTTATTTATCAATGAATTTCTCTTTAAAATCAAATATTATTTAATTAGTTGACATCATACATTTTTACTGAGTAATTTTTGTTTGAGTATATTTGACCAAGGAGTAAAAAGATTTAGAAAGGTGTGTTGCATTTATTGTTTAAAATAATCTTTAACCAATTAACGTACATTTTAGGTGTATACATTTGGGATCTTTTTCTCTAGTTAAGTTTGCCTTGACTACACTTGTTGTGTCAATGTTCATTGAGTATATGTAAAATTTAACTCATTATTTGTTCTTTTGAATTTCAGGCAATAACCCTTTTGCAATGACAACTGGTAATAGCAATCCTTTTCAAGACCCAAATTCTGGTATGAGAATGCCAATGGCCCAGATGGCTCCCACAACAGCTCCTGGTTTCATACAACCTGTCAGTGCTGGTCTGTTACCAGCCCCTTTGCTTCCACTGGGCTCTGCCCATGTTATGCAGCCTCAGTCCCAACAAGCTCAGGGTTACAACCCTTTCTTATGAAACAACTTGGCTGGTGTACAGAAGGATAATCTGGGACTTTCAGATTATACAAATAAAATTGTTTTTCACTTGACAGAGTGTGGAATCTGTTAACCACCTTTCTGTCATTGAGGAAGGAACATCATGCAGCTCTTCATGGTGGGGGATAGAAATACTGCATGTTGCAATGATATGGTTTCATCAGAATAAATTATCAATGTGTAAGCAATGGAATTATAGAGTAAATTCACTGAATGAACATCTGGATCATAGTATGGAAGAACTCATTCCCTGACACTCTAGACTGAAATATGGTGATTGATTTTGGGTTGTGGGCACTGGCTCGGTAGTCTGTCAGAATCATTTCATATGACAAAAGCAAATGGCTTATGATGAGGCAAATTATGTCAACATCAGATATAGCTAGTTGTTGCCCTTTTTTCTAAACATTAAGATTTTATCCTTAACTTTCTGAAATGCAAAAAAAAAGAAAAAAAAAAAAGGCAACAACAAGGTACACAGTTAAAAAAGCTTTTAAAAATAATCAAATGCATGGACAGTTATATAAATGAAGTCAAAATGTGTTAAGCTTAAACCAAGATCCATACCATGCACTCAGTTGGTTTGACCACGACAGATTTAATAAAATAACAATAACAGTTTCAAAGAGTTGTCTAAGAAAGTCAGCAAGCCACCTATGGAAATTATTTTTGCAGCATTTCTTAAAGAGTTAAACCTATTGAAACAAGCTATTATTCTTTGACAGTTGTTTAAGTTTGCGTTTGGAACCCATGCAGTATTACAAATGAATTGTAAGGTTCAGTAGCTGATATTTTTCTAAAACTAATAATTTTCATTAAACTTTTAGTGGCTGAGAAAAAAGTTAAATGAATTTTAAATTACCCGTACGTCTAAATTGATTCAACTGGACAATGTTTTTAAAAAACTATTTCATGAAAAAAAGTCTGGCACATATACATGTTCTTCTGTTTTGGGTGAAATAAGATTTAACCCATTTTGCCCTTGTTATGAGAGAGTATAGTCAAATAAATAGTTTCTAGGTTCATAAATAACAAAGGAGGAGAAATCTATTCAGACTAAACTGAATGTTCTGATGTTTAAGTTAACATTGAGCACTGAAATGTGCCGTAAATTATATTCTGGGTTAAATTCTATGTGTTAAATCAAAAGTGTAACTTTTTATCAAAAACAAACTAAACATAATGACTTCTTTTTTACACTTGAGCTTGGATATTAACTTCAGGGTTTTAAGCAAATTTTTATATAAGAAGAGTGTAATGGCTTAAAATTTGTAAAAACAATTTAAGCACCATAGTTTTAACAAAGTTTCTCCAAGCAATATTGATATGCTTAAGTTGACTGGTATTTGATCATATCTATGATATTTGTTTCAAAGCTGTCATTGTAGCATCAGCTACTGTGGTATGTCAACCAGATGTCTGCAACTTTAAGAAACCTCAGTCAAATGCAGTATTTTATTCTGATTCTTTGTAGTGAGATCCAGGAAACCACTTTAAAATGTGCATTCACTGTGATTATTTATCAAAGTAACAATATGATAAAACACAAAGGGTCTATCATTATTTCAGCATCATCAGCTCATCATGTTTGATAAAGGTCTTCTTTAAAAAGCCTTATAATAACTTATATAGAATTTATATTTCATGGTACTCATTAGTTTAGCATGGGCACTCCATATTCCAGTCATTATCCCAGGATATCATTGGCTGATCTTTTTCTTATCATTTTAAGACTTTGTTGCCTTTTTTTTTTTACTTAGTTTATCCCACTATAATGGGATATTGGTTTATTTATTCTGAAATTTACATTTTTTTTTTTTTAAAACTCACTTATTTATGTTAATAGTTCTAGCACCCTACCCATGAGTTCATGTCAAACTGAGAGCTAATCTCAGAATTTATCATTTTCTTTAATTTCCCAATGAAAAATGGTCATTTTTGTCTGTCATGAAAAAGGAACAGCAATAACTACATGTGCTTGTTGGTATGTTTTAACTTGCAAGAAAATGACTATAAATGTGGTCAGATATTTCTTGGACATAAACTCTGTTTCATATATACATTTACAGTATTGTGAAAGGCACTATTTACATTGGCACCATGTTAGGCAACCTATCAAAAGGTTTTATAAAGCATTAAATGAAAGAGTTAGAAATATCCATCAGAGTGTGTGTAAAGTTGCATTAGGATGTAAAGTGTTAGTGTTAGCTGCTTCTTATTTGACTATATTCATGATTCAGTTTATGAAAAATTGTGTATTTTCGTTAACCCTTCTAAGGCCTCTAGACCTGCTCCTGCTATGCCATTGGGAAGGGTAGCATCATCACTGAAAGTTTTACAGCCCATACTTGGCACAGGTACATAAACAAAATGGGGCATCGTTGTTACCGATTTCTTGGAAAACATCACTCACCCTCTAACAAATGGAAGAAAAGTTGCCATCACAAAACAAGAAAGGCTGTCCAGAATATTTATTTCTCATTCTATGGTGTCATTGATCTGCATGACATGAATGACATCCGACTACCAA
Source organism: Omphiscola glabra (assembly GCA_964017045.1). NCBI lineage: Eukaryota > Metazoa > Mollusca > Gastropoda > Lymnaeidae > Omphiscola > Omphiscola glabra. The sequence continues at coordinate 17,856,719 of OZ024795.1, forward strand.
TTAATCATTGTGTATATGAGGCCCTTAACTTTTGATATGTACAGTTTGCTATGCATTGATGGATAAGTGTGAGTTAACTGAAGGTATGTCAACTCAAGAGTCCTGGGTAAAACATTTGAATGCATGTGAAGTGTGAATGTGTGTAAAGAGATGCTGTTGCCATTTATTAAGTGCCACTATGGTTATGCAAATTGTATAATGTCACTACTGGTGGTCATGTTGGCTTGACATTTTATAAGGGGATCATGTTTTTTGTTGATGGGGTCTATCTCAATGCTCCTCTCACAATTTTTTTTTTTTTTTTTTACATCTCATAAAGTCCTTAAGATTTGTGTCCAGTATATATCCTGTATAGTGTGTCATTGAGCCTGTGTACACTGCTCAGAATCAAGCTTTAGTTGTTAACTACAGCCGAGTCCATTTCTACATAGTTTGTTGCATTAATACATAATGTTTTCTATTAGAAAAGTGACACTCATAATTACAAGTATTAAAATAAAGTAAAGTGCATAACAATATAACTGTAGTGTGAGGTACATGACAATGTAAATTTTATGAAATGGTAATTGCAGTGTTTACATTTCATTAAGAAATAACAAAGATTGGTGTTACATTAAATAACTATAATTTACATATATTCCATTACCTGGTACATTACAATGTTTACTACTATAAAAATCTAGATGTCTTTGAGAAGTAGATTTATTAAATCAGGTTGCATTTATGGGGTTTTCACATATTACTGTATTGTGTGTATCAAATGCCTATCATATTTGTCAGCATGACCATACCTATTACCATATATGAAGATTTAAGAAATGTTATTGTAGCTAACATCACATCACATTTCTGGTGTGTCATAACAATTAACTTCCTATCTAAAGGCATTATGGTGAACTGAAATTTACTAACCCCTGGAAAAAGCCATCTTTCACTTTGATGTGACCTGTCCTCTACCCAATTGTTCTGGGTTGCACATACACATTTAAGGCACTCCAACTCAGCTTATGTACTCAATCCTCCATTTTTTGGCTATCTAGTATTTGCCAAGTTGCCTTGTTATTTTCACCTCACATTTCAGTAACTAATTCAATTTGAGCCATAAAAAAAGTGTAACAATAATTGTACAAACACTGTAGACCATAAACCACTAAGTCATATTCCTCCAACCTCCAAAAAATATAAATGCAGCAAAATAATCTGTTTAAAAAAACAAAAGAACAATTATATTACCAGCATTGTATGTAAGTCTTTGTCTTTATTTAGATTAACTGTATCACTAATTTATTAAAATACAGTGAGGTGTTTGTGATCTATAGGAAAGTCTCAAACTGCATTTTGTTTCAACTTAAAAATATAATTCTGTCTGCCTTATACTGCAGGCATGTGTATTAAATAGTCAATATTTTACATTAAATGACATTAAAAAAGAAATAATTTGTTTTTGCAAAAGAAAATCTTTATAGCTTAACAAATTTTTAATAAAGAAAATAAATCTTTTTCATTATTGTTGCATGCATTTCTTTTTTGTAGAATACCACATTAACATGATTTTGCAGACTTAATTAGAATGATCAAGACAAAGCTATCCATTAACCTCTTAACAGCCTTTTTATTTTTTAAAGACCAGACCTTACAGGATGACATTACATGTGTTAGTTACAGGACCTAAATCTTATTCTTGTCTGATAGGACTTGACCAAAAAAATTGCCTGTCGAATGTTGATCAAGTAGGTTCAAATCTTGTTTGTTGTTGTGCAGGTAACTAAACCATTACGCTTTCAATGTCTTTGAAATTTCTACTTCTCTGAAATTAATAATAATCAGTAGTTGATCAATGCCAAACTTTAAGTTCATCAAGAAATCATTATAGTCTTCATCACTCATTATAATGGTCACATTTATGACATTTAACAATATCTATGTATTGGAGTTTTCAAATTATTGAAGGACTTTTTATTAAAATATTCTCAAATAAAAAATGTATCATATGCCAGGTTTGCTGTGTTTAATTGTCTGAATTTACAGAACTGTAAACAACATACCTTCCTTCACCTGACAATACTATTTGAGAGCAATGTACACTATATTACTAGATAGAAGTTGTAATAGGAACATGGTCTGGTTACAGCAACCATTTCCAGCAACGTGATGAAATTAGTTTGATGCAAACATTAAAACCCCAAAATTACCTTAGTTTTTCATAGGCTGGGGGAAAAGAAATATCTGGGTGGTTATTGTTGATCACTGCATCAATATTTAAAGGATATATTTTATGCTTTCAGAAAATTGGAAGGCTAATTGGTGAGTTCCAGAACTAAGATTTTTATGTGATATCAATCATTGACTAATTTTTAAAAATAGGTAGAGATTGTGTTTTAAAAATAACACTTCAGTTACCAGTATTTTAATTATTTGAGTGTTTTTAATTGACAAAATAGTATTTTTTGAGGAAAGATGAAATCCTTTAAACTATTGCACTATTTAAGTGTGCACGTTTTCAGATCTTTTAACATGCCGTAATATATTTGTGTATATCACAGACCTGTTTACCCTCAAAATCTTAAAATCGTACAATATCATCACAAAATCATTCAATACATTATCTTAATATTAAAAAAATAAACATCCAGTATATATAATGTATACACCTCAAAATCGTACATTGTACGCCAAAATCGTAAGAGTAAACAGGTCTGATATCACTGATAATGGGTTGTTTCAAAGTGAAAAACTTTGGTATGAATCAGGAATGAGTAACCTGTGGGCTGCATGCTGTCTGGGATGTCAGAGTACTATCTCAATTTAATCTATGCAATTTACAATTAGTTCAAAAGAAAATATCTAACTTTTCATATTCCTAAAGAAGAAGGTTCAAAAAGATAAAAATGGGGCACTTCTGCACTTGTAGCCATGAATAAATGTGTTACATCAGAAAAAAATTATCTTTAACATTTGTGGGAACATATGTATGAAATATGGCTTATAGAACAAACGTAGGGGCTGATAAATAATATTTTATATGACTTATAACACTTGCATAATATCTATAAAATATCCTAATTTAGCATAATTAGCACAAAGTATTATTAGTGCCTATGGCTTCACTCATTTTGTGAACCAATTTTTTTTCCCAACAAAAAAAACCTATTAGTATTATGTTGTTTATTATCTGATGAAACTTACAAAATCAAGTAAGACGTCTAACAAAAACATGTAGATTTTTTAAAAGATAATTGAGAGAAAACATAAACAAATATAATAATATCAAGTTTTATTTTGTATTTCATTATGTGCATTGCTTATTTGAAGAATATTTATTATGAGTAATGACATGCACACAGTGTTGATTTCAACCCTGATAAAAATGGCAGGAAGGCCATTAGGGTTGGCCACCCTTGGTGTAGAGGAACACAATAACAGGATAAGTACAATAAGTATTCTAGTTCTATTATTTTCAAAGCTTTCTAACAACTTCCTGTCTCATAGAACTGGAATATTGCTGAAAGTTTGGTTCAAATGTATTCAACTAAATTTTAACTTGTTTGAATTTTAAATCTGTTGACATTCCTCTTACTGTCCTCTCGGATACTACCTTGCAGTAAAGTGTTGATTTTATGTTGTTTGTTTGCTGAAGAAAGCTTCTTGTCAACAAGTTTGTTTTGTTTCATCCTTTTTTCAGGTTTTCCCATATGTCAAGGGTATGAGAATCACTGTTATTTGTAGATCACTGTTGTTATGTTTGGTATGGAAAAGATGTTATATATGTGTAGCTGTATCTATTGTGTGAGATTGTTGTGACATATTTGGGTGGGGGAAATAAGTGTTAGTTTGGTTGTTGTTATCAGAGTGGATAGATGGCCGTTGTACGATAGTGTGTTGCTTAGTGTGTTTGGCTGGAAGGACTTGATTATTAGTCATAAGTTATATATCAGCGATAGTTAAATAATTGTTGGAGAATAAACGTTATTGTGCAACAAACCAGTTGGTGTTTGGTGTATGAGTATCAGTTGCTATTGGTTACACTGGCCCGTGGGATGAAGTGGGAGACATAGCCTAACAAGTAGACATTTATCGTCATGGGTAGATGAACACAAAGAGCCTAACAAGTAGACATCTATCGTCATGGGTAGATGAACACAAAGATCTTACATCTGGTCACCATACTTTGTTTCAGTTTCACACATTTCCTTTTGTTTAGATCTGCAAGTTTCCAGTGATAGGTGGCTTGCCCTTGACTTATGGAATGGGTTAGGTATTTTAAATAAAGTAATTCAGCAAAATTTTAATATCAAGGTAATAGAATGTGCCTCCCAGAATGACTTATTTTTTTTTTAATGAATTTTATACAAATTATTTTGTTAAAAAGTAGTTGACAATTTAAGAGACATTGTGTGACTTCAACAAAACTACAAAATGTTTATTAAACAGAAAAGTAAATATTGTTTGGTTTGGTGTACTTGTAATTATTTAAAAAATGTCTTCAACCTACAAAAAAGATACATAATATTCTCTTTTTAAAAAATGGCACATAAATCTATAAACAAAGAACTTTTTATTTTATCCACAGAATTAAAGTATTTTTAATCTGTTTACAATATTTGATCCATATTTATTTTACCTAAATATTTTATTTAATTTTGTAAAGATTAGCTTATGTGTATAGACTTTGGCCTATGGAATCCATCTGTGATTATTGGGATTTCAAGAGTCTTGAGGAGATATTCTTTCTCTATAGTGTCATTCACAGTCCATATCACCATACGGACACCAAGGCTGTCCCAGAACTTTTTGTTATCTCTGAAAAATATTAAATAACACTTATTACATGCACTGCCATTATTTTCTCCTTATATATAATCCCCCCACAATGTCCAAAGTTGTGTAAAGCAGAGTAGCTTCCCCATGAATGACCTCCATTTCTTTTCAGTTCTGGTTGGTTTATTTGATAACGCACCAGCAGCTGGCTGACCATATGAACGAAAGAAGATGGTTGTCAGGCCGCTGGCATCCAAACTGCTGTTGTTTGCCCAGGCTTAATGATAATAAAGGCATGTAAAAGGCCATCCACAAAGGATTTCATGCTGTATGTCATCCCATATGATCTAAACACTCCCCATGTCACAAACTGTCACTCTTAGTCTTAGACCCTCAACTTCTCACATGCGTGACATACATACTTTATGGACAATCCTTAAATAAATGACATAAAGAAAAGTAATGAACAAGAACTACTTACAAACTAACATTATCCTTGCAGCACAAGAAGAACGAGTTGCCACAAAAATACCACAGGAATGACCAGTGGGCCCAGGAAAGTAGAATGTCAAGCCACGGTGAGATCAATTTCTTCCATAATTCTTTATTTCGATCTATCCCACCTCCAAGTTGACTCAGAATAAAATTACGATGAGTCAGACCGGTCAGAATGTTTGGGTCTGCCTTGCGCACCTAAATAACAAGGAGAGTTGTAGAGGACATCTGATACCCTGTATTTTTTTTTACAGAACTATTTGGAATTGTTTTGTACAGGATTCACACCAATAATAAAATATTTCATTTACAAACTAATAATTAGAGTGGGGGTTTTTATGCTTCAAATACATTCTGAAACATCACTTATACGTTATTCATAAATAGATGCAAGTTTAATAAGAGTTATTCACTTTATCTCTTTATGCATGAAAATATGAACAAATAATAAACAAATACAAACAAAACACAATAGACTTAAAAAGTCCATATGAACACTTAATACCAAGGAAAGTTATTTATTGTTTTAAATAAAACATTTTATCATGGACATAGTACAATTGATATATTTAGTATAATATAATCTAAAACAACTTACAGCATAAATGATTGTGGGATAAAAAGAACAGACGATTCCTAAGTCATACAACTTTGGGTACTTCTGATAGAGTTTCCCAATGAGATCAGCAGTCTGTCAATAAAGAGATTTGACATAAAATTTTCATTTCCTTTGCCTAAGGTATATCTTAACAGTTAAAAGATGCTTATCTTGTAAGTATTATTATATTAGTTCTAAGCTTCAAAGCACCTGTTGTTTTAAGATAATTAATGATAAATAAAGAGAAAATTGTGTGGGTTAAGTAAAAGGTATATTTAAAAGCTGGTTAATTCCAATTCTATTTAGCTTAAACTGACCTTTGATGGATTACTTTTACAATCTATGAAGACAACCAGCTTATGTCTGATGCATAATTCAATGCAAGATTCAAGTGTTGGTACACAGGCTGTTGGAAATTCATCCCTAAAATATTATTGAATTCAATCAATAAAAATTATAATCCCTGATCGTTTTAAAGTTAAAGTAATAATTTTTTAAATTAATTAAATTATACTTTTGAAGTAATAAAATATTAAATCTTAATTTCAAAAAAGTTACTAACAGAGCTAACAGTGCATAAGAACATTTGAGTTTGATCACAAATAAAACAAAAAACTAACAACTTTATCTAGTGACCTGTTTGGAAATTTGGCAGCAGCATTAAGACTTTGAATCTGGTCAAGTGTGTAGTCTGAAACTAGGCCTTTACCATCAGTTGTTTCATCTACAGTTGGACCATGAATTAAGACACCTACTCCATCTTTTGTAAAATCAAGATCAACCTCCACAGATGAAACACCCAACTTGATGGCCTGGAAGTGATTTATCAAAGTTACAATATAAACAGTTCAGATGGGTTATTAAAACAAATATAAATTTCTTAAATGTATATAGGAATACCTGGCCAGTAAAAGGTATCATTATTTTAAACGTGAAAGCATCCATAAAGCAGATTAAAAACTAGTTTCCAGCTTGAAAATGCCTTGTGTTTAGACTAAAAAAAATGCTAGAAAATGGAATAATACTAATAATAGGCCACCAAATATGTTCCATTCAAAGTTTTGCAAAGAGCATTTATCATACTTTTCCCAAAATGGTATTTACTTTCTGCCTAAGGCACATTAGTAATTAATTCAGACTGAAGGTACCAAAAGGCAGACTGTTCACAGGTTGACCAATGCTGAGAATCATTGATCATATAAAGACATATTATTTGGTCTGAGTAGAAGGATGTGGTGCAGCAGGCCAGGGCCCTACATGGGTTGTAGTGCCAAGGATGGAAGTGATAATTAAGATTATCAATTTTGGATACCATTTTAAATGAAACTATCCACCATAGTCATTAGTTAATAAGTCCAAAGAAGGGTGGTGCATGGCTGAGTGGTATAAACTTCCAAAGCAGAGTGCTGATTGGCATAAACTGAGTCAATCCCAAGCTAGAGGACTCGAGTTCAATCCCAAGCAAAAACATCACCAGCACCCTGGGTGGATGGGACTTGTTAGCCATTTAAGAGAAAGCAAACTCTGAAATCAATCCTGGAGATGATAATGACACAATGAAATTCCAGAACACATAAAGAGCACAGTCAAACACACAAGACACTGCTGTTCATCTACTGCATTTTGATCTATCTCCAGTCATCTTGAGGATAAAGTAGTGAGGCTGACAAACTGGGCAACTCTCCCTCACTTTTAACAAAATACAACTCAAGTCAAGACTACTACTCAAGTCGAAAATTGTCTTGGCCATCTTCATGTGCGAAAGATGAACTGTAAGTCCAAATAAAAACAGTCAAGATTAAGCATATGATTCCCCAGTCTTTACAAAACATTACTGTTAGTTTCACATACCTGTTCAATGGCCTCCAATGTGTTTTCTGGAGCATGAAATGCACCCCCTTTATGAAAAATTGTATTTTTTAGCACATTATTTTTGTCTAGTTTGAACAGGTTACATATATTTTCACTGATCTTGCTTTCATCAATACGAGGGATTTTCACAAAATGTACAGCTATGACCAGGAATGTTGAAATTAAGAGTGTCAAGGTAGATGAGAGAAATATATTTATTATCAATGTTAGCAATGTGAAATTGCCTACAAAAAGTATCGTTCTATTAGACACAGGCATGGTAGAAATTTCGGACCTGAAAAAAAAAGGATCAACATAATTAGTTACTTAAATAAACTCGCAACAAAAAAATAGTTAAACTTTCCTGGCATATAGAAATTAAATAAAAAATATATAAAATATAATATAAAAAATATATTAATTTTTAGAATTTTAAAAATTAAAACCATGCCATAAATGGCTTAACTCTTTGCTTAAATGAAATAAAACACATTTAAAAGAATTTTATCCTTGCTTATTTGATATTTCACTACCAGTATGAGGCAAGAAATGTTTCTTCCTACAAACTATGAGGAAAGAACTGTTTCTTCCTACCAAAATTAACATTATGATGAGATATAAATTATTTTTTAAAATACTGACATTTTATAAAATAATTTCCAAGAAAATTTATGGAATACACACAGGAATAATCAGCAATAATGAACCCAAAAATTTATGAAGGTCTTTACAATACAGTGAAGACCTAGTTTGCCTACTAATGTGTTAGAGTTTAGAGGCATTAAATATTCCAGTTCCAGGTCCCACTTTAAAAAAATAGACCGGATCCCATTAACAGGACAGCTGATAAATTTTTAGGTCTAGGTCATCTAACATACAACTACAAATTACCACGCATGTATTACATCAACAATTAATTATAAGTAGGCCTTTTATCTTGGCAATTGACCTTACTATTTTTTTTTCTCAATTATAATAAGTTACTTTTAAAGAAAATTTAATGAATTTTTTTTTTTAATTGTCAGTGATCTATTTATCATTAGCTCTTTTATCCTCTACGAATTTTCTTACAGCAAACATAATTACAATATGAGATAGTTTAATGTGGTTAATTTACATATAGATAAATTTAACTTAAAAGACATAAACTTAAATTTTAAAAAAGCACTCATTCTAAATTATCTGGGGCAACAAAAATGAGTAGCATTGCCTAAATAAATAACATATTTTATTTGTGCAAAGTACCCCCTGGGTTTGGCCACTGTAAATATGTAGTGCCTAATACTAAATGAGTAAGTTTATTTTTTAACATTGATTATTAAGTCTTTTAAATTCATTGGAATTGATAGGGAGGGGGGCATGTCATTTTTCTTCTATAAAATGGGTCATTGCTCAAGTTTAGAAGCTGTGCTATATATAAAAATAATATTAAATTATGTCTAGCCCTATAAAAATATAGGTCCGTTGTCATGGACATCATAATAATCATTTTGACGAAATGACTGGCACAAACATGGCCAGTTAAAGTGATGTTATATTGTCGATCAACATAGAAAGAGTTAAGCCAGTTATGCTATCTGGTACTGTGTTGGGTACTACATTTTTGAAAGGACTGTGTCCCGGGTCCGAAAGGGGGCGCTGCGTGTCCATGTACATTTTGACTAATGCTATTCGGATGTCATTTGTAGTAGTTTATTTTAGTTAAAATGAAAAATTAAGTTTACAAACGTATAGTACATTTGGTCTTACAAACCCCAAAAAAATATTTTAAATCGTTTTTTAATCCCAACCTCTCAATTCTGGTACCTGTGTACCAATAGGTGCAGCCTTAGTAAAATACTATTAGTATATTGAATATTGTGAGTAGCTTGAATAGTAATAGGCCTGCTATAAAGCTAAGGCTATCTATGACTATCATAACTATCTATGTTAATGTAAATTGTAAACTATGTTAATGTAGTGGTTGTGTAAACTACTATGTAACTATGTTCAATTTTTATTTTAATTAATTTAAGTGACATACTTTTTGAACATATGAATTATGATTAAATATTAAACTGGACTAACAGTAATAGGCTTTAAATTTAAAGATATTGGTTTCTAATTTATATATTATAGGTCAAATAATAATAATAATTGATTCTAATGCGGCAGCTTAAACTGTAAACAATGTGCGTGCATTGAACCATTGGACATTAAATGGATTTGTTGACATTGATTGTGTATCTTTTCATGTGTTTCAAAAGTCAAAACAGGACTACAACGAAACGAAGAACACGGCGAAATTTAGAATTTTTTCTATGACGTCGATAGTAAAGTAGGCCCGCCCTACTTCTTGTGGAACCCCGCTATATCATGACAACATTCGTCCGTAAATCGCAACGCGTTTAAATAGCAGGTTTTTACAATTGATGTGATTTTTCAAAATAAGAACAATTTAGTCGTAAAACTGGATTTAGTATTAGTAATTTGTTAAATTATGTTGGCCTGTCGACTTGTGATTATGGCGTGTTTTCGTCGGACAAGTTAAATCCGTATTTATTCACGTTTAAGTTTAAGCGAGAGTTTTGCTGTATTTTACAATTGTAACTGATCATGTATCTCTCACTTATCTAGGTACTTATAATTATAATCGTTTTGATATAACTTTGTTTTAAATAAATTTAGTTTCGTTATCTAGTCTATATATGCATTTAGTAAATTATGATTTATTATCATTTGATAATGATTTTATATTAAAACTAGCGGAGGTTTCACGGAGCGCCAAGATGGCAACCCAAGGCAACACAAGGACCTTTGAGTGCAACCTGGGAAAACCAACATTCAGGGTCTATCCAGTCTGTAATAGAAGAGACATGTCATGTAATCTTAGAAACATGTCATGTAATAGAAGAGGGCCGATCATGGTGCGCAAATCTTATGACTAAAGATGTGTCAGTTGTATATCAGAGAAGCTGACCTCCAAAGGAAGACTGTTCGCAGATGACACGGCGGTGTATAGGACGATCACCAACAGTTCTGACCAGGACCAGCTGCAACAGGACCTCAATCGGTTAGCCGAGTGGGAGATGAGCTGGGACATGGAATTTCATCCCGTTAAGTGCCAGACACTGCCAGTCTCCAGAAGCAGATCCCCTCTACACCACCCTTACGAATTGCAGGGCCATATTCTTGAGCCAGTTTCCTCCGTAAAGTACCTAGGTGTTACCGTCCAAAGAGAAGTCCGCTGGGACGAGCACATTAGCAATGTGTTCAATCGGGCAAACAAGACCCTGGGGTTCCTAAGACGAAATCTGAAGATTGGCAACTCAAGCGTGAAAGAAAAAGCCTATAAAGCCTTTGTCCGGCCGCTTTTAGAGTACGCATCCTCAGTCTGGGACCCATTTATCCAGAAGAGCATCGATAGGCGGTCCAACGACGGGCAGCACGCTTTGTCATGAACCGCTACAGAAACACCTCTAGTGTTGGCAGCATGCTGGAAACATTAGGGTGGTCACCGTTGGAAGAACGACGACGACTATCTAGGCTCTCCATGTTGTACAAGATCAATAATGGGCTGGTCCACTGCTCCAGTATCAAACAGAAACTCGTCAATCTCCCCCCTAGACAGCGAAGAGGTCACGACAAACAGTTTCGACTTTTAAAAACAAGAACTCAGTACAGGAGCTCCTCATTCCTTCCAAAGACAATATGGGACTGGAACAAGCTTTCAAAAACAACAGTTGCGGCGACTACATTTGACACATTTGCGGCTCTTGCCTCCTGTCTTGCAACCAGTGAATTATCCCCTTAAAAAACCACGCACATTAACATCGCGAACCCCCCTGAACCATAGGAGCCATAATGATCAATGCATTGATCGTGGGCAGTGTTTCTTTCAGGCATACCTCGTGGGGCACTGCCCCCCATACCTCAGGGGGGCACTGCCCCCCATACCTCAGGGGGGCACTGCCCCCCATACCTCAGGGGGGCACTGCCCCCCCCCGGAGCAAGACAAGTGCCCCCCGGGGGAAAATGTGTAAGTAAAAATAATTTTTAAAAAAAAAACTCAAAATTTAATTTGTATAAAATTTTTAAAAGTCATTGAAATGTGTGCCTTTAATCGATTACAATTATTGGAACAAATAAAATATAGCTTTGTTCGATATATATTGATGATCCATAGCGTTCAGGTTAATCTTGTTACAGGCTCGCAGATATCGATTATAAATATGGTATTTTGAAAATTGGCCGCTCCTGATCATAAGCTAAATTTTACTTTTTCTGATTCGCAGATATCGGTATCTTTTATTTAATTACATTTTGCAGCTGCAAAAGTTGAAAGACTTTTTAATAACCCTGTATTAAACTACCTTTTCATCGATATAAATGTCTGTAAATTAAATATAGTTCTTGCTAAGAAATAAACATGTGCAATCTGTTTTCAAATTATATTGTATAATAGCATCATGCTTTAAAAAATCATTTTTAGCAAACATTTTAATGTAGTAGATTCCATAGATGTATACTGACATAGATAAAATGAAAATTTAAAAATAATAATAATAATAATTTTAAAACAAAAAATTAGGAATTTACCGGTTACATACAAATAGTGGACATTTCATCATAATTATTAAATCGAGTGTTTCTAATTTTTTAACACAGTTTCGGGAACAGAGTAAAATGATTTTAAAAAAAAAATAGTCTTTATTTATTAAATCCCCAATGACTTTTCTCTGTTAATATAATAATAATAAAAAATCTTCCCCAGCTGTTTGAACTATTTAAAAAAAATTATTTTAAGATGATAATCCAGTAGAAAGAATATAATATATATTTAAACAACGAATAAAAAAATCGAGTATTTCGATTATCTTGTAAATGCCATTTTTGGTAGTAGTTAAAAAAAATTATATGGAATTGGTAAAAAAATTGTTTTCAAGTATAATATCGAAGAGGCAAGTTGTAATGATCTGAAGCAAATTATAGTCGTCTACATTTCTAAATTAACATTTCAATCAACTGAATATTGAGAATTGAAACTTTAATAATTTATACGAAACAAAAATCACAGGTTTCTGCCTGTAGATAGTTTTTGTTGCTCCAGAATCCGGCATACTTTCAATATGTCCTGCCTAGGGCAGTCTGCCTTTTTTTTTATATTGTTGTGACTATGGATGGGTATTTGTACAATTGATATAGCTCTTAGTTTGCACGGATTCCCAAAACAAAATTGTCTATCATCGGGTCATATATTTAGCAGGTTCTCTGCTTTTCTGGTAGGAACCAAGTCTCACTACTGGTCTTGTGATAGTGGTGTATACTGCCTTCTTTGTTCCCTTAGCGAGATTTTTGCTTTGAAGTAGCTTTTGTAAATTGAAATAAGAACGGTTGCATGCTGTTATTCTTTCTTGCACCCCCGATTGTATTTCCTCTTGCTTATTTATAGTCACCCCTAGATATTTGAAAGAAGCTACACTCTCAAAGGTGTAGTTGTTCATATTGTTGTCATCAGTGCGTATTTCCTGACATTATCATAAATATTGCCTTCGCTTTATTGACATCAAGACCAGCTTTGGCCGTCACATCTTCAAGTTCCCTGAAAGTTTTAATTATATCATCAATGCTGTTTCTACCAAGTAGCGCTATATCGTCTGTGTAGGCCAGGTATTGCAGTGGCTGGCTTTATAAAGTTCCTTATGGATGAAGTCTTGTCGAGACTCTTTACTATATTGGCTAGCTCTTCCTCGCTTCCAGCCAGTCCGTCTATGTCATCCGCAAAACGTAGATTGGTGATTGTTCTGCCACCAATGCTGACTGTCCCTACATGCGTTTCTAGTGCATGTGACATAATTCTCTCTAAGAAGATGTTGAACAGGGTGGGGGAGAGCAAGCAGCCTTGTCGTACTCCAACCGTGGTCTTGAACTATTCTCGGATGTTATTGTTGAAGAAGACTGCACTGGTGGCCTTATCAAAGAGGCTTCTTATCATTCTGGTTAAGTTTGTGTTGATGTTGTAGTGCGTCATGGTGGCCCATAAATCAGCATGCCAAACCCTGTCGAATGCCTTCTTGAAATCTACAAAGACGTGGTATAGGTTTTGTTGGTGTTGAGCATATTTCTCACATAGTATCCGGAGGTTTAGGATCTGCTCAGCAGTGCCACGGCCTTTCCTAAAGCCCGCCTGTTCCTTCAGCAATGATTCTGTCGGCATATGGTCTTAGTCTGTTCAGTATGACCTTCAGCATGACCTTGCTTGGGTGGCTTATTAGGCTAATGGTGCGATAGTTTTGGCATAGCTGTAGGTTACCTTTCTTGGGGAGGGTGATGATGAGAGATTGGGTCCATGATTTGGACCATTCCCCTGTTAGCCATATTTTGTTACAAATATTGGTTAGGGCATTTATCATTGTTTCTCCTCCCTGTTTCACCAACTCGGCAGGGATATTATCTACTCCTGCGGCCTTTCCTATTTGGAGTGCTTGGACTGCTGCTTCTACTTCTGCGCGGAGAATGGGGAAGCTTTCATTGTCCGTTGCTGGGGGGGACATTAAGGATCTCTGGGTCTATCTTTATATTTTCATTATACAGCTCTGAGCAGTATTCAGTCCATCTTTTCAGGATATCATTTTCCTCGGTCAAACATTTGCCATTTTTATCTTGTATGGTAGTACTACGCCCTTGCTTTGCAGTGGTTAGGAGCCATAAAGATCAATAATTTGATCGTGGGCCCTTAATAGACAGAAAAAGAAAAATTTGCACCACAATGCATCACTGCATTTTGAATTTATTATTTTTAAATTAAAGTGACCCCTGCCCTCACTTTTGCTCAAACTCTTCGGATTCCTCAATTTCTGCTACCCCCCCCCCCCTTTTTTTTTTCCTTGACGTCAATCAATGTGACTACCGGGTTGAATCTAATCTTGTGTCAAATGATTTTCTTCGGCACACCACAACCAGAATGAATTTAGTTTGTGTCTGGCACTGGTCGCCATAATGTCTCCCCCGACGCTTGAAAAATTATTTCCCCCGATCAAATGAAAGTCTTATCAAAACATTCGAATCATGTATACTCCAAAATGCACCTTTTGATTGTTAAACAATCACACATTTTCTGCTACCCTACTTCCCGATAAAAATTACTTGCCATGACAGCCAAATTTGGTGCTGATATATACACTGCCCAGCGGCGCGCCTAGTGTTAGCGCCACCCTAGGTGGGTTAACTTTTTTGCCACGCTACCTTTCTCGATAGAAACTCTGCAGATGTCCGAAAATCCCGCCGCTCTATCTAAAGCAAAAATGACACCTGGGAAGACCAAATGTTCGCCCCCCCCCCACTTCTACGTCACTGACGTCTTTGATACAGGGGACAAGATTCATTTAAACACCACCCCCCCCCCCCGGCTACACTCTGAAACCTATTATTTTCATCCATTAACACTATAGCCCATTAGATGCCCCCGCTAGTCTGGCGCCCGGGGACATATATCCCATCTGCCATCCCTTAGCTACGCCTCTGGCCACTGAAAAACTGGCACTGCCCCCCCGAACGTCAAAAGTGCCCCCTCGGGGGAAAATTTCTGAAAGAAACACTGATCGTGGGCCCTGAAAGCATAGAAGAAGAAGATATCCAGCACGTGCGATCTCATTAAAACCTTTTCACACTCCAAAAATTTCTTTTGACTAAACGGATCTCCGGATCCAGACATTTCCCATGGCTCAAAAATGCATTTCTTCCACACTATACAATCTCAAGAACACACCAAAAAAAAAATTAATAACACCCTTTTCCATTATTATTACCGACATCTTGCCACTTATGACAAACAACATCGCATTGCTACAATTAGGATTAGCATAGAGTCTAAATTTACATTAGACAGATAAATAGCCTAAGGCTTGGTTCAATGTTTTAAAAAAGATTAAGTAACAGAAGGTGAGGTGTAAAGTAAATTTTATGCTCTCATGTACGCATCAAACCTGCAAATATATTGGATTTTTCTATATTTACGCATTTCATACTTCCGTGACGAAAAAACATGATGGGTCGTAGCCATAGACATAGAGAATATATTATATCTCTATGGTCGTAGCACACCAGAGAGTAGATATATACAGTGGCGTAGCTAGGGGTGCGGACCGCACCGGGTAACACCATCCCAGGAGTGATACCAATTTGAAAAATGGCACATTTACGTATAGCGCACACTGCTCGGTCAAACCGTATTTCATAAAAGGATAACCCATCACACGTACATTTTCCAAACATGTAAAAAATCAAAATGAGTGCTTTGTTTGGTGGAACATGCTATTGCTAAGGCACTTTAAAAAAAAAAAAAAAGAACAATGTGGAGTTTCGGTTTGAGAAAAGATGAATGTTTAAGAAGAGAATGACAGGAGAACAATTATTAGATGCTGGACTTTCTCTCTCTGCGAGAAGAAAACAGTAGGGAGATGCTGGACTTTCTCTCTCTGCGAGAAGAAAACAGTAGGGAGATGCTTGAGTGTATTGATAACTTTCATTCTGAAACCCAGACGAGATCATCAGCGATAAAGAAAGTAGCAGTTTGTTTTTGGGGCTGTTCAAGCCAAGAGGCTACTATCTGCAAGTGAAGAAGTTAATGGTGTCCTTTCAAAAAGTAACCTCTTTCTAGGCTGAGTTATCAGAAGATGAACTTTAAAAAGAAAGACCAAGACATCGAAAGGCAGCTGATATTGAATTTCCACAAAGTCATGGTCTGGTCAGTATTTGATGTTTTCAGATTAATAGCTGAATGGGACTTCCTAGAATCTCTTCCAGTACTCTCGCTAAGCCTTCAATTGTTTCTCACGATCTGTGTGTATGTAGCTTCATGTGAACGGAGCTTTCCTAAACTATGGCTTATCAAGAACTATTTACGATCCAACACGGGACAGTCAAGGGTTTCTGATCTAGCTCTACTATCATTTGAAAAGGATATGGTTAAAATTTTGACTTTGATCAAGTGATTGAGAGTTTTGGAGCGTTGAAGACCAGGAAACTAAAATTTTAATTAATGAAGTAATTTTAATGTAAAAATAACTTTGACTTAACGTTGTTGCGGTTCTTAAATACTTTTAGCTCCTTATCTTCAATTCATTTCTTTTGGTCATTGTTATGCTGTGGATTTATTTTAACAAGAAGAAATCCATCGTGGAAGTAGGGGGTGGGGTGACACTATGAGTTTTCCGCACCGGGTGACACCAACTGTAGCTACACCCTAGCTACGCCACTGGATAGATCTGATATACAATTATCCATGATATAGTGCTACTCAGAACGTCACTACTCACAACGACATTTTTAAAATTAATTTAGCAGATTTTATCATGACTGATAAGGTTTGGACTCGAGTAGGCTACTGTTAAACAATTTTTTGTTTTTTTTGTTTGTTAAGACGATTGTAAATAGATAGATTATAATTACTACTAACTGCATAGCAGCTACAAGCTTGTCCATTTGTGTTGATTTAAGGTTTTTAAGTTTTACGCATCTCCGCCTGTTCACCCTATCGTGATAAGTTCAAAGATAAGAGGAGGCAACAAGTTACTAAAATATCTTGAACAATTTGTATACACTGTTTAGTAAGCTGACTATCTTCTTGTGTGAATGGATCCACGCGAAGGTATTTGGGCAACTGAAATCACGTTAAATGTAAAATTAATATTTATGTTGATATTGTTATATACTCAGTCACGTGACCAGTGGTGTAGCTATTCGAGGGCTGGCCCCGGGTTCCAACATAGACGATAGGACCACAGTCTCCCAGTTTTGGATATAGGGTCACAGTCTCCTAGGTTTGGATATGGCCACAATCCCTTAGGTTTGGATATAGGGACACAGTCTCGTAGGTTTGGATAAGACCACAGTCTCATAGGATTGGATAAGATCGCCTTGATAAGGGCTTTCGGGGGGTCAATTACCGAATCATTTTGAAACTCCCCAAGCCCTTTACACATCACCGGCTAACATTGTTAGATGCAGCGATGACCTATAGGCTATAGAAGTAATTTTGTTTTGTGATATAACGCCTAGACCTAATTTGGGGCATCATTACCAACATTGACATTGTATGGCCCCTTTGTGCAGTTTACGCCGATGAACAGTGGGCGAATCAACGGTTTAATCAAGGCTTATTGAGCCCCCAGTGTCATATTGCTTTATCACTATAGAAATAGTTCTGTCATGTTTGAATAAAAAAACATAATAAAATAAAGAGTGTACTGTGTCAATGATATCATGTTGGACGTCAACATCGAAGACATGTTTTATAAATTAAAAAAACCAAAACAAATTCAACCTAAACATCCGTTTGCATTCTAGTTTAAGCAGTCGTATAAATTGGAGGGAGAGGCTTCAGGAACTGGGGTGTTACGGATCATAATGCAATGTACTGGGGACTTTACCAAATCAAAGATAGTTGTTAATGAGAACATTATACAAGGTTGCCTTATGATATGCGTGCCTGGTTAACGCCCTCAAAGGGATGCGTCTTATATTAACGCACTCAAAGAGATGAGTCTTACATTAACGCACTCAGAGAGATGAGTCTTACATTAACGAACTCAGAGAGATGAGTCTTACATTAACGCTCTCAAAGAGATGAGTCTTACATTAACGCACTCAGAGAGATGAGTCTTACATTAACGCACTCAGAGAGATGAGTCTTACATTAACGCACTCAGAGAGATGAGTCTTACATGAACGCACTCAAAGAGATGAGTCTTACATTAACGCACTCGGAGAGATGAGTCTTACACTAACGCACTCGGAGAGATCAGTCTTACATTAACGCACACAAAGAGATGAGTCTTACATTAACGCACTCAAAGAGATCAGTCTTACATTAACGCACTCAAAGAGATGAGTCTTACATTTAGTGACGAGGGCGGGAAGGGAAATGTGTTAAAGAGAAACCGTATGAATCACGTGACATCTTGTGGCTGACTCTAAGTTTAAGAAGGTACTGAGTGGTAACAAAATATTTACAAGGTCCAGTGAGTATCGGGACTAGGCCATCTATGCACAGGTTCAATCTTTTTTTTTTTGTCTTCAGAAAACCTATACATTCGAGGTACCCTTCCCACTATTTTAGAATCACTGTCGTAAAGTGATACTTCAAGGTTCGTAGAGCAATGAGATTAAAGTTAATAACAACCGGGACAAGATAAAGAAGTTCTACATTCTATAAGCAGACTTCCATATGACGTATTTCATTATCTAATTGAGCCATTAATCTTTATCACGGTTCGTGCTGATGCTGTTAGACGTATAGTTACTATGGTGATGGTTCGTAAACTTTCTGTTGAAGCAGTGGCGTAGCGAGCTTAACTCGCGCCCGGGGCACAATACCTTTTTAGCGCCCCAATACCTTTTTAGCGGCCCCCATTCGAAAACCATACAATATTATAGTAAAATATACCATTTGGTGCCCCTTTGTGAGTAGCGCCCGGGGCATGATGCCCCCCTTGCCCCCCCCCTCACTACGCCACTGTGTTGAAGTTATGAAACTTTTGTATCACATGTACGAGAAAGGGGCTGATATTATTCATAAAATATCATATAAATGAACTGTTGGCGATAAATATCTAAAGAATATTATTGTAAACGATAATATCGAGGGAACCAGGTCGATGCTCTGCGAAAGGAAGTATTTAGAATACGAGCGTGGGAAAGTTTGAAAATGATCAATGAACATAACAGCTATCGTCTACAAACGCTAGCAAGAGTTTACTTTGAGAAAAGACTGATACGTAGATTCGGTACAATCGTATAACATAATTCCCGAGTGGATCTTGTCCGCCCGCTTTCATTGCGCACTGTGTTGTGCTCTCATTTGCTGCTTCCCAAATGCATACACACAAAAAAAGAACACTGTAAGTGTCAATGCAACTAAGCATTGGTGGATATAAGGAGCGCCGACTGGACCTATTATATAGATTATGCACGTTCTCGTATTTGACACACGACACCTAATTGTGTTCCCCCAGCTCTTGTATAAGTACCGGTATAATAATAATTACTGAGTGGATCTTTCTTTCCACCTCGCTCTCATTGCACACCGTGCTGCGCTCTCATTTGCTACTTCACCCGTCGTGCGCTTGATCACATACCTACCAAATGTGCATGAAAGAACACATTTTTTACCCATCATGCTATGTGCCGACTTGCGGTTGCTCTACATTTTGCACGCTCACTAACTTACGTTTTTAAGTTAGCTTTGAACTCTGACTATTACAGTGATGGTTTCCTACGCTTACTGGAAGGGTTTTGAACAGTCAGGGGATATTCACAGGTATGATGGTAATTGATTTCGTACCCGTCACTACCCACTCTATATAGAGTCATTACAACTAAGCATAGGCGGATAGGCCTATATATGGAGCGCAATCTGGAATTATTATTGTGCACCTCTTTCCGTATTTTACACGCGCAAAATGGTTGCGCTGCCTCAGCTAGTATTATATATAAACTCAATAATTAATTCACGTAATTAATTTTTTTTCGTATTTCTTACCTTCGATTTCTATCGTTGTTCTCCTTGGTTTCAGATTCACTATGGTCAACCTTCAAAAATGCCTTATCCAACAGCTTAGATCAAAATGTTCCATCAGCCACAGCAAATAATCAATGTAATCAACCATGGTTAAACACACGGCTCAAGAAGCTGCTGAAGAGAAAGAAAAGAATATTGAAGAAAGCCCAAACTACCAACAAATGGACCCTGTACCACCAGTTCCAGAAACATTGTCGTAGGGAACTAAGAAGAGGAGAGTGGCAGCACATAAAGTGGGGTCATTCAAGAAGGCCTCGAAAATAACAACACAAAACCCTTATGGTGCTACATAAATCCAAGAAGCAAGACAACCTTGACGTAGCCCCCCTACTAGAATACGGGCAACTTGTAAGCGATAGCCAATGCAAGGCTTAAATCCTCCTAAGTCAGTTTCGATCTGTCTTCACCAAAATTTCATACCAAAACAGCCATACCATCCCTAAAACCTTCACCTGGTACAATAGGCCCCCTCAACATAACTGAGTCAGGAGTAGCCAAACTTCTCAAAAACCTGAAGCCAAATAAATCACCCGAACCTGACTGTATCCCAAACATTGTCTTGAAGACTCTGGCTGGCAACATTGCCCCAACCATCACCCGCATTTTACAAAAGTCGCTTGCCTCCGGCAAACTCCCGCTAGACTGAAATATCTCATTAGGAAATGACGTCAGCGGGCCGTCGACCTTGCGCTCCTAATGCCCTCCCTGGCGTCCACCCACACCCGCCAGCCGCCGGGTGTCCCCGGCGCCGGGCCGTGCGGGAAGACGTCAGAGACCTTCCCGGGCGTGGGACGCCCCCACCAGCAACTGCTCGATCGAGTTTGCTGATGGAGGCCCCCCCCCCTGCCCGGAGACGTCTGGTCGACCGAAGACGCTGTGTTTCAAGCGTCCGTAGTCCACTTTCCTAGGGGCCGGGACGGTAAATTAACGTCCTAATATCTCCCCCCACCCGTCCCGGGGAAGCATCGGACGCCCTCTAAGAGGGATTCTACAGTGGGTTTCCACCTCGCAACTAGTTCGCGAAGTAGCTGGGACGAAACGGTTGCCTAGGAGCAGCTTTCTCAGGGCTGCATATTTAGAATCACCGGCCATAGGCTTCCACCACAGCCTATCGCCTCATATCCCTTAACGGCAACTTGTAATCATGATCCCGCTAGACTGCATGGTTTGATGCAAATATCCCTATTGCCTACAAGAAAGGTGATTGTCATAACCCAGCAAACTACCGCCCAATATCCCTGACCTCCGTCCCATGCAAAATTCTAGAAGAAATTATCTTTCGTCACATCATGAACCACCTTGAACACTACAACATTTTGACCAACCTAAACCACGGTTTCCGCTCTGGATTCTCCACAGAAACTCGGGGGTTCCTCAAGGCACAATGCTGGGCCCCCTTCTCTTTCTTTGCCACATAAACTTCCCTGATAATGTAAAATCTCAAGTGAGGCTGTTTGCAGATGACTGTCTTATCAACAGAGATATAATCGACTACGATGACCACAACCACCGCCGAGCAGATTTGAAGTGGCTTACGAATTGGGCGGACAAATGGGGCATGATAATTTAATGAAACCAAATGCTACACAATGAGCATCTCAAGAAGAAAACCATCAACCTATATGTACTCCCTAAACAGGACAATCCTCAAACAAGCATCATATAATCCTTACCTTGGAATTGTCTTCTCAAATAACATAAAATGGTCACCCCCATATAAACAAAATTTCAAATAAAAGCCAACTCCACACTAGGTTTCATTCGAAGAAATCTGCGCCACTTCCCAAATCCTGCAAACGAAATGCCTATCTTGCACTCGTCCGACCACTGTTAGAATATGGTGCGATCATCTGGGACCCATACCTAAAGCAAGACGTGGACAAGATGGAGTGAATCCAACGTAACGCAGTGCTCTTCATTGCACGTGACTACAAAAACACCACTCCTGGCTACGTCACTGGCCTCTTAAACAGATTTGCCTCAAAGACAGACGAGAAAAGATCCGCCTAACATTCTTATATAAAGTGGTCATGGGGCTAATTCCGGCCATCCCAGCAAACAATTATCTCACTCCACAGAAGCCAGGTTGATTAATCAGAGCCAAACACTCACTAAACACTGACTTAACCTCTGACAACCCCATGAGAAATTACACCCGAAACAATAACAAATGCTTCACTGTGCCTCGGAGTAACACAGTGCAACATAAACAATCATTCTTAACATGTACAATAATCGCTTGGAACCACCTGGACGAAACCGTCGTGAACTCGACATCTATCCAAAGCATCAAGGCTGCCCTGGCATCTGCTAGGAGCCGTTAGGATGGCAGCATCGCTTCCCCAACCGTTGCACATAGGCCAGTACATAGATGCAGCAAGGTACCCTACCAGAACCAGAACCTTTCACATAGCTATCGCTTAGCTTTTGTTAACTTCCTGTGGTTACCTCTTTATCTCAAGCAAACAACTTCCAAGTTAAGTTCTTTGTTCTCTCTCTTTGGGCCGACACGTCCCTTGTTGGTGCGGGGAGGGGGGGGGGACTAGAAAAAAATAAAATTTAGCCGGGTATTTGACGTCATAAATCCTGGCCGATACGTCCCTTGTTGGTGCGGGGGCTTAGAGAAAGTAAAATTTAACAGGGCATTTGACGTCATAAATCCTGGCCGACACGTCCCTTGTTGGTGCGGGGGGGGGGGGGGGCTGGAGAAAATAAAATTTAGCGGGGCATTTGACGTCATAAATCTTGGCCGATATGAAATTAAGAAACGTCATAGTCCTACTCGATCTTACTGGTCATAATGAGGCACGACACACCGGGTATTTGTTCACTCGCTTAGTTAATGAACTCTTTAAAAAAATGTATACTGTCACAGTTGAATTATCATGAGTCAAATTACAAGTCGCGGTTAAATTGTTGCTAATCTCCTGGTTGTTCCTAATCTCCTGGCTGTTCCTAATCTCCTGGCTATTCATAATCTCCTGGCTGCTGCTAATCTCGTGGTTGTTGCTAATCTTGTGGCTGTTGCTAATCTCGTGGTTGTTGTTAATCTCGTGGTTGTTGCTAATCTCGTGGCTGTTGCTAATCTCGTGGTTGTTGCTAATCTCGTGGTTGTTGCTAATCTCGTGGCTGTTGCTAATCTCGTGGCTGTTGCTAATCTCGTGGCTGTTGCTAATCTCGTGGTTGTTGCTAATATTGTGGTTGTTGCTAATCTCGTGGCTGTTGCTAATCTCGTGGTTGCTGCTAATCTCGTGGTTGTTGTTAATCTCGTGGCTGTTGCTAATCTCGTGGCTGTTGCTAATCTCGTGGCTGTTGCTAATCTCGTGGCTGTTGCTAATCTCGTGGCTGTTGCTAATCTCGTGGTTGTTGCTAATCTCGTGGCTTTTGCTAATCTCGTCGTTGCTGCTAATCTCGTGGCTGTTGCTAATCTCGTGGCTGTTGCTAATCTCGTGGTTGTTGCTAATCTCGTGGTTGTTGCTAATCTCGTGGCTGTTGCTAATCTCGTGGCTGCTGCTAATCTCGTGGCTATTGCTAATCTCGTGGTTGTTGCTAATCTCGTGGCTTTTGCTAATCTCGTGGTTGCTGCTAATCTCGTGGTTGTTGCTAATCTCGTGGTTGTTGCTAATCTCGTGGCTGTTGCTAATCTATTGGCTGTTGCTAATCTTGTGATTGTTGCTAATCTCCTGGCTGTTGCTAATCTCGTGATTGTTGCTAATCTCTCAATACTGTTTATTAAAACAAAATAATGCGTTTAAAAAGAAATTTGACGCAAAAATTTATCGTGTGAACTGAAAAAAAGATTCTACCAAATTTCCGTCGACGAAATTTCTTTCAAACAAATTTCCGGATACGGTTTCTAACAGTTAAGATCCATCCATCCTAATATGAGATCATACAATACCTGGTTGGTTCGTATTCTCCATCTATGTTCATCCTTTGTTGGTCCGTATATTTTCCAGATAACTTTTCCCTCCCATGTGTTTACTAGGTTTTTGGCCGTTTTTGTTAGGGTCCAAGGTTCACTTGCATATGTCACAACTGATCTTTATTTATACTTTTCTTTGTTTTTCTTGTAATGTTTTCACTTTTGAGTATTTTCTGACTACTGAAGTATATCCTGTTTGCGGCCGAAATTCTCTCTTTTATTTCTGTTAGTAATTCAATGCTATGATTTAATAAAGATCTTAGGTATTTGAATTGATTTAGTTTGATTTCTATTTTGAATGCTTTCATCTGTTTATCTGTTCGTCTCTTATCATAGTCAAGTTAACCGTTCAGCATGAAATCTCAAATAAAGAATCAGTTTTGAAGTGGGGCAACATTTATGGATAACAAATTATGTTTGACTGAATCTACATCACCTTATTCTTTACTGTTCTACTCTGCGTTTACGGAAGAAGGTCTAGAAATTTAAGAGTACAAAAAGTAGAAAAAAGTGAGGGTGTTTGTGGGGTGTGGGAATATAATTATAGAAGCAAGAAAAAAGTGAATATTGTAATTAAGGACTAACCACCTGATGACTTCAGCGACGACTTCTAAGTCCAGGTCAGATGCAAAGTTATTGGTTAGACATCAATGTAGTTTTTCAATATTCGGGAGTATTTCTTGAGTAGACAACGATATTGTATCATTTATATCTTACGCGTATCTTTGACCCGTTACAATGTTTCATCAGATGACATCGGACAGATTTGTCCAGTTGTCTTATGTACTGAAAATAGATCTTTGGTGTTGTTGTTTTTTTCCTGCTCCTCCTTTTGCTGTGTTAAACTGGGCTTAAGCTCTGACCAAAGAGTCCACTAGATGGCGTGTGATAATGGATCTTTAATCTAACAAACGTCCATCCAGTTCCATGTATTATTCAGCAGTGTCCATCTTAAGTGGTCAGACCACCGTACCCCCGGGACTGGCTTTAACAAACATTAATAGTTCATAGATGCCACGGCCGACACTTTGCTCTTTACCTAATTCTCGCTTTTATTTTCTTAGCGTCACATTGAGAACTTTTAATGCCAGCGGCACACGAGCCTCGAGCTGAGTGATTGAGGTTTAATCCCAAGTTTACGACCGATCTTAACCCAAAACTATCGCGCTGCGCTCATCCCCCGACTCGCCATCCGCGCATTAAGGGGCACTAATCCTGGAAACGTTGCCGCGGGAAATTTGCCTCTCGACCTTATGGGCAGGAGGCAAGCTCTTCCCGTCGTTTGGGAGATTAAACTTTTGCCACGAGGTAGTTTAACTGAAATAAAACAGGGATTTTGAGATTTTTTACGCCGGAGATTATTCGATGTTAATAGTTGCGCACCATTACTGAACAGATCAGGAAATGACATTAGAGGACACGGCGTTTTATCAGGGCTCAAGATTCATTCTCTTTATTGAATATAAAGAAAGCGTGGGGGAAATAACAATAATCTTCAACGTGATTATTTCATAGAAGATTAAGACGGGTATATTAAGGAATGTGTCCGTGTGGGGCTTTTATAAAAGGTGCATTGATTGGGGGGAGGGTTGTAGTAGATTGGTTTATGGTAGACAGGTAGGGGTTGTGTTGTGTAGGTGTTCGCATGGCATCAAATAGTGGGTGGATACATAGGGCATTAAATAGTGGGTGGATACATAGGGCATCAAATAGTGGGTGGATACATATGGCATCAAATAGTGGGTGGATACATAGGGCATCAAATAGTGGGTGGATACATAGGGCATCAAATAGTGGGTGGATACATAGGGCATCAAATAGTGGGTGGATAAATAGGGCATCAAATAGTGGGTGGATACATAGGGCATCAAATAGTGGGTGGATACATAGGGCATCAAATAGTGGGTGGATACAGTTGAAATGGGTGACTGGAGGAGGTTTACATTGGGAATTGTTTTTTTTAATGGGTTAGTGGATGGAGTTCGTCTGGGTGGGTACGTGGAGTTCGACTGGTTGGGTATGTGGAGTTCGTCTGGGTGGGTATGTGGAGTTCGACTGTGTGGGTATGTGGAGTTCGACTGTGTGGGTATGTGGAGTTCGACTGGTTGGGTATGTGGAGTTTGACTGGGTGGGTATGTTGAGTTCGACTGTGTGGGTATGTGGAGTTCTACTGGTTGGGTATGTGGAGTTTGACTGGGTGGGTATGTGGAGTTCGACTGTGTGGGTATGTGGAGTTCGACTGGTTGGGTATGTGGAGTTTGACTGGGTTGGTATGTGGAGTTCGACTGGGTGGGTATGTGGAGTTCGACTGGGTGTGTATATGGAGTTCGACTGGTTGGGTATGTGGAGTTCGACTGGGTGGGTATGTGGAGTTCAACTGTGTGGGTATGTGGAGTTCGACTGGGTGGGTATGTGGAGTTCGACTGGTTGGGTATGTGGAGTTTGACTGGGTGGGTATGTGGAGTTCGACTGTGTGGGTATGTGGAGTTCGACTGTGTGGGTATGTGGAGTTCGACTGGGTGGGTATGTGGAGTTCGACTGGTTGGGTATGTGGAGTTTGACTGGGTGGGTATGTGGAGTTCGACTGTGTGGGTATGTGGAGTTCGACTGTGTGGGTATTTGGAGTTCGACTGTGTGGGTATGTGGAGTTCGACTGGAATGGTGAGGATGGTTTGTGTATTCACGTGTTGCTGGAAGGGGTTTAAATGGTGGGTGGGTTGTGAATTAGGTTAATATATAGCCTTATATGGGCTTATATAAAATGGGCTTATATTAAATGGGCTTATATAAAATGGGCTTATATAAAATGGGCTTATATAAAATGGGCTTATATAAAATGGGCTTATATAAAATGGGCTTATATAAAATGGGCTTATATAAAATGGGCTTATATAAAATGGGCTTATATAAAATGGGCTTATATTAAATGGGCTTATATAAAATGGGCTTATATAAAATGGGCTTATATAAAATGGGCTTATATAAAATGGGCTTATATAAAATGGGCTTATATAAAATGGGCTTATATAAAATGGGCTTATATAAAATGGGCTTATATAAAATGGGCTTATATAAAATGGGCTTATATTAAATGGGCTTATATAAAATGGGCTTATATAAAATGGGCTTATATAAAATGGGCTTATATTAAATGGGCTTATATAAAATGGGCTTATATAAAATGGGCTTATATAAAATGGGCTTATATAAAATGGGCTTATATAAAATGGGCTTATATTAAATGGGCTTATATTAAATGGGCTTATATAAAATGGGCTTATATAAAATGGGCTTATATAAAATGGGCTTATATAAAATGGGATAGTTTATGGGCTTAAATGGTAGGCTATATGAGTTTAAATGGGTAGCATAGATTGCCAAGCCACGGGTCACAAAAGGCCTTGCACGCTAGATCTTACTGGCTCCCGTGTGTCAGTTTTATGACAAAATATTGTGTTGTTTCCTCATTAAAAATACATAGATAGACATTTTATAACAATTAAGTGCAAGAAATGTAAAGATCAATAATATTAGTTTAGCTTAGATAAATAATACATAATTCTGTTATTTGGTGTTTATTTTATCTAGTAAGTGTAAGGACTTGCGCCTGTCTGTTGCTTAGTATTTATTTTATCTAGTAGGTGTAAGGACTTGCGCCTGTCTGTTGCTTAGTATTTATTTTATCTAGTAAGTGTAAGGACTTGCGCCTGTCTGGCGTTCATTTTATTTAGCAGTATAATGACATGCGCTTGTCTATTATCTGGTGTTCATTTTATTTAGCAGTATAATGACTTGCGCCTGTCTTTTATATGACGTTTATTTTATTTAGCAGTATAATGACTTGCGCCTGTCTGTTGCTTAGTATTTATTTATCTAGTAGGTGTAAGGACTTGCGCCTGTCTATTATCTGGCGTTTATTTTATTTAGAAGCATAATGACTTGCGGACGGAGGAAAGTTACCTTATGTTGCCCGTAAATCCGAAATGGTTTGGGGGGGGGGGGGTGGGGGGCATCATACGCTTGTATTCATGTATTTTTTTAATGATTACTTTTTACGTTACTTCTTGGACTTTTTAACAAGGTCCGGTTCAGCGCCCATTAGACACGTCTGGGGAGCGGACTAAAGTTGGAAAAAAACATATTTTATTTGCATTGGAAAAAAAAGGACAAAAATATTTAATATAAAGTAGAAAGAACAATTTCAATCAACATAATGTGAAGTGTGGGCCTGCTTCTGTCTTGTGTGATGCTCCATGCCCGGCTCGACAGCTAGGTAGCACGGCAGCAGTGTAGAAAGGTAATAGGACAGCAATGTAACAGGACAGTCAAGCAGCAGGACAGCAATGTAACAGGACAGTCAAGCAGCTGGACAGCAATGTAACAGGACAGTCAAGCAGCAGGACAGCGTCAGGAAAGGTAAACGTTAATCTCCACTTCCAAGTTCAGGGGTCCTTAAACTATGGCCTGCGCACCCTCCCTTGCCCGCCAGGGGTCCTCAATCCGCCCCGCTTGGCCACCCTAAGGGTAACAGTACAGCAATGATGACCCGGGCTGGCTGTGCTGCCAATCTTGCAGCCATACTACCATGCCGTCCTGCTACTCTCTTTTTCTGTTACCTTGCTGCCCTGTTACCCTTCTACATTGCAACCTTGCTGTCCTGTTTCTTGTTGTCTATTACGGACCGTTATAGATGGAGAATTTAATCTCTGTTGTTTTGTCTAGGGCTCGTTCTAAAAACAGTCCATAATAAAGGACGATAACACAGGTTAAAAATAATAACAAATAAAACGACAATTAAGGCCAGAGCTAATTACAATTAATAACTTTTTAATTTGTGAACTTCAATTAAATAATAACAGCAAGTGAAATATGATTGAAATTATAAACTTACAGATTTGCTGGTACCGGTACTGTATATCAAAATACAATGAGCACAAAATTGTACGAGGAAATAAAAATCTCTACACACAACAAAGTATAATAACACACAGCATGCCTCGTAATCAGGGAAAGGAAAATCTCTCCCCTCTCTATCGGTCAGCCCTTTTTATAGGCAGTTTCAGATGATCATTCTGGAAATGGAACACACAGTCTTACTGCTTCCAACATTTTCTAGATTGTTCTATCATGTTCCACAGAAACGGATGATAGTAAACAAAAGTATCATCAAAGGGATATTTTTTCTAGCCGCACCAACACGAGACCAACTTGAAAGAGGTCATGCACGTGGAAGGCGGGCAAAGTGTGTCTCAAAATACGTCATCCCTTATAACATTGTCCTATTACCTAACTGACTCTTACCTTGTTGTACTCTTACCTTTAAGTCTTGCTACCCCCTGTCCTGCTACCTCTTTAGCGTTGCCAGGGGAGGAGCAGCCGCTCCCCTAAGACCATCACACACCCCCCCCCCCCGAGTCTCTTTCCGTGTGTCGAAAATTATATTAAACTTTTGTTGAATTAAGAAAAAATGATTCTATAAATTATATAGGTATGAATTCTGCAAATAAAATCATGCACTACTTATACACAAAAATGGCAGTGAACACTACTTATACACACAAATGGCAGTGAACACCACTTATACACACAAATGGCAGTGAACACTACTTATACACACAAATGGCAGTGAACACTACTTATACACAAAAATGGCAGTGAACACTACTTATACACACAAATGGCAGTGAACACTACTTATACACACAAATGGCAGTGAACACTACTTATACACACAAATGGCAGTGAACACTACTTATACACACAAATGGCAGTGAACACTACTTATACACACAAATGGGAGTGAACACTACTTATACACACAAATGGCAGTGAACACTACTTATACACACAAATGGCAGTGAACACTACTTATACACACAAATAGCAGTGAACACTACTTATACACACAAATGGCAGTGAACACTACTTATACACACAAATGGCAGTGAACACTACTTATACACACAAATGGCAGTGAACACTACTTATACACACAAATGGCAGTGAACACTACTTATACACACAAATGGCAGTGAACACTACTTATACACACAAATGGCAGTGAACACTACTTATACACACAAATGGCAGTGAACACCACTTATACACACAAATGGCAGTGAACACCACTTATACACACAAATGGCAGTGAACACTACTTATACACACAAATGGCAGTGAACACTACTTATACACACAAATGGCAGTGAAAACCACTTATACACACAAATGGCAGTGAACACTACTTATACACACAAATGGCAGTGAACACTACTTATACACACAAATGGCAGTGAACACTACTTATACACACACATGGCAGTGAACACTACTTATACACACAAATGGCAGTGAGCACTACTTATACACACAAATGGCAGTGAACACTACTTATACACACAAATAACTTAATTAAAATGATTAAACAGCATTACTATTTGGCAACAACCAAAGAGAAAGGAATGGCATAATCACAGTACTAATTTCTAATAGCATCTCTTTTGTTGCTCTCTGAATAAGTGTAGAATGCAGAAGAAACTAAATTGATCTCACCGTCAAATTTCAACCTCGTATTTTTACTTTATCAAACATTGACACCTACCAACATTTCCCAGATTTCTGCTTCCCCCCCCCCCCCCCCCAAATCAAAGTGACAATCCTGGCCATTTTTTTTATCTTGAAAAATTTCTGCGTTTATTTGTTCTTATCCACATAGGGGGGGGGGGGTGTATGTGTTACAAATTGAAAAAACATTCACATAATCGTAAGGAATTTTATTTGTTGTCCTTATTTTTTTCCCGGTGGATGGGATTTTTCTAAATGTAGAATTGTTCACGCCTTGTCCAGATCTGGCGACGTTACTGTACTACTGGCTCTATGCTGCCATGACTGACTTCTGCCTTGAAGTACTGCTGCCCTGCTGTCCTGCTGCCTCGCTGTCCTAATGTCTCGCTGCTCTGCTGCCTCGCTGTCCTGCTGCCTCACTGTCCTGCTGTCTTGCTGTCCTGCTGCCTCGGTGTCCCGCAGGCCTCACTGTCCTGTCTCGCTGTCCTGCTGTCTCGCTGCCTCACTGTCCTGCTGCCTCGCTGTACTGCTTCCTCGTTGTTCTGCTGTCTCGCTGTCCTTCTGTCTCGCTGTCCTGCTGTCCAGCTGCCCTATGTCTCACTGTCCTGCTGTCTCGCTGTCCAGTTGTATTCTGTCTCCTACCTTTTCTGTCTTACTGAAAATAGTTATGTTTTAAAATCATTGCATCACGGTGACTAAGATCACAAAGATAGGCTTTAACAAATATTCTCATGGGGACTTTACCCAGGGTGACTAGGTCACGAGAAGGTTCATCCCAAAAAGAGGAAATGAGACGTAACCGCTCTCTCACTGTCGCTATTTATTTATTTTTTCAATGGAGGAAAGAGAACATGTTCAAAAGAGGACGCCCTGTCCTCAGCTCGCCCCCAGTTCCCCAGAGTCCGTCCTCGCATACGGTTGACACCCCCTAAGCCGATGGCGATCTCCGGAGTAGGGCGCCCTTAACCTCATACGGTTCACCCCATTTCCCCCACCGGAACACCGCGCACAATTGTCTACGCCTCTGGGAGTCTCGCGTCTGTCTGTGTCTATAATGACGGGGGCGCGGCGATGAAAAATT
Source organism: Omphiscola glabra (assembly GCA_964017045.1). NCBI lineage: Eukaryota > Metazoa > Mollusca > Gastropoda > Lymnaeidae > Omphiscola > Omphiscola glabra. The sequence continues at coordinate 17,888,550 of OZ024795.1, forward strand.
GATGAATCTAATATAAAGCGAACGAACTTAGTCACATCTCTGCCTTGGTTTTTGGCAATGAGGATACCGATGGTGTGCGGGCGGGGTGGGTGAGTGAGACAATCGAGGCCAGTTGCCTGGGAAGTCATTAGACTGTGGGGCCGGTGAAAGGTTTATCCCACAGGTCTTGATTGAAGTGACAAATACTTTTAACCCAGCTCCGAAAGTCTCATTTAGGCGCCCCTGGGTTTGATTTTTTTGCCGCTAACACACTTTGCCACGTTGGAAACGCCATTAGGATCTCCCGGCACTGGCGTTACGCTGAGGCGGTTAAGCTGCGATGGAGCCCCTCGGCGGCCCAATGAATTATGCATGCAATGGCGGCTTATTATTGTTTGTTAAGGGATTAGAGAAGACCGTTTTTGTCTCCAAATGAAATTTAGGGTCTCTTATAGCTTTTAAGGCTGCCTGGCCTAGTTCTTGTCTCGCCGGGGCCCCGGCTCGCAGCTAACATGATTCCATTACGCATTATGGAAAATCGGATTTACAGTTGTTCCTTCCATTTTGCTCCGTCTCCAAAAGTCTTTGGCTGTCAGTTGAGTTTTTTGTCTATTAAATTAATGATGAGCTGCTTTCTCCTGGCGGCGTCTTTCTGTTGACCATTATGGGAGACAATGTGCATCATGTCGAGCCTCCGCAAGATGATCTGCTCTTCGGCTTAATTAATGCCCTTGAGTTGCTCAAAAAAAAGTCGTCCGTCGACCAAGTGTAGATTAAAACGTCGTTCTCTGATGTCAGCGATGACAGGGCCGTCTTAACAGTGGACAAAGCAATGCACTGGGGCTCCCTACTGGCCAGCCCAACCCCAGTAATAACAAAAATGACCAATAAAATTAGTATATTTTTATTGATCCTAAAAAATTTCCAAAACAAAAAAAAAACAAAAAACCAAATTAAAATACTTTAAACTATAATTAATTGTTACCCTTACAGATGAAGAGGAGCTGTTATAGTCTTACGGGCGGAAGGATTTATTTATTTTAAATCGTTCAAGTAATTTTGTTTGTACAGATATGTGGTTTAACATTTTTTTTGACTGGAGTACTATCTGGAGAGATATGTGTTTTAAAAACTACGAAGTGGCTATTGGTACACGAGTACCAGAATTGAGAGGTTAGGATTAAAAAACGATTTAAAATATTATTGTAGGGTTTGTAAGACCAAATAAGGTATCAAATGAAAGATAATTGAATGTACTATACGTTTGAAATGTTAATTGTTCAGTTTTACTAAAATAAACTACCACAAATGTCATCCGAATAGCATTGAGCTTAATGGTACCCGGGTGCGAATGGCGGCGCTGCGTGTCCGGGTCCGTTTATCTAACCCCTGATTTCTGGTGCCCTATTACGTTTATTTTTTAAAATCCAAGTTAGGTCAATTATACAGGCTTTTACGAGACAATATTACAGTGTTTACAAGATTAACACCAGCAAATATAAGAGCAGTTGCTGAAAGTGAATGACATAGAACATAGTGACAATGAACAAGTCAATACGTATTCAAAGCTTGTATTTGAGTTGAAATGCATTATCTGTGTGATGATGTTGGTGAGTCCATCTGGGGACCCACAAAAGGAAATATATGTCTGCTGACAGTTTATCTTTTTCAAGACTTTCTTTCAAGACTCTCAAATCCATAGGGTTTGTTTGCCACTTTGTAGGATAACTTTTGTCTTGGTCACGTGACCATCCCGTTCAGTTGATCGTGTTTGTTCGCGTCTGCTTAGATGAGTGCTATAGGATTTTGGGGATGTTTGGTTCGGAAGGAGTTGCGGGCAGAGCTTACGGTAATTAGACTTGAAACAAAGGACGGCTCACGACCAGGCTTATAAAGCACCAAAGCTGTTAAAATCTGCTTTTTAGTTGTATGCCTAGGTCACTTTAAACAGGGTTTTGTAAGCATTCTACCTTTTTCGATAATTTAAAAAGTAAAATTGTAATACTAAAAATCTTTAAAATAATAAAATCTATGAAAGACGAATTTAAAAGCAATAAAATATAGAAAGTATTTAAACACATGGGAGAGAAAAGTTCTCAGCAAAATATACTGACCAACAAAGGATGAATATCATTGAAGAATACGAAACAACCAGGAATTGTACAGTCAATATCATGACTCGACACTAGTAGTAGTAGCAGAGATAAAAACGGGCAGGCTACGCTGGGCAGGACATTTAGTTAGAAAAAATTCCAAATGACAGAGAGGGGAAGAAGGTGCACCACCAAAACCACGGTGGAAAACGGCTCAAAGGCAGACCTAGGCTTACATAGACGGATGATTTCGAAAAAGATCTACAGCATCTGGAAATCCAAGCATGGACAAGAAAATCATCAGTTAGGTCTGAATGGAAGGATCTGGTGAGTCAGGCCAGAGCCCTACATGGGCTGTAGTGCCACAGGGGAGGATGTATGTAAAATGTAGACAATAATTTAAAATTTCTTCAAATGCACTGCACAAGGAAATTCTGGGCAGAAAATATTTTCAAAAATTTATAAAACTATTTTAAAATATTAAAAATGATTACATTTTATCTTTATTTAAATCTAATCCTTTAGCTATATAAAACGTCTTTCTACATTTCTGCTCAGTTTTTCTTTGCGTCTTAGCATTAAAAAAATATTAAAATTGTCTTCTACTTTTTAGTACACCTAAACTTGTCTTTTAAAGAATGTATTTGTTTAAAAATGTATATATATATATATGTATATATATATATATAAATATGTATATAAATATACATATTTATATATATATATTTAGGATTCAGTCATAATGTTTTTCTTTTTAGTCAATTTTAATGGAGATCTGCCCGAATTACGGTAGATTAGTATTTATCTTCATTAAAAAATTATAATTCAATTATAATGGAGATTTAGCTTGTGGGAGAGTTACACACTTATATAGTTTAGTAAATGGTACAGGTTTTTAATTACATTTTTTAAAATGTATTTATTTTTCTAAAAAAAGGTCTAAGAGCTCGTCTACAAACATAAAGGGGGTCATTGACCGAACAATGTTAAGAGACCAATGTTTTGCACAGTTCTCTGAACCCAGGATATTAAATTATATATTCTCTGACCCTATCATATAAAAACTGTTAGTTGAATTTTCTGATATGTTGCCAGACCTTTCTTTGCCCTCGGTAATTCTAACCCCAACAATGAATTCGTTCAAAATGAACTGGAAGAGAAACAAAGCAGCAAGAGCTGTCGACCGCTTAAAACGTTGCTTTCAAAAATATAGTTAGCCATTATTGAACTATTGTCCCTGTGCACAAATAATCTTTTAAATATAATACCACCATTAGATTTGGTAAGCGGACACCAAGATTGGCACCAGATCGCGTTTCAAGTCGGAAACTCTCGCGAGAGTCTCACTGATGCGAGCAGCAACCTGATTGGTCTCTTGGGAGGGCGGCCATTTTTGTTGAGCATCCATTAACTACTAAGGCTAATGTGATTAGTCGTGAAATATTTATAGGATAAATAGATTAGATTATTTCATTGAGAGGCGGTAATACCTCGAGCTACCAGCCTGTCTCTGTGCGTCGCCGAATCACGCTTTTCTATTTTTACACGTATCATTTGATCATAATCGGACAATGTCCTAGAAATCCCCAGAGTATTTCATTGGGCACGATTTTTTCGTAAGAGTTCTTTTCTCTTCCTTCAATTGTTATCTCAGTATTTCAGCAATTGTGGATATATTGACAAAACGAATTTACGGATTTATTTTCCACAGGAGTCGCACATTGATATGGCCACCGCCCCACACACAGAGCCATCATGAACCTCCTTCACAAGACATCTTTGTTACTGGTCTCATTGTGAATTCTCGATGCAATCATTTATTCAAGACGCAGTTAAAAAATATAAATAACAACTTGGCACGGGGCATCACGAAGAGTCCAGACAGAGTAGAACAAGGACAACTTAGATTACCGGTCAACTTTTAAAGACCCGATGTTTACGTTACGGGACTTAATTATGAATAAATTGAAAAGTTCACGGTTTAAAATTTGTTTTCCAATTAAATAAGTACATGACGAGGGGATTACACAGAGGTTCTAAACTTCTATGAGCTAAGTTCAGGTAAAGGTAATTTTTAAATATTTAATACCGTGGTGTCCATTTTGAAGATTGAGTTCTATTTTTTTAAAAAAAAAAATCTTTGAAATTGTCTCAGACTAGTGACGATTTGTTTGTTTAAAAAAAAATATAATATATTTTTGGACTCTAATTATTTAATTCGTTGTATGACGTTACGTATCTCTTCTACCTGTGGCAGTACATTAAAGTTTACAAAATATATTTCACTAGATATAGCCCGCCAAACATTGGCGACAACAATGCGTGAACCTCCCATCGACTAAAGTTACTTGACAAAACATGAACTCAAGTAACGCACATTTAAGAATGCCGATTTTTGCTACACCCTTTCCTAACTGACACTGCACACTTTTTATTTCACGACCTTGAACTATATTAAATATTTTGATGTCCCAACCACTTTTAAACCGAAAATTTTTTTACACGATACTTAAATTGAGACGACTTCATTTTCCTAAAATAAAATATTACGCGCCAAACGCAGTTGCGTTACATTAAAAAAAAATCGTTTAGCGTAGTTATCGGGAATTACATTTTGCGCACTATTGAACTCATTATTGAACCATATTTTCTTTCAAACATATTATTTGTAATATACTCTCAATACCGAATTCGCTGAATAGGAAGCAGTCCATGAGTCACACCAGAAGCGTAATATATATTATAAGAGAGAAGCCGAGAAGAGGGCAATTACGCTGTAAGCTTAATTCTTATTATTGGATGTAGCTGACTTGTGTTGGTTAATGAACTAAATTAAATTTGAATTTTTAAGATTAAACTGATTAATTAGTCAAGAAGTATTATACTTTAATTGTGTCTGATTGGTATTAAAATTAAAAAAAATATTCCGTAAACATAAGTGACACGAACAGGGGGCGCGGGTGGAAGGGGGTTACTTTAATATGATGTTTTGCTGTTCAAAAAAGCATTAGTCCGTGATTTGCAGCATATTGTTTAGGTGGCCCTGGTCCTGATCCATAATTCAATGTTATTTTCATTTTTTTTTAAAATAAAAAATTACCTGCAGAGACAGGATGTTAATATGCCAGGATCTGTTCCATGTCAACATTCACAGACTTCCAGTAATACCAAATATTACATTTCCTAATTACGCCCAGTCAGGGAAGTGGAGAGTACTCTTGTTAATTGCTTATCAAAAATATGTGTGAAGGAAATCATTGTACTGGCGTTGCGCGTTCTAGCAACAATTGAATTGCACAGATGACACATTTTATAATGCAATCATTTGTAAAAACACCGCACACAAAAATCAGGAGCGCACACGTGTCTCAGCTTGATATGATCTAAACGCACGTGTTAACAAGATCCGGGATCCATGGTGTAACTAATAGGTTCAAGTGAGGGCTAATCCCACCCCCCCTTCCCAAGCAAACAATTAAAAACATCCGGGTTATAGTTGCTAGGTCATGGCAAAATTTGGTGGAATGGCTTGTTGTGTATGTGTGTTTTAATCTACCTAGCCACATCCACATTAACCACATCCTAATTAACCACATCCTAATTAACCACAACCACATTAACCACATCCCTTTAAAACATTAACCACATTCACTTTCGCATTAACCACATACATAGTCACGATCACCAAATACCAATTAACCACATTCACCGCACCACGTTTACCACATCCACATCCATATTAACCACACCGACTTTAGCCACATCTACATTAACCACATCTATATAAACCACATCCACATTAATTACAACCACTTAGCGACACGCTTATTAAACCATATTAGCATTACTATCAACGTTAAACACACACTTTAAAAACATCCCTATCAGCGAGATCCCTTTAGCTTTATGCATTAATCACATTCACATTAATCACATCCACGTAACAACATGCACATTAACCACATCCACATTAACCGGAATTCTGATTATCGATTTTGAATCCGATAGATTGTTATGGATTTTTACACACAATTTTTTTTGATTTAGTTAATTTATTATTAGTATTTTTTTTTTTAAGTATAGAATTTTAGAAATAATTATTTTGTAAATAAACTACCTTACACGAATTAACATATACGGCACATAGTATAAAAGAGGTAGGGCTACTCGCTACGCGTATTTAACCCTAACCTGAATGTCACCAGAAGTAGAAGACAATCGCTTGGAACATGTGGTCGTCTTGTAGTCACTGACTTGTATTCTGTAGTCACTGGCTGGTACTCTGTAGTCACTGGCGGGTATTCAGTAGTCACTGGCGGGTACTCTGTAGTCACTGGCGGGTACTCTGTAGTCACTGGCGGGTACTCTGTAGTCACTGGCGGGTACTCTGTAGTCACTGGCGGGTACTCTGTAGTCACTGACCGGTATTCTGTAGTCACTGGCGGGTATTCTGTAGTCACTGACTGGTATTCTGTAGTCACTGGCGGGTATTCTGTAGTCACTGGCTGGTACTCTGTAGTCACTGGCGGGTATTCAGTAGTCACTGGCGGGTACTCTGTAGTCACTGGCGGGTACTCTGTAGTCACTGACTGGTATTCTGTAGTCACTGGCGGGTATTCTGCTTTAGATATCAATTAAGATTTCTTAAATAGAGATATCATTGTCACTGCGTGGCCATTGGTTTTAAAATAAGGCCAAGTGCTGGGACCAAATTGTATCAAAATGAGAGGTGCTTTGACTGATCTAAAAATAGATGTCAACTGCTGCTTTTGATCTTATCAAATACACTTGTGACAATTTAATGAGGAAAATTTGCGAGGGGTTGGACGAACCGATTTAAAACCTGATTCATAAGACCGATAACTGGTTTGTCCAAAACAACAAATAATAATAATAATTTAAATTTAAAAAAATAATAATAAATAAATTCCCTCCACTTATTATAAATGTAGCAACAAACAAACAAACAAAAAGCACTAAAAAAAAACTCTAAGTCTTGTTGTTACAGTCATGAACCAGACTCTTGTTTAAACATTACGACACCAGGGTAAGGCGAGGGCCTAAGTCAGAATCTGATTGAACATTATCTGGTGATGTTATCGTTTGAACTAGAGCTGACTGGAGCGGTTTGGTGGTGGAGGTGTTTGGGATGGCGGTGTCGGAGTACTAATGATGTGCCCGGATCCAGTTGTCAGTTGGTGTGCGACAGCTGTTGTCACGCAGTGGGTGCACCGTGCTACGTTGATACAGTTGTAACTCGCTCAGATGTTGTGATGTGTAGTGTAAAATTACTGCTACCGCTGCGTGGTAGATGGGTGCTTTTGGTTCGTGGAAGCCATTGTTTGTAGCACGGACGCTATTTAGCCTAATGGGGAAGCGTTTTTGTAAAGTCGGTGTTATTAAAACCTAGATGCTAGAGTGTAACGGAGATGGTCATATTACAACCCGAACAATAGGCTGTGTCGCAATAAAATAACTTGGATCTTGGCTTCTCTCTTCGTGTTAAAAAGGTGTCTCCAAATGAATTTCAAAACTTCTTGACTTGACATAATGCCACGTTCTCTACAGTTAGCTTTGTAATTTTGATGTAGTTGTTTGGATGCGTGTCTATTTACAGACTTATCTGTTTTTTTAATATATTTTTTTGTCTTCTATTTTTTTCTTTTGCATCACAGCGTTTTGAAACAGATTGTGTCAACAGCTCAACGAGATATTGCCAAATAGATTCGTGTTACCGTCTGCTATTTATTTAATTTCATGCCAGTATTTTGTTACTGCGGCGGATAACTTGAAAAGGTGGGCCGGTGTTGGGGAATAAAAACTTGTCTCTTTCAGTAGGCTCTTTGGCAGAGACGAAACAATCACGGGCATTTCTGTAAGGCGTGATAACTATGGTATAAAAAGAAATGTTAAGGGGAAATCCATGTAGTAAGTAAGCATCAAGGAGGGGGAGGAAAAAAAAAAGGGGGGGGCAGATATGGAGATCTTGCGTAATCGCGTGAATGGCGAGTGGGGGTGGGTGTCACTTTGGATTAAAAGGGGAAATACATTTATGAACATTGTGTTATATTTCACAACTCCCTGTGAGGAAATTGCAGCAACACATATAGAAACATGTGCCGCCCCCAACCTCGGGCGGACCAGGAAAAAGGCGATTTTTAGCACTCCTTGTGAAGTATATGTGATTCTATAAATTCACTAGTAAGGTCCTATCTAAAGACGATTTTTGTCCTCTGTTGCTCCTCGCCCCATTCTCGTGGCCCTGTCCGACTACAGCATCGCTTCCGGCGCTATGCGGCAAATCGTCTCGGAACCACTGGTTTCGCCAAACAGTCAGCGATGAAAACCCCGTTCTACATTTTGTTTACTGTAACGCATGACAACCATGGCACTTGTCAGGGGCCCAAGCTAGATAGGGGCTCGCCCTTTGTCGGGTTTTTAAAACATGCGCACATGTTTGAACCACGAAAGGAGCCCAAACTCTGTATGCCTTCTATTATATGAGTTGCCGTCCAAAGCTAACGAGTCCTATCCGCGTTGGGGTGATTTTGCTGTTGTGTAAGTTGGGACCGCTCGACCACCCAGTGCCCAGGTCGAACGCTTCTTTTACGTACTCAATTTGGGGGGGGGGAGAGGTCGTGGAAAAAGTACGCGTGCAATATGGGGCAGGGGAGGTCGAAAATGTGTCAATTGTACTATATGGATGGCCCCTAAGTAATTGGCACGTAATTTTCTTCATCTTTTTCTATGAAGTAACAACGAAATTGACGACAGCAATCAGTTGCGGGTTTCAAAACTGTGGGATCAGTCAAGACCAACTGAGTATCACTTTATAAATGTTATGTATGGTACGCCAAAGCAGACAGAATCATACAGCAAAAACTAGAGATATATGAGTTCAGGAATTATTTTTTACATATTCAGTGGGGAAAATATCGGGGTGGGGGAGGGGAGTTTGAAGACTTCCATCTGGCTGCCAGCTTCCAATGAAGGGACAGCTCAAGGGTGTTAAAGATACTTCTTAAATTCATGCGGTCTTTCTGCGCCGACTGATTCTTGAAGCAACTTCAACGGTTGCTTTAGGGGAAATCTGCCTTCGGGGTCATGTTTCAATTCCGCGCAGACACTATTTTTGTTGTTCCGCGTCAGGTCTCCCGTTGTCTTTCGCGGTTTTGTTTCCCCATCGGCTGTCCTTCTTAGTTCGGTCCTGCAAAATGAGCTTCGTGGCAATGTACGAACATGGCCTAGCCATCTCCAGTAACGTGCTTCCACCTAGTGACAACATGTACGTCACTTCCGATCGACAGTGAACTTCTTTATCAGAGAGATTATGTTGCAAGAAGATTCTTTGGATGCTATCTTTATTTGATGGTTTAATAAATTTCTTTATGATATTTTTTAGAAATTATTGTAGGATTCTTTTCCGGATTGTTTGTGAGATTGTTTGTAGGTCTTTTTGTACGACTGTTTAATGGTCTTATCATTAAGTGCACTGTAGACGTATTTGTAGCATTATTTCTTGGAACGTTTTGTAGCATTATTTCTTGGAATGTTTTTTAGGATGGTTCATAAGATCGTTTGTAAAACGTGGTTTCTTTATTCATCAGGGAAATAATATATCATATCATACTGTGTTACACCTGTTTACCTAATGGCCATGTGGCCACCCTCCATTTTGTTCTACATCCACAACGGCCCGTAATTAAAACAAACAAACGGCTTTGTTTAACTACGTGATCCAATAACTAACAAATGTTTCACTTCAAGTCTACACATTTGTCCCCCCCCCCCCCCACCTATAAATCTCGCGGCGGTAAAGTGTATGAACGAAATGAATGGGACACCTCAGCTAATGGGATGGCTTCGGGTCGTGTTATCATTGCACGGCTAAAGCAATTTCATGCCCACCTGCCTTCATTAGATGTTCACGTTTGGTGAGTCACGTGTCTCGGTCCTTATAGGGTAGTGCTTGTTCACTGCTGCACGTCAATTCAACGGTCATCTGTTATGCTAGTTGACGCTCAATATCTGATTGCATATCAAGCCCAAAACGTTTTCCATAATAAATGGGCCTAAAAATATTTATTTATTTATTTATTTTTAAAAATTACGGTTACCTGTCACGTGTCTCTGATCACGTGATGCTGCTATCAAGTTGCATTATATCAGACAAACAATTTGGGGAGTCTTTAACTTTGCATTGAATGTAGTTGCACGCTAATTGTAGTTGCACGCTAATTGTAGTTGCACGCTAATTGTAGTTGCACGCAAATTGTAGTTGCACGCTAATTTTAGTTGCAAGCTAATTGTAGTTGCACGCTAATTTTAGTTGCACGCTAATTGTAGCTACACGCTAATTGTAGTTGCACGCTAATTGTAGTTGCACGCTAATTGTGTAAATGTTACTTCTTTTATTTAAAAAAAAGTCATTTAAGGGTAGGGCATGGAGGCATTTGCTCCCACCCATCTAAATTTTGCAGAGTTTATTTAAATGTCCATATACTGAGGCGCCTCCAGTAAAAAAAAAATCAACCAGCCGGCCAGATTTCTCCCCCCACCCCCACCAAACCCTGAAAAAACCCAGAAATGACGTTCCTGGTTATATGTCAGTAATATTGACATACGTCTCTGACGGCATTACATACAATAATTATGTTATTTCTTTGCTAATTAAAACCTTTTGGGTTATTCTATTGTTTAGGGTGAGGGATATTTTGTTGGGTATTTTGTGGAGCATTTTGTTAGGTATATGTGGGTTACTTTGTTAGGTATATGTGGGTTACTTTGTTAGGTATATGTGGGTTACTTTCTTAGGTATATGTGGGTTACTTTGTTAGGTATATGTGGGTTAATTTGTTAGGTATATGTGGGTTACTTTGTTAGGTATATGTGGGTTATTTTGTTAGGTATATGTGGGTTAATTTGTTAGGTATATGTGGGTTACTTTGTTAGGTATATGTGGGTTACTTTGTTAGGTATATGTGGGTTACTTTCTTAGGTATATGTGGGTTACTTTGTTAGGTATATGTGGGTTAATTTGTTAGGTATATGTGGGTTACTTTGTTAGGTATATGTGGGTTAATTTGTTAGGTATATGTGGGTTAATTTGTTAGGTATATGTGGGTTACTTTGTTAGGTATATGTGGGTTATTTTGTTAGGTATTTTGTGGAGACTTTGATGTTGCACATATGGGGATTTGGGTGAAAGGAGAGAAGACAATTTGGGGGGGGGGTTGGGGTACTGGTCGGTTGTTAAGGGTTGTAGGGGTAGGGGCATCTTATGGAATCGAAGTTGTGGAGATTGAGAGGGGTACACGGCAAGTCAACCACAGCATCTCTCAACTACAGCATCTCTCAGCTACAAGATCTCTCAACTAAAAAATCTCTCAACCACAACATCTCTCAACTACAACATCTCTCAACTACAACATCTCTCAACTACAGCATCTCTCAACCTAAAGCATCTCTCAACCTACAGCATCTCTCAACTACATCTCCCAACTACAGCATCTCTCATATACAACATCTCTCAACTACAACATCTCTCAACTACAGCATCTCTCAACCTACAGCATCTCTCAACTACATCTCCCAACTACAGCATATCTCAACTACAACATCTCTCAACCACAACATCTCTCAACTACATCTCTCAACAACATCTCTCAACTACAACATCTCTCAACTACAACATCTCTCAACTACAGCATCTCTCAACCACAGCATCTCTCATCTACAACATCTCTCAACTACAGCATCTCTCAACTACAGCATCTCTCAACTACAACATCTCTCAACTACAACATCTCTCAACTACAGCATCTCTCAACTACAGCATCTCTCAACCTACAGCATCTCTCAACTACATCTCCCAACTACAGCATCTCTCAACTACAACATCTCTCAATCACAACATCTCTCAACTACATCTCTCAACCACAACATCTCTCAACTACTAAATCTCTCAACTACAACATCTCTTAACTACAACATCTCTCAACTACAACATCTCTTAACTACAACTTCTCTCAACTACATCATCTCTCAACTACAACTTCTCTCAACTACAGCATCTCTCAACTACAACATCTCTCAACTACACCATCTCTAAATTACAACATATCTCAACTACAGCATCTCTGAACTACAACATCTCTCAACTACAAAATCTCTCAACCACAACATCTCTCAACTACAGCATCTCTCAACTACAAAATCTCTCAACCACAACATCTCTCAACTACAACATCTCTCAACTACAACATCTCTCAACTACAGCATCTCTCAACCTACAGCATCTCTCAACCTACAGCATCTCTCAACCTACAGCATCTCTCAACTACATCTCCCAACTACAGCATCTCTCAACTACATCATCTCTCAACTACAACTTCTCTCAACTACAGCATCTCTCAACTACAACATCTCTCAACTACACCATCTCTAAACTACAACATATCTCAACTACAGCATCTCTGAACTACAACATCTCTCAACTACAAAATCTCTCAACCACAACATCTCTCAACTACAGCATCTCTCAACTACAAAATCTCTCAACCACAACATCTCTCAACTACAACATCTCTCAACTACAACATCTCTCAACTACAGCATCTCTCAACCTACAGCATCTCTCAACCTACAGCATCTCTCAACCTACAGCATCTCTCAACTACATCTCCCAACTACAGCATCTCTCAACTACAACATCTCTCAACTACAACATCTCTCAACTACAACATCTCTCAACCACAACATCTCTCAACTACATCTCCCAACTACAGCATCTCTCAACTACAGCATCTCTCAACTACAACATCTCTCAACTACAAAATCTCTCAACTACAACATCTCTCAACTACAGCATCTCTCAACCAACAGCATCTCTCAACCTACAGCATCTCTCAACTACATCTCCCAACTACACCATCTCTCAACTACAACATCTCTCAACTACAGCATCTCTCAACTACAACATCTCTCAACTACAACATCTCTCAACTACAACATCTCTCAACTACAACATCTCTCAACTACAGCATCTCTCAACCACAGCATCTCTCAACTACAACATCTCTCAACTACAACATCTTTTTAGTCCGGATATGGCAGGAGTCTGGAAATTGGAGCTATGATATACATCCTGTAATATACTTCAGAAAACGAAACAGCCAAGGGCCAATACGGACACAACAGGAAACAGGAGTGAAGAAGGTCAGGTTTGTGGAATAATGAACCATGGAGACAAAGCCGCAGACATTTCTAAACTGAAGAGCAGCTCTCACCAAAATGATCTACCAAAATCAATCAGGTTTGCTTGTTTGTTTGTTTGTAGCTAAATCTTTGTTGTCCCCAGGTAACCTTCTCGCTACGGTTGGTTGCGTCTGCTTCGTCCAGAGAACGGCGAAAGAAGGGTGGGTGTATTGGGTGGGGTGGTGGCAGGGGTAAAGGGTCAGGCATTGCAGCAAATAGACATCTATCAACGGAACAGTTTTCTTACCTGGGAAAAAGTTACGACACTTCACCCGGGTTGTAAGCTTTCGTTATTTGAAAAGTTAAATAATTCTTCTTTTGTCGGCAATTTTGAAGTAGCAATTTTACTACTACAAAATAAAAGGGAAAATCCAACATTTTCAAAACGACTTTCCTCCAGAGAAGACTTTAAGCGCCCGTAAAGTTGAAAATATTTCTTAAAATGCATTACGCGAAGAAAGTATGGTCTGACAATATAGACATAACTTTTTAAGCGCGTTTTCTTTGTGTACATTCTGGACAGTTCAATCAAGGATGGATACATTCTGGACACTTCAATCATATGACGGGTACATTCTGGGCACTTCAATCATATGACGGGTACATTCTGGGCACTTCAATCATATGACGGGTACATTCTGGGCACCTCAATGATATGACGGTTACATTCTGGGCACTTCAATCATATGACGGTTACATTCTGGACACTTCAATCATATGACGGTTACATTCTGGACACTTCAATCATATGACGGTTACATTCTGGGCACTTCAATCAAGGATGGATACATTCTGGGCACTTCAATCAAGGATGGATACATTCTGGGCACTTCAATCAAGGATGGATACATCCTGGACACTTCAATCATATGACGGTTACATTCTGGGCACTTCAATCAAGGATGGATACATTCTGGGCACTTCAATGATATGACGGTTACATTCTGGGCACTTCAATCAAGGATGGATACATTCTGGGCACTTCAATGATATGACGGGTACATTCTGGGCACTTCAATGATATGACGGGTACATTCTGGGCACTTCAATGATATGACGGGTACATTCTGGGCACTTCAATCATATGACGGTTACATTCTGGGCACTTCAATCAAGGATGGATACATTCTGGACACTTCAATCATATGACGGTTACATTCTGGGCACTTCAATCAAGGATGGATACATTCTGGGCACTTCAATGATATGACGGGTACATTCTGGGCACTTCAATGATATGACGGTTACATTCTGGGCACTTCAATGATATGACGGTTACATTCTGGGCATTTCAATCAAGGATGGATACATTCTGGGCACTTCAATCAAGGATGGATACATTCTGGGCACTTCAATCAAGGATGGATACATTCTGGGCACTTCAATCAAGGATGGATACATTCTGGGCACTTCAATCAAGGATGGATACATTCTGGGCACTTCAATCAAGGATGGATACATTCTGGGCACTTCAATCAAGGATGGATACATTCTGGGCACTTCAATCAAGGATGGATACATTCTGGGCACTTCAATCAAGGATGGATACATTCTGGGCACTTCAATCAAGGATGGATACATTCTGGGCACTTCAATCAATGATGGATACATTCTGGGCACTTCAATCAAGGATGGATACATTCTGGGCACTTCAATCAATGATGGATACATTCTGGGCACTTCAATCAATGATGGATACATTCTGGGCACTTCAATCAATGATGGATACATTCTGGACACTTCAATCAATGATGGATACATTCTGGACACTTCAATCAATGATGGATACATTCTGGACACTTCAATCAATGATGGATACATTGCAGTCCACTTGTAAATTATAAAGGGTAATCGCTATTTAATACTCGACTTCCACTTTTTTTAATTACTCATGTAATCGATTATCTTAATCTCCATTAAATAATTTCAGCTCTAACTAATACGAAAATGGCGTCACATTTTTTAACGATGAGACTTAATAAGTTGAGGTCGGTCCATTTAACAAATAACGTATAGGTCCCTAAAGGGCCGTACAAAAACATTCTTACATCATGAATATGTTACAGTTGACTGACCAATCACCAAAATAATCCTAATGGGTACTCCCCCTCTGCATCAATGGTCTGCTTTCATCTTTATTGAGCACCCGAGTCATCTTTTACTGTTGTGCCAATCATTGTCCTCTTTCCTGATGCCTTCATTTTGTCGACCCGAAAAATTTCCCAATTTATGAATTAATGCTCAGTTCACACGATAAAATGTTCGTTACATTTTCGTCAAATCGGCGTAAAGCTTTCGTCAAATTTCTTTTTGAACGCACTATATAGAGAAATAAAATAATGCGTTAAAGAAATTGACGAAAATTTGACGAAAATTTGACGAAAATTTGATTGTGTGAACTGAACATTAGAGTAGCTGCAGCCTGTTAACATACATGCTGAGTCAAAGACTTTTGTTTGTTGTTTTATCGTGGTGGAATTCGAGCTCGAGTCGTGGCCTGGAGTAAGACACGGCATGAAACCATAAAACTAAGACTGAGACGTGAGATAACTTAATAGATCCGAGTCGATTTTCAATATGAGTACGTGTCATTGAAACAATGAAGCTAGAGGCCGACCGAATTTCAGTTTCGGTACCGAAAGTTGCCATATAGTCATTTTCGGCGTAGCTCCAGTTTCGGCATGAAACAGAAAAGTTAACTTTCGGTTTATTTTCGGTGTCGGCCAAAGTCATTGAGGCTTTCGGTCGCCTTCCAGAAGTTCGACTGTCACTCTGTCTTTAGGCCGGCAATCCAATATTTATTATTGCTCGAAGGTCTTGCCATATAGTCATTTTCGGCGTAGCTCCAGTTTCGGCATGAAACAGAAAAGTTGACTTTCGGTTTATTTTCGGTGTCGGCCAAAGTCATTGAGGCTTTCGGTCGCCTTCCAGAAGTTCGACTGTCACTCTGTCTTTAGGCCGGCAATCCAATATTTATTATTGCTCGAAGGTCTTGCTGTCAACGTATGATTTATAACAAATTCTGTGCAAAAACTGCTCAGATCTGCACAGGGACCTACTTGTCAAATATTTCTAAAAATAAAATTTCGATTAGGCTAAGGCAGTGGTCGGCAAATCGCGGGTTGCGAGCCACATGCGGCTCTTTAACGACCTGAGTGTGGCTCGGCCGTAAGGCGACAAATCGGTTTTGAATTCGAAAAACATGGTTCTTGACAAGAAATTTGGCTCTCAAATTTTTTTAAATCGTCCTGCTGCTGATTTTTGGCTCTTTTGACTCATGAGTTTGACGACCACTGCGCTACGGCAAAGGTAAATAGTTTTGTGAAAAAAAATAAGGGAATGGTAAAAATTTATATTTTTTATTTATATTTATGTTATAATTTCTTAAAAAATAAAATAGGGATTATTCAATTCATTCATGTGTGACATTCATTTTGATTTATCATTATCATGCTCATAGATGTTGTCATAGGCATATACTATTCTGAAACAAAAATCCTAGGAAATGGGAACGTATCCATTATCTTTTAGTTTTTTTAAATAAAAATAATAAAAATTACGGAACATTAATTCATAATTATCATGCTGATACACGTTGTCATTGACGAAATAAAAATATTCCACAAAATAAGTTACGTGTATGGACACAAATGTAAAGAAAGAGAATAATGAAACCATTAGTAACATTTTTAAAAAAATTAATTAATTAATTACATTTGATAAATTCGGCATAAAATAATCTTTAATTTAGATCATAAGCCCAAACACATGTGTGCATATTTCACTGTTTCGTATAATAATTATGTAGTTGGCCATACTAATCCTGCTAAGCGTAGATCAACATTGTTCAACTTTTGTTTTAATTTGGGTTCAATCTAAAATCAACCGATTAATGATAATTGCAGATAAACAAATAATTCAAATATTAACCAATATGAACGCGTGTTTCAATGAAGTTGTCTGGTTTAGCGGAACAGAGGGTGGTTTAGCGGAACAGAGGGTGGTTTAGCGGAACAGAGAGTGGTTTAGCGGAACAGAGGGTGGTTTAGCGGAACAGAGGGTGGTTTAGCGGAACAGAGGGTGGTTTAGCGGAACAGAGGGTGGTTTAGTGGAACAGAGAGTGGTTTAGTGGAACAGAGAGTGGTTTAGTGGAACAGAGAGTGGTTTAGCGGAACAGAGGGTGGTTTAGCGGAACAGAGAGTGGTTTAGCGGAACAGAGAGTGGTTTAGCGGAACAGAGAGTGGTTTAGCGGAACAGAGGGTGGTTTAGTGGAACAGAGAGTGGTTTAGCGGAACAGAGGGTGGTTTAGTGGAACAGAGAGTGGTTTAGCGGAACAGAGGGTGGTTTAGCGGAACAGAGGGTGGTTTAGCGGAACAGAGGGTGGTTTAGCGGAACAGAGAGTGGTTTAGAGGAACAGAGCGTGGTTTAGTGGAACAGAGGGTGGTTTAGTGAAACAGAGAGTGGTTTAGTGGAACAGAGAGTGGTTTAGCGGAGCAGAGAGTGGTTTAGCGGAACAGAGGGTGGTTTAGCGGAACAGAGGGTGGTTTAGTGGAACGGAGAGTGGTTTAGTGGAACGGAGGGTGGTTTAGTGGAACAGAGAGTGGTTTAGCGGAACAGAGAGTGGTTTAGTGGAACAGAGGGTGGTTTAGCGGAACAGAGGGTGGTTTAGTGGAACAGAGAGTGGTTTAGTGGAACAGAGAGTGGTTTAGCGGAACAGAGAGTGGTTTAGCGGAACAGAGGGTGGTTTAGTGGAACAGAGAGTGGTTTAGTGGAACAGAGAGCGGTTTAGTGGAACAGAGAGTGGTATAGTGGAACAGAGAGTGGTTTAGTGGAACGGAGGTTGGTTTAGTGGAACAGAGAGTGGTTTAGTGGAACAGAGAGTTGTTTAGTGGAACAGAGAGTGGTTTAGGGGAACAGAGAGTGGTTTAGTGGAACAGAGGGTGGTTTAGTGAAACAGAGAGTGGTTTAGTGGAACAGAGAGTGGTTTAGCGGAACATAGGGTGGTTTAGTTGAACAGAGAGTGGTTTAGTGGAACAGAGAGTGGTTTAGCGGAACAGAGGGTGGTTTAGTGGAACAGAGAGTGGTTTAGCGGAACATAGGGTGGTTTAGTTGAACAGAGAGTGGTTTAGTGGAACAGAGAGTGGTTTAGCGGAACAGAGTGTGGTTTAGTGGAACAGAGAGTGGTTTAGCGGAACAAAGAGTGGTTTAGCGGAACAGAGAGTGGTTTAGCGGAACAGAGAGTTGTTTAGCGGAACAGAGAGTGGTTTAGACGAAAAGATAGTGGTTTAGTGGAACAGAGAGTGGTTTAGTGGAACAGAGAGTGGTTTAGCGGAACAGAGAGTGGTTTAGCGGAACAGAGAGTGGTTTAGCGGAACAGAGAGTTGTTTAGCGGAACAGAGAGTGGTTTAGTGGAACAGAGAGTGGTTTAGTGGAACAGAGAGTGGTTTAGTGGAACAGAGAGTTGTTTATTGGAAGAGAGAGTAGTTTAGCGGAACAGAGGGTGGTTTAACGGAACAGAGAGTGGTTTAGCGGAACAGAGAGTGGTTTAGTGGAACAGAGAGTGGTTTAGTGGAACAGAGAGTGGTTTAGTGGAACAGAGAGTGGTTTAGTGGAACAGAGAGTGGTTTAGTGGAACAGAGAGTGGTTTAGTGGAACAGAGGCTGATTTAACGGAACAGAGAGTGGTTTAGCGGAACAGAGATTGGTTTAGTGGAACAGAGAGTGGTTTTGTGGGACAGAGGGTGGTTTAACGGAACAGAGAGTGGTTTAGCGGAACAGAGAGTGGTTTAGTGGAACAGAGAGTGGTTTAGTGGAACAGAGAGTGGTTTAGCGGAACAGAGAGTGGTTTAGCTGAACAGAGAGGTGTTTAGCGGAACAGAGAGTGGTTTAACGGAACAGAGAGTTCCGTTCCTTCAGGGCATATGTCTGGTCATTTTAGTGGGCCATTCCAATAAAAATACATAGGTTAAGCTTTCGGTCGCTACCAAATATGTATGGGCAGCGTTGTAAATATATTATAAAAGCAAAGGTCACCCAATGGTCTATTTTGCCTGATTTTCTCTGACATAAACTTTAAAATACATTATAAAAATTTTAAATTACTTTTTAATTCCAATGGTAAGAAACCAAGTATTGATTTAATGATTAAGTATTAAAATTCCCGATGATCACATTTTTAAAAAAAAAAAATAAATACGTGTACTTTTCCCCCATTATTCTTCGACCTACGCAGAACGTAAGCGCGATCGAGTTTCGAAACACCTAAATCTTTCAGTTTCAGTCGAAAGTCTCGTTGAGCTTTTTGTTTAGTCTTCGGTGTTACCGAAAGTCATTTTCAACTTTCAGTTTGATTTCCGTTTGTGCCGAAATCAGAATATCACATTCGTCGGTCTTTAGTTGAAGTCATGCCCTCATATCACGAACAAAACTATATTGTAGCCATAATTAATGATTCCTAAAATGTCCCTGTCCAAAATTTCCCAATCTACAGTTTCCCTGTCCAAAGTTTCCCTGTTCAAGTTTTCGTGTCCTAATATTCCCTGTATCAGACGCTGAACGCAGCAGATTTTTGTTTTCCGTTATTTTTGTTGATGCTATTATAGGATAATCAGCTAAATGAAATTAGATACGGTTCTGTCTCTGTGTGTTAGAGAGCTGATTTTATGAACATAATATTTCCTGGGTTTATCATTTTTTCCCCCTTTTAAAGCCGGCTAAATACAATTATACCACCGCAGCGACATGGATGCCACCCCCTTGGCACAAAACCCAACATGTCCGCTGACGGTTTCCCCAAACAAACTGGCAGGCGTAAAGAGATTCCGGTGCACGCCGGGTAAAACCCAGGACGGTGGTGACGTCCATAGGGACGTAACATCATGTTTGCCAAACTAATGACGTTACCGGTGTTAGAAGTCAGCCGGCGATCCGCCTTGTTTGTGGGCCGTGTTTAATCTAATACAGACATCGCATTATTTTAACGAGATTTTAATTCTGCGGCTCGCTTAATAAACTAGACCGACCCGGAAATAGTTTACGGAGCAGCTCCCGGCGCGGGCGGTGGCACCTCCCCACGCGCGCTCAACCTAATACCAGCTTACATACTAATTTATTAAATGCAAAGAATGCAAATTGCATTAGAGAGGAGTAATTTGCACGTGGGCAACTCGGGACCAGGGGGAGACGCCCCACCCCACACCCCAAACCAACATTTAACCCCCACCGCTTTAGGGTTATGTTTGCCAAATCCCGTTTGGGATAGGATGTTTCGACATTCTAGAGCTCTTCTCGAGAGAGGAACAAAAAGGCAAAAATAATAATGGCAGCTAGTTTTCTATAGTAACCGACTACTGAAGCTTGGTTATCTATTCTGTTTTTTTTTTGGTGCAAGTTGAAGAGTTTAATAGCTGCGTTGCTTGGACTTGGCTGTGCACTTTAAACTGGACTGTGCACATCATTTCAAAGTCATCAAACTTTCTGCTTGTCTTAGTGGAACATTGTTGGATCTGAAAACTCCACACTCCTCTTTTTTGATGTATTGTTAAATGGCCATCAAGGATCTCAGGCCAAAATATATATATAATCTTCATTTTTAATTTCATAATAAGTTTTTCTTTTAATACTAGAAACTACCCGGAAAACATTGCCGGTGAGAATGTGTGAACTTTCTATCTACTAAAGTTACTTGACAAAACTTGCATTTAAGTAACGCACTTTTCCGATTTATATTGATTCATCATCATCATCATCATCATCATCAGGTCCCGTAGTACTTCGACCGTTGGGGCGCCACAGATGACATGTACACTATTCTTCTCCATTCCTCACGGTCTTTTGCCTTACGCATAGTATCGCCTAGTTTTAAACCCGTCCATTCTTTGATATTATCTTCCCATCTTTTTCTTTTTCTTCCTCTTCTTCTCCCTCCTCTAGTAGTGCCCTGCAAGATCTCTTTGGCGAGCCCTTGTTTTCTGGTCACGTGGCCATACCACTCAAGTTTGCGCTTTTTAACAGACGTCAGGAGGTCATCGTATTGCCCAATTGCCTGACGAATCCTTTCTTTTATTTGCTCATTGGTGATGTGGTCTCTATAGCAGATGCCAAGAATGCCTCTGTAACATCTCATCTCCATCGCCTTTATTTTCCTTTCAAGTTCTGCTGTTAATGTCCAGGAATCACAGGTATATTAGAAAATGGAGAGGATTAATGAGCGCATCAGCCTGATTTTGGTGCTGGGGGCTATATTTTTGTCGTTCCATATTTTCTTGAGCCTCTTTAGTGCTGTCGTGGTCTGCGCAATCCTGGCCATTAATTCGGGCCTGGAGCCTTGTTCCGATACTATTGCTCCGAGGTACTTGAATTTGCTAACTGTCTCTAATCTTTCCTCCCCGACCTTAATTTCAGTGGTGATGCCATTAGTGCTATTCGTCATCATTTTTGTCTTTTCTGCACTGATTTGCATGCCAAAGGACGATGAAGTCTTGTCGAGATTCTTTACTAGGTTGGCTAGCTCTTCCTCACTTCCAGCCAGTCCG
Source organism: Omphiscola glabra (assembly GCA_964017045.1). Classification (NCBI taxonomy): domain Eukaryota; kingdom Metazoa; phylum Mollusca; class Gastropoda; family Lymnaeidae; genus Omphiscola; species Omphiscola glabra. The sequence goes on from OZ024795.1 coordinate 17,910,411, forward strand.
TCTATGTCATCCGCAAAACGTAGGTTGGTGATTGTTCTGCCACCAATGCTTGATTCAATTTCCTTAAAAACGTATTATAAGTGTTTTTAGAATGTAATTTAGAAATGATTAGTAACTAGTTATAGCACGCAAAACCTTGGTGACATAATGCGTGAACCTCCCATCTACTAAAGTTAATTGACAAACACATGAACTCAACTAACGCACATTTAAGAATCCCAATTTTCGCTACAACCCTTCCCCCATGATACGTCACTGCACACTTTTTATTTCACGCCTATGAACTATTTTAATATTCTAATGTCCCAACCACTGTTAAACCGAATATTAATTACACCATATTTAAATTGAGACGATTTCATTTTTCGAAAAGAAAATATTACGCAGTTGCGTTATTTAAAAAAAAATAATAATTTAGCGTACCGGTAGTTATGTGGAATTATATTTTGCGCGCTATCCGGAAATAACGCCATTTCCCATACCCAATATACGTCACAAAAATACAAAGTAAAAAAAAAAAGCTAGGAAAATAATCGCGGTACCAAATTCGCTGAATAGGAAGCAGCCATCTTGTTATGAAGAAGCCGGAAACGGAAGCAGTCGCCATTTTATGAGATGTCTTTAGAAGTTGACCAGACTATGTTTCATTAATTTTTGGATATTCTTTTCGTTAGAACCTGAAATAAAATGTGTAAAAGTGTATTCCATGAAATAAAGTGTGTAAAAGTGTATTTCATGAAATAAAGTGTGTAAAAGTGTATTTCATGAAAATGTAAGTTGGGTTTTCATTACTTCTTTATTTTATAATTAATTTTGGCCACTTTTCTTTGTTTTTTTTTAAAACGTTCCTACTTTTCAGGGTCAAAGCCCAGCGCCACGTAAGGCTAAGGAGAGTGTCAAAACGCTGTTTCGGATAGGGTCAAAACCCTGTTAGGGAGAGGGTCAAAACCCTGTTAGGGAGAGGGTCAAAACCCTGTTAGGGAGAGGGTCAAACCCTGTTAGGGAGAGGGTCAAAACCCTGTTAGGGAGAGGGTCAAAACCCTGTTAGGGAGAGGGTCAAACCCTGTTAGGGAGAGGGTCAAAACCCTGTTAGGGAGAGGGTCAAAACCCTGTTAGGGAGAGGGTCAAAACCCTGTTAGGGAGAGGGTCAAAACCCTGTTAAGGAGAGGGTCAAAACCCTGTTAGGGAGGAATTTAGGGTTCAGGTTAGGGTGGGGGATAGATTTAGATCATGTTTTCATTTTTAAAAACTTTTTATTCGTAATTTTAGCAAAAACATGAGTTATTTTATTTTTCCACGGCCGCCATCTTGGTTGTCCCGACCCGTGAACACGTAAAAGTTCGCGGGTCGGGGCAACCAAGATGGCGGCCTTGGGAGACATCGCGGTACCAGTAGCGCCCAATTACCTAATATTGTGTCCATATTGGTTAACTCTCTTATTGAGTCCTTATTGGTTCACTCTATTATTGTGTCCATATTTTTTCACTCTAATATTGTGTCCATATTGGTTCACTCTAAGATTGAGTCCATTTTGGTTCACTCTATTATCGTGTCCATATTGGTTCACTCTAATATTGTGTCAATATTGCCACACTCTATTATTGTGTCCATATTGGTTCACTCTATCTTTGTGTCAATATTGGTTCACTCTAATATCGTTTCCATATTGGTTTACTCTGATATTGAGTTAACATTGGTTCACTCCATAATTGTGTCCATATTGGATCACTCTATTATTGTGTCCATATTGGATCACTCTATTATTGTGTCCATATTGGTTCACTCTATTATCGTGTCCATATTGGTTCACTCTATTATTGTGTCCATATTGGTTCACTCTATTATTGCGTCCACATTGGTTCACTCTATTATCGTGTACATATTGGTTCACTCTATTATTGTGTCCATACTGGTTCACTCTATTATTGTGTCCATATTGGTTCACTCTATTATCGTGTCCATATTGGTTCACTCTATTATCGTGTCCATATACTGAGCTTGTCATTTCATTGTATGCAACAACAATGATAAACAAAATTGAGCTAAACTCGACAATTGTGTCCAGACTTTAGAGTCTAAATACACATCCCATGAGTTGATCATGTTCTCATATCTTACATACAATGTTCCACATATGTGTATGTACAATGTTCCACATATGGGACATACAATATTTCAGATATGTGATACACAATTTCTACATATGTGATATACTATGTTCCACATACCTAATCTACAATGTTCCACATATCTGATATACAATGTTCCACATATCTGATATACAATGTTCCACATATCTGATATACAATGTTCCACATACCTAATCTACAATGTTCCACATATCTGATATACAATGTTCCACATATCTGATATACAATGTTCCACATATCTGATATACGATGTTCCACATATCTGATATACAATGTTCCACATATCTGATATACAATATTCCACATATCTGATATACAATGTTCCACATACCTGATATACAATGTTCCACATATCTGATATACAATGTTCCACATATCTGATATACAATTTTCCATATATCTGATATACAATGTTCCACATATCTGATATACAATGTTCCACATATCTGATATACAATGTTCCACATACCTAATCTACAATGTTCCACATATCTGATATACAATGTTCCACATACCTAATCTACAATGTTCCACATATCTGATATACAATGTTCCACATACCTAATCTACAATGTTCCACATATCTGATATACAATGTTCCACATATCTGATATACAATGTTCCACATATCTGATATACAATGTTCCACATACCTAATCTACAATGTTCCACATATCTGATATACAATGTTCCACATATCTGATATACAATGTTCCACATATCTGATATACAATGTTCCACATATCTGATATACAATGTTCCACATATCTGATATACAATGTTCCACATATCTGATATACAATGTTCCATATATCTGATATACAATGTTCCATATATCTGATATACAATGTTCCACATATCTGATATGCAATATTCCACATATCTGATATACAATGTTCCACATACCTGATATACAATGTTCCACATATCTGATATACAATGTTCCACATATCTGATATACAATGTTCCACATACCTAATCTACAATGTTCCACATATCTGATATACAATGTTCCACATACCTAATCTACAATGTTCCACATATCTGATATACAATGTTCCACATACCTAATCTACAATGTTCCACATATCTGATATACAATGTTCCACATATCTGATATACAATGTTCCACATATCTGATATACAATGTTCCACATACCTAATCTACAATGTTCCACATATCTGATATACAATGTTCCACATATCTGATATACAATGTTCCACATATCTGATATACAATGTTCCACATATCTGATATACAATGTTCCACATATCTGATATACAATGTTCCACATACCTGATATACAATGTTCCACATATCTGATATACAATGTTTCATATATCTGATATACAATGTTCCATATATCTGATATACAATGGTTCCGTATTCTACTTAATAAATAAATTGAAAATATTTCACTAGTCCCTCTCCTCTCATATATGTTGACATTCCGCTCTCCCCTCAAATCCCACCTCTGTTCACAATCCAGTCTCTTGCTTCTACTCCCATCTCTGTTCACATTCCTGTCCCTACCCTCTACTCCCTCCTCTGTTCACATTCCTGTCCCTACCCTCTACTCCCAAGACGACACATATATGCACACATCTGTAAACCCAATCAGCCGGCCACCCCCCCCCCCCCCCCCCGAGCCCAAGCTTAATCAGATTTAAGTGAACTAGATCTAATCCAAAAATCCCTAATTGAATAGGACCCAGCTTGATATCTGCCAGCACCTAGCGCCACCTACCAGGATGATGTTGTCTCAGGAAATCAGCCTAGTGCATGTAGGGGAGTTGACCGTGAGAATGTGGGAAGATGAGCCCTGAGGATGTAGGGGAGATGAGCCTTGTGGGTGTAGAGGAGATGAGCCTTATGGATGGAGATCGGCCTTGTGCATGTAGGGGAGATGAGACTTGTGCATGTAGGGGAAATGAGTCTTGTGCATGTAGGGGAAATGAGCCTTGTGCATGTAGGGAAGATGGCCCTTGTGCATATTGGAGAGATGAGTCTTGTACATGTAGGAAAGATGAGCGTTGTGCTTGTAAGGGAGATGAGCCTTGTGGATGTAGGGGAGATGATCTTTGTAGATGTAAGGGGAGATAAGCATTGTGGGTGTGGAGGAAATGAGCCTTGTGGGTGTAGGGAGATAGGCCTTGTTCGTGTAGGGGAGATGATTCTTTAGGATGCGAGGGAGTGTTGAAAAGGGGGAGATGAGCTTTGTGGATGAATGGGAGATGAGCCTTGTGGATGTATGTAAGATGAGCCTTGTGGATGTAAGGGGGATGAGCTTTGAGGAATTAAGGGAGATTTGAATAAGGTTTCTCAGCCGTGTGATTGTAAAGAAGATGACACTTAAGCATGTGAAGGAGATTTGAAAGAGGAGATCAGCCTTGTGGAATTTGGGGACAGGTAGAAATGATGTACATAGCTTATTTGTTGTGGAAGTGTATAATAACCGCGGAAGAACGAGTAACTGATAAAAGAGCAAGGGGGAATCACTGCGACATCTATGTAAGGTATGTAATCGAGAAGCAGAAGAGGATGTAAGGAGAGAGATGGACTAATTTACAATGTATCGCTAAATAAGACTTTCAAAACATTCAAGTTACCGCCAGAAAATGTGGCTCTTCAAAACTTGACAATTTTTTGTTTTATTAAATGATCTAGACTTAAATCATTCACTTTTTTTTTTCAGTCATGTGTGGACACTCGGAGCATAAGCGTCAGTTCACACGATCAAATTTTCGATCATATATTTGATGCGATTTTTGTATGAAGCCTTGTCACAGCTTTCAAATTATTATTTGATCAAATTCTTATATTGGTCCAAAACCAAAAGAAACCATATCATACAAACATTTGACGCAAAATTTGAAGCTAATTTGATCGTTTGAATTAACGCTAAGGGTCGGTTCACACGGTCAAATTTCGCGTCAAGCATTTGATGCAATTCGTGTATGAAGCCTTGTCACAACTTTCAAATTACTATTTGATCAAATTCCCCAAAAAAGGAAACCACGCGCAAAATAGTGCGTTCATGCAACAATTTGACGCGAAATTTGACCGTGTGAACCGACCCTAAGCGATCAAATTTCGCGTGAAATTGTTGTATGAACGCACTATTTTGTGCGTGGTTTCTTTTTTGGGGAATTTGATCAAATAGTATTTGAAAGTTGTGACAAGGCTTCATACACGAACTGCATCCAATGCTTGAAGGAAAATTTGATCGTGTGAACCGACCCTAAGAGGTTACTTTTGTGTCACGCATATTTAAAAGCATCTAATTTTATTATTTTAATTATAAAATTACTAAGCAACGAATGGTTTTTATTAAATCCTTGTTAAAAGGCTAAATTAATATTATTTTTTTTAATCATAAAATTAATTAAATGATGCAGTTGGCATTCCGCTGCAGGATAATAGTATTTAAAAAATCTATGTAAGGTAAACAATGGTGAGAAGAAGTGAGAGATACTTGTTTTGTTTACTAAATAATATCTGCTATTCTAAGTTGACCAAAGGCTATAGGAGGACGGACAAATATTCAAATATCAACCCAGTTTGACCTCTGCGTCAGACAGAATGGAAGAGAAAGGGATCAGTAATTAGAGATGGGGGGCAGGGGGCGGAAGTGGAGACCGTACGTAGCCAACATCGGGTTTAATTCAATCAGCTGTATAAATGATTTAATAGAATTATGGTCCAATAGAATTATGGTCCAATACTGACCCCGTTATAGATATGAAGCAACGATGGCCCGTAAATTATTTATGTCTCAATCGCCCACAAATCTAATACATTTGATAAAATACAGTGACGGGACTCGACCCGTGCTGTGACATAATGGAATTTCTAGGGTCCCCGCGGAGAACAGGCCGTCACACACAGCACTGACCGCACGTGCTGTCCGGCTGACGCATTGAGGATGCGGTGTGGTGCCGGGGGGGAGCGGGGGAGAAGGGAAGGCCGGGAGCAAAGGGATTATTAACATGTAATGACGGAAGGGTAAAAGGAGCACTAGGATTAATAACATGTAATGATGGAAGGGTAAAATTAGCAAAACTATAAATAACCTACATTGATAGAAGGGTGAAGATTTGAATTAATTTTTATTTCGGTGCAATCGGGGGCTAGTAAGCGTGCTGGGATTAAATAGTAGATAGCCGTTGTATTAAGGATTAGTGTTACGTACCGTTATAACGATTACATCTGTGTTAATAGTTGGTGCCGCCTCACTCGCAAGGTCAGTCGGGTGGAGGGTTGGGTGAGGCTGTCTCAGGGGCGGCCTGACTGGTCTAGAAGACCACTGGAGGAGTGTTTGAATGCCGGTTGGGAGTGGCGGGTGTGGGCTGGGAAAGACTTTGCTATCCTCGGCTCGATTGTTTGCTGATTTTTTAAAGTGGATTAGATTAGTACAGGAAATCTAACAATTGCGTCACCTATGTGCATTCTTGAGACAAAAAATTGGACAAATTCGAATGTAAACAACTTTTTGAGCCTGCCAGTACAGGGGTGGGTAAGGGAGGAAGTGACAATACATTCACTCGGTGACGTCAATTTCAAGGCAACTCTACTAGCAGACCAGTTTTGGTTGCTAAAAATAACTCTGTGAGATTGTTTCTGCACTAGAAGCGCTGTCACTTGGTGGAACATGCTAGTGACAAGGCACTTTTAAAATCAGACCAATATGGCGAATTTCGGTAGTGAGAATTTTAAGGTTTAAGAAGAGAATGGCAGGAGAAGAGATGCTGAAATATCTCTGCGAGATGAAAAAAAGTAGGGACGTGCTGGAGTGTATTGATCGCTTTCATTCTGAACTCCAGATCAGATCATCAGGGATCAAGGAAGTGGCAGATATGTTTGGAGCTGTTCAAACCTAGAGTTTGCTATCAGCTAGTGAAGAAGAGTTATTGACGTCAGTTCCAAAATTAAACTCTTGCTATGGTGAATTATCAGAAGGTGAACTTTTAAAAGTAATAGCATCACTTAGAAGACACCTAAATGCAGCTCATATTGAATTTCACAAAGTCATGGACTGGTCAGAAGTTGATGTTTTGACATTCATCGCTGAATGGGACTTCCTAGAATCTCTTCCAGTAGTCTCGCTAAGCTGTCAACTGTTTTTTACGATCAGCGTGTCTGTGGCTTCATGTGAATGGAGCTTTTCAAAGCTAAGACTTATCAATAACTATTTACAATCCACCACTGGACAGTCAAATGCTTTTTGTTCTGGCTCTACTGTCATTTGGAAGCGATTTGTCGAAATATATTGATTTTGATCAAGTGATTGACAGGTTTGCAGCTTTGAAGACCAGGAAAGAAATGTTTTTAATAAAGTAAACGTAATATAAAAATAACTATAAATTAACGCTGTTACAGTTCTTAAATACATTTACTTCCTGACCTTCAACTAATTTGGGTTGGTTCATGTCATTTTTATAATGTGGCCTTATTTTAACAAAAATACATCCATCGTGGAAGTCGGAGGAAGGGTACCACAATGAGTTTACCGCACCGGGTGACACCAAACCTAGCTACGCCACTGCCAGTCTGTACTATCTAATCCAGTCTGTACTATCTAATCCAGTCTGCACTGTCTATTCCAGTATGTACTATCTAATCTCCTCTGCACCTCCTAATCTGTACCATCTATTAATGTTTGTGCTATCTAATGCTGATTGTAACATATAAACTTGTCTCTAACTTCTTAATATGTCTGAAACATCTTTTCATATATATGTCATTCATATCTATGCCATCCTGTCATTTTTAAACCAACTTTGTTCAGCCTTAAAACCCAAATTTATCATTTATAATTGAAGGGCCGAGTAGAAAAAGTACTTAAGTGTAGTTTTGGAGTTTTGAGAAAATTGAGTTTAAATTTTTAAAATTCTTATTTAGATACATTAAAATGTGTTCGAGGTAACTCTGAATCAAACACTTATGCACATTTTTCATGAATGAAATTTACAGGAATGATTCAGGGGAAGTACTCAAATATAATGCCTGTCTTGTCTCATTTTTGAAAAATTGTAACTTAAGTACTTTTTCTACTCAGCCCTTCAATTTTTCTACAGGAAAATTCAGCAAGCAAAGGACCTAAAGCTAAGACTTCATCTAAAATAACCATTGTTGAGAGAGTTTGACCAAACTATGAGCAATCAAAAGAAACTTTAGAGAGTGAATAATATTCAATATAAAAGCTTGGATACATATTAAAGTTATTTTCAAAGTTTCATCTAAAAATGTTACAGCTTTTTTTCTTTACTTATCGTATTATCTAATTACTTTTAGTGTTCGGAGACATTTCACAAATAAGAAAACTGAAACTAAATTGATTCTCTTTTCATCAAAAAAAAAAAACGTTGTAGACAGTGAAATCCAATCCAGCACTGTTTGCTGTTACGTGACCGTGGTCTTCCCATTTACTATTTAAATTGCATCATATAAACAAAAACGCCAATTGTCAAGAACTGTACATTCACTTGGAAGACTCGATTTCGATGTTTATTAGACGCGCTGAATAATTCAGGCTACTTGCCGAGATCAACTTAACTTACAGGCAGACGCAACGCCGATTAAGAGATACGGTGGCACTCTTTGAGCCAATCGGTGGTTTTGTTTTACCGGCTGAAAGGACTCAACAAAAGTCAACTCATCAAAGTTTCATACAATTAAATAACCCGCGCATCAGTTAAATCAGGCATTCCCCCCCCCCCCCCCGTGGGCGGTTCTCAAAGCTTGATTACTCAGTGTACTCTCTAATGCTTTTAAATTATTGAATTTTTAAAATTAAAGGCTGTAGCTGATGTAGTGGGCGTTATATATATACAAATATATATATATATATATATATGTGTGTGACTGTACATTGGAGAGGGAAGAGAATGTCATTAGTTAATATACTGATGTTGGCATAAATTGATATATTCATGTTGTCATTATTGATATATGGATGTTGTCATTAGTTGATATATGGATGTTTTCATTAGTTGATATATGGATGTTGTCATTAGTTGATATATGGATGTTGTCATTAGTTGATATATGGATGTTGTCATTAGTTGATATATGGATATTGTCATTAGTTGATATGTGGATGTTATCATTAGTTGATATATGGATGTTTTAATTTTTGCGAATGATGCACATCCAACGTGACTATTTTTCTATGACTTTTCAAAGCATGCGTCTAAGGTTGCATAGCGCAAACTTGTGTAGACATGTCAACACTTGTTACCTACCGTTCATCGGCTTTGCAAATTTCATCAATTGAAGATTTGGCTCGTTTCTTGAACAATAAGTAACAAAGGACTGAAACCCAGAACACAAAGAAAAAACCACACGCTAACGATATTATTGACAATCTTCATTTGAATTATACTATTTAAGCTATTTGAAAAAATACAAATCAAATATGCAGAAAAAAACGGTATTAACCTACAGCACAACAAGTGCAAACGTACAATCTTTGGAAGATACAAATATTAATGCATGCACCCACCCACCCACAGACACACACCCACCCACACACACGCACACACACACACCCACCCCTCACACACACACGCACACGCACGCACACACCCACACACACAGGGCTCCTATAAGTTTATTAGACTGGTAAGGTTCGTTTACAGGAAAGCTATCAACTCTCTTCACGATTGGAAAGCTGCCGGCGTATTTGTCGGGAGGGAGTTAGAACCCTCCAGAAAATAAATTCTATAAATAGTATAACGCGAAAGAATTCTTTAGAACAAATTAGAACGTAAACAAACTTTTTTCAGATGTGGAGGGGTGTTAATAGTAGGGTGCTACACATTTTGTCGGTGACATTAATATTTTAAAAAAATAATTAAAGGTGGGTGGGGGGTGAAAAGGTTGAATGACATGGCTCGAGGTGGTGAACAAACATTAGGTCAACACACAATCTATAAAACAGTTCTATCTGTAAATAACATATGATTACTGTGTTGAATTCTACATAATAATTTGTTTAAAAAACTTGGCGATATCTCAGTTTTGTTTTGAAATGTGAATACATTTTAATGTTTCTGTGCTTTTAAATAACATATTTTCTTTTTTAAAGAGCACCGGAATCAATTGCGCAAACATTGGGTGGGGGGGGGGGTATGACCACCCATGATGGCAATTTATTTCTATTAATGGGTGTGGGGGGTAGCCTCTTCGGCTAAATGCAGAATTGGGCTGATCCTGAGGGTTACCGGAAATTTGATCGAAAGAAATTTCGTCGACGGAAAATTGATCGACGGTAATTTGATTGAACGGAAATTTGGTCGAATCTTTTTTTCAGTCCAGACGTAAAATTTTCGTCAAATTTCTTTTTGAACGCACTATACTATAACGTAAAACATAATAATGCGTTCAAAAATAAATTTGACGCAATATTTTTAACGTATAAAATTAAAAAACGATTCGACAAAATTTCCGTTCGATCAAATTTCCGTCGATCAATTTTCCATCGACCATATTTCTTTCGATCAAATTTCCGGATACGGATCCTGAGTTATGGAGCCATGACGTCATTTGCGTGGATTCACTCCCCTTATTTTTTAAATATTTTTTTTAATAGAGTTACATTTTCATTAATATGACGGTGGTAAATATTTATTGGTTGATTAATTATAATTTTTTTAATTTCATTGGTTGGCCTATTAAATATGTTAATAAGCGCCGCCAAGCGCCGCCATTTTTTAAGATATTCGTAGAGGGTGACCACGCTGTGTTTCATTAATTTTTGGATATTCTTTTCGTTGGAACCTGAAATAAAGTGTTCATGAAAATGTAAGTTGAGTTTTCATTACTTCTTTAGTTTATAATTAATTTTGGCCAATTTTCTTTGTTTTTTTTTAAATTTCCTACTTTTCAGGGTCAAAGCCCAGCGCCACTTTAGGTTAAGGAGAGTGTCAAAACGCTGGTTCTGATAGGGTCAAAACCCTGTTAGGGAGAGGGTCAAACCCTGTTAGGGAGAGGGTCAAACCCTGTTAGGGAGAGGGTCAAAACCCTGTTAGGGAGAGGGTCAAAACCCTGTTTGGGAGAGGGTCAAAACCCTGTTAGGGAGAGGGTCAAAACCCTGTTAGGGAGAGGGTCAAAACCCTGTTTGGGAGAGGGTCAAAACCCTGTTAGGGAGAGGGTCAAAACCCTGTTAGGGAGGAATTTAGGGTTCAGGTTAGGGTAAGGGATAGATTTAGATCATTTTTTCATTTTTAAAAACTTTTTATTCGTAATTTTAGCAAAAACATGAGTTATTTTATTTTTCCATGGCCGCCATCTTGGTTGTCCCGACCCGTGAACACCTAAAAGTTCGCGGGTCGGGGCAACCAAGATGGCGGCCATGGTAAAAAAACGCGGACCCATCTCTCATGATTTACCTAATCGTTTTCGAATAACATATTGGCCCACCCCGGGGGTCACAAACCTAGCTACGCCCCTGACAGGAATACATATTTAAACGGTATAACAGACATAGTGGAGAGCAAAGGGTTAAAGGCCCTAAGAGGCGGCTGAAGAGATAACTTAGAGTGTTGCTATTGTATCCCGCTTCACGCCAGTCAAAAACATTGAATGCTAAGACTTGACTATCACTGTTTGTTTGTTTTTTTCAACTGAAGAAAGACCAGATGGTTTTTTATTGTTGATCATATTTTTAAAATGTTTGAATTATGATGTTTCCCTTTTTTTAATTGGTAGACAAATTCAACTCATACAAGAATTAAGACATAACTGAGAACTGTTTTGTTTACTCGTCTCTAAGATATCAACATGGAAGTTGATGGATGGTGGTAGTTGTCAAGTGTGTGAGTTCATTAGTTATTGTTGTGTTTGAATGCATGTTTATTACCGCGCGGTGTGTGAAAGAGTTTTTATTAGCTAATGAACGCGCTTGTCTGAATGACGTAATTTTATGTAAATTGTGACGTATTGTCTTGTCCGTAGTGTGATGTAAGTTTTAGTCGTGCGGCAGTTATTGTGTGGAACATTGTAGAAGACAGATGTGTTTCTTGTAGCTCCAGACTGTATTCCTCATTGATTATTAAAGTTATAGTTTAGTACTAAAAAGAATTGAGTTGTTCACTAATGATTGGAATAGTAGGGGAACTTGATGAATGGTTCGATCCAGGAGACATAGGAGTTGACAGTAGTTCCAGGCATTATAATTCTGCTTCTGTGTGTTAACCGTGCGGATGATTGATGTCAGGGGACGAGCTCTACGCCAAGTCGTTGATAAGTTGCAGGCAACAGGGCATGCATTCACTTAATTCTGATGAAAATGACGAACTTGCAGAGTTTAACACATAACATAATGATTTAAACACGTTTAGCCCTGCTTGCATGGTGCAGAAACATGGAGAATCACTGCTGGGAATATGAAGAGAATCCAGTCCTTCATCAATAACTGCTTAAGAAGGATTCTCGGGATTCATTGGCCCGACAGAATCAGCAACCAGAAACTGTGGCAGCGGACAAAGCAAGAACCTGTAGAACAAGAGATCCTCCAGAGAAGATGGAGATGGATTGGCCATACGCTCAGGAAACCTGCCTCCAGCATAACTAGACAAGCCTTGAATTGGAACCCTAAAGGAAAACGGAAAAGAGGCAGGCCTAGGAACACTTGGCACCGTGAAGTGGAGGCGGATACCAAGAAACTTGGCCACACTTGGGGGAGGCTGGAGAGATTGGCTCAGGATCGTGATGCCTGGAGGGCTCTAGTAGGCGGCCTATGTCTTAATCAGAGACGTCGATGAAGATCGGCTGCTGTTCCTCGAGGACGAAAAGGCGAAAGAAGAAAGAAGAAGCCCTGCTTGCCAGGTTCAGGCCTTTTTGATGTGTTGACACTAGATTCATTAAAGTTATTCTTTCATTTTATTGCCGATAAAACTGACAAAATTTAATTTAGATAACATGAAAAAGTATCGACATTTTTTATTCTGTCCTTCTAAATAAAAGACATGGGCGTATTCTTTGTTAAGATATATCACCCCCCTTCCCCCCCCCGCACCCTTTAGTGAAACATGGGTGTAGCTTTATAGTCGTTGTATATTATAAAGCAATAAACATAATATCCCTTTGAGCCGCATGATATCTAGCAAGTAAACGAATTTAATAACTTTATCTAACACTGTATTAAATTAAAATTCTAATTTTTAGTGAGTAGCTTTAAACAAATCGTATCATCAACATACATCATTCTCTATGTATTAATGTTCGTCACTAACATCCAACATACATAATTCTTTATATAACACTGTTCGTCACTAACACTAACATGCAATATGATTCTTTTCTCAGTCTTGAGTTGTTGTTCCTTTACGAAATGAAATCCATTAAAATCTGATCAAAATCAATCTGCTGCTTTGCAAGTAATTTTATTTATTATTATTATACATTATAAAATATTTAATATGATGATTAATGAATTATTTTAAAATTAATATCCGAGTATGAGAGATACGATTTTGTATAAAAGAAAATGTTCATTCTTTGCTATCATCTTTGTATAACTTATTTGTTAATGGACTACGATTAGTCACTTCCTTGTTTTGTCACGTGATACGTACCAGCCATTAGTAGGCTTTCTGCTACACATAACAACACATAACAACAGATAAACAGCTGATCAGCCATTGCCATTATCATTAATTCTAAAGCAAAAATTTTTTCTCCATCAGCGCTTCCCCAGTGTTTATTAAAATTTTACTTTTCAAAATATTCTTGAATACACGCGTTTCTTTAAATGACATTCATTAAATGTGACAATAATTAGAATTCAGTTATGATTAAAGGAAGAAAGTTGTTTGAAGAAAAATTTGTGAGCGACTAGTGTGTTGCAGACAGCCTACCGGAAGTATTACTTGTTTTTACACGTATCACGTGACAAAACAATCGACTAATCGTAGTCCATTTGAAAGCAAATTTAATTTGCCACATCCATGGTCTGTATTTACATGTCAAGGGTGACTAACATTGGAAGACGTATAGTTTGTATGTACTTTTGTGACATATAACATAGTAGCATTATAGATTTTATGATTGGTATATAGATGGTGTGGGGGGGTGTGTTTTCAATGAAATTTATTATCATTATCTTATAATTATAATTATATTATATTACAGATTTATCTTGGCAGGGGTTTTATTTCTAAAAAATAAATTAACACATTCTTTATACGGACATTTTTTTTTTTTTTTTGGTAAAAGGGGACGTAACAAGGTTAATACAGGTTTAGGGGTGGGCAAAAAGTGTGCAGTAACATACCTAGAAGGGTGCCATCCTGGGGTGGGGGCATTTATTAATGTTTATGGGGGCCTTCGGTGAATGTGTTTTGCCCCAGGCAGCACAAGATACGTCACAGTAAGGGTTGGCTTTTTTAATGAGAATAGTTTTTCCTTAAGCACAAATATGTTACACGCCGATAATGAAATGCATGTATTTAACCTTCTACCCCATACACATTTCAGGGGCGTGGGAAATAGGCTGTGTATTTTTTAATGTGGCTGATTATATCTTTATATGTGGCTGATTATATCTTTATATGTGGCTGATTATATCTTTATATTCGATGATGTCACAGTCATGAAAAAAGAGGTTTTATATTTTCTTTGGAAATATACATGTGTTATACCAATGTCGGAAAATACGGTTCAGGGGCGTTGACACATTGTGATCTGGATACATTTACCTCAGCATACCAATGCCTTATAACTCAATGGAGTTGAATAGGGGAAAATAGTGGATAATATTTTCTTTGGAACTCCATATGAGCCTATTTTTTTTCCAAATGTATTGTTCAAATTTGAAAGCATAACAATATTTCAAAAGTAAATCATTTTTCATATGTGAAAATTGAATCTGTAAAAATAGAGACGTAGGTTTGTCATGTCTAAAAAATACAGCGATAGGAGGAGATTTGTATTAAAAATAAAAATAAAATTGTTTCCACTTTGTGCAAAATAAAATTATGCAAAATTTCAGTTAATTTTTATAAGTTAATATTGTTTTTAAAAAAAGGACTGTTACAGGCGTGAAAACGAGTTACGATGTTTCTTTAGCTATAAGAAAGAATTAGATGCTGAACGATCTTTCAATGATATAGTTCAGGAGCGATACAAAAGTTTCGAGACATTTTTAATGAAAATACCAATATATCGCAAGCCGTCAATGTTACTTGTATTTAAAATGGTACATAGATTAGTTCTATACATTTAAGAATTAGTTTTTTACAATTTTTAGAACATGTTTTTTCTTTGTACGCAAGAGGCGTGAAATAAATCTTTGGGTAGGCCTTTTTTTGTTTAGGAGATGAAAATGTCTTTAAAAAAAACAAACGATGTTAAAAACGTAAACATAAAATACACATAGTTAAGTCTATAAAATTAAGGAAAATCTGATTTCCTATTTCCTATTTATACATTTAAAGGACTTGAGAAAATTTCGTAATTTTCTTTTGAGGATACAATACATCAAAACTCAAATTCAATGACATACGTAAAAATTGGATTTTCAGATGATGCACTTGGCAACTGCAGGTAGAAAGTAGCCCAATATGTCATCCAGTAAGATTCAGGCAACACGGGGTCACGACTTCTAGTATATAAATATATTACATCTTTGTACTCTGCGTCCTGCATTGATCTCACTGAGAGCCCCTGCAATGGCCCCTGGCCTTCTTGGGTGACAACGCCGTGGGATTATCCAGTTAAACTCTAACACTGACAGCGTGGCCGGTGAGCATTCTTACCCGGCGGCTCGTGCCTAGTGTATCGTCCACACATGGTAAGCCAACACTGGCTGCCTTCGCGTCGATAAACGAACGCGACATGGCTCTTTCTTTCTAAATACATGATCACGTTTCCCGACATGGCTATTGCTCTCTAAACACATGATCACGTTACCCTTTGTGGACGGTCGGTCACGCTTTATTCGATCGATCTCATAATAAATATGTCTTAAAACTTACGTGAAGGTGTTGCGAGTTGATGGGGCCGGCAGGCTGTCACACTAGATGGCCTGCATCATTAGATCGAAGATATATTTTTATACCGGGTTTTCATCGAAATCTGCACCCTCCTCCCCCACCCTCTACCATCCCAAACTATATAGTCATATCGTATTTTTGTTTTGTTGGATGAAGTCCTACGAAGAATTCTTTGTTTGTCCGTGTAATCCGGATGAGTTAGATTTGTGTAACAGGTGTCGTGCCGGATCTGACAGTCGTTCCGGATCTGACAGCTATCCGACTTACAGCAGTACCTTGTTAAAGGGCTTTGCAAGTGGAGGACCGCTGTAAACAATGGCTAGCGGCAGAAGTTAAATAGCTCAGAGACTTGCAACAAACACAGAAATGAAATAGCTCAGAGACTTGCAACAAACACAGCAGTGAAATAGCTCAGAGACTTTCAACAAACACAGAAGTGAAATAGCTCAGAGAATTACAACAAACCTAGAAGTGAAATAGCTCACAGACTTACAACAAACACAGAAGTGAAATAGCTCAGAGACTTACAACAGACTTTGCAAAATCTGTAGCATCTATTTAGCATCACAAGTCATGTTGAAATGCATGTTCAAAAGCACCGACAATGCCCTTTTGAGCACAAGAAAATAGCACCTGCTCCTCAACAAAATAGGATTCGACCAATGTGAGTAGCTGCAAGGAGATAGAGAGAGCTTATGGCAATTATTGTTCACACTGACGAAGCTTCTATTTTAAGTTCTGAATGGTTAGATGAGGATGATGTTGACTTGTCTGGTATATAAGTTCCGCAAGAAGAAAATGACAAATCAGGTACTATAGACTATGCCCACCAGGGGCGTCATTTCAGGATATTTTCGGGGGGGGGGGGCAAAACCAAAATTGGTCGGCTTGTTAAGTTGTCAATTACTGGAGGTGCCACAGTACATAGAAATTTAAATAAAACCTGCAAATTCGGGGGGGGGGGCAAATGCCCCCTGCCCTATCCAAAAGACGCCCCTGATGCCCTTTGTTACGATAGAGCAACACCTGGCTACTCCAGGGGAAGATGATAGCGGCTAGAAACTATACTATAATTTTCAGCTATACTGACAATAATCACACTTTTACCACAAACAATTATATTTCGTCTCTGACAACCTTTTAATTGACTCTGCATTATAAAATTTAAGTGTAAAATTTTTTTAACTTGTTGATTAACAAGCTGAAGATGTAATAAACTATCTTCCTACAATTTTGTGTCATTTAAAATAGATCATCACAAAGTAAAATGTATTTATAAATTTATTTATATAATAATTAATTTTCTTTGGTGGGGGGGGGAAGAGAAAATAATGACATTAATAATTAGGGAATGGGTCATTGACAGTTTGACAGTTGTTGACGGGGGGGGGGGGGCAAGATTGCGTAAAAATTGTTGACGTTATTAATGGACGACTCCCAAGATAAAACAAGCACCACACAGCAACAGTATCAACTTATGGCAAATATCTGCATGCTATAGGTTTACTCTTTACAAAGTGGGGACCAACCTAGAGGCCCTAGGAGTGTTTCTGTGCAAGATGCCCTGTCACTTGTTGAAACATGCTATTGACAAGGCACGTTTAAAATCAAACCAATATGGTGAATTTCGGCAGTGAGAAGATTAAGGTTTAAGAAGAGTATGGCAGGGGAACAATGAATAGATGCTGGACTCTCTCTGAGAGATGAACACAGTAGAGGCATGCTGGCGTGTATTGATCGCTTTCATTCTGAACTCCAGATCAGATTTTTATACGGAGAATACAACTAGAAGTATATAAAAAAAGTATACAATAAAATCGCAACATTCAATTAATTGCAAGTTCATTGTGGAACGAAAGGATTTCTTGGGTAAGAAAATAATCTCTTCAAATGTTGGAGAAATGATGTTAAGTTTTACATGAATCACATCAAAAGTAAAGCTTTTTCATGTCAGAAAAAATTCTATGCTTCCTTTTGTGTGGGTTAAATAATAATATTCTCTGCTTTGTTTTTCAAGTTTTACATGAATCACATCAAAATTAAAGCTTTTTCATGTCAGAAAAATGTGGATAATTCCTCTGTGGGTTAAATAATAGTATTCTCTGCTTTGTTTTTAAGTTCATAACATTGGAAAATTCTCGTTCTCAGGGGTAAGTTTTTGCAAAAGCAGCAACGCTTTGTCTGTCCCGCCATAGCAATTTTAGAAGCCATTGCATCTCTTGAAAAAAACGATTAGTGTAAGGGTGGCAATATGAGTTTACCGCACCGGGTGCCAAAAAGTCTAGTGACGCCACTGAGTTTTGGCTAGCTTCCGAGGCACTAGTAACCACAGCATGCTGAATGCATGTCACTATTTCATCAGTTGGCCGCATGCAGTGTTGCTATAACAAAATAATCGAAGTGGCTATAGGTACACGGGTATCACAATTGAGAGGTTGGGATTAAAAAAACGATTTAAAATATTATTGTTGGGTTTGTAAGAGCAAATGGGGTATCAAATGAAAGATAATTGAATGTACTATACCTTTGAAATGTTAATTCTTCAGTTTTGTTAAAATAAACTACCACCATTGAGCTTAATGGTACCCGGGTGGGAATGGCGGCGCTGCGTGTCCGGGTCCATTTTCACTAATGCTATTTGGATGTCATTTGTAGTAGTTTACTTTAGTTAAAATGAAGAATTAAGTTTACAAACGTATAGTACATTCAATTATCTTTCATTTGATACATCATTTGGTCTTACAAGCCCAACAATAATTTTTTTAATCGTTTTTTTAATCCCAAACTCTCAATTCTGGTACCTGGGTACCAATAGCCACTTCGATAATTTTATTTTATCTGTGTTTTAACTCCATTTGGGAGTAATTTACCCCATGACTCCGACCCTTGCCTTAAGGTCTTGTGGTTAAGATCAACTGTTTTTATCATGGCAGTCAATGTCCACTTATCGAAAACCCCATCAAATCAATGATCGATGACCCCCCCCCCCCCCCCCCCAAAAAAAAACATGTTATCTTCTACTTAAAGAAAGCTGTTTCTTGTTGTGCGGCTAATGATATACTGCGATGGTTACAACCCACTAAACAAAGTGACAATGCTGTGTTATGAAGGAGTACAAAGTGACAATGTTGTGTCATCAAGGAGTACAAAGTGACCGTGCTGTGTCATCAAGGAGCAAAAAGTGACCGTGCTGTGTCATCAAGGAGCACAAAGTGACCGTGCTGTGTCATCAAGGAGCACAAAGTGATCATGTTGTGTCATCAAGGAGCACAAAGTGATCATGTTGTGTCATCAAGGAGCACAAAGTGATCATGTTGTGTCATCAAGGAGCACAAAGTGATCATGTTGTGTCATCAAGGAGCACAAAGTGACCATGTTGCGTCATCAAGGAGCACAAAGTGACCGTGCTGTGTCGTGCTGTGTCATCAAGGATGTTGTGTTATGAAGGAGTACAAAGTGACAATGTTGTGTCATCAAGGAGTACAAAGTGACCGTGCTGTGTCATCAAGGAGCAAAAAGTGACCGTGCTGTGTCATCAAGGAGCACAAAGTGACCGTGCTGTGTCATCAAGGAGCACAAAGTGATCATGTTGTGTCATCAAGGAGCACAAAGTGATCATGTTGTGTCATCAAGGAGCACAAAGTGATCATGTTGTGTCATCAAGGAGCACAAAGTGATCATGTTGTGTCATTAAGGAGCACAAAGTGATCATGTTGTGTCATCAAGGAGCACAAAGTGACCATGTTGCGTCATCAAGGAGCACAAAGTGACCGTGCTGTGTCGTGCTGTGTCATCAAGGAGCACAAAGTGACCGTGCTGTGTCATCAAGGAGCACAAAGTGACGGTGCTGTGTCATTAAAGAGTACAAGTTAACACCGTTTTCATCTGCTGGATGTTTCTAGCTCTGCGCAGACACCATTTGACAGCAACCGGACACGTTTCATCTCACCCAATGTGTCAATTCTCCACTGACGTCTAGCGTTACTAGCAGCCGAGAGTCTTCTAAGGCGGTTCCAATTTCGATAGTTTTTCCCAACCAAAATTATTTATGCGATATTGCCCCAGTCTATGGTGTCGGGTTGCGGTCGAAAATCCGACGCCTAAATGAATACGGGCAAATTTGAATGGAGTTGATAACATTGGCTTGATTTCCTTCTAGGACATCACTGTTTGTCAAGAACAGCCCTGTTTGTTGCATAGAGAGCACAATGGATTAAAAGAAGCTTTAATTATCGCATGTCTTCGAGCAACATTAAAATGGCCGAGTTGCCGGTCTCCGGTTGCCATTTTAATGTGTCACGAGGCATAGCGACGTCACATCCGGTTTTTAGTAGAACTAACTTTAAAGTAGCTCTCTCCAGGGGGAGTCGATGTTGTAAAACGTGGCGACA
Organism: Omphiscola glabra; assembly: GCA_964017045.1. Classification (NCBI taxonomy): domain Eukaryota; kingdom Metazoa; phylum Mollusca; class Gastropoda; family Lymnaeidae; genus Omphiscola; species Omphiscola glabra. The sequence goes on from OZ024795.1 coordinate 17,930,950, forward strand.
GTTTGTCGGCTGGTTCGCCTCGTCGTTCATATCTTGTGTAAAAGATGCGTTGTATCACAATCATATTTAAATGTATAGGCAATACAAATCTAAATGATATCACTTAAAATGTTTTTATATATCTGGTTCGAATGCACCGAATGGCGGATTTCTAAGTAACATGCAATTTAAAAAAATTAATTCACAAATAAGAGCAAGCTTCATCTGTTAAACGATTGAAGGCTGGGGGTGGGTGGGTGGGGGGTTAATACGACCTTGGACAGTTGAGATTTTCGGAGCAATGAAGGTCAATATGCTATTGGAAGGACACGTGTGGGGGTGTTTGGAAAGCCGTGAGAAAGTGATTTTGAAGCATTGTCTGTATAGTTAGATAAGTAATCTTTCAGGAAGTCTTAGGTCTCTTTCAGGAAGTCTTAAGTCCCTTTCAGGAAGTATTAGGTCTCTTTCAGGAAGTCTTGGGTCTCTTTCAGGAAGTCTTAGGTCTCTTTCAGGAAGTCTTAGGTCTCTTCCAGAAAGTATTAGTTCTCTTCCAGGAAGTATTAGGTTTCTTTCAGGAAGTCTTAGGTCTTTTTCAGGGAGTTTTAGTTCTCTTTCAGGAAGTCTTAGCTCTCTTCCATAAAGTATTAGTTCTCTTCCAGGAAGTATTAGTGTCTCTTTCGGGAAGTCTTAGGTCTCTTTCAGGAAGTCTTACGTCTCTTTCAGGAAGTCTTACGTCTCTTTCAGGAAGTCTTAGGTCTCTTTCAGGAATTCTTAGGTCTCCTTCAGGAAATCTTAGGTCTCTTTCAGGGGGTCTTAAATATCTTTCAAGGGGTCTTAGGTCTCTTTCTGAGGGTCGTAAGTTCTTTCAAGAAGTCTTAGATCTCTTTCAGGAAGTCTTAGGTCTCTTTCACGAAGTCTTGGGTCTATTTCAGGAAGTCTCATGTCTATTTCAGGAAGTCTTAGGTCTTTTTCAGAAAGTCTTAGGTCTCTTTCAGGGAGACTGGAAATTTGTCGATGAGTCTAAGGTCATTTTCATGGAATCTTAGGTCATCTTTCAGGGAGCCTTGGGTCAGTTGGGAAGTCTTTGGTTATTTGTCAAGGAGTCTCAGATCTTTTGTTTTTGTTTTTTTTAAAATCAGGTATGTATCGGTACTTGCATTGCTGTAACTGTTAGAAGTGTGTAATTAAGCAAGGTATAGAATGGAATCCCAATGGTGCGTGCAGTTTCAGTTTCAGTAATAACTGTATTAGCTAACACATCTGCATAATAAACTCGATACTTAACTTGAAAATCGTTCGGTATTGTTATGAAAACGTCCGTTGTTTCGTTGATAGCTTGCCAAGTTGTGGTATAAATCCCTTGCACACCCCACCCCAACTCCGTCCCACCAGTCATGATGTTAGACAAATGTTTAAGGTTGTTGTTAGACAGCTTTTGAAAAGTTGGACATTTGATGTCAGGGACACCATGACGTAGTTTTGAAGTAAGTTTTAATTGGAATTGGGGACAAAACTTTGTGTATTTTATTCTATAAAAAGGAGACCGTTTGCTCTTCAATAAGAAAATCAACCAGAAGTGGTGTGTGTGTGACAATTATGTAACATTTGTAATGACATTTTGGCCCGTGTTGGCAAAGAGGTTCGACATGAAGACAGTTCAGCCGTCAGGAAATAACACCCTGGCGAGTATACTTATAATGAAGACAGCTCAGAAGACAAGACACAACACTCTGTCGAGTATACTTATAATGAAGACAGTTCAGAAGACAAGACACAACACTCTGGCGAGTATACTTATAATGAAGACAGTTCAGAAGACAAGACACAACACTCTGGCGAGTATACTTATAATGAAGACAGTTCAGAAGACAAGACACAACACTCTGGCGAGTATACTTATAATGAAGACAGTTCAGAAGACAAGACACAACACTCTGGCGAGTATACTTATAATGAAGACAGCTCAGAAGACAAGACACAACACTCTGTCGAGTATACTTATAATGAAGACAGTTCAGAAGACAAGACACAACACTCTGTCGAGTATACTTATAATGAAGACAGTTCAGAAGACAAGACATAACACTCTGGCGAGTATACTTATAATGAGACAGCTCAGAAGACAAGACACAACACTCTGTCGAGTATACTTATAATGAAGACAGATCATAAGACACTCTGGCGAGTATACTGAGAGGCCTGCATAAGTACTGCGTTTAAACACCTACAAGAAAAAACATATTGTAGCCCTTGATATCGTGGAACCTCAATGGATTCTCAAACTACGGAGCACGTGCCAGATCCGGCCCACCAGGGGTCCTTAAAATGTCCTACCTGGCCATCGTATAGGGCACATAGCTGGCAGTGGGAAAATATGGAACTGGACATGGATTATCTATTTCCCTAAAGGTTGGTCTATATCTCCCATTAAAATACTTATAGATTAAAATTGTTCTTTGAGTTAGGTTATGCCATGTGTGTACGCCTAATTTTAGTAATCACCTCTTATCTCTCCCTTATTTGTGTTGACGTCACCGAGTAAATGTGCTGTGCCATTCCTTTCTCACCCCCCCCCCTTTGATTGGGAAAAGGTTGTTTACGTTCGTATGCGTTCTATTTGTTCTAAAGAATGCCATCAGGTGACCACAATTTCTAAAAATTTCTTTACTAGATGATTCTGATTTAATCCCTATGCCACCTGCTTCCATAGCAGAGAGAAAGAGGGAAAGAAAGAGAGAAACGGGGGGGGGGGGGGTGGGGGGAGGGGGATAAAGATCTTTGCCATATTTCTTAACATGTGCGATGCGTTATATACGCGTGCATGTGTGTGTGTGTGTGTGTCATATTTGTATTTTTGAGGAGTGTACCTTTCCACTTGTTGTACTGTAAGTTGATATAGTTTTTGTGTGTTTGAATTTGAATTGGTATAGAGATCTAAAAGCATAATTCATTTAAATATCGTTAGTAGGTCTAGCTTGGCTTTCATTAATCTCCGTACTTCTTGACGAGCCAAATCTTAACGCATATTGAATCTTCAAAACATAACAGTGCGTAACAATTAAAATCCTGTATTTCCTCTCTCCTTTTTTTTTTACTACAAATAAGTGTGCTTGGGAATTCGTTCATATTTTTGCTCAAACTGTGGTCGGAACCCAAAAAGTATCTGAGGGACAGTAAACCGGTCCCAGGTTTGAGGAACCCTGAGTTAACGTCACACCTCTATCTTATCTGAGGGACAGTAAACCGTTCCCAGGTTTGAGGACCCCTGAGTTAACGTCACACCTCTATCTTAGCTGAGGGACAGTAAACCGGTCCCAGGTTTGAGGAACCCTGAGTTAACGTCACACCTCTATCTTATCTGAGGGACAGTAAAACGGTCCCAGGTTTGAGGAACCCTGAGTTAACGTCACACCTCTATCTTATCTGAGGGACAGTAAACCGGTCCCAGGTTTGAGGACCCCTGAGTTAACGTCACACCTCTATCTTAGCTGAGGGACAGTAAACCGGTCCCAGGTTTGAGGACCCCTGAGTTAACGTCACACCTCTATCTTATCTGAGGGACTGTTATATAGGCGACGTCGTGCTTCACGTTTTCCCCGTGCATGACCTCTTGCAGTCAACACGCTCGAGGCCACTTTTGGTGGTGGCTAGCGAAATAATAGTCTCCCTTTAACCTTGTTTACAACAAGCTTAGTATAGTCAGTTTCAGTCAGAACATTATAGAAGAATCTGGAGAGAAATGGAAAGCAAAGCAATGCGTAAGGCGTTTCTGGAATATCTGAAACCGAGTATAAAAGGGCCGAAGATTGGATGAAGGGAGGGCAGATCATTTATCACGAGACTTGGAGCATGTGTTATTATTGTGCTACTAGACAGTGCTTTGTTTACTGTGTGTGTGTGTGTAGATTTCTTTTCACCATTGTACCACTTTTGCTTATTGTATTTTTTATTAACATCGTACGGTACCAGCCAAACTGTGAGTCAATAGTTTTAATCGTATTCTTTTGATTTTGTAAGTTATTATAATTAACACATTAAAACTTATTAATTGTAATTAGTCCTGGCTTCAGTATCGTATTCTTTGTGTATTGTGTTTATCATTTGGTATCGTCTTTTGTTATGTACTGTTTTAGAACGAGCCATACACTTAAAATAAGAGATTAAATTCTCCATATTAATAACAGTCCGTAATAAGGACAGTAAGCCGGTCTCAGGTTTGAGGACCCCTGAGTTAACGTCACACCTCCATCTTATCTGAGACCACTGATGTAAACGGTTCGTTGTGTACTATGATGCAAAATTAAAAACTTGCCGTGAGCTAATTAAAAAAACAAGTCAGCCTGCAGCATCGGAGCGGCCACGCAAAGCGCTCACACAATTCAATAAAACAGTTACTTGTCGACGAGAGCAATCATCAGGAAACAAAGACATTTTATGGTTAGTGTTGCTCTCTGAGTTCAGGTTGTTGGGACGTGCTGAGCCCCCCCGAGCGCCAGCCTGGGCCAGACTGAATCCTTGTACCGCAGCCAGGTACGCCACCTAGCGAGGAAACAAAAAAAGGACAATGGGCAGACGAGATGTTGACACGCGATCAAACACCCAGGTGGCAATAATGGCGGGCAGCAGTTGTGTGATTTTGGGGTGTGGGGGGGGGGGATTGTAACAGTGTTACATATGCTAATTGCTTGTCACCAGATTTTAGTTTATTGTTTTATTTTGGTTTCAGCCCAAATGATGTAGCATTTATGGACATAGGCCCAGGGCGCGGGACTCGGTGGGGTGGTGGGGAGGGGCTGGGTTACGCCTCCGTTTTCACTTTCGTTGAAAAAATATGATTTTTTAAAAGCTGTCTTATCTCTATCAGCCCTTTCTTTGTTTGGTGTTAACCGGGTACCGCCATCCTGATTGCACCTCTGGTGTGACACGACCATCAACTTGTAAGTTAGGAAAAAATAGCGCCAGTTTCTATATTCAGCCTTTGCCAACTAATGGTTTGGTTGCTACCTCAAAGGTAATATTCTATATTTAGCCCATCCCGTCCAATGGTTTTGTTGCTATCTCATAGGCTATGTTCTATATTTAGCCCATACTGTCCAATGGTTTGCTTGCTATCTCAAAGGTAATGTTCTATATTTAGCCATACTGTCCAATGGTTTGCTTGCTATCTCATAGGCCAGTGGTTCTCAACCTTTCTAATGCCACGACCCTTTAGACAGTTCCTCGTGTTGTGGCGACCCACAAACACAAAATTATTTTCGTTGCTACTCTATAACCGTAGAATATATGTGTTTTCCGATGGTCTTAGGCGACCCCCGTGAAAGGGTCATTCGACCCCCAAAGGGGTCGCGACCCACAGGTTGATAACCGCTGTCATAGGCTATCTTCTATATAAATCCCATACTGTTCAATGGTTTTGTCCCTTTATTAGTAATTGGAGTACGGGGAACTTATCAACTGAGAGTAAGACATCGATTGAGACGACGTGAACTCTCAGCTGGACGACTCTAATATGTCTACCAACGTCAGACAGTTTGAGTCAACGGGGCTGTGTCTGGCTGAAATTGCTTGAGTCAAACGCTGGCAGTGTCTAGTGACTGGGGAGTAGCTGTGACTTATTAATAAATATTTCAAGTATTTTAAATGCTACAAGAATTAACTAATATCAAAGCAAAAGTTAAAAAATAATTAAAAAATTAAAAAAATAATTATTACAATTCACCTTTGCTAAAATTACCAGTTCAAACTTGGATTATTTCATCCCGTTTTAAACTGCATTCTAATCTACATCGACATAGTTGACCTAGCACGACGACATTGACATAGCCCAAATCTTTTGCTGCCCTCTTGGACACTACTTCTAAGCTAAGTGCTACATTTTTTGATACATTTTTAATTTTAATTTTGTTCGTTTTTCTTTTTGTTCGCTGATGAAGGCTTTCTGCCGACACGTTCGTTGTTTTGTTGCGTTCCTTTTATCAGGTTTAACCTTACTGTGTTTTACTAATTTCCTATTGACATCGACATAGTTGACCTAACACGACGACATCGACATAGTTACCTAACAGGACAACATCGACATAGTTGACCTGACACGACAACATCGACATAGTTGACCTAACACGACAACATCGACATAGTTTGACCTAACACGACGACATCGACATAGTTGACCTAACACGTCGACATCGACATAGTAGACCTAACAAGACTTGGCTTCTTCTAAGGTCCATCAGTAACCGTCCCGGAGCAAAGCCGCTCAGTGGTGTCAAAACTATATATGTTAACCACTTGAACTCTGCTACTATACATGTCAACCACTTGAACGCTGCTACTATACATGTTAACCACTTGAACGCTGCTACCATACATGTTAACCACTTGAACACTGCTACCATACATGTTAACCACTTGAACACTGATATCCTACATGTTAACACCACTTGAACGCTGCTACTCTACATGTAACACCACTTGAACGCTGCTACCATGCATGTCAATCACTTGAACGCTGCTACCATACATGTCAACCACTTAAACGCTGCTACCATACATGTCAACCACTTGAACGGTGCTAATTCCGTATTTCCGTAGGAGTTGTGTTCAGTCGACAGACAAAAACTGGCGATATACATCAATTTGCGCATTTATAATTTACACAACCCTCTTTTTTTATGTTGTAGACAGCGTTGAGGAAATTGAAATTGGATGAGATTTATAAAAAGAAATATGTTGACGTAGCCACATGTGGGTTAGGTATAGACTTACTTCAGAATTGGTCTAAACTTTAATATACGCTTTCCCCCAGGGATGACGGTGACTACTGTCCATGTTATGTCATTATTATTTTATTCTTAATTAACAGCTTAACCCAAACCTGTTGAATTTATCCCCGCGACAGGTACGTCGATTCTGCGCCAAGAAATGTGACAGGTCAAACGATAACGGCCACAGAACGAGCAGGGCCGCGCGTGCCGCACATCATTAAAGCATGCGCCGCTCCACGGTTCAACAAAAATCGGCCTCGTGCGCCATTCAAAAAGCCATGCCCCCGGACACCCCCCGGATTAGCATTCAATATTTATCAGCTCGATAAGGATGTATAAGACCCGGCGTCACCGGGATAGCCCGTCATGTGTCAGGGCCTGGCACTCACGACTCACACCCAGCCCTCCCTGGAGGCGTCGCCCAGCCAGCTCACGCTCTCATTGGTCGGTGGAGGACGCGGGGGCCGGTGCACGTGCTTGGAGGTTGAGTAAAGCTGATTAATTGAGACTTTGTCGCGGGGAAACTGAATTACCAAAAGGGGGAGGCTCGAGCATGATGATCGCCCTTTTGGTGCTTGTCAAAATACAACAACCTCGATGGGGGTCCGAACGGGGTTTACAATATTCCTGCCCGTCACCCAGTCTATGCGAGGGATGAGCAGCGGGTACTGTCACGTCTTGATGCTAGCAGCACAGATGCTTATTTAAGTGCACGATTTTCGTATGACTTGGGATTTTTCCTCAAGAGTGGATGACCGTGTAACACCAGCGCATCGAGCAACTGTAGTAATACGCTGTCAGTCTCTGACAAAGATTGTGACTTTTTCAATGATTTCTTGTGAGCCGTTTCCAAAATATATTTCGTGTGATAACGCTGAACAGACTTCGGCGTAATATCAAGTATTGCCCCAAAGTTTTGTGGAGTAAAATTTGATCCTGCCAAACAAGTTTTCGTTGAAGTTTTGGGACGTGTTAATTTATAAACAGAACAATGAAAACGTTTTGATTCCAACGCGACCAACTGTGAGTCTAGTTTCAATAGCTTTAGACTTTCATGTTGATATCGTTAACTGTTGGAATCGGGGTGTTCACATTAACTAAGAGAAGACTCACTCACTTGTTCAATTTAAAATACACATGTATGGACTGAGCACAAAACAGGGTTTTTATTAAATAAGATGACATTTTTTGGTGCTTCCCACACGATGACACGATTTGTGTAACTTTCGTCAGGAAACCAACCTCCATATTTCAGTGCATTGAAAGTCAACCACGATTGAATATATAGAACTACTACAACGATCAATGTAAGTTGTCTTAAGGCGTGACTTAATTAGAAATACGTTTAACTGTGTGTCATAGTTGTGTTAAATTTCATCAATTTTGTTATTCAAAAAATTATTTTTATCTAATTTCTGTCATTTTATATGAATTTTGTTGGTTATATAGTTATTTTGTTGGTTATATAGTTATTTTGTTGGTTATATAGTTATTTTGTTGGTTATATAGTTATTTTGTTGGTCATAAATTAGGGCTCAGCATTCTTTCCTTCCTTTAGAAATTGCATTTTTTTCCCTTTCCTTTAAAAAACGCTATGCTGCTTTCCTGTGATCGAATAGAAGCAAATATTTCCTGCCCTCTAAAGTTTACAATACCTTCCTCCAATCCTAAGTTAACCCTTGGATGTCCACAAATCAGTCCTCATACTTCACGTGGTCTTTTACAATGGAAACGTTTCGTTTGGGGATTTTCCCCCTCAATTATAATCACCGTCGCGTCCTGTGGGAATTAAACATTAATATTGCTAACACATTGCTCAGTACGTTTCCACGCAATGCTCGTGTTCTTGGTCATCGCATGTACTGAAACCATTTGGTCAATGAATGTATTTGCCAAGCCTTTTCCACGGCTTACAGTTTTATTTATTTGTGGCTTGTGAGACTAACACACATACGAGAAGTTTGGTTGGGGGGGGGGGGGGGGGGACGACTGCGTTCAAGTTGAAGCATTAAGAACTCTACAAAGGACAAGACAAAGAAAATGGACGTTTTATTCAAAAACTTCGAGCTACAAATCATCATATGGACACACTGTTAGCTTGCTGTCAAGTTATTATAGTGCTCAGTATGGAACATTGCTACCGTTTTCTGTCATTGCATTTTGGCTACCATTTCCTGTAATTGCATTATGGCTACCGTTTCCTGCAATTGCATTATGGCTAACGTTTTCTGTAATTGCATTTTGGCTACCGTTTTCTGTAATTGCATTTTGGCTACCGTTTCCTGTAATTGCATTTTGGCTACCGTTTTCTGTAATTGCATTTTGACTACCGTTTCCTGTAATTGCATTATGGCTACCGTTTTCTGTAATTGCATTATGGCTACCGTTTTCTGCAATTGCATTATAGCTACCGTTTCCTGTAATTGCATTATAGCTACCGTTTTCTGTAATTGCATTATGGCTACCGTTTACTGTCAATGACATAATTTTTGCGACAAGCTAAGAGTGTTTTATTGTCCGTGTTTCTTGGCTGTCGAAGGCTTTTTAGTTGAAACGGTCGCTTTTTCTTTTGTGTTGGCCTTCTTGGGGTTGTGCTCTAGACTTTGTTGGCCTTCTTGGGGTTGTGCTCTAGACTTTGTGTAAATTCTTAACACAAATACGACTCACCAACGCACTCTTCACACCAAATTGTCTTACTGAACATCGTCAACCATGCCAAGACCTAACTCGTGATAGCAAAGAGGAAATATTTATATACGTCTCTCATGTAGGCTGGGATGAACACGAGATATTCAATAAATTATCATTATAAATCATTCAGAGCATATAGCTACAATTATGATGTACGATTACTGAAAACCCGTTGAGACATATTTCCGGTTTACAATGCAGGTAATCGAAGACATATACAAAGTGATCGGTACGGATTTTTATATGTTTAATTTCACAGTAAAACGTGCTTTAAAAAGTTAAATTTTATATTCTTTTTTTTTCTTACTTTTTTTTTTTTTTAAAGTTTATATTTTCTGTCTCTTGTTGATTGTTTTTGTTTTATTTTCAGTTCTACTCAACCTCGCGCTTTGTTACATAATCTCATTGGTCAGCTTGTTACATAATCTCATTGGTCAGCTTGTTACATAATCTCATTGGTCAGCATGTTACATAATCTCATTGGTCAGCATGTTACATAATCTCATTGGTCAGCATGTTACACAATCTCATTGGTCAGCTTGTTTACATAATCTCATTGGTCAGCTTGTTACATAATCTCATTGGTCAGCTTGTTACATAATCTCATTGGTCAGCTTGTTACATAATCTCATTGGTCAGCTTGTTTACATAATCTCATTGGTCAGCAAAGGATGCAGAAGGTTTTGGTGTTGCTTTTTTTGTATTAGTTTTGTTTTTAAAAAACATTTTCAGCAATCTTCAGCCAGCGGCAACTTTCGAGCCTTGATTTTTGCCCTAGTCAATTCGTTGAATGGGTTTATTTGATCTCTAGGTTTGAACACAAAAAAACGTGTTTTAATCTCATCATTCTGATAGCCTATGCACACTGTTCATTTTACTCTGAGTCTTAGTCTATGTACAATGTTCATTTTACTCTTAGTCTTAGCCTATGTGCAATGTTAATTTTACTCTTAGTCTTAGCCTATGTACAACGTTCATTTTACTCTTAGTCTAAGCCTATGTACAATGTTCATTTTACTCTTAGTCTTAGCCTATGCACAACGTTCATTTTACTTTTAGTCTTAGTCTATGTACAATGTTAATTTTACTTTAGCCTCAACCTATGGGGAATATCCTTAAACAAAGAAAATACCACAGGAAAAATGCAGGATAGCTTAGGGATATCTATGGAAAGCGGAAAGTGTTTTATTGTTGGACTCCGTCGATCACAACATTGTTGTAAAAAAGAAGAAAGTTTGGCGCTATTTGAAAACTGGTAACCCACGACTAAGGAGATTATTCTCCCAGATTGTTCAGACTAGACGGTGTTTGTGACACATGATCACAGGCACGTTAATACATTATTCTCTGTCACCTAATACCTGGATTGAGAATACACCGTGGACAGCGGGGACAGAGGAGGAGAGCACACATTTACTTGTGGCAGCCATTTAATTATGGTAATCGGATTATGTCGAGGTAAAATGTCCCGGTAGTTCTACCCAAGGATTCCGTTGTCCTTTTGGCATCTTAACCATGGTTGTATTGTCCCTTTACCTTATCTTAAATGATTTAATGTTCACTTAGGCACATTCACAGGGGACTAATATTGTCACAATACCTTTTTTAACCCATGGCCATGGTTTTATTGTGTCACTGTACCATTTGTATTTAAGTGTCACTTTAAAATTTTTCCATATGTGTCACTTTAGCATTTCCCACTATAGTTTAAGTGTCACTGTAGCATTTCCCACTATAGTTTAAGTGTCACTTTAGCATTTCCCACTATAGTTTAAGTGTCACTTTAGCATTTCCCACTATAGTTTAAATGTCACTTTAGCATTTCCCACTATAGTTTAAGTGTCACTTTAGCATTTCCCACTATAGTTTAAGTGTCACTGTAGCATTTCCCCATGTAGTTTATGTGTCACTGTAGCATTTCCCCAATAGTTTAGGTGTCATTCATGCATTTTCCCCTATAGTTAAAGCGTCACTGTAGCATTTTCCCTTATAGATTAAGTGTCACTGTAGCATTTCCCCATGTAGTTTAAGTGTCACTGTGGCATTTCCCCATGTAGTTTAAGTGTCACTGTAGCATTTCCCCCTATAATTTAAGTGTCACTGTAGCATTTCCCCCTATAATTTAAGTGTCACTGTGGCATTTCCCCCTATAATTTAAGTGTCACTGTGGCATTTCCCCCTATAATTTAAGTGTCACTGTGGCATTTCCCCCTATAATTTAAGTGTCACTGTGGCATTTCCCCCTATAGTTTAAGTGTCACTGTAGCATTTCCCCATGTAGTTTAAGTGTCACCGTGGCATTTCCCCCTATAATTTAAGTGTCACGATAGCTCTCTTCGACTGTTTTATTTCCCGACAAAGTTATTTTTGTGGTTAAAAGCCGTATAGAGTGAGACAGTTTGTATATTCCCTCCAGGGTGATTACTAGTGGGAAGCTTGCATTTTGTAGTTAGCCAACAAACAGCACAGCGTATTCTGTTATTGTTTTAATTTAAAAGCAGCTGCTAATTATTGACCGCATACAGAAACTATGGGGTGCTATGGGGTGCTATGGGGTGCTATGGGGTGGACTACAAGAAATTGTGGGGTGCGCAGGTCATGTTCAGTGGATACTTGCTTTGTTAGTTGCAGGGTGATCTTTAAAAAAAACAAAAAACACACATGATTATAGAAAGCTGGCGAATGCCTATACAACGTCTCTGGATGACGTGATGAGGGACATCAGTTTGACACAAGTCACGTGTCCCCAATTCTGTGTTAATACATTTTTTTGTTGCACTGTTTATTTGATTCCTGGGAAGAACAAAACAGAAATGACTAAAAAAATTGTTTGAAACGGAGATAGTCCGGCGAGCAAAATCCCTCCCCCCAAACCTTAAGGCTTAAAGAATGAGATAACTAGGGGACATAGATTGATGGGTTAAATTAAGATATTGTTTTAAGTTGTTACGCCTCCCTGTGCCATTACCGGAAAAGGGGGGGGGGGCGTGTCACCATCTAATTTTTTTTCTCGATTTCCACATTTATTATTATTATTATAAGAAGTTTTTATAGCGTAGTACCCCAACCTAGGGCTGGGCTCACCACGCTGTACATATAATTTAACAAACATAATCATGAACTTAAAAATTAAAAATTAATTTACATTAATTAAATAAAACAAAAACCAATGTGTATTCGCCCAATCATTCCATAAATTTTTAAATGTCAAGCCATGGACGGCACCCAGCAGTATCGTCTATCGGTCAGGGGAGGGGGGAATCAGTCAGGAGAGTAGAGTTTAAAGAGATGTGTTTTGAGTGCAGTTTTGAAGGCTGTGGTGGTTGGTATATTGCGGCTGTGTAGTGGAAGAGAATTGCATTGTTTGGGGGCACAGAAAGAGAAAGATCTTTCACCGTATGTTTTAGTGCAAGACTTGGGGACAGAAAGAATACGCCCGTCTGCGGAGGAGCGAAGCTGTCGAAGGGGTGAATAGACAGAGAGAAGTTCGGTTAGATAGGAAGGGCAGAAATTCGAGAAAATGTTATGTCAGAGAACAGAGAGTTTGTAATCAATCCGTGCTTGTATATGATTTGAAATAGCCAAATGGAAGTATTTATATTTTTTACACCCTTATCATTAGCGTGAGATTTTGTTCGTCTGTTTGTCTAAAGTGAAATCGTGTAACTCGATTTTGACCCGCCTCCCGATCTCCAATTGAGCTGAAGCTTTGTACACTTACCCATCCCCCATGACATCCATGACCCTCCAGTGACCTCTGCGGGTCAAGTCTTGCATTTCAATTTTTATATTGTTTGTTAGTACATAATACATTGACATAAGAAACCATAATGCGTCATGCTATCTATGTCAGTAGTAATGCGTCATGCTATCTATGTCAGTAGTAATGCGTCATGCTAACTGTGTCAGTAGTAATGCGTCATGCTATCTGTGCCAGTAGTAATGCGTCATGCTATCTGTGCCAGTAGTAATGCGTAAAGCTATCTGTGCCAGTAGCAATGCGTCATGCTATCTGTGCCAGTAGTAATGCGTCATGCCATCTATGTCAGTAGTAATGCGTCATGCTATCTATGTCAGTAGTAATGTGTCATGCTATCTATGTCAGTAGTAATGTGTCATGCTATCTATGCCAGTAGTAATGTGTCATGCTATTTATGTCAGTAGTAATGTGTCATGCTATCTATGTCAGTAGTAATGGGTCATGCTATCTATGTCAGTAGTAATGCGTCATGCTATCTATGTCAGTAGTAATGCGTCATGCTATCTATGTCAGTAGTAATGCGTCATGCTATCTATGTCAGTAGTAATGCGTCATGCTATCTATGTCAGTAGTAATGGGTCATGCTATCTATGTCAGTAGTAATGCGTCATGCTATCAATGTCAGTAGTAATGCGTCATGCTATCTATGTCAGTAGTAATGCGTCATGCTATCTATGTCAGTAGTAATGTGTCATGCTATCTATGTCAGTAGTATTGCGTCATGCTATCTATGTCAGTAGTAATGTGTCATGATATCTATGTCAGTAGTAATGCGTCATGCTATCTATGTCAGTAGTAATGCGTCATGCTATCTATGTCAGTAGTAATGTGTCATGCCATCTATGTCAGTAGTAATGCCTCATGTTATCTATGTCAGTAGTAATGCATGTATTAAAAACAAACCAACCAGTAATGAAAATCTCCAGTCCCCAGCCATGGCAAACTTTGTTGAGCTGCTTATAACACACTTGAAACTTTTCCCTGCAGATATCCCCCCTGGAGTCAGACGACATGTTCTGCTTTCACTGCCCACCGAATTTTCATCCCACCGGCCGACCTTTGACCTTGGATTACCCGTGCCCGACACATCCGTCATGTAAGTAATCCAATCTCTTGTCTTCTGTCAGAATCCATCTTTAAAATCCCATGTATTTTGTCAACACCATCTATTTATTTTGCATCCATTTGGAGAGGCGGAGGGGGGGGGGGTGGGTGTCAATTTTCAACAACAAAAAAAGGTGAATTTTGATACAAAGGGTTAACTTCTGGTCCTGCTTGCACACTCTGCTGGTCCAACAACAGATGCCTGGCTGGTGGCCCTGCCATAATCCCCCCCCCCTCTTAATCCCTCTTCCCTTTAAATCCACCCCCTCCCCGTCATTCGCCTTTCGTTGTCGTGGAAAAGCACTTAAGAGATAGGGACAGTAATTGCAGTTGAGTGGATTAGTCGCCTACACTAGGAATAAATGAACCTAACGCGGCAACGGGTAGCCAAGTGTTAATACAGTGAGGGCAGCTTCATTGTAACGGGGGGGGGGGGATGGGGGGGTTATTGAGTTTTAAAACGGGACAAATATTTCCCAAATATCTCATACCTAGACAGAACAATTACAGACTCCTTTCTCAAAAATTATTTTGGACGAAGCATGCATATTGCCACTATCTCATTAAGATGGACGAAGAGTTGCGCTAGGAATCTGGGCCCCTTCTCCACCCATGTAGACATGACCTAGCTTTTCGACACTGATAATAGAGAGGGTCTTTGGAAGATCATGTCTAATTATGGTATCTCCAGAAAAATAATTTCAATGGTACGGCATTTCCTTGATGGTGTGCAGACTAGTGTTAGGGAACATGATGGTGTGCAGACTAGTGTTAGGGAACAGGATGGTGTGCAGACTAGTGTTAGGGAACATGATGGTGTGCAGACTAGTGTTAGGGAACATGATGGTGTGCAGACTAGTGTTAGGGAACATGATGGTGTGCAGACTAGTGTTAGGGAACAGGATGGTGTGCAGACTATTGTTAGGGAATATGATGGTGTGCAGACTAGTGTTAGGGAACAGGATGGTGTGCAGACTAGTGTTAGGGAACATGATGGTGTGCAGACTAGTGTTAGGGAACAGGATGGTGTGCAGACTAGTGTTAGGGAACATGATGGTGTGCAGACTAGTGTTAGGGAACAGGATGGTGTGCAGACTAGTGTTAGGGAACAGGATGGTGTGCAGACTAGTGTTAGGGAACATGATGTTGTGCAGACTAGTGTTAGGGAACATGATGGTGTGCAGACTAGTGTTAGGGAACAGGATGGTGTGCAGACTAGTGTTAGGGAACAGGATGGTGTGCAGACTAGTGTTAGGGAACAGGATGGTGTGCAGACTAGTGTTAGGGAACTTGATGGTGTGCAGACTAGTGTTAGGGAACAGGATGGTGTGCAGACTAGTTTTAGGGAACAGGATGGTGTGCAGACTAGTGTTAGGGAACATGATGGTGTGCAGACTAGAGTTAGGGAACATGATGGTGTGCAGACTAGTGTTAGGGAACATGATGGTGTGCAGACTAGTGTTAGGGAACATGATGGTGTGCAGACTAGTGTTAGGGAACATGATGGTGTGCAGACTAGTGTTAGGGAACATGATGGTGTACACACTAGTGTTAGGGAACAGGATGGTGTGCAGACTAGTGTTAGGGAACAGGATGGTGTGCAGACTAGTGTTAGGGAACATGATGGTATGCAGGCTAGTGTTAGGGAACATGATAGTATGCAGGCTAGAGTTAAGGAACATGGTGGTGTGCAGGCTAGTGTTAGGGAAAATATGGAGAAGCCTCCACCACTCCCTGTGACAAATGGCATCAAACATGGTTGTGTCCTTGACCTAGCATTTTCAGCCTATTGTTTTTGGCCATGCTGACTGATGCATTCAGGGAGTGAGACCATGCTGACTGATGCCTTCGGAGGAGAGTGAGACGCTAGAATCGTTCTCAGATACCCAACAGTTGGTTAGCTATTCAATCAAGAGACTACATGCCAAGGCCAAGGTTCTGCGGACAGCACCAGGACTTCCTGTATGCCGACGATTGTGTCCTAAACGCAGAATCAGAAGCGAATATGCAACGCAGTGTTACTCATTTCGACAATGCCTGCTCAAACTTCGGTCTCATCAGTACGAAAAAAAAAACTGGAATCCTAGACCATCCAGCTCCTCGAAGTCCTTATGTTGGGCCCAAGGGCTTACGGTGGTAAATAACTCGTCATGCTTTGGCCACACACTGGCCCAAAGCTCAACCATCGATGAAGAGGTTAACCTTCGCATTGCAAAAGCCAGTGCAACCTAGGGCAAAATGTCTAAGAATAAATGGACCAGGAGAGGTATTAGCACTATAACTAAAATGAAAGACAAGGAGGCTGTGCTACCTACGCTTCTCTATGCCTGTAAAACGTTCACGAGTCTATCAACAACGTGCAGAAATGTTGAGCCCCTTTCATACGCCAAGCCTCAGGAGAATCCTTGACCTCAAATGGCAAGACAGGGCCCCAGACACCGAGGTGCTCGCACAGGCAGGTCTCCCCAGCATCTTGGGCGGGACATGTTGTGACAATGTCAGATGGCCGCTTGTGGGCCTCCCCAGCATCTTGGGTGGGACACGTTGTGACAATGTCAGACGGCCGCTTGTAGGTCTCCCCAGCATCTTGGGTGGGACACGTTGTGACAATGTCAGATGGCCGCTTGTAGGTCTCCCCAGCATCTTGGGTGGGACACGTTGTGACAATGTCAGACGGCCGCTTGTAGGTCTCCCCAGCATCTTGGGTGGGACACGTTGTGACAATGTCAGACGGCCGCTTGTAGGTCTCCCCAGCATCTTGGGTGGGACACGTTGTGACAATGTCAGATGGCCGCTTGTCCGCAAGAATATTCTATTGTGAGCTCTTGCATGAAAGTCGGTTTCCTGGTGGGCAAAAGAAACACTTTAATAAACTAAAAGCCCCAATTAAATCTTTCGATATAGACCCGGACACACGAGCAGAATCGGAAATTCGTCTTTTACTTTTTCTAAGCTTTGACTCATCCATTTGTATCCATGTTCATCCATGTTAATCCATGTTCATTCCTAAATTGATCCTTCTCTCCCATTTCAGCCTTACATCTCTTTATTTGGTCATCCATCCTTGTTGTCATGTAGTTGTTTTTTTCCTCTCTCCTTCCGTCACACATCTATTTCTATATCAAGCAATGCTACATCCAACTTAACCAACCATGCTCACGTGCAATATACACAACATCATTATCATGCAACTGGAAGGTGGCACAGTCAATAAAAGTACACGTTATTTAAAAATCACTTGATACTTTGCGCGCTCAGCCACGTCACAAAGGGCTCTTAACTACTACAATATGACCCCACCATTTACCAAACATTTAAATGAAATCAATTTCTCTGAGTGTCCCACCCTAGTAATCTCCGTTTACGAAGTGTCGAATGAACCAAGCCACCAGGTTTACCTGCCCCTGGCCCAGCTCTCACGTGATGTCATTCGTTGGGGGAGTTACACCTCTTGGCGCAACACCAAGGTGACGCACCTGATGATGGCCGAGATTGGACGCGTGACGACACCTGCAAACCCCCCCCCCCCCCCCAATTCTGTTATCTTAATTGATTCTCTCACATTCAGTCAGGGGGCAGCCACGCCCAGCGGCTTGTAAAACTACGAGATGTTGCAGCCATTAAAGCGAGATTTTACGACAAAACTCTCATTACTATAAATTAATTAATTGTTTGACATGGGAATAATGAGAGATACCATTGTAACAAAAATGTTTATATTTCAACAAAAAAATAAAAACAATAAAGTGCATTAAAATCATTAGCGTTATATAAAAAGATAGAACAAACTGCTTTATGTCATTCATGACTTGAATTTTAAGTTTACAATTAGATTTCAATTTTTTTTTAGGAATTTAAATATAAATTATATTTTGAAAGGTTTTATGAATTTACCTAAACACTCGAAATTGAAAGTTTGAATGACTTTAAAGGTACATAGGCAATTGAAATGGTTTCACTTGTCTCAAGACCATTGGCATGTCTACACAATTGGGCAACACGACAAATTAGATGGCTCTAGTTTCTGCCGTGGAGCAGTATTAAAATAAATAGTACAGTTGTGTTTTAAAGCAAACTGTATCACAATGGGACAAATACAACGAGTTCAAGATGAAGCTACACAAACGGCCTATGGCTCGTGTCATGAGGGCCTGCTGTTATTGTTATTAATTTAAACTCGTGTAAATAGTTTAATGCATGTAATGTATAGTACTGGCGCACAGCACTTACGAATAGCAAGCAATGACGTATGGTACTGACGTAAATCACTAACGTATAGCAATGACGTATATCCATGAGGTATAGCAATGACGTATAACAATGACGCATAGCTCAGCTGCTATAAACTTGTTAATAAAAATAATGCACAACTTTATATATTACTAATATATCACGCATACTAGTTCTATGTGCATGGCTGTAACGCTGTTCTCAATGGGCGCGAACTAACTTGGCACCCACTGACTCCACCAGTGGAGCGAAGTGGACATAAAAAAAAATAAAAAACGACAATTCGGAAGCCATGCGCTCCCACCTCAGTACGCGCCCATGTCTTATTGAGCATTGACGTCACCTACATGTACTCTCATCAGATCCCGGCTACGGCTTACATGCAGACCTTCATGACGAGGCTTTCGCGAGACGGAAGCAGAGAAGAAACAGGACGACATTCACCTTGCAACAGGTGAGAATTCGATACCCACCCAAACCCACCTTTTGTTTTTCACAACCCACCCATGATTGTACTCCACAATAATTGTACATGAGGTTCATTTCTGTTTCTCTGCTTGTTTTCATTTACTGAGCAATGTAACAGAGATCGATCTGACGCGAACTGGTCGATCGATAGGTTCAAAGTGTCACGTGACGTACACACTTTACGCTCGTCCTATGTGGGATCAAACTGAATTGTTCAGTGGGTTAATTTGATTTGTTAAATCCCCCCTGACTAAATTTCAACCCTGCCCGGGGGGGGGGGGGGGGGGGATTTATCGTGTTCCCTCTGTTGTTGAAACTCCGTTAAATATAAGGTTTAAAAAAATTAAGCATCCCTTGTTGGAACTCGATTTTCCACAGGGTAAGTTTCAATTGCCTTTATTTCTTAACAACATTATACGAAAAACGGAAGTGAACATTTCTTAACAACATTATACGGAAACCCGAAGAGAACAATGAGTGTTTTGTTTTTCTTGTAAGAGCGTAGAGTATAATACAGTGGCCCTTCCATGCATGTGTAATTGTTTGGCATTCATACGTTCCGGAGGGAAGGGCGAATATCAAAACGAAGAATATCAAATGACTTATTTTTTTACTTATAGGAATGAACTAAAACCGGTTTTATCAGTTCCCAGACCCAAATTTTTTTATTCTTTATACAAAAAAATATCACTCGAAAAGCATTCCCGTATATCATCGCAAGTACATTTTAAAGAAGTATGAACTTCTATTTAGTAATGCTTTGTCGTCATGGACAGAGATTTGATCGTCGTGATGGTGGTCTGAAATTCTTTGCGTCATGCATTTTAATTGCGTCATGCATTTTAAGAAATTGTAAACTATGTTCTACTTTTTAGTGCATCTTAAACTTCTTTGATAGAAAGTCTTTTTTTATGCTAGTAGGACTTCTTTCTGGTGGGATTTCTTCACTAGAACCTCTTGTGGTGCAAGTTATTTTTCTGGTAGAATTTCTTCTATTAGGATTTAAAACTTCTTGTCTTTTCTTCTCAGTTGATTTTTTTTGGCATGACGTCACGGCCGCCATTGCTATAATTCAAAACTCGGATTATGAAAAATAAACTGTTTCCGGGCTGCAAACGCCGCGAATAAAAATATATTTTCATGTTGATTTTGTTGAGCCGCCATCTCATCCTGTTTATCCCTCGCCATCTTTCGTCCAACTCGACCACAAAATCTCCATTGTCGAATCCCTTGTAACGTTGTGATTTCCTGTCCCCCGACTTCGCTTTGTACCACCTCCCTCACCCCCACCCCAATCGACCACGCACTGCAGGCACCATGGCTGGCGTCTCATCCGACCCCCTCCCACCCTCTCCCCCAACCCATTATGCCCTGGGGGGGAGTCGGCTTTCAAAGCCGGCAAATTAATGAGCACCATTAATTATTGAAGGGATCATCTTGAAATTATTTGCAGCGTTTGTTCAGCGGCGACGTAACTACATTTTCACCAACAATCATGTCGGGCTCGCGTTGAGCGGGCTTCCGGGCAGTCGTTGCGTGGGCCTCATCCCTCGGCCCGCCGGACCCACAAGCTCGACACGTAGGCATAAAAAATTCACTCCATGAAAATAAATAACCGGTGATTTAATGACGTTGAGCTTACGACCATTAATTTAGTTAGATTTAAATTTTAAAAAAGCCGGTATGGGACTACACCTCGTGACTCATGTCAATGGCCGTCAATGGTTTGTATAGCTCGGTTAAGTCAAGGCACCTGATGATGTGATTTTGGAGGCTGGGGGGGGGGGGGTGTAAATGAGACGCGTCACTATGGGGCATCACGGAGCAGAAATATTTTCACTGACGTCTAAAAAGTAAGGTCTAGACTCTGTTGCGCCAGGGCAAAAGTTTGAAAGTTCAATAATATTGCCAGCCTCGTTTTCGGGCGTCCTTGCCCTCTTGTATCCTGTCAGTTTTAATTTCGGTGACGTCGTGGTTGCTACGAATAAATCATGTCTCGACCCTTTCGTTGTCTAAAAGAATTGTTATAACACTTACAAAAATGATTTTTCCTACAATGTCATTTATATGATCAGCCTAATATTAAATGAGATTTATCAAATGAGCTCTTCTGTGTTTAAAATAAATAAGATAAGTAAAAAAACAAAATCAAATCCATGGCTACATGATGCATATATTGATAATACGAATATGTTGATAATACAAATATAATAATAATAATAAAGTTTATTTGAAAAATCATCCCCAAAGGCTCGAGGCGCGGTACAAAGTCAAATCTAGGAGATAATAGCTGGCTGGAAAACATGGTAGACAACATCACCCCAGGATATTGATATTTGTAATATATATTTATAACACTAATATATTCATAACACTTATATATTGATAATACTAACATATTGATAATTCGAATTTTTTTGATACTTCTACCATGGTACACGACGATTTCGTAAGAATGCCATTATATAAATCTTTTTTCTTTTTTTCAATATGGTCCTTTAATGTGTACGTGTTAAAGCACTTTGCAGAAGAATAATTTTTAAGAATCTAATCGGCACTTCAGGTAATTAAGTTGAATGCGATCAGCTCAGTCTAAAAATGATATTAAGTTCAGCCTGACAATGATATTCCTGTCATTCGTACAAGGGCGTACCGCACTGAATAGAATACTATGTCACAAGCTTGGGGTTGATGGTTATGTAAGTTTCCTTAGGTTTGGGGGGGGGGGGGTTTATACGGTGCAGCCTAAGGAATGCGTTGTTTTATATGTTTTTTAAATAAATCGTATTTTCAGATATTGTGATCGCTAATAATTTAGCTTTCTCCAAGCATGTCGTCCGTATGAGAATCTCGCTTGAAAGGTTTAAGGTCCTTAAAGTAGTGTTAATTTCGCTGGCCCTCTTACACAGCAAATGATACAGCACATTCTTGAAAGGTTTAAGGTCCTAAAAGTAGTGTTAATTTCGCTGGCCATCTTACACAACAAATGATGCAGCACATTCCAAAGATAAAATGCTCTCTATGACAAGCAAATAATCATTTTATTTTAAAAGAGTTTTCACCTACAATAATCCATGACACAAAAATAAAATCACGAGAATCCACAAGCCAGATCTCGTAGCAATTCTAAGCCCACAACAATTCTGAAGAGCCTGCAACATAAAACAACGCGAGTTGGGGCTGAGGAGGGGGTGTAAAATGAGAGGGGGGGTTGACCCTTGACACGAGACTGTAATTAGAATTCTCACCTTCTATCACGTAAACCTGAAATAGTTCAAGCGTGAAATGAAAGGTGTCGCAAACGGATTTTTTCCTCTTCTTTTTTTCTTTTATTATATTGGATTGTCAAGTGGACCGTGCAGTCCTGCGTTTGTCTCTTTGAATTATCATCCCCCCCCCCCCCACGTCAGCCGTGTAACAAACCCATGTATCCCTCATGTTTATCGCCGCACTAAAAAAGATGGGTGACCTCCCCCTGCTTGAAGAATTGCGCCCCCCTCCCCCCCCCCCCCCCCCCCCGTTTCGCTTCACCTGGTTTTACAGGGCGATGAGTTCCAGTCGTCGTCGGACTCATTTATTTCCACGTTTTATCACTGTTAATGAACGGACGTCGGTCGGTTTATGATACGGGGGGGGGGGATGACTGGTGTGCTAAACGGTCTAGAGAAGAATACGCAATGGATGCACCCTGTCGCGAGATAAAAGAGGGTGGGGATTATTCTGGAACCTGATCGAAACAATAACAATTGTGTTATCTGGTTTAGCGTCCCAAATTTAATTAATCTTTGGAAACTAACATAATGAAAGATGCAATTAGAAATGGAGGTGAGCAGGGCTTCTCAGCTCTTTGACCCATGGGCAGCATGAGGTCTTCCAAATTCTTGAAAGTAAAATGAAATTAACCTCCGAGAACGTACAAGAATTAGTGAAGGTATTTAGAAAACGATTGTGGTATTTGAAGATTTCAAAAAACGATTGTGATATTTGAAGATTTCAGAAAACGATTGTGATATTTGAAGATTTCAGAAAACGATTGTGATATTTGAAGATTTCAAAAAACGATTGTGATATTTGAAGATTTCAGAAAACGATTGTGATATTTGAAGATTTCAAAAAACGATTGTGATATTTGAAGATTTCAGAAAACGATTGTGATATTTGAAGATTTCAAAAAACGATTGTGGTATTTGAAGATTTCAAAAAACGATTGTGATATTTGAAGATTTCAAAAAACGATTGTGGTATTTGAAGATTTCAAAAAACGATTGTGGTTTTTGAAGATTTCAGAAAACGATCGTGATTTTTGAAGATTTCAGGCAAAAATTCTTTTTTTTTTTAATGTGGTCCTTTTATGCTTAATTCTTGAGAACCTCTTGGAGCCCTGGGTTTCATTTCACGAAATTACCGACGGTCCACGTGTTGCATTGTAGTTCCCCCTGTTTCATTGTTGTGTGAGCCGACCAGTTGACGTTGTCAAGTTTTACAACTCTGTTGGCTGTTGTTGGGCGGCGGTGAAGAGCGATGGAAGCGATTCTCTCCATCAGAGATGAAGTGCACTTGAATTAAGCTCTTCAATAAAACTCATGTGTCAACAGCTTCATCACAACTGCGGCATTCAGGTCTGCAGGGCGCAGTAAATGGGGACAAGTCGTTTTTTGAGTTATCGGGTCGTTTGCGAAACTTGCATTTCGTATTCTGCAAGTTTGATTGAACGTTAAGCGTTATGTGTTTCTCTATTAAATTGTTTATTAACTTCGCTATTTATTGGGAATATAATGATATATTTATAGGTTTACAGACCTTTTTAACCTTCGGTTAGATTCGGAGTAGTATTCAGCTCTAGAAAACTTAGTTTCAAGAACCAAAGAGAAGTTTGGTCAATTAGCCGTGGAAAAAAAAAGGGGGAAGGGGGGCTGGTTTGCAATCTAAATATAAGTTGCATCCTCCACGTTTTTGAACGCTCTATACTATATAGTAAAACAAAATAATGCACTCAAATAGAAATTTCCTACAAACAAATTTCTCTCTCTCTCTCTTTCTCTCCTTCTCTCTCTCTCTCTCTTTCTCTCTCCTTCTCTCTCTCTCTCTCTCCTTCTCTCTCTCACTCTCTCTCTCTCTCTCTCTTTCTCTCTCAAATATTCTTTGGTTATTATTTGCTCACCCGATTTCTGTATAATGAATGTAGAGCTGATGTTGATAATGGTTCTGTAAGTCGTCTACTTGGTGAAATATTTACATATAGTGATACATACCTAGAGCCATAGGCCTGCTATCAATATATATATATATATACCAAACTCACCACACTGGAGACCCTAATGTAATACTGTGAAATAAGCTAACGGCCGAGTTATATCGATAGAATATTCCTGATCGTGGTCTCGTCTGACTTCGGGAAAACCGGAGTTTTTTAAGCTCATGAAAAGCTTTTCTCCTGAACAAGAGTCGAAATCCTCGTTTGAAACTCACAACCTCCAAGGGGAAGGGGCGGGGGCTTTAGTGGAGAAGAAAGTTTTAGTGTTTGTTAAATTAACTCCCCCAAATGCCGTTAAGAGAGAATTTATAATGAGCCAGCGAATGTATTCGTTTTAGAAAATGGTCATGAGTTAATTGATTTGTTTTCTTTCAATTTCCTACAGCTTCATGAGTTCATTCAGTTTTATCCATAAGTTCGTGATAGTGTTGATCTTTTTTTTTAAAAAATTACTGTTTATTAAATATGAAGATATACATTTGTAATCCAAGCCAACTTTATATAATATCACGCGTGTTCCTTTGCTGTACGTGGTCGACTTAATTCAAAAGAAATATTACATTTCTACGTGTATCTGTCAGCTGTTCTTATATTTTGTTCTGCATCCTGCCACTTTCAAATGAGCTATCAAAAATAATGACTTCTTCCTATCAAACTGTGGTCTACAAACCTTTTTGTCTAAGAGGGGGCGGCGTTTTTAGAATCAATTTCTATGATGAGGGGGAGGGGGGCTTTAAGTCCACACTCTGTCTAGCGAATTAGTAGAGTTTAGGAGTTTTCTGAAGCGGTCGTGAAGCCCCTGAGAAGTGCACGTGGGGACCTTAAGGCTCTGATGAGCCCAGGCTGGGGACCACTGCTGTAGAATATTCTATAATAGCTACAAGACGCCTCGTCGACGGTTATTAAGATGGCTGCACCTATTGGTACCCGGGTACCAATGTTAAAATGTACACGGTCACTCAGCGCCCCCTTTCGGTCCCGGGACACATTAAACTCAATGCTATTCGGATGTCATTTGTGGTAGTTTCTTTTAGTTAAAATGAACAATTAAGATTTCAAACGTATAGTCCATTCAATTATCTTTCATTTGGTACCTCATTTGGTCTTATAAACCCAACAAAAATATTTTAAATCGTTTTTTAATCGCAACCTCTCAATTCTGATAGCAGTGTACCAATAGCCACTTCGTATTAAGATACACAAAAATAACATATATGTATATATTTGAAAGGGTATTTGTTAGTTATTTGTTAGTTATTTGTTAGTTATTTGTTAGTTATTTGTTAGTTATTTGTTAGTTATTTGTTAGTTATTTGTTAGTTATTTGTTAGTTATTTGTTAGTTATTTGTTAGTTATCCTCCTCTAAAGGACTACGTATTCAAATCTTGGCTTTGATGGTGTGGTCCTACTGTGAAGAGCACCCCACATTACAGCTGTGAAGGGACAAAATATACACTAAGAGTTGGTGTATTCATACACTTAATCATTCCTCAGACATGACGACAGCAATGTTGTATAAGTTCTAACAAACTTCATTTCAAAGCAAGTTATCGAAAATTGGTTAACGACAAATTACCACATCTGGTTAAGTTCTGGAACATTGGTTTATGACAAATTACCACATCTGGTTAAGTTCTGGAACATTGGTTAACGACAAATTACCACATCTGGTTAAGTTCTGGAACATTGGTTTATGACAAATTACCACATCTGGTTAAGTTCTGGAACATTGGTTTACGACAAATTACCACATCTGGTTAAGTTCTGGAACATTGGTTTATGACAAATTACCACATCTGGTTAAGTTCTGGAACATTGGTTTACGACAAATTACCACATCTGGTTAAGTTCTGGAACATTGGTTTATGACAAATTACCACATCTGGTTAAGTTCTGGAACATTGGTTAACGACAAATTACCTCACCTGATTTAGTTCTAGAACATTGGTTAACGACAAATTACCACACCAGGATAGTTAGAATATAAAACAATTATCATTTTAAATATTTTTATTTAACATTATTTCAACATTGATTTAACCTTGAAATGACCTTGGTTTAAAAGCAACATTTTAAATCTCTTGCAGCTGGAAGAACTCGAGAAAGCATTCGCACAGACGCACTACCCGGATGTGTTTATGAGAGAGGACCTGGCCATGAGGATCAACCTAACAGAGGCACGGGTCCAGGTCAGAATCCTACTTTATTACTTCGCTTTACAGTTTATTTACGAAGACGTTCTTACAGATCCCACAGAGCACATAGATCCCACAGAGCACATAGATCCCACAGAGCACATAGATCCCACAGAGCACATAGATCCCACAGAGCACATAGATCCCACAGAGCACATAGATCACACAGAGCACATAGATCCCACAGAGCCCATAGATCCCACAGAGCCCATAAAGCCCATAAAGCCCACATGCCCACAGAGCCCACAGATACACACCAAGCTAAATGTATAAACTATACGTTTAAGCTGATTGAAAAATATAAAACAGCTCAACAAATCATGTCAGATGAAAGTAATCGATAACAGGTGCGGAGGGGAGGCACCGGCTCCGGGGGGAGGGGGGGAAATCTTTTTTCTTATTACCTTATATGAATAGGCTGCTTTTTCGGGCAAATGCAGAAGGCTTTTTCATCAAAAGGGTGGCCAAAAAAAAATGGTGGCGCGCCCGGGGTGGCAACAAACCTTAGCTATTCCACTAGAGTAATTGATTTGTAATGCTGCAAAAAAATGCATGCTACTCCATGCTACTCTATGCTACTCTATGTTACTCCATGTTACGCCACGCTATTCTATGCTACTCTATGCTACTCCATGTTACTCCATGCTATTCTATGCTACTCTATGCTACTCCATGTTACTACATGCTATTCTGTGCTACTCTATGCTACTCCATGCTACTCCACGCTACTCCATGCTACTCCATGCTACTCCATGCTACTCAATGCTACTCCATGCTACTCTATGCTACTCAATGCTACTCTATGCTACTCCATCCAATTAGACACACTGGTAACCTGTTTGTCACGAGGACCATTACGTCACAAAGGATTAACACATTAATCCGGTTATCGAATGTTTAAGGCTGCAGTTGATTCACTACCCGTCTCTGATGTTGGCCTAATTGTCAGGGATTTCAATTATAGCGCCATCAATTTCTTTATCTGCTCAGCATGAGATTTATGGCGGAACACACGCTTGGATTTTCTTGTACGGAACTCTTGCTGTCTAGATGCTGTTTTATATCTTAGACTTTAAACAGAAAACACCTTGGGATATCCTTTAACTTTAAAATTTATAATACACTTAAATAACAGCAGTGGCGTAGCGAGCTTAACTCGCGCCCGGGGCACAATACGTTTTTAGCGCCCCGCAATACCTTTTTAGCGCCCCCCCCATTCGAAAACCATACAATATTATAGTAAAATATACCATTTGGCGCCCATTTGTGAGTAGCGCCCGGGGCACGATGCCCCCCCTCACTACGCCACTGAATAACAGCAATATTTCCTCCAAAGAATAAGGGTCTACTATAAAACCCCAGTAAGGCCTTGCATGCAGGGCCGTCTTAAGAACATAGGAGGCCCTGGGCACAGCAATGCGCTTGGGCCCACTTGATACACAACACACCTGGGCCATGAGAAGAGGGCAAAAGGGGACACAGACCCAATGCTCAAACAGTTGGGGGGGGGGGGGCAAACAGTTCCTGCTCCCCACCAACTCTCACCAAGAGGAATAAAAATGTAAGATAAAAATAAACATTCAAATAAGTTAAACTTCGAGGAAACCAGTTTATTGATACAAAAAAATAAACTCATTCAAAATCAATGATAGTTTTATAACATTATCAGAAATAAACTATAAATAATCTCAGAGGAGGATAAAGTATCATTATTGACTGATAGATAGAATAAATTATTTAATATAAATCAACATATTCGTTTGCGCAATTTTTCTGCAGAGAATTGTTTTATTATTGGTTTAAGGTCAGTGGTCTTAAGGATGTCATTTTCCATGCACAGACGTGAAATCCAGTTCAAACGTTTTTTTTCCCCTGATTCTTTATGAGTTCCAATCTTGAAAATGAACGTTCACCTGTACAGTTGGTTCTCATCATTGACATGAGTGCAATTTTTCAACATTGGGAAATACAGATTTCAAGTTGTTATTACTTGTTCATACAAAGCAGCGACAGTGTCACAATTTTCATCAAGAACCAGGTAGTTCTTGAGATGCTTGCATTCATTTTTTTTTTAAAAATAGGGCATCCTTATTAATATTAGCTAGATCTTCACACTTTTTATTTAGCTCATCAGAATCAATTGTTTTGAATTTCGTAAAGAAGGAAAGCATGTGTACTCTGTGTCGGGTCAGAGTTCAGGAAGTCCAAAGTAGGGAGAAAATTCATTTTTTTTTTCGATTTATAACTGGGAAAAGTAAAACTTGTTGACGAGAGTTATTCCCCTTTAAAAGATTTAAAATTTGATTCGCATTTATAATATTAATATTGAAATGTGCTCATATATATAATATATCGTGGGTTAAAATTGGGAAATAGGAATTTTAAATCCAATTAAATTGTCAAAATCTTTCAATATTCATTTAAAAATATGTAAAGCATGATTCCTCTATAAGAGTGAGACTCCTAACAACGTGGGGCCCCCAAAAAGCGTGGGGCCCTGGGCCAGTGCCCATTGGTCCCATGCCTTAAGACGGCACTGCTTGCATGGTAGGATTGAACTTAAAGTTGGCATGACAAGACGACAATCAGATATTTTCTTTTTCCTTTCCTTTTGTCTCATTTTTTTCTTCTTATTTTTGGGAGGGATAGAAAAAAGATAGAGCGTTAGGGGGGAGAGAGAGAGGAAAGGAGAGAGAGAGGGATAGAGATGGAGAGAGAGTGGGAGAGAGAGGAAGAGAGGAAAGGAGAGAGAGAGATGAAGAGAGAGTGGGAGATAAAGGAGAATAAAGAGGGAGAGAGGGAGAGAGATGGAGAGAGAGTGGGAGAGAGAGTGGAATAAGGAGGGAGAGAGCGGGAGAGAAAGGGAGAGATGGGTAGAGAGAGGGAGAGATAGAGGGAGATAAAGAGGAAGAGAGAGAATTTATGTTTCTTTATTTCTATAAATAGATCTAACATTGTATATGCTGTTCGGGCTATTAATGAAGCAGTGACTTCTTGCTCGCACTGGACAGCGGTAATGTCTCCATGCACTGGACAGCGGTAATGTCTCCATGCACTGGACAGCGGTAATGTCTCCATGCACTGGACATCGGTAATGTCTCCATGCACTGGACAGCGGTAATGTCTCCATCCTGATCCTCTTAGATCTCAGTGCGACCTTTGATACCGTTGACCATCAAACCCTTTTCAAATCCCTTGATTATTACTTTGGAATTTCTGGTCCAGTTATGGCCTTGTTTCGGTCCCACCTCTCCGACATATTTCTCACATCTGTCGCTCTGCGTACATTGCTATTCGTCGGATCAGCCCCATCCGCAAATACTTCACAGTTAGCGCAACAAAAACACTAGTCTGTGCACTTGATCTCTATCGTCTTGACTATCGCAACTCTCATCTGTCAGGCTCACCAAAACACTTCATAAAAAATGTGCCAAAAAGTTCAAACCTCACCTGCTAGGTTAGTTCTAAAGGCAAAGAAATCCTGCCCTTCCTATCTCACTGAACTTCTTTCTGTCTGTTCACTCCTTCGACTGCTTCGTTTCCTCCGCAGATACGCGTATTGTTTCTGTTCCCAAGACACGCACTAAAATATACGGTGAACGATCTTTCTCTTTCTGTGCCCTCAAAGTATGGAATTCTCTCTCATCACACATCCGCAATATCCCGACCATCCAAGCCCTCAAAATTGCACTCAAGACACATCTCTTCCAGCTCTACAATACCGACTCATTCACACCCCCTCTGACCGATAAACATTGCTTGACGCTGCTGGGTATGGGTATATAGTACTTTGGTGGGCGAGGTGAATATTTTTACAAAGCTGTTTTTAAATGAATAATTTTATGTAACTGTGTTTTAATATCAGGATTCTTTTTCATTTCTTTCGCTACTTTTTATGTGAAGCGCGGTGAGCCATGCCCCAGGTTGGGGTACCGCGCTATATAAGTGAGCCATGCCCCAGGTTGGGGTAACGCGCTATATAAGACCACTTTAGTCATAATAATAATTGTTCAAAGTATTTATTTACCAAACTTTTAAAAAGATTAAGCCCCAGTCGACGGATTAGTAGCTTAAAATAAACTCGAGAGAGAGAGAGAGAGAGAGATGGAGAACATAAACACAATGACCAGATTATCTTTAACCACAAACTAGATGCAAACAAGCAAACAAAACATGGAATAATTTTTTATTTAAAACCAACGAAACAATACTAACTGTCCCTACAAGCCTCTTCTAGCCTCCAACACGTTGTCATTTTAGTTGGGGGTATTATTTCTTTCTTTCTTTTTTTATTTTTTTTTAGCTTGACTTTTTTTTTTCTGTAAGCGCCTGGCAAAAATCTGGGAAGTTAATTTTATTTGAAGGTTTTCTTAAATCATGCCGCTAATTTTATTTGCTGATGATATTAGGTGCTCCTGCCAGTAACAGGAAGCGTGGACCACTGGACGTCGATAGAGATCGTCTTGTTGGCAAACACTTTAATGCGTTTAACTCTGGTGGGGAGTTGGGAGGGAGGGGGGGCGACTTACTGGGATAGTCAGAGGGTTGACTGACTGCTTCACTAAATTCACACCAGTGCTCATATGGTGAGTTCACCCGGCCTTCACGGGTGGTTGACAAAATAGAAAAATCGAATAGAGCTAATGACCACATCAAATTTTTTTTTTTCAAATCGCATACTTTGAAGACAAAACACTTAAATAAGCTCGTATTTTAAAGTGATGCCAGTGCCGCGAGTAAATCCATGTAGCTAAACAATCACTATTTAGCCGCAGCTGTTCGTGGAGCCACGGTGATATTTGCAAGGCTAACATTTAAAACGTCTTAACACAAATATAAGCGGCTGATAATATTTATGCGTGGATTGTATCATCTTGATGAGTTTTATTCAGTGATCGTGTCATTTTTATGTATTTATATTTAATTATTAATTATTTATTTAATGTATTATGCATGTATTTATGTATGTATTTATGTATGTATGTATTTAAATATTTATTTATTAATGATACCGCATCAACAGTCTCATTGAGGTTCTTCATTCGTCTTCAAAATTAAACAAATAGTTCAGTCTTCATTCATATCTCTTAGTGAGCATTGCTTGCCTAAACACAACTTTTCTCCCGACATTAGGAAATTAGAACAAAAATGCCCCCCCCCCCCCCAAAACAAAAAAAAACAACAAACGCACAAACACACACAATTTCTATAATGTTATTTCTCGCAGACTTCGTTCCCCCCTTCAATCACTACACGCTTGGCTATAAAATAGTACCATTCCACATTCAACCACCTCACTCTTTGTGGTAAAATAGTGCCTTCTCTCATACAACCACCTCATACTTTATAGTAAAATAGTGCCTTCTCTCATACAGCCACCTCATTCTTTGTGACAAAATAGTGCCTTCTCTCATACAGCCACCTCATTCTTTGTGGTAAAATAGTGCCTTCTCTCATACAACCACCTCATTCTTTGTGGTAAAATAGTGCCGTCTATCATACAACCACCTCACTCTTTGTGGTAAAATAGTGCCTTCTCTCATACAGCCACCTCATTCTTTGTGGTAAAATAGTGCCGTCTCTCATACAACCACCTCACTCTTTGTGGTAAAATAGTGCCTTCTCTCATACAACCACCTCACGCTTTGTGATAAAATAGTGCCTTCTCTCATACAACCACCTCACGCATTGTGATAAAATAGTGCCTTCTCTCATACAACCACCTCACTCTTTGTGGTAAAATAGTGCCGTCTCTCATACACCCACCTCATACTTTATGGTAAAATAGTGCGACCCTCATACCCCCCAGTGTAAACAAAGATCCCCTTCAGCACGATAAATCCAAGGAAGATATTTTTTACTAAAGAAAATAGGCACCCTCTACCCCGCATAACCCTCCACACACACACACCCCTTCACACACACACACCTTCACTCCCCCATCCCCGCACGTCCTCTTTCTTCCCGCCATTCACAATCCATTTATTCCCGTCACTGTCTTAAGGAGGCTTGTAAATCTTATAACTACACTGCAAACATCGGCTTATTCAATTAGCCGATAATGGCTAATTAATGGGGATAGAACCGCCTGGTAACAGAGCACGAGTCACACAGGCCGTACTAGGAGGGACAGACGGACAGACAGACCCGGGGGGACAGGCAGCCACGTTAGATGATACTGACAGAAAGGTTGGTTGTCATTGCCAGGGCCGGCACACTGCTGACTACTGGGGAAGGACGGGAACAAAGCTTGTTTGGGTCAACCGTTTTGAGTTTGATATTTAAAGAACTGACTGTTATGATTTTGTCAACTTACTATTATGTTTTAGTCAACTGAATGTCATGTTTAGTCAACTGACTGCTGTGTTTAGGCAAAAGAATATTGTGTTTAGTCAACTGTATGTTGTAATTTAGTCAATGGACTATTATGATTTAGTCAACTGACTATTATGATTTAGTCAAATGACTGATGTAGTCAACTGGCTATTATGATATAGTCAAATGACTGATGTAGTCAAGTGACTATTATGATTTAGTCAAATGGTTGATTTAGTAAACTGACTATTATGATTTAGTCAAATGACTGATGTACTCAACTGATCAACTGACTATTGTGGTGACAGAAAACATACAATGATGCATTAATTATAGCACTAATATGAATGTGGGTTAGTCAAGTGCCAAAAAAACTATATAAAAGTTGACATAAAATAAAGACAAATGACGTCAGCACTTAATAGACTATTATACAGACATCTGATACTTATTTTAGTAGACATAACTCGTCAAATTTGTTACGTGAGAATTTTAAAATGTCCAGACAACAAGTAGGAACACATGAGTGAAAAAATCAATTAGACAACAGATTTGATTGACTGGAAGATGAAGTTTGATCTATGCCGAGGGGTCGGCAACGCTTTCATAACATTGTGCCAAAGTAGGATTTATGAATTATTCAGCTTAACAACAACCTATAAGTCTACATTATAAGACGCTTTTTTTCCTTGTCTGTTTGTGTTAACTTTTTTTTTGTTGTCTTCCACATGTCATTGCAAAGCGCTCTTCGTGGCACGGTCTGGCACGCGTGCCGTAGGTTGCCCGACCCCTGGTCCACTTAACAGATTTTTAATTAATTTTTTTTATACCTTCTTATATAATAACTTTTGTTGACTTGTTACTGGGTGATCACGGGCCATCACTTTGAGAAGCACTGACTTATGGGACGCTTCATTTCTACTTTACGATATGAATATAAGAAAAACACTGTGTGCAGTCACAGTCACAGTGCATGTTTCCTAGAGCGAAAGGTGGAGAAATCAAGATATGGAGAGCAATGTTTTGGTGGTTTATTTTAGTTTTTCCAGTCCATGTTTTGAATCGTTTATGACTTCAATTAGAATTCGATGGTACAAATATTTATTTTACCTTTTTTTTTTACGGTCGACTGAACTGAAAGACGGCCACCATAGGACGGCCGACTGAACTGAAAGATGGCCACCACAGGACGGCCGACTGAATTGAAAGATGGCCACCACAGGACGGCCGATTGAACTGAAAGATGGCCACCACAGAACGGCCAGTTGAACTGAAGGATGGCCACCACGGGACGGTCGATTGAACTGACAGATGGTCATCTCAGGCTGGCCGATTGAACTGTAAGGCGACCACCACAGAACGGCCAATTGAACTGAATGATGGCCACCACAGGACGGCCGATTGAACTGAAAGACGGCCACCACAGAACGGCCGATTGAACTGGAAGATGGCCAATACAGACCAGCCGATTGAACTGGAAGATGGCCACCACAGGCCAGCCGATTGAACTGGAAGATGGCCACCACAGGCCAGCCGATTGAACTGGAAGATGGCCACCACAGGAGGCTGATTTTTAAAATGATTTCGCGTTATGGGCTTATGAGAGGGCTTAGTTCCTGGCATGCATAGGATGACGTCTTCACCCCCACATGGGCTTACTGTAGCTGCGAATTAAGCCTTCCTCTGGACTCAACTAGGATTATTTTCTCACCTTTCCCCTGGGAAAATATATGTATTCGTGAACACTTCGTAAATACAATCCATTCTTCCCCGTAGACATCTCCAGAAATAAGCCCTCTCCCAGGACGAATCAATTGTTGCAGTGACACACAAGGAGAATAGACCAGTCCGATGGGGAAGTAGGGTGGGGCTTGAATCAAAATCATAACTTAAATTACAAAGTAGATAACGAAATAAAACTATAAATCGTTACCAAGTTCAGTCTAAATGAGGCTCCCAAATCTATCCCACTTTTCCTTGATGAAACAATCATGTGAGTATATGTGAAGTGAATTTGGGAATCGGCAGTTTAAGATATGACTGTGTATCACTTCCGTCATAAAGGGAAATCACTTAGCAACAGCGCAGCGGTGCTTTAAAAGAAAATTATCACTTTTAATGTGTATTACTTCAGAACGTTGGATAACTTTGTTTTCTTTAAAAGTTATTGTTATTTCTTTGGTCTGAAGTGGTCAGGCGAGGATTTTTATACATTTTTAAATCTTTATAATAACTTCGCTTTTCTTCGTGGGTTTATGGCAAACTCTTCGGACAGAACGACCCACTTACCGTTATTCTATCGAACTGAAACTCGGCTCATAGACTCGTTGCTGATGACATCACATTCTACCAAATTTTCAGCCCCTTACCCCTTCCCCCACCCCCAAAAATTCATTTTTTCCCCATTTTTCATGGGGAAGATGAAGGAAATAGGATGCAAATATTTCTTTAGAACCAAAGCCGACACTAAGTCGCACAATCATGTAGTACACGGTTATGGACTACATCCACAATTTTTGACCGACAAAGCAATAAATTGCATTTCCCACACAAATCAATTGCTAAAAACAGACAATATAAATCACGTACAATTTCATAAGTTTTAGGAGTTGTTTAATTATGCGGTTTTCTTCCTTCAACAAGTTGAACACATGGGAGATCCTCACCGGACGCACAAGGAATGTTCGTAACGCGGAGCTTAGTTGGCTTACAAAAGTTAGGGACAATATATGAAGTGCTGTGTTCGAGCTGTGGGAAGGAAATAATTGAACAAGGTGTGTGGAAGCTTAAATTGAGAAAGAGGACACATAGACAAAGAACGTGTCGGCCAAGAACCTTCCTCGGCATACAGTAAAGGACAAATGGAAATAGGACGAGACATATAAACAAGTGAAAAATTCAGTAATCGCCATTTGTTATTGCCGGCTGTTTCTTACTTCAAGTTTCCACATACTTTGCTCTACTATTTCCTACATTAAAATTAAATACTTTATTAGTTTTATCTTTACAAATGTTTAATTTAACAATAACAAGAGTCTGTATTTAAGATTTAGTTTTAGCTTTAAAAATGTTTAACAACAACAAGAGTCTGTATTTAAGATCATTTTAACGTTTTATTTCAGGTCTGGTTTCAAAACCGCAGGGCAAAGTGGCGAAAGAGTGAAAGATTTTCTCACCAGCCAGGTCAGGGAAACGGCGGCAACGGATTGGGTGCGGGTGTAGAGGACGGCGAATACCACATTGATGATGGGGAGGATGGAAAACTGTTGGAGGTTGAGGAAAGGGCAAGCCCCTCTTCTCCACAGATGCACTCCCCCAATGGGAGTCCAAAAAGCGCTGAGGCGGCGGAAAACCCCGTGGACATGCGTCGTGACCTGCTGTCTGAGGATGAATGTAGGTCAGTACAGGCTGAGTCTGGGCACAACGCTCAGACGGAGGACCGCAAGGAAAGGGGCGGGGAGACGGGCCGGGAAAAAATAAAAGACAACCGATCGGAGAGTGAGGAGGAGGACGGGGAGGTGTGCGTGGATAAAACGGAAACGGGGGATGACGTCATGGTCAAGGATCTCCATCACCTGGCCGGCATGCGTCACGTGACCCAAAATAAGGCGTACGACTTCTCATCGTCCAGGCGGGGCGTTGACGACGCTGACAAGGACGACGAGTGCTCTCGTGACAAAGATCCGGCAGACGATGAAGACGATAACAACAACGTGGAGAAGAGGAAAGTGTACTCTTTCTCCTCTCGTCACCGCCAGGATTCCTTCCCTTCCGTCGTCGACTCTCGCAAGTTTGACAATATTTTCGGCATTCCTCGTACAGCGTCGTTCAGACCCGGCTTCCCACAGTCAGCCAATCAAGAGGCGCCAAAGCTGATCCTCAACACACCCTCCTCCAATTCCCTCACCGGTACCCACGAAATTAACAAATCTACGTCACCAAAGGTATCCACGTCACCATTGTCTTTTCCCGCCAACTCGTCTTCTTCCCTCCAGAACTTCGACTCCAGAAACGGGAGGTGCGGGGACTCGAACTCGTTTCCGGCTTCGGCGGCCTTGACCTTTGGTGCTGGAATGGCCTACGGAAGTGATCCCACGCTGATGAAGAGCATGCTGGGGCTAATGCCTCCGCTCATGTTCCCGCCAGATCTTGGATTGATGGCAAAGATGGGGCGCAGCGCCCTGCCTTTCACCCACAGTCTTCTAGCGGCGTCCATGCACAGGCCTGGTCTTTTCTCTGGCATCGATGGGTGAGTCGAGTTAGTTTGTTAGAATGACGTCAGCACAATGTAGAATTACATGACAAGAATAAAAGAATATTCCTAGAATAAAATGATATTTCTATAATATGATACGCATCCTCGAATAGAATGATATTTCTAGAATATGATACGCTTCCTAGAAAAGAATGATATTTCTAGAAATTGATACGCTTCCTAGAAAAGAATGATCTTTCTAGAATATGATACGATTTCTTTGGGTAGATGCTATGCATAAAGTAAGATGACATGAGCCCCAGGCAGGAATAGCCTGCAGCTCCTTGGACAATTCTTTATGCACTGGTTATCCCCAGGTCAAACAATTGCGGATGCAATGCTGAGCTTCCGATCTACTAAAATTGTTATCATGAAACATGTTATCAAGTAACGCACTTAAAAGAATCCCAATCATGGCTAACCCCCCACCCAGTTACATCAAAGCACATTGTTCTACGCCCCTGAATCATATAACTATTCTAATGCCCCAACCTCCTTTTACTCCGCAGATTTATTACATCATATTTAAGGTCAGCCAATTTACGTTAAACAAAAGAAGATATTGCGCGCCAAACGCACTTGTGGTATTTTGACGAATCTCATTTAGCGAAGCTGTCTGGTATTTGATTTTGCTCAATATTGAATTCACCATTAAACCATACTTCCATTACACCATACTTCCATTACACCATACTTCCATTACACCATACTTTCATTACACCATACTTCCATTACACCATACTTTCATTACACCATACTTCCATTACACCATACTTTCATTACACCATACTTTCATAGTTACAGAAGGCTTTGCACTGAGGAGAAGAATTTTTTTTAAAAAATCTCTTGATATTAAAAGTGTCTATTTTGTATGCCTTACAAAAGTTCATTTTGAACAATGAATTTAATAACTTCAACGCCGATGAGACAAATGCGATCTAACAATGCATGCTGTGGGGTTATGGATACTTAAACAACAGCTAAGTAACATGAAACAGAAACAGTGCAGCAAAGAAGTGAAATGCAGAATATGCTTATAGAAACAAATCAATGCATTTTACATCTCATACATCCCGTACATCCATGTTTCTCTTCAGGCTCAAACACACATTAAATGGAGCCCTCTCTTTACTGCAGGTCGCGTTTCAAGTCTGGATATGAGTCCCTGATGACGTCACGCTCGTTTCTACCACCCCAGCACCTGCCCCATCCTGCATTCAAAGGTGACCAGCTCTAGCATTTTAGTTTTCTAATCTTTTTTTTTTTCTTCTTTTTTTTTTCATCAAATTTCATGTGCCCAATAAAAAAATAGGTTTACTTTTGGCCAAATATAGATTATTTTTATTAGTGTTATTTCAGCCCCCATAATGTAGTTGCAATATTATTGAATATATATATATTTTTCAGAATTTTTTCCACACCCGACCTTCTAAAGTAGCGCTTTTTCACGTAATACATTTCAAATATATTAGCATGACACTGATTTTAATGTCAGCAATTTTCTGATACATGTTTCCGGCCAATGCAGTCATTGAAATAATAATTCAATGGTGCGTCTGAGAATTTTAATAATATATTACTTTTAGTTTTTTAATTATATTACACTTTCTTTAAAACAGCAATTGCTAAATAATTTAATAGATGGTTGGCTGAACATTTGTATTATGTTTTCAATATATACTATCCGGCGTTCCCAGGGTGCCTGCCGTTTTGCATGTGCTGTCCACCCAGATCCGCCGGAAGTAGCAGCAGTCCCAGCAGCACCGCGTCCACCAGCTCATTCCCAGTGTTCACCGAGCACCGGACCAGCAGCGTGGCGGAACTGAGACGGCGGGCCAGAGAGCATACCGAGGCCATGGTGGCTGGTGGTCCGGACAGACCCGCCTCCTCCGGAGAATAACTGTGATCACTCTAAGATTGTACAATGAGTTACCTGAAGAAAAATATGGAAATATATATATATATTTGTTCCTTTTAATAACATGCCATTTTCGTAAAAAAATTATGAATTACTTTTTTCTGTAAAGAAATGTTTGAATTTATTATTGAAATTTAGTGGATAGCTCAATGAATGGCTCCATGCTGATAATGGTGTTAGAATGTAAGACATTAATTGATGAAAACTATTGTGGTTCTAGACCAGGGGTGGGCAAACTTTTTGTGCGGAGGGCCACATTGACAAATGTAAAGCTATTGGGGGGCAGCCTTTATATTATGTCCAATTTTTAAATATCGATAAACATTTCCCTATATTAAAATCGATAGTTTAGCATTTTAGCATTTCATGACAAAGGTCAAGGACTGTTTAAAAAATTAGAAAATTAGAAAGAAATTTGATCAAAAATGTTTTAAAAATCATAACGGTGCATGAAATTCTGTAAAATTCAACAAAATAACTTAAAAACATAGTATTTTTTTAAAATTTCTAAATGCCTTCGAGGGCCACATAATATCAGTTGCCGGGCCGCATGCGGCCCGCGGGCCGTAGTTTGCCCACCCCTGTTCTAGACTGTTGATTGAAAAGGAAATAGAGATAGAGAGACAGAGATAGAGAGAGAGAGAGAGAGAGAGAGAGAGAGAGAGAGAGAGAGAGAGGGGGGAGAGAGAAAGGGGGAGGGAGAAAGAGTGGGGGGAGAAACATTATTGGAGTATTGACCCAATGTCCAATATGTCTGGCGTTGGTGACGTAGTGTCGCCGTGTCCTCCAGTTACCAGGATAATCCTGACAATGGTTTATCCATCACACAGCAAAATGTCAGATTAAACCCGTGAAGCAATGTCTGTTGTACAGCTGTGTGATAAATTGGAAATTAATCTAATTTTGATGGCATGCATGATGACAGTCACATGCCAACATGTCTGTATAGGAAATCTTGTAAAGATATTATTATTGTTAGAAATTCAAAAGTTAGAGCGCTTTTTAAACAAAACAAAAAATCCTGCCCCCAATGCACAAAAAGATGTAGATGTTATTAGTTTGAATCCAACCGATAGATTTAAGGCAATACCAACATTGGTATAGGTTACTTCTTGCTTTGAATATTGAAAACATCGGTGGTCTTTCTTTTATTTTAAAAAATATAATATCCTGTCATCCTGAAAAAAAAAAAATATATATATATATATATATACATATATTCCGGAGTAAGGGAAAATCAAATATTGTGCGATCTTGGAAATTTTAATATCAGAGGGATCCTAAAATCTAATTCCCAGTTATCCTAAAATCTAATTCCCAGTTATCCTAAAATCTAATTCCCAGTTATCCTCAAATCTAATTCCCAGTTATCCTAAAATCTAATTCCC
This sequence comes from Omphiscola glabra, assembly GCA_964017045.1. NCBI lineage: Eukaryota > Metazoa > Mollusca > Gastropoda > Lymnaeidae > Omphiscola > Omphiscola glabra. The sequence goes on from OZ024795.1 coordinate 17,971,272, forward strand.
AGTTATCCTAAAATCTAATTCCCAGTTATCCTAAAATCTAATTCCCAGTTATCCTAAAATCTAATTCCCAGTTATCCTAAAATCTAATTCCCAGTTATCCTAAAATCTAATTCCCAGCTATCCTAAAATCTAATTCCAAGTTATCCTAAAATCTAATTCCCAGTTATCCTAAAATCTAATTCCCAGCTATCCTAAAATCTAATTCCAAGTTATCCTAAAATCTAATACCGCTGAGATCCAGAAGAAAAAAATCTAAGCCTATTTACACGCCAAAAAATCGTATTTTCTGCGGTAAACTTCTGAAACAGATTTTTGTGAGCCAAATGAAATTTAAATAATAAAAATTCCTTGTCATATTTCTTGTCGACATTGCATGCGGTCGTACTTCTTATAACGGTGACAACTATCTATAGTGGATGTCGCGTAGATCACAAAAAGGTGGTAACTGAGTGACCGTACGGCTTAGTTCTTGCCTTTGTGTAAATATGTCACATATAATATAAATATATCGCTTGGATGTTTTGTTTAATCAAACCAAAAATAACAAGCAAACAAACAAACATACAAACAAATCCAGCTGACTGCTTGTGTAAAAGTCATGTGATACTGTGTCATTGATCAGCCAACCATTGAATGCCTTGCTAAACAGATTGATTTATGGACGTCGCATGTTATCTCTAATATGATTGGCTGTCTATGCCGTTGCAGACGCCGCCGATTTCAATTATTAATTCTCAATTATCAAAGTGCTCTAAGGTGCTATGAAAAATTAAGACTTAAGTTTATTATTTGAAATTCAATTTTTTCTGGTTATTGCAACAACAAAAAAGGGGGGGGGAATGTTATTAAAAACCGTAATTTATTAACTACTTTTAAACTGGACCAACTATAAGTGTATTATTTGATATATGTCTGCTACATGCCCGCCCCCCCCCCCTGAACCGCACACCTTTTTTTAAAAAATCCTAAAACATACAAACATTCAGATCTTGATAGGAGGAGAAGCTTAAATAAATCTTTGTCTCATTGGTACTTCTGACCAGGGACAAAGCATCTGAAGGTCTTGTCTCCGAACAGTCACCAAACTCAAATCTTTGTTGTGCCGCAATCTCACCGTTACACCATTATTCTATTTGGTGTCATCCTCCATTAAGTTTTCATCCTCTTCTTGCCCCCACTAACCCCATACCCACCCTTACCTATCTTTAAGTTCGCGATGTCACGTGATGTCAACAATTATAATATGTAATATACTAATGTTGTTATATCACTGATTTGTGAATCACAAAGTGGTATTTTTTATTTATTCACAATAAGAAAAACTATTTAAAAATGTATTGGTTGTCATTGATGATAAAATTGATATATTGAAGAATAATAAAAAAAAGTATTCATGATTAATGGTAATGTCTTCTTCTTTTGTTGTTGTTGGTTTTTTGTTGTTGTTGTTGTTGTTTTTTTTTTAGAAGAGTATTTGTTGTACATTGTACATGACTAAAACGTGTCCATCAAACCCGATTGTGTTTGTTTCTGGTAAAGATATGCTACATCAAACATTACATCAAAACGGGATGAAATGCCATAGGAAAGCAAACGAAATGTTTACCCCCCCCCCCCCCCAAGAACAAAGGAAACACAAAATTATTATTAAGAACGTAGACATCAAAGTCAGTAATATTCATATTTACTCACACGTATAATTCTGCATTAATAACCGAAGACATCTTTGGTCGTCTCTCTTCCCATCCAACTCTGTCTAGCCAGAGATTGAATCATTACGGAGACAGCGATGCAACTCTGTCTAACCAGAGATTGAATCATCACGGAGGCAGCAATACAACTCTGTCTAACCAGAGATTGAATCATCACGGAGGCAGCCATACAACTGTGTCTAACCAGAGATTGAATCATTACGGAGACAGCTGCTGACTCCTAGATGAGCGTATTCCTTTATCAAATTTTGGGCTACCGGCCAAAGGTCACACGTGTTGCATAAAAAGGCAATGTTTCGTCTATGGCTAACTAAACAAAGAGAATAATGTCTTTACAACTTAACAGTAAATATTTTACGAATTAGGATAACAGTTTGTTTTTATATTAAATAGCTTGTTTGGGTATAAAAACTGCAAGCTCGAGGCATAAACAACTGTCAGTTCCGATATAAAAATGTTCGCATGTGAGTACGATGCCGTGTGTGTAAAATATTGCATGGGTGCGATACTAAGATACGCACTACACGATACTATGTGGTTACGATACTTTGACCAGCGTTATTGAAGCAGTACAATAAACTTAAGTCTGAATCTTTCACCAATACTTATAAAATGTTCAGAAATGCCAAAACAAGGGAAAATATATTGTAAGATACAATGGAACACGAGATAGGGCGGAGTTTGACTAAAGACATACCCAATCAATTAATGTTTAGGATAAGCATTTTCCAAGCTCTCTTTAATATAAATTTTACATGTGAAGAAAAAAAAACAGTGGCTCATCCTCTTCTTGGGCGAAGAAAGGTGAGCCACATCCATGTTGTAATGTTGTTATTGAATCGACCAAAAGATGAGCCAAATCAATGTTGTAATGTTGTTATCGAATTGACCAAAAGATGAGCCAAATCAATGTTGTAATGTTGTTATCGAATCGACCAAAAGATGAGCCAAATCAATGTTGTAATGTTGTTATCGAATCGACCAAAAGATGAGCCAAATCAATGTTGTAACGTTGTTATCGAATTGACCAAAAGATGAGCCAAATCAATGTTGTAATGTTTTTATCGAATCGACCAAAAGATGAGTCAAATCCATGATGTAATGTTGTTATTGAATCGACCAAAAGATATTAATGTTTTGTAATTGAATAGGACTAATAAATCGACATACATGTATTTTTGAAACAATAGAGTGGCATTAGAAGTGGCATTAGATCCACCCCTAATTTATACTACCATTTAAACCACTGCACCGTACTATTATATATATATATATATAGTTAGTCCTGCGCATGCGTAGATGACCACGGCTTCAACTTGGTAGTAGCCTTGACTTTGAATGTATTTTTTTAACCCAGAGGGAGTTTTGCTCAATTGTTCCAATGGCAAGATTCAGTCAAGCTTCTGGTGTCCCACGATGCCTTTTATGTGTTCAAGGTCGCAGTTGTTGTCGGAATATTTCATTGTGTCAGTGTCCATGCTCCATCTCATGGTTTGATGTCAGAGCAGGCCTTCTCTTAGATGATTTGCCATCCAAGTTGAACGAGTCCCATCCATCCGGGGAGCTGGTGATGGTTTTTTTTTTTTTGGATTTGCTAGGGAATTGCACTCCAGTCCACCAGCCTGCGATTGACTCAGTTTAGACCACTCGACCACCCAGCAGTCCTGGGCGAAGAAGAATTCCAGTGTTTCAGCATCGCTTGTTTACATGTGTATTAAGAAAATCTGGATGTTTACGGTGTTAAGGAAGCCAAGCACCTACATCACAAGACGCCCTTAAACTGAAATCCTCAAGGTACCAGGAAAAGAGGAACCCCGGGCGCGGAGTTAGGGTGAGGTGAAGACAATGAAGAAACGCTGGGCTGAGCTAGTAAAGATCGCCAACAGATAGTAACAGATGGAAAAGTATAGTGGATGGCCTGCGCTCCATTTCAAGTGAGAATGGCTAAGAAGAAGAAGAAGAATGCCTCGTTATATAAAACTATAAACTCTTTCATGAGCCGTTTCATAAACACAATCATTAAAGACTAATCACGGCCAATACTTCATAGACCAGTGATGTCCGAAATTGATGACTTACCAATCATTTGAGGTAGGGGAATACCTACAAACTCCAAGAGTCTTGGATGGTTTAATCACTATTTAACATTGGCAAAAATTATTTGACAAAATGAAGGGCCACCAATATTTAACAAACACGGGTGCCGGAAATTTTATTTTATAAGATAAAGTGGCCTCCTCTAAATATTTTATAAATATAAGGGGGCGCCAAAATATGCGTATACAGTGTGCGCAAAAGTATACAGTACTGAAAGTCACGCATCTTGAACGTGTGTGTTAGTTTGTGAACTGTTCGTTTGTGAACTGTCCGTTTGTGAACTGTCCGTTTTTGAACTCTTCGTTTGTGAACTGTCCGTTTGTGAACTGTCCGTTTGTGAACTGTCCTTTTGTGAACTGTCCGTTTGTGAACGGTGCGTTTGTAAACTGTGCGTTTGTAAACGGTGCGTTTGTAAACGGTACGTTTGTAAACTGTGCGTTTGGGAACGGCACATTGCTAGAGTCGTCTGGAGCTATGCAACACACACAAAAAATCAGCCTAATTATAAATTGAATGACTTAGTTTTAAAGAATTTACCCCCCCCCCCCCCCAAATTTTTCCGAATAAGGACAAGATATTGTACTCTGTGCTCTCTTACAAACTGTGGGATCCTGACACCTTAAGGTGTCAAGGACTTCACAAACACCAAATGACTAAGCACCTTATTGACACCGAAGCACTCCATACCCCCGCCCCGCCCGGCATTTATTTCAGCAGCTACACACCACACAGATCACACTTTGTGTGTTTAATGCCATTAAATTGCGGACACGTTACTCGGATCACTCCACTTTAATACGTTTGGTGACGAACGGATAAAAAAAATGCGAGGATCAAATGTGCTAATACACCCTGAATTATTAAAGGCCTTGAGAACATAGTTACATGGGAGAATTGAAAGAATCAAGATTAATGGAGGCAACCATAGTAGAGACGATTTGGGAGCTGTTGTGGTATATGATGGACTTGGTTGGTACTGACTAGTTGGCGAACATGGTAGAGACGATTTTGGAGCTATTGTGGTATATGATGGACGTGGTTGGTACTGACTAGTTGGCGAACATGGTAGAGACGATTTTGGGAGCTGTTGTGGTATATGATGGACGTGGTTGGTACTGACTAGTTGGCGACCATGGTAGAGACGATTTGGGAGCTGTTGTGGTATATGATGGACGTGGTTGGTACTGACTAGTTGGCGAACATGGTAGAGACGATTTGGGAGCTGTTGTGGTATATGATGGACTTGGTTGATACTGACTATTTTCAATATAAATGAACATTAGTTTTAAAATGATGTTACTTAAATAAATTTTATGAAAAAATACGCACTTTTAGACCTAGAAATTGTATACCTAGCTACAATACGCACTTTTAGAGCTGGAAAATGTGTACCTGGCTACAATACGCTCTTTTAGAGCTAGAAATTTGTTACTAGCTACAACACGCACTTATACAGCTAGAAATTGTATACCTAGCTACAATACGCTCTTTTAGAGCTAGAAATTGTATACCTAGCTACAATACGCACTTTTAGAGCTAGAAATTGTACACCTAGCTACAACACGCACTTTTAGAGCTAGAAATTGTATACCTGGCTACAATACGCACTTTTAGAGCTAGAAAGAAATTGTATACCTAGCTAAAATGTGCACTTTTAGAGCTAATGAAGACTTTTTTTGTGAGTCTTATTTCAACAAAGTCTTTTTTTGTGAGTCTGATTTCAACCAAGACTTTTTTTTGTGAGTCTGATTTTAGCGAAGGCTTTTTTGTGAGCCTGATTTCAACGAAGACTTTTTTTGTGAGTCTGATTTCAATGAAGACTTTTTTTTGTGAGTCTTATTTCAACAAAGACTCTTTCCCCCAAGCTCAAAATGATCACTCCCTCCAAGCCGGCCCAACCCCCACCTTATATTTCCACACTGTGTCTGCTGTATTCTTGGTGCTCTTTCCAGTTCTGTTCTTCTCCCCATGGCTCATATGTCAGTACTGCACTTACGGTCTTCCATATCATATGTACATATCAATTTAACATGTTCTCAAATGCCCTTCAAATGATTGCCGCTCTCCAACCAGCGCCTTCGAAACCCCCCTCTCCACTGTGCCTCTTCGAAACCCCCCTCTCCACTGTGCCTCTTCGAAATCCCCCTCTCTAATGTGCCTCTTCGTAATCCTCCTCTCCACTGTGCCTCTTCAAAATCCTCCCTCCTCACTGTGTCACTTCGATCCCTTCCCCCCACTTTTTTCCACTTATCCTTTTCAAAATCCCTACTCAGCTATGCTGCTTTAAAATTGCCCATCTCCTAGTTTCCCGTTCCAAAGTAACCCTATTGATGTTGTCTACGTCATATACCACCTTTCATTTATAGTTTCATTAAATAAAATATTTTTAAATGTTTTTTTTAAATTTTAATAATATATTTTTTTAATGATGCACATTGTCATTCACTTCAGTTCAATTCCCACGTCCTTCCATTCCGTCTTCCAATTACCAAATCCTTCCATTCCATCTTCCAATTCCCAAATCCTTCCATTCCGTCTTCCAATTTCACAAGCCCTTCCATTCAGTCTTCCAATTTCCAAGTCCTTCTATTTCGTCTTCCAATTTCCAAGTCTGTCCAGTCCGTCTTCCCATTACCAAGTTTTTATTGCACTAACTGCTGATTTCTTAACTTACAAATGGATTTTATTTATTTAAAAGATAACTAAGAAATGTCATCTGGTTTCGTAATGAATCTAAAAGGTCCCTCTTACTACCCCCCCAACCCCAAAAACCTTCCCCACCCTACAAACCGATTTTCTATACTCCTGACGTCTTATGACCTGTAGAGGAGACTGACACAAGCGGATATTTCTGGCAAGTCATTCTTCAGAGTCATTTAGCATTTTATTGTCACATGACCTGTACTTGCAAAGCACGGGGAAGCAAGGCAAATGACAAATTTCGGAGACCAAAATTGAAAAATAAATGAACTGAAAAGCCATTCTGACGACTAAACAGGAATTAAATTTGAATCGGCCGAAAGTCGGAGCCACTCAGGCCGTGGACGTGAACGGAGTCACCGCGTTACTAACGCTAAACGCCCTAATGGCGTCATCTCCAACGGAAGATGGGAACACTGCAGAGGTCAGACTTCAATCTTCGACCCCCATTCTCTAGCCCGAGTCGCCGACAAACAAAGTCAGCCCACGATCGGCCGGCCAGAAAATCGCTTCCCTCCAGCCCCACAATGGGTAATTGACAAAATATTTCCCGACCAAATTAACGGCGCTGATTCCGAAAATCAAGCCAAGTGTCCGCGCAAATTTCATCTCGGGGCGAATTAGGCACGGTAAACGAAGTGAAGACTTGTAGAGATTAGCGTTCGAATCTTGAACAAGCTGAGCGGGGGCAGGTCTCTTCTGAGACTCGCCCGGGTCCCCGGCTAACAGGCTCCGGTCTGAGATCTGATTGGTAGGCTTTGAATGGAGCCGAGATTGAATCTCCTCCTGGGGGTCTGAGTAAGGACGCGATGCAATACCGAGTTAGTCGAGTAGACGGGTGACGGTGCTTCCAGCAGGAAAATATCATTTCCCGCGCAAACACGACTCGCTAGCAAATGAGGCAGAAGGACAAAAGGATATAGCGCCAATTCAATTCCTCGCGGCGATTAGGGACTCGAATTAAGGCAGCAAATATCAAGGGGGTCTCCATTTCGAGCATGGTGCGGGTTGGGGGGCGGGAGGGGGGGATCGGCTCAGATTCATCAGCCTGGATGCTTGCTCAGGGGCTAAGCCGGTCTGTATCAAAGACCTAAGGTTATCTCTGCCCTCCTCGCTCGGGCTGTCTCCGCCATCTTGTTTTTGTCGGAAGACGTCCCTGGCCACGGTCGGCAATGCAATAAGCTGCTGGAAATTGGGACTCATCTCTCTAAGTCTCGGGCCGTGATTCCTGGTGAAACACACGGCCAAATCGTCCGTGTAAATACAGAGGATATTAGGAGGAATGAGTTCGAGCAAAACTAACGGTGCTGGTCCGGCCAGGCGAAGGCGATGTATTAGGGCTAATGAACAGATTGTGGACGCGCTGGCGTGGCAGAGGCGTGGATTGGGGGGGGGGGAAGGGGGAAAGAGAAGGGGGGAGAATCCCATCTCAACGATTGGGGAAAAAGTGTTGATAAATAAGTTTGAATTGAAGTAAGGTTAGACAGGAATGTTTGTTGGCATATATTGATTTGATGGGGTCATACGAAGGTTTTTAGATGGGATGCGACGAATCGATGGGATAAAATGATATCTTGCTGGGATAAATTTTTTGTTGGGATACTATGAATTGTTGTTGGGATAAATTATTTTTTTTTGGTTATAATTTGATTTTTGGGATACATTTGTGATGGGGATATGTTGATTGATGTATGGAAAATGCTGATTGCTGTGTGGATATGTCAATTGTTGTGTGGATAATAAAAATTAAGAATTATATTAAATTATGAAATGATGGGCCTAATTTCAGCAGACGTCTACACACAAATCGACGCAGCATATATATTCAGTGATTGTATTCGCCTGAATTCAAGAGTTTAAGCATTCACTACAACTATTACTGCAGGCAGTTCAGTCCATTGCATTCGTTACTTGTTGGAAGATACCAAACAAACATAGACACCAACAAACATTTGATTTTATCAAATCTTAGTTTTGTAATTATACCTATTTCAGTACCTGACTACAACATTGCAATTACGTGAGCGCGCTGAAGTGCGCAATTCAGATTGCCTTTGATTCACTGCCACTAATTTATCTAAATGCTCACTTCTGTATTCCCCTAGATTCACAGAGATCAAATATCTCTTTTTACATGTGTTGACGTGAAGTTTACCAGTCAAGAATAGAAGGATGTCAGCAATAAGGTTGCAACAGCACACTCAAATGAAAACAACCTAGATCGAATCCTGTGGATTTTGTTTTTGAAATGAAAGCAAACCGGGTGATTACAACCTTCTGTCCCTGTTTCTGAAACGTTCTGTTAAATACCGTATTGAAAGATTGTCATGTTTATACGTACATTTTTTTTAAATTGTGTTGTTATTGGTTGTTGTTGTTGTTGTTTTTTTGCATTAAATAATAATTACTTTAAAAAAAGATGAGATCCATCCTAGAGACACCGTAGCTTAGTCTTACGATAATCCAGTCCAATATTAAATGTTCAGTTTAGTCTTACTCCAGTCCAATATTCCCATGCTTTTTCCATATGGCTGCACCTATAGGTACACGGGTACCAGAACTGAGAGGTTGGGGTTAAAAAACGATTTAAATAATATTGTTGGGTTTATAAGACCAAATCAGGTATCAAATGAAAGATAATTGAATGTACTATACGTTTGTAAACTTAATTCTTCATTTTAACTAAAATAAACTACTACAAATGACATCCGAATAGCATTAGTCAAAATGGACCAGGTCACTCAGCGCCGCCATTCGCACCCGGGTACCATTAAGCTCAATGCTATTCGGATGGCATTTGTGGTAGTTTAATTTAGTAAAACTGAAGAATTAACATTTCAAAGGTATAGTACATTCAATTATCTTTCATTTGATACCTCATTTGGTCTTACAAACCCAACAATAATATTTTTAATAGTTTTTTAATCCCAACCTCTCAATTCTGGTAACCGTGTACCTATAGCCACTTCGTTAAAATATAGTCTATGTTATAAATGTAGCTTTGGCACTTTTATTTATTTATACACTTTATTTAAATTTAATCGCAGTGTGCAGCGTCAATTTTCCGAACAAATTGGCACTGCAGGTCGTTCGTATAACATATTTTTCTGATAACTGAACATTCCCACAGAAAGATGTTTGCGGACAGAAAACAATATGTACACGAATGATGCTCTATTGTAGAGTGCATACACCAGAGCACTCGGTATACGGGGGTACTCTGGTGAATTTTATTGTAAAAAAAACCAGTGAAGGCTTGAACAACAAAAACATTGAATGGGGTTTCTAAAAATAGATGAATTGTATTTAGATTTCAATGCGAGGTCACTTTGGATTTGCAGGTGTGTATACTGCGTTGTATATGAATTAACGAGCTTGCATGACCTAGTCTGGTCACTGAATATACAGTGCGTATCCAGAAGTAGACCATGTGGCCTAGTCTGGTCACTCAATGTACAGTACGTATCCAGAGTTGACCTAGTCTGGTCACTAAATGTACAGTACGTATCCAGAGTTGACTTAGATTGTGCGAAAGGGTGGGAATCGTTTCCTGGTGTTTGTTGTCAGCCAATATAATCATGCCACGCGCATTCGTAGTACAAAGTCTGGGACAGTTCGGATAACTAACTCGGATAATCGACTTTCCGAAAATAAGCACATTAAAAAAATGAGAATGCCATACTGTAAGTGGATATTGAAAAATACTCTAGTAACTTTTTAACTAATTTTTTTTTTACAATTTGGGACTTATTTCTTCATGATAAGGACAAGATGAAGTTTTTATCTAAGACGCTTAATGCCTATGTGAGATTTGTTATTCTTCTGAATGATTTCCTTTCAAGCAAATAGTTGGTGAAGTAAAGAAACCCTCACAAAAATTGTAATGATATTAATCAAACATAATATTTGGTTTCTTCTAAATAATGTGAATATTTTCTTTTTAAACAAAGCACATTTTTTTTTAAAAAGAGGTTACTGAAGGAGAGACCGGTTCCCGACAGAGGGTGGACCGGGGGAGTTCGGAGATTATTATAAATGAGAAGGAGGCTGTGATAATGGCCGGTAATCCGGCTAAAGTTCATGTAATTATCATTAGCGCTGACTGCTGTTAGTCTTAAAGGGGGATAAGCCACTTGTGTGTTGATTCTACACAGAATCTAATATGAGGGGAGGTAAATGAACAAATGAAAAGTCGGCAAAACTGACAAAGAGGATTACTGGCTCGCTGTGTGAGATCTCCAGCTCTGCAAACTCGCCAGAGATCGATACCGAATTGCAGGAACCGATACCGTCTTTTCTTTTGAAATGAAGGGCTTATAATATTGTCCGGACAGTGACGTAACAAAAGAATTGTGGAAGTCATGTGACAGTGACGTAACGAAATCCTTCATTGAGGAAGTCATGTGGCAGTGGTGTAACAAAAGAATTTTGGATATTTCCCGACATTGGGGTAGCTAAATAAAATTTGAATCGAAGTCTCTCGTGGAAAGAATATTTTTATCATATTCACATGTCCTCTATAAAGACATGATGTGTACTGAGTCCCTAAGTTGGTGCACCAGTGACTGACAGCACATTTTAGCACCAGTGATTGACCGCACATATTAGCAAAAATGCAAGTCAAAAAATAATCAACTTTTAGTACCTATGCTATGATTTTATCTCACTGGACGGCCAAATGGAATTGTTTTGGCTACACATTACGTCATAGTCTCCATGGACAGCCAACCAATATTGTCTTGTCTACGCATTACGTCATAGTCCCCATGGATGGCCAACCGGGATTCTGTTGTCTACACGTTACGTCATAGTCCCCATGGACGGCCAACCGAGATTCTGTTGTCTACACATTACGTCATAGTCCCCATTGACGGCCAACCGGGATTGTCTCGTCTACACATTACGTCATAGTCCCCGCAGACGGCCATCCCTGGTTCAGAAGCACCCACCCCCCTCCAGTTTTCCCTACCAACAGCCCCTACTTAAGATCCCTAGTTTCGTTTATTAAGTTCTTAATTCCTGGCTGGCCCACAATGCCTCGTGTTTGAAGTATCAAATCAAACAATCTCTGCCCCGAAATCCTGTTGATCACCTGATACGGCCGGAATAAACCGTGGGATTACAGAGCTAAGAAAGGCAATTTTTCATCAAGACGCCGGTAATTGGAAAACCCTTTGTGTCCCGACAATGTCGCTCCGCAGCTTACCCAGAGGTGTAGATTACATTCCTGGAATTGCACGCGCCGGGGCCCATTCTAACACGTATTACATTTTACACTTTTAGTCTGAAGGTATTAGGGAGTCCGCGCCCGGTCTGGTGACGTCACAGGCTAATGCCAAGTTTAAACAATGGCTGATGCCCGCTAATAAGGGTTTACCGGCTATTGAAATTTTCGTTTTTTTCTTTAGAACATTTTTGAAAACAAATTATTAACACATCTTTATAATCCAACGAATTTTCTAGAACTACATTTTTTTTTTTAAACTTACTGTGTGTATTTCTCAACCATTCAAAATCGATGTTAACTAGACTTTTTTTAATGATATATTATTTTTACCAGTAACTTAAGTTTGTAAAGCCAGCTACTTTTCTCCAATAAATCAGTGAGATATTTGTACCGCCTATATTTATCAAATCATTTTCTTCGCTCAATATTTTTCTTTGGTTATTTTTTTTTAACAACATTTGAGAACACCTTGCCATAAATTGTCATTGGTTTCTTAGTCTTCCCTTCATAAAGTTCCATGAAATAAGGACGTTGCTACCATCCACTATCTACGTCATTTCCCTTATTATCAGGTAGATAGAACTATATACATGAATATTGATATGAATTTGACCAATGAAGGAAAGTTTTTCGCTTATAAAAAGTTGTGCTCGAGACGAAATGACAATATAAGGTGCCAAAGTTTTATTATTTACATGTTAGTAAATAAATTACTCCAAACAACAACCCACACAAACAAGTATATAAGCACTTGCATCTCTATTCCATAACTAGAAGATGTGGCCCGCAGTCACCAGAATAATGATGGAAGGCATATTGCGCTGCTTTCCACCTGCTTTTTGGGAAGTCTCAACATCTAGCTGTGTAAGTCACTGAATCGGGTTTTGATGGAGTGGATCCTCGAAAAGCTCAAAGCCAGTGAAATATTGGATTTAAATATGGTGTTATTCAAATAAATATGTACACATCCTCTAGCCCGCCACTGAAATCTGTTTGTGCGGTAGAAAGCTAAATACAATGTTTCATTTGTCTTAAAACTATCTGTATACCAGTTGGAAATTAGTAAAACACAGTAAGGTAAAACCTGATCAAAGGAACGCAACAAAACAACGAACGTGTCGACAGGAAGCCTTCATCAGCGAACAAACAGAAACACGAATAAAATTAAAAAATGTATCAAAAAATATATAATATAGCACTTAGCTCAGAAATAGTTTCCAAGAGGGCAGCAGAAGATAAGTGACAGAGAGTAAGTGGGAGAAAGGTTAAATAGGGAAGAGGGAAAGAAAAGAGGAGAAATAAGTCCACTGCGATAGGTCGTGACGTGGAGGGGCGGAGCCAGGTTCAAACAGTGAATAGAGACATGACATTCAAACCATGTGGGTACAAGGTGTTATAGGTCAGAATAAGCTTGTGCTCCAAATTCACCCGGCTGGGTGTGTTCGTGCTGGCCACAATCGCACAAATTGAAAAGTCCGCCTTGCCCTGGTGGTCGGCCCTATTGAAGTGTTTGGAGACAGGACACTGTTTATCTTGTGTAATATTACGGAGGTGTTCAGTACATCGGTCAGAGAGTCTGCGTCCTGTCTCCCCAATGTATGACATCTGGCAGCGGGTGCAAACAATAGCGTAGATAACATTGCGGCTAGTACAAAGGAAGCCGCCGCGTATCTGAAAACTACCCTTAGGGAAATGTATGTTTTGAGCCTGGAAGACAAAAGGGCAAGTGTTGCATCGGCTGCGGCCACATGGCTTGGTCCCGAAGTGGGAGGGGGCAGCATTGATACGACTGTGTACAAGGAGGTCTCTCAGATTTTTGTCCCGTCTAAAAACAATGAGAGGCGGGGAGGAGAAGATGTCACGTGTCTCATTGTCTGCGAGTAATATAGAACGGTTTTTAAGGAAAACACGTTTAGCTATCAGATTGTGTGGGTGATAAGTGATGATAAGTTTTGTCCTGTCAACATTGTCGCTCAGACGAGGCCTGAATGCATCAGCACGGGTTATCTTCTTAACCCTTTGAAGGGCTGATGAAAGTACTGTCTCCGGGTAAGACCTACACCGGAAATAGTCTATCATCTCAAGTGCTTTGTCCCAAAAGTCCTCCTCCGACTGACAAAGTCGACGAAGACGAAGTAATTGAGAAAAAGGAATAGAGTCTTTACAGGATTTAGGGTGGGAGGAGGAGTAGAGTAGATAGCTGTGGCTGTCAGTAGGCTTAAAGTAGGCGGAGGTGAGTAGGCTGTCAGTGTGAAGGGTGACTGTGATGTCCAAGAAGTTGACTGAGGTTTCAGAGATAAGAGATGTGAATTTAATGGAGGGGTGAAAGGAGCCTACAAAGTCAATGAAAAGGTCAAGTTCGCTCCTCTCCATGGTGGTGACCCCTATACCGTCATCTATGTACCTTTTATAGAATTCAGGAAGACGTCCAGTATAGCTGCTTTCGACCATGTGTTCGAAATGTCCCATAAACAAGCATGCATAGCTGGGTCCCATTTTGGTCCCCATAGCAACACCACTGATTTGGTCGAAGAACTGGTCTCCAAACTCAAACGAATTGAGGGTAAGGACCAGTTCAGCCAATCGGAGGAGAGTGTTGGTGGGTATTGAGGGATGGGGTTTAGTCTCGAGAAAGAATTTGAGAGCTAAAAGACCGTCAGTGTGGGGGATAGAAGTGTATAAAGAACATACATCAAGAAGAAATAGATGATGTTTCTTTTCAGGAGGGATCATGAAAGATTCGAAGGTTTGTAGAGCATACATTGGGGAGACAGGACGCAGACTCTCTGACCGATGTACTGAACACCTCCGTAATATTACACAAGATAAACAGTGTCCTGTCTCCAAACACTTCAATAGGGCCGACCACCAGGGCAAGGCGGACTTTTCTATTTGTGCGATTGTGACCAGCACGAACACACCCAGCCGGGTGAATTTGGAGCACAAGCTTATTCTGACCTATAACACCTTGTACCCACATGGTTTGAATGTCATGTCTCTATTCACTGTTTGAACCTGGCTCCGCCCCTCCACGTCACGACCTATCGCAGTGGACTTATTTCTCCTCTTTTCTTTCCCTCTTCCCTATTTAACCTTTCTCCCACTTACTCTCTGTCACTTATCTTCTGCTGCCCTCTTGGAAACTATTTCTGAGCTAAGTGCTATATTATATATTTTTTGATACATTTTTTAATTTTATTCGTGTTTCTGTTTGTTCGCTGATGAAGGCTTCCTGCCGACACGTTCGTTGTTTTGTTGCGTTCCTTTGATCAGGTTTTACCTTACTGTGTTTTACTAATTTCCTTTTGTGCTAACCTGATTGCAGTCTCCCCCATTATTACCTTTTGTATACCAGTTGCTGGTGTGTAACCTATCTTTGAACTTTGAGATTTTGCTATACTCCTCAATTGCCTTCAAGCATTAGATGGCTTACCTTGGGCGGCCTGGAAATTTGTTTAAAAGTTATTTATTCCCCCCCCCCTCTTTTTTCCATAATGCATAAATATTTTATTACGTTTTTAATTAACATTATAAAAAGCCCCCCCCCCCCCCCCGGATGGTAACCCCTAGAAACGCCACCGTACACTTTTTGTGCTCCTTTGAAGTATATTATATTCTAACCTAGCCAACCATCTGTAACCACGCAAAGTACTTCATTTTTAAAAAATATTTCATTGCTTATTTCCGTATATTCAACAAACAAACAAAACAAATAGTTACATGTATCTATTTTTAAATTATTCCATCTGTAACATAGTCGGATTTAGAGATACTGATATGATATTGAAAGCACCCCCCACCTCCAACCCCTACACATTCGAATTCTCCTCGCCCCTGAAATATAAAAACATAAAATGTTACAATAATCAAGCACATATCTTTTTTTTTTATATTGTCTAGATCAGTGGTTCTCAACCTTCCTGAAGCCGCGACCCTTTTATACAGTTCCTCATCTTGTGGCGACCCCAAACCACAAAATTATTATCGTAGCTACTTCATAGCTGTATAGTATATGTGTTTTCCGATGGTCTTAGGCGACCCCTTTAACAGGGTCGTTCGACCCCCAAAGGGGTCGCGACCCACAGGTTGAGAACCGCTGGTCTAGATACTACTTTTCACGCGGTGTTGAAAACTATTCATGGATCAGCATTTTACTTTTTTTTTTGTTTTACAATCTTCAACGTTGTTCCTATTTTTCTTCTTTTATATTTAACAAAATTGCATTTGTTTTTTGAGTGAGAAAAGTAAAACTCATTAATCTGAGTTCTTATAAGACTGTTCTTATTTTTGCTTAACTGAGTTCACGCGAAAAGGTGGTAAGGTTTGGAATAATTTGAGCCGTCAACATTAAGGTACATTTAATCATACGGCCTTAAGTACGGCAAGTTCATCAACAAAGTTGACATTTAAATGACTATATTTTGACATAATATTTGCGTACAAATTGATAATAATAAAAATAGATGATACTGTTGTTTCCTTAGATTTGGAACTTCGGCTTCGTTAACGATCGGGAAAAAACCCAAAATCAGGTCTCAACATTATCGCTGTAAAATTGTTATAAATATATTTAAAATTTCACAGTCACAAACATAATTTAAAAAATAATTTATTATATTAAATATATTGATTTATATTTTAGAATAATTATTATTATACCTGCATATTAAAGATCACATATATTTATATGCAAGCATATTTATTTTGACGGATTTCAATTAATGTGATTTTGTTAAAATAAAACAAAAATTATTTGTAAATGTTTTTAAGAAATCCATTTCGCACAGGAATTATAGTTTTTCGCGGCTTTTGAACACAATATTACACGTTGTTTGGTGCATTTATGGGGAATTTTATATTGGATGTTATTGAACTCAGTGTTACATGGGGACATTAGCGTGTATAATATAACTAGATAGAGCCCGCGAAACATTGGCGACAGCAATGCTTGAACTTCCCAATCTACTAAAGTTGACCAAATATGAACTCAAGTAACGCACATTTGAGAATCGCACTTTTCTCTACATCCCTTCCCCCCCCCCCCCCCCCCCCATGATACGTCACTGCACCATTTTTATTTCCCGTTAATCAACTATATTAAATATTTTGATGTCCCAACCACTTTTAAACCGAATATTTTTTGTAGTATACTTAAATTGAGACGATTTCAATTTCCGAAAAGAAAATATAGCGTTATTTTTTTTCAAAATCATTTAGCGTAGTTATCGGGAATTATATTTTACGCACTATAGAACTCATTATTGATGCATAATTTCTTTCAAACATATAGAATTATTTTTAATACACTCTTAATACCAAATACGCTGAATAGAAAGTAGCCAGCGTGTAAGGAAGCAGCCGGAAATGGAAGCAGTCAACGAGTCACACCAGGAGCGTAATATATATAAGAAGATAGAAAACGCTCGGCGCTAGCAGGAAAAACAACAACCTTTTTTGCGTCCCAAATGCGCTCATTAAGTGAACGATACCAAATGGCATCAGCGAAAACGCGAGTATTTGATTTTTGAATGTAAGTCAGTAGAAATTGTGTTTTCCAGAACGTCACTAAAGATCCGGTAAATGGAAAAAAATCACAAACATTTCGCGAGTTTGTTGAAGTTTTGTTGAATGATGGCACGTAAACATAAATTTTGAAACTTCGATTTACAGAGTATTGCAAACATTCGTAAAGTGATTCACCTCCGTCTCTGTACTTACAGGGTTTTCTACGGGTTATTTCTCGTTCATATATATATATATATATATATATATATATATATATATATATATATGTATATAGATTTAGTTGACGTCACACGTTTTATTCGGAGTGAACTGTGTTATATTATAGCCTATGTCTTGGCCATTTTTTTAACATCAACTTATAGCTATATTTATAGCACTTGTCTCCACTAGTATAGTCTAGTATAACGCATGGCTTGTTTTTCACTTCACCTTAGAGCTATTTTTAGCCACGAAACTTTTCAACCCCGCTGGCGTGACCTTAATATTGACGTCTCCGAGTACATGTGCTGTGTCATCTCAGACCCGCTCCCTTTCTTGGTTGGGAAAAGGTTGTTTACATTCGAATGCATTCCATTTATCATAAAGAATGGCCTAAGGTGACGCAAATTCTAGCATTGCTGTACTGAACGTTCTGATTTGGTTCACATATATAGGCTGCGTGCTTTCGTAACAGCGATACATAGATAGACCGATCGAGAGTGATAGAGAAAGCGGGGGAGCGATTTTTGCTATGAGACTTTATTAAATTATATGTGTGTAAATTAATATTTTTAATTTGATGAGTGTACTTGAAGTAAATTGATTCAGTTTTTTTTTCTGCACTCAACGTAATATTTGTATAGAAATTATATATTTGAATCATTAAATTTAATATTCTTGGTATCACTAGCTTTGGCATCGTTTTCTTGACATATTGCTTTTCTCAGTCCTTTGTTACGTATCGTTTCTTCTACGAGCCAAATCTTAACACAGATTAAATCTTCAAAACCATAACGCTACGTTACAACTGTCGTTTCTTTCAAACCGCCAAATCCCCTTGTGCTTGATTAATGCCCAACCTGCCCTTTCCACATGGATGTCCATTGAAACACGGGGGGGGGGGGGGATTAATCACTCAGCTACGCACACGCACAATAGACCAAGAGTAAGTAATAGAATAGTTAGAACAATCGAGATTTGTGTGCTCCTCCGTAATCCTTCAGATGACAGCGGGGGGATCATCCTTTGAGACCATGTCCCGTGGTTTGAATGCGTTACATTAAGTCTTGTTTCAGATGACGCGATGAAATCAACTAAGTATGTGATTGTAAACTCAGCCATTCATTTTCCCTGCACCTAGTGTAGGAAGAGCTTGGGAAAAAGGGGGGGGGGGAGGAGGGGGGCTTGTCTTGAATACGTCAAACTATATTCGTTTTGAAACTTGCCATCTAAAAAGTTCTGACGAACGCTAAAAACGTGAGTTCATTCATTTTACACCAGGCATATTACCGTCACCATATCAGAATGTCATGAAATATCTTTAGAAATAATCGATTACTCACATGGCGTTGAAATCTATCTGTTATATTAAGGAAGGATTTGGCAGTTGAGGTGGGGGCGGGGGGGAGGGGGGGAAAAGCAAGTTTCTTACCAAACAGTTGGGGTATTCAGTGACGGATGGGAACAAGGCCATGTTGGTCGAATACTTTATTTGCATATTTCAAGGGAAGAACAGGGAATGTAGAAGTTTGTTTCTGGATAAACTCCCTTTGTCCCGATGTTTCCCCATTTTTCACAATGATTTCCCAATTTAGTACAAAGATTACCAATTTGTCACATTGCTTCTCCATTTATTTGTTACAATGATTCCACCTTTTTGTCACAATGATTTCTCCATTTGTTACAATAATTCCCCATTGTTACAATGATTACCCTTTTTTGTTGCAATGATTTCTCCATTTGTTACAATGATTACCCTTTTTTGTTGCAATGATTTCTCCATTTGTTACAATAATTCCTCACTTGTTGCAATGATTCCCCATTTGTTACAAGGTTGCTCCATTTATCACAATGATTCTCCTTTTTGTCACAATTATTTCCCCATTGTCACCTTGCTTCCCTATTTGTCACAATGATCATCCATTTTGTCACATTGTTTCCCCATTTGTCACAATGATATACCCATTGTTACATTGCGTCCCCATTTTTTAAATTTCTCCCCGTTTGTCACATTGATTTCCCATTTTGTCATAATGATTTCCCCATTGTCATATTTCTTTTCAATTTGTCGCAATGTTCCCCAGTGATAAAACATGCCTATCTTTCTCACCTTGCCATGATAATACCCTCTGTCATAATGTTAACCCATGTCTTTTTCATACTCGTAATTTTTAATTGTATTAATACTATTTTATTAAACTAACAGAACTAACGTGTCATTAACAATGACGTAACTGACCTCACATGATGATCTATGTTTGACGTGACATGATGATCTATGTTTAACCTCACATGGTGATCTATGTTTGACCTCACATGATGATCTATGTTTAACCTCACATGATGATCTATGTTTAACCTCACATGATGATCTATGTTTAACCTCACATGATGATCTATGTTTAACCTCACATGGTGATCTATGTTTGACCTCACATGATGATCTATGTTTGAAATGATTTGTCCCCCCTTGGCTAAATGTTTCTATGATTATCCCCTTTGTCTAAATGTTTCTATGATTATCCCCTTTGTCTAAATGTTACTATGACTATCCCCCTTGTCCAAATGTATCTATGATATTAAATTTTGTCATCCCTTGAGCCCAACGTTCAAAATGGTAATTTCTTTCATGCTCTATTTATTTTTTGTTTAACAGGACTCGTGACACACTGGGGACTACACACTAACAAAGAACGCCTTGCTAGCCTGCTGATAAATAAACACAATACAAACGTGCTGATCAGGGTTTCTTTCTCTCCGGGGGGGGGGTGTGTGTGTCCCCCCCACGGGGAAGTCAAGTGCCCCCCCCCGGAGCAAAATTTGTAAAAACAATCAAACGTTTTTATAATTTTTTTTTATTAACAACGACTAAATTGTTATTTTAAAACTAATTTTTAAAAGAATCGTATCTGGCACCTTAACCGATTACAATTGGTGGAATCTATTAAATATCACTACGCTCGATATATTTGATGATCCGAATATTTAAGGCCAATCTTGTTAAAAGGCTTTCAGTATTCGATTATAAACATCGCATTTGCTGCTCCTCTTTGTAAGCCAAAGATTTGCTTCTTGTTCGCATTTTTATTCAATTTTTTTTTCTTTTTTTTTTTTTTTTGCAACTTTACAAATTTGAAGACTTGAATAACACTATATCAAAATACCGTTACATCAATATGAAGGTCTATAATTCTAATAATAGTTCTTGCTATGTCTCAGACACATGCAATATATTTTGAAATTTATATTTCATTATAAAAGCATGGCTTTTAAAGTAGAGATAGGTGTTAATTATAAATTGTATGACGACAAATTTTTGTACAAGCATAATTATAAATGTACTCGATTCCATGGATGTTGAGTTATTATATAAAATGGAAACTTTAAAAATTGAGATATATAATATATTAATTAATACAAATAGCGCACATTTCATCAATTATTTTATCGACAACGTTTGTGTTTTCTTTTAAAATGTTCTACGTTTGTAACAAAGTTTCCTAAATAACAGAGGTTTACAAAAATAACTAGCCTATATTTATTAAATTCTCACCTGCTTTTGTCTTTTTAATATTAGAATTATAAACAAACTGCTCTATTTATTTGCAAAGATTTTTAAAAAATTAGTATTTTTTCAAGACGAGAATATAGCAGAAAGCTAAAAAAAATTGAATATTTTTGTGAACTAGCATTTCGATTATCACGCCAATTCCATTTTTTTGTTGGTACTTGTTTTAGAACAAAGTCTTATTCCTAATTTGAAAATTTGAAATAAATTCTGTGGATTTGGTAAAAAATATTTTAAATTAGCAATTTCTAATTTATCTGAAAAAAAGTTATAATAGTTTGAAATTAAAAATAACAATTGCAATCAATTTAAATGTACACTGTTTTGTCTTCTTGACATCATAATGTCGTTCATATACAACTAATAAAAATGACCAGTTTTGATAACCCATAAAAATGTATAGACCCTTCTACTTAAACGTTTTTTTCTTCCTTTTACACGCTGGTAAAACTGGGAAATGACTAGCAAAGGTAATTATTTCACGTAAGTTGATTATTATTATAAATTGTTGGGTTTTTTTTCATTTGTTTTCAACTTATAAAATAATGTTTGCAGTGCTTTTTGTCATTGAAATTTTTTTTTTTAATTCCTTTATTAGCTATGTAGTTACGCCCCTAAAACATTTACATAAAAAAACGAAAGCCGAATTAATATTTAGTAATATTATTTTTTTTTTAAATATGCATAACACAACTATGTCAAGCATAGCCGTCACTCGACTTTTCGAGGCCCCTATTAAAACTTTTTTGGTATTGTCCTCCCCCACCTTACATTGAAAGATGATAAGTAAGAAACTATCCACGTCCCACTTTAAGTCATCTTTGAGCCCTAAAATATCCAAGGCCCACAGCAGTCGTATGGGTTGCTGGGCTCACACGATGTTTCTATGGTTAAGTGACACCAACGTTTTTTTTTAACAAGCATCTCTTCCGTTGCTCTCAGAATGTCGAATGTTGCAAAACTAAAATAAATTATATGCTAAAGTGCATTCGTTTTTTTTTTAATTTTATCACAAATTTTCTGGAGACTAGTATAAAGATTTAACAAGCGATATTAAGTAAGGGCAAAAGCATACCCTTAATGCAGTGGTCCTCAGCCTTCCTAATCCCGCGACCCTTTAATACAGCTCCTCATGTTGTGGCCACCCCAAACCACAAATTTATTTTTATTGCTACTTCATAACTGTAGAGTATACGTTTTTTCCGGTGGGTCTTAGGCGACCTCTGGGAAAGGGTCGTTCGACCCTCAAATGGGTCGAGACCCACAGGTTGAGAACCATAGCCTTAAGGGGTCACAACTGGAATGAATTTAGTTTATGTCCCGCTAATGAGTACTACCTCAATTTCTGCACCTCTTCCCTGAAGCTCAACAGTGTTACAGTATAGGGTTGAATATAAGCTTGTGCCAAATGATTACCCTGGGGCACTCCACAACTAAAGTGAATTCAGTTTATGTACGACCCTGACACCAAAATGCCTCCCTAGACCCTTACAAATGTCCTTACCCTGTTCAAAAAGTCTAATAGAAACTTTGAATTAAAATATACTCCAAAATGCACCTCTTATCTTGAAATAATAAAAATTCTAGTGGAGAAATCTCCACAGTCCCCTCCACCGCTCAAGATTCATCTTACTTACTTTTGCCTTTTACCCCGTCTGGGAATTTTCCATTCATCTGACTCCTGTGCTTTCCATTCCAGTTTCTTCCAGGTGTATCCCATAGTCTGTGTGTCTGGCTCTAGCTTGCGTCTCCGTGTATTTTTAGGGATTTCTCGTTTTCTTTTTCCGTGTGAGTTTCATGTTAGGGATAGTCTGGTGATGCTATCTGGGGATTTGCGGAGAGTGTGCCCTATCCACCTCCATCTTTTACTTATGAAGTCGTCAGCAATAGGCTCCCTATAGGTCACTTCTAGTTAGTCTTTGTTGATGTTGGTGTTTGGCCATTTGATGTTCAAAATCTTTGTAAGGCAAGTGTTTATAAAGGTCTGTACTTTCTGCGTAATGCTCGCTGTTGTTCTCCACGTTTTGGCTCCAAGAAGTTGGACTATTTTGACATTTGTTTTAAAAATTCTCACTTTAGTTTATAGAGTCAGGTTCATTGACTCCCATATTATATTTAATAGGACTGATGCCGACCTAGCCTTTTCTTTTCTAGCCCTGACATCCACTTTGGATCCACCATTTACGTCAATGATGCTGCCTAAGTATGTGAAGGCCTCCAAAATTCCAGTGCATTTCCTGCCAGAGAGATATGCTCTTGGTTGGCTGAGTTTACTTTTATGATCTTTGACTTGTTTTTATTTATATAAATAAAAGGCAAGATTCATCCGCGCCCTCGATTTCTACCCTACACCCCGATGAAAATTATCGATACTTTTGGTGCCGATAGATACACTGCCTAGTGGCGTAGCTAGTTTTAATGCCTGCATGGGCGGCCAAATATTTTAGCCGCTCTCCCTTTAACGATACAAACTGTGCAGTTGTTCGAAAATTCCACACCTCCATATAAAGACAAAGTGACACCTGGGTGAACAACCTCCGCCCCCCCCCTTTTCTACGCCGCTGGATGGGGCGTAGCTAGAGTGTTTGGCGTCGGGGGACATGCATTTTTTACACCCCCCCCCCTCACACACCTTAACTCTGAAACTAATAATTTTCAATCATTAAGTAACATCAAAGCCCATTTTGTGTAGTATGGCGCTCCAGGACGAATGTTCCATCCGCCACCCCTTAGCTACGCCTCTGGCCACTGCCAAAGGCACTGCCCCTTTCCCCGAAAATCTAGAATGCCCCTCGATGGAGGGTTGGAATGTCTGAAAGAAACACTGGTGCCGATTGGTTAAACTCACTCAGGATTGACTAACTTATTGGATTCGTGATGCAAGCACTCTAAAACACAAGACATTAATTACATATTCTCTGTGCATGCAAGCTGGAGCCGTGCAGCTGTACAAGAGTTGTTGAAAAAATTAAGACTCATCAGAAGATTATAACCTTTGATATATATATATATATATTTATATGTATTTATATATATATATAATATTAATAATAGGTGAATGCCGGAATCGATACAGTTAAGTCGGAGTCGAAATATTCATTTTCCCATTCTTCTTTCTGTGATATTTTTGTTCTGTAAAAACTCTCAGGCACCAGATCTACGTCATTTCCAAGATTTGCACGGAAGATTAAGCTCCCTAACCTCGTTAGCCAGTCGAACTGGGATAAATTATGCCGGCAAATTGGACAATATCAATTACTTTGGGGAATGACTAATAAATTCCCGGCCCACCGTTAACTAAGGTATTACGAGTTTTGCGGTGCGCACGGAGCCTGCGATAGACCAATTTGCCAGGGCGCAGCCAGTTATCTAGCCGGCGACCAATCAGATTAGGGACAGGGTGACTAGCTTCCTAACTTGGTTAGAGCCTGGCCTGCCTGCTAATTTAATTGACGGGGTATCCAGGGGGACAGGGGGCGCATCGACTCTACACATTGTTCTTGAGATGGATTTCCCCATCGAATACTTTTTTTCGGGGGGGGGGGGGGGGGTGTGTGCGTGTCACTGATCTTTACTGTTGTGGTTGATTTCAGTCATAGAATTTATTTCAAACATAAATATATTTTTTTACATTTATATTGTGTTTTGTTTCAATAATTTACCCACCATATTGAATTTTACATGGTAGTGGATGTTGATGATAAGTCAAGCTTAAAGAAGCTTTTTTGGACAATATTGGTAGGGGATGTTGCTTGATAAGTCACGTTTAAAGAATCTTTTGAACAATATTAACTAAATAAGTTTCAAAAGAATTTAAAACCATATAAAATCGTCTGTTAATTTATTTATATTTGTGTTGTTATCTTTTATTACGATTTCTGTCTGATTTTTGTCTTTCTGTCTGATTCCTGTCTTTCTGACTGATTTCTGTCTTTCTGCCTGATTTCTACCTGATTTCCGTCTGATTTCTGACTAATTTATGTCTTTTTGTCTGTTTTCTTATTAATTGCAGGCTTATTTCTGTATAATTTCTGTTTGATTTCTGTCTAACTTCTGTCTGATTTCTGCCTGATTTTTGTCTGATTTCTTCCTGATGTTTGTTTAATTTCTGCCTCATTTCTTTTTGATTTATGTCTAATTCCTGTCTGATTTTTGTCTGCTTTCTTATGGATTTCTGTCTGATTTCTGCATAGTTTCTGTTTGATTTCTAGCTTCTGCCTGAATTCTGTCTTCCTGCCTGATTTCTGTCTGATTTCTTCCTGATGTCTTTCTTTCTGTCTGATCTCTACATGATTGCTGCCTGTTTTCTGTCTCATTTCTGTCTTCCTGTCTGATTTCTACCTGATTTCTGTCTGATTTCTGTCGGATTTCTTCCTGATGTCTTTCTTTCTGTCTGATCTCTACGGGATTACTGCCTGATTTCTGTCTGATTTCAGCCCTATTTCTGTCTGATTCCTGTCTAACTTCTGTCTAATTTCAGTCTGGTTTCCGACTGATTTCTTTCTAATTGCTGTTAACTTCTGTCTGATTTCCGCTCTTATTTCTGACTGATATCTTCCTGATTTCTTTTTTTCTGTCTGATTTCTGCCTGATTTCTGCCTGATTTCTGCCTGATTTCTGCCTGATTTCTGCCTGATTTCTGCCTGATTTCATTTTGGGTTCTTCCTCTAATATTAAAAATAAATAATTACAATAAACGGAGTTTTCCTGAGAATATTTACTTCGATTAAAAAAAAATGTGTGTGGTCTTTTACTCGATCCTCCATCAGTAGCCAGATATGATTAGACTTTCATCTCAAAGGTCTACGTACAGCAAGAGATGATTAGACTTGCACCTCAAAAGCCTACGTACAGCCAGAGATGACTAGACTCTCATCCCATAGGCCTACGTAAAACATGAAAATAAAGGCCTTTGATGGGGGGGGGGGGGGATGTCTCATCGTTCAAACTCATGCCGGGGTCAACTTTACAACTAAACCATTTGCCTGGGGGAAGGGTGGACAACCTCATGCAAGGTGACGACACAGATCAATCCAGAAGGTGCGATGAAGAACTGCGTCAGGTTCCAGCGCTGCCAGAGGAGGAAGAAGCTGAAGCTTTGGAAGTGGAGCAGCTCACAAAACAAAAACTACATGAAGACATGGAAATGTCTGGTGAACATGAAGACATGGAAATGTCTGGTGAACATGAAGACATGGAAATGTCTGGTGAAAATGAAGACATGGAAATGTCTGGTGAACATGAAGACATGGAAATGTCTGGTGAATATGAAGACATGGAAATGTCTTGTGAAAATGAAGACAGTGATCCACAAGAGAGAAATTTAATCATAAACTTCGCCATCCTTGAAATTAGCGTTACTTATTTCTTGAACATTGCAATATTTTTTTTTTAAATGAAAACGTTTTTTACTTTTTTTTTAAATTTCCTTTGACAATTTTTTTTTAAAAAAAAGATTTTTTTTTTGTGAGAATTTTTTGTTTTGTTATCGGCCATCGACATTTTTTTTCTTTCGTGACGCCACGTTTCTCAACCAGCCTATTCACTATTATACATGCTATACAATTATATGTCACCTTTCTCGACCAGCCCATTCTCTATTATACAAGTACTACAATTATAGTTCATGTTTTGATACGATGCTAGCCTTTTCCTTGAGAGAGGGAAGATTTAAATATAGATGTCACCAAAACTGGTATTTATAAATTTTTAGAAAAAAAAAAATTAAAATAAGTTATTGAAATGTTTTAATGCTTATGTGCGTCCTCTTGGACCGACCATAAGCCCAGCACTATTGTCCTCTTGGACCGACCATAAGCCCAGCACTATTGTCCTCTTGGACCGACCATAAGCCCAGCACTATTGTCCTCTTGGACCGACCATAAGCCCAGCACTATTGTCCTCTTGGACCGACCATAAGCCCAGCACTATTGTCCTCTTGGACCGACCATAAGCCCAGCACTATTGTCCTCTTGGACCGACCATAAGCCCAGCACTATTGTCCTCTTGGACCGACCATAAGCCCAGCACTATTGTCCACTTGGACCGACCATAACCATTATTGTCCTCTTGGACCGACCATAAGCCAGCACTATTTCTTCTATTGGCCTACATCAAAATCGAAGAGAAACAGTAGCATAAAATGGCGCAGTATACGATGCCTGATTCTCTCTCTGACCTTTAATTGATCCAGGGACACTCCAAGCCAAGTCCAAGTACTCTAGACATCACAAGTCTTCGATTGGCGGACATAAAAAAATAAAGCACACACCCCCACTCCCCCACACCCCCCCCCCCAGCTTCCCCCACCAAAAACTACACCCAACGCCCTCAGACAATGGCGGGGGCAGGGGTGAAAACTCTGCCGTTACATAGACCAAATTGTTCAACAAAAACAGGTCCACGAAAAGACGTCCGAAATTGGACTTGATTCGATTAGGGCCCGATAATAAATTTTATCTTGGCAGGGGCAATTCTTGGTTTTTATCGCAGAAGAGGCAGGGAATATAATTATAGAACAATTAACTGGCGGGTCTGGATTGTGTCCCTTGAATAGGTCAGACAGTTTAGGGTTAAAAACTGGACAGGCAAACCTAATAAGGGAGCGAAACAAGATCTCCCTAATTCGCTTATTGGCCATTCATTTCTAGACTAAATGTGAAAATTGTCTAAAATGGGACATCATTGTGGCGGGCCACCGGGTTCTCAAATTATGTAGACTTTATGGTAATATGGCAGGGCCCAGGGCACGGAGGAAGCGTCGCGCTGCTTCTGATTGTTGGCTTGGAGAGGCGAGATTAGGGGGGACAATTTGGACATTTCACCCGGGCTAGTCAGGGGCATGCGGTGCTTAGTGAGGTCCAGTTAATGGCTTTCAAAACAACAACAGTTTGACAAGGTGGTGGGGGCGCTGGGGGTAGACGTGGCTATAGATACATTAAGTTTTTGTTTATTGGGTTCAAGCTCCATAGAAACAGACCTATTTTTTTAGCACACGGACATTGTAGCAACAGCTAAACATGAGCGACAGCTCGATGTTTTAACCTTTCTTCAGAAATGTTGTGAAAATAGCCTAATCCCATAATCTAATCTCACACTTAATATCGTCTGTTCTGCTATTCGTTATCCAAGCTTTTGAAATTGAAATTGAAGGATTTTTTTTTAAATCCTGTGTCAGGACTTTAGATCTAAATATATTAGCAGTGAATTGTTATCAAATGTTCAATGTATCATGACAGAATGCATTCGTGCAATTATATATTTAAGTTATAATGTGCGATATATTTTTATTTTGGATCCACGAGTTGTTTGAAGTGTGCACAGTCGAATCGAAAATATATTATTTGACATGGATTGTAGGGGGTTGGTTGGAGGGGGCTGGTTGGAGGGGATTGGTCGGAGGGGGGTTTGTTGGAGGGGGCTGGGTGGAGGTGGTAGGGTCTATGATTGGTTGTGGGGGACATGTATTTAAATAAGATGGGTTATTGCCAAATTTTAAACTTCTTAAACAGAATAAGATTCTCAAGAAATCAAACTACTGCCATGAATATTGTTTCAAAATTCTTGGAAAAAAACTCAAATCCATGTAGATAAGACGCCAATTTTAAAAAAAAAGTCCTTAGACATTATTATTGGTTTAGAGTATAGAGATTCTTCTCGGCAGACCCATTTAATAATTAGCTCAGAAAGAATTCGTCTCAGCTACGAGAATAAAAAAAAACTTGATCTTTTTAGGATTTAAATTAAAATCATCAAAATCATTACAATAATTGTACGCCTCGTCCAATAAGAACAGTATTACTATGTCAGTCAGCTCCCTGTGTGGCATGGCCAATGACCCCTACGAATATAATTATGACGTCTGATTGAATGTTCATATTATTCCAATCCCAAGTCTCCTTCAGTGGCTGTTGTATACGATTATGTCAAGGGACGTGATTCATCAATTTACTTGTTCACCTCTGATGGTCGTGTTTAATTCATCTTGTCTTAGATACATGTCCCATGGTATAATGGGTAGGAGTTATCTTTGTTTTTTGAAATCAGTTACTTGACAACCCATATAAAGGACCGTATGACTTAATCGATGGGAGAGACAGACTCAATGGGACATGTCCGACATGGAGTGGGCGCCTGTAAGCGGTCTAGCTCAGTACTTGTTTGCATCTTCGTTCAGGGCCGTCAGAAGGGCATTGTAGGCCCGGGTTGAGCAGTGAACTGGAGCTGGCATTGTAGGCCCGGGTTGAGCAGTGAACTGGGGCCCGTGTTGAGAAGTGAACTGGGGCTCCCACCGGTAGGCGGGAGATGTAAGATCTCTCAAAAAACAAAATGGCCGATTCGGACATTGAATATCGTTGGAGCCCGTGGACAACTGCCCGGTGTGCCGAGACATTAAAACTGAATTTTTTCATTATATTGTAATGAACATGTTGATCATTGGTGTAATTATATTGGACAATTTTATATAAACTGTTTTAAAGAATACATCCATTGTTTAATATCTGTCGTTACAATAAAGCCACATTGATTTTTGACCTGAATGGCTGCCATTCATTTTGAACCAAGGCATACAGACTACTAGCAAAGTGACTTAAGAATATAGAACAAAATGAGGAGCCATAATGATCAATATATTGATCGTGGGCCCTCAAAATACAGAAGTAGAAGAAGAATTATTATTATTTCTTTCAACTCCTCAGTGGTGTAGCGAGCTTAACTCGCGCCTGGGGCACAATACCTTTTTAGCGCCCCCCAATACCTTTTTAGCGCCCCCCCTATTCGAAAACCATACAATATTATAGTAAAATATACCATTTGGCGCCCCTTTGTGAGTAGCGCCCGGGGCATGATGCCCCCTTTGCCCCCCTCACTACGCCACTGCAACTCCTCAAGGTCAGTATAAATAAATCTCTTTAAATGTTTATTTCAAAAATATATATTATATTAGGAAAGCAAAATATATATATAGTAGAGCGTCGATTATCCGAACTAATTGGTACTGAGATGTTTTCGGATAACCACGTACTTTAAAGGAAAGGTTGTGCAATAGAAGTTCATGCACTGAGTACAATATATTCTTAAATTACTAGCGAGAACCCGGCATGCGTTGCAATGCCACTCAAAGAAAAAAAGTGTTTGTGTTTTAATTACGTTTTTGAACTAATTTTTAAAATAGAAAAAAAAATTGTTTTTTCCGTCTGGTGCGTACACAAATAAATTAGAAGGTTTTTCGATGCGTGAGCAGACACAATAAGCTGTCCACGTGAGAAGCATGGATTTTCAAAATTTAGTCCACACTCATGCAATAGCTATGTTTGAAATTATATTGATATAGCTCACATAATAAAAAAAGTTAAAAAATTAAATCAGAGAACTTTTAGCTTTGGCTAAATAGGCAATTCGTACTATGACGTCATTTGCGTGGTTATTTAGAAATATTTAATTTTATTTCGCAATATTAACAACGCACTAAAGAACGCAATAACTGATGTTTAGGTTTTCCCGATAAATGTGATTACTGTGTATTTCTTTGATCATATTTTTTTTAATTTTTTTATTTTCATAACTTTTAAACGCATATAAAATGCTTAAGATAGATCCTTAGTTGTTACTTTAAATGTATTTGTAATTTATAAGAATAATACTTAAACTTTTACTAAAATAAAAGCGGATATATATTATTTTTTGCACATTTAAATTTTTCGATTTCAGTAAGTTAATAGAAAATAACTATGATTGTTTTTAAGAATCCGCACTAATCTAAATATTTTCGGTTCTTCAGCGTTACGGTCAGCATATATCATTCTTATTATATAATATATACAAGAATGGTACTTCTTAGTATTGCGTAGTATCTACTTCAATCATCAACGGTATAGTGAGGTCGGCTAATTGTTGTCATAAACCGGTAAGAATTGGTATTTTTAACCGCACAAAGAGTCGTTACTTAGAAACAAGGGACTATAATCCGAGATCTCTTTGTCTTTTCCGGGCTGAATTCTGTAATTTTGAAGTTGGCATTATGCCAGTCTGGTTTATGCATTAAAGTACTTGTCTAGATTTCACCTGGATTGTGAGACAGGGGTAGAAATATTTTATTTGTTTCATTTTTTAATATACCTATGATTTATACGATGCGCAATGTGTAGGACACAAGAAGACGAATTTTCGGAAAATCGGCTTACAGAAACTCGACGCTCCACTGTACTAATACGAATCTTCGCACCTGCCTGAAGTAGTCATGATGGAGTGTTAGATCTTAAGGTTTGTTAGAATGACTCCAGGTAAATCAGCGAGCCAATGTCACACACGTCAGGAAAATCTACGTAAACATTTGGACTGCGGTAAATCTCGCAAATGTTTCAATCTGGTGACGTATTTAGTCTAGACCGTTTATTTCCGGAATTAATTTCATTCACAACACTTCCTTATCGTCACAGCAAGTTTTCATGCTGGGGTTGTTGGCCTTTTTCTTTCATTCTCTTCCTTTTTAAAAAAAAAATCCTGATAACTAAACATCTCTGTGTTTTTTTGGTTGGTTGTTTGTTGATTTCTTTTGTTTTTCTGTTGAAGAATGATGCAGCAATGTTTTTTTAATGTTTGGTAAGTTGCTTATGTTTAAATAAGGGTCAAAAGAAATAAAATTCCTGATGTCATTTATAAATATTTTAAAAAATATCCACTTCTATTCAGGTTACACTGAATTCAAGTTTGAAAACATGAAGACTAATGAAAAGCATGACCTACTTGGGACAAAATCATTTTAAATTTAATGCTATATTTTATCACATGGGACAGTGGCTTATGCGTGAACCATAGGAAGGGAACTAACCGTGTTAGTTTTTGTTTTCTAGCTTAGAGACGGTAATCTCCCTTATATTTTTAGGATTCCTTAATAAAAGCCTTCTTCCCTTTTATGTTTTATTTAATCACTTAAAAATTTTTTTTAATGGCTTTTTCTATAATGAAAACGCTGGATTGATTTTTAGGAACTCTGCTTATAAATGTATGGTGATGATAAGTTAGTTTAGTACTTAAATAATTAAAAATATCGCAAAAGTTCATTTAAGTTTTTTTTCATTTAATTTTTTATATAGAAATAGAAAAGTTGATTTTGTTAGAGTTTGTTTTCCCGTTCACTGTCACCCTTAAAAAAATATGTTTTCTGGTATGTAAAGTTCATTATAGCGTATATGCCTAATCACTGAGGCCTTAGAATAGCGTGCATCCTCTGGTCATATATCATCTTACGTGCATCCTCTGGTCATATATCTTATCTTACGTGCATCTTCTGGTCATATATCATCTTACGAGCATCCTCTGGTCATATATCATCTTACATGCATCCCCTGGTCATATATCATCTTACTAGCATCCTCTGGTCATATATCATCTTACGTTCACGTCCTGGTCATATATCATCTTACGTGCATCCTCTGGTCATATATCATCTTACGTGCATCCTCTGGTCATATATCATCTTATGATTGTTTAAGTGAGGAATCTAATCCCGATTCTCCTGTAAGTCCACTTCATTAGTTGTTGTACTTCCTACCAATAGCCACAATGGTGTTGTTGTACTTCCTACCAATAGCACAATGGTGTTGTTGTACTTCCTACCAATAGCCACAATGGTGTTGTACTTCCTACCAATAGCCACAATGGTGTTGTTGTACTTCCTACCAATAGCCACAATGGTGTTGTTGTACTTCCTACCAATAGCCACAATGGTGTTGTTGTACTTCCTACCAATAGCACAATGGTGTTGTTGTACTTCCTACCAATAGCCACAATGGTGTTGTACTTCCTACCAATAGCCACAATGGTGTTGTTGTACTTCCTACCAATAGCCACAATGGTGTTGTACTTCCTACCAATAGCCACAATGGTGTTGTACTTCCTACCAATAGCCACAATGGTGTTGTTGTACTTCCTACCAATAGCCACAATGGTGTTGTTGTACTTCCTACCAATAGCCACAATGGTGTTGTACTTCCTACCAATAGCCACAATGGTGTTGTTGTACTTCCTACCGATAGCCACAATGGTGTTGTACTTCTTAACAATATCACAATGGTGTTTTTGTACTTCCTACCAATAGCACAATGGTGTTGTTGTACTTCCTACCGATAGCACAATGGTGTTGTTGTACTTCCTACCAATAGCACAATGGTGTTTTTGTACTTCCTACCAATAGCACAATGGTGTTGTTGTACTTCCTACCAATAGCACAATGGTGTTGTTGTACTTCCTACCAATAGCACAATGGTGTTGTTGTACTTCCTACCAATTGCACAATGGTGTTGTTGTACTTCCTACCAATTGCACAATGGTGTTGTTGTACTTCCTACCAATTGCACAATGGTGTTGTTGTACTTCCTTCCAATAGCACAATGGTGTTGTTGTACTTCCTACCAATAGCACAATGAGGTTGTTGTACTTCCTACCAATAGCACAATGAGGTTGTTGTACTTCCTACCAAAAGCACAATGGTGTAGTTGTACTTCCTACCAATAGCCACAAGGGTGTTGTTGTACTTCTTACCAATAGCACAATGGTGTCGTTGGAATACTTACTGATAACACAATGGTGTTTGAGCTCTTACTAATAGAATATAGTGCTGTGGGACTTCTTACTAATAGAAAATTGGTGCTGTTGGGGTGCTTACTGATAGCACACTGGTGTTTTGTTGTTGCTTCAAAATATCTTCATCCACCTATCTACTCTAAACCTTCTGTCTTTCCGCTTTTCGTATCCAATTTGCCAATCCTTATTCAACCCATTTACTAACCCATTTGTCATTCAGCACTTCACCCATCTGTCATTCAGCACTTCACCCATCTGTCAATCGGTTCTTAAGGCCCACATTCAACATCTCCGTCCATCCATTTCAGAAACCCATCCGTCCATCCATTTCAGAAACCCATCCGTTTATCCATTTCAGAAACCCATCCGTCCATCCATTTCAGAAACCCATCCGTCCATCCATTTCAGAAACCCATCCGTCCATCCATTTCAGAAACCGATCCGTTTATCCATTTCAGAAACCGATCCGTTCATCCATTTCCCAATATTCAGTAGATTGAAATGTTTATTTGTAATTTCCAAACACTATAACATTTTTCAGATAAATTACAAATTGCCTCTTAGATATACTTAAAAACACTTCTATTTTAAAACCAAATCCACAGAATTTACTTTAAATTGAACAAATTAGGAATACGATTTTTTTTCTAAAACTAGTACAAGAGATGTATTTTTGAATATACATGAATTCAATGTTTCTATTATAAGAATTCAATGTTTCTATTATACTTTTTGAACGGGGAGGGACATTTTTAAGGTTTTGTGGGAGGTATTACTGCGCCCAGAGTCATTCAAAAACTGAATTCACTCCTTTTGTGGCGTTCCCCAGTGTAATCATTTGGCACAAGCATATAATCAACACCATACTGTACCATTGATCAGCGAGAGTGAAGGGGGTGCAGAAATGTAGGGCCTCTAAAGACAGTCGGGCAAATTCAAAATGCAGGGTTGCATTTTGGCGCATACTTGAATTTGTGCTTTCTTTCAGACAATTTTGAGGTTGCATTTCAAACTTTCGGTCTGGGAGTGTCAAAGCAGAATAATGACTAAAGACATCTTAAACTCCGCACCAGTGTGATGTAAACTATATTAATTCTAGTTGTGTCACCCTTGAGGGTAAGCTTTTGCCCTAGCTTAATTTCGCCTATTACAATGGTCGGAAAACTCATTAGTCAAAAAAAACAAAAATCAGCAGCAGGACGATTAAAAAAATTTTGAGAGCCAAATTTCTTTTCAAGAACTTGTTGGTAGAAGAAATCAGAACACCATAATCGTGTTTAAATATTTTAATACATTTTATTACAAATGAACACTGTCTTCTATATACACTTTCTCTATATACATAACAGTTTATAAATATTGATCACATTTTTTGCAATACATACATTGTCCGAGACAAATTATTATTTCCACATTTAAGCTGTTACAGATATAATAATAAAAATTATTCGATTTAGCTATTGCTCTTATTCGTTGACCTCTGACCTTCTCATATAATGCTTTAATAACAGGTAACCATACATGTCGTAAGGAAGGTGTTGCGGGCTTCTTTCTGTGTTTCTTAGGGTTTGTGGTAAGCACAAAACATGACAACAGTGCACACGTTAAACGCACACAGAAAACTCCGCGCAGACCTAAGTGCGCCTATGAAAACTGTGCATGACATTTGCGAACAATTTCGCACTCAGATAACTGTGCAAACTGTGATTTTTACAGTGCAAATTTAAAGAGGTGAAAGGGTTCAATGCTTTAGAATTAATGATAATGGCAATGGCTGATCTGTTGTTATGTGTTGTTATGTGTAGCAGAAAGCCTACCAATGGCTGGTACGTATCACGTGACAAAACAAAGAAGTGACTCATCGTAGTCCATTGGTTATGAGCATAAAAGACAAAGTTGCAGTTATGAAAGGCCGGCCACAAAGTAAACATTTTAAAGACGAAAGAAAATAATGGGGCATCGCATGTTAATTTTTTTTTTACAACTCTAGATTTATTTCATGTTAATTTAAATTTCTATTTGGCAAAAACGAAAACGAAATTAACTTTTATTAGAAATTGACAATAAGTCATCTTTAAAATCTATTTCTGATGAAGAAAACGTTGCACGTTATTGGTGTTTAGATACTGACGCAGGTAATAGTTTACT
This sequence comes from Omphiscola glabra, assembly GCA_964017045.1. Lineage (NCBI taxonomy): Eukaryota > Metazoa > Mollusca > Gastropoda > Lymnaeidae > Omphiscola > Omphiscola glabra. The sequence continues at coordinate 18,007,033 of OZ024795.1, forward strand.
GAAACTTTAAGTTAAAGGCAGATCGTATTCTGCAGAATGACGCCTATAGACATTGAACTAAAGGTTTCTTTACATATAACATTCCATAGACTAAGCACTATGTCCTAGTAAAGTCTCATAGTCCTACTACGTCCTAGTAAAGTCTCATAGTCCTACTACGTCCTGGTAAAGTCTCAAAGTCCTACTACGTCCTAGTAAAGTCTCATAGTCCTACTACGTCCTAGTAAAGTCTCATAGTCCTACTACGTCCTGGTAAAGTCTCAAAGTCCTACTGCGTCCTAGTAAAGTCTTATATGTCCTAGTAAATTCTCATAGTCCTACTACGTCCTGGTAACGTCTCATAGTCCTACTATGTCATGGTAAAGTCTCATAGTCCAACTACGTCATAGTAAAGTCTCATTGTCCTACACTATATCCTTGTAAAGTCTCATAATCCTACTAAGTCATATTAAAGTTTCATAGTCTAACTACGTCTTAGTAAAGTCGCATAGTCCTACTACGTATTGGTAACGTCTCATAGTCCTCTACTACATCCTTGTAAAGTCTCATAGTCCTACTATGTCCTAGTAAAATTCCATAGTCCTACTACGTCCTGGTAACGTCTCATAGTCCTCTACTACATCCTTGTTAAGTCTCAATCTTATTACTATTACTAGTATCACTAATAAAATATTTTAATTTTTTGTTTGTTCAGCAATCAGCTGTCTTACTACAGTCTTGTGGATTATGTTCAACTTTTATCAAGTATTTATTTAGTACTTTTCGATATTTTGATACATTTTCTGGTGAAAGTATCAGCATTAAACTAAAATTTCTTTCTTAATCTTTTGACAGAATCTGTGGCAATGATCCCTATGAATTACTGTGATGGTAACTGTGAATTACTGTGATGATAACTGTGAATTTATATGATGATGACTATGAATTGATGTGATAACTATGAATTGCTGTGATGATAAATGACTGTGATGATAACTATGAATTACTGTGATGTTAACTGTTTTAACTTTTTTTAAAAACTTGTTTAAAATTAAAGGTTCATACTTAATTTACGCAATTGCCTGTGTCCGGATTTGTCCGTAGGCCGAACTCCCAGAGTACTCATTCGTCGGTGTGGGAATTTTCTGTGTGCGCAACTATCAGGGTGCGCAGTTTTCGTGTGTCCAAGTTATATTTGTGCGGATTTTGTCGTGCGCGTTTATCGTGTGCTTGTCAGCATATGATGGACGCCCTTTGTTAGTTTTGAAGGAAACAAAACGTCTGAGTGCAAAGCTATTCACAAAACTCTAATTCCTTTCTTCCCCCAGGTTTGTGTTCATACAAGTCATACAATCATGGTGGGTTCAGACTCAAATCACAATATGTTCAGTCTTTTAGCCTTCATATAGTTTTGATTAGGGTTTTTGGGGTGGATGACTTTCATTTTGGCTGGATAATCTTTAGAATTTTTTGGAAAGACTATGCGTACAAATTATAGCCCTTAGTACCAAAATCAGACTGATGCGCTCATTAGTCCGCTCCATTTTCTTGTATGCCTGTGAGTCCTGGACATTAACAGCAGAACTTGAAACAAAAATAAAGGCGATGAAGATGAGATGTTTCAGAAACATTCTTGGAATCTGCTATAGAGACCATATCTCTAACGACCAATTGAAAGAAAGGATTCGTCAAGCCATTGGGCAGTATGATGACCTCCTGGTGACTATAAAAAAACGCTAAGTGCAATGGTATGGCCACGTGAAAAGAAAACAAGGGCTCGCCAAAGAAACCATGCAGGGCACAACTAGAGGAGGGAGAAGAAGAGGAAGACAGAGAAAAAGATGGGAAGATAACATCAAAGAGTGGACGGGATTAAAACTAGGCGATGCTGTACGTAGTGCAGAAGACAGAGAGGAATGGAGAAGGATAGTTTTCATGTCATCTGTGGCGCCCCAACGGTCCAAGGACTAAGGGACATGATGACGATGATGATGATGATGATGCTTACAATTACAATAAGGAAACATTCCTCCACAAACCCTCGTACAAATTAGTCTCTTATTCTGGTTTTATCAAAACCTTGTTTTGTTTTAAACCACGAGTTCTAATGATGCTGTCCGCCCAACAACACAATCTGACATCATCACTGCTGCATCAATCATATTTTACAACGGCATCCCTCCGTTTGAGCAGTTTTTAAAAAGAAAAACAATTATTTAAAATAATTTTGTGAAATCTCTTACGGAGCTGCTGTACGCTCAGAGGCGTGTCTAAGGGGGCAGAAGGCGACAGATGCCCCCGGTTGTGAGGGCGCCAAAATGGGCTTTGGTGGTATTTTATTTATGAAAATAATGAGTGTCGGAGTTGAGGGGTGCGTAAAAGGAATCTTGTCCCAGGGCGTCAATCACTGTAGCTACGCCTTTGTGTTCCGTGCCTGGCTGACATGTTTATCCGTAGTTCGCTAATCTAAATTTTATATTTCGGAATAGGTCAACACAGGATCCACGAAACGGTGATAGATTAAAGGGTTTGGTAACACTAAACTCTCTTGCATATCGGAAATGTCTAAATGTTCAGATACAACAGTTTACCCAAACTAACAAGTGGCGTGAAATGAAAAGCTTTTCAAAAGGGGAAGAAAGGGGAGATGATCCATAGCAGTATCCCGATAACTAAAACAAAGCCGACGGCCATCATAATTCTCATCTGAATCTTCTGCGCTCGGGTCATTTTCTTGGGCTGGTCTTCATCTAGTGTTAGAACAGAGCTGTGGTCACCAAGGTCACTTTTGGAGCAGTCTGTCCCGTCTTGGTGCTGCTTGGAACTCAGAACAGCCTTCGGTGACGTAATCACATTTTTGTGGTCATTGTACCTGTAAGAGTTAACAAACTGTTTTAGATGGCTTTATAATGGCGTTATTCTATCAGCGGTTCTGACATTATGCACAACATATTTCGTTAGTCTATCAGTGGCTCTGACATTATAAACAACATATTTAGTTAGTCCATCAGTGACTCTGACATGATACATAACATATTTAGTTAGTCTATCAGTGATTCTGACATTATACGCAATATATTTCAAAACAGCGAAATGTTTATTGTTAAAAGAATTTTTACAACGATTTTAAAATCAGGTGGTCGTCAAATGCATTTCGTAAAAAAAGGGAAGAGGTGACACCCGAATTTTTGTACCAGTGTTAGGATTATACGATAGTCTTCAGACAATTTTTGTACCGGTATTAGGATTATAAGATAGTCTTCAGACAATTTTTGTACCGGTATTAGGATTATAAGATAGTCTTCAGACAATTTTATTTTAATTAGCTTGTGTAAAATTAGTTGGGCATAATGCCGTCCAGCTCCTATAGTCATTTTGATTGTGATGTTATTGTGACATAATTGGTGCTTCCACGGGGAGAAATTTACAACATGTTATTATCAGAACGCTATCCACAGATAGTCAATTGGTCATCTGCCTCCGGTGCATAATATCAATTTCAGGTTTATAGTTCAGCTCGTGAAATTACCCCCTACACTCATTTTGCCCTTAACCCACAAACTCATTGATATCACAGTGTTATAATACACTAAAGATTGTTTTTACAAACTATCTAGGGTTAGTTAATGGTGGTCTTAAAATAGTAGACCTACTGTGACAGAAATGAAAGAAATGTCAAATTTGTAAATATCTTGGTTAAATTCCATTTCATAACTTTATGAAGGATTTTCTTTTGTCTTCACTTTTAACGCGCAAACTGGAAAAAAAAAAGGATTAAGGGGGAGAGAAAGCAATCAGGTTAGGTCAACGGAAATACCCGGTAATGCAAAGAAAGGGAAAACCTGGGGGAAAAGGATGCAATCAAATAACGAACGTGTGGGCATGAAGCCTTCTTCAACGTACAAACAACAGTAAAACAATATCAAATAAAAAATAAACATTTAGCTGCAATGTAGTATCCGAGAGGACAGCAAGAAGAATGGACAGCAAGAGAAATGGACAGCAAGAGGAATAGGACAGCAAGAGGAATAGGACAGTATTACGGACCGTTATAGATGGAGAATTTAATCTCTGTTGTTTTGTCTAGGGCTCGTTCTAAAAACAGTCCATAATAAAGGACGATACCAAAGGTTAAAAATAATAACAAATAAAACGACAATTAAGGCCAGAGCTAATTACAATTAATAACTTGTTTAATTTGTGAACTTCAATTAAATAATAACAGCAAGAGAAAATATGATTAAAATTATAAACTTACAGATTTGCTGGTACCGGTACTGTATATAAAAATACAATGAGCACAAAATTGTACGAGGAAATAAAAATCTCTACACACAACAAAGTATAATGACACATAGCATGCCTTGTAATCAAGGAAAGGAAAATCTCTCCCGTCATTTATTCTTATCCCTTTTATACTCAGTTTCAGATGATCATTCTGGAAAAAGGAATACGCAGTCTTACTGCTTCTCGCATTCTCTAGATCGTTCGATCCTGTTCCACAGGAACGGACGATAGTAAACAAAAGTATCAACAAAGGGATATTTTTTTCTAGCCGCCCCAACACAGGACCGACTTGAAAGAGGACAAAGTATCAGCAATCACATAATCTTTACCTTTGATATGTTTTATGTCCAAATTATATTCTTGTAAGAATAGACTCCATCTTAACAATCTTTGATTTTTGGAGACCATCGTATTCAAAAATGTTAAAGGATTGTGATCAGTAAAAACAAGTACTGAATGTAAGGAACAACTGACATAAAAATCAAATTGTTGTAGAGCAAGAATTAATCCTAAACATTCTTTTTCTACAGTGGAATAATTTTTCTGATGGGTGTTAAATTTCTTTGAGAAATAACAAACAGGATGATCTACACTGTGGTCATCTTCTTGAAAAGGACTGCACCAATGCCAACATCACTGGCATCTACATCTAATTTAAACTGTTTGTTAAATTCTGGTGCAATGAGAACAGGAGCATTAGCTAGTATTCTTTTAATGTTTTCGAATGCTTCCTGACAGGCATCTGACTAATGAAATTTTGCATTTTTCTTTAACATATTACTTAGGGGAGAAGCAATAACTGAGAAATGTTTGCAAAATTTTCTATAGTAACCTGCCATTCCCAAAAAATCTCATTAACTGTTTTCTAGTAGTGGGTGGTGGAAGTGCTGCAGTAGCATTTATCTTAGCTTGTAGTGCCTGTCCTGGTATTGGCAAAAGTACAAGCACTTTGTCCCCTGAAGCAAACTGTCTGAATTTTGACTTTTTGTCATACCAAATTTTCATTTTGGATTGAGAATCCTTTAAATGTGATTTAGCCAAATTAACGGCATTAAACAGTTTAGTTCTAAACTATAGGACATAGTCCAAAAGTCCTTCAGTGGGTGTCGATGACATCCACGTGTCTTTTAAAAGTTTAAGGGGGCCTCGAACCGTATGGCCAAACACCAGTTCGAAGGGGCTGAATCCAAGTGATTCTTGAACTGCTTCTCTTGCGGCGAACAGTAGCATGTTGATCCCTTCATCCCAGTCTTTCTCTTGTTCTATGCAGTAAGTTCTCATCATGTTCTTTAATGTCTGATGGAATCGCTCAAGTGCTCCCTGCGACTCAGGATGATACGCACTCGACAAACAGTGCTCTATACCCAATTGGTTTATCACTAGTTTGAATAGTCCAGCCTTGAAGTTGGTTCCTTGGTCAGACTGTACAGACTTCGGAAGACCAAACAATGTAAAAAACTTCGTCAGGGCTTTGACGATGTTCGGAGTCTTGATATTGCGAAGAGGAATAGCTTCTGGGAACCTTGTTGATGCACACATGATTGTCAGCAAATATTGGTGACCTGATTTTGTCTTTGGCAGAGGCCCAACGCAGTCTATTATGACGCGACTGAAAGGTTCTTCAAACGCTGAAATGGGTTGAAGAGGAGCTGCTGGTATCTTCTGATTTGGTTTCCTTACCACCTGACAAGTATGACATGATCTGCAGTAGTCCACCACATCTTTCTTGATTTTGGGCCAAAAGAAGTGTGACGTAATTTTGTGATATGTTTTGTTCACTCCCAAATGGCCTGAAAGTGGTGAATCATGGGCTAAGTTGAGGACTTCGTTCCTGTAAATTGCAGGAACTACAATTTGGTGAAGAAGCCTCCAATCTTCGTCAGCTTTGGCGTCTGGAGGTCGCAATTTCCTCATAAGTATGTCATCTTGTAAAAAGTAACAAACAGGGAATTGCTCAGCTTCTTCTTTGGTCATAGCGTTCTCTCGAAGTTTAACGATTTCTGGATCATTCTTCTGCTCTTCAATGAGCTGTGTTCGAGTTGGTGTTTTGTGATCCTTTGATTCTTCATTAAGTTGGGCAAAAAAGGTGGTTCCCAGATCAACTTCAGATTGGATTTTATTACATTTTGGTGAAATCTCTTCTTTGGAGATCTTCAAACTCTTTGCCCTGGTAACAGCGCATGCTGTATATATTTCTGGGTCTTCTTCTGGAGATTCAATGAGACAGGGTTCTTGAGTTACGATGGGTTCGGCTATCACCTTCCCACCACCTAAGTCGTTGCCTAGCAACAACGAGATGCCGTCCAATGGTAATGTTGGTCGGACACCTACAACCACAAGTCCGGAAACTAGGTCTGATTTGAGTTGGATGAGATGTAGAGGTACATCAATACATCCTAGTTCTACGCCTCTTAACAGTATGTTGCTTCCAGTAGCAGTAGATGTAGATAAGGGAAGTATACCCTCTAGTAATAAGGACTGTGAAGCAACTGAATCTCTTAGGATTTTGATTGGTCGTAGACTGGAAAGATCACCTGGCAGTGATACAAATCCTTCCGATATGAAAGGCATGAAGTCGTGTATGACATCAGTATCTTCTGATGTAGAATTTTGGACCTTGGTAGGCAAACTCTTGTTGGAGTCTTGAGAACATTCGGCTAGGGTAGAGGAAGTAAAACTCTGTGTAGAGTCGTCAAAACTTGCACTCAAGTCCTCAGTAAGACGCCCTCTGGAGGTAGACCTCTTCTTGGAGCATAAGGATCTTGGCTGGAGTCGGTAAAACTAGCCTTATTGTTCATATTGAAACTCTTTGATGAGTCGTGACAAACCTCTTTGAAGTTTATCTGGACAGCCAAAACTTTTGACTTTTGAAAATGTGTTTCCAGATGTATGACGAGACGTACAAGCGGAGACTTTGTGTGGTGTACCAGGATGTGTGGTCTTCTCAGTTTTCTTCTTGAGCTTCCAACACTCATCCCTCGTATGTCCTTCCTTTTTACAGTAGGCACATGTTTCTTTTGCACTCATTTCTTTTGTACCGGCCTTATATGGTTTTTGTGGAGGTTTGCTGTAAGTCGATGCTGTTACCTTATTTTGCCTGTTTTTTCTGGTGTCAAATGGGTTCTTTGAGAGTTGATGTGAGATGGTGAAGTCATCAGCTAACACTGCTGCCGTATGTGCGTCACCTTCGCCACGGTCTGCAATATGTGTCCGTACCTCTTCACGAACACAATTCTTAAACTCTTCCATCAGAATTAGGTTCTTGAACTTTTTGAAGTCTGTGTCAGTGTTCGTAGCGTGCAGCCATTTATCCAGGAGTCGTTCCTTTTCCCGGAGGAACTCAACGTGAGTTTGGCCATCCCGTTTCCACAGCTCCCTAAACTTTTTACGGTATGCTTCGGGGACACATTCATAAGCCTTAAGTATTAAGGATTTAACAATGTTATAATCCCCACGCTGTTCCGCTTTTAAGGACACAAAAACTTCGGCTGCCCTGCCAGTCAGAGCCGGCTGCAGTAAGGTAGACCACATGTTTTTAGGAATTTTAAAATTTTGGGCAGTTATTTCAAACTGTGCAAAATATTGGTCCACCTCTTTTTCTGCAAATTTCGGTATTACTTTTGCAAATTTAATTGCATCGCAACCCTGACCGGCTGGAGCCGTGAGTCTATTTCCATTGCTCCCAAATGGGCCTTAATTTCCATTTCTTTTACTTTTATTTGTAGTTCTTGCTCCATTTGCTTAACCTCTCGTTCTTTCTCTCTCTGAGCATCTAGCTCCATTTGTTTGAGCTTTAGTTGGAGCTCCATACTAGGATCATTCGGCTGTGTCACTGAGGCTAGTTCATCCTCAGACAAAATATCTTCATCCACTAAGTGGACGATGATCATATCACGTACTGTCTTTTTTAGCGCCGAATGAGCTACATTAATTCCTAAGTCTTTCGCAATGGAAAATAGCTCCTTTTTCGAACATTTGTCCAATGCCTCTACTGATGGGTTAACAATATCAAACTTCATTTTGACACAGGCAAATTATAACAATATAAGTTTTATAAATGTTCAAGCTTAGTGAACACACTTATAAAAAATAGAATTTCAAAAATAAATTGCAACTAGCTCTGTTATTGGTATCGTTAAAAATATGGTATCGTATACTAAATTTTAGTCTTAGTAAATTAAAGAAAACAGTGGGTCAAAAAATCCACAAACACTCAATTTATTATTGGTGTAATAATAAATTTATGGATTCAAAAACATCCAAGGACGAGTCACCCAATTTATTTGGGGGGGTGGGCTTGTAAGAAATAAACAATATGGATTCTATATATCCACGGAAGAGCCCACAATTTATTACGGACCGTTATAGATCGAGAATTGAATCTCTGTTGTTTTGTCTAGGGCTCGTTCTAAAAACAGTCCATAATAAAGGACGATACCAAAGGTTAAAAATAATAACAAATAAAACGACAATTAAGGCCAGAGCTAATTACAATTAATAACTTGTTTAATTTGTGAACTTCAATTAAATAATAACAGCAAGAGAAAATATGATTAAAATTATAAACTTACAGATTTGCTGGTACCGGTACTGTATATAAAATACAATGAGCACAAAATTGTACGAGGAAATAAAAATCTCTACACACAACAAAGTATAATGACACATAGCATGCCTCGTAATCAAGGAAAGGAAAATCTCTCCCGTCATTTATTATTATCCCTTTTATACTCAGTTTCAGATGATCATTCTGGAAAAAGGAATACGCAGTCTTACTGCTTCTCGCATTCTCTAGATCGTTCGATCCTGTTCCACAGAAACGGACGATAGTAAACAAAAGTATCAACAAAGGGATATTTTTTTCTAGCCGCCCCAACACAGGACCGACTTGAAAGAGGTCATGCACGTGGAAGGCGGGCAAAGCGTCTCAAAATACGTCATCCCTTATAACAGACAGCAAGAGGAATAGGACAGCAAGAGGAAAAGGACAGCAAGAGGAATAGGACAGCAAGGGGAATAGGACAGCAAAAGGAAAAGGACAGCAAGAGGAATAGGACAGCAATAGGAATAGGACAGCAAGAGGAATAGGACAGCAAGAGGAATAGGACAGCAAGAGGAATAGGACATCAAAAGGAAAAGGACAGCAAAGGGAATAGGACAGAACATAAGTATGTGAGAGATTTAGTACAGACAAAATGGAACGAATAAGTGGAAAAGTAAGTCCACCGCGATTGGTCGTAACGGTTGGGGGGGGGGAGAGAAAAGATTTAACAGGTGAATGAAAACATGACGTTCATGCCGTGTGGTGTCAAGGCTTGGTGATAGTGATAGACATAGTGATACACATAATGATAAACATGGTGATAGACATAGTGATAGACATAGTGATAGACATGGTGATAGACATCGTGATAGACATGGTGATAGACATAGTGATAGATATAGTGATAGAAAAATCCCCTGAGCCCCTGTGGTCACTTCTATTGAATTGTTTTGAGATGGGACACTGCTTATCTTGCACAATATTGCAGAGGTGTTTAGTACATCCGTCAGAGAGGCGGCGTCCTGTTTCACCTAGATACGCCATATGGCAGCGGGTGAAAAAAATGGCGTAGAGAACAATGCGGCTAGTACAAAAATGGCAGCCGTTCTATATCTGAATAAAAATGGACTTTTACAATGGACTATTACAACAAACAGACCGGGGGTTCTCAAAGCTTTTTCGTTTTTGGCCATCACCCCATGATGTCATAAACTAAAAGATTAAGTCCGCCTGAGACTGACCCTAATGTTCAAGATAGTATTTTGCACCACAATGTAAAAAAAATTGGGATCCAAGGTTTGGACAGTCTATCCATGGGATCCAAGGTTTGGACAGTCTATCAATGGGATCCAAGGTTTGGACAGTCTATCAATGGGATCCAAGGTTTGGACAGGCTATCAATGGGATCCAAGGTTTTGACAGTCTATCAATGGGATCCAAGGTTTCAACAGTCTATCAAGGGATTCCTTAGCAAAAACTGTGTAAATATCTCAAATTTCCCAGCTATTCTGAACCTTCGTGTATTCAAAGAAAACGTAACCCGCACTCTGGCACTATCATTGTTAATGTTCCAAATTGTTACTATAAAGTTTGTTAATGTTCCAAATTGCTACTATAAAGTTTGTTAATGTTCCAAATTGCTACTATAAAGTTTGTTAATGTTCCAAATTGCTACTTTAAAGTTTGTTAATGTTCCAAATTGCTACTATAAAGTTTGTTAATGTTCCAAATTGCTACTATAAAGTTTGTTAATGTTCCAAATTGCTACTATAAAGTTTGTTAATGTTCCAAATTGCTACTATAAAGTTTGTTAATGTTCCAAATTGTTAAGGCTGTTTGGTTTTTTTTTTTTTTTTAACATTTTTAAAATAAATTTCATAGGATGACAGAAACACTCTGGCTCAGAACCGCTGCGCTTCATAATTACTCACATGTTAAACGGGCTGTCAAAATTTCCTGGGTGAGAACCATTTTTCAGAATACTGAACTGCGCGTAGGTCCATGTGGACAGCACAGTGTGAGGATGGTGGTCAGTTTTTGAAATGACCGGTCTGGTCGGAAGATAAGGGTTTCCTAGATACAGGTCAGTGACTCTACAACAAGAGTAATTGTTACATTTATCTCTGCACGCGGCGACCACTGATTGGTCCATATGTTTCCCGTCGGTAGGCGAGGGAGGAGTGACCAGGGGCTCCAGCTCCGGGATGGTCGGCAGATTTGTGAAGTACAGAGAAATGCTGCTGTCCCGTCGTGGGCGCGTGGCGGCTGCTCGCCCGTCGCCCAGAAGGTGGTTTCCGTGGTTGCCGGAACATGGACATTTGCCGGTGCCGTCCTCAAGGGACAATGTTAGGTCTCCCATGATGACCTCACGTGACCTTAATATTATTGACTTTACCGGTAGTCAGATTTGAATTTTGTCACAGCTTGTGGTCCCAAGAATAAAACTAATTGAAGTTTAAAGCCAGTTATTAATGGCCATGTTCCAGTTATTAATGGCAATGTTCCAGTTATTAATGGCCATGTTCCAGTTATTAATGGCCATGTTCGAGTTATTAATGGCCATGTTTAACATCACATTTGGTTGTCACGTTTTGTTGTCACGTTTATTTGTTACGTTTGGATGCCACGTTCAGCTGTCACGTTTAGCTGTTACATTTGGATGCAACGTTTAATTGTCACGTTTGATTGTCGCGTTAGTTGTCACGTGTGGCTGTCACGTTTGGTTGTCACGTTTGGTTGTCCCGTTTGGTTGTCACGTTTGGCTGCCACGTTTGGTTGTCAAATTTGGCTGTTAACGTTTTAAAATTAATGTTCTATCATCCAGATAAAAGATTCCATAGATTTATCCCGTTATCCTCAATTGTACTCGTTATTCAGAGAATCATCTGAGTCACACAAAGTAATGTCACATTTTCACATGTATTCTTTGTCCCTTTGTTACACCACACACACCACACCACCTCTGTCCTGTGTGGCACTGTTTTCTTGTTGTCAAACTGACCATCCAGGACTTAATGGTGAATATTTCAACTGTCTAAAACGATTCAAAAGGAAAAAAATGAAGTATCAGCTCTCCCAAACAGGTTGCACCTTTGAAAGGGGGCACACAAAAAAATCCTGGATTATTTATTACATTAAATATGACGAAACATCATCTACTACAGTAGTGACATAACATAATCAAATAAACCTGTCAAACCAAAAAAAGGTGTATTAATCTGGACGTGGGTGTGGCTTAGATATTTTTAAAAAAGATAAAAAGGGAAACGAAACAAAAATGATTTCAGCTTTAATAAAAGATTTAAAAAATAAACTGTTAAATCCATGTTTTGATATTATTACTTTAATTTTAATTTCATTAGTCAAAAAAAAAAAAAACCCACACAAAATCCAATAATATCTCCAATGACATTATCGTAACTAAGTTATCATTTCTCTATCACTAACTAAGCTTTCAAGAAAGGGCAATGCAATACATTAGACATTAGTAACATGTAAGTGTAAGTGTTGCATGTGTGTTATTATTAGTATTAATATTTGTCAAATCCTAGCTGACACGAGTGAATTTAGCGCCAAGTATGGCTAGGACTAGCCTACTAGGGCCTCACATAAGTGATCTTTCCTCTCATAATCTCTAGTTCAAACTTGACAGTTTGTATTTGTGACTTTAATTTCTACTTTTTCACAACAACAACTTACCCTTAGAAGTTATCAGCTCTCAACAAAAAGGCCAAGGGTTGCCTGCATTCTGTATCACCACACGCATTCATTCGGACCTAGTTGACGGCCATGAAGAATCCGAACAGCGTTTACACAGCCTTGTAACATGTAACGTACGGTTGACAAGCGATTCGTTCATCACACCATGGGTGAAACCATCAGTTACTGGGTCGGGTGGAAGAGAAATAATGACGTGGTTTATCATTAAGACATTGACGTAAATGGTGTTTCTGGCGTTGGTGATATCACTCATGTTTATTGCTGTATTGTATACGTTTCTGTCCCCAGGGACTGACACAGCGCGTACCTTTGACCTTTGGCCTAGTTTCGGGCTATTTCAGGTAATGCGGTGTCCTGTCGACTATTTATAGACGGTTTAAGAATGAGGTTTGAGTTTTAACATTTAAGCACGGCAACCGAATGACATACAACATACATTCTCCATTTGCTGTGTTACACACTCATAACATATATATATAATATATAAATATATATATATTATAACTTATAGGTTTCAAACCCGAAAAGGAGAGATAGAGAAAGAGAGAGAGGGGAGAGAGAGAAAATGAAGGAAAAACACTAGCCTAAGTCACAAAGGAGGGTTTGGGGGGGGGGGGGCATTTAAGTTTACAAATAGTTCAGTTTGGTTTTTGTTATAATTTATAATAAATTAGGGGTGGGGAGAAATAATCTGGGGGACAGAGGGAACGGGGTGACTGGACAACTGACTAAATTAAATGTAATATTTATTAAACGAGCAAAATGGTATTTTCAAAGAACTGGTACAAAGTCTAGCAGGTTGTATAAAAATAAAATGTGTTCTTATAATAACTTTTATTGTGATGAAGGACGTTGCCACCTCCTCCCCCCCCCCCCTTTTTTTTTTCCTCCCAAAATAATTGAAAATATTAAAACAATGATTTCAGTATATGCCACTTTAGCACACACCACTATTTAAGGCTGGATCACACCAGTGCGTTGAATCACATAAAGATGAGCCAGTTGTAACGCTGGTGACAGCGGCCTTGTTTTTCTTTTGTTCATTCATTTCATTATCAGACCCAGACTGAATCCATAAGATCAAACAAGCTTATAAATAAGATTCGGGGGGTGGTATTAATGCGTTGATTTACTGTGTGAGAATCCCGCCTATGTAAGAAGTCACGTTTAATAAATGTCACTGCTTCACTGTGTGAGAATCCCGCCATGTAAGGGTCACATAAAATAAATGTCACTGCTTCACAGTGTGAGACTCCCGCCATGTTAGAGTCACATAAAATAAATGTCACTGCTTCACTGTGTGAGAATACCGCCATGTTAGAGTCACATAAATGTCACTGCTTCAATTGAAGTTGAAGGACATCAATCTTAGTGGAGATTTTGTCTTATTCCTGTCTGCGTAATTTGCTTAATAAGATATCTCACCAGAGGCCATAGAACCAGTCATCCGATCATTGCTTTGAATAATAATATCATTATGGTGGACAGCGAGCGGGGAGAGATACAGATTGAGTGATTAAAGTAAAAGAGTTATTGGGTTAGATAAATTGTGTGTGTGGGTGTGTGTGGGTGTGTGTGGGTGTGGGTTTAAGATATATATAATATTATATATATATATATATAGAGAGAGAGAGAGAGATAGAGGGCGATAGAGAGAGAGAGAGAGAGACAGAAAGAGGGAGAGAGAGGGGGATAGAAAGAGAGAGAGAAAGAGAGTGACAGAAAGAGATAGAGGGAGATAGAGAGAGATATATATAAAGAGAGTGAGCGAGAGAGAGAAAGAGGGAGAGAGAAATAGGGGAGAGAGAGTTTGCAACCAGCTAGTTACACGGCCGTGTGGGGATATTTGACTATATCCCAAGAAAAATACTTCCTCATCCAACGAGTCTTTGATTCTCCAAGCGTAGGTGCAATGAACACATGTGTCACTCCAACAGACTTGTGCAGGCAATATGAAGGGCCGAGTAGAAAAAGTACTTAAGTTACAATTTTTCAAAAATGAGTTAAGGCAGGCATTGTATTTGATTACTTCTTCTGAATCATTCCTGAAAATATCATTCATGAAAAATGTCCACAAGTGTTTGATTCATAGTTACCTCGAGCAGATTTTAAGGTATTTAAATACGAATTTAAAAATTTTAAACTCAATTTTCTCAAAACTGCAAAAAATACACTTAAGTACTTTTTCTACTCGGCCCTTCATATGTTTTCTTGAGTTGTCTCTGACGAAATGGGCATACAATTTTAATTTGCAGCTCACTAGCATCACATAACTAATTTTGTACACATAACTCTAGTGATAATGACGTCACGTATCTTGCGTCCCTGGCAGGGGGTCGGATTTGTGAGATAGGGTGAAACGGTTTTTGGGGGGGGGGGGCAAAAATTGATCAAAATAGCGTTACGTCATTTTCATATACCGCTTAGCGTTAACCAGATGCTGATGTTGGGTAGTTGTGCCATTCAACTTGCCTGCTGCTTCATTTTTTAAAAACTACTTAAGACGTTGTGTGCTAAAAAAGCCTCACCCTCACCCTAACCCTAACCCCAACCAAACCCTCACCAGAAAAAAAATTGGGGAAGGGGTGTGGCTTGTTTTTCATGAAACTCATCAAACATGACATAATGACGACAGCTACCGGAGCAAAAGCCAAATCAATACATCCCAACAGATACATCCCAACAGATACATCCCAACAGCCAAAACAATACATCCCAACAGCCAAATCAATGCATACCAACAAATACATCCCAACAGCCAAAACAATACATCCCAACAGCCAAATCAATACAACCCAACAGCCAAAACAATACATCCCAACAGCCAAAACAATACATCCCAACAGCCAAATCAATACAACCCAACAGATCCATCCCAACAGATACATCCCAACAGCCAAATCAATACCTCCCAACAGATACATCCCAACAGCCAAATCAATGCAGCCCAACAGCCAAATCAATGCAACCCAACAGATACATCCCAACAGATACATCCCAACAGCCAAATCAATACATCCCAACAGATACATCCCAACAGCCAAATCAATACAACCCAACAGCCAAATCAATGCAGCCCAACAGCCGAATCAATGCAGCCCAACAGATCCATCCCAACAGCCAAATCAATACATCCCAACAGATCCATCCCAACAGCCAAATCAATACATCCCAACAGATACATCCTAACAGCCAAATCAATACATCCCAACAGATACATCCTAACAGCCAAATCAATACATCCCAACAGATACATCCTAACAGCCAAATCAATACATCCCGACATGAAAAATCCCAACAGTTAAATCAATGCAGCCCAACAGCCAAATCAATGCAACCCAACAGCCAAATCAATGCAACCCAACAGATACATCCCAACAGATACATCCCAACAGCCAAATCAATACATCCCAACAGATACATCCCAACAGCCAAATCAATACATCCCAACAGATACATCCCAACAGCCAAATCAATGCAGCCCAACAGCCGAATCAATGCAACCCAACAGCCAAATCAATGCAACCCAACAGATACATCCCAACAGATACATCCCAACAGCCAAATCAATACATCCCAACAGATACATCCCAACAGCCAAATCAATGCAGCCCAACAGCCGAATCAATGCAACCCAACAGCCAAATCAATACATCCCAACAGATACATCCCAACAGCCAAATCAATGCAACCCAACAGCCAAATCAATGCAACCCAACAGATACATCCCAACAGATACATCCCAACAGCCAAATCAATACATCCCAACAGATACATCCCAACAGCCAAATCAATACATCCCAACAGATACAACCCAACAGCCAAATCAATGCAGCCCAACAGCCGAATCAATGCAGCCCAAAAGATCCATCCCAACAGCCAAATCAATACATCCCAACAGATCCATCCCAACAGATACATCCCAACAGCCAAATCAATACATCCTAACAGATACATCCCAACAGCCAAATCAATGCAGCCCAACAGCCAAATCAATGCAACCCAACAGATACATCCCAACAGATAAATCCCAACAGCC
The DNA here is from genome assembly GCA_964017045.1 of Omphiscola glabra. Taxonomy (NCBI): domain Eukaryota; kingdom Metazoa; phylum Mollusca; class Gastropoda; family Lymnaeidae; genus Omphiscola; species Omphiscola glabra. The sequence continues at coordinate 18,023,601 of OZ024795.1, forward strand.
AAATCAATACATCCCAACAGATACATCCCAACAGCCAAATCAATACATCCCAACAGATACATCCCAACAGCCAAATCAATACAACCCAACAGCCAAATCAATGCAGCCCAACAGCCAAATCATGGCAGCCCAACAGCCGAATCAATGCAGCCCAACAGATCCATCCCAACAGCCAAATCAATACATCCCAACAGATACATCCCAACAGCCAAATCAATGCAGCCCAACAGCCAAATCAATGCAACCCAACAGATACATCCCAACAGATAAATCCCAACAGCCAAATCAATACATCCCAACAGATACATCCCAACAGCCAAATCAATACATCCCAACAGATACATCCCAACAGCCAAATCAATACATCCCAACAGCCAAATCAATACATCCTTACAGATAAATCCAAACAGCCAAATCAATACATCCCAACAGATAAATCCCAACAGCCAAATCAATACATCCCAACAGATACATCCCAACAGCCAAATCAATACATCCCAACAGATACAACCCAACAGCCAAATCAATGCAGCCCAACAGCCAAATCAATGCAGCCCAACAGCCAAATCAATGCATCCCAACAGATACATCCCAACAGCCAAATCAATACATCCCAACAGATACAACCCAACAGCCAAATCAATGCAGCCCAACAGCCAAATCAATGCAGCCCAACAGCCAAATCAATACATCCCAACAGATACAACCCAACAGCCAAATCAATGCAGCCCAACAGCCAAATCAATGCAGCCCAACAGCCGAATCAATGCATCCCAACAGATACATCCCAACAGCCAAAACAATGCAGCCCAACAGCCAAATCAATGCAGCCCAACAGCCAAATCAATGCAGCCCAACAGCCAAATCAATGCAGCCCAACAGCCAAATCAATACATCCCAACAGATACAACCCAACAGCCAAATCAATGCAGCCCAACAGCCAAATCAATGCAGCCCAACAGCCGAATCAATGCATCCCAACAGATACATCCCAACAGCCAAAACAATACATCCCAACGGCCAAAACAATATATCACATCTTTGACATTATTCGTCCTACATTATTCTCTCAGATTAGATTGTTCGTGTCTATTTAATCTATTTTAAAGCTTCATCGCAGTCCAACACTTTTATCATTTTCTCAGAACGATATCCACATACATTCATTGTCTCATCCTATCAGAGCGATCTCCACATATATTCAATTGTTCAACTGCCTCCGGTACAGAATCTCAATGACAGGTTTACACTTCAGCTCCTGCATTAACCCCAAAGACTCGTTTTGCACTTAACACACAAACTCAAATGTATCACAAATCTCAAAGTCCCCAGCATAAAAAGGATATGTTTATTGTGAGATAATTTGGTTTGGCAAACCTACACAAACAAAATTTTCCTCAATCTCCCGTCCCATGTTGGGCGGAAATTAATTCATGTACTGTATTGTTAATTATGTGTACAGTGCGGCTTCAATTTGTAGAAATGATTTAATCCAACAATTACTTCTAAATGTATTGGCTTCTTGGAAGTCGTATCTTAAAACAGATCTCCGCCGGAATTGAACTCTGTACGTGTAGGCATTGATTAGTTATGATGACACTTAAAGGAGAGCTGGTCCAGTGACTCATACAAGTAGGTCATCTTGCAGCAAGCGGGGACAACTGTCAAACTTCAGCCGATGGGAAGTGAGGGGAGGGATTTAAAAGTTTGATAGATTTGATTGGGATCAATGTAAGTAAGCAGGGAGAAAAGTGTACCCAATCCCCGTGGGGGGGGGGGAGGATTTAGATAATTACGAGATTCCATTGTGATACGCAAGTAAATGGGGAACATGTTCCCTCGAGGAACAACATGGCCGACTGGAGGGTGAATGCCCCAGTTGTTTCCTCTGCCAGCGGCGGAACCAGGAAAATTAGAACTGGGTGGCCTGCTTTAATATTTAAAAGTAATGTTAAAATTATATTGTTTTTACTCTATAATTTTATACGGTAAAAATTGTTATAATTAATAGGAAGTTTCTATAGTTTATAAAAGAATGTATACACTCTGATCACAAGAACCTGTCCACTCTCATCACAGAACATGTACACTCTCATCACAGAACCTGTACACTCTCATCACTGAACCTGTACACTCTCATCAAAAGAACATGTACACTCTCACCACAAGAACCAGTACTACTTGTACACTCTCGTCATAAGAGCCAGTATACTCTGATCACAAGAACCAGTACACTCTGATGATAGTACTTGTACACTCTCGTTATATGAACCAGTATACTCTGATCACAAGAACCAGTATACTCTGATGGTAGTACTTGTACACTCTCGTCATAAGAGCCAGTATACTCTGATCATAAGAGCCAGTATACTCTGATCATAAGAGCCAGTATACTCTGATCATAAGAGCCAGTATACTCTGATCATAAGAGCCAGTATACTCTGATCACAAGAACCAGTACACTCTGATGATAGTACTTGTACACTCTCGTCATATGAACCAGTATACTCTGATCACAAGAGCCAGTATACTCTGATCATAAGAGCCAGTATACTCTGATCACAAGAACCAGTACACTCTGATGATAGTACTTGTACACTCTCGTCATATGAACCAGTATACTCTGATCACAAGAGCCAGTATACTCTGATCATACGAGCCAGTATACTCTGATCATAAGAGCCAGTATACTCTGATCATAAGAGTCAGTATACTCTGATCACAAGAACCAGTACACTCAGATGATAGTACTTGTACACTCTCGTCATAAGAGCCAGTATACTCTGATCACAAGAGCCAGTATACTCTGATCACAAGAGCCAGTATACTCTTATCACAAGAGCCAGTATACTCTTATCACAAGAGCCAGTATACTCTTATCACAAGAGCCAGTATACTCTGATCACAAGAGCCAGTATACTCTTATCACAAGAGCCAGTATACTCTTATCACAAGAGCCAGTATACTCTGATCACAAGAGCCAGTATACTCTGATCACAAGAGCCAGTATACTCTGATCACAAGAGCCAGTATACTCTTATCACAAGAGCCAGTATACTCTTATCACAAGAGCCAGTATACTCTGATCACAAGAAATGTTCCATTCTTTTATCCCTTTATTTTAACTTAGCTTTTGTCCGTGGCTGGCTGGATTGCAGGCAAGATCTTCGGACAACTAATTGACACACTTCCCGTCAACCCATCGTCCTGAAACTTTGGCACATAGACTCATCACCGATGACAACAAATTCTTTCGAATTTTCAGCTCCACTCTCCAACTCCAACCGACAACAAATAACTGTTTGTCCTGTTTTTCAAGGTGGAGATGAAGGCAATATGATTTCGCTAAATAAGATTCGCGATAGCTGCGCTAAATGAGATTCTTAAAAAATAGTTGGTGAAATAAATATGCGATGTAAAAGCAGGTGGGTCATTAGAATATTAATTTTAGTTCAGGAGGGTGAATAAATGTGTTGTTGCGAGTTTTGAGGTGGGGGGGGGGGGGGAGGAGGGGAGCACTAATTGGGATTCTTTTAAAGTACATTACTTATATGCATGGTTTGTCCAACTTTAAGCCCCACCCCCAATTGCTCGCTAATTACATTTTATAAAGGATTTATACGAACACATTTGTTTTTAAGAGTTTTTTTAATTAGGATTTTTGAAAAATTATTCTATGATGAAATGAAGGGATAACTTACTATACAGTCATATGATGGTCATATAAAAGTCCATATCAAACAGTGGCTAGACAATTTAGTTTTAATTGCAATACAGCCGAAATATTACCATACAAAAACAATACCTGATGGAATCCAATCCAACAAAACCAGATTTGGGATTTATGATGAACCCAAGCTTCCAATCCCCTACAATATGCTATTTTTTAGTACTTGGATTGCATCTCTGGCACTTATTGCACGCACTCACAACATATACCACGGTCTACTTAAGTGGTATTCGATGCCCTCCCCCCCCCCCCCCCCACAAACACCCCACTTTACATACAAGCTTACACACTCGAATGGGGGTCATGAAAGGTTACATCAAGGTCAAGGTGTGCCCGCTGACAGGAAAGGTCGTCTGGAGCATGTCTCCACGTCCGATGACAAGAATGCAACGATAACATTTCTCGCTCCACCCTCTCAGCCTCCGTTTGGTTATCGGAGGTCATCGAGGTCATTTAAACGACATTACCAGGAATTTAACCAGCCCAATATACATTATATCTCTATGTAAGTCGCAGATCCAGAAAAGCGTTTCAGAAGAATATAATAAACTCCATGCAGGTCTCACCTTCATTATCACGACTTGATAAATTTTAGATATTAAAAAACCTCTGAAATAATCCAACTTTCCCGAAAACTAGAGATTCTGAATATTATTTCGGATAGGGGGTGGGTATTTGATTGTGGGGTTTACCTAGAAACCAAATTCAGAGACTCCAGAAGGTACAAAATACTGCAGCACGCATTGTATCGCGTATAAAGAAATCTGACCACATCGACCTAGTTCTTAAAGATCTCCCCTGGCTTCCTGTGAATGAGCGCATTGACCGCAAAACTATCTCCTTGTCGTATAGCTGTACTGAAGGCTCTGCACTGTAATATCTTCAAAAATTTATTTCTAAACATGTATCTTTACAGAACCTGCGCTCTTCAACACAGTCCTAATGGAGAGTTCCCAATGTGGATGGACTCAGAAAGATGTCGTACGGAGTGCGCTCTTTTGAAGATATTGCGCCTAAATTGTTGATCATTTTGCCTCAATCTTTGAGAGAAATTGAAAATGATAAAAAGACACTTAAGGTCCATTTAAGACGTTTTTTCTTTAAATAGACTTTAGGACAGCAGAGCACAGTAAGCATGCTAAAAGAGCATGGACACAAGCGCTACAAAAATATTCAAGCATCGTCTTTATTTGCCATGTCATTTGATTTTTTTTGGTCATCTTTATTGTCTTAAGACGGCGTTTGTAAAAAGTTTTGTTGACAATGGCCTGTAAGAAGATCTCATCTGGCTCTGGAGGTCTGATAGATTGTGACAAAGTCAATGTAGCCCATGTGTATGATTAAATTAATCACAAATGTATGCCGCCTTCATCCCATAATACAAGAATATTTAAAACATGATTTACCTTTTTTTTTTTTTTTTCGAAATGTATCATGTAGAAAGAAATTGGTGCTTGTCTGGCAATAGCAAATTTTTTTTTTTTTAAATTGAAAAAAAAAAATATTTGTAAAACATTTCACATCGCTGACCAGCATGAGACTGTTGCTCCTTCAATGACGTCAGAGATTCACGAGACAGTCAGTGGTTGAGGCCATGGGAGCAAATAAAGTTCAATCTTGAAATCACAGATTCCATGAAATAAGGTAAATCAAGATATTCACACGATGCCCATTGACATATAACGTAGGAAGTAGTATGGACCTAGAACAACCATAACTTTTGAAAGCCTAGTAAATTTTCCAAAGATAAACCTTTCGCTTCACCGCACATATTTGTATCACCGTCTGTTGTGACAACTTTAATTATTTTTTTTTCGTATCCAAATTATACTTTGCAATGAATTTTCGACCCCTTTGAAAGTCTACCCAGTTGGGTTTTTTTCATGCATAATATGCATAGACGCTAACCATGTCACTGAAAAATCACTATTCATAATACGTGCTGGGTAAATGAAAGCTTCGGGCCAGAATTGGCCCGCGGGCCCGAGTTTGCCGACCTCCGTCTTGAATCAAAACATCCTAATGATCATTTGGAAGGAACACTAACATTATCGACATTCACACATGATCACAAAGAAAACATTGATTGAACTGTTGCGAGGGAAAAAGTTGTCAAATGTGTGACTATAGTACTATAAATGAGAAATGCATGATACCCTGCACTAACACCATACATAATTAATGTATTTTCTTGAACTATATGTTGTGACGACCGGGGCGGCTACGTGCCTTTGCCACCTCTCACTCAAGGAAAAAACAACTTATCGAATACACTTCAAACACATTGCTTATAACCACAGTGTACGATGTGGGGCGAATATGCAGCCCCAAAAAGCTTCCGCCCAGGGCGGAGCCCGCATCCACCCCCTTCTTCCGGCGCCCCCTGTTAAATAAAGATATGTGTAGTTTGAGCCCGTTTCTTCTAAAGATAGTGGTCGTGGATTCACTGCGTTGAAGCTAAACTACTTGATGACATGGGCGTAGTTAGTTTTTCTTTCAGGCATCTAACGGTGAGGGGCGTAGCACCCCTCCCGCGACACAAGTCATCAGCTCCCACCCCCACCCAACCGTCTGGAGAAAAGTGTGTACAAGAATAAAGCAGAACTATTATTTTTAAAAAGAACACTTGAATTGTAACATTTCTTTACAGATAAGTAGCTGGTCGTTGGTTTATTAGTTCACGGATGAAGTGGGGAAAGTCAGAAGCTTAAACTGGAAATAATTTTTTTAAACAATCTGATTGGCACAGAGAGGGGGTGCTAGGCATTTCAGGCGTCCGTGGGGGTGGGGCAGTGCATCTAGTAATGCCAAATTTATGCAAAATGGCGCACATGACAAGCTCTGACTCTGACTGCTCATTAATAAAATTCTTAAACAAAATTCAGTCCAAAAAGGTTCAGGTACGCCAGTTTTAATTAATAGCCATAGAAGAGATATATAGGCCCTACACCTTTTTCCCAAACATGACTTTTCTCATTTTATGACTGGTATAACTTGGAAAGATTTGTAAAGTTAATTAATTATTATACTTAAGTTGGTTTTTTGTTTTTGTTTTTTTTTTTGTTGTTTTTTTACATTTTCGTTCAACACGAATAATGATATCAGCATTACATTTTATTACGGACACCTTTAAGGAATATTTGTCAAACAAAATTAGTTATTAATGAATTAGTTGAAATAAATGAATAGTTTAATAATTATAAAACTACATTACATTTTATTAACAAGTAAAAATAGTTAATTTGTATGAACTCAACCAGGTCAAAAGTCAAATTCATTAGACTCTTCTGTTGCTCTCCAATTAAGTGAAGAATGATGCAAAACTAAATTCATGTATGCGCCAAATGAATCACTTCATTTTCAATTTAACAAGACCCAAGATCGATTCACACACCCCCTCTCCCCTGATCAAAGTAGCAGTACTGGTGCAATTAAGTTGGGGGGGGGGGCGTGTCAAAGCATACCACAAACGGAGTGTATTCACGTTACGTAGAGCATGGGTGCCATAATGCTTAATTGCCGCTAATTGATGCCCTTCCCCCGAATACCTGAAATGAGCCATCACCTTCCCCGGAAAAAAAATTTATGAAAGAAAAACTGAATTCAGGAATGCGGCAAAATGCACCCCTAAATTTTCAATTTCTCAAAAAATGTTGGAGCCCTCGATTGATGTCCCTCTTTCAATCAAAATGGTAGCATCGGAGTAATTTTACTAAAGAAAACACGACTGGGTGTTATTAATTAAAATAGTTTTCTTGCACTGAAATAAATTCAGCTGCTAGGCTAGTTCTAAAGGCAAAAAAACGTGATCATGTCACTCCACTACTCCACTCACTTCATCGGCTCCCTATACAGGCACGCACTGATTACAAGCTGTCTGTTCTCTGTCACAACTTTTTCTCAGATTCATGTTTTTCATATCTAACCGAACTCCTTTCCGTCTATTCACCCCTTCGACACCTATGCGGCCGCAGTGGGCCCTGCACTTTATTTTATAATACAAAATCTTAATTTTTACTTATTATCCTTATCCCTACCCAGACTGGGCCCCGCATAATCCGTTTCGCATAGGGCCCCGCAATTTGTTAGGGCCGGCCCTGCTTTAAACTCTTTTACCCCGACTGATTCCCCACATCTGACCGATAAAAGATGCTGCTGGCCGCCGTCCATGGCTAAACATGTAAAAGTTCTGGAGTGGATGGGGTGAATATGCATTTGTTTTTTTTGTTTTGTCTCTATACTACTTTCTTTATTACATAAATGTATTTTATTTTATTTTCATGACTATGTCTCTTTTGCTAATATTTTTATGTACAGCGCAATGAGCCTAGCCCTAGGCTGGGGTACCGCGCTAAAGAAGACAACTAATAACAATAATAATATATATTATCCTTTACATTTGTATATATAGTTGAACTATATAGATTCCAGGAGGGAAACGAACCTGATGGAAAAAGCTTTCCCCCCAGGGGCGCCACATACCGGATTGAATTTGTTTTATGTTTGGTGAGGTAGACGGTTTTAAAGCTGGACCTGGGCGCCATTATGTCTCATTTTGGCGCTGAAAAAATGAATGCACTGCCCTTCGGAACGTCAGAAACGCCCGCCCCCTTCCCCCCCCCCCTTTTTTTCGTGGAACAGATTGTCTCAAAGAAACACTGGTTGTAAACTGAAATAATAGATGACATGGGCGTAATCGCACTAATTAATGGCATGTGGGTAATCTAACTACGTGCTGGCATGAGCGTAATCGAACTACTTTACGACATGGACGTAGTCGAACTACTTGATGACAGGAGCGCAGTCGAACAATTTGAATATTAAAACCCTTTTCTTGTCTGGAGCCACCCTTGGGCGTAACTCCAGACAGGACAGGCACTTTTTCCCCCTGAGGAGCCCTGGCTCCGCCAACAAATACGAAACAACAAGAAGAGGAGGAGACTTATTCACGCATAACGACTGGATTAACTCTATACGCACTACATCACTGATTGTATTACGTCATAGTATTTTTAACTCGCCTTTCTGAACTAACGCACCAGAGGAGTAGATGACCCGGATCAGATTTGTTTCCTTTTTTTTCCTGGAGTCCGCGTGTCAGTAATAAAATGGTGGACCACACTGGTTAAGGGAAGGGACTCTTGTATGATTAACAGTTTCTAAAGCTACTCTTGGTGCAACACGATCGCTGAGCTGATGGTGGTAGCCAAATGTTAATGCGATGAATTTCATTAGGTCAGCTTCTGTACACAGGACGTCATCATGCCTTGGTCTTATTAAGTCACGCCCCAATTTACAACCAGGAGAAAAAAAAGTGCTTACATTAATTTAACTCGTTTTGGTGGTTCTAAAATTGGTAATAATAGAGCACCTATTACGAAATCTTTTAATTCTTACAAATACTTTAAATACGGTTCATGATCTCTAACGGTCAGATTTATCTACGCCACAGGGAAACGATGGGCTTTCTGAACGGATATGATTGTGGGGAGGAAATATCGTGCTAAGACCGTGATTAGATGTCATTAGCGGTAGTGTTATGTATACTGTACCGGGGCGCAGTACAAACTTCATCAAAATGTCGTAATATTCTAGTCTTATACTAGTGATACAGCGTTAAGCTCAACAATAGAGCGTAGCTGTAGTTTAAATGACATTAGGAAGTTCGTAATAGTTTAAAGGACATTAGGAAGTTCGCAATAGTTTAAATGACATTAGGAAGTTCGCAATAGTTTAAATGACATTAGGAAGTTCGCAATAGTTTAAATGACATTAGGAAGTTCGCAATAGTTTAAATGACATTAGGAAGTTCGCAATAGTTTAAATGACATTAGGACGTCGCAGTAGTTTAAATAATGTTATGACGTCGCTAGTAACTCAAATGACCGAGATCGCCTGTACTCGTAGCTGTACATTTATGACCGAACTACCTGATGTAATTCATTTCCATCTGATTAAAGTTGTTGCCCTTGTCTTGTCTTTGATCCAAGCGAAACCTAATGAAATGTGTGTAATGGGAGGTAATAGATGAGGCTGTACTTATTTCCCGGAAGAGCCACCGACCTCTCAGTGCAATAGTACTAAATAAGAAGAAGTGAAAAGCTAGGACTGCGACGTTTAAAACAAACAATATTTTGGATCCAATTTCGCCACGGGTCACACGACAAACCATCCGACATGTATCCTCACACCTAAGGAGCTTTCGCCGCCATTATTAAAAAATAATGTTGAAAACTTCCATCACTTGGTCTAGTTTCCTGTGACTAGTACAGGGAATCCTATGTTGAAAACTTACATTGCATGGTCTACTTTCCCAACGTGGTTAGTACAGGGAATCCTATGTTGAAAACTTACATCGCATGGTCTACTTTCCCAACGTGGTTAGTACAGGGAATCCTATGTTGAAAACTTACATCGCATGGTCTACTTTCCCAACGTGGTTAGTACAGGGAATCCTATGTTGAAAACTTACATTGCATGGTCTACTTTCCCAACGTGGTTAGTACAGGGAATCCTATGTTGAAAACTTACATCGCATGGTCTACTTTCCCAACGTGGCTAGTACAGGGAATCCTATGTTGAAAACTTACATTGCATGGTCTACTTTCCCAACGTGGTTAGTACAGGGAATCCTATGTTGAAAACTTACATTGCATGGTCTACTTTCCCAACTTGGCTAGTACAGGGAATCCTATGTTGAAAACTTACATCGCAAGGTCTAGTTTCCTAACGCGGTTAGTACAGGGAATGCTATGTAGCAACAAAGCTGAACTCAAGATCCGGGTACAAATTCTGCTTCTACTTTGTTTACCCGTTCCTATTTCTCGATGAGTCATATTTGTGATACAATGATGTCATTTTTGTCAAACGTCATGGGCATTAATTTTATTTAATGATTTCTATCCTCCAATCGAAACACGAGACGCCAAGTTCAAAATTGACCCAATATAAGAGTGTTCAAGACCAAAGTCACCCAATATAACACAATTCATGCCCAACTTCACCGTATATATAAGACAGTTCATGGCCAACTTCACCCAATATAACACAATTCATGCCCAACTTCACCGTATATATAAGACAGTTCATGGCCAACTTCACCCAATATAACACAATTCATGCCCAACTTCACCGTATATATAAGACAGTTCATGACCAACTTCACCCAATATAACACAATTCATGCCCAACTTCACCGTATATATAAGACAGTTCATGGCCAACTTCACCCAATATAACACAATTCATGCCCAACTTCACCGTATATATAAGACAGTTCATGGCCAACTTCACCCAATATAACACAATTCATGCCCAACTTCACCGTATATATAAGACAGTTCATGGCCAACTTGTATTGACAGCGCCTAATGGCAGTACTCAAGCTGAGGGTCGAAGACATTAAAATTACGTTTTTTTTCTTTCTTTTCTTTTATAATTACAAATATTTTCACCTCAAGAAAAGGGCGCCTCTTCATCTTACATATCAGCCCCGCTTCCCCTCGCACCGCTTCCCCTCACACATCTTCCCCTCGCACCTCTTCCCCTCACACCGCTTCCCCTTGTACCGCTTCCCCTCGCACCTCTTCCCCTCGCACCTCTTCCCCTTGCACCACTTCCCCTCGCACCTCTTACCCTCGCACCGCTTCCCCTCGCACCACTTCCACTCGCACCTCTACCGCTCGCACAGCTTCCCCTCGCACCGCTTCCGCTCGCACAGCTTCCCCTCGCACCGCTTCCCCTCGCACCGCTTCCTCTCGTACCGCTTCCCCTCGCACCGCTTCCCCTCGCACCGCTTCCCCTCGCACCGCTTCCCCTCGCACCTCTTCCACTCGCACCGCTTCCCCTCGCACCGCTTCCCCTCGCACCGCTTCCCCTCGCACCGCTTCCCCTCGCACCTCTTCCCCTAGCACCACTTTCCCTCGCACACCCCCCTCCACAAAAATCCAATGATTACTGCACCTTTATTTACTCTTCTATGCAAAATGCACCTCGCTAAATCAAGGTAATTGGACAATTAAATAAAAGACATCAGTTCTAAAAATAGAACAAGATAACGAAGTGACGGGACATGTACGTCAATCATTGCGCTTGTTTGTAAGATTGTTGTTTTCATTGCTTGGATTTTCTTACTTCAATATAAAACTAGGACATTTTGCGCCATTTAAAAAAAAAAGGGGAAAAAAAAATAAAACTATAATTTACTGGTACACTAAATTGTTGATAAATACACACTATCATAATGGTGTGTGCACTTTGTGGAAGAGAACGCCGGGGCTGATGTTAAATGCCAAGATGCATAAACAGTTCTTAAATGGCAATACATATTTTAGTTGGAAAGAGATTTATTTGCTTGCATGTTTGAATTTACTTCTTTTTTTTTTTTTTATTCAACAATTTTTAGATTTATTATTTTCTTTTCAGTTGAAATAATAATTCAGGTTATATCCACTGTGCGTCACATAGGGAAATACGACACATAAGGAATTACGTCACATAGGGAAATGGTGTCGGTGGGCCGGAGCGCGAGCTGTTAGTGGCCCCCCCCCCCATACGGCCCGACGCCAGATTTCCTCGCCGCCAGACTGTGCGGAAGCACACCGGGAACCTCCCCCCTCCCTGGCCTGGGGGACGCCCGGTCGGCCGAAAACGCTGCATTTAAAGCGTTCGCAGCCCACTCTCTCTGATGATCTTGGCGGGTTAGCTTCCACTCCGGAGGGAAGGTGTTGCGTTACCACCCCCACCGCCCAGGGAGCCCTTTCGGTCTGGACGAAACGGTTGTATAGGAGCGGCTTTCTCACGGCCGCGTAGCTAAAATCATCAGCATGGGCCTTGAACGCCATCCAAGCCTCGTATAACTCAACGGCAACACGTAAGAAGGCCCTTTTTATATGCATGCTTCTTTTAAATTCGGAATATACATTTTAGATCAGTTAAGGCAGTCTGCCTAAATTTGATCTTATTTTTTTAGATACAATTTAAAGCTGGGATGAAAAAAAAAGACATATAAGTTCCATAAAATGTGTGGATGTTGGTTTAAAATAAATGACAAAAGACGTCCTCTTAGGTCAACGGTCCTGAAACTAGGGCCCGCGGGCCAGATCCGGCCTGCCAATGGTCCTTAACCGGGCTTGCCATCATGCCGCCGTAGAGCTACCTGGGTAAGTATGTAGCCGGGCGTTCATCAGCTCATTAGCCTCACTTCCCTTTGAAATACCGGCACCGTCAAGGTTACTTTGATCACACTTTTTCTTCACTATATATTCGTGTTTGTTGTTTTTTGTCTCAAGGTTTTTGTGTTTCACTTCAAATAAGATTGCATAGGATTCGTTCATAAAATATAATCCGACCCCCGACAGTGTCTGATGACACAGACCTGGCCCCTGTTTAAAAAGTCCTAGATAAATCTCGACCATACTGTGAGAACTATAAGCTTTTGATAAATGTTATACAATTTGTACTTCTAATACTTCTAAAACAAAACCAAAAGTTGTTAAGCTGGAAATCTTCAGAATAAGTTAAATAAATGATAAAAGAAAAGATTTTGAAATGTTTTGTTAACAATAGAATTTCTATTTTTTTCAAGGTCAATCTTTCATATAAAAAATACATATATAGACCTCCCGTAGAAGAAGTAATGATGAAGAAGAAGGAATGAAATAAACCTACCACAGATGACCTCGTTTCTTAACTGCAGTCTTCTGTTATTCCATGGAGTTATCTCCGGTCTCACAGAAGTTGAGCATTAACGACCCCCACGCCAAATTCAGCAGCAGATGACAACTCTGGATTCCAAAACAATTACCTAACGATTTTCTGATTATAAAACCATAAAACGCTCAGGACTGCCAACTGTCTACAGCCAACTGTCAATGTTAGCGGTCCGAAAGTAAACTTCGTCTGCGGATAAAGTTGTACGGCTTCTGACGGTAGGAACTATGTATTTAAAGACTCGCTGATTGAGGAAAGTCGTGCTATAATTAGACATCGTAAGGCGTTGTGAAAAATAGGGGGGGGGGGGGGGTAAGTTGGCCAAGGTAAAGTGGGGGAGAAGTGTGGTAGAGGTGGGGGGAAGGGATGACTGACACCCAGGACATGTCTCGTCTGCTTACAGTTGTCAGTTTGATTTATTCATGTTTTACAATTTGTGTGACCGTTTTTTTTACTCAATGAAACAACATGATCATCACTAACTTTGTGGGGAAACAGATGTGTAATTTAAGCCACTGCCTACACGGCATTTTTTCGTTTTGTGGATATAAGCTTGGGGTTAATGCCGCTCGTGGAGGCAGGGCCGTCTTTACAACAGCGGAGGCCCTGGGCACAGTAATGCACTGAGGCCCCTAACCCTCTATATACTTAGGGCCGTGAGAAGGAGGCGGCGAGTGGGCCATTTGCCCCTGGTGCCAATATCAGGGGGCCGCTAAATTATCATAATATAAGCCCTTTAAGGTGAATTAAACGATAAAAATCACATGTACTTCAAATAAACAGGGGCGGCAAAATCGTTTTACTAGTGCGCCCTAGGCAACGCTACTTCTGGGAAAGGCTTTCTATAGCCTACTATTCAAGTAATGTTATGAAAAGCATTATGGCCTAGGTTGGTCCAGGTTGGCCTAGGTTGGTCCAGGTTGACCTAGGTTGGTCCAGGTTGGCCTAGGTTGGCCCATGCGTTTCAGCCATTTTTTTTCAAGTAATTTTTTTCCGCGAGGGTGGGGGGTAGCATTTCATGCGTTCGGGTGGGGGGGGGGGGCATTTTGTCAGCACCGAAATTGGCAATTTTGAATCCCAGGGCGAGCTCTGAATTCGCCGCCACAGCCCCATAAATTCATTCTGGTAGTGGAGCCCCCTGAGGGTATGCTTTTTGCACAGATTACTTTCGTCCCTAAAATCTTGATAGCCCAACTATGTATACCAAACTAATCATAATTTAACCGTACAATATCATTGTATTTACTTATATCCTGCGCTTTTTAAAAGATTAAAATGTGTCGGTACGGTCATATTAAGCAGAGAGGGAGAAGAGATCGGGAGGCGACGAACGAAACTGGGGGTAAGGTTTGGATAGGGGTCTCAGCAAGCCCCTCCCCCAGAAAATTTTGAAATTTTCAAAATGATGGCATGCACGTCGCTGCATACATGCATTTTGTATTGCTTCATGTTACACTTAATTTAAGACTTAATTTGATTTTTACAAAGGTTACAGTTACAAACAAATATAAAATAAGAAAAGTCCTGTTTTGTTGAAAAGGTCTATAGATTTTGAATAGATGTTTAAAACATGTCTTTTTGTTTTTTAAAGATACATTGTATCTAAGTGATATAGAAAAGAAGAAATGAAATATTTACAAAAAAGAAGTCATGTATTTATTTGTGATTTATCTGAGGAAAAAATGTGATATCATGAATTTCCAAACAAATGCATCAACTTAAATTTTTTTATTTGGAATTACTAACTACTATAACATTCTTCATTTAAATTAATACATTAATCATAAATTATGAACCTTTGGTGCCTTTTGTAAGAATCTTTCATTTACTCCTCCCCCCAACGCCCCCACCCCCCCCCAAACCAAGAAAATAATTCATGATTTTTTTTTTTCAGTTTAGATGATTTATGAAAAGGAATTTTTTCAAAAGCTAGAACCAAAAAATTCAATAGATGTGAGAAATTAAAAAATTGTTTAAATAAACTGGAGAAACGGTATTTCCGCTTTCATTTCGAAAGCAAAAAATTGCCCAAAACCAATATCTCAATATTCACTAATACTATTGGCAGCATAATGCCTTTAGAAGCGTGAGGCGCCATAGGGGCGTGATGCCTCCTAAGGGAGTGAGGTGCCCAAGCTGCAAGAGGCCTCTTAGTACATGAGGTCACTTAGTGTACCCACGAAGTGTACACATGCCTTAAGACGGCACTGCTTTTCTCCACTAATTTCACTAACTAGCAGTGGCGTAGTTAGGATTATTACCGCCCGTGACTAAAATGTTAATCTAACATGATTGTAAGCACACATTTTTACCTAATTTTTTTTATTCATATGTGGATTAACTGAAACCCAGCATCTATTGAGTTGTCACCAGCAATTTCTCAGTTAACCCAGCATCTATTGAGTTGTCACCAGCAATTTCTCAGTTAACCCAGCATCTATTGAGTTGTCACCAGCAATTTCTCAGTTAACCCAGCATCTATTGAGTTGTCACCAGCAATTTCTCAGTTAACCCAGCATCTATTGAGTTGTCACCAGCAATTTCTCAGTTAACCCAGCATCTATTGAGTTGTCACCAGCAATTTCTCAGTTAACCCAGCATCTATTGAGTTGTCAAATTTCTCAGTTAACCCAGCATCTATTGAGTTGTCACCAGCAATTTCTCAGTTAACCCAGCATCTATTGAGTTGTCACCAGTCATTCGTTTCTTAAGTCTCTGACGCTTCTATACTTCAACATTCCATTCTTCCATTTCCATTTCACTAAATCAAGTCCGTATTCTAGTCTTTCACTGACCCCCACTCCTTGTTTCTCATTAAAAAGATCTCGAAGAATTTTTAGATCCAGGGCAGCATCCTGAAAATGCATACTAGGATCCAGTAACCTCATTTCAACACGGTCAACACAAGTGAGCATCTTCTCCAATAATCCCAGTAAATTTTAGAAAATTAAAACTCACCTTGCGATTATACCTCTCTTTTAGTTTCACTGGTCTTATTTTTATAGCCAATCATTTCCTGGAGGACTTGCTTTATGTTTTGAATATACTAGTTGACAGGGTTTACTGCATCTGTCCTTGCACTCCACCTAGTTTCAGACTCTGACTTAACAAACACAGGGATGACATTATTAAGGAGTCGAGTCAAACATGACGTCAT
Source organism: Omphiscola glabra (assembly GCA_964017045.1). Classification (NCBI taxonomy): domain Eukaryota; kingdom Metazoa; phylum Mollusca; class Gastropoda; family Lymnaeidae; genus Omphiscola; species Omphiscola glabra. Next base: position 18,040,199 of record OZ024795.1, read on the forward strand.
AGTACTTGCCTCTATGAATGCGTCTCGGTAAATTCTGCTAAACAGTGGACGTCATCAGGTGCTCATGGATGAATTCATTCTTCCCATCATGTTGAGTTCTTTTTATCAGGTTTAACCTTACTGTGTTTTACTAATTTCCCATGGGGGAGATACGAGCTAGATTTTGAGTTTCATGGAATTGTATGCATTGGATGATTCTTGTCAAAATATCACGCCACTTCTACTCTTCCTTTTCAATCTGTGATTGAAGTTCCATGTCAATGACTCTGCTTGCAACTTAATTTCTCTCCATTTTTGTAGGGTGGCGCTTCCCTAACCCCTTTCAAGAAAATGAAACTCATTGTTGACCCTTCAGATAAGACGCTGCTACTTTTTTTAAAGTTTTCTTGGCATATTCCCTACCTGCCATAACCTAGGTACGCCACTGATCACTTCGAACCACCACCCTGCTTATAAAACAAACACAAGAGTTTAAATAACATCGTGAGTTCAAGTTATAATTATATAATTCTGTCTTGATTTAAATATGTAATTATTTAAGTTCTAACAATGAATATGTACAATGTAATTTAAAAAATCAAACATTTCCATTAATTTGGATCCATAAAGAATCTTAACATATCTTATCTTAGTTGCTGAAACTTGACGACTAGTTCAAGTAGCAATCTTTTAATCAGCTGTACAATTTCTCTTCATTTCATTGATGTTTAAGTTTCTTCAAAGATGATTTGTTTACAAAATTAAAAGAACTTAAAGGTAAACATCTTCGATGATCGTCTGCGTTTGTTATTTTTTTTGTTTTGGGGATGTTGATTAAGTCCCTTGTTTGTAACTCTCCATCAAAGTCAGGTCTGGTACTCTCTCCCCCCCCCCCTCACCCCCTGGTTGACCTGGCCTTGTTCGGTACATGACATTGTACTTTTGCTCGCCTCAGTCCAACAGTTTCAGGGATTCTCATCCTTTTGAAATGTATCAAATGTTTGAAGTTAACGTCTTGACGGGAGTATGAAGACAGGTCAGGATGATTAAAATGTTGATAGAATCATACATTTAATAAGTACATAAGTTGGGGCTCGTCTTCGATAGAATCATACATTTAATAAGTACATAAGTTGGGGCTCGTCTTCGCGGGCTCACGCAGCTAGGGTTAATGCCGCTCCAGGGTGGGGCAAAAATGTTTGCCACCCCCACCCCCAGGAACAAATCTTTCACGGGCCGAAAATTCCACCATCTTGGGCCGCCCTCCTGTGCCCCATCCTTCCTATGCCAGTATATCTACGCTCAATTGTGCTTTTGACATGACAACATACACGCAATCTGATCAACTAGTTGTAAGTGGAAAATATTTGTTTAACTCAGTGGGCATTTAAACAAATAAAACTTTTGACTTCTTTTTAAAAGAATGCAATCGAGTGAATGAATATAAACAACTGAATGATCAAACTGAATGTATCAAACTGAATGTAGCAAACTGAATGTATCAAACTGAATGTATCAAACGGAATGTATCAAACTGAATGTATCAAACGGAATGTATCAAACTGAATGAATTTCGTTATGTTTTCAAAAATAAATAGCTACAGAAGCCCCTCGCTTCATTCTTTTTTTCATCAGTCGGCCCACATTTTGAACAAGGCGACTGCTGCTACATTCAAAAGAGACTTGGCAGTTAATGTGCTGAGTGAGTGATGATGACATCTCCTGTGCCGAGTAGACACATTTGTTTAAACACGTAAAATAAATATTCAAGCATGTTCTAAACTTCTCCTTATACAAGTTATACAAATAAGCAACAACAAAAATAGTGGCTTTGAAACCCTGCTTTGCTTACCAAGTCTCAAAGTTGGCTGAACGTGAGAAGGAAACAATGTTCTAAGTACAGTACAACTTAGCTAGGTTGAATGACCGTGAAAAGGCAACAATGTTCTAAGTACAGTACAACTTAGTTGTACATTCTAACCGGAATTTTATAAAAATGAAAAGCGCCGTAACACCATTCACAACAGTTGTGAAAGCACCAAATAATGATGTGGATAACAAGAACAATTATAATGCCCCATCAGCCCCATCGTCCAGTCCGTTCGAAGGAAGAATGGCATATCTCAAATGCTACTAGCTGATCAAGGCGTTAGTGGGGCATTAGAAGGCTCTTAATCTATTATTGAAGATCAGAATTGAGTTGAAAAATAATGGTGGTTCCAATGGCGTAGCTAAGGTGAGAGCCGCCTGGGGCGGGCCGAGAATCTTGCCCCGCGAAAAAAAAACTGCAGTTGGCCGAAGAAGCCGACCCTCTACATAAAGAAAATGTGGCGACCGGAGCGGACCGCAACCCCCCCCCCCATCCCCCCAGTTTGCCCACATATACACACCCCTTTTTTCGACACTGCGTGGTGTCAATATTTTTTTTAATCGACTCCAGGTAAAGGATTCCACCTTCCTACTGAGGTATAGCACTTTCCATTGTAGCTTATATCGACACATCTTACGGGTACAAATACGCGAGACATACAAGTTTATTGGTCATACAAGTTTATTGGTCATACAAGTTTATTGGTCATACAAGTTTATTGGTCATACAAGTTTATTGGTCCTACAAATTTATTGGTCATACAAGTTTATTGGTCATACAAGTTTATTGGTCCTACAAATTTATTGGTCCTACACGTTTATTGGTCATACAAGTTTATTGGTCATACAAGTTTATTGGTCATACAAGTTTATTGGTCATACAAGTTTATTGGTCATACAAGTTTATTGGTCATACAAGTTATTGGTCATACAAGTTTATTGGTCATACAAGTTTATTGGTCATACAAGTTTATTGGTCATACAAGTTTATTGGTCATACAAGTTTATTGGTCATTCAAGTTTATTGGTCATACACGTTTATTGGTCATACAAGTTTATTGGTCATACAAGTTTATTGGTCATACACGTTTATTGGTCATACAAGTTTATTGGTCATTCAAGTTTATTGTTCATACAAGTTTATTGGTCCTACAAATTTATTGGTCATACAAGTTTATTGGTCATACAAGTTTATTGGTCATACAATTTACTTGTTTATAGAAATACTTGCTCATTCAAGTTACTTGGTTACTTATTGAAGTTACTTAGTCATACATGTTTAGTGACGATTCACTCCTCCGCCACCCACCGAACCCCTTCAGAGATCCCTCGAATCGTCCCCCCTCAAGTCCTGTTAAATGTCAACAAACTGGACATTCACTGATCGTGTTTACTGTCGGGCCACCTGGAGGATGTTGACTAACCCAGCAATGTCCAGGTCGTTTCATCCATCCCTCTATCTCCGTGGTCTAACAAATGCCTTGTCGTAATGCTTCCTTTTCGATTTCGTTGCGCGGTAGATTTTTTAAAAAAATAGAGTTGTTGATGTCGATGGTAAGATGTTTATATTTTGGTTTTAGATTATAAAAACATTCCCTCCCACACCACTAAAACTTTTAAAGCTCTCCCCCTCCCTCCCTCCTTCTCTTCCCTCCTTCTCTCCCCTCACTCTACCTCTCTCCCCTTCCTCTCTCTTCTCGCCGATTCTCCCCCACCCTCACTCATCTCTATAATTTCTCTATCAGATAAATGTCGTTCAGTACCATTAAAAATAGGTTTCAAGAAGGAGGGCTACAAACGTCGTTTCGTTTCATCATTATGAAAGCAATACATGTATGAGCAAGTAAGAACTTTACATCAATAAATACAACCAATTCCTTTACATCAAATAATAAGCCTAACCGATCAAAATTAAAATCCGATCCCAACCCTATAATACAGTGGTTCTCAACCTTCCTAATAAGTCACATTGGGAAATGGTGTCAGTGGGCCGTCGAGCGTGAGCTCGTAATGCCCCCCCCCACCCCATCACACATCCACACGGGCCAGACGACAGGTTCTCCCCTCTGGCCTGGGAGACGCCCGGTCAGCTGAAAACGCTGTGTTTAAGACGTTCGCAGCCAACTTCCCCAGAGGGTTTGGGTGGGTTTGCTTCCACTCCCGGGAAATGGTGTGGCGTTACCATCCCCCACCGCCCGGGGAGTCTTTCGGTCAGGACGGTAAGCTGGGACGAAACGGTTGCCTCGGAGCAGCTTTCTCACGGCTGCGTAGCTATAATCATCGGCATGGGTTTTACCGCCACCGGAGCCTCATATCCATAACGGCAACAAGTAATCATGTTATTGCATTACTACTCCCGTTGCGTTGTGAGTCATGCGGTCGGCCGGAGTTTTTGGCTTCGGATGGACAGGTCCACCCTACTAGTCCGCCACGCAGAGGCAAACCCCATGTGCGCGCCCCAAGTTTTCTCGGAGACGCTCCCGCTTTCGCAGGGCGGCAACCTTCCTAATTCCGCAACCCTTTTTAATACAGTTCCTCATGTTTTGGTGACCCCCAACCATAGAATTATTTTCGTTGCTACTTCTTAAATGTGTTTTCCTATGGTTAACAAGGAAAACCCCTGTTTAAGGGTCGTTTGACCCCAAAAGAGGTCGCGACCCACAAGTTGAGAACCGCTGCTTTAATACAAAAATTTATTTATGGGACTAAAATATCAACTTGAACAATCTAACTCTATGTTTAGTCTTAAAACATGGGATGGCGTTTTATTTCCCTGAAGGTTGGGGGGGGGGGGGGGTTGTGGGGGGGGGGGGAATTAAAAAAATAAACAACATCTTTATAATCATGTTTTAACTTGTTGATTAACACGCTAAAGATGCCATGAAATTGTTTTTCCAACAATTTTTTGTTATTAAAATAGATCAGCACAAAGTACAATGTATTTATACATTTATTTATATTATTTTAAAAAGTTCAAAGGGAGGGGGGGTGTATAAATTGTTGACATAATCACTTAGCCCGGGGGGTGGGGGGTCATTGAAAGTTTGACAGTTGTTGCCAAGAGGGAGGGTGTAAAAAATTGCTTTAAAATTGTTGACGTAATTAATGGACGCCCCCTATAATGTAAATACACAGGTAATTATAAAAAGTTAAAGTTTTATTAAAAATCTTTTGTGTTTGTAGTACTTTGGTTATTTGTTGTCTGTTTATTAGTTCCTGGTGGATTTATGGATATGGACAAAATTCTTTTTAGCACTTTAAAACGGATGTTCGACAAATATACCCCCCCCCCCAATCCCAATTATAAGCCCTTCCAACAAAGAACCCGGCCACGTGATCAGCTGGCAAAAACCCTTACTATGAATGAGTGGAATGGTTTACTTACGCTATGGGTGGTAGGCTTTCCTTAATATGAGTGCAATGGTTTTTGTCTAAAAAAAATTTTTTAAACTTTTAGTCTCATAGGCAAAATATTGAGTAGAAAATTAAATGATGGATCCACTTTATGATCATAATGACCTAAGTCATTACCGTTTTGTCTTGTTGATTCATAAATACATTGCATGCTGAGCCTCAACCTACGAGAACTAGTTACCGTATTTTACGGACTATAAGACGCTACGGACTATAAGACGCTACGGACTATAAGGCGCACCTTAAGTTTTAAGCAATGTTTTTAAAAATAAAATTTTTACCATTTTTATATTTTTTTCGAGTATAAGACGCACCTGAATTTTGAAGGCAATTTTCGAAGAAGAAAAATGCATCTTATAGTCCGTAAAATACGGTAGGTCTCGGCTGAACTGAGCTTAAGTGTGTTACCAAATAGCATATAAATATACAGTGGGTCAGATACAATCGCTACACGGTAGCAATATATTGCACAACAATCGATGTAAGTGCACATCCTATTATACAAAGACGAACCAGTTTTATGCGGTCCACCCTGTATACCAAGAACGTCTATATAAATCTATATAAAATGTTCTGGAATATCCAACATTGCTTTGATCATCTCTAAAATGAATATCATCACTTTTAAATAGAAAATTTTTCTATATCCTCATCGGTGAAATGGCTCGTCCGATTCCGATGTCATATAAGCCCAATAGATAGTCATCACCGAAATAACTACCATTGAGATGGACAAACAGACCTTGGCATATATCAACCGATTACTCATCTAAAGTATATAGATTGCAGGTTAAAGTATCGGTCAAACACCATCGAGGCGAACGCTCATTAAACATTCACAACACTATGGACGTTCATGCCTCACAACACTATGGATGTTTACGCCTCACAATACGATGGACGTACACGCCTCACAACATTATGGACGTTCATGCCTCACAACACTATGGACGTTTACGCCTCACAACACGATGGACGTACACGCCTCACAACACTATGGACGTTCACGCCTCACAAGACGTTCACGCCTCACAACACTGTGGACGTTCACGTCTCACAACACTATGGACGTTCACGCCTCACAACACTATCGACGTTCACGCCTCACAACACTATGGACGTTCACGCCTCACAACACTATGGACGTTCACGCCTCACAACACTATGGACGTGCACGCCTTAAAACACTATGGACGTTCACGCCTCACAAGACGTTCACGCCTCACAACACTATGGACGTACACGCCTCACAACACTATGGACATTCACGCCTCACAACACTATGGACGTTCAAGTCTCACAAGACGTTCGCGCCTCACAACACTATGGACATTCACGCCTCACAACACTATGGACATTCACGCCTCACAACACGATGGACGTACACGCCTCACAACACTATGGACATTCACGCCTCAAAACACTATGGATGTACACTATTGATTCATTGCTTCTTTTCTGTTGATCTATTTAAAAAATGCGTTACCCATTTGCATTTATTTGTGTCGTCACTTCCTCTTATTTCCTTCTAGCCAATTAGCATTCAGCAAGAAGCCCCGCCCCCGACCTTGAGATCCGGCGTTTGTTGCTCAACATGACCCAGATATTGTTAACTCTCTAGCTAACTGTTGCAGTACAGTCAGTTAGCTATACACCCCACAGGTGGAATGGAATAATAAAGATGATCATAAATGACATAAATCTTTCTATAAATGCGTCTCATGCCACATTTCCCGGACATGTCAGGCTATAAATAGAAATCATAAATGTGCCTTCCTCCCAATCATCATAAAACCTTTTCCGCGTGTCTTTGCGTTTGTGTGTGTGTTAATAGGCAATAGTTGTAGACGCTAATCTGTGGTGACACTTGACGTGACTCAAGCATTTCAACGAATGGAAGAGTGGCTCTATTCATTTCTTGAAATATATGATGTACACGTTAAATGAACGTGAGATCTGAAGGTTAAATTTTCACTACTATGTCCATCAAATGCGTACTTCGCTGGATAGAGGGCGTACACATAATTTAAGGAATAGCGCAAACTCGACAGTTTCAAATTATAGGAACCAATACGTGGCCATTTGAGCAGGAATAAAAAAACCTACATTATCGACGGGCATTTTAATTTTTTGTTATGTCCAGTGTTTGGAAAATCGTGGCTCGCGAGCAGCACGCGGCTCTTTAGCGACATGAATAAGTTTTGACTCCGAAAAACATGGTTCTTGACAGGTTCTTGAAAAGAAATGTGGTTCTCAAAAAAATTTAATCGTCATGCTGCTGACTTCTGGCTCTTTTGGCTAATTAGTTTGCCGACCACTGGTATTAGTATCTATATATATAAAAATGAATGTATGTATGTATCTTTGTATGTCTCGTATGCGCTCCTACACCATTTATGCGATTGCGATAACACTTTGGTTAGTTGTTGTCCAAATATCCGGACATTTAACTGAGTCATTACAACACATAAAATGTTCCGTTTTTGGCCGTTGGCCCTTAATTTGTTTGTTTTTTCTTATACGAGCTTTGTAAAAATAATTGCCGTCTGCGCGCCTACACCCTTTGTCCGAATGCGCTAAAACTTTGGAGAGATGTTGCAAGCATTACCGCAAAGGTTTGGGAATAATTATAACCGTTTTAAAATATTCCGTTTTGAGCCAGGGGCCCCATGTTCATTTTTTCTTATATGAGCTTTATAAATATAATTTCAAACCGTATGTGCTCCTACACCATTCACCTGATTGCGACAAAACTTTGGTGAGTTGTTGTCCATAAGCTTGCGCATTTTACTGAGTCATTATAACACTTTTAAAATGTTCCGTTTTTGGCCGTTGGCCCCAAAATCTTTTTTTTTTCTTATATGAGCTTTTTTAAAAAATAATTTTCGTCTGCAATCCTACACCATTTTTCCGAATGCGCTAAAACTTTGGTGAGATGTCAATATAATGTCAAACAGAGCTATTGCATAGGTGGGTGGAATTAAAATAAATATAAACTGTGGCATTTTATTTTGTATTTGCGACTTCATAAATAGATTTCTGAATTAGTACAAATATTTCACAATACTCATTTTTGGGCCGGGGGCCCTATATTTGTTTATATGTAATAAATGAGCCATATAAATATAATTTCAAACATACCTATTGCATGGGGTATCAATCGCTACAAGTTTGGGGACTAAATTTGGAAAACCTATGTTTCCCACACAGACAGCTGCGTGGGGCCTGCTCACGCTTCGAAAAACCTTCTAATTAATTCGAATACGCACCGGACGGTAAAAAAAAAATGTGTATATTAAAAGTACTTCAAAAAAAAAAATAATTAAAACACAAACACTTTATTTCTTTGAGTGGCATTGCAACGCATGCCGGGTACTCGCTAGTAGCCTATAAAACGATACTATACATGGTATAAGATTCCTAAGCTATACAGTATTCTAAGAGCAAGTTATTCTTATGGCATGCGGATAATTCTGGTAATTATTGGATACTACGTCACGGAATATTATTAACCCTTTCTACGAGTAAATGGCACCCGTACCCCGCCCCACCCCCTATAATATAAAGAATCCCATACATCGACAAAGCACATTTATTAAGAAATGTTGACCATGCAAAAAGAGATTCTATTATTTCTATAGTCTATTTGGGTATCCAGATCAATTGCTTCTCAAATATTCGTTTAACATCATGTGTCCAGAAGTATTTCATACAATTTACGCGATAAAGTACAAATAAGAGTCTCAAAGTGATGCACGTCACACTTACTATTGTACAGATAAGAGTCTCAAAGTGATGCATGTCACACTTACTATTGTACAAATAAGAGTCTCAAAGTGATGCATGTCACACTTACTATTGTACAAATAAGAGTCTCAAAGTGATGCACGTCACACTTACTATTGTACAAATAAGAGACTGAAGATTAAGTCAACTGTGTTAGATGTAAGAAGCTGATTATTTTCATTGAAATGTTTCGTTAAATTTGACGCTAGCTTATAAGCAGATCAGTTATTCTCCTGCAAACTATCACGACCACTTTACATCAGATCTTTGGAGAATAGGGCTTGTCATGGTTAGCAGAGAGGAATATACTTTGTAAGATATATATATCAACCACTGTGTTTATAAGTTATGATGAGTGGCCGAGTGGTTTGAACCGAGTCAGTCCCAAGCTTGTGGACTGGAGTTCAATTACAGCAAAAGTCAAGACGAGCAAAAAAAAATCACCAGCAACCCGGGATGGGACTCGTTGACCTTGATGGCAACTCATGTAATAAAATCCGAAATCCGGAATCCCGTAGTCGGTATGACATTAACCCATAACAATTCTGACAACATCATGCGTTGTGGCACGCATAAGAAACAATGCTGGTCATCTGCTGCATCCTGGTCTATTTCCAGTCGTCCATTGGAACAGGCAAGGTCGAGGGAGTGAGGATGACTAATTGAGCCCCTCTCCCTCACCTTAAACCCAAAAGAACTGCCAAAATCGAAGCATTAGTCAACTTTCTATTAAGGCAATCCATTGATGATGTTTTTTTGCCCCATTCGATATTGTAAGCTACACTATTTAAACACCCATTTGTAAGCTACACTATTTAAACACCCATTTGTAAGCTACACTATTTAAACACCCATTTGTAAGCTACACTATTTAAACACCCATTTGTAAGCTACACTATTTAAACACCCATTTGTAAGCTACACTATTTAAACACCCATTTGTAAGCTACACTATTTAAACACCCATTTGTAAGCTACACTATTTATACACCCATTTGTAAGCTACACTATTTACACATCCATTTGTAAGCTACACTATTTAAACACCCATTTGTAAACTACACTATTTACACATCCATTTGTAAGCTACACTATTTAAACTCTCCAAACAACAACCAGACAATAATTCGGTGCCGACTAAACTTAACAACTAAAGAAAACGGTCAAACAACTTTTCAATATTAATATTTAATTGACATATCAATTATAAAACATGATTCAATTATGTGTACATTTACTTTACAATCATTTGTCATTCAACATTCACTTAGTAAATGCCATACAAACATTTTTTTTTTCAGGGGTTGTGGGGGTGTTAGTAGATATTCAGATAATGTAAATAACACTCAAATTAAAATAAAACAATAGAAAATAATTTATTCTGACTAGTTTGACAAGGTGACTACAATTACAAATTCTCGAACTTGGTGATGTCACAGCTTTTGGGTCTTCTTTATCTTTTGTATCACTACACTAGGGTCTCCTACATCTTTTGGATCACTAAACGTCACTAGGGTCTCCTACATCTTTTGGATCACTAAACGTCACTAGGGTCTCCTACATCTTTTGGGTCACTACACTAGGGTCTCCTACATCTTTTGGGTCACTACACTAGGGTCTCCTACATCTTTTGGGTCTCTACACTAGGAACTCCTACATCTTTTGGGTCACTAAACGTCACTAGGGTCTCCTACATCTTTTGGATCACTAAACGTCACTAGGGTCTCCTACATCTTTTGGGTCACTACACTAGGGTCTCCTACATCTTTTGGGTCACTACACTAGGGTCTCCTACATCTTTTGGGTCTCTACACTAGGAACTCCTACATCTTTTGGGTCACTAAACGTCACTAGGGTCTCCTACATCTTTTGGATCACTAAACGTCACTAGGGTCTCCTACATCTTTTGGATCACTAAACGTCACTAGGGTCTCCTACATCTTTTGGATCACTAAACGTCACTAGGGTCTCCTACATCTTTTGGATCACTAAACGTCACTAGGGTCTCCTACATCTTTTGGGTCACTACACTAGGGTCTCCTACATCTTTTGGGTCACTACACTAGGGTCTCCTACATCTTTTGGGTCTCTACACTAGGAACTCCTACATCTTTTGGGTCACTAAACGTCACTAGGGTCTCCTACATCTTTTGGATCACTAAACGTCACTAGGGTCTCCTACATCTTTTGGATCACTAAACGTCACTAGGGTCTCCTACATCTTTTGGATCACTAAACGTCACTAGGGTCTCCTACATCTTTTGGATCACTAAACGTCACTAGGGTCTCCTACATATTTTGGGTTACTATTACTACTACTAACTAGAGGGGAAATTTCCTACTACTTATTGTTAACTACACTGGGGTGTCAGTGTCATGACACTAGGGGAGAGTCCTACATCTTTTGGGTCACTGCATTAGGGGAGTCTCCTACATCTTTTGGGTCACTGCATTAGGGGAGTCTCCTACATCTTATGTACACCCATTAAAATAATATTTTTATGTTTATATCCCTATCCGGAGATTTCGTAGACAGAAAGTTGTCGAACAGAAATTCGGTTGAATCTTTTTTTCACGTCACACGTGTTATCCGACCCCGTTTCCCATTCTAAATGTGTAAAATGACCCTATTGCCCATCTAAATTACCCTGTTGCCCACTCATGTGTTATCCAACCCTGTTACCCAATCTAAATCTGATATCCCACCCCATTGCCCACTCTAAATGTGTTATCCGACCCTATTGCCCACTCTAAATGTGTTATCCGACTCTAATCCCGATTAAATTTTGAACATCCACAGTGCAAATCTTTAAATATGTTTTTAAAAATAGTCACTGTTTTTTTAATTTGAATTGTCAAAGTTATGAAAAGCTAACTCTAGTTAAAAAAATTACTTAATGTGTTTCATAAACAGAAGGTCATTAAGTTAATGGTGACTCAAGCTGTAACAACCAGTTGATTGATCTCTTTAGTCTGGAGGATGGGGCTTGTAAGAGGACTGACTCAACTATTATTAAGGAATCATTCTGTGATACAATAAATAAAGAAAACATTTCTTTGTTAAACACGTTCTGTCATATAACACCTTTAAAAGACACCGATCTTTCAAGTAATATCACAAATAATTCTCTAGGTATGTAAGTATGTATTGCTGTGACGCTGTGTAATAGGCCAACAAAATAAAATTACGACAACTTAGCAATAATTGGTGCATTTTTATCAAGTGCATTGCTTGAATGCATGTTTTGTCAAGTAACTTTAGTACCGGTAGATGGAAAGTTCACGCGCTGCTGCCGCCATTGCTTGGCGGTTTCTCTCTAGCAAAGATGAATAATCAACAATTGAACAAAACATTCACAATTTGTTTGAAAATACAACAGGTAGACCATGATTTCCAGAAAGCTCAGAGCAAAGTCTGCACACTGCAATACTGTACAAAAGCTAATTGCTCAACACTCTAAAGTTATTATCTTAAATTTGGTGAATGTCTCAGAGCAAAGTCTGCACACTGCCATACTGTACAAAAGCTAATTGCTCAACACTCTAAAGCTAATTGCTCAACACTCTAAAGCTAATTGCTCAACACTCTAAAGCTAATTGCTCAACACTCTAAAGCTAATTGCTCAACACTCTAAAGTTATTATCTTAAATTTGGTGAATTTCTCAGAGCACTGTTTTTCAACTTTCAGGAATTCTTCTATTTTAAGGACTGGCACTTTTTGAAAGCCCTTTATGCTAAATAAAGATCAACATGTCAATCAACAATCAGATACACAGAATATTCATATCAAGAACTCTATACAAGATTAATATTGAACACTGATATGAAGAACTATTAAAGAGGACACATGCACACTATTTTCATCATCATCCACTTAAAATTTTTGTCTATCTAACGAATGTTGCTGTTTGGAGTATAAATGATTGTATACCAAGCTCAAGAGCTGGAAGATTAAATAAATCATTTCAATCTGTGATAAGAGACATGAACACCTGTGAAGAAATAATGTCAGGGTTTTGTTACATGAGATCAAGAAATAAATGAAAAGAATAGCAGCATATTTTACCCATGTTCCATCTTGTTTCCATTCAACTTTAGAGTCAATTTGAAAAATGAATAAGTGCTTCTTGTGGCAAAAACTCAAAATAAGATCTGATGTCATCAAATAGTCAAGTTAGAGCAGGGGTTCATAACCAGAGGTATTTGCAATCCCCCCCCCCCCTTTTGGGATGGGGGAGTTGGATCACGGCGGTGGTGGGGGTGTTGGAACGCAGTGCCAGGTGTGCAGGGGCCCAGAATTTTTTTTAGGCAAAGCACATATAGGTGCAAAAAAAAAAAAAAAAAACTGAAAAAAGCCGATTATATTTTTCATTTGGTAAAAGTTTAGGTAGAGGTGTCCGATACATTTTAAATAGAATTAGTTTTTTTAAAATAAAGTGAGGAAAAGGAAAACATTTCAAAAATGGTTTGCAATTTGGTAGACTAGCTGGATAAAAGGTGTTTGTTAGTCCAGTAAGGCAAATGTGCTTGGTGAGGAGGCATTTCTGAATAAAAAACTTAATTGATGCCACCTAGTACAAACAGAGCAAGCTGAAAACACAAGTCGTAAAGTTGCACAAAAACATGTTCTATATAACATTGTTCAATTCTTAACAGCTGAGTTAAAGCTGGAATGAATCCAGAATTTAAAAAAAACAAATTTAATTTTTAAAAATTCAGTAACTGCTATTGCAAACATGTCTTGCCCCTATGGCTAAAATGGAAACTCTGCTTCTAACCAATTTCCAATCAATAAACAGTAACATTTCCAAAAATCCTGTTAAATATTTACAAATATATACCGTAGGACATCCATCAGTGTATATATGTTAATATAAAAAAAAAAGCTGGTTTTCTGGGTAAAACCTTTTTACATCAGCATGAGCATAACTGTATCAAATGCATGAGTTAGCTCCCTTGGGATTTGTTACATTTTCAAAGTAAATGTGTGAAACTCATATTATTTTATTTTGATGGTTTGAATTGAATTGCCTGTACATCAAAATTAGCTCTCTGAAATTTAAGGGAGTTGGTTAATAATGAGTGAATAAGTTGGAAAACAACACAACATTGATCATGCATAGTTAAATAAAGGTTTACAGAAAGATGGACTAATCCAACAATCCAGGTCATATGTTTTCAAAGTTAGTATGAGATAAAAACACATAATTTAGTGTTTTATATTAGAGTAAGCTTAACTTTCCATTTAATTTACATAATAACATGTCTTCAAAATGGTTATATAAGACAACAAATGTGTAAAAATGGATGGTATATAAAGAAAAATATTTGCTTACAAAATATTTACGGTCAACAGAAAAAATGTTGCTTAAAAAAATATTTAAGCTCAACAGTATATCAGTAAAAAGCACATTTATATGAATTATGTATGTTATAAATCAGTACAAACTATATCAATAGTTACATCAGGAAGGAAGTATATCTTTGATCTTCCAACACAAAGAGATGAAATGGACATTCGATGTCTGTAATACCAAATGTTGATGGAAATGGTGGTGATTAAAACCGTTTTTTTAACCCAAAAAGCCTGATGGATTCAATCACAATATACCATCTGTTATAAACCTATTCCCTTCTGAGTTCCTTCCCAGATATTTGGACCTGTTTTTTCCCCAGTAACCTGTAAAGGATTTTTTTGACATTAGATAACAGAAAATGGGAATAAATAAACAATTTTCTAAATTTGTTTAAAGTGATCACAAAAATATAAATAGGGTGAAATAAAAAAAAAGGTCATAGATACTAGATGACAAAAATCAGTTAGCAATGTTAAATTCAGATAAATAATACACAATTATTTAAATATTACTTATACATCAAAAAATCTCACTTTTCTCTGTATTATATATAATAGCAAAATAATTTTTACAAATTAGATTTTTTCAGTTTTCAACAAAAAAAATTCCCATTACAATTTATTACAATGATTTATTGATTTATTCCCAATTTATATTGGCAACACTTTAACAAAATTGAAAGGAATTATGAAAACAATTCTTAAATGTTTACAGTAATTCTTAAATAAGAAATAATGAGGACTTTTGACAAAAGGGGGGGGGGGGGGGGGGGGGGGGGGAGAAACATGGGCATAAAAAGTTTCAAAAAGGAATATTAAATTCTGAGGTGACCTGGGAAAGATTTGTTAAACAAAATGAGTTGAATTAATGTCACAGAATTCTGAAATAACAATTTAATTGAATTTTCACATAATTTCTTTATTTATAAAAGCATAACTGTATCATTTCTTATGTGAGCTCTTTCAATAAATTCATTAGGTGGGAAGTTCAAGGAACTGTCAATATGTTACTAAAGGGAGAGTGGTTTACACTCTGGATGTTAACATCTCCAATAGCAATGGGACAGTGGTGACCATTCAAGTTTCATTAAATTTAATTGAACAAAAAAAATCTATCAAGCAATAAATCTTCATTAGTAAACTTAGTTTTATCTTTGTTTCAATGCCATAAGAAGAATAAACTCAACCTATCATGTTAACTATTTCTATACATCAATATCTCTTTATAACAGAAATGAATGAATGAAAGTGAAAATGTCATTTCATAATCAATGTAAAAAATTTGAAGAGACCTGAATGATTATTGTATTTTATCTTCAAAACATTTTATGGCTTCAACCGACTGATCATACCACTTAACTGAGACTACCTATGTATTTCATTAAGTGAGACTACCTATGTAATTCATTAAGTGAGACTACCTATGTATTTCATTAAGTGAGACTACCTATGTAATTCATTAAGTGAGACTACCTATGTATTTCATTAAGTGAGACTACCTATGTAATTCATTAAGTGAGACTAACTATGTAATTCATTAAGTGAGACTACCTATGTATTTCATTAAGTGAGACTACCTATGTAATTCATTAAGTGAGACTACCTATGTAATTCATTAAGTGAGACTACCTATGTATTTCATTAAGTGAGACTACCTATGTAATTCATTAAGTGAGACTAACTATGTAATTTCTTATCTAAGACTACTTATGAAATTCATTATGTTATCCTTCTTCGCTGATGTGTCTAGTATCAAAGTCCTCTAATCTTAGAACCAGCTCAAAGCCTGTTATCTCTTCTAATAAAATGCCTTATGTCAGAATATGAGTTAGCTTCCACATAAATATCTTCTTTGCATCATTTCCCAAAAAAATTTTTTTAGTTAGTTGATTTTGTTATACACTTGTTTAAAAGTTCATAACAATAAAATTTAACACATGTGTTCAGACATGGTTAACATCTAGTACATTTCACTATCAGTGAATGTAGGTCACAATGATGTCATTGCTTTTTTTCTCTTCTTTTTTTAAAGCACTGTTATAGAAGGCAATTTTAGTTTAAATAAGAGCAGAAAAAGATTGTTCCATTTCAATATAAAGAAGATTAACAGACATGTAACAAACATGTTCACATATTAATTTTGCATTGCTGGGTTGTTAAAGCCAATCTCTAAATTATGTTAAGAGAACAATTAAAAAAAAATTATTTTAAATTCATTTAACTTATATCTTTCAAGACTCCTTAATTAACAACTTATGAAAATGTCAAAATCTTGCTACCCACCTTCCCCACAAACATACAACACTCCTAATTTTATGAGCTTTGAACTGTGAAATAGCTTTTAAGTAAATAAATAATCATACAACACTGCCAAAGCTTTCAGACAGATCAACGGTCACAATGCCTTCTGACAGAACATGTACGATTAATTAAATGTTTAATTATTGAGTATTCTTGATAAAAACCTCTTCTGATCATAGCATGATGTATAGATGAACACCGGGTGGGGGAGAGGGTGGGTGTGTTCAATAATAAACACTAAAAATGTTCACTTTCGACATTCAACTACTACAAATTAGAAATATGAAAACTGTCATCGATGAATTCATCTCACAAGTCTCTATTTCGAATGAATCTGTTTCCCTCTGAATGGCGGCCATAATAAACGTATTTGCTTTTTCCAAAAGTGCCTGAAGGATAAAAAGGATTTTTGGGAAAGGGTAAAAAGAGGCTTTAAACTGAAAGACATCAACCATAGTTTTTACTGGTTCACAGGGAACAGGGTTTCAGGAAAGTATGAAATACTGGCACATCTAATAAAGGATACATATATTTATAACTCACTCCTTGGAACGAGAACATCGTCTTCTTTATTTTCTACATTTAAGAATTTAATTTACAAAAAAAAAGAGTGAGAAATTCAAAACTCTGATATTAAAATATGCATAACCAATTCTTCTTTTATGCACCCTTTTTTGCAAGGACTTTGCTTTAATTTAGAGGTATGGTAAAATAAATGTCGAGCTATTATTTTTAAACAACTTTTTCTGTTGTTTTTATTTTCAAGATTTCTAGAAATGGCTGGCTTAAACAGCTTTTAAACACAAATAAAAAATATATAGTTAAACTTCATTGAAAACAAAAATTTACCTCTTTCAAGGGAAGATGCATTCAAACAAAGAGGAAACAACTTATTAAAGCATTTTAAAAACTATAAGTGATATTAGAGACCTGTTTACTCTTACGATTTTGGCGTACAATTTACGATTTTGAGGTGTGCACATTATATATACTGTATGTTTATTTTTTTACTATTAAGATAATGTATTGAACGATTTTATGATTATATTGTACGATTTTAAGAGTTTTAGGGTAAAAAGATCTGATATTATTAACATTTATTTATCGTTCGATGCTGCACTGTCCACTAAAAAATGCCATCTATGACAGGGTTTATTGGGGGACAAGAGTGATAAATCAAAGTAGAATATATAGTTAGTAATAATAGAGAACTCATTCAAGAAAGCTCCCTACCTTGATGTGCTGAGTTGTCCAGTGCCTCAGAAGGAAGAGGTGTGTACTGGGCAGGTGGAGAACTAGATGATGACTCTGAACTCTATGGACGGAAATTAACAAATAATAATTTTTTTCATTAAAAATGTTTCTCCTCTTGCCAATGAAGGACAATGATGACCTGACTTTTGAAATTGTTAATCTTGTTATGAGAAAAAGATTAGCTAATTGTAAAAGTGTTGGACTGCGATAAAGCTTTCAAGTAGATTATTGAGACACAAACAATTTGTGTTACACAAAAACAATATAGATTAAGCTTTCGCCAAATACCTTCATCGGTACAACAACAAACAAAATAATTCATATAAGTATAAATTAAATTTACATAATACATATATAACATAATGTATCCCACCTAAAAAATGAAAGAAAAGAAAACTTAACCTACATTGTTCCTTTTTATACAAATTGTGTCTCAATCTATGAGAATAAGACCACACCAAGATTTTACCTCAATGAAGTCTTGGGGTCTCACAACCTTCTGATATGGCCCAACACGCTTTGCTTCCAATACCTCTGCACTGCTGACTTGTGTTGAATCAAGAAACTTAAGCTTTGATAGTCTGTACAGAACATAATACCTGCAATGTAAAATAAATACAGATAGTAGAGAAGTTACTTTTAATATGGTTGACTTGTACCGCGCTTCGAGCCTTTGGCGATGAAGCCTGATTTTCATAATAAACTTTATTAGTATTATTATTATTATTACTTGTATAGTCTACTTTTAAAAAGTCAATGTCAAAACAAAAAAATTAATACAAGTCTGGAACCAATAGTGAAGTTGAAGCTAATGAATTTAATTATTATTTTTTTTTGCTGGCTTCCGTCTGTCACAATGTGACGATGGTGTGGATTTCAAATGGTGTGGATTTCGTAGGATGAAATCCACAGGGCCTGGGATCATTCTTCTAGGATTATAATGAATCTAGTATGTTTATACACACTAACAGAAAGAGATAATGATATTAACCAGAGGTAAATGTAGAAATGTGGGAGGGAGCAGTGCATCTGGCTTTTAGCAAATATAGAAAAAAAGAAGAGATTTTTAGGAGCTCCAATGACTTTTTCATACCACAGGAAATTTTTAAATAAAATTGACTCCACATTTAACTGTAATTAAGCCACATAGTCCTATTGCAACAAAACGCTATGACTGAGTTTCCAACAAAATATCTCATTTTAGAGAGCACCATCTGCTTCATCAAAACCCTATGTTATTTTACCCTCACCTGTATCTTTGATAATCCTCCTCATCTTTCTCTGAAGATGACAGTTGGTTAGGACAAGCTTCATTCCCCAATAAGCTCAGGTAATTCAAATTTGGAAAGCTGGACTCAAGCTGATCCAACAGTGCAGTTAGATCTCTGATCTAAGATAAATGCATTCTGTGTACAATAGCTACTAATTATTTTCAAGGTTTGCATATAAAAGCTAAATGAATACCTGACAGTTAAATAAACTATGTAATACTTTCATCCCAGTTCCCATTTTCAGATAGATTCATTACTTTAATACAGTAAAAAGCAGACTGGGATGAGACATTTTTGTTCCCAAGGTTAGGTTTTCCATTTACAAAAATTGCAGCTTGGACACTTTCCCCCTCAATCTTTTGGTTAAAATCTCTGAAATTTTAAAAACTAGCCTGTGGACCCATTGGTTACTTTGTATATACAAAAAAAACAAAAAGGCAATTAAAACTAGAAAATAATTAAAATATATTTTATCCAGGAATCTCATAACTTAATTTTAATGACACTGGAGGAAGTCAAATAGTACAATTTGACTTTATTGAACATATTTACATTTCTTTGAAATAGGTATTCTGGTCTTAAACTCTACTGTTAAAATAGAAGCGCAAATAATAATCTTGTTAAAAATTAGTTCCGACAACAGATTATTTTTTCTATTTTTCTGTGACACGTATTCTTGGATCATGAGATTGTCCAGGTCTAGGGCCAAAACCTCTTTACCCTTCTTAGGAGTTTTTCACATGTATTATCTGATTACAATATAATTCTGCTTGAACCAGCGGGTTTGGTAGGGGCAATTTAAAGATGACTATTTTTTACCTATAGTTAAAGGGATCATAGTAACAAGCACTTATAAGTAAAACATCAGCATTATATTTTGACTCAAATGAAATAAGCTTCTTATTATTATACTCTTGGTGATTGGATAATAAAAATGAATTTAGAAGAATTCTAGCCTTACAAACTGACCCCAAAAAAACTGTCCACTTCTGTTATCTCTAGTTAAGTGTCTTCCCATTCCGTTGTATGACCACCATCCCCAACCCTATTTTCACAGTTCATTTCACCACTGTTCATGACATTTTTCTAAGACACAAACATGATTTATATACAAACATTTTTATTCTTTTAATCTGTAGAAGACTTCACAAAAGTTTTTTCTAATTAAAAATATCTTCAATCAATTTTATGACTGTTCTATTTATCAGACAAACCAAATTTTCACTCACTTTGTTTTTGTTAATAGTTAGAGTTTGCAGATCCTTGAGATGAGGAAATACTACACTGTCATCTAATTCGTTGTTGTCTAGCACTAGCTCTTTCAGATATTTGAAGTGTTCTAGGCCTTGTAGTGTTCTATAAAATAAATACATATGTTGCTTGTGTGGAGTGTAGCTGTACCCTTTCAGAGACTGTCACAAAAGACCCTTACATAGCCGTTTTTAATTGTAGAACTCATGTGACAATGGGATAACTTGCAGTGTAATTTACCAATCATTCTGTAATACTTCTAATTGGATCCTATTATATTAACATTTGTATAATTTAAACTAGAATTTTTTATTTTCATGGTTCCCATCCCATCACTGTAAAAATGGGGTCAAGTTTTCAGGAAAATCTGATTCTTGGTCTTTTTAAGAACAATTTTCACTGCAATGTCCTAGTCATAGTCACAAAAGTAATATTATTAAGAGTGTAAGAATTTTGAAATGTAAATCCTGTTTTACTTTAAAAGCTAAAAATACTTATGCACTCAGTCTATTTTAAATTTCAATCAACTTCAAGTGCAAATATGGGTAGAGTCAGGAAACTTACATTAACCTGTTAAAACTCAGATCAAGCCTTGATGTAATGTTGCAATAATCTTCAATGATTTCAAGGGGTATTGATTCAACATCATTACCTAAATAAGAAAGCTGAAAATACAAAAAGAGAACTCACAAATTCAAGTCTCAGTTAATAGATTAGATGCTTAAAACTTCCTTTCCTTAAAGTAAATAAAATGGAGGAGAAAAAGATTTTTTAAATAGAGCTCTTTATTATTTTATTAAAATGTAATTAAATAATTTGATTCCCACACAATGTTTTCCTTGCTTTGAACTCTTAAACATGACCATAAAAAATGCTAGTTAGGATGTGAGAGTTCCAGTTTAGTGAGAGTTCCAGTTTAGTGATAGCCCACTGAACCGTACTGAGAAAATCATAAAATTAAATTTAAAAATTATAATTTTTCTAAATATTGAAAACAATGAGAAACCAAATTACACAATTTATTGCAGATTCCACCTAAAATGAATTCAAAATTTTTGAAAAAAATCAATACTATAGTTATAGACTATACAATACCCATTTCCAAAATGCGGGAAAATAAAAATATTACAAATATAATTAAATGAAATATTAACTTCAAACATTCCACCGCCCTATTAACATTTACAAGAAAAAAAAGTTATATGGGGTCAATTTACGCAATCTGCGCCACTTAAAAGTTTCTGTGTAGGATTTTCTCCCTTTTGTCTATTTTTGGATAGTTACTACAGTTAACTTTTCTTTTTTTAAATACCAATAAATGGTAATCCCTTATTATAGCGCGATTAATTATTTCTAGAGAAATAAATCTGAAACTTCATTTTTACCTATATGGAACTTCATTTTTGTTCAAAAAAGTGTATGATATTAAAAAACAGTACACTTTCATGAATCTTTCGTCTTTCCCTGCGCCATTGTGGAAATCAAGGAGAACTCTTCTGTCTTCAAAAATATGTTATAAAGTATTTAATTGCTGCAAATTATTGTCCTTTCACTAGGGAAACTCACCCTGGGTGAAAATATCAGAGGTATATAAGTGGTATTTTCTCAATAACAGGTGAGCTATTTTCTTTGCCCCAGGCGCCCTTTTCAAATTCGTGACGAAGATGTAGGGTGGTTCATAAATAGGCCAAAATACGTGTAATTAAATACTTATGTTAACAAGGTGTATTATGTGTATCAGGGGAACATAGAAATATTGAAAACAGTAAAAATTAAGACAGAAGATTATAGTATACAGTATACAACATCAACGTCTGCAAAAGTCTTTTTCAGATAACGGTTACAGAAAGACTAAATGGTACAGAACAAATGAAAAATTTAAAAGATATTACCTTTTATGCTCTGGGAAGTCCAATAAAAACTGAGCTGTTTAAAATATTTTAAACAGTATTTCGTCCTTTTAACACAATCAAAAGTTCGTTGAACACATAATAAATTTTTGTGATTTTGCAACAGAACTGAAAGTCCTTTAAATATGATGGAAACAATGCAACACTTGTTCCATACTGTCTTTTTAGTTTACGTTTGGTGCGCATCCATAGATTTTCTATGTTTTGTGTTTGCACATCTGGATCGTTGGGATGCACAAAATTTCTTTCATGCATCACAACTGACTATCCCCATTGGACAATTTCTCTATGTTTCTATAGCCTGTCCATCCATCTGTTATTATGTGTGTTCCTAAACCTGTTGGACGATGTTTTCCAGGGTTCCAGCTGTTCTGTCTGGAACTTCCACAATGAAACATTTTCCAGTGGACATTTCTATCCCACCAAAAACCCAATGGCCTTGACGCCACTCTCCTCTGTGGTATTTTCGATAAAAATATTTGGATTCGTCAACCTTAAAAACCATGGGCTCCCCATTATTGTTAATAAAGCCTCCAATCTGAGTGGCATGCTGGTTAAGATATACCCCTATATCCTCTCGATTACTGTGTTTTGGTTCTGTATTTGAGACTCATGCCTTGTAACATCTTGAGGAAAATCATTTGCAAAACAATCTACGAGAATGACTACTTTAGATAATGGTAGATGGCTCTTAATGAAAAATAAGCCATCTCATACATTTTTCCTCAAACCAAAAATTGAACACATCCATATCTTTTTATCAATCCCATGATTGTACGTAGCGAGTTTACAAGCCACATTGCAATTGCTGCATTCCATTTTGTTCTTTAAATTAGAGTGCCTCTCAAGAAATGTCATTGTTGTATTGATGTTATTTTTTTGCTTCACAAAGTGTGCACATAAACCAAATTTCAGTCAGCATCGCTACATCATTTAAAATTTCCGTTGGATCAACAATTTGAATTCTAGTTAATCTTGGTTGTCCTGCCTTTTTGAACAAAGTGATCCCTCTACCAGTAATACCGCCAAATAAGGCCTTCTTATTCTATATATTCACTAGCCATCACCCTCATTTTACTCGGCGCAAATCAGTCAACTTAAGTGCATTGGCATACAAAAAAGGGGGATTCCTATTATATTGAGACTCTCACACTTTTTATCTTTTGCCTGGCCCACTGTTTTGTGCTGTTTCTCAGGTCAGCTGCTTACACCACGACACTGAAAACTCCTACATTGTCATTCTTTGATATAGTGATGTAATGCGAAGTCCCTGGTCATTCTTTGTCAGATAACTTGATTTACAAGTTAATGATAATGTGTGTCCTCACTGCCTTGGTCGGTAATCAACTTCTAATCCTACCCCTCCCTCCCATCAAGGCCTCAAGAAACTATCTGTATATTCCGAGCAATCTAAAGGACAGGGGGATGGGGGGCAGACGTAATGCCAATCTTCAGTGTCATAAAAACACAACGTTGATAATCTATTTGAAGAGAGAAGAAATACTGGAGATTTCTCCTAATAATTATCAAACACTTTTTAAAAACTTTTAAACTATTTATGTGAGTGTGTGTAACTAGCAAGGTGGGCCCAGGTGGGAAGGACTGATTTTTTTAAATAAATGTTGTTTTAATTAAAAATCCCTTGAACTTTAAAACTAATGAAAGTACATGACAAAATAATTGGAATTGGAAAACAATAAATGATTGAAATACATATTATAGTAGGCACTTTGATGAAAATTTCAAAACATTTTTAAAAATATAAAAATACTACAGCCGTATAGAGCCTGGAGAATAGATTACAAAAACACCAAGATCAACTTTCTAGCTCAAGTGGTTCAAAAGTTATGAATTTTTTAGTAGGGACCTCAAAACCACTTTTTTACTATGGGGATTTCCTCATCATTGTGTGACCCTCATTTTGCTTTTTTTTAAACACCTATAACTTTATTATAAAATGAGACAAAAATATAATATTTACAGGGAACATAGTTAAATAAGAGTACTTCTAAATAAAGCCACAAAATATAAGCTTGTTTTTGTTAATATTCCGCAAAAATTAAAAAAATAATCATTCTTATTTTCCTATATATGATGTATAAAATATGCTGAGTCGTCACTTATTTGTAATTAATTAATTAATTTTGTTAAAATATTAATTTTTTTTAATTTCCCCAAAATAATAATTATAATAATATTCTTCAAATATTCAGTGCATTTGTTTAACATTTATAAGTATAAACAAATCAATAAGTGATTATTTGTTTCAATTAGTTAAAATGGAAGATTACACTTTTTATTTTACCATTTTCTATATATGTATATTATTATTAGTCCTTATAATATGAATGTCTGGGTATGACAAAAAAATCAGTATGTCATTTATTTTAAGTTATTAATCTTGTTTCAACAATCAACACGCATTGTTAGAATAAACTTTGGTGGTTAAAAGAAATTAAATTAAGATATGGTCATTTACTTGAGGTAAGTACAAGTTTTAATCACTTTTCCTTAATAATTTATTAAATAATTCTTGGATTATTGTGGTTGAAAGTGTGTTTTTTCTTTGAAAATACTGCGGAGTATATAATAATTCTCTTTTGGAATATTGTGGTATGTGATTAAATATAGGATATTTCAATATTAAAGGTAAGTGAACATCTTTATAATTAGATATTAGTCTGTATAAATGAACATGTTAGTACCAAAGTCAACTGAAAACAATAAAACCATAAGTAAATTTCATACCAGTTAATTTGCTGATTAATTTATCTAAACCAGAGCCATGTCTTAGCAAGTTTCTGCCTTCATTTTTTGATAATATAATTTTTGAAAAGAATATTTCAATATCCTACATTAGAGAGGGAGTGTTAAAATTGTTAGTAATGACAGAAATAAATTTATTATAATATATTTTATACATGTCTATATTTGCATATATATATGTATATATATATATTATATATCAATATATTGACAGTATGGTTAAAATTGTAATAATTAGCCAAATTATTTAATAGTATTATAGCTATTATAATACTTTTACTAGGCTATCTAAGTCAAGATGAGGAAGTGCTTATCAATCCTGCCTCCTAAGTCTAAGTCAAAGTCCATGGCAACCAACCTCAAAATTAAAATCACTGATATTTCATAAACCAATAATAGTTAAATATTAAATATGTTTAAAATTTTTTTTATTTATTTACAATAACTTATTATTAGTTATATTTCCCATTTATATTCTGGATAACCAATGTAATTAATTATTAACTACCCCACAGCTGCTATCGTTAATTGGTAATAAGTAGACAAGCACAGTGGCCATGATGAATTCATGATGACTTATTACATAGCCTAAAAAATTGACCTCCTTAAACTTTCGTTTTTGAAGCCTACCTATGGTCTACACTCATGAATTTTGGATATGTTGTAAATGAACCTCTAAGCTAAATGAGATTTTAATTGTATTACTGAGCGCATTTTTAAAAAAAAGTTATTGATCAGTGAAGGTAACCTATTTTAACTTCAATTTTCAAAGCTTTAACCTTGAAAACAAAAATCAAATGAACTCTCAATTAACTCAATACAACAAGCAAGATGTCGGCTTTAAGTAATTGGCGGATGAAGAATTTATTATTATGCTAAAAATCGAGTATAAAAGGCGAAACAACGATACCCTCATTAAATTAAAAAGTGGAGGTCGCCATTTTGACAACGAAATTACGATACCCGTTTTTCGGGTATTTCCGGTCGATCCCGAAGTGCCTAATTATAGTTATAAGTTATAGACTTATTAAATTAAGATTTAGTTTTTTAATGAAATTCCTTTTAGAACTTACTTGGTAAAATAAAAATGAAGTTTTTATTTATTTCACTAGAAATAATTATTTGTGCTAAAATAGGGGATTTCATTATAATTTAATAATTAAAACTTAACTTAAACTAATAGTAATTATTAACTGTTATTTAAACGTTATACTTTTTTTTTTTTTTAATTTGGGTTTTAGACTAACAATAAAACAGTAACAGTCTTCAAGAATCTAAAAAAAAAATTTTTATCTTGTAGGATTTTTAAAAGTAGATGAGATTATAAGTTATAAAGTAAAAAAACTTTACCTCTCCATTTTGAAATGTTGGCTTAAAGGAGTCAGAGCTTTTAGTTATTAAATCGGTCGTACCTTGTTTATCCGCCATGTTTATACAAAAAATCACGTGATAAATGTGATCAAGTGGGTAAATATATAAAAACAAACATTTCCAATAGCAGAACAAAGTATGCATTATAATTAAAATTGACATATACGAATATAAATCAATTTTATAAATTCTGCCAAATGAAATTATGTTTTCTTAAATTTTTTATAAATGACAATTTTTTAATAAAAATGTATTCATTTATTTAATTGTTTTGAAAGTATAATAGAGACTTTTATACTCGATACATTCTGTATCCAGCTTTAGCGGGGAAGCAAGGGCTAAACTCTCTCTCTCTCTCTCTCTCTGTCTTTCTCTCTCTCATGTATACATATATATATTATAAATAAATCACTTGATAAACTGTGATTATTTTGGTTTGTAACTGGCAACCTTGTTCCCATTAGTTAAATTAGTTAACGTTCTAGTAAAACTTTGAAAAAGGGATTTTATATTTATGATTATGAAAATGCAGGGTTTTTTTTTTTTTTTTTTTTTAATGAATAAATGAGTTATGGGGCCCAAGTAAATATTATCGTGGTCCACGAGAAAAAAATATAGGGAAAATGAAAGAAACGAAAAGGCTGATAAACACTGGTCTTCAATACTTTCTAGTGTTTGTTCTCAAAAAAAAAAATAATAATTCAGATCACTGACCCCTTGGTTCCATAAGCACATCCTTTCGACCTTACGTCACTCTCAGTAAAGGGTGTGGGGGGGGGGGGGGGGTCTAAGAAAGTGTTACACGGGGTGAGGGTATGTATCTTGTGTAACGTCACATATTTTTTTTTATAATACATTTAAAAAAACTCAAACTGACCGTGATGTTAAACTTTCTCTTATGGTGGATGTATTCTTACAAAAGATTTCACTTTTATAAATTTAATATGTTAACAGTGAAGTGTGTTTTAGATTAAATTTTAATTACTTGTTAATTTTTAAACTTTTTTTAGTTTGATAGTGTGACGTACTTTAGGGGGTGGAATTCTGATCTCTTAGTCATATTATGACTAAGGGAGGGGGTAAACTCTCAAAAAATTGCGTGACATACGCTACGGACGGCCACTTACCCACTCACCTCCTAATCATAATTTTAAAGAGACACTGACTACTAGGCTTAAAGCCTAAGTACTTAAATATGTATTTCCGAGGCTAGGCCTAAATGGGAAATTGACTTCAAATTAGTGTTTATCTACGATTATTTTACGCAGGGCTGGATTAAGCCATTTTAGTGCCCAAGGCACAAACCCACATGGGTGCCCCATTCTGCCCGAGGCCCATGATCTTTCACTGACCGCAGGGCTGCCACTCACTTTTTAAAAATTTCCCACGATTTCCCAAGATCATATAAATATATAAGAGTTTTCTTTAAAAGGGGTTTTCTATGTAGTAATTAATGCAATAATGGCTTGAATTAATGAGCCTGAAACTCGGGGTACAGTAATTGACTGAAATTTATTTTGAAAGACATTTTTAAAAAATCTTTATCACAAAAAAAAATAAATAATTAATTTTGGAAAAAAAATATATTAATTTATAATCCAAATGATCAATACCCACCCCACTGGAGTTAGGCTACTAAATTAAATATCACCTCCAAATTTTATGGTAAAAATATCATCTACATATGTAATAGAAGTCACTTTTAAACAAAGCTCACAGAGCTAATCAACACAGAAATCTCTTTACAACTATTAAGTCTATTACAAGGGCAAAAGGTTCATCATCAAAACATGTTTTTTTCTTATTGTAAGTCTGTTGATTAGTCATGGGGTTTGCAAAGCAATAAAGCAGAATTTAATAATAATAATTGTAGTTAAAATGCATTGATATTATACGAAGACAATAAGTATTTTTTTAAATTGTAAATTTACATTTGAATTATAATAAAAAAATTTCAAACAAAATACTGTTTAAATGAACTTTTCAGTTATAATCCTACAATGTATACTTTTAATATCTTAATTACCTATCTGTAAATGCACAACTATTTTTTTCCAATTGATGAAAATTAGGCTGGATTTTTTAACAGATGCATCTTATTATAGTTTAAACACATTGTAGAAGTAACTGAAATTCATCAAATTTTACTATCGATTCTTGATTGAACACTGTCGTTCCCTCTTTGGCTTGTACTGTTTTTCGTATGGTTACTAATGTATAATAGCCTAATGATAAAGTTTCCGAGCCTACTGCCCCCCCCCCCCCTCACAAATTCTATAATATTAATAGTCTATATTGATTTCAATTGCGATTTCAAGATTTATTATCAGTTTATTTATTGTTGAGACTGTTCTATGCATATGGTGTACATGGTCAATTTGATAAACTTTAAACAACTGGGTGTAATTTTTAGTATTCAATGTAAAAAAAAATGAAGAGAAAATTGAATTTCTTTAATAATTAGCTTTTTAATACATCACAATATTAACTTTAATTTCAG
The DNA here is from genome assembly GCA_964017045.1 of Omphiscola glabra. Lineage (NCBI taxonomy): Eukaryota > Metazoa > Mollusca > Gastropoda > Lymnaeidae > Omphiscola > Omphiscola glabra. The sequence continues at coordinate 18,069,228 of OZ024795.1, forward strand.
AAGATTTCTTATTTATTTATGAATGGTTTAAAAAATTTAAACAAGAAAGGAGTTAAAACAATACATTTTTTCCTTGTTACTTTAAAAACTATTTTGCTTTATTTTCACTTAAATTTTATCACATATGTTGTTTGCGTTTTTTCAAAATATGTAAAAAATCTTCCCCCTTGTAATATTTCCCAAGGTTTTGCCTGATTTTCAAAATTATTCCCCAGATCCCAATGGGGGTCATGAATGCCCAAGATCTTGGGAAATTTCCCAAGGTGACCGTGACCGCTGGTATGTTCAATAATATGCAAAGAAAACAGTTGTTAAATGTTTGTAGTTTGTACTACTATCACCGATATAAAACCTACAATAAAGTATTTCTGTATTAAAATTAATAGTTAATAAATTTTGAAATAATAATAGACAAAAATACTTTATTTTTTATTAGATGAAAAAATTAAAAAGATATTGTCATTTACATTTTAAAGTTGTTTTTTCTAGATTTACATCTAGCAAAGTTTTTGAGTATATCGTCAAAGTTAATTTTGCGCAACACATCTGGCTCGATCATAAGCAGAGATAAGGAATGGAGCCTTTCTGGTTTCATTGTTGAGCTATTTGGATTTTTTGTAAGTTTCAACTGAGAAAAAGAGCGCTCATTTGAACAGTTAATAACTATTAATGTTAAAAATATGCCAAAATATAGAAGTTAATTATATAATTTCTAGCCAGATAACAAACAATAACATTTTAAAAATAATTCATAGATCCATACATACAAAAGTTACTTGTAACAAAATATATATTTACTTACAGTTAAAATCTTGCTATGCCAACTCTAAATCAGCTTAAATCTTTCTCAAAAGTTTCTGTTTTTAGTACTAAGGGGTACCCGGTCGAATTAATTAATTAATGTTATTATTTTAATATTATTTATTGAAAATATAAATATGGTTTAAATTTTTTTATAAAACTTCCCAAAAATGTTTAAAATTCGAATACGACCGCATTATTTATTTACAAGCCGAGTGAGTCCGCATGGTCCGCATTTTACTCATAACCATTTCCCATGAGTTTTTTCAATTTTTTGTGCGCTTAATTTTTAAACATTCAAGATTGTACCAAACTTGAATGTGAATTTTTATTATAATGTTTTTCTTCGTTTTCATAGCACTTGTTCAATTTTCAGTTGTTTCTGGACTTAATTTGTTCAAAAAAAATATTTTTTGAGGACTTATGGTGCCCCCAAACGCTTGGTTCCCCAGGCACGTGCCTTGTTTGCCTAATGGTTAATCCGGTCCTGATTTTACGTATATAGCGTGACACATTAAACCATTAAAATTATTGTTTAAATTTATCACTATTTTAAAACAAAGGCTTACCATGTATTCAAAGGTAGAAAGTGGGACCTTTGGGAGTATGTATCACCACTTGCGTCCAAATTGGGTGAAAAACACGGGCGATACTTTTATCATACCAGCGGCGCAATTTTGGGAGTATACCATAGGCGACATGTAGTCAAGCTAATCCACAAGGTATCCCATAAGGTCTAGATAGCCACAATATGTGTGTTGGGTATTTGGTGAGAGAAAGACTATTCATACTTTCATATTTCTCACTTGACTCTACCTTCTAAGAAATATTGTTGTTTTTTTTCCCAAATCTCTTAACAACATAGCAATGTCGACTTTATCGTAGTATGCTCGTAGACGTGGGAAGATTGCAGACCACATTCTAGCTCAGCGGTTCTCAACCTTCCTAATGCCGCGACCCTTTAATATAGTTCTTCATGTTGTGGCGACCCCCAGCAACAAAATTATTTGTGTTTCTACTTCATAACTGTCGAGTATATGAGTTTTCAGAAGTTCTTAGGCGACCCCTAGGAAAGGGTCGCGCAACCCCCAAAGGGGTTCGCGACCCACAGGTAAAGAACCGCTGTTCTAGCTTATAAAATCTATGTTCTAACTGGGTGAAGGGTGGGTCATTTGTTACATGCTGAATAATTGTCCCAAGGAAAAGCTTCATTTGTACACGTGAACACATTCCTAAATAGACCCTCGTAGTGAAAAGCTTAGAACTGACCAGTCTTCACACATCAAATTATTGTATCTCAGTTACATTAAATATTAAATTCTTTTACTCATTGTCAATATCATAACTTGGTATCGCGACTATCTAAAAATAGGACAAATAAATTTTGAGATTGAAACCGGGTCTAAATTCAAAACCGTCAGGGACGCTGGGGCAAGTTCCCAGACCAGAACGATCCTGGTATTAAGTTTTGATAAAGACCTTGTCAAAGATTTTGGAGGGATTTCTAGACAACAAGTTTCTCAGAATACAACAACCTCTTGTGCACTTAAATAAGTATAGTGCGTAAATATCACCCGTTAGAGCTCGTTTCTTTTTAAATAAAAAGAAAAGCTCCTAAGTATAAAAATAATTTTCTTTAAAGACATCAGTGGCGCCAGTGGAGTAACTAGGGTTGGTGTCACCCTGTGCGGTAAACTCATGGTGTCACCCCACCCCTGACTTTCAGGATGAATTAGCGCTACTTCTTGTTAAAATAAGTTCACAGTATACCAATGACATGAACAAAAACAAATTAATTTAAGGTAAAGGGGTAAATGTATTTAAGAACTAAAGCAACGTTAAGTTATAGTTATCTTTACATTAAATTTACTTTTTTTTTTAAATTTTCCTTTTCTGGTATTCAAAGCTGCAAACCTGTTAATCACTTGATCAAAATCAATATCCTTCCCCGTATCCCTTTCAAGTGATAAAAGAACCAGATCAAAAAGCCTTGACTGTTCCGTGGCGGATCGTAAATAGCTTTGATAGCTTTAGTTGAAATAGCTCCGCTCACATGAAGCCACAGACACACAGATCGTAAGAAACAGTTGAAGGATTAGCTAGAGTAGTGGAATAGCTTCTAGGAAGTCCTGTTCATCTATGAATTTCAAAACATAAAATACTGAACAGTCCATGACTTTGTGAAATTCAATATCAGCTGCCTTTAGGTGTCTTCTAAGCCTTGGTATTTCTTTCTTAGTTCATCTTCTGATCTGATAACTCATCAAATAAAGAGGTTAATTTTGGAACGGACACCAATACCTCATCTACACTTGCTGATAATGGAATCATGGGTTAAACAGTCCCAGACATATTTGATACTTCTTTGATCTCTGAAAATATTATCTGGAGTTCAGAATGAAAGCGATCAATATACTATAGCATATCCCTACTGTTTTATTCTCGCTGAGAAAGTCCAGCATCTATTAATTGTTTTTCTCGCCATTCTTTTCTTAAACTTTAATCTTCTCTCTACCGAAATACAATATTGGTCTTGTTTTAAAAGTGCCCTATCATTAGCATGTTCCACCAAGTGACAGCGCTTCTAGTGCAGAAATAATCTTAAGGCCTCTAAGTTGGTCCTCAAGGAGATCAGCTCAAAGGTAAAAGTAGCAGCTAAACGTGACATCACGGACAGTCTGTAAAAGACTTTGTGCTGTACCTCTTGTATCCAAATTTTCAAGAGGATCACATCGAGCTTCAATCGCTGTCACACATTCTTCAAACTTACCTTTCACTGTTTTAACAGCAGCTCGATGAGCACTCCAACGTGTTGTTTACAGTATTTTCACCGAAATCTCACCACGGACCACAGCTGGTGTTTTAATTCCCCATTTCTGACGCAACAACCTTGAACTTTTAATAAAGCACGCATTTGGATTGGTTACATGTGTGAATAATTTACGTGTGATCGATAATCCTTTTATGAAATTCGGTTAGACCGAGAAATGTGTGCTCTGTAAATATGAAATCTTTCCATTTGGTGTCACCCCCTGAGATGGTGTCACCCGGTGCGGTCCGCACCCCCTAGTCCTAGCTACGCCACTGCTATATGGTCCACTTCTTGTATAGCCAAACATATTAAATGAAAATCAGATTATTTTAAATTCAAGAAAATAATTTTAATTACTAATATCGCGTGCTTTTGTATATATGCGGAGAAAGAAATATAAGAGCGAAGTGGAATATGTAATATAGCCTACAATATATTTTTTGCACTGGACAGAAGATAATTTTTCTTTTTTAATCTTAATATCATTTATAATTCAGTATTGTTTTGTTGTCGATCACCAAGACAAAGCTAGGAAATACTTAACAGATAAACAGAAATTGGAAAACCTGCTAAAGTGCCTTATTGGGGGACTGCACTATTAAAAGACAGAACCATCTAATGCAACTCTTAATATGATGTTTCGGCTAAAAAGGCCTTCTGTGGTAAACAATACAAAACAAGAAAGACGAATTATTTGAAATTTACAAATGTCCTTTATTCCCGCGGATTCATTGGAAATAACAGAAAAACGGCTCCAAAAGAAGAGCTGTAGACTAGTGTAGACTTTCTTCTTCTTTCGCCTCTTCGTCCTCGAGGAACAGCAGCCGATCTTCATCGACGTCTGTGATCCTTCCTAGGACATAGGTCGCCTAAAAGGGTCATCCAGGCATCTCAATCCTGAGCCAATCTCTCCAGCTTCCCCCAAGTGTGGCCAAGTTTCTTGGTATCTGCTTCCACTTCACGGCGCCAAGTGTTCCTCGGCCTGCCTCTTTTCCGTTTTCCTTGAGGGTTCCAGCTCAGGGCTTGTCTAGTTATGCTGGAGGGAGGTTCTCTGAGTGTATGGCTGATCCATCTCCATCTTCTCTGGAGGATCTCTTGTTCTACCGGTTTCTGCTTTGTCCGCTGCCCCAGTTCCCTGTTGTAGATTTTAGTAGACCCAAAATGATACAAAAAATGATAAAAGTCCTTCAAATTCCTTCAAATTCCAGCCATTCAAACATTTGAAAATTTAAAATGAGAAAGTTTCGAATGAATTTTTTTTAAAAGGGCAATTTTTATCACCCGTCCGTAATTATCATTTATAATTTCAGTGCTGGAACCTTGAAAATATCCATCATTTTTCTTCTCATTAAAGACTTAACTTTATACGTAACTAAAATCATTAAAAATTTATTTCCTTTTCGAACCGGTGTGCTAAAAAAGGCTGGGAAAGCGTCAAGTCCGAAAGACAAATTTCCGTTATTCCCGCGGATTCATTGGAAATAACCGTAAATGGGTCCCAAAAGACGAGCTGTAGACTCCAGTGGGACCCAAAATGATACAAAAAAGGAGAAAAACCCTGAGGCTGACCATGAATTATTCCTTCAAGCATTTGAAAGTAGGTTTTTTGGTTATTTTTCATAAATAGATATATCAAAGATAGTCAATGTTTACATATTTTCTTTGTCGAGTTATGACCTATTATCGATAGTCGGCATCAAAATAAAATGATGGTTAAAATTGACTGAATGGACTATACTGTATAGCTGTCTGCTATAGTCATTGTTATAATATTAAAAAGGATGACTGACAAGTTTGTAGTAAATTAAATATTTAGAGCTATCCATAAAATATAGTATAGCATTTGGCATTATTTTGTCTAATGGCAGACTACAACAGTTACAGTACAGAATTTAAATTTAATAATTTATCAAAATTGTAAATGTTTATTATAAATATTTATTTAATACCAGTTTTTACAATGGAAAATAATCTCTTCTGCTGAAAAAATTTACCACAAAATTTTAAAATCTTGCGCCATCAACTCTTAAATCCTGAGATTAGCACTTAGGTTAAAATTGACTTAAAACTAAGTTAAATAATAGTTAAGTTAAGCCAAGCTTTAACTTTAGTAACAAATCCATTTGAAAGAGTAACTCAAAGAATTGAATAAAGAACATATTTGTTCAAAGTTACCATCAATTTTAAACCGCTACTCTGTTCGTCACTGTGTGTAGGTACTTCGCCGAAGCAAGGGACACTCCTATAAAATTTGTATCGGAAATGGAGGTCGGCGCAATGAAATCTGAGTTTTTAATTTTTTATGTGCATGTAATTAGAATAAATCAGGCGTCCTTCTGGTCCATAATTAAGGTCAAACTCCGCCCATTCACGTTAGGAGAAATGTTGACCTACATTCCTATTAAGTTATTTTTTTCATTAAAACAACTATAAGTGAGCAAAATCATATGTTAATATAAGGCATCTTTGCATTAAAAAATTCGGTCTAAATATTCAGGGTAGGTTTTTCATATTAAATGTAGATCTGCATAATATATTGAAGTATATGTGTGCAAAATTTCATTGCGCTAGCTCAAGTCACATTTTCTCAATTCTCTCCAACGTTGACCTCATTATGCACAGGTCGCCCAGGCCATTTTGGATTAGTGATCACGCCCCCTTTTAAATGGCGAAAGACGCCGATACCACTATATACTTCAAAATATTTGATAACTTGTGTTTCAGAATGCATTTAAAAGAGATTTAAACTGGAAGGTTTTAATTTGAGTTTTAAAAACCCGGTAGAGTCCATATTATTAGCTATCAGAATTCTCCGTGTGCAAAAGGTCGTCATGGGCAACCATTCACAGCCCTTGCATAATGGCAGTACTACCTCAGAGTTTCATTCATAAGAGTTTGCCGTGTGCAAAACTATTCAACCATTGGTCAGAGAAAGTTTTAATTAATTAGTCATGTGCCAAAGTTGAAAGTTCAAAATAAGTAGATCCCAAACAGTATTTTAGGGGATGCATTGCCTTATATATATATAGACTATATAGCTTGGCTTATAGTGGTATAATGGACGCTGTAGATTTGGTAAACAGAAAAGCCTTATATTAATACATTATATTAAATTTACTGGTATACAAAGTGCATAGTTAGATAAATTATAATTGTATAACATTATTTTTTAATACAGCATTAGTTCTGAAAATAAAAGTCGTATAAAATTATCATTAAAACGAGAGTTATTTAGCTCGTGACGCGAACAGCAGAATTGGGTCACAGAATGTGGCAATGCTGTCCATGTTAAAAAATGACAAACTAAGTCGTACTTTAAAAATTCATAACTTTAAAACTACAACAGCTAAAAATATGATTTTGTTGTTATAATTCTGTTAAAAATTAGCTCTATTCAACTATGCCATTGGTTTATTTTACAAAAATTGTTGAATTTTTTACCAAAGTACCTACTGTGTGGTTGGTAGGCACCCCAATACTCGCTTGGCGGGCAGTAGAAAGTCGCTGGTTACTCGCCAACTATCACTTACACTGATCAGCTGGCGCTGTCGGTAGTTGTCGGGACTTAGCGTTGTTTTGCGTCACTTCTTAAAATAGACAAACCTCCTTATTTTAATTTTATACCCACGGTGCATGACGATTACAAGGATATAAATAAAGGGGAAATCCGACTACGCTGAGAAGATCTGATGGAAACGGAAAGTGGGGTAAGTGATTTCGCTGTGCTTTTTTCTCTTTTTGAAATTGTTAATTCACTTGAAAATTACTTTGATGCATAGATGATATATTCTTAAAAAAGAATCACTTCTTAAAAACAATACAGATTATAGCGGGAATTTAGGACTTGTCCCGAAATGTGACAAAAAGTTTAAGTTGACCAAGTGGTGACCATTTTTTCCTCTTAATCTACCGGAAGAGGGTAATCTCTAATGTAAACAGTGGTTATTTGAAACATTGGCTAATTCCTATGTGTGGTCCCTCGATTTCATTTGCGTGTTTATTGGGAGTCACTGCCCTTTGTTTATGTTTTGAGATTTAGGGTGAGGGATAGATTTAGGGTTCAGGTTAGGGTGAGGGATAGATTTAGGGTTGGGGTTAGGGTGAGGGATAGATTTGAATCGTCTCAACCAAGATGGCGGCCATAGTAAAATGTGAGGTACCAGTAACGTGCAATTACCCATTTTTTTAAACAGTTTAATAAATATTTCATGTATTATAAAATAGTAGTTTGATAATCTAAACGAACACTTTTAATAACGGATTATTAATACAGTAGAACCCGGTTATGTCGACAGCCTCAGGGTTTGCCAAAAAGCGTCGAGATAACCGATGATCGAGATAAACGAAAACCAATATGGCGGCAAATATTAACATGTGCTTGAAATCTCTTTATGTACTTGATGTGCGTTAATAAATGAGAATGTACATGCATGTGTTTTTGGAGTTTTTTTTTTTTACACAATAGCGTTGCCGTTATTTGTTTGATGAAGCAATCGGCATGCTATAAAAATGTACATATATGTTTGCTAACAAAATATTGCAGTTATCGTATGCCCGTATACTATTGCTTTGTATTTTCATAAAGAGATCGCTGTAGTGGTAATATTTAACATGACATAGTCACAACACACTGTAGTCCGCCAACATGTCTTTCCGTGCTGTGACGTCATTATTTCGCTCGGCGGAACCAACCCTCCCCCACCCGCAGATAGCTAGTTCACTGTGACACACAAAGCAACAATATGACCATCACGATCAATACGATACGTTGCGTGATATTTTAATAACCTTGGACACACCTACCAATCCCCCTACCCATGTGTCTCGTATGCCACAAATTTCCTTGACAATCAACAATGCACTGCTAAGGTGGGGTTGTTGATACAAACGCGAAAATATGGTAGTGAGATGGTGAAGTGGCATCGATAACTAACATTTTCAAAAGCTGACGATTGGTCATGGGGATCGAGATATCCAACGTTAAGTGGCAAATTTGGTCCTCTTTTGTGCTCGAGATATTATGGTTCGGCGACATAAAAGAATCGACATAACCGATGAGAAAATGCTAAGACAAAGAGAGAATTTGGCGGTTCCACTTCAAAAACGTCAACTTAATAGGGTTGGCGAATTAATTGAGGTCGAGATAAGCGGGTTCGACTGTAATAGTTTTATTTAAGGCCTTATATAGTTCATATATGAGTAGGCTTTGGCTCAATAATACATAAATGATAGACTATTATTTTATTATGTATAATATTAAATATATATTAGTATAGTCTATAGAAAAAATAAATTAAGATAGCCTCTAGTCCAGCGGTTTTCAACCTGTGGGTCGTGACCCCTTTCCCATGGGTCGCCTAATACCATCTGAATCTGAAAACACATATACTGTATACTCTACAGTTATGAAGTAGAAATAAAAATAATTTTTTGGCTGGGGGTCGCCACTTCATGAGGAACTGTAATAAAGGGTCGCGGCATTAGGAAGGTTGAGAACCACTGCTCTAGTCCTATGTTATAAACAACTATAAATATCCATCAAATAGCAAACATTGTGTGGCCTGTTAAAAATAATAAATCAATTTTTTATGTACCGGTATTCCTAATATATTATTAATTTCTTTATTGTTTTTTCAATAGGATTGATTCAACACAAGAGGACATGCATTGCCAACCTGGAGGAGATCATCAAACAATCCAATTTGATATTAACAATGGAGGAAGATGTTTTTAATCTAACAATTGAGGATGAAGTGTTGCTTGAGTTCCAGAGCCATGAACCATATCCACGATATTTTGAAACAGTTGCGGCTCTGTCAATAGGATTTGAGACATGTCTTTTCAGATATCTATGAAGATTAATGACACTTGGGAATTTGAATTGTCAATATATATTTTTACTGAAAATTTCATTGCAGTAGCTCTTAAGTTTAAAAGTTATGTATTTAAATGTAAAAATATCACAGCCGTGGTCACTTTTCATGAAATAATTTTTCTAATATTGCATATATTTTTCTGATCAGCATTTTATTTATTTTAAATTTGCCTTACTTTTAGAAGCATATTATCTGTTTGTATTGAAAATTTTATAGCAATATCTTTATTGGTTTAGTAATTATGTCATTTTTTGTAAAATTAAATTTTCCAACAATTGTCGATATCCACGCCATATGCTAATAAAGTCATATTTGATTAAATATTATAAGTTAATGCACAATTCATGTGTTTTGTTGAACATTATATTGTAAATGTCTCCTCCAAATTTGAGCGCTCTGACTTTAATAGCCAAAAGATACAAGCAAAAAAAGTACAAAAAAAGCTGTAGACTAGTGTAGACTTTGTTCTTCTTTAGCCTCTTCGTCCTTGAGGAACAGCAGCCGATCTTCATCGACGTCTGTGATCCTTCTCTAAACCACCTCCTCTCACTTTCTTTTCCTGTGATATTTTATTTATAATTCTGTTAACAGCTTTTGTCAACTTATCCTTGCATTGATTTTAATATTCTCCATAGGTACTGTAAGTGAATGAAGAAGTTTGGTTTTGTTTACTTATGATAACCCTTATTCTGTTAGATGTTTTTATGTTGTAATTTAATTAAATATATTTTTGTTAATTTTACGTTGATGTATCTTTGAAAATGTTTATTTAAAATGTATTTTTTCTTTTGTTTAATTAGAACCAACTCAGATATATCGCTATTTGCGAACAAGAAGCATTGTTTTGGTGAGTTATATTTACATCCATCATAATCGGTAATTCTTTAATAATTAATGACAGAAAAATTATTAAAAATTATCTACCCAACCCCCAAAATAAATCAAACTCTTTACAGATACTCCTGTTGACTTTTAGTTTAAGAATTTATTGAATCTTTGATAATATTTATAATTATTGAAATAGCCAATCAATGGGTGATGGTTTATTTGATATTTAAAAAAAAAAGTTAAATTACTGTATTAATACAAATTAAAATGCCAGTTTAAAGTATCACAAGACTAAAAGAAAAAACAACGAATCCACCTAGCTGAAGTGAGGGTATTGATTTATTGTATCTGTAACACTGCACATGTTACTTTTTTGTTTTGGGTGAAAAGAATATATTGTGTTGTGCTCATTGGTTTTGCTTGTGACTAAAAAATTATTTTTTATGTTGAGGAAGGGTCACTTTTATCAAGAAGCAAAGTTATGCTAAAAGATAACTAGAGAAGCAATAAAGAATAAAAATTATGTATTATTTTCTTTCAGCCAATTTTCCTTCCAAGAACACTGTCTTATATGAAACAGAGACGATCAGTTTCAAATACAAAGCGGTGAGTGGGTCTGTCTTAACTTTAAAATAAGCAGAGACTTTTACATCTATACCAGCCATTATAATTTTTTGAGTTAGCTAATAAAAATTATTTTTTTCAATATTTAAATTATTTCCCACAGGAAGACTTTCAAGGTTGACTCAATTTTAGGATCAGTTGAAGCAAAATTAGAAAAGGATGCAGTCTGTAAGAGGTTAGTCAAACTTAAGTTTGGCTTAATTATTCTAAACTTCCAAAAGGGTTCCTTGTGCCCATTTTTTAAATTTTTATTTTTAATGCAACTTTTTTTTGTATCAATGTATTATTACAAATTGGGGGGTCAGTAATTTTAAAAGACATAAAATTATAATTTATACCAGTTTAATGTACAATTATACATTCAAATGGGCAGAAACTCCTATGCCTTATATAGTGAGAGAAAGTAGAGTTATTTATTTCATATCAATAATACTGCTTTTTTGTTAATACAATAAACCTCAGCCCTTTTTTGAAAAAGTTATTGGGAGTTAACTGTATTCAACCTTTATAAAACATGATTAAACTTAGCTTTTAGACTAAGCATTTTTAATTAAGTTAGACCAGTATTAGTCAGTTGGTCTTTTTTTGTATATCTTTAAAGGGTACGTTTTTATATTTATAGCTGTGATAATATAAATGCTGTAAACTTTAAACAATTTTATCACCAGATTGAGGTTAGAAACCCTACAGCTTTCGTTTTCTGGATTCCACATTGCAGATTGTAAGTAATCAATCTACATTATTTTGGTTAGCTCTTGGTCTTAAATGTATTAGTTGCAAATTATGTTTTATGGCAAGGCACTTAAATAAAAAAAAATACTTTTTGTTGTTAATTTTTTACCTTTTGTCCTTTCCTGTTGCAGTTGCCACAGAGGCAGAGTTTGCTGATGTTGAAGTTTTGCTATTACGTGTTTGTCAAAAGAAGAGAAAAGTAAGCATAAATTTAGATAGCTGTTTGTCAAAAGAAGAGAGAGGTAAGCGCAAATTGAGACTAGTGTTATCCTGTCTTTTAGATAATTAATCTGTGAAAAAATTATTTTTTTCTTTTTTGTTTTTTCAGGAATCTTCAGTACCAATAGTTCCCATAAACCTAGCAAAATTAAGAGTACCTGTCAATCCTAAACCTTTAGCAGTTTACCCAGATCAGGTTCTCGAAATACCCAGTGATACATTTGCATATAAAAATGGACATGTAGTAAGATCTCATGTCTTATTATTTAGAGTGCAGTGTGCAACGTTAAGAGAAACTAGTAGCTCTGGAATTAATGGAGAGAGTCATTCACCCAGTAAGTCATTCATTGTTACACTTGAATCTTTTATTTGTGCAAATTAACATTTAAATGTAGCTAATTCTTTTAATTAAAATAGAATGTTTAAATTTTGTATTAAAGATCGGTGAAAATAATTTGTCCTCTTGTAATTTGTACATTTCTCTTATATCATGAATTTTAAATTCAAATATACAATTATTTCAGGTGAACCTCCCATTAAACGTCGTCGAAATGGAAGAATTTCCTCTTTGGAAGAAGAGGTTTTAACATTTTGTAGAGAGCTTGTAGTTTATGATAAAATCAAAACCTGTTTATTGACACAAGGAAAGTATGAATTAGGAGTACAAACATCTGATGGCACAGAGAGACTTAAGCTTAATAAAGTATGGGAATCCTTTACTGGCAAGGTAAATTACTTGTCATTGAATGTTTTTTGTGATTTAGCAGATTTTTTATGGTCATTGAATCATTTTACTGTAGCGTAAACTTTATTTAGGGATTTTAAGTGATCTACTTTGAAGTCTTCAAGCTTGAATCATTAACAATAGCACTAATGTTGAAAATTATTATTTCTTTTTGTGGATTTACTTGTGTTATGATATAGTAGTCGTGGGATAGGTATAGGTGCAAGACGTCTTTGTGAAGACCTGATCGTGCTCAGTACATACTGAACAGTGGAATCAGTAAGTAAACAACACCAAGACAGTAAACTCGGTCTTCACTAAAAGCCACAAGGTTGTCAAACAGAACAAGACACTATCCCTACAAGGCAACATACTTTTAAAAAAAAATGTTTAAAAAAAAAAACGTGTTCAAAACTGGTCAAAAGGCTGGCTATTACCTCATGGGGCGGTGACAAACCACACTACGCCAGTTGTACATAAGATTGGTGAGGTCAGTGATGGAATACAGTGTTGTACTACAGTCAATTTGCATCAAGACAGTACAGCACTCTCTTAAAAAAAGTACATAGCCCATATCATTTTGGAAAGTCTAAGATTTACTCCAACAGCAGCAGTGATGGAGAACAGCTTTGTGCTACTCTCCTTTTGCGGCAAGACAGTACAGGACTCTAAATCTTAGAAGAGAGGCAGCAGTCTTTGAGACATTTAAAAGGTACAGAAGGCTATACAAGCAACATCGAAATTGAAAAATGGAGTCTGAACCATAAAATTAAACAGAATCAATACTAGATGTTGGCTCTGAAATGGAAGAGAAACACCACCAAACCAACAGACGAAGTCTTGCAAATCATACCTAAAGACTTATCCCCAAACCAAGTATTGCAAACTTCTTATAAAAAGACAGACCTAATCAAAGAAATTGAAAAGTATGGACCCTGCAGAAAAAAAACAGCATGCTACGCATAGGATATAATTCAAATATACATGCCCATATGGCTACTGCTTCTAAATCATGGTGATTTGTTACTTATAAATGATCAAATTACCTTAAACATTTTTTAATTTAAAAAAAATATTCAGAATTTAAAAAAAATGGAAATTAAGAGAGTTCTCTGCATCATAGGTAAATTTTGGTGAACAAGTGTCATCCTAAAACAATGTCTTAGCTCAACATTTGTCAAAATATAGACATGGACCTATGAGTGAATAATTTTTATTTCTAAAATCGGGTTGGCATACACCTAAACTCTAGTAAATCTAATTATGTGATGTGACAGCTAATCATAACCATTTTTTTTATATCTTAGTACTAAGAGTAAAAGCAGAATAGATAGATTACTATATAGCTCACTGTCATATTTATTGTAATTATTTATAAGCAAAAAAAATGATTTTGAAAATTGAAAAACAAAACATGTAGTTTGACGGACATCTTTTGACCATTCAAAGTTTCTGGTCATTCTTATTCTGTTATTCTTGAAAGCTCTTAATATATTTCTAGGAAGCCGTATAATTGAAAATCAATTTTAATACTGTTTTCCAAAAACTTTTGTGATCTGTTTTCTTAGAAAATGTATGTGATATTAATAATTTTATTATACTTTTCCTGATTTATTCCATGTGTGTTGCAAAATTGAGCAAAAGAAATGTTACATACTGTTTTATGGTTTAACAAAATAGATATTAGTGTCATGTGAAAAATTATAGTTAACTTGGTATATTACATATACTAATATCTGATATTAAGTAGAAACTAAAATATGTAAAAATAAAACACAAACTATTTATTTACTGCATGTGAATACATATAAAAATAGAAAGGTTAATAAATTAAACCACACACTTTCATAATCTTGTAAGTCTCTTGAAGCTCTTGTATCTCTCTCTACCAGTCACGTTTGACTGTCTTATTTATAGTCTGTGGGGGAGTTTTTCCTCAAATTGAACCTTTAGTATAGAAGGGCATGCAATAATTCTCCATCTCTATTATCTACTAGTAAATTCAAGAGAAGTTGGGTTTCAATGATGACCTGCCAACACATGGAAAAGTTAATTGGTTCAGTTACACAAACAAAAGGGGAGATAATTTTACAGTACAACTGGACTGAACCAAAATTGGGTTTAACAAAATCTATGTATATAGGGCAATAACACTCAATTTAAAGACTATCAAAATTGGCACAATTTCTAATTATTCTTATTTAAAGAAATATAAGCATGAAAAGCTGGTTTTTATTTTAAATTATTTTATGTTAAAAATCATCTTTTTTTTCAGAATGTGAGACCCTTAGAATTGTTCACAGACTATCCGACCCTCAAGTTTACTCTGACTTGGCTTGAACATGAAGAGAACAATAAAAAATGTCTTGAAAATACCGCACAGTCACGTGTCCCTCCCCCTCGCTGTGATCTTATAAACGGAACCTCAGATTTCTCAGCAGCATTTGAGAAATGTAAGGTTTATCAGAGGGGTGTAATCAAAGGTTTGCCTTTTGTTTTACCCCATCTCTTTCTTGTTGTTTTCCTTGCCAGCACTTTTAAGTATTCAAAATAACTTAATTCAAGCAAAGACTGCACATTTTTTCATCCCATAACAAATAAAACACTTGGCTTGCACAACCTCAATAATCTAGCAACTAAGTGCATGTTTGTGCCTGTTCACCCTGTGACTTAACTTATAAACGCTCTTATTTGTAATTCAAGTTTGATGGGACCTCAAAATGTTATTTCCAATCAGGGGTGAAGTCAGAGTACACAGGTCCCAAAACTAGAGACAGAGAGGGAAGTACTCAATTGACACCAAGAAAGCGACTGCGCGTTTTCTATCAGTTCACCCACAATGATTGCACCCAGCAGGAAACTGAGGCAAGAGATGACCTCAGGTGTCCATGGTGCTGTCTATCATGCCAGCAGTTATACAGTTTGCTCAAACATTTACGCCTTTGTCACTCTCGATTTAATTTTTTGTACATCGTAAGTATCATTTCAGTGCAAAAGTTTTAAAGGGCATATTGCCAACTGTACATTTTGACCAAATTAAAATAAGTTTTTGAATTTAGTTAAATTCATTTTGAACCATTTTGAACCAATGCTACTTTTTTAATATAATGAAACAAGCATTCTCCCTTTTTAAAAATTGAGAATTTAATATTTCAGCCCCATCCTAAAGGAGCTCGCATTGATGTTTCAATTAATGAAAGATATGATGGATCTTATGTTGGAAACCCTCAAGATATTCATTCCCATGTAGGCTACGCCTTCAGTCGCAGCAACCCAGTTAGAAGGACACCTATAACACATGTTATTGTTTACAGGTAATTTGCAATACTAGTAAAAAGTGCCTTAATGCGCCAGGTCATTGGATTAGGAAATGTTTTAAAAATATTTGAATCACATGCCTGTCATTTAAAAGTTATACTAGATTTTACTTAAGAAAACTTGTTTCAACAGTGTTCATGTGTGTTTTATTTATAGTTTTTACTGCTTCGTTCATCATACAAATAATTTGTATACATTCCTTCTGCAAATAACCCTCACACCCCTGACCTTAATCAAGTTTATTAAGTATTTGTCTATTGTAAATTTATTTTTTACATTGTTTCTCTTTTATAGACCTAAACGTGCACCACCATCATTATCTGAATTCCAAGAGGCAGAATCAGAAAGTGGACTCAACAGACAACTTATTCAGGGGCACAACAGGTTGTTGATTTATTAGAAAAATTAAACAAGTCCATAAACTTAAATTGTGAAACTTTTGACTGCTTAATTAATTAATTTTAGTTCAATTTATTTGAAATAATTCATATATATATCCTGAAAAAAATAAGACCCCCAAAAAATACAATCTGACTTGGAAAGGGGGGGGGGGGGGGGTGTTTGTTTGCTAAAAATTTAAATCCTTAAAAAAAATCCTTGAGTGAATTATTTTTATACTGTTCTTATTTACAGACTTTACTTCCACACTGTGACGTGCCAACCAGTTAGACCTCAGGAACTAGATACAGAGGGTAGAGAAGAATCCAAGCCAAGGTGGTTGAAGCAAAAAACTATAATGGTAAATTTATAGCAAAGTTTTTTTAAAATCTGAGTGTGTCTGTATACCAGTTTGAATATGTTAAATAAAGTTTATTTCTAAGTGCCAAAAACCCAATAAAATTATGATTAATCATTACTCAGTTTTTTTTTTGCGGTTACAACTGTTTTCAGTTATCATTTATATAAATGGATATAGCTATTTATTGAATTAGCTCTCTGAAATTTTTTTTTATTTGCAAAAGTTATTTTAAAACATCCAAGAAAATGTGTGATATTATATGTCTGCATTTGGAATGTAATATTGATATTTTCATAGAAGATATATTTATATTTTTTTAGATGATTGATGAGTTTACAGATGTGAATGAAGGCGAGAAGGAGCTTATGAAAATGTGGAATTTGCATGTCATGGAAAAAGAGTACGTATTTTAATTTTAAAATAATCTTCTCACTCTACTTATCAGCTCACTATTTCAAAATGGTGGAAGTGGTTACTTATGTTAAAGTGTTCGAATATGTGTCAATACAATTGTCATTTACTTATTTATAAACTGTATTAGTTTAAGAGCAAATTTTTCATTGTGCGGCCGGGGGGGGGAGAAATGTTGCAATTTTGCATATTTATGGGAATGAGGGGGTGTGGTTCTCAGCATACTGTCCCTACATATGTTGACACATTATGCAATAATTATCCTGAAATTCTGAGTATAAATAACATCATTATTTTTATTTATAATGATGCTTTAAAAATATGCAATGTTTTTTAGGAATTATCTTAATGTTAACTTCTGTTTTCACAACTAAGCTCGCTTGTACTAGAAGTAATAATAATATTTAGACCGCCATATTGCAAGTGAGGTATGTTGTTTGGCTATGCCAGTGGTTCCTAAATTTGTTCGGTTCCTGGTACCCTTGCAAAATTGTTACATTCTAACTAGTACACTTTAAAATAGCCTACATATTTTAAAAAAATAAATAAAATGTCCAGTAAAAGTAAATTTAAAAATAACTCCAGACAGATAATTCATCTAGTGAGGTACTGTTTGCACCATGCCCGCTAGATTTCATATAGCATTAACTTCAACAGGGGAAATAAAATTGTGTAAATTACTAAAAGTAATAGTTAACCGTGCCCCTGTGAGGAAGCCAGGGCAGGCTGAGGGCAAAGCCTGTAAATGGTGCCCTCAGTATATGAGTACAGACAATTTAACCGAACCTTGTTTTAAATACATGGGATTTTATGATTTTATTCACTATTAATGTCCTATCTTAAGATTTTGGTGCCCACTGTTGTTGGCACCTGGGTCGAATGCCCCCTTCTCACTTTCCTACCCGAAGACAACGCAGCACCCCAGAGCATAACAGCACATTTTTTGGGGACCGATGGGCTCGGCAAATTGCAGTTATAAACTATTACAAATATTTTTATTGTGATGTCTGTCATAATTGTCTGCAATTGATATTGTTTTTTCTTCTTATTTTGAGGGCTTAAGGGAGATGCTTATGAGGGTGTCAAAAAAATAAAAGTGGGGGGGTCCGAAATTTTCCTTTTTTGCTTAATTACTATATGGATGGCCCCTTGTTGAAAGCATCTTAACTGTTTATCTTTCAATATTCATAGGTATATAGGAGATTGCATGGTTCCCCGAGCAAGCTTTACTTTTGTTGAAGAGCATGGTAAAGAGATTATACGCAAAAATTTGTGTAGAAACTTCTTACTTCACCTTGTCAACCTCTTCGACTTTAGTCTCATTCGGCCTGAAGTTGTGCAGCGCGCATATGCCATGTTGGAAAATCTACGTCATTCGATTTCCTCTCAAGGAAAGAAATCAGGTTCTTGATGTTAACTCAGGATTAAATTAACTACCAAAGGCAGTCATTATTGTAGTTTTATTATAAACAGCAGTCTCTACAAATGTTCATACAGCATGTACACAAGAGCTAGTGCTATGAAAGTAACTTTGTGCAACTGTTAGTCATACATGTGGTGTCAAATGTTTAGTTGCTGATCATAGAATAAAGTAAACAGAACTTGACTTTCAAATAAAGAACCAAGACAGTGAACATAAATTTATAAATAAATATATATTTATACAAACTCAAGAAGTATTTCATTTCAAAGTCTACACTGCACCTTTAACATTTATGGAAGAATTTAGTCTTTGCAAAAAACATTCATTAAAGGACTTTTGTTATGAAAGCTTTCCAAAAATCTAAAAGTTAATAACATACAACATTTTGCTATTACTTTTTGAGCCATTTGTGATGGTATGGTACTCAACTTGAGGCATACGTTAAATTAAAGCGCTATTGTGAGGCATTGTCGGTTATTAACATCACATAAAAGCAGTTTAGCTGTAAATATAATTAAATCAAGAAGTATGTATTAGCTATCTTAAAAATATGAGGTGGAATACGGAAAGGAGGGTTTCAGAAACTGCACAAAGTTGAGAGTTGTTTTTTCTCATCTTTTTGCTCTTGTAATTTGCCTTTTATCCACCTACCTCATATAGACTCATGACTGATTGATTTTTACTAGTTCTTCAATAAAAGAAGTGAACAGCATTTGCAGTGGTGGTAGTAGTATAATTAGCAATATTATGTAAATAGATTGTGTACAGGTTTGTTTGCCTCAGCCTGATGATGTTGTCTATCCTTTGTGCCTCACTTTCATTGTGATTTCATTTACTTTGTTCCAGTGGCTATGAAGTGGAAATGTATATTATGTCCTGATTTCTAGATATATGTATTATGGTACCGTATCATAAATTTCATCTGCATGCATTCCAAAGAAATAAAGTTTCTTAAAAATCTAAATCACTGTCATTAGGAAATGATTTTTTTTTTTTGTGCATGTGTTTCATGATGGGAATAATACTGAAAGCCATTCTTAAATACTTGATGTAAGATGCTGATATTCTTTAAGAGTGTTATGATGTGAATATATAATTATTTTGATGATGTTCATATTTAATGCTTGTTTCATTTGTCTTCAACATCTCTCATCCAGTAAGAAAAAGTCAAAATGTGTTACGAATTTTGAGAGATATACAAGTATTATACACGAATGCATGTTTGTGCCTGTTTAATCAATGAGAATACTTGGTATGCTATACCAGAAGCTCTGGCACCTGGTCCAATCACAGCGCTATATTTGCTGTGACACTTGTGTATGTCTAAAGGCAGCACTATACAGATTTTTATTTACAAAGTCAGCACAGGTGCCATTTAGCCAGTTTGAACAAAAACGAAAAAGTTGTGCATCTAGTCTGTCTAATTTAAATTCATATTTTATGATTTGAAAGGAAAGGTCAACAATGTAGTATAAATAGTAGCTTTTTGAAGATAGATTTATTGGAATTGGAGAGTCAAGAATCTGGGAGATATTTGAAGTTTTATTTTGTGGGGTATGTCTTATGATATAATATTTATTTATTCACTATAATTTAGTATTCTTGATGTGATTTGAATGTACACATGTTCTTTTTGAATGAAACACCTCACGAGATTTTATTAAATTTGAATACTATTCCACTGTTTCCTGTTTTTGTATTAACTAACAAAAATAAGAGAAAAACTTTAGGGATTTTACAATTACTATTTTTATATGTAATGTAATTTAAGAAATCTTTTAAAATAAGGGGTAATGCTTATTGACTATCTATTTTTAGTCTTTGGTAGAGTTCCAATACCAACCTTTTATACTATGGGGACATTTGCTATTGTTTAATACACCATCAGAGCTTTAAAACTGTCAAAATCATAAACTACAAATGATTACCATATTCATTTTAATCTTGTCTGTTTTAATTGAAATAAAAAGTGTTGCAGACTTAAAAACTAAAACTTACTTTAAAATTAAAATGACAACAAAGACTGAATATAGCAATGCTGATGTTTTAAAACTTTATTTTGGATAAATTATTTCAAAATTGTGTAGAATACATCTGCCAGTTTTGAGGCTACTACTACATCATGCTTATTGAAGAAATTTTCCACAATTCCTGAAATTAAAAAATGAATGGAAAATGGAAAAATACAACTTAGCTCATATTTTATGACAATACAGTACATTTACTGTCAATGATTTTACTGGTTAAGTCCCTCAACAACTAGGCCTTACATCTTCTTGGTAAATGTAATTGTAAGATCCAATGATTATGATTGTTATATCCTTTTCCTTCAAGTTGTCATGGACACAATAAGTAAGACTTACAAGATTTTTGTGTCTCTTGTAGTGAAAGTATTCTGGGAATTCTGTACTTATTTTGACTGCTGAAAAATGGACTGGACCTTCATCTATACTTGTTAAATCTGCTAAATTCTCACAGAAATCTTCATAGGCTGGGCTACATATCTGATGACTCTCAGAACTGAAGACAATCCTAAACACATAAGAAACGCCATTAAATTTTATTTCACCTTTCAAATTTTAAAAAATCAAATAAATTTTCTAAATAATAAATGTATTTATAATTAATACTTAATACCTGAACAGGTAGCAATTATCATTTTTATGCTATGTAATCAAACCTTAAAAAAAACAACTGCACATAAAACTTTTGATACCACATCTAAAAGTAAAAGTAATTTTTCTTTATTTGCTACTTTCTAATTACCGGTACCTTTTTTCAAGTGCTATGACTAGATACTTTGGTGGCGAGAGTGACAGCAAATTATAAATCATTTTGAAAAATGCTCGAGTCAGATCCTCATCATATACAACTAAAAGTATTGGAATTGCATTGTTAGTATTTTAGCACCAAAAACTAAGTTCTAATAAATAGCGCTTTCTTACATAAATCATAAAAAAAATGCATACACTTTAAAAAACCTTAAAATACTGATAATTGATTACCACAATATATTACTTACAAGTTAATTTTGTTACAGAATACCAAACGCCTCTTTATCGACATGCCATTTTTGGGACGGACATGCCTACTAGAGCCCAGAGGGGGGGGGGGGGGGGTGACATGGACTCAACTCTGTTACATCTTTTGGTAAGCTGTTGTTCACTGTGATTGTTGGATCCTTACTATATATGAGGCTTACAGTGCCAGAAATTACACTATGTCATCATCATCCTTTTTTATTAGCCATTTGGGTATGTGCCCGTTTGTATTTGTTTGTATATAGTTATATGGATGCTAGGTTTGTCTGGCCATATGGTAGATAATCAAGGTAGCATCAGAAATAATAAAAATTAATAAAGACATACTTTAAAAATTTCTCATACTCATATAGATGTTTGTTGAGGGGGGGGGATGTTGGTGTTCTATCTGATTTTATGTGGTTGCAGTGTGAGTTTAGTTGGATGTGTCCTGTAGGCAGGTGGAAGATTGTGGCCTTTCCTGTCTTAGAAAGCACTTTATATAAACACTCATCTTCCTGCTAAGTTCTAGCTCATCTATTTAATCCTTCTTATCTGACAGCACAGATATATCTATTAAACTGTGTTGAGTGATGCAGGTTATATTTGGCTGCTCTCTGTTTTTGAAAGTGTATTTTCTCTCTCATTTCCCTGTATATTGCTGTGTCCTGGTTTCAGACTGAAAGTTTGCTTGAGCGCTTAGAATTTGGGAAGGGAGTTTATTTTCAAAAGTAATGATTGTATTTTTATTGTAAGCTCTTAGTACTAACTTAGTGCTTAGCTTCCTCAAGTGTCTATTTGAAATTGGATACTATGACGGCATTTATTTCTTTAACCTGTGAAAATTGCAAATGGGTAGTGCTATTTAAATGGCAGTCACCTTTCCTTCATAATATAAATAATAAGTGCAGAAAGTCCCACAAGGGTTGCTGAGTTAATCACATGAGCCATCAGGGTGCTCTATTTGTACAAAATAGCCTGCATGTAACACTCTTTTGAATACTGATTCATCTGTGTAATTTGGATTATATCCTCTGTAGGATGCTATATTTTTTTTTCTGCAACCATCATTGTAATTAGCATACTGTTAGGTATTTAAAAATGTATCGGTATGTTTGTATAAAATAACCACCAATTTTTATTTACAATTAGTTTGAATTGGTACAGTGCAGTGCATGAGTCCAGGAGCAATGCATAGGAACAGCATTCCTGTACTTTATTATTTTTTTTGCTAACAAATAAATGCATATTTATTTCCGGAAGGGGGAATGTTGGGTGAGATCCCATAAATATTTTTCCCAGACCTTGACCCCAGGTAAAAGTATTTTTTTAAATGTCAACATCAAGAAATTATTCTTTTGTTTTTATTTTTCTATCTCTTTTTTTGTTGTGCCATTTCCATACAAAATATTTGAAGGTACAAAACTGTAACTATGCCTCCTCTTATGGGTGTAAAAACAACTCTACCATTTATATCGGGAACAAGTGAAATTTTTTCCCCGAAATTTGGCCTACATAATCTAACCTAAACATTTAGAGAACTTTTGAAATTTCAGCTCTCTACAACTTCTAAAAATAGTTATTGCAATTAAAAAAAAACAAAGTTAAAATTGTACCTATGTTACGGGATGAGGATAAATAATGTAGTTGCTGATATATCAGTTAGGAGCATAATTGCCAATAATTGAATACCTTCAGCTGCAATAATGACAGTGGCCTCTTCAATAAGATTTAGATCCTTCTTGGTAATCTGATATTTGCTGCCTGAAGAGTTTTCTAAGTACAAGAAAAATGAGTAATTGAAGGTTAAAAAAAAGTGTCACTTTAAATAAAAAATGTGAACACTATTTCTTAAAATAAATGCAGTGAATCTAATTGACTAAGTTCTTTCACACTTTGAATCTTGCTAGGAACAAAAATGATTTAGTAAATGTTACAACATTAAGGCATCCTACCGTTCATGTAGATAATTTAAAATGAAACTTGAATTCATTATTTAAATAGATGTTATTTCAATCTCACCTATCACTGGTGGATAATCACATGTCCAATCTAAAACTTTAAAATAAATTTCGCAACAATGTCGATGGGGAAGATAATCTTTGTTTCTGAACCAGTTTCTTTCAGCCAGCTCCATAAGGTTGAATGAATAATCTAAAAGAAACATGGAGGCAATCAATGATTTTGTTTCTTAGTCAGGTTGTTGATTGTGAAACATTGCTTTACGTTACTATTATGAAGCATTCTAAAAACATTATTAGCTGGAACAAAAATATATATATTGAAGTATTGAACAAAAAATATATATATTGAAGTATTGAACAAAAATATATATATTGAAGTATTGAACAAAAATATATATATTGAAGTATTGAACAAAAATATATATATTGAAGTATTGAACAAAAATATATATATTGAAGTATTGAACAAAAATATATATATTGAAGTATTGAACAAAAATATATATATTGAAGTATTGAACAAAAATATATATATTGAAGTATATTACATAATTTCTAAATGACACACCTGTTGTATCTTATTTCTAAATGGCTTTCTTAGTAAGCAGCCTTTTGGGAAATATTTGGAAATTTTAATAACTTGCAAATGTTTTAGCGCTATCATTGAAGATGATAAACTATACCAGTCAAACGTATCATTTAAAATAATTCAAGCAGATAGTTCTATTTTACATTGCTAACAAAACATTACCACTACACACAACACAACTTGCAAACATGGCTGCCACAATGCTAGTGATTCCAGTGCCTGAACCAAGGTCCAGGACATGCTTATCCTTCAGTTCTGTACAGTTATGAATAAGATAATCACACAGAAGCAGGGCACCAGACCATACCTGGATTACACACAAAAATTATCATATATAAGTTTTATTAAGCATAATATAAGACATGATTGGATTACTGAACTAGCCTTAATTGAATCATTACCTAATACTTGTTTTTACTTACTTGAAATCCAACTTCAGGTAGTATGGTTTCCATTTTGTGTTCTAATATAAAATTAAAAATAAATGTAAGCCCAATTATTAATATTGTTTTCAGGGATATGATAGTTTTTACAATAAAATCATCAGCATCAGAATTAATAAAAATTAATAAAGACATACTTTAATTCAATAATGTTAAAAGTATTTGTTCTTTGTGTGGTCTTTTATTTTTAGTCTATAACTACTAAAACACTTTAAAAAGTTACCTATAGTGATTTGAAATTTGTCAACAGTGTGCATATCTCTTTCAGTTTTCTCCATTGATGTAGCACATGTTACATTTCTAGTGAAACACATATTTGAGTCTGCAACAAAATCCTTATACTCTGTCTGAATTCTAATTTGCTCAGTGAGCTCAATAGAATAACATTGTTTGACTGTAGATAATTCATCCTCAAATTGGGGTACTTCTGAAACATTGTAGGCAGCTTGTAATTGAGAGACACAAGAAGTAACTTCTTTCTGCGATATAATGGGATCACATGGTTCTTTAGTAAATGATGTTATTTTGAGATCAGGGTGTATTGTTTTATTTTTTGTTTTTCTTCGTGGTAGAATATGATCACCATCCTCATCCAACAAAAGTGTTTCTTTGGTATATTTTCTTTTTTTCACCAAAAATATCGCTGGAGTGTAATTCAATCGATGACAAGGCAAACAAGAAATAGTTCCCTCTAAGGTTGTCTCTGATTTACTCAGGTGGATATCAGTTTGTACATGAAAATAAAATCTGGATACATCTGTTAAAATAAATTTTATTTTATGCATATTTATGTAATAGTAATGGTCAACACATTTCACTTATCAGTTATGTCTACATATCAGACATACGCCTGGAATTTAGGTCAGTCAGTAAATGTTATTGCAAAATATTGACAGCCTTATTACTATTCATTTTTTGAAAAAATTGCTAAACTCACTAATTCTGTGCTCACTTGATGAGAGACATTCAATGTTCAATACAATCACACACTAAATAAGACATAACTAACTCTCTTGACTCTTAAGAAAAAGAGCAAACTATAGAGCCATAGCTCATTAAGTATTCCCCAAAACTTCCAACCCAACTAGGGTAATTCTAGTCTGGCAGCCAAGACAGCCCCACACGCCTTCCAATCGAAGGCTACATTAATAGGTCACATTGTAACTGGGATGAAACCGTTGACTAGGAACAGTCCCTTCTTAGGCTGCATGATAAGAATCATCAACAAGGGCTGCCACGACCCACCTTTGCCTCATATCAATTAACCCAACCTGTTTCTGGCGTATTTTCAACTGCACTTGATAGGTACCATGCAGCTGTGCTCTGTCTAACGCAGATTCCATGCAAGACCTTTGTCTCTCATGGGTAGGTCCTCTACATGGTGATATTGTGCCCTAGATCGCATTCTGGGGATACTAATGAGTCCAATGTAAGATTTACTTAATCAATAAAAACTGAAAATAAAATTTGACCTATGCCTATGTCATACTTTTATTTATGTAAATAATATGTAAATGTACAATAAAACTAAATGCATTTTATAGACATCCCTCATTCCTATAGTATTGATGCAAGCGTACTTATTTATTTTGTGTGTGATTATGAATTGATGCTATTCACTATACTCTATACAATATGGCTCGGCAACCTTCTAATTCTGTTTGTATATGTCTACCATTTAATAAGAATAATTTTTTAGTCTGGGATTACCTACCATTACTATAGACTACTAATTAATTAATTGAGAAAAAAAGAAGCCACAAGAAAGAGTTGAGTTGTAAAATAAGTTGTAGGCTGCACTCATGACGAATCGAATCATAATAGTAATAGTACTTCCGAAACTTAAAACTTAAGTGCTCGTACTCGTGTCATACTACTACTCAGATGCAGAATATAATAAAATGAAATTTTGCAAAAAATGGCAATAATGTAAACATAATTATTTCTTACAGGTGTGTACTGAGTGATTGTCATTATCGATATCTTTTGTATGCGATTCTGAGACATGAACGTCAGAAAGGACACAGTCTTGTGCCAAGGCTGCCATATTTCAAGGGAAAATGATTCTCGGTAAACAAAATCTGGTTTAAGAAATTTGACTGATTCCCCCTGGTCCACAGAACAGAAGAGCAAGAAACCAGAAATGGGCGGAGCTAAAAAAATGAAACCCACGCACATTCCTGGGGCAACCCCTTTGCTTACTGGACGGTTGACTTTCTAGTGATGTCATTGCAAAAGTACCGTGTGCAGAAATCAATTTTCGGGTTCCCACCTAGTGTGTTTTATTTTGAGGAATTTGTGTCGAGTTGCTTTAACTGCTGAGGAAGTTTCATATGTTAGTATCTTATGTTCATTGATTTCTTTCGCTCTAAGGCTAAAAGGACACCATGAGTAACGTGGAATATAAGCCAGCCGAGAAACTACAAATTCGTTTGATTAGACCAGATGCTAACTCACCCTGGGGATTCCGATTGCAGGGCGGCATCGACTTTAACACTCCTCTATCTATCCAATCGGTAAGTAGCTCTACCTGACCGTGCCTGACGCCACTTAATAAAGTCTAAGATTCACCGGCATTTTTTGTAAAAGTAAAGTGCACTTCTTTAATATGAGACCGGATAGATAAACATTTTTTTAAAGACTCAAATGTATATAATAAAGTAGTTATTTTACCATTATATTCAAACGTTTATTTAAGTATATTATAATAAATAATCAGTTTTCTTTTGGCAAAACGTTAATTTGCATCAAATTCTGTTTAGAGTTTCTCAACAGTGGGTCACGACCCCTTCCCAGGGGTCACCTGAGACCATCTGAAAAATTATATACTTACAGCTATGAAGTAGCAACGAAAATAATTGTGTGTCTGGGGGTCGAAACGACATGAGAAACTGTATTAAAGGGTCGCGGCATTAGGAAGATTGAGAACCACTGGTTTAGACATGATATTACTAATATTAATACTATTATATATTATGAAAAAAAATATGGCACTGATTTAAAAGCAACAGCTGAACCTAGCCATAAATTCCCTTGAACCCGTTGATACGTCTAATAAAAAAAAACTTTAGGCTGTAGGATTGGTAATTAAGTGCAATGTTTTGTTTATAGTTGATTTAAGTTGCACGTGACACATAAGCATTATTATGCCTAATAGATTTACCCTTCCTTAGGATGTGACGTGACATTCCTCAAACGTCTCCCCACTCTTGAACGCCCCATCCACACGAATGTCTAGCCCCCCCCCCCCGGGTCTCCCTTTTAAGTGAAGTGCATGACATCATTCATTAATGATCTATATATATTTTTAATCCAATACTAATGATACGAGTCTGTGAAGTTGACACTCATTCTTCTCCACCTAATCGTTATAAGCAATCAGTGACCCCTCCTTCATAAATTTATTGGTAACATTTTAGCTCGCCGTTGTCCATTGGTACTGCAAGCAAACATTCTCATGCCCCCGCCCCAGTGGCGTAGCGAGCTTAACTCGCGGCCGGCCAACCCCTGCCTGGTGGGTATTTTGATTTGATTAGCACATGATCTGTGTTATTGTGGCAGGGCCATGATTGGTGAGCACATGATCTGTGTTATTGTGGCAGGGTCATGATTGGTGAGCACATGATCTGTGTTATTGTGGCAGGGCCATGATTGGTGAGCACATTATCTGTGTTATTGTGGCAGGGCCGTGATTGGTGAGCACATGATCTGTGTTATTGTGGCAGGGCCGTGATTGGTGAGCACATGATCTGTGTTATTGTGGCAGGGCCGTGATTGGTGAGCACATGATCTGTGTTATTGTGGCAGGGCCGTGATTGGTGAGCACATGATCTGTGTTATTGTGGCAGGGCCATGATTGGTGAGACAGTGTTTGGTTGTGGTTGTTCTTTGTTTGTGGTTGGGGGGGGGGGATGTCTACTTATTTATCGAATCTTAAAACTAATTTATTGGAAAAAATGTATTAGAATGAATATTAATATATGCGCAGGGCTGTTAAGATGTAAAATTGGATTTTTTTATCGGGGAGGGGGATGGGTTAGGTGTAGAAATATTACTTTGGACCTCCAGGTCGCTATTCCGTAATACCACTTCTAGAGTACTCAGAATTAAGGCACAAAACAGCAGTTGTAGCATTGTTGTGTGTATGTCTTGTATCTTCTCCCACCTCTCATCCTCTCTGTTCTCCCCTATCTCTCTCTATATATTAAAAAAACAAACAACTTAAATAGTTTTTTTTTAAAACAACAACCATACCCCTTTGTCATTTCATCAGGCCTGGCCTATGTAGTTTTGTCTCACTTTACCCCGCCCCCAACCCTTTTTTTTTTCCACGAGAGCGATATTTACCTATACTTCAAACATCATAAAATTAATAAAAATTATTTCTATACACGCATTCGTTTCAAACACGCTTCATTAGACGTCTTTACTTAACCCGAGTAGCAATGTAGTTTAAACATGTTCTTTTAATGTAATACCCATTTGTCATTAAATATATGTTTTTTCTTCTTCACGAAACTGGATCCCTCTGTTATAAAGGAAACATCGCTTAATAGCTCACCATAGAAGCAATTCATATTGATTCTGCTTTAAGTAAAACATTTTCTTCTTTTGGTTCGAGAGTTTGTTGAATGAATGACGGCTAATAAACAGTGCAAGACAGTCTGGCGGGCATGACGCATGCCGGCTGCGATCACCCGCCCCTTAACCTCTATTGAATAGAGTGACCCTCCCAGTGTAAGGCGTGTCAACACAACAGTGGTGGGCGTGTCAAAATATTGGTGATTATTAAGGTCTCCCTGTCTCTTCATAGTCTCCCTCGTCCCCTAATCTCTGGTTATCACCGCCGCCCTCTCTATCCATCACCCCATTTCTCTCCCCCATGCTACCTCTATCCCTCGTATACCATTTCCCTTCTTCTTGCTCCTTCTCTCACTCATCCCATTTCTCCCCTTCTTGCCCCTTCTCTCACTCATCCCATTTCTCACCTCCTTGCTCCCTCTATCCATCACCCCTTTTCTCGACTCGATACCTCTATCCATCATCCCATTTCTCCCTTCCTTGCTGCATCTCTCCATCACCTCATTTCTCTCCTCCGTGCTCATTCTCCCCCTCATGCCATTTCTCCCCTCCTTGCTCCCTCTCAACCTCATCCCATTTCTCTCCTTCTTGCCCCCTCTCTCCCTCATCCTATTTCTCCCCTCCTTGCTCCCTCTACCCCACAACCTATTTCTCTCCTCCTTGCTCCCTCTATCACAGACACCATTTCCCTCCTACTTGCTCTCTCCCTCTCTCTCTCTCATCCATTTCTCTCACCCTTGCATCCTCTATCCATCACCCCTTTTCTCGCCTCTTTGCTCTCTCTGTCCCTCATCAGACTTCTCTCCTCCTTGTTCCCTCTCTTATAACTCTCTCTCCCATCCCGTCGTCTCTTAATTTTTCTCCACTTCTCTCTTTCTCCCCTCTTTCTCTCTTTTGTTCGTATGTTATTTATCGTCATACGAACAAGTCAAATAAAGACCGTATACTATTTGTGGCGATCGTGTATGCACTTGTTAATTATATTCAGCAATTAGCAACATGTGTACACAGGGCTGTGCACAGGCCTATACAATCGAGATAATCACTTGGGGCCCTACCCGCTTAGGGGCCCCCAAGCGGAAATCGATACGTTTGATACATTTCTGGGGCCCCAAAATTTGGATTTTCTCTGGCCCCCAAAAAATCATTTGAACCCCCCCCCCCCCAACCCCATGTGTGTTCGGACAGAATCATGGTCAACGAGGGCTGAATCTACAACTTTAAAAAAATGGCACCCGCTGATGTCATAGGCAACTACAACCTTAAAATGGAACCATGTGATGTCTTTGGTAGCTACAACTTTAAAATGGCACCATGTGATGTCTTTGGTAGCTACAACTTTAAAATGGCACCCGGTGATGTCGTTGGCAACTACAACTTTAAAATGGCACCATGTCACTGACAACTACAACTTTAAAATGGCATTGGCGATGTCATTGGTTAACTTACTTAAATAGAGTTGTCCCTAATTTGACGAAAGCCTCACCTGGGATTATCCCCCCCCCCCCCCCCCCCCCCGCAAGTGGTGTGTCCCTTTCCTTTTTCCAGACAGAGGTATTTCCTTTGAAATGCCTCCTTTCTGTATGCTATAATCATAATCTGGGCCAAAGTTTGGCTCCGTTTCATACACAATATAATATGAATCCACGAGCCCCCGTGTCACAAAATACAAGTTTAAACAACCGCTAATTTATCACTGGTGGCAGTTTATCACTGGTAACAGTTTATCACTGGCAACAATTTATCACTGGTAACAGTTTATCATTCGTAACAGTTTATCACTGGTAACAGTTTATCACTGGTAACAGTTTATCAGTGATAACTAATATATCTATAAATATACTTCTAGACTCTAGACCAGAGGTCGGCCAACTTTTATAACCATTACCCACAAAATACATTTTGTTTCTTTGGGGTGAACAATCTTTGGTCGCCAATGTCGGTTGTTGTCAAATGAATCAACTTTTTGACGGCCTGCTGGTGAGGAATTTGAATGCAGCGTCACTGGGGATAAACCCTCACAGTGGGATGACACCCTCACATGGGGGTGACTCTAAATCGAAAAGAGTTAAATTTACGTGATCCATCTAAAACAGCGGTTCTCAACCTGTGAGTCGGAACCCTTTGGGGGGTCGAATGACCCTGGCATAAGGGTCGCCTAAGATCACCGGTAACCACATATACTCTACAGCTACAAAGTAGCTAGGAAAATAATTTCATAGTTGTGGGTCGACACAACATGATGAACTGATTTAAGGGTTGCGGTATTAGGAAGGTTGAGAACCACTGATCTAAAAGACGAGAAAAGTGTGTGTGTGTAGGGGGGGGGGGTGCATGGGTGGGTGTCACGAATTTTTGACGTTGTGTAATGATAGGGTGTCTAAATTACCCCAAATTTGGGACGAGCGAATGGCGCCAAAATAGCGTGACTTTATTTATGGATGGCCATTAAGTCGCTAAGCCGGCCAATGGACATGGGAGGACGAAGATTTTTTTTGTTTTTTCCATTGACAACACTGAAAATACTGCCACGTGGCCTGTCTCAAACAAAAATGTAAAAAAGAAAATAAGAACCTCTGGTCTATTTCAATAATTTAGGTTCAAATAAATCTAATACAGTGGCATGTCAATATCATTTATGAGATCTACCCAACTTGCAAAAGTAGTTTATTATGTAGACCCAATATCTCGACGATTGTCTTTAAAACAGGGGTTATCTTCTCGCGGAAGGATCACGACCCCAAGATCTCGCACTTTCGTTTCTATAATAGCGCCATATCTAAGTTTTGAAGTTTGAGTTAAAACAGCTTACTTCAGATATGCTGGAGTAGCTCTCCGCTGTATGCGTCAGGCTCTCCACTGTATGTGTCAGGCTCTCCACTGTATGCGTCAGGCTCTCCACTGTATGCGCCAGACTCTCCACTGTATGTGTCAGACTCTCCACTGCATGCGTCAGGCTCTCCACTGTATGTGTCAGACTCTCCACTGTATGCGTCAGGCTCTCCACTGTATGCGTCAGACTCTCCACTGTATGCGTCAGACTCTCCACTGTATGTGTCAGACTCTCCACTGTATGTGTCAGACTCTCCACTGTATGTGTCAGACTCTCCACTGTATGTGTCAGACTCTCCACTGTATGTGTCAGACTCTCCACTGTATGTGTCAGGCTCTCCACTGTATTCGTCAGACTCTCCACTGTATTCGTCAGACTCTCCACTGTATGCGTGAGGCTCTCCATTGTATGCGTCAGGCTCTCCACTGTATGCGCCAGGCTCTCAACTGTATGCGTCAATACCCAAGCCCCAGCTTGGTATCAATCCCCTACCATCCTATATGCCAATATTGGCATAAAGGCTCACTACATTATAATAGGGCTACTGTGTCGGGGAGCTTCTGCCGGCGTCTTAGACTTTATTTTTTATTTAGAGGTGTTTTACTGGTGTGTGACAATTGGAGAAAGCCACGAACTCATAGAGATGTTCTACTGTTATGTGACAATTGGAGAAAGCCACGAGCTCATAGAGGTGTTTTACTAGTGTGTGACAATTGGAGAACGCCACGAGATCATAGAGGTATTTTACTGGTGTGTGACAATTGGAGAACGCCACGAGATCATAGAGGTATTTTACTGGTGTGTGACAATTGGAGAAAGCCACGAGCTCATAGAGGTGTTTTACTGGTGTGTGACAATTGGAGAAAGCCACGAGCTCACTCTCACGTATTGCTTCCGAGTTCTGAATCTGACCACGTGTCATATTGACTGTGGCACATATAAGAGTTTAGGTTACCGGTTCAAATTCGTCTTGACCAATGTTGTTGGGGGGGGGGGGGGGGGGGTTGTGAGGTGGGATCGCTGTGACTGAGTCTCTGACTCGATTGCATCATGGTCCAATTTTCCATGGCGGTTCGTCGTCTGGCTATGATTTTGACCTGGTAAATTAACCGAGACGAACCAATCAGAACTGTGTCGACGTGACCCTGATAAGTTATTACACCCTTAGACTTTGTCTTTGTCACGCCTCATTAACATGACATCGTTCGCTACCACATTTCGACCAATTTTATGCTAAAGAAGTCGTTTTGTTCCGCGGGTGGGCTCAGCCGAGACCAACGAGATTTCGTAGTTTTGCGGCTCAACTCACGATCGCGGACGAATTTTACCGCGTGAGTTGAAGTAATTCAATTACAATGTAAGACCTGTCGGCTGCTGTCAATTTGCTTTGGCTGTTAGCATCCCCCCCCCTTTCACTTTTTCCCACCCTTTTTGCCAAAGAAAAATAATAATAAATAAGAACGCCATGCACGAATTTCACATTTGTACTAGAAATGTACACGCAGTGGTATAGCGTGGTTAGGGGTGACTGTACCACACTATCCAATGTAACACAACGAGTTAACCGTACTCAGTCACATGACAGTATTATTTATTTCTATTCACATCCCCCCCCCCCCCCCCCCCCCCCGCGTTTAATCACATTTTTCTATTACATTGAATAAGGAAAACAATGTAAATTTTAATAAAATATTCTATTTAAATAAGCAAATTTACAGAAATTATAGTACATGACCCACTCAGTCACTGTCGTAGACTGGTTGACATAGTCTACAAAAGATATATTTGTCTTGATTTCAATGTCGCAAACTGGTCAATTACGCAATCAAAACCTGTTTTTTCCAATGCTCTTCTTTCAACGCTAAGACGATTCTGCCCAACTGACGCACGCAAATGTGACAAAATAAGTAGGCTATCAGATGACGCGTCTGCTGAGCCGCTGCGCCGATCTTGTGACCGATTAATTACCCTTGTTTACCTTTCATAATTGTAACGCTGTAAGCCTCATTTTGGCGCCCCTGTACCTTGGCGCCCGGGGACACATGTACCCCCTGCACCCCCTTGCTACACCTCTGAGGAGCATGCAGACTGGAACGGGTGGTTTTTTTTTGGGGGGGGGGGGGTTAATAAGTTTTAATTTAAAAACTTAAACTTTTTTCTCTCCATTACTCACGCAAACTTTCCCTACAAAAACACAAAATAAATAAATCAATCTTCTTTAAAGTAATTTAATTCCCAACAAACTTCTTTTCGAACAGATTTATATGAGCCATTTAATGAGCCATTAGGGAGACGGCATTACTACAATACCCCCTTCTCTCTCACTGCATAGGGAGAAGGCACAACTAGAATACCCTCTCCCCTCTCGTTACATCATTAGTTTCCATCAAATATGGACTTGTCATGTCGGTTATAGTTATTGATGTATCCTTAATTTTTCTCAGCACAATTTAAATTCCTCTCCCACAATCCAAACATAAAAAAAAACAACTACAACAAACAAAAATACAACCAACAAAACAAACACAGACACAAGAAGAAGAAATTACTTCATTATGTTTGTTGGGGAGTGCAGGAAACTGATCGCTTGTTCTGGCCTTGCTCAGCCGGGCAACTCGCCCGTTACAGATGTACAAGTCGCGAGCCAGCACAGCCGCGCACGTGTGCCGGGAGAGATAATAGTTACCTGTGTAGTTCAGTGCTCACATGCTTGCCTGTGTAGTTGAGTACTCACAGACCTACATGTGTAGTTTAGTGTTCACATATCTTCATGTGTAGTCGAGTAATCATATACCTTTCTGTCGAGTTGAGTACTCACATATCTACCTGTGTAGTTGAGTACTCACATATCTACCTGTGTAGTTCAGTACTCACATATCTACCTGTGTAGTTGACTACTCAAATATCTACCTGTGTAGTTCAGTACTCACATATATCTAATTGTGTAGTTGAGTACTCACAGTGTCCAAGGTGTATCCCACCATTAAACTCACAACTCGGTGAGCAAGAATTTTTTTATTCTGATGATAAAAGAAAGAACAAAAATGTTCACGAACCATTTATCAGCCGAGTCATTACTATATCAAGTTAAACTTCAATAGAGACGTTTGAAGCTACTAAAATATACCCTTTTAGGCTAAAATTATAACAGGGTGAGAATGACTTAGAGGGTGAGGTTGTCACAGAGGGTGATGTTGTCACAAGGGTTGAGCCTGTCACAGAGGGCGAGGTTGCCACCGAGGGGTGTGGTAGCCACAGAGGGTGATGTTGTCACAAATGGTTGAGTTTGTCACAGAGGATGTTTGTCAGGAAGTGTTTTGGGTTGTCGCAGAGATTTACACCGACGAAGAGGTCGGCCTGGATGTACCGAGACGGCTGATCATTCTATTTCGCCACACACATTTGAGACACATCGAAATGATCAAACCTGTCTTTGTATGTCTCACCCTATGTGTAGAATGTCTGTTTACTAAGTCGCAAATATGCCTGGTTCTGCACGGTACAACATACAGGTTCGGTCCACGTCTATTGCTCCGTGACACCTCACTATCCTGTCAACTCAGCATAACGTGACACCTCACTATTCTGTCAACTCAGCACAACGTGACACATCACAATTCTGTCAACTCAGCACAACGTGACACCTCGCTATCCTGTCCACTCAGCACAACGTGACACCTCGCTATCCTGTCAACTCAGCACAACGTGACACCTCGCTATCCTGTCAACTCAGCACAACGTGACACCTCGCTATCCTGTCAACTCAGCACAACGTGACACCTCGCTATCCTGTCAACTCAGCACAACGTGACACCTCACTATCCTGTCAACTCAGCACAACGTGACACCTCACCAGCCTGTCAACTCAGCACAGCGTGACACTGACCTCCCAGACCTGTTCCCCGGTATTTCCGTTGTTACCTGGCGTGACCAAAATGTCTGCCAACACTTTTTGTAAGAGTGGGATATCGTCAGCTGTTGTGTGCTGAGCCTAGGAGGATGGGAAGGAAGTGGAGGGGTGTGGGGTGGAAGAGAGTAGATAACCA
The DNA here is from genome assembly GCA_964017045.1 of Omphiscola glabra. Taxonomy (NCBI): domain Eukaryota; kingdom Metazoa; phylum Mollusca; class Gastropoda; family Lymnaeidae; genus Omphiscola; species Omphiscola glabra. Next base: position 18,105,211 of record OZ024795.1, read on the forward strand.
GTGCCCGACACTTAGAGAGAATACTAGCAAACAATCCTGTTTTGAGAATAATTTTTTTTTTATTCCTCTCCTAAATCTGTCTTTGAGGCCGAATGCACAGTAGTACACCTGTGGTTACCCAGGCCAAATACGCGTATACCATACAATACACGTGCAGATAGCAGCACGCGTTACCTGTGTAGCAAGGTGCGCACGCGTTTCCCTTAAAGCTCCTCCGGTTAAACGTGCCGCACTGTATGAAATTATTTTGAGTTCAAAGAAGAAAATAAGAAACCCAGGGTACCAGAGAAAACCCGAAACCAAACAAAATCTTCTTCAGTGAACAATATAACTTGAACAACTTGAACAGACTATAATACTTATATTGGGTTGGAAGAAGTGCATGTTTAGGCAGAGAGGGAAACACAAGCACGAAAAAAACAAAACAATTGAAGACCTTAGTGCTAAAAGTACTTAAGTCACATTTTTGTCAAAATCAATCTAAACTGTGATCTTTTCTTATCCATTTTAGCCAAGTGTTCTGCAGAAATTTGAAGACATTAAAATGTGCATTAGGCCCTTAATTAAACAAGACAAAAAAATGAAAATAGTCACATTTTATAGACGAAAAGTATATTTGAACTTGATTATCTCAAAATGTGCATTTTGTGACTTAAGTACTTTTAGCACTAAGGTCTTCAATTATCGTTCACACCCTTGCTGCGCAACTTTGGGGTCGGAAGGACCTTATTTTATTTAAATAATGGAGTTCGTATAATACATTAATTATTCCAAGGGAGGACAAAGAATGTAAAAAAAAAAAAAGTAAACAAATTCAAGTGTGGTGTAGCAAAGATGTTTGTGTTTGGAAAGAGAGGTGGGGGTGTAGCAAAGATGTTTGTGTTTGGAAAGAGAGGTGGGGGTGTAGCAAAGATGTTTGTGTTTGGAAAAAGAGGTGGGGGTGTAGCAAAGATGTTTGTGTTTGGAAAGAGAGGTGGGGGTGTAGCAAAGATGTTTGTGTTTGGAAAGAGAGGTGGGGGTGTAGCAAAGATGTTTGTGTTTGGAAAGAGAGGTGGGGGTGTAGCAAAGATGTTTGTGTTTGGAAAGAGAGGTGGGGGTGTAGCAAAGATGTTTGTGTTTGGAAAGAGAGGTGGGGGTGTAGCAAAGATGTTTGTGTTTGGAAAGAGAGGTGGGGGTGTAGCAAAGATGTTTGTGTTTGGAAAGAGATGTGGGGGTGTAGCAAAGATGTTTGTGTTTGGAAAGAGAGGTGGGGTGTAGCAAAGATGTTTGTGTTTGGAAAGAGAGGTGGGGGTGTAGCAAAGATGTTTGTGTTTGGAAAGAGAGGTGGGGGTGTAGCAAAGATGTTTGTGTTTGGAAAGAGAGGTGGGGGTGTAGCAAAGATGTTTGTGTTTGGAAAGAGAGGTGGGGTGTAGCAAAGATCTTTGTGTTTGGAAAGAGAGGTGTGGTGTAAAGTTTGGGGTTTCCTCTCGTTGAAAGTATTATATCTGCGGTAATCTCCACCTCCCCAGCCCCAGAAAAACTACTTTTAAATAGTCTGCCAGCCATTGATGTCATGCTTAAACTGTAATACACAAAGAACCCACCCCCCCACTAGACGACGTACCACGCTGTGCTTTTCTGTGTGCGCGTAAATCATTCTTTAAGTGTTAGCCCAATAGGTAATAGCTGGTGATAGCAGGGATCTTATAGTGTTAGCCCAATAGGTAATAGCTGGTGATAGCAGGGATCTTATAGTGTTAGACCAATAGGTAATAGCTGGTGATAGCAGGGATCTTATAGTGTTAGCCCAATAGGTAATAGCTGGTGATAGCAGGGATCTTATAGTGTTAGCCCAATATGTAATAGCTGGTGATAGCAGGGATCTTATAGTGTTAGCGCAATAGGTAATAGCTGGTGATAGCAGGGATCTTATAGTGTTAGCCCAATAGGTAATAGCTGGTGATAGCAGGGATCTTATAGTGTTAGCCCAACAGCTAACATCTGATGATAGCAGGGATCTTTTGTAGACTGGAACCCTTTAAAATATCTTTCGGTCATATTGGAATAAATCTAACGAATGAAGGTTGGATATTTTGGATAGGACGTTAAAAAACAAACTTATATTAATTATTTATGTGATTAAAACGGGCGATTCTATATTTAAAACAGAAGAAATATTGATGCTTTGGTTTGTCAAACTTCATGCCACTGAGCCCCATATGACAGGCACTGCTTTCATTCAATGTCAGGACAAATACAGAGCCGCCGCGTCGGCCCCGAAATCCCTGCAACTACATGGGACCTCGGATAATTGAGGAGCCCAAATATGAGATTAAACATTTTAAAAAATTCACCAAATATTTTTTGCCTGGGGCACAAAACCGAAGAGTAGCAGGGGGTCTCCAAAAGCCACACGACGGAGTTGGTCATCTGTTTGTAGGTCTACTCGACAAGGACCATCCAAGTCATCCGAAAGTTAACGAATCTGTGAATGCGAAGATGGGTGGAAACGACGAGCCTTGCACAATTTCTGTTGCAGACGAGGTAACTAGCGGTGCGCCTACATCTCCAGCAGCGATGGAAGCTAGGGCCCCGAAACAGCTGCTGTCCCGACTCGTGCTGCACGGAACCTTTGTGTACTGAGTGCTCCCCAGAGACTCGAACCTTTGTGTACTGAGTGCTCCACAGAGACTCGAACCTTTGTGTACTGAGTGCTCCCCAGAGACTCGAACCTTCGCACTTTGCTCTCGCTTCTCAGTGTTGACGAACGCTTTGACCGTAGCTTGCAGTACTGGTGTTCTATAACCGTGTTGTCTGACCTCCATGTGACCGCTGAACGTGCCTCGGCTCCTCAGTGACGTAGCCAGCTTAACTCGCGCCCGGGGCACAATACCTTTTTAGCGCCTCCCCCTCTTCGAAAACCATACAATAATATATGTAAAATATACCATTTGGCGCCCCTTTGTGAGTAGCGCCTGGGGCATGATGTCCCCCTTGCCCCCCCTCGCTACGCGACTGCGGCTCTTTATTAAAAATAAATAAATAAGTGTATGTATAGTTTAAAAAAAGGCCTTTCTATCAAAGATGAATTTGAACGCATTAAAAAGTAAAAGATTTCTTAAACTGCATTACGCAAAGAAAGACTGTGCAGAAGTGTAGATGAACACTCCACGTAACCAAATGATTCGAATTGAATGTAGACGAAAGTTAAATATGTTTTATTTTTTGTGATTTTTGAAACAGATTAGAAGAAATTTTAAATTAATTTCTACTTTTTAATTGCGTCATACTGGTGCTGTAAATCGGTTTCATTAACTCAGATGCGACTTTGCGTGTCAGCGCGATGAAACCTGAATCGACCGAACAAGAGGGTCACGAGTGACAACATAAAATTATGCTGCAACCTGACCAACACTTGGATTTGCGAGTTGAAATTACTCGAAAGAAATTCTTTTTTAAAAAAGGGTCCCTCGGCCAACCGATGGCCCGGCATGAGCACAGAAAATCTTGGCCAGTGTAGCTATAGCAATATGAAGCGATCAATAACATCAACTACCTTCTTATTCAGAATGAAACTACAGTCGGAGTGTTTTTGAAACAGTTGTTTTTGTAACTTGCCATATCACTGGTACCGGAAAAAGGATACTCGCTTCTTTGCGTAACTTTTGCCTTTGCCTTGTTATAGAAATGAATAATCGAAAAATTATATAAGTCTGAGCAGACGTTAGAGTTTCTAAATTTTGTTTTTTGTTTATTTGTCACACAAGTTCAGGGATGGGTTGAATTTCGCCTTCTTCTCCCAAGCCCCAAGGCACAGCAGGGTTACCGGATGTTATTCTCCGCCTTGTAATGACTTCACTGAAGGTCACTGCCTTGCATCGGCCATGGGGCGCTCATACAAATTGTTGGACTTTTTTAAACAGTTTGTTGGAAATTGTGATAAGATGATCTACCTTCTTACTCTGATCACACGATGATGTGCTATATCTTAGCTAATACTTCAATCAATTTAATTATAAAGATTTTAAACACCATTCCTTGCTGGACTGTCCATTAGCCATCACACCGATTCGTGTCTATAACGATAGTCCTCACGTTTTCATTTCTAGTTACATGAGACCAAAATGTAATAGCGTAAATATTTTTTTTTGTACATTGCAGTGCATTTTAACATAACTTTAACATCATTTTTAAAATACATATTTGAAATCCTTTCGTTTGTTGAGATATGAATGTGAGGTTAATATTACAGGTGAACCCTGGCAGCGTGTCGGAGAGATGCGGTCTCAAGCCTGGGGATGCCATCCTGTCCATCAACAACACCACTTCGGACGCCATGACGCACGACGAGGCCAAGGCAGAGATCATGAGATCTGGCAACGAAATTTACATGTTGGTGGAGAGGTAATTGATCTTTTCGATACGTCATTGATGAGAGATTGGTGTGATACCGTTGAGTTCAAGCTATCAACTTACATAACAGAGATATGTCTCTTTAAGCGTGTGAAGATAATACGGCTTATTGGGGTACTTGCTAGGTGCTCAACTCAATTATGTTAGTTGCCCATTCAACCAGTAGGAAAAAAGCTTATAAATGGCATTATTGGACTAAAAAATTTAAGATATGACAGAGATATTTCCTGAAAAGGATCATGACATTTGTAGAAATTTCAAGTAAAATATTTTTTGTCAACAATTCCCTCTCCCCCCACCCCCCCCCCCCCCCCCCAGAGGTGCTGTGAAGATTTGGAAGCCCAACGTGACGCCCTTGTGCGACCTCCGCCCCACAGAGCTGAACACCATTCAGGCAGCAACTGGAGAGGATATCATCCCCGTTCAGAGGACTTCCCTGGCCATCAACAAACCACCAGATGTAAGTATAACTGTTATTATTATTATTAGTTGTCTTATATAGCGCGGTACCCCAGCCTAGGGCTAGGCTCACTGCGCTGTACATAAAAATATTAGCAAAAGAGACACAATCGTGACAATAACATAAAATACATTTATGTAATAAAGAACAGCTGTATAGAGACAAAACAAATGCATATTCACCCCATCCACCCCAGAACTTTTACATGTTTAGCCATGGACTTCGGCCAGCAGCATCTTTTATCGGTCAGATGTGGGGAATCAGTCGGGGTAGTAGAGTTTAAAGAGATGTGTTTTGAGTGCAGTTTTGAAGGCCTGTGCGGATGTGTAGTGGCAGAGAATTCCATTGTTTAGGGGCACAGAAAGAGAAAGATCGTTCACCATATGTTCACCACGGACAGAATACGCGTGTCTGCGGAGGAGCGAAGCTGTCGAAGGGGTGAATAGACAGAAAGAAGTTCGGTTAGATAGGAAGGGCAGGACTCTGAGAAAAAAATATGACATAGAACAGACAGCTTGTATTCAATGCGTGCCTGAATAGGAAGCCAATGAAGTGAGTGGAGTAGTGGAGTGACATGATCACGTCTTTTTGATTTTAGCCTAGCAGCTGAATTTTGAACCTTTTGTAGTTTTTCTATGAAGTGTTTTGGTGAACCTGACAGAAGAGAGTTGCAATAGTCAAGACGAGAGAGAACAAGAGCATAGACCATGGTTTTTGTTGCGCTAACTGTGAGGTAGTGGTGGATGGAGCTGATCTGACGGCTAGCGGTGTATATGAACGACAAATGTGAGAGATATGTTTATCAAGAGACATGTTGTTAGAAAGAATATAACCAAGATTCCTAGCAGAGGATGTAAACTGTATGTCGGCGTTCATCATCATCATCATCATCATCATCATCATCATGTCCCTTAGTCGTTGGACCGTTGGGGCGCCACAGATGACATGTACACTATCCTTCTCCATTCCTCTCTGTCTTCTGCACTGCGTACAGCATCGCCCAGTTTTAATCCCGTCCACTCCTTGATGTTATCTTCCCATCTTTTTCTTTGTCTTCCTCTTCTTCTCCCTCCTCTAGTTGTGCCCTGCATGATTTCTTTGGCGAGTCCTTGTTTCCTTGTTACGTGGCCAAACCATTCAAGTTTTCGCTTTTTTACCAACACCAGGAGGTTCTCGTACTGCCCAATTGCTTTACGAATCCTTTCTTTCACTTGATTATTGGTGATGTGGTCTCTATAGCAGATGCCAAGAATGCTTCTGAAGCATCTCATCTCCATCGCCTTTATTTTCCTTTCGAGTTCTGCTGTTAATGTCCAGGACTCACAGGCATACAAGAAAATGGAGAGGACTAGTGAGCGCATCAGCCTGATTTTGGTGCTGGGGGCTATATTTTTGTCATTCCATATTTTCTTGAGCCTCTTTAGTGCTGTTGTGGTCTGCGCAATTCTGGCCATCAATTCGGGCTTGGAGCCTTCCTCTGAAACAATTGTTCCTAGGTATTTGAAGCTGCCAACTGTCTCTAGTCTTTCTTCCCCGACCTTAATTTCAGTGGCGATGCCAGTGGTGCTGTTCGTCATCATTTTTGTCTTTTCTGCACTGATTTGCATGCCAAAGGACGATGAAGTCTTATCGAGACGCTTTACAATGTTGGCTAGCTCTTCTTCGCTTCCAGCCAGTCCGTCTATATCATCCGCAAAGCGTAGGTTGGTGATTGTTCTGCCACCAATGCTGACTGTTCCTACATGGTTTCTAGTGCATCTGACATAATTCTTTCTAAGAAGATGTTGAAAAGGGTGGGGGAGAGCAAGCACCCTTGTCGTACTCCAACCGTGGTCCTGAACCATTCTCCGATGTTATTGTTGAAGAAGACTGCACTGTTGGCCTTATCATAGAGGCTGCATATCATTCTGGTTAGGTTTGTGTTGATGTTATAGTACCTCATGGTGGCCCATAAAGCAGCATGCCAGACCCTGTCGAATACCTTCTTGGAATCCACAAAGACATGGTATAGGTTTTGTTGGTGTTGAGCATATTTCTCACATAGTATTCGGAGATTTAAGATCTGCTCAGTAGTGCCACGTCCTTGCCTGAAGCCTGCCTGTTCTTCAGCAATGATTCTGTCGGCATATGGTCTTAGTCGGTTCAGTAAGACCTTCAGCATGACCTTGCTTGGGTGGCTTATTAGGCTAATGGTGCGATAGTTTCGGCATAGCCGAAGGTTACCTTTCTTGGGGAGGGTGATGATGAGAGATTGGATCCATGATTTGGGCCATTCCCCTGTCAGCCATATTTTGTTACAAATATTGGTTAGGGCATTTACCATTGCTTCTCTTCCTTGTTTCAACAATTCGGCAGGGATATTATCCACTCCTGCGGCCTTTCCCATTTGGAGTGCTTGGACTGCTGCTTCTACTTCTGCGCGGAGAATAGGGAAGTTTTCATTGTCCATTGCTGGAGGGACATTAAGGATCTCTGGGTCTATCTTTATATTTTCATTATAGAGCTCTGAGCAGTATTCAGTCCACCTTTTCAAAATATCATTTTCCTCGGTCAGACATTTACCATTTTTGTCTTGTATGGTAGTACTTCTTCCTTGCTTTGCAGTGGTTAGTTCTTTCACCAGCTGTTATGCCTTTTTGCTATTGTTTTTCTTCAAGCAATTTTCAATGTCGTAGCATTGCTCTTCAATCCAGTTCTTCTTTGCCATTCTCATACCCTTTTTGATGGTTTGGTTAATTTTCCTATAGTTATCTGCCCCCTCTGTATATACCATCTTTGTTTTCTTTAACTGCCTCCGTTTGTCACATAGATCGAGGATGTCAGCTGTCACCGATGGTTTTTGTGTTGGTCGATGTTTACCAAGGATGTCATGCGCTGTGTCCGTCAGCGCTGTGTTGAATTTCTCAATCAGTGTGTCCATGTCTGAACCGTCTGCATCTATAATGTTAAGCGCTGCAAACTTTCCTCCAATCATTGCTTGGAAGGCTTTCGCTACTTTAGGATCCTTCAGCTTTTCAAGATCGAATTTGGTTCTGGTATATCCCTGTTTATTTACCCTCTTTAAGTGCAGCTTAAAGGTCATCATGACTAGATCGTGGTCACTTCCAATGTCAGCTCCTGTGAAGCTGCGAGTCTTGGCAGTGTTTATGCTTGACCGGAAGCGTGTTTGCAACATGATGTAGTCAATCTGATTGTGGTGTTTCCCATTGGGGCTATGACATGTGGTTTTCCTGGATATTTTGTGTGCACCCAGTGTGTTTGCCAGTACGAGTTCGTTGAAGCTGGCAAATTCCAAGAGCCTCAGGCCTCTCTCGTTTGAAGTTGCGTTACAGTGGCGTCCACATGTCCCTTTCCAGTTTGTATAGGCATCTTCTCCTACTTTGGCATTCCAATCACCTTGAACTACAAGGATGTCTTTCTTGGGGGTTTGGTTCAGCACATCCTGGAGTTGATGGTAGAAGTCCTCCACTTCTTCATCATTGTAGTCTGAAGTTGGTGCATACGCTTGTACGATGGTGATGTTGAACGGTGTTGCCCTTAGACGAAGAGTGATGAGCCGGCTCGAAACTGGTCGACAGCTCATAATACTGTTCTTAATGTTTTTATGGACGAGGAAGCCAACTCCATGTTCATGTGTGTCCTCGCGTCCACTAAAATATAGTCTGTGGCCTTCTTGAGTTGATGTTTCTCCAAAGGCGTTACCTACTTGAAATGAGTTGGGGAGAGTTGAGGTAGAGGATGATTTGTGATTGTGAATGAGGAGTGCTTCCGTTTTGTCATCGTTCAGCTTCAACTTGCTGAGTGACATCCAAGACTTGACATCATTAATGCACTCCCGCAAATTCTGGACAGCGGAATCCACAAGAGAGGGATGGGTATGCGTGTATAGCTGCGTGTCATCTGCGAATGACTGGCTCTCAACAGCATGCCTCACAAGCAAGAGGAGCAGTGGCCTAGTATACAATGTGAATAGAATCGGGCCCAAAACGCACCCATGTGGCACTCCGTACACCAAATCAGCACTGCTGGAAAGTCATTGATTGAGACCGCCTGCGTTCTATCGGAGAGGAACGACCTAAACCAAGCCAAAACTGTACCAGAAATGCCAAAATAATTTTCAAGGGTTTTGTGAAGGGTTCCATGGTCAACAGTGTCAAAGGCCGCACTGAGATCTAAGGGGATCAGGATGGAGACATTACCGCTGTCCAATGCGAGCAAGAGGTCATTGGTGACTCTCAAGAGAGCTGTCTCTGTGCTGTGGAAAGGTCCACTGACCCCGGGGTGGGTTAGATGTCATAATTTATTGAAAAACATCGAATCCTGATAAAACTCTTTTTGACGATGAGCTCAATCGTGTGTTTACAGCATAAAAGAACACATAAACACACTTTAGTGGCTCGTGGCTCTAAACGTACAGATTCCAGAATGTTCATGTTGTAAGTTAACCCTGGGATATGGCAGTTTAAAACATGCATATATTCACCATGATTGAATGGAGATACATGATTGATGTATATATTCACCATGATTGAATGGAGATACATGATTGATGAATATATTCACCATGATTGAACGGAGACACATGATTGATGCATATATTCACCATGATTGAATGGAGATTCATGATTGATGCACATATTCACCATGATTGAATGGAGACACATGATTGATGCACATATTCACCATGATTGAATGGAGACACACGATTGATGCATATATTCACAATGATTGAATGGAGACACATGATTGATGCACATATTCACCATGATCGAATGGAGATACATGATTGATGCATATATTCACCATGATTGAATGGAGACACATGATTAATGCATATATTCACCATGATTGAATGGAGACACATGATTGATGCACATATTCACCATGATTGAATGGAGATACATGATTGATGCACATATTCACTATGATTGAATGGAGACACACGATTGATGCATATATTCACCATGATTGAATGGAGATTCATGATTGATGCACATATTCTCCATGATTGAATGGAGATACATGATTGATGCACATATTCACCATGATTGAATGGAGACACATGATTGATGCACATATTCACCATGATTGAATGGAGATACATGATTGATGCACATATTCACCATGATTGAATGGAGATACATGATTGATGCACATATTCACCATGATGGAATGGAGATACATGATTGATGCACATATTCACCATGATTGAATGGAGATACATGATTGATGCATATATTCACCATGATTGAATGGAGATACATGATTGATGCACATATTCACCATGATTGAATGGAGATACATGATTGATGCATATATTCACCATGATTGAATGGAGACACATGATTGATGCATATATTCACCATGATTGAATGGAGACACACGATTGATACCAGCATGTCACGGATGCCTACATCATGTTCTCCCATTCCTGCCACCAACTTACTACACGGACATCTTCTCTGTAACTGTCAATTTAACCTTTCGCCTGTCATCCAGCGCTGATTCCATCTTGTCACAATAATTTCACATGACACATAACACTCTGACACAGAGGTCCCCAAAATGTGGCTTTGTGATTTTGATGCAAACTTCTAGAAGTTTATTGTGATATTTTTTTTAAAAGTTTTTTTTATAAAGTTGATGATTATATGCATTTTTCATCCAAAAATTCGGTACATGGCTACACATTCAATTATTACAACTCCCATTAACATATTGTCACGTGACTTCGTTTCCAGGAGCCCTGCAAAATCGGCAGCAGCCACAACCGTTCTGCCCAGCCGTTTGGCCAGCCTAAGTCGGCAGTGCCTAATGTTGTCCACGCCCAGTACAACTCACCCATGGGACTGTACTCTGCCAACAACATCGCCGACACCTACAGCAGACAGACGGACGTCATACAAACTCAGTTGCAAGGGTGAGTACTCGTGGACGAGATTCTCCAAACCTTACTAACCTCACCACATCAGTCCGAGATGTTGGAATGTTCCTCAAAGACCCGAAATAACACGCGTATACAGTCCCGGCAATAACTTAAACTCGAACCAATTGAAACGTTGGATTTTCATGCGCGAATCTTAAAGTTAATATGTTAATACTTGAAGGACTGTGTTCAAGCCGTGTGAAGGAATTAGGGTCGGTTCACACGATCAAATTTCGCGTCAAATTGTTGTATGAACGCACTGTTTTGCGCGTGGTTTCCTTTTTTGGGGAATTTGATCAAATAGTAATTTGAAAGTTGTGACAAGGCTTCATACACGAATTGCATCAAATGCTTGACGCGAAATTTGACCGTGTGAACCGACCCATAGAGGAACAGTGTAGGCGGAAGCTTGAAATAGAAAGACGCGAAATTAAACTAAGAGCGTTTTGGCTAGAAGCCTTCGTCAGCATTCCAAACAACAAGAACGTTTATAAACAAAAGAGAATGAGAAAAAACAAACTTATCGCATCATCAGCAAGGATGATATAGTAGTGACATAAAGTTGTCTAAAGCGCGTCCTGTTCTCCTATTTCCTAGATTCAACCATGACATTAACTTGTTCTAACTCAAGTTTGACATCAAATTAAGAATACAGTCGCCCCTCGTTTATCGCGGTCAATCAGTTCTAGACTGCGGTCAATCTGTTCTAGACTGCGGTCAATCAGTTCTAGGCTGCGGTCAATCAGTTCTGGACTAACGCGATAAGTGAATTTTCGTGAAGTAGGATTATTTATTTATAAATCGAAAATTTTCGTAGTAAGAGCATAGAAAAAAACATGGTTTTAACATCATGAGACCCTCTGGTGTTGCTCGGATACATAAGCCTACAGTCCACACGTGCAGTAATTATAATTTTAATTGTAATACAAGGCTGTATAACTGACTCAGACAGCTGAGCGATCTCGATCAACTTTTTTATGAATACATGTTACATTGAAAAAAGTGAAGCCGCGAAAGTCGGAGCGCGAAGTGGTGAGGGATGACTGTATAATCAAGTCGACTGTATATAAGTATTGTTGCTTAATTTTTTTTACCTTAATAAAAGAATATGTTTTATGTGGTCATCATTTTTGCTCTACAACTCTGACACCAGCCAATGCACAATCCCATGCACCACTTTCTAATGCCATTCAACGTTACCAAAATACTACTGCTGCTGTGCTTCACATCTTTAAGTTTCCATGTTTCATTAACACTTGTGCACTTTCTGTCTGTCCTTTATATTATGTTAAAAGGAGCCATTGATGTCCAGATTTGAGGCCACTGACCCAAGACTAACTGGTCATTTATATGTGTCCCACAGCTTAACTGCCATGGGCGTTATGTGCCCCACATCTTAACTGCCATGGGCGTTGTGTGCCCCACATATTAACTGCCATGGGCGTTATGTGCCCCACATCTTAACTGCCATGGGCGTTATGTGCCCCACATCTTAACTGCCATGGGCGTTATGTGCCCCACATCTTAACTGCCATGGGCGTTATGTGCCCCACATATTAACTGCCATGGGCGTTATATGCCACACATCTTAACTGACATGGGCCTTATGTGCCCCACATATTAACTGCCATGGGCGTTATGTGCCCCACATCTTAACTGCCATGGGCGTTATGTGCCCCACATCTTAACTGCCATGGGCATTATGTGCCCCACATCTTAACTGCCATGGGCGTTATGTGCCCCACATCTTAACTGCCATGGGCGTTTTTTTCATTTGCTAAATATGTTAAAAAATATTTTTCTACCACATGTACATACTGCATAGCACATACTATTTAGCAGTACTATCAAAAGAAAGCCCACCCCCCCTCTTTTTTTCAAACTCACAATTTCTACACAATTTGATACGCTTTTGCATTTTGTGGCTAATCTTTGTACCAGTTGGGTTTATTTCTGTCTATAGTCGGTCTACTTACATCATGTTTAATCTGTCTACATTTCTTTTGCGCATGCTGATGCGTTGGCTCGTGCGCTCACCTGTGACGTCATTTCCAATAATCTCTAATCTAACACTTTGCTCCCCATTTCATCACCCACCAGAGACAGCTCGTAAGTATGAGAACAGATCTAGCCAGTGAATTCATGCTTTAAAGACATGCCTCAACATAATATCATTTAGATTTAGTTCAACAGTTTCCATTTTTTTTAAAAATATATATATAAATATATATTACCTACAATTATAATCTAGTTTTGAATTAACGTATTTTTTAGTCGTGAACTTTGACAAGACCGAGGCTTCTATGTCATGGGCTTGGTAGGCAAACCTCTCATCAGCTCCATCCAGTTAAACGTGTCATACGTCATTAGACTATAGCAGAATTCTCTCTCCATTCCAACATTTAAGCTTTCATTGGTCTGTATGCCATACAAGGCGCGTTTCTCTTCTTCCAATCCGTGACACGGTGTCTGTGACACGGTGTCTGTGACACGGTGTCTGTGACACGGTGTCTGTGACACGGTGTCTGTGACATGGTGTCTGTGACACGGTGTCTGTGACAGTTTCATCTCTGACGAATATTCTGTGTCAAATTTTCTGTAAAATATTGTGTTTCAGATGCTATAACGTGACGTTATGTCAAATTGACTGGTATCGATGGAGAGCATTTGGGGCATCCAATCGATGATTTTAGAAGCCTTGATCTTAAATAATAATAATGTGTTGTTTTATATTTATGTTCATGACATAACCGCTGGGTTCTTGGTGGCTCCTCTTCTTAATATGACCAGAATTGATCGAAATATTAATTTCACTGCGTCAAGATTTCCAGTCGCCACAACCAGATTTAGGTATCACATTTTTGTGCCCAACACGAATCACATCCCTCATCTGTGAATAAAATCTTCATTAAATTTTGTGATTTAAAACTGATATCGGTCAATGTCATTACTTGTTGAGTAGTCAATGGCTCAACACCAGAAACTTTAAGATAATGCGGAGTGAAGGGGAGTGGCCAGGAACACCAATCTGTTGATGTTGCTTACATTAATATTGGTGACCCGGCGGCTTAAACCGCGGTGGTTGAAATGCGTGTGCACTCATTAAACCTAATAAAACAACAAAACAGTTACGTACTAGTAACTGTTGGTAACCGTGAGATGTAAGTGAGTACCTTGCTGCTAGCTGACTGTTGTACTGTGCATGCTTGTGTTTCAAGGGTTGTCTTCCTTTCTTTGTTAGATCGAGTTAAGTGTAAAGGAGATAAGTAGGCCAAGGCCCACTACCCACCTACAATTTTTTTTTTTTACCCCCTTTCCAATTCAGTGTAGTAAAACTTACAGTCGTAAGATGTACCGTGGGCAGAAGCGGAGTCTAAATAGATATGAAAAACTTAGAAACGGATGAAGTGTACAATAGAAACTATTTATATCCCCGTGGCGGATCAAAAAAAAAAGGTTGAACACAAAAATGTGAGACTTGCTGAAGAGTTCCCATGAGAAGCGAGTATTATCTTTAAAAAAATACACCGGACACGAAGTCCCCCTTTATAGTGTCTTGATCTGCCATGGCTACTGGCTATCGTTACTCAATAGATAAATTGCACCCCTCCCCCCCCCCCAAAAAAAAACCCACACCCACACTAGGCCAACAATTCCAAGTCTAATATGTTAACATTGAGAATATTCCTAACTTTAGAACTTCGATGGCATGATCACGAATGTAGTATAGCTCCATAGCTCCACGCCCCCCCCCCACCCTTCGTCTAACGTAACGCCCCCAGCAAGATCACGTCTAGCAACCCCGCCATCTAATACAACCAAATAGTTCAATTAAAACCATCCCATGTTTTTATGTAACATGATTTATTTGCATATCATTTTCTTTTTAAAGTAATTTATGAACTTTGACAACATCTAAACCCCCGCTCCCCCCGATAAGTGCACATATATAAAGACATAATTATTTGTCAATTTCCATCTGGAGCATTGAAGTGAAACAAGGACGAAGGAAAGATAACTCTACTTTCCACATAGAAATCTAAATCTCCACATTTACCTTGATTTATGATCTTTTTTTTTATTTTGTGCTGATTTGATTTTTCTTGGCCCTGGTGTATTGAAATTTAAAAATACTTATATTTGTATCGAATTTTTATATTTACTTATTTGATTTTTTAAAATGCTTGTAATCTTAATGAAAGGGATTTTAAATATAAAATAGTTGCTTTAAAGTAAAATGTGGGTCTTGTTAGTGGGTCATGTTAGTGGGTGTTGTTAGTGGGTCACTTTTGACTTTTCATTTAAGCTAAATAGACTTAAAAGTATATATTAAGATATCAAAGTCTTTAAGAGCAGGCGCCTAGAGCATAAGAAATACATGTGATTAGCCTCAGATCTGCATATATTTATGTGAAGATCACACAGGTAAGGTTCGATACAGGTTGTCATTCTCTCCCAACCCATTACAGCGTTGACATCTCTGACCAGCCAGTGGGCGCTAGGATGACCGGCACGTTCCAGAGCCTGGATCCCAACAAGATGGGACAGAGCCCCTACGGGACAACGTTCAGCGGACCTCAGTCAGGTGCTAGCGGGTGCCCCCCCACCTATTAACAGAGTCCCTGTACTGACCGCACATCATCCCCGTTTGACCAGTGCCCACCCCATTAACTTAGCTTTACTCACCAATCAGCATTTTGCCATTAGATTTAGAGCCCGATGCACTTCCTGTGTGGCCTGCCCCGGAAGTGATTCTGTTTGAGCCTCACCACCCACAAGAAAATGCATGACGCTTGACTTCTTTTGAATGTTTAGTTTCATAGAATGTTTACTTCTTAGTCAAGCCACAATGCTTTATTCTATTACTGAAACCGTAGCATATTTGATGCCGAATTTAGATTAAAAAACAAGCTACCCCAGCCACCCCCCCTAGTAAAAAAACAACAACAAAACACCACGTATCAACATAAAACCAACAGTCAACAGTTCAACAGTCAACAATTCAACAGTCAACAATTCAACAATTCAACAGTCAACAATTCAACAGTCAACAATTCAACAGTTCAACAAGCACAACACTGAGTCACCGAGCAAAGTTCACTGGATGATTTTCATGACCAAGCTGATTTTTTTTTTTACTGGCAGAGACTATCAACGTTTCACCCTAGCCACCTGTAACAGTGAGCGTATTGTGTAAGTATTGCGCATCTGTTATGCCGAGCAAAAATTATATTTCTGACGTTTACTTAATGGGACGTATCTGTGCAACTACCACTTCGGAACACCTAGCATCCCGTCCAGTATTTGGATAAAAAAGTTGTGTGTGGGGGGTGGGGGTGGGTGACGTAGTAGTTATTAAGTCGCGGGATATATAAAATACATAAATGTTCTTCCTATAAAAACTTCACTTAGAGTTAGAGGCCTTATCTGCTCTATAAACTAAATTAAGTGGCGAGCCTTCCTCTTAAAAAAATAAAAATAAATAATGACATTACACATCGCTCTGTTCTTGAACTATTCTGTTCTTATGAATTGGTATGATCATCAAAGCCAACATTGCGTACTTCATGACTTGGACTATTCTGTTCTTATGAATTGGTATGATCATCAAAGCCAACATTGCGTACTTCATGACTTGGACTATTCTGTTCTTATGAATTGGTATGATCATCAAAGCCAACATTGCGTACTTCATGACTTGGACTATTTTTTAAATGTCCTCTCACTGGTCAAACCTTGTCATTTATTTCTGATGACCAGGTCGCCTAAGGGCAATAGATCTGATGACAGCTACTGGATTGTGCGTCATACCCCCCACCCCAATCTGACATTCTTCTCAGTTCAACCGCACCGACTCTAAGGGACGCTGAGTCACAGAATTAGGTTAACACGATACTACACACAACCTCCCCTCACCCACTCTTAACCCCCAGAACTCTTCTGTTCTCAAAACAGTTCGCTCAAGATATTTATAGTTCCGGGCCAATTGACAATCGGCTCTACTTGAAATATCCCCACACCTTCTGGTGTCTATAACAAACCTGCTCATATAAACACTCAACAGCCCGAGATAGACCTGGTGAGATAATTATAGGGCTCACTGTGTTCAGCCCCGCTCCTTTATCTTAGTGACGCCATCATCAACAACAACAAACAGCCGAGGAGTCGATGAATAAAGAGTCGGATGTTTTGTTGAATGGCCATATGTGGGCAAAAACTTATCTGGCTCTGGATAAGACGTCATAGAATTGTTCTGGAGATTTTGACCCTATAACCTAAGAATCATGTATGTTGTTGGACCATTTCTGTTTACTTTATAAAGTAACTTCTACATGACGTCACAAGCTGGAGTCCTAGTATCGGATAAAGGGTCGTCCCCACAGCCGTGAACTCAATACTGGTTGACTTATCCATACATGTCCCTGCTGAACAGTGTACACAATACTGGTTGACTTATCCATCCATGTCCTTGCTGAACAGTGTACACATTACTGGTTGGCTTATCCATCCATGTCCCTACTGAACAGTGTACACATTACTGGTTGACTTATCCATCCATGTCCCTACTGAACAGTGTACACATTACTGGTTGACTTATCCAGCCATGTCCCTACTGAACAGTGTACACATTACTGGTTGACTTATCCAGCCATGTGTTTATGTTGGAGACGTGATTGTTTTCATTGACAGATAGAGTAACGCCCACAATTCCTTTTCTTTATTTCACCACAAAGAAGAGTTTAAAATGTCAAAGGTTACCTGACTGAGACCGAATGTCGGAGGTCATCATGGAGAGACATTTAAAAATGATCCTGATGGCGTACGACTGGATACACCCAGTTTTACAATAGGTCAGGCAGTTTTATTCTGTGAGATTTTTTTCCCATTACAATTCGCTTCTCCTGAAATCCATACCTCAAGACGACAATGACACATTCGAAATCCTAAATGTAGAACATTGGTTACCTCAAGACGACAATGACACATTCGACATCCTAAATGTAGAACATTGGTTACTTCAAGACGACAATGACACATTCGAAATCCTAAATGTAGAACATTGGTTACTTCAAGACGACAATGACACATTCGAAATCCTAAATGTAGAACATTGGTTACCTCAAGACGACAATGACACATTCGACATCCTAAATGTAGAACATTGGTTACCTCAAGACGACAATGACACATTCGAAATCCTAAATGTAGAACATTGGTTACTTCAAGACGACAATGACACATTCGAAATCCTAAATGTAGAACATTGGTTACTTCAAGACGACAATGACACATTCGACATCCTAAATGTAGAACATTGGTTACTTCAAGACGACAATGACACATTCGACATCCTAAATGTAGAACATTGGTTACCTCAAGACGACAATGACACATTCGAAATCCTAAATATAGAACATTGGTTACCTCAAGACGACAATGACACATTCGAAATCCTAAATGTAGAACATTGGTTACCTCAAAACGACAATGACACATTCGAAATCCTAAATATAGAACATTGGTTTGAATATTTGCTGTCTGAACTAAATTTTAATAGATATCTCCGCCCCCCCCCCCCCACACCACACACAGCAAATCTGACAACCCGCACGCAAATTCTTGGGCTAATTGTAGGGATTTTCTCCTTTAAGGTAATTTCAGGAAGCAGTCAAAACTACATTCAATGGTTGAATCAGAGTCACAGATGATCCGTCACTTTGGACATTCGATACACATTCCAATTTTTTACCCTCCCCCTTTTTTTCTCTCCCTCCATTCCACCCCCCCCCCCCCCCCCCATTTCGATATCAAAATGGTTTATTTTTGTATAGTTTCGCCCTGACCCATCCCTGCTAACAATGCGCACATTTGCTTCCTCTTCAGGTGACGTAAGCATCCTCCTTCTTGTTACTGAACCACCAGAAATGTGCACATAATGTTTGTTTGCCTGACGTAGAGTAGTATACCTTTAATTTTGCTGTTGTTGTTATGTGTTGATTTTTAATGCATGGCGTGTCCCTTACTGCAGTGTGGACCTTGACGATAAACCTGAAGACACTTCCGGTACGGTGGGCGATGGGGCGGCCGGCTCAGAGACGTCTCCCGCCTTCAAACCGGCCAAGGCGCCCCAGGGCCCCACCCCGGGTCAAAGTGCTGTGTACGAGGAACACGAGGGGGACACCCCCGAGTATAAAGGCTACACAAACCCCAATCTACAATCTAGAACATTCCAACGGCTCCAGGAGCAGCTGGCCGGGGAAACGGAGGAAAATAACAACAGTAGGATGGCTTTACTTGACTTTGTAGTGGACCTTAAGACAGTAATTCACTTAATATTGGATCGATAGACAGTACTTCACTTTATATAGGGCCTAAAGACAATAATTGACTTTATATTGGAGGTAAAGACATTACTTAAATTATTTTGGAGCTAAATATCTTACTTGACTTTATATTAGCCCTAAAGATATTACTTCACTTTATATTGGACCCAAAGACATTAATTGAATTTATATTCGAGCTAAAGACCTTACATGATTTTATATTTGGAGCTAAAAACATCACTTAACTTTATATTAGGACGTAAAGACAGTACTTTTACTTGACTGCAGAAACTAAAGACGTACTTAACTTGACTCAGATGTTATTAAAAAAAAAAACTTTGAACGTCATTAACATATCAGAGCATTTCGTTGTGCCGCCGGTATGAAAAAACAACATATGACACAAATAGTACTCACATTAAATCATAGTACAAAGACGATATCAACATCTCAAAGTTTGACACTATTCTTGCCAGCAGATAAACGTTTAGATATCTATGCGTTATGAAACAAGATCCCTGTATCGAAAAAGTAGGAACGATTGAGATTTATATCAAACTGTCCGTTTCAGATCTATGAAATTTGTCAGAAAAAGCGTTGCTGCGTCCCACAGTCACATTTCCGCGCAGTTTCAATTATAACCTTGACATTGCCAAACTGTGGCCATGACATTGCCCAACTACGTGGCTAGTATTATTAACTATTAGAGATAGAAAATAAACGCTTTCAAATATCCCAAACAAAAAGATGATCATCCATTTTATAAAAGATAAAGTGATGAAGTGTTGCATGGCTAAAAGAGAAAATAGACGACATTCAATGCAGAACCAGCCAATGTCAGAACCAGCAAAATATCAGAACAAGCCAAATGTCAGAACCAGCCAAATGTCAGAACCAGCAAAATGTCAACTTTTTCTTTTTGTTTTGGCTCGATGAGACGATGTTATTTCTTTTTTAAGAAACACTGGTCGTATACATGTGCTCTGTGTCATTTCATGTGCTTGGTGTCATTTTCATATGTGCTAGGTGTTTTTCCTGCATTTTTAGTATCGTTATTTCATGCACATGGTGCAAGTGTTTAAATGTGTTGATTTACGTCCATCAAAGTGTCACTAATTTTATGAGCATGAGTGTAGACTATGAAGCTCACAGATAGTGTTTGCTCTAGAATAGCACCCAATTTTGTAGCTGATAGCACCAATAATTTATTGTTAGACTGATTTACGATAGCACCGAACCCGTTTGTATGACAAGTAGCCACCAGCACGAATTAGACTGATTGCCGATAGCACCGAACTCGTTTGTTAGCAGGTTCCAACAACTGTTCGACTGAACTCTGATGCATCAAATTGCTTGCTTCATTCCTTGTTACCAAGACAACTATCATATCGTTTGTGCTTTTGAAATATAACATACAATAGATAATTTTTAGCATTTACAAAAGGTGTCATTCAACATGAATACTCCCCCACCCCCTTGAGTAAATCAACGCCGGTACTGGTCGATGGTATTGATTTTATAGGTGTGGTCCCTTTTGCAACAGAAATGTGTCTGAGGCCCATTGAAAAGCAAACATGCCTCAGCAGTTTAAATAGCCACAATCACAAGTCTGTATTGAAAGCTCCATGTAAACGATGCTCTAAATTTTAAATGATGCTACACTTTGTACTTATGACGCCCCCACTTAGATTTCCAGTTCTGAGGTAAATGCCAAAACAAAATATAAAAAAAAGTCTTGCTTGTTTGTGGTCTGTCGTTTAGATATATAACGAAGTTATACCGTTATTGAAACTCACACCCATACATGTACACACTAGGCGTATGCTATTGCTGTTTGAACAGAACATTATTGTTTTAATGACCAGGGTTGGATGTGCTCTAATATATCTTAGGAATACACGCAATAATTTATATTAATTTTAAAAATTGTCTCGTAGGTACTCAGCCAGGATTCAGACCAGTGTCGGCGCCGGTGTCAAAACCGCCGTCAGAGAAACCCCAACAGCAATCTATGCGATGCGGTGGATGTGATATGCTGGCAACGTATGTGGTATTTGTGTGTGATATGCTGGCAACGTATGTGGTATTTGTTTGTGATATGCTGGCAACGTATGTGGTACTTTTTTGTGATATGTATTAAGTATTTTATAATCCGAAATACGTTTTCTATAAAATATTTCAGTTCATACTTGACGGGACGTTTTGGCACTTTCGTTCCTCACCAGACTCAAATGATTGAAGTCATGATACTTTGAAACCACCCCATCCCCCGCCTTAACTCACTTTAGAATGCAAATCGTTACTGTCCGTAAGACTCCAGCAAATAAATCCATGTCCCCACCCACCATTCTGATGTTTCTCTCTGTTGTTCTAGGGGAGTCATAGTCAAAGCTAACGGTGTTCCCTACCACGTGGCGTGCTTCAAGTGCAATTCCTGTTCCATGAACTTGAAACAAAAAGGTAAACAAAATAAAATTCGTATAGAACACGTGTAGTATGCGTGTAGTCACATGACCAATAAAATATTAGTTGTTGCAGTTTTGCAATGGGGCCATTATTGGGTGAATCACTCTACCAAAGCATTCTTACATATCATCATTGGCCATAAATGACTTTTTCAGCAGAAACAAAACTTATATCCAATTGGAAATAGTTAAAATGACACTGTTAATTATTGTAATTGTAAAAGTTTTTGTTGTAAATATGTTTATACGGATGCCTTTATTTCTTGTGACACCCACCCCCTCCCCGTAAAGGTTTCTTCGTGGTGGAAGGCAAGCTGTACTGTGAGACCCACGCCAAGCGACACTCCCAGCCTCCAGGCCCTGATATGGTTGCTGTACCGGTTTACAGGTAATAAACCTGAAGGTGAAGGTTCACAGGTATCCCGACCTCTAGCTACGAAGCATCAACGTCCTGCGCCATCTTGTAGCGTTACAGACTTTGTTACATATAGAATTTTGTATTTTGTTGATCTAAAAATTCTGCAAATAATCTCATGTAATTATTCTTTACTCAAATTTTTTTTTAAAAATACGATCTTCATTAGATCATAATGTGTGTTTGGGGAGGGGGGCATGAGGAGGTAAACATCTGGGAGTGGGGTGGGGTGGGTGGTGGTGATATCTGACGGTCATTACAATTGTATTTTTAAAAAAAAAATACATCAACATCATGTGGTGTCCCTATTTACATATTTTTTTCACGTCCTGAAATAATGCTGAAATCTCATTTTCCGACCATAAAATATTTGTTCTGCTTTGAAAACTCGACCAATGAGAGTTGCTACTGTAAGATCTATGCTCTATACATTGAGCAGGCCCTATCTAGCTCTAGCTATACAAAGATATATGCTTTATAATTTGAGTAGGCCCTATCTAGTTATACAAAGATCTATGCTCTATAATTTGAGTAGGCCCTATCTAGCTATACAAAGATCTATGCTCTATACATTGAGTAGGCCCTTTCTAGCTATACAAAGATCTATGCTCTATACATTGAGTAGGCCCTATCTAGATATACAAGGATCTCTGCTCTATACATTGAGTAGGTCCTATCTAGCTATACAAATATCTATGCTCTATACATTGAGTTTGCCCTATCTAGCTATACATTTTACTATAGCCTGGTACCCAGTCTTTCACTGATGCATGTAATGGACAATCGTGCAGCTTTCCTAAAACCAATCTGACATTCCATTACATGTGAGAGGCTGCAACAGGTGGCTTGACAAATACGTGACACAGAGTAGACCACATGACATAGAGTAAACCACATGATACACAGTTGACCAATGTGTGAGTTTGGTAGACTGCCAGTAAATTTGATCAGGGAATTGGGCATTTTTTAGTCATGCATGTAACCGAGGAGAGGTTCCAAAATTATGAACCAGGGAAATTTTTCCAAACAACTTTTTGGAAGCAGAAGTTCACAAAATTAGAGCAATGAAAAAGTTGACAAAATTAGGGCCATGTAAAGTTCACTAAATCAGGGCCATGGAACTTTTTCAAAATTAGGGTCATGGTAAGTTAAATAAGTTAGGGCCATGTAAAGTTCACAAAAATGGGATTGACATGGGGGGATCTTTAAATTAATGTTGAGAACTGTTGTTGAGTCGCATTTTCAGATCTATTTATTTAAATTCCCATCTGTTTAATGTTACATCTAATGACACTATGTCATGTTGCACGAAGTAACTGTGTATTATTAAAATAAGCACAGGATGACATTTGGAATGTTTAGTAGTGAACAAGTGCAGAACTCAGAACTTTACAAGAACTTATTAGTGAACAAGTGCAGAACTCAGAACTTAACAAAAACTTATTAGTGAACAAGTGCAGAACTCAGAACTTTACAAGAGCTTATTAGTGAACGAGTGCAGAGCTCAGAACTTTACAAGAACTTATTAGTGAACAAGTGCAGAACTCAGAACTTTACAAGAGCTTATTAGTGAACAAGTGCAGAACTCAGAACTTTACAAGAGCTTATTAGTGAACAAGTGCAGAACTCAGAACTTTACAAGAGCTTATTAGTGAACGAGTGCAGAACTCAGAACTTTACAAGAGCTTATAATGCATTTTCCAAACTGTTTGCTTATGAAAGCAATAATGGAGAAAGCAAAGTCAACCGAATGACACGTAGGGTTAACATAGAATTAAATAGAGGAATCTACAATTTATTTCCCTTTTGGAATATAGTTATTTTAAAATATAAGAGGTCAAGCATGCGTACCGCTCGACCCCCCTCACACCACTCACACCCTACATACGCTCCAACAACTCCAACCCCCACACACGCCAATAACCCCTCCCACACACCCTTTTCCTCAGAGAAAAAACTGGCATACAGAATTGTTGATTTGGAATTAGAAATGTGGATTCAAAGGAATATATTGGTTTTCCGATTTAAAAAAACAAAAAAAAAACAACGAAATATGCAACGAAAAAAGTGATAAAAAAAGAGTTTAAAATCTTCACATAAATCTCAGAGCGACAATCAATAAACGCTGAGGGGATAAATTATCTCTCCCGGTTTTGAGATATAGTTAACGATCTTATGTCAACTTGGTCAGCTATTTTAATCATGATAATTGTGATCCTTTTACCGTGGATATTTAGTAAGAGGTCAAGTGTTACATGATTTTTTAAACATAAATATATAAATATATATATATTTAATTTACATATTTTAGATGCGATCATGCATTGGTTGTTTCCAAGACTGTTGAACACACATTAACTTATCCATAGGATAGCCCAAAGCACAGGGATATGTTTGTGTGTGTGTGTGTGTGTGTGTGTGTGTGTGTGTGGAGGGGGAGTGAATCTACTCCGGGCACCATTGTTATTTTAGTTAATGCCAAATATGTGTATTAATATTCACAATTTTTCTATTTTTGGAGTGAGGCGCTTAAATTCAGGCTTTGTCCCGACACAGCTTTCGCTTGCCTTGGCTCTTGACACAGCTTTCGCTTGCCTTGGCTCTTGACACAGCTTTCGCTTGCCTTGGCTCTTGACACAGCTTTCGCTTGCCTTGGCTCTTGACACAGCTTTCGCTTGCCTTGGCTCTTGACACAGCTTTCGCTTGCCTTGGCTCTTGACACAGCTTTCGCTTGCCTTGGCTCTTGATACAGCTTTCGCTTGCCTTGGCTCTTGACACAGCTTTAGCTTGCCTTGGCTCTTGACACAGCTTTCCATTAATGCAAGATATAAAATAAAATATACGTAGGACTTGAGTATACTGAGATTGTCTGTTGACATCTAGAGACAAGGAGAAGAAGATTATGAAATAGTTCTTTAAGAAACCATAGTTCTGGAATACGCACCAGATGGTTTGCACTTTATGTGGCAACATGGAGGTTTGTTAAAACGTTACAATTTATGAACTTTCCAATGGCGAGTTTCACGATTGCGGCATCACATCACATTATATCACATCACATTACATCACATCATATTATATCACATCACATATATCACATTCCATTCCATTCCATTACAACACATTACATTACATCACATTATATCACATCACATTACATCACAGTACATCACATTTCATTACATCACATTATATCACATTACATCACATTACATATATCGACTGTGTGAATGGCCGGCCAGAAGCTTTTTTAAAATGGCTACTCACCTTGACGGGACTTAAGTACGTCATATTTTTTACCCCACCAACCTCCACGGGCGTGAAGCCGACCAGGTACACACCGAAGAAGTGTTGTACATATCATCTTAACAATAGAATGGGTTCGATGACCCTTTGAATCGACCTTATCTTCTGACAAGTTTGTGTGTGTCAGGAATGTGGAGAAAAAAAAAAGGGGGGGGGGGAGTAGATCTACCTGTGCTAGTTTAGATTGTGCAGAATTCCGCTGAATGTGTATAGAAGGATTGTGATCACACCCTGTACTTAAGGTCCACCTTATTCTGAACACAATACCCTCGTGTCTTCAATACTCCTTCATTTTAGATGGTTCATGTTCCCCAAAATGACGATTACCTGTTTTTTATTGTATCGTCTGCTGGAGAAGGCGTTTGGCCGAAACATCCGTTTTATTGTCTTATCTTTCATTTTCAAGCCTAAACATATCTTGTTCCACGTTTTATTTATATAAACATATGCAAGAACGAGAGTAAGTGAGTGAGTAAGAGAGAGAGAGAGAGAGAGAGAGAGAAAGTGAGTGAGTAAGAGAGAGAGAAAGTAAATGAGTGAATAAGAGAGAGAGAGAGAGAGTAAGTGGGTGAGTAAAAGAGACAGTGAGTGAGTAAGAGAGAGAGTGTAGTGAGTGAGTAAGAAAGAGAGAGTAAGTGAGTGAGTAAGAGACAGAGAGAGAGTAGGTGAGTGAGTAAGAGAGACAGAAAGTGAGAAAGAGAGGAAGGGAGAGAGAGTAAGTGAGTAAGAGAGGGATGGTGAGAGGGTAATTGAGTGAGATAGGAGGGTGAGAGAGCGAGAGAGAAAAGGTAAGTGATTGAGAAAGAGAGAGAGAGAGTAAGTAAGTGATTAAGAGAGAGAGAGAGTAAGTGAGTGAGTAAGAGAGAGAGAGTAAGTGAGTGAGTAAGAGAGAGAGAGTAAGTGAGTGAGTAAGAGAGAGACAGTGAGAGAGAGGGAGAGAGAAAGTGAGTGAGGGAGAGAGGGAAAAAGAGAGTCAGTGAGTGAGAAAGAGATCGAGTGTGAGAGAGAAAGTGACTGAGAGACGGTGAGAAAGAGAGAGAGGAAAAGAGAGAGAGAGAGGGATAGAGTAAGTGAGTGTGAGGGATGTAGAGAGAGATTTGACATTTGAACTAACCGTGGGAGACAACCGGTTGACACCTGTGCTCACACCCCGACCCTTTACTCACCCCATTAAATTAGTTACTTAGTATTCGATTATATATGATAAACCCCGGACACGAATACGCTTTAAAAAATAGATTGGTCTTAGTTTTCAGAAGCGTTCAAATTGTCTTATGGACTGCAAACTGTACCAAGTAATCTCTTTAATTTTTCTTATGTTGCCGACGTCGTCAGCATTGATCATGTTTGTAGAGCTGTGTTGACCGATATATCATCTCTCTATTTCAGATAATCTGCTGCCTTGTGTACGAAGCAATTCTTTGAAAGTGTACAACTGTGTACATAGTGTGCCTAGAGAGTAACTAGCACCCCGTCCCAACTCCCCACCAGCAAATCAGCTCTGTACCTTCATCAAATCACCACATATCGAACAAGCCATCGCCTCAGGAACACTGGTCACGTCGGACTGTGGATGACTTGTGTTTCCTGACATCCAAGCATGGATTTAGTGCACCCAGTAACCCAGTTATTCCTTCGTTAACCCTCACCATGCCATAGTCTCTTGTAGATCGTTAACGCTCACCATGCCATAGTCTCTTGTAGATCGTTTAGTTTATCTGCTTATTTCCTTCTTCCTTTTATTTTATGTGTTTAACATTCGTCTCAGCAACGTGCATCCATGACCTCTCTCTCTCTCTATCTCTCTCTCTCTCTCTCACTTCCGATCTCTCATTTTTGTTACATAATCCAAGGCGGTTTGGTTGTCAACAAAATCCACTCATTTTCATTAAATTTCTAACTAGTTATACATATTAGGATACAGCCTTAAATCCAAAAATAAAGATATGCAGGAAATATCAGTGTTTACGCCATACAATCAAGGATAATGCCAGGTTCAAATTCAGGACCAGGTGTTAAGTAGACAATCAATTATGCCAGTGATTATACAAATAAATTAAGATAAGAAAACTGTGTCTTGCCCAAACCTCAGCAACTGACATATGCCATAAGACCATGACAATCAGCTGATGACATCTGTGCCACACACGGACACGCTTGGTGATAACCAAATGTTTAAATTCAAACGCCCCCCCTCTCCCCTCCCCCCTTTGAAAAAAAAACATAGAAATAACCAGCATTGTCCACTTAGTAGTCCTACTTGTCAATGACCAGGGGTGGGGCAATTCATCAAGCAAATAAAAACTTTAAAAAAAATAAATAATTCAACACCCATTTTTTATATTAATTAGTCAAATAACAGCATTTGAAATAGAAACATTAATTAGTCAAATAACAGCATTTGAAATAGAAACATTAATTAGTCAAATAACAGCATTTGAAATAGAAACATTAATTAGTCAAATAACAGCATTTGAAACAGAAACAAATCTACAGACAAAATATTGAGTGTTCTCTATCAGCTCGGTTTATTTTTTATGATTGCCTTAAATAAAAGCTGAACAAAACTAATTGCCTTTGTTCATGTCACCCTTTACGTACCTGGAATGTAAACAAAAGCTGGTTAGCTACAAAGCAAATAATAATAATACTTTGTTACTATAATGACATTTATTAAGTCATCATGACTTTTCTCGTTTATGCCTGGAGGCTGAAGGTTCACATCTTCTGAGTTCGAGAATTTTTGTTTTGTTTTTTTCTAAAAACATAAAGAAATGTCAAAAGTTCCTTTGTTATTTGTGTCCAAGTTTCCTGGAGACAAAGATAACACTTTTTTTTTTTTTCAAAATGACGAAATAAAACAGCAATATTTATGTTTGTGTTCTATGTACAATGATATTTCTATACTTGTATTAATTGCTTTGAGATTTACTTTTGTAAACATCATTTCGTGGCCTTATATATATATGAATACCGTCATTGGATGACTTTAATAATAAAGTTTTATGTTAGATCAACGACATCTGTTGTAACGTGTGAAGATAAAATTCAGGGAGTGAGATGGTTCAATAGCATCACTAGATGGGTTAGAAAGAAAAAAAGTGGGGGGGGGGGGGGGGCGCTGCGTGTCACAACAAGTAACACCAAGAATTATTACACTAAATGACTCAACGCCCCACGTGACAACACTACTAGCTTTAATTGCGGGGGGGGGGGGGGGGTGTTAGTGCAGACCGCACTTGGTAACTCTAAACCAAGGGAGACTGCTGCAGTGGTGCCACCCATCCATCAGAAACATAGCACAACTCATTTATCGTGAAGTGAGGGGTCCCTGCATTTCTAGTGATGTGAGAATCCTTGGTGTTAATTCGTGAGACTATATTATTAGACCCCCCTTATTCTATGTTATGTATCTTTCTTGCTCTCCCTTTCCGCGGGCTGCTGAAGAAGGGTCATCTTGGCGGCGAGATACCGTACTTTTAATTTTTTTCTGGTACTAAAATTTTTTATTTTTTAAAATTTGATTAATGTTTCAACATTGTATAGAAATTATTCTCTCATTATCATCCTACATGACTTTATACTGTTTAATTATTTAAAGCTTTTTGTTTCAAAATATTGACTCTTGGAGCACTTTGTCTTTCAGCTTTCATAAAACTAACATAAGCAATAATTTGAGATACAAATTTGGGCTGACTTTTAGTTTTAGCAAAGAAAAATGCTGACATGAAAGAACCTTATAAAGCTACACAGGAGTGACTGCCCCTTAAACTGGTCTGACACGAGTCATTGCGTGCAGTGTCTTAGCTAAGGCAAGTACCACCCAGGGCGAGGGGGTGGGATAATTTCGCCACCCCTCCATATAAAGAAAAAAGGTGTCGCCCGGCATGGACCGCCCTTACCTAAGTCACTGATTGTGTGTGGTTACAGTAGGCCTACCGAGAAGTTATCGGAGTATATCCACAAAATTAGCCTATTCCCGAGGGCCTGGTGGAAATGACGTCACCAAAGCATCAGACCACAGAGTAAGATTAATTAAATCGTCTAATGGGAGCAAACTCCAATTTAAACTGAAGTGGACGTGATTGCCCTTTCTTTTTTCCTTCTAAAAATCAGCTTAAGCACCAAACTATATTCCCATCAATGAGCAACTCAACTGCTTAGTAAGTGTGCAACACAAGTACACATAAATGGCGTCAGAAGCTTCAGTTTTGTATGTATGCTATTTTCAGAACCTTAACTGACTTGTTCAATTTACTCATCTGCTTCTTCATCTAATGACAATTTAAAGACAAGGACATTAAATATTATGTTTTGTTCCAACGGCTTATTTATCTTTCTGTGTATATTCCATCTTTTCAAATAAAGTCATAAACAATGATAAACTCGATTGTATTTCCTTTACTATTATTTATTTTTAAAAAAATGTGGTGTTCGTTGGCGGCTGTCTGAAAGAAGTTTATGTTTGAAAGAGCTCATGTATTCCAAGATTATTTTCCAGAAAAGTTCTAGTCATCAACAAGAAACCTTGGCTCACCTTTTAGGCGTCATGAGCCCCAGAATAAAAAGAGTGACATATAACATTTTTGCGACAAATTTTCCCAAGTAACTTTTGACAATTTTATGTTTGGTTCACGTGCACTAGAATCAACATGTGCAGCTTAGAGGGTCGGGATTGGGGGGGGGGGGGGATAATTAAAACGGTGCATGTGGGCTGCTTCATGGAAGTGGGGGTGGGGGGCAAAAGCTTAGCCCACCCTTCACTAAACTCAGCTACGCCACTGCGTGAGAATGGTAAATAATTTCTTTATTGTAAAAATCATTGGTAAAATGAAAAAAAAAATAATTAGATAATTACGTCTTAACAACCTGCCCTGCTAACAAAAAGAACAGAATATTATTAGACGAAAAGAAGTACTCCTGTGATTATTTCTGGATCTGATCTTGAGAAGAAAAGCCAAACCAACAATTTTAATGACCTATATAGATATATATATATATAAATTAAGGGGCCATCAATAAATGACGTCACGATATTTTGGCCGAATTTGGACCCCCACCCCCTTCATTTCCCAATCATCACCATTGCATGACATCATTATGGACGCCCCCCACCCCCACACCAAATAAAAGATTAACAAGATGGGATTAACGGTAACTTCTTTGTTACAATAAATCACTAGGTTTAATTTCTATTTATGCCGCGGTAATTTTTGAACAATATTGGTTAAAGGTTTCCGCCACCTGTTATAGAGAACAATAATATCAACTCTTCATAGTCTGCTACCTGCAGAAATATGGCGTGGGCGCTGCAACCCTTGTGGCTCTACGGGTGCGGGTTAGTGGTCAGAAATGTAAAAAAAAAAAAAGGGGGGGGGGGGGGCAAAAATTCAGCACAAAACCTAAAAGTGGTAGGCCTAGTACTCTGGGCCTCCAAAAGTAAAAGGCACGCGACTGCTCTGCTACAGTTTGCACTACCTGGGCTCGGACATGTTGAAAAGTAGTGACTGTAAGAGTATGGGCTTTTGAGTGGTTAACGCCCGTTAAAAACAAAGACATTACAAAACGCTAAAAGTAGCAAAAGTAGTAATTTTAAAAAGTAAATGACTATGGATTTTCTGTCGCCCTGAAAGGTCACAGGTTAATAATTGTTACAACAAAGGGAGATAACAAAAAGAATATTTTAAAAATGGGTAATTAGCTGTAGTTACCTTTGCTTAAAGTTTATAATGTTTTGTTTTCTTTCAGCAGAATTAACACGCGTAAATAGTTAAAACTTAAAATGTTACAGTTTATTTTATAGCCTGATCATAATTAATTATAGACCAACTAATGGATTAATTATCACGGTCAAGTTTAGGTAAACCACGAATATTGATTAAAAAAAACTGTAAATATACAAACAAATGCCATAAATAGAGCTAGCAAATAGGAAACTCCCACAAAGTGCCGTGTGCAAAAAAGTTAAGCCCTTCCCACCGATGTG
This sequence comes from Omphiscola glabra, assembly GCA_964017045.1. Classification (NCBI taxonomy): domain Eukaryota; kingdom Metazoa; phylum Mollusca; class Gastropoda; family Lymnaeidae; genus Omphiscola; species Omphiscola glabra. Next base: position 18,136,485 of record OZ024795.1, read on the forward strand.
CTTAGGATTCACAAGTTCAGCTCTTCTCGGATCGAGGGCTGGGTTACCCTCAAACAACTTCGTGTATGTGATTAGGTTTGGTGATCCTCTTGTTTTTTTAACTCACTATACGATTCGACACAGTTAACAATGTCTGTTTTAACTTTGGAAGCGAAACTTGAAAGAACCGATAGTGCCACCCCGTGGGGATTTCGTATGCAAGGAGGCAAGGATTTTAGTAGTCCACTCACTATTCAAAAAGTAAGTTGTTTACATTTTAACTACGTTACAAGTTTCAGGCCTGATAATTTATTCAGTTTGGGCCAAAAACTGTTCGTAATCACCGTTGCCGTTAATTGAAACATGGACCAGAACCGTCTGGCTTCCTTTATTTTGATTTTACATTGAAATAAGCAACAAATTGAAACATGTTTCGGAAGATAATGTCTGTTCCGACTGCAACTACACGGCTTGCACACACGCCTCACCGACCGCCAACGTTACCTTGATCGCTGCACCTACATTCTAATGATCAACACCCGCCGGCTCACTCGATTTATTCAGTTTTGTCGAGACAGCGAATTCCTCACCCAGGCCCAGGTATCGTCAACAGGTACTCAAATCAATGCTTGATCTTGTGTCAGACGGGGATCGATAAATACTAGAATGAAAGGTGGCTTAATTTTAATTGGTCGTCGTGGGCTTACTTGGACTCGTTCTCTTAGTCTCATGGTTTAGTCCAGGAAGCTTTAACTCACTTAAAATTGAAGTGTAAAGGCAAGGCTGTGTACTGTGTTACACTGTGTAAGGCTACAGACTACAGTTGATGGCGTAAGGAATGTAACCAATGTAAACTTGGCGTGTGTGTTAGTTCTTATTAGATAGTATAGGAAATTACACACTACACTTACACGCTATTTGATTCTTTCACCTGTGGCAGGTGTAGGCCTAATAAATCATTTGAATTCATTGTCAGTAAGTTGAGATTAGAACATCATTCGTTGAAATACCCGGTAATTAAAACATAATAATGTAAAAGTGAAATGGACTGGCAAAGGCGAGGATTGACAGTGGGCTGGAATGTGGGGGGGGGGGGGGGGGGGGGGGGCGGGTGGTAACAATAGTCGGAGCTCCCCCAGTCCCAGATTTATCATCCCCCAAAATGATGTCAGGGTAACATCTCTGTGTCACCCATTCATTATGATTCATCATTGGTTATGGAATGTCCACCAATGACGTCATACTTGGTGTATGTGAAAAGGGGAGGGGGTAGGATTAATCTAATGTTGTTTTTAATGATTGAGGAATGAATATGATTGTTGGCAGGCTAGCCAATTGTAATGTTTTTTAAAAAAAGCTTTTAGTAATTTTAATATACTAAAAAGGAAGTTTTTGTTTTTACAATTTATTTATGCCTTGGAAAATATTTTTTTCTTTAGAAATTGCTGATTATAAATATTGTTGGTTCTAAAAGTGGGGGTGGTTGGTGGGTTGTGTGTGTGCTGTAATATTGATATTTCTGGAAAGCCGCTCTATTTCAATTTAAAAAATTGACAACACCGGTCCTTTTTATGCCAAAGTGATGGTGAACCATGGTAATAGTTAAAGTTATTCATCACAACAGCAGCTTTTATTTCCTGAAACCCTGCAATTTCTCAGAATATTTTCCAACATTGAATCTTGGCTCATGATTAAAGTTTATAACAGTCTATTCAATGATGGCTTAGCAAGAATCATTAAGTCCTTGGTTAGAATTGTCATTAAAGTTTATAACAGTCTATTCAATGATGGCTTAGCAAGAATCATTAAGTCCTTGGTTAGAATTGTCATTTTTATGTACTTTGAAGTTCCCTTAAGGACTAGAAATGCCATTCACTGCTAAAGTCAAGATCAAATTTAAAAAAAAGGGAGGGGGGTGAGATGGGTGGGGGTGTATGAAAAATCAATAATTCATGTATTGATTCTTCTGATCAGCAGTGCTGAGGTTACAGTATACCCACAAAATACAATAAGTAATAAAATGTTACAAAATAAACTAATAAATAATGGGTCTTCAGCTTTTAGCATGGTAACTGGAAAAAAAGGGGGGGGGGGGTGCGACTGCAATCAGTTTTTTTTAAAGTAAACGAGCAAAACAAAGTATTGGAAAATTCCCCTTGCTTTCCTCTTGCATACTACCATACAGCTAATTGTTATTTTTTATTTAATTCTGTTTTTAATTGTTGTTTGTTCCCCAAAGAAGCCTTCTTGCCGACACATTCTTTGTTTTGTTGCAGCCATTTTTTGTTCAGGTTTTCCCATACTTTGTTTTGAACATTTCCAATTTTTAGCATGCCTTTCATCTTTGAAAAATTGAACTCTACACTCATGGCAAAATAGTTTTCCATTTCAAATTAATTTAGATTATTTTCATATTTACAATTAAAATCTTAAGTGTTGAATTTATTTACTTCATTGGGTATACACCGCCAGGGAACAAAACAATTAGGGAACCTTATAATAAAATATCATTGTAGATTATAACCAATGAAAATAAATTAACTTTTGAATAATCTCTAGTTAAGTATTTGACACAAGTCTTTACATTGGCTTCTAGATAATTTGTTTTTATACCAGGCTGAGGCTCCTATAATCAGTGATAATTAATATGTATCTAATTTAAACAAAAAGAGTGACCAGTGTTTCATTTGGCGGCCCTAACTTTTACAGATAAGAGGATGCTTTAAAACTCTTTCAAACAAACTGCTCACTGTGTGCTCTTCAGTGAGAACTCTAGCAGAATGTCATCTATATTTAGACACTGGCACAGGTAAAATGCTGAGCCTGGTGAAACAAGCTATTGCTTCAATGCCTCTCTCTGTTGTAATAGTGTGGGGGCTGCTCTGCTGTGTGAGGTAGGGGAGAATGGGGCCAAAGAAAGAGGATGCTGTGTCTTTTTTTTTTTGGTGAGCTCAGCATTTGGCAAACAGCTCAATGTATGCCTAGATTTGAGATAGTAATGCATGCATTTATAAATTTAATCATATTTGTTTAATGTCATCTAAATGTTTTAGACACTAGACATTATGATATCTAGTGGTAAGTCATACATTTGTATAAAATTCAACAAATTGGCAAAACTGTATCTATCAGAAGGTCTCAGATTGGACTCTAGTAGTGGTAACAGTGTAGCTATCAGAAGGTCTCAGATTGGACTCTAGTAGTGGTAATAGTGTAGCTATCAGAAGGTCTCAGATTAGTGGTCATACAGTTTAATACCCATTTTCTCTGGCTGGGGTTGCAAATATAAGCTCTTGATAAAAGAATAGAAGTTCTTTGCCTCATTGAAGGGAAACCTTTTTTGTTTGTCTTATTGCACCATTCTAGCCATCATTTTATTTTGGCCACTCACCCATATAGTTCCTTTAAGGGAATCATAACAACTTTTCTCAGCACTGAAATGTTTCTCCTTATTAAAAAAAGAGTTAGTTTTAAGCCTTCTAGCAACAATTTGATCTTTGAACCCTATCAACTGTTAGTTCTTTAGTCTTGCAATGTCTAGCCATGCCACGTCGGCCCCCCCCCCCCCCCCCCAAACCTCTTTCCCTCTCCATTCGTCTCCACTGCACTTCAGTCAAACATATTTTTGAACATTGAAACAATAGCTGGCAGACGTGTTTGGCCAAGAGGAAAGTTTGATGTCACGCCTGTGTCAATATTGACATGAGATTAGAGTTTTCCCCTAAACCTCTGCGGCTCAGGGCAGTCACTATGTGGTGTGTGGATCAGGGCAGTTACGATGTGGTGTGTGGCTCTGGGCAGTCACGATGTGGTGTGTGGCTCAGGGCAGTCACGGTGTGGTGTGTGGCTCAGGGCAGTCACGATGGGGTGTGTGGCTCAGGGCAGTCACGGTGTGGTGTGTGGCCCAGGGCAGTCACGATGTGGTGTGTGGCTCAGGGCAGTCACTATGTGGTGTGTGGCTCAGGGCAGTCATGATGTGGTGTGTGGCTCAGGGCAGTTACGATGTGGTGTGTGGCTCAGGGCAGTCACGATGTGGTGTGTGGCTCAGAGCGGTTACGATGTGGTGTATGGCTCAGGGCAGTTACGATGGCGTGTGTGGCTTAGGGCAGTTAAGATGTGGTGTGTGGCTCAGGGCAGTTACGATGTGGTGTGTGGATCAGGGCAGTTACGATGTGGTGTGTGGCTCAGGACAGGTACTATATGGTGTGCTAATCCTGGCAAACCTCATCACTACACTCATACTACTGTATCTAGTGTAGTACAATGTGGTCACTACACTAATACTACTGTATCTAGTGTAGTCCTTGTCACTAATCAGACTACTATTTTTAATGGTGTACACTTTTGTCATAATGCCGTATGTATTAGTTCAAGAGTGACTTTCCAACTCATCCCACCGATTCCCACACTCAATGTTGAGCCCATGTCATAAGTGCTTGTCATAACTGAACAACTGTGATATCTGTTTTGAATACATTGTTTGTTAGTAGAATGCCATTTCAAAATAATAGTTTTATTTACGACATTGGGAATGTTTTATTTAACTTATATTGCAAAAAAAATGTAAATAAATAAAATTTAATGCGGTTATTAATATAAATTTCTTTTAAAAACATTTTTCAACTACTTTCAGCTAATAGTAAAGTGAGTAAATTTTAAAAAATTTAAATGAGTTTCTGTTGTGCCTTATGTATTTGCTGTCATTATTAAATGAATTGAACAGTTTTTAATCTGTCAGCTTGGTTTCAGGCTGACTTCCTGGTAGATTGCAAAACCTCTGTCAGACATTGATTGCAAAAACTCAATCAGACATTGATTGCAAAAACTCTGTCAGACATTGATTGCAAAAACTCTGTCAGACATTGATTGCAAAAACTCTGCCCTACATAGATTGCAAAAACTCTGTCAAACATTGATTGCAAAAACTCTGTCAGACATAGATTGCAAAAACTCTGTCAGACATAGATCGCAAAACTCTATCAGACATAGATTGCAAAAACTCTGTCAGACATAGATTGCAAAAAATCTGTCAGACATTGGTTCATCTTGCAGCTGTCATTGTTTTTATGTAATTATTAAAATATATAGTACAGCCAGTGGCACTTTTCATGATAATCATGTGTAGAATTGATCCAATTGTTGCATCCTCTCTAGCACTAAATGCATCACAAATTTACCTCAGCAACTGAAGATTTTTACAAATATATTGCACACAAAACTTTCATACAACAGATAATCCTTTTTTACTTTAAATTTCTTTTTTAACTGTTTAAAGAGACTGCTGCATCTAAATAATCATTATTATAGATCTCGTAATCAAGATAAAGGTGTTTCATCCTGTGGGGTTTTATTTCTTCCTATTGTTCAAATATAAATTGATTCTAATGATGTCTTTTTGAAATTATATTTGAATGAAACATTTGGTTCATATCAATTGGAAAAAAAATAATTGGTCCACCTCTGTGAAAAATGTGGCCCTTTTCAATGAAACTTTTGGTCTTCTTCAGTGAAACAATATATCGTTCTTAAGAAAAAAATGTGTTAATATGGTAGCATTTGGTCTGTTTCTATGAAACATTTGGTCAATCAAAAAAACAACAACCAATTTTTACATTTCAAGGAAAAAACTGGTCCATCTCAAAGAAACGATTGGTCCAACTCAATGTAACAATTGGTCCATTTCAATGTAACAATTGGTCCAACTCAATGTAACTATTGGTCCATCTCAATGAAACCATTGGTCCAACTCAATGTAACTATTGGTTCAACTCAATGTAACAATTGGTCCAACTGAATGTAACTATTGGTCTAACTCCATGAAACAATTGGTCCAACTGAATGTAAATATTGGTCCAACTCCATGAAACAATTGGTCCAACTCCATGAAACAATTGGTCCAACTCAATGTAACAATTGGTCCATCTCAATGTAACAATTGGTCCATCTCAAGGTAACAATTGGTCCAACTCCATGTAACAATTGGTCCATCTCAATGAAAAGATTGGTCCAACTCAATGTAACGATTGGTCCAACTCAATGTAACGATTGGTCCATCTCAATGTAACAATTGGTCCATCTCAACGTAACAATTGGTCCATCTCAACGTAACAATTGGTCCAACTCACTAACGGTTTATGTCTATTTTCTTGTCCTAGGTAAACCCTGGAAGCCTCGCAGCAAAATGTGGCCTCCAGGTTGGAGATATCATCCTCAAGATAGGGAGTAGCTCCACAGAACACTTACGCCACAAAGATGCCCAGAGTTCAATCCTAGACTGTGGTAATCACCTGGACCTTCTACTGCAAAGGTAGGCTGACTGATGTGTAGAGAAAAAAACACATTTTATTTGACGTCTTGGTAGCTTCTAGCCAGGTTGATTTTTGGGTGATGGTATTTTGTGTGCTGCAGATTTTGGAAAAGAGTTTGGCATTACTTCAGTCTCAAACACTTCATTCATTACATCTCAAACACTTCATTCATTACATCTCAAACACTCCATTCATTACATCTCAAACACTTCATTCATTACATCTCAAACACTTCATTCATCACATCTCAAACACTTCATTCATTACATCTCAAAGACTTCATTCATTACATCTCAAAGACTTCATTCATTACATCTCAAACACTTCATTCATTACATCTCAAACACTTCATTCATCACATCTCAAACACTTCATTCATCACATCTCAAACACTTCATTCATTACATCTCAAACACTTCATTCATTACATCTCAAACACTTCATTCATCACATCTCAAACACTTCATTCATTACATCTCAAACACTTCATTCATTACATCTCAAACACTTCATTCATCACATCTCAAACACTTCATTCATCACATCTCAAACACTTCATTCATTACATCTCAAACACTTCATTCATTACATCTCAAACACTTCATTCATTACATCTCAAACACTTCATTCATTACATCTCAAACACTTCATTCTTTACATCTCAAACACTTAATTCATTACATCTCAAACACTTCATTCATTACATCTCAAACACTTCATTCATTACATCTCAACCCATTACATCCCTCTTGTGCTTTATCTTAGATTTAGTTAAAAACCAAAGAGCATGAACTATAATTTAGCCTACTGAAAACATGAACATCTAAAATAATAATTACAAGATGAGGTTTTGAAATTGTGAAACTGTTTTGCCTGAGTCATTGCTGACTCTTTGTGTCTTTTAAAACTTAGTGTAGAGAGGCAGCTTTATTCTTAGACTGGTGAAGTGACTCGGTGACATTAGTTTATATAATAAAGCCACTGTAACAGTTGTGTATAATAAAAGCCACTGTAATAGTAGTATATAATAAAAGTCACTGTAACAGTAGTGTATAATAAAGCCACTGTAACAGTCATGTATAATAAAAGCCACTGTAACAGTAGTGTATAATAAAAGCCACTATAACAGTAGTGTATAATAAAAGACACTATAACAGTCGTGTATAATAAAAGCCACTATAACAGTAGTGTATAATAAAAGCCACTATAACAGTAGTGTATAATAAAAGACACTATAACAGTCGTGTATAATAAAAGCCACTATAACAGTAGTGTATAATAAAAGCCACTATAACAGTAGTGTATAATAAAAGCCACTATAACAGTAGTGTATAATAAAAGACAGTATAACAGTCGTGTATAATAAAAGCCACTATAACAGTAGTTTATAATAAGACCCAGGAGAGTTTAAAAAAAAAAAAAAGAGGAATATGGCCACTTTTATTTGATTTTCAAAAGTTTAAAAGCCATGCGAAATGCCTCACTAAACCTCAATGGTATATTTTTGGAGAAAGGCTGAAGTTTTTAGCTTGTAGTTTCCAGAAGATTTCAGTTTTTTTGGTGTATTGATAACGGCATTAGCCCAAACGTTTGTATATTTTCAAATGATATTTAAAGCTTAACATATACCCGTATTGCCTTATTTATACAAATTGTTTGTGTCACTTTAATAAAACTTTTAGAGTAGGAAGCAATTAAAATAATTATTTTTCCTGCCAGTTGGTAAAAAAAAAAAAAAAAAAACCCCTATCAGTGCTCAAGATTTGATTTTTTGATGCAAGTATTTGTGATCAGTTACATATATCTAATCTTGGAAAGCCAACATTTCTGTACTCATTGCAATTAGATGAATGAGGATGATCTTGCTGTAAATTTGAATTAGTATTTTTCAGGACATTTTAATTGGGACTTGGAAAATATCAATATTTGTTTTTGTTGGTGATTTTTGTTGTACAGAAAGCCAAATTAATTGTATGTCTTGTTTGTATGTCATTTGTTAAATTTAGAGTGTTTTATTAGTCACAAAAACCTAATCCAATCAGGCCAGAACAATGGAATCTCATGTTACAACAATAAATATACTCTGTTGTGAGTCACCGCCTCAAGTTCAAGTGTGATTCATGGATGTAAATTATATTTCTGTAACATCTGCTGGAGTTTAAAAAGGTGTAGGAAGTCAACATTAAGTTACAGTCTACACAGAGAAGTAACCACTTGTCACATATTATGAAGTTTTTTTTTTTTTTTAATGTGGACACCTGACCACCTGCTCCTGTAATGCACACCAGAGGGCAAGGATACAGCTTTAGTCATGAATTGAAATATTTTGTAAATAGCTTTATAGAGCTGAATGTTTTATTAGTGTTATTAAATGAGTTCAAGTTCAGTTGAAAATGGAATACACCAGAACTTGCTAGTCAATTTATTTACCAATTAAACATCAGTATAACAGAAAGTAGTGCAATTCAGGGGCGGATGAAAATGAAAGAGGCCTGATAAAAAATATTTGTGTAAATGTAAGGCATCTTTTAATTTAAAATGTATTCATATAAAAAAAAAAGGGACCTTTCCCCTGCCATCAGGATCCACCTATGGTAACAATAACATAGTATGAGATAGTTATTGGTAATAACTTCTTTTAGGATCGATCCATATAAACAACTCCAATTGACGCTTTATTTTCTGGAAGTTTGTCATTGGCTACTTGTTAAATATGACAACAACTTCGTTGAGCCCTTCAGAATCAAGTGTTGGGCAGATTTTGGAACTTTTTTAAAAACTAGTTGATGGTATACCAACAACCTATTAAAGATTAGTTTTCATGCCCTTCGATGACGCCAATTATACCATGTTTAATGTTTGTTGTGGGTTTTTTTTTTTTTTTTTTAATTGATGGGAATAGAAAGCCTCCACCACATATTCTTGTCCACGCCCAGTCCAAAGTCTGACAGGAAACGTCGGCTTGACAAAAGGAATAGACCTTTATAAGAAAGCAGAGACTTGTCAAGTGAGATGGGCTGGCCCAAAAAAACCCCCAGCTGACTACTGTTTGCATAGACACTAAACTATTGTAGACACTACTGTAGGTGTCTGTAGTGCAGGGATTTGTAGGACTAGTTGGAGTAGCGTGGTGCCACTGGTAGGAGCACACAAGAACATAATAGTTACTTAACTTATAGTTACATGGGGGAATTTTTGGGATGATGTATTGAACTAATTGGGGTCATCTAGATCACAGAATTACTCATTGCGCTATCGATTCAATAAGCATCGTATCGATTCAATAAACATCGTATCGATTCAATAAACATCGTATCGATTCAATAAGCATCATATCGATTCAGTAAGTTTCGTATCGATTCAATAGGCATAGTATCGATTCAATAGGCATAGTATCGATTCAATAAACATCGTATCGATTCAATGAGAATTTGTTTAGAGCCTGTGACTTTTAGGGTCCAGTTATAATATATTTACTACAACAATAAGCAAATCAAGGTTGAAAAGTGTTCCAACATTGAAACAGGTTTCACATAGTCTTCAACGGTTATGACGTCACTCTTTTTTTGTCGGCACTTAGACTGAACAAAAATAATGTGAATGTGTCTTTTCTGAAGAAGCACTCTGAAAAGTGTAACAGGTATGCGTAGGTTGGGGGGGGGGGGGTGATGGTTACTGTGGTTTTGAATGGATTAAAATAGCCCAGCCACCGTCCAATGATAGAGCTGGGCACGGCCCGAGCCTCCTCCGGTGTCCGACTTACACGCCAACAGGAACGTTTTGAGTCCACCCCCGTAATGCGACACTTGGCAGCCACTGACCCACATCAAGCAAACATCGTTCTCAATTATACCCATGAAATGTTCCCGCTCTACGGTAGACCTGGCCCACTTCTGGTTTGAATTTGAATGACTTGCGGAGGACGGCGTCAGACAAGTATTATCTCATAGCGGGCCTTTCATTGGATGGGAGAGAAAAGTACGGAGGACCTAGTCACACTAATCATACATAATGAATGGGGTCCATGTCGTCATTACTGAATGGGGTCATGTCATCATTACTTCTGCAGTTAGTACTCGTGTTTCCAATCACACCTAGGGTACATTTATTAACTGACTAATATCAGTAGCGGATACAGATACAACTCCGGGCGCCACTTAAACGTTATAAGAGCACAGATACAAATGTAAAAAACTTATAAAATATGTGTCTTAAATACGGATACCGGTATTAACATAATTATGTATTTTATCAAATTTATTGGTGTTTTTTTCCTCATAAAATATAAATAACGCATTATACTTCCATAGATTAATTTAAATTAATATTACGAGTAAAAAGAACTCGTGTTTTGGAACAATGATGACAACTTTAATTCCTGGCACTGAGATGGCTTTAAGGGACATTAGTGAAACTATTTAAACTGCGAACTTTAATTCCTGGTACTGAGATGGCTTTAAGGGACATTAGTGAAACTATTTAAACTGCGAACTTTAATTCCTGGCACTGAGATGGCTTTAAGGGACATTAGTGAAACTATTTAAACTGCGAACTTTAATTCCTGGCACTGAGATGGCTTTAAGGGACATTAGTGAAACTATTTAAACTGCGAACTTTAATTCCTGGCACTGAGATGGCTTTAAGGGACATTAGTGAAACTATTTAAACTGCGAACTTTAATTCCTGGCACTGAGATGGCTTTAAGGGACATTAGTGAAACTATTTAAACTGCGAACTTTAATTCCTGGCACTGAGATGGCTTTAAGGGACATTAGTGAAACTATTTAAACTGCGAACTTTAATTCCTGGCACTGAGATGGCTTTAAGGGACATTAGTGAAACTATTTAAACTGCGTGAAGCATTAACACATAAGAAATCAATAAATGGAATCATAAAATCGTGGATATATAATATAAAAGATACAATGTGATTCCTCAAAGAAGGTGAAGACAGAAGAAAATGTATTTCCGAAAAACAACTACAGATGAAAGCTGACATGTTTCGGGGGCACACACACACAAAGACAAGACAGTAGCAATGTGGTCTTTAACAAAAATAATCTTGGAGAGACAACTATCGGGACTTAGGTGATCGAAGACCTTCTGCGAATACATCGGAGAAGACAGTGAGGCAGGTCACCGAAGACCTCCTGCAAGTAAAATTGGAGAAGACAGTGAGGTAGGTCACCGAAGACCTCCTGCAAATAACATTGGAGAGGACAGTGAGGGAGGGCATCCAAGACCTGCTGCAAACAACAGTGGAGAAGACAATGAGGCCTACAAAATGCCGCCAATGGGAGCAACATTATGTAGATGACAGGTCGCATAAAATTGTTAAAAAGGTTAAGAGATTGGCTATCACGTGCATAAAATGTCTAAATTCGATCTTTGTGGGTAACTCACCATGTGATAATGAACGATGCAAATGTTTTCACACGACTTATATATTAGTAAATTAGTTGACTTAAGGTAGAAGACCCCCTCCCCCTTGGGAACCTAATAGACGGTGGGGAGAGGGTTGGGGTGGTCATTTTCTATGACATCATTACACCGGATCATTGGGCTGACAAGAATCGGGTGAGCATGGTTACACGTGTTATCTCATCACGTTTCTTTGTGTTACACAGGCATTACTGTCTGCGTTTCACGTTTTAAAAAAAAACAAAAAAATATAGAACATCCATCACGTGCATCGTTTTATCACTTTATAGGAACCAAAGATTGTCATTATTATACGAATCAATTAAAAAAACAACAACAAACAAACAGCTGTTAAACTTTGGTTGACGTTCAACATTGTCGTGTTTCTGTCACTGTCATATATAATATGTGGACGAGCCCAAGTCCTTTTTGTTCTGTAATGTATTATCTAAATCAGTGGTTCTCAACTATTTCTATTTTGTATTTTATCTTTTGCTTAAAATCTTTAAGAGTACCAGTAAGACACTGTATTTATTGTAAGATTTGTTTTTATTTAAATTTAACTAATTGCAAAATGGTACTGTTTCTCAAATTGTTTGCGCGAACACACTAAAAGTAAAAACCCCACGAAAGGTGTCTTCTGTCCTTAATATACCACTATAGCAGTCAGCATTTCTTTAAGAAACATCGGGACATAAAATTCCCAGTTAACGAAATCGCACCCTAGCTCATTGTGTACTCGATTTGTTGAGAACCACTGTCCATGTCAGTACACACTGTAAGGCTTAAGTAGAAAACAACAAAACTTTTCGTTGTTCTTCCTCTCACATCAAGAATAAGGGAGAGTAGCCAGTCCAACGGTTGGTAAGTAACACCATCTTTATCCAGGGAGGATAATCCTTCTGCCGTGTTCTCTTGTACACTAGTTGTTACCCTTAGCAACTCTGATGTCACTTGTTTCTCAACACTAGCTGCTGCCTGTCCTGTGACGTGTGTGGGTAGGGATGTCTTGTTGAGCTCACCCAGCTCTAGTGCAGCAGTGTGTCTTGTGTGTTACCCCTAGCAACAGTTTTGTCATTTGATGTAACGATAACTTGAATAATGTACTTTTGTAACAAAATGTTGGTATAATCGCGTCATGATTGGTAGTTAATTATAGCTCATTTTAAAACTAATATTAAATGGCTGTTATTTATCTCTTTTCTTTACTAACCATTTGACAGTGGCGTAGCGAGGGTTAGTTCTGCCCCGGGCGGGCCAAGCTCTTTTGCCGTCCCTCCTCCACGAAAAACAAAATGCATTAGGCCGAAAATACCGCACGGGCGGAAACCCAGCCCCACCTACGCCACTGCCAGTTGACTCATAGTCACATTTGCCATTTCTAGGTTTGCATCTATATTGTTATTATGCATCACTAGGTTTCCATCGATATATTTATGTAGCATCGATATTGTTATTCGGCATCGATATTTTGAATGTTATGCAGCACCTATATGTTGTTATGATTTTTTTTAAATGTATCATTATTGTTATGTGGCATAGATATGGTTTATGTAGCACCGCAGTTGATATTGTAGCATCTTTCTTCAACATGTTTGTAGCAAGTAGACATTTAGATGCATGATTCAGCGAGTATCGGAGTCGTTTGTTTCAGTTACATTCCAGATTATGACTCCTGTAGGCGACTCGTTGCTGAGATGGCGTAAAAGTCATTCGCCCCAAATCGAATTCATGTATCTTTGACTCCTCTTTGAGGGATGCATTGTAGCCTTCTCGTCCGGTTATGTTTTTGGATGCACCGATGGAAAAGTCACATTGGGTTCAAAGGTTATATAAACACGTGCCAAGTTTAATCCAGCTCACATGCGCATTGCTGACAATGGCCTGTGTGTTGTATCTGAGCTGACACGTCAAGGGCTGTAAAGAAGTAAACTTATAATTTAATCACTAGAACTAGAAAGAATCATACGTTTACTTTATTATATTGGAATGAAAGTATTACCATTAATTAAATAGAATATATATATTTCAAAAAAAGTAAAATAGTTAATTATGGGCGTTAGCTCCAAGTGTTGAAATGATTCGGCCATGATTGCCACAGATAGGTTTCAACATTCAGACCTAAGGGACCGTGCACATATGTAACAAGAAGGGGGTAGGGGGTATTGTTATATTGTGTTATATGGGTTGGGGGTGGTAGATACCAATGTTTTAAAAATAACAACTCTTTTTATTTTATGTATAAAAAAATCTTATTATTTTGCAAAATGTCTATTTTTTTATAATTTTTTATGAAATTATCATAATTTTACTAATTACCAAAATGTGTTTTATTGCTAAAAATTGTATATAATATTTGGGAGGGTGGTGATCATTGGACATGTTGTATAACGCTATAAAGGTAGGGTGGATCAAACGTGACATATTTTTGTCCACGGTTCATAAACGGGGAGTTTAAAAGTTCTGCACTGCTAAAGCTATTTTTGGCACTGTCAGTTCACACCACGGTTCGTGTACCCCACATTGACGGCAAACGATCCTTACAAGCACAACCACAAATGGCATGTAAAGTAGTAGGCCTGGTGACGTCATGCTGTACCCACACACATTATACTTCCCGCGTATATACAAGCTTTAAATAAACGAGCCACACGTGGCAAGCAGACACGTTAGTCTTTTTTCTTCTTTTTTTTGTGTGTGGCGTACAGTAGTTTACTATATCCATAATATATTCTCAAACATTTTTCAGAAGTACCGTATACTAAATGTATATGTTCACAACTTGTTTTGTTTCGGAAGTATACATAATGTATGTATTCAATTAATGGTCCACATCAGTTCTGTCCCCTATCCACAGCAGTTCTGTCCCCTGTCTATACGTCATTTCTGTCCCTTGACCACATCGGTTCTGTCCCCTGACCACATCGGTTCTGTCCCCTGACCACATCGGTTCTGTACCCTGACCACATCGGTTCTGTCCCCTTAACACATCGGTTCTGTCCCCTGACCACATCGGTTCTGTTCCTCTTTACCAATTGAGTTAATCTGGCTCCGTTTAAAGAAAGCCAAATACAAAGTTAAAAGGGCATTTTGAAAAGTGAATTGTTCTTGTAGTTCTGAACATCCCCACTAGGCTAGTGAATAAGCTTTACAGCCACAGTAAGCTCCGACGAATAGATATACGCAATCTTCTCATGTTTACTCCAATGTTGATAATTTACGTTTACAGTAAGTTACAGTCCACGCCGTGAGATAGCGGTCATTTCACAAACACTTCCCACTTGGCAACTCGTCATCTACTGGTCCATGTCTGAGTTTTGGTGACCGTTGGAATTCGTCCATTTTCATTAACAGTTCTCTGCTTTGTTTTGAGCTGGGATGGGAGTGAAGGAAAGTTGGGGGGGGGGGGGTAGACTTGTGGTATGTACTCAGTCTGATAAAAACTGATAAGGCTGTGTCGTGATTTGTAAGCAAGGAAAGCCTACACTTAAGTTAAAAAAAAATAAAATAGTAAGTTGATTAAGCAAAATGAAGGTGTGTTGAGTGAGATGTGTAACAAAGTTGAAGACCGTGATGGATACAGCTAGGCCTACACTAATTTTTAGGCTGAGAATAATGGTAGGCATGGCAACCGGAAACATCTCTGTTGTTAATCATGGCTCAAAATACAAATACTTATGTCTTATGTACTTTAAATTGAATAAGTGTGTGAGCTGAACTGACTTCATGCTGATGATGAGTTTAAATTGATACAGAAAGATCCATCTTTTGGGTAGCTGTGCTTCGTTCGTTTGAGTTCTTTTGCAGACATTCTCAATCCATTTTGTGTTTCTTTGTGTATATAATTATACTGAGCAGGTCCTCCCATAATCCTTTACATTTCGCGCGGAGCAATGCTGGATGACGTCATTAGCTTATCATGGTTTCGGTCAGCTCAGAATCGGGGGGGGGGGGGGGGGGGGGGGGTAAGCCTCGATGTGCAATTTTTGATACAACCCAGTAAAGTAGCGCCCCTTTATTCGTTCATTACTTCATCATATCATCGTACAATCTTTGCTGCTGGCAAACAAACCAACACAGCGGTATGTGTGTGTGTTTGAAGGTGTGTGTTGATCCTGGCCAAACCAGTTTTTGCTACCTGACATTATAAAGGGTGGCACATAACCACACGTAAGGGGGCTTTATTGACCTACTTTTCCTTGCCCGTGGAAACCGAAACGAAGTATTTCCCTTAAAATTCACATTTCAGAAGACATTTTTTGAGGGGGTTTTGTTGGCCAGACATTGGTCAACCTTTCATCCAGTCTGTTATCTGCAGGTGATAACCTGATATGTGAGAATATCTCCATGATCACTCTATGTCAATGTTTTGTGTTATGACCCCCCCCCCCCCCTTTTTAAAAAAAAAATTTAGGATATCATGGCACGTGTAACATATAAATATTTATAAGAGATTCGGTGAGCTTAATTTCTCTTATAGAGACATAACACTAACAATAGTCAATAGTACAATAGTCAATAGTTCAATAGTACAATAGTCAATAGTGCAATAGTACAAAATAGTACAATAGTACAATAGTACAATAGTCAATTGTACAATAGTCAATAGTACAATAGTCAATAGTCAATAGTACAATAGTCAATAGTACAATAGTCAATAGTACAATAGTCAATAGTACAATAGGTTTCTCACCCTTGCACTTAAAAAGCTTAATAGCATTTAGTAATATTTAGATTTCTGTATGGCTGAAAATATTATTTCTTTTCCCCCTGTAAAAGATATATTCTACATTTTAGGCCAATTGGGGCCTACATTTATTAAACAAAAAAACACAAGTGCAATCAGCTCCATTGCTTCCCTGGTTGGCCGAGCGACTTATATCTAACAATATTATTAAACTTGCGCTGAATATTATTTGGTTCCATTTTTTAATTTTTTTTAAATTTTATCCCAATAAATTTGAGTGCAAGGGCAGATTACTTGTCAAAAACACATGCATTGTTATGACTGAACTTATGATTTGTCATCAAGTTGTCTCCCAGTGGTTACTAACTAGCCAAGGATTGCAACTTGACTCTGCGACTACAGCAAATGTATCATTTCTTTGATTTTGTCTATCAAATGGTTGTTCAGTGAAGGAATGAAACTTTTGAGGACATGCATCTAAGTGCATGAAACTTGATCCTAAACTAGCTAACAAATAAAACATAATGATGAGCATTGGTATGACCGATATTTGATAAAGCCAATACAATGATATACAAATGAACATATTGCTATTTTTAAAAACAATTGATTTTAAAATAATTCTTTACAATCCAGGAAGTAATAAGATAGTCTTTGTATTAAATAAAATAACATGCATTATATTAGCAGTTATGAATATTTTTGTAATACTTTTGTAATTTTAGGTTAAACCACACACAAACTGATTAAGGTTTTCAGTTTAAAAATCTATTCCTAAGGTTAATTTATGTTAATCTATAAACTGTATTTGCTATCATTGTAGCACATGATATATTTTAAATGTATTGATGAATTAAAAAACCAAACAACGAACATGTATTTTCTATTCCATAGGGGAGGCACACCAGGCTATGACAAGTTCAATGGTCCTCAAATTAACAATACATGGACACCTCAACCACAGAGTTACTCTGTCCCTCCACCCCCTCCTCCTTCATCACAAGTAAGACTTTGTCTTCAAGAAATATGCTTAGACAATCTTGTTACAAAACCATTATGGATAATTATTAAATTTTCAAACTCAAATAGTGTAGGCCTTTATGTCCCAGTCTTTCGACTGACCTAGATATATCTGCTCAGCTACAGACCTTTATTTAATGTTTCAATAATCTGACTCACCTTAACACTCAACCTACTTGACCATCTCATTTTTCCTCCCCTTAGAACTTTAATACAGCCCCACGTCCTTTTGGTAGTCAAGCTCCAGCCCGTTCCAACTATGAGGTCAACCTGTCTCAGCAAACTTCAAACTTGTCCTTGTCCAGGTACGTACCTTGAGAACTTCATAATGACTAATATCAGCACTTGTGTTAAGTTATACGCAGAGCACTCACCATGACAGTCAACCTGTTACAATGATGATTTAATTAGGGTTTCCAGACATTTTAGTTTAATATTTGACAACAAATAATTGTAATTGTCTGTCTTTGTAATTAATATTTGAAAACAAATAATTGTAATTGACTGTCTTTGTAATTAATATTTGAAAACAAATAATTGTAATTGACTGTCTTTGTAATTAATATTTGAAAACAAATAATTGTAATTGACTGTCTTTGTAATTAATATTTGAAAACAAATAATTGTAATTGACTGTCTTTGTAATTTTCCTAAATAAAGTCACAAAAATTATATGAATTATTTGATTATCACATTTAATAGGAATCCTTTTTTTTTTTTTTTTTTCTTTTTTTTTTCAATTTTGATTTCAAATCCATGTATAAGATTATATGATATAATTAAAAAAAATAATTTAAGTGCAAATAACGTTTTCAGATAATAAGTAAATAAATTTAAAAAATTAATTTATATTGCTCTAGAGTCTTGTATCATAATTTTTTTAGGGTTATCATCTCTTTAACATGTCATGTTACACTAGAAAGACTTTTTTAAAATTTACTCTATGTACAAAGATGTTATTCTGTGGTGTCTTTGTGCCCCTCTTGAAGTCAATGTTATTTGCATGTCAGTCTAAAATTTGTCTCAAGTTCCTCAAGCATGCATCCTATTTTTTTGACTTGTTGGTCTCTTGAGTGGTTACACTCTCTAAACTCAACACATTTGTGGTTTGATCCCATTAACTACTCCTTATTTATTGACACATCACTTTCAGCAGTGCTGGATCTTAACTTTGTCCATGGGGAACATTTTTAAAGGGTAAAGAACCCAACACTTAGAGAAATTGTGAACATGTCTGTGCAGCATTATCTTTAATCTGTGTGAATATTTTACATTTATTTTCATTTCTGTTTTGAAGTTTGTTAACTAGAGGTTATGTGCTTACTTTACTCCAGTCTTGTCAATTTCTCCCCCACCATTTTGCTAACCTTTGAACTATGACAGTGAACCCAATGAGCCCCCACCTTTCCAAAGTGCAGCAGAAAAATATACAGAAAGGGAAGATCCTCCAGACCCGGCCCAGAATCAGTCCAAGTCCTTCAAATATCTGGCCAATCTCATGGATGAAGGAAGAGGTAATTTATGGTAGTCACATGATTGGTCACCTGATGTATTCAGCTGTCACATTTATATGGAGGCTCCGAAAGATGCAAGAAAATGACCTAAAGATGAAACAAATTAATTCAAAGAAAAAAATTATTTTATTTCAAAAGCATGATTTTATTTATTTTTATTTCATCTGTACAATTGATTTGTAGATTTTCTAATTTTAAAAAATCAGTTGCTAAGTTTTCTAAAATAACATTTGAATGCAAGATGTTACTTTTTATTACAAGATTGTCTTTGTACATCTTTAATTGGAGTCACTCTCTTTCTAAGAAGATTTAAAATGAAAGTAGTAGCTTCAAACCTGAGTATATGTGATTGACCTATTTGATTAAAAATTTGAGAGTTTGTGATAGACCTATTTGATTAAAAACTTGAGAGTTTGTGATTGACCTATTTGATTAAAAACTTGAGAGTTTGTGATTGACTTATTTGAGTCAAACCTGAGAATATATGAATAAAACCTATTTAAGACCTATTGAAGACCTATTGGAGACCTATTGAAGACCTATTTAGACCTATTGAAGACCTATTGAAGACCTATTTGACGATAAAGTATTTATTAGAAATCAAAGGTGATTTGCATAGCTTTAAAAACAACAAAGAAAATGTCTATTTAACTTCATTTTGCACGATGGCATGTTTCTTCACCTAAAATATCCTTCTATGCTACCCATTTCAGAGCTTAACACAGCCCTAAAGCCACGAGTGGCTGCCACCACAACCACCACTAACAAGCCAGAACCTCCTAGGGGCCCCTCTCCTACCCCAATCGGTCCTAGTAGCAAGCCAGGTTACATCAAAGCTATAGTGTCCCAGAAATACAACAATCCAATAGGACTTTACTCCAATGAGAATGCCTCTACCCAATTTGAAGGCCAGTCTAAATTCCTCATCGAGAAAGAAGAAGAGTCTGGGTGGGTAATTTCAAGGACAGCTGTAAGACTTAGATGATAATACAACATTTCAAATGTCTTACAGGGACATTTCAGTTTGCAATGGACAAATTTCTCATTGTATTACCACAGGACCTTTCTTAAATTCACATTTCTAACCAAGTGAAGGAAATAAACAACTGATTAACAAAATAATTTTTTAACCTCTAACCTTTCACTAGTTTTTCTCTCATAAGAAAAAAATTATTATCATATTTCTTTCATTTATAATTCCCTTGAGAATATTTGCAGTTTAGCTAATGATTTGAAAATCAATCTTATTTGACTCATTGGTGTTTGATTTTATTATTATTTAGAATAATGTTAAGAAAATTATTAACTATTTTTGACTTAGAATTCTTCTTAATGCTTTTAACTAGCAACCATAATTCAGAGTTAATTTTGTGAATTATATTGTTAAAAGTTTTTTTATGCTTCTCGTTTGATTTGTGCTACATTTGGTTATTGGGATATTGTTCAAGTAATTCAAAGAATGCAGTTTGCTGTATAATACAATTTTACATGCATAGAGTACTCCCCATGTTTAAACTAATGCAAAATTTAGACGGAATGCATTCTCTGCATTTGTTGTTGCAAAGTATTATCAATGAAATCTGGAATGGGTTTTTACAAGTTCTCTGCTTTTGATTTTGTTGGTTATCATGAATTAATTGCAAGGCCACTATTTGTTGAATATGTCATAATATTACAAGCAGTCGATGACTCTCTGAATCTATTCCTTTATTATCTCTTATCTTTCACTTACCACATGATTAGCACGGTGTTGTTTTCATCTTTCATTTGTCATTCTTGGAATCTTCAGGGCTTCTCAATTTATCTGACAGGCTCATATGCATCCATTTTGAAATGTATCAAAAGAAAAAAAAAATTATTTATTTATTTGTTAAACCAGTTTTAAAAAAAACCCTTAAATTTAAATATCTGACAATGCTGTTCCTTCTACTACTGAAAGTTTAAAAAATTTCAGGCATTCAATTTTTGTCTAAGGCAAATAAACCCCAAAGCTAGTGAATTAATAACTTTAGCAGCCCTGGATTCTCTTACTGTAAGCATGCCATCATATATTGTGTTGTGGTTTAATTTGATGTCTCTCTACCTATGCATGATTCTGTTATGAGCATCTTGCTCGTCTGACTTGTTTTCAGTAATCTTAAAATTGATGACCTCCCACCACCTCCCCCACCTGTTAATCAGAGTGACTATGATGAGATGGGTAGGAAAAAGTATGTCCCCTCTGAAACGTTCCGCCTGGTTCAGGAAGAGGTGGGGCTGTTGCCCAAAGAGGACGAGCCTAAAGTGGCTCATTCCCGAACATTTAAAAAGTTGGAACAACAATTGAACAGGTGGGAAACGATTAGCGGTATCAGATACTTATGTTTCTCATCCATGAAAACAAGGCTTATTATTTTGGCACTGCTGTTTAAAGATGTATACTTTTGTAATACAAGTTAACTTATCATAAAAATAAATGATAAATTTGAATATATAATTACAAGCCAGCAAAAAAGAAAAGTAAAAAATTTAAATTTTGAAACATTCAGAAAAATACAATTTTTTTAGTCAACTCATTTATTTCACAACAATTTTATTATCAGAACATTTTTAAAAAACTTTCAATTATTAAAAAAAAATTGCATGAAAACTTCTACGTATGTTTACAAATTTCTCTGTATGTAAATGTCTTCAGCTGCTCATACATTTTATGGTTAGTTTAGTTTTGCATGTTTGTGTTCTTTTTATTGTCTCATCACTACCTTCAGTTTTGGCCTGATTAATGGGAAGCATTTGCTATTCCTAGAATTATTGTTTTCACCTGTTTTTTTTTGTTGCTACATTGGGTGCTTGTTTGTGTAGAATGTTGGCAAAATTTGATCAAAATCTTCCTTATATAATTTCTTTTACATTTTCTTTTATTAACATCCATATTTATCCATCACAGTGGAGGTGTACCTTCTTCCTATGTGCCTCCATATAGTAAGTACATCTTGATATAATAATAACAATTATTTTCTAGGATTTGATAGAAATTGTTATAAAAAAAGTTTTTGAAGTTGAGTTGGAAATCTGTTATTCCACACATTTTTTTTGTTTCAAGCATTGAATAAAATTATAAACCTTTGTTGCTAACGTAAACATTTGAATCTGAGTAGTATTAAAATGAATGGCAATTCAATTTCATTAGGAAATGTCATTAAAGAAGTTGTATAATATGTCACTGATTTTTTAATAGTAATTTTAAGAGTGGATGTTATCAAAATGAAATTATGAAACAATATTTCATGTCGTTTTAGAGCCTGTGCCAGCGCCTAGTTACCAGCCTACACCAGTGGCTGCCCCCAGCTACCAACCACCACCACCACCACCTCCAGTTTCAGCTGCTCCAAAACCCTGGGCCCCACCTACTCCAGTGACCAATGCAACTCCTCGACCATTTGGATCAGCCGCTGCTCCCAAGCCAACAGGCCAGGGTGCCACTAGGGGTAAGAAGGGAGATGCAGCCATGAACCCAGCCACCCTGCCATCAACAGGGAGAATCCCATTGTGTTCAGGGTGCAACATGCCCATAAGGTAAGGACTTGCAGAATAGATTTCATGGATTTATTTACTTAATAAGATCTGAATCATTATGCTGACTGCTAAAAAATGTTAAAGAAATAGCCATCTCCTATGTGACAATAATGTAAAATTTTCTGGTATAGTTCTACATTTATGTGTGAGATAAAAATGTATTTAGTGGTGTTACAGTTATATGGGTTTGCAAATTTAATCTGTTTTAAGATTTGGCTCATTTGTTGAACAATACGTAACAAAGGACTGAAAACCAGTACACAAAGAAGAATGGTACCAAAGCTAGTGATATTTATAATAATCAATATAACTGGGAATCCAAGCATGGAAAAGAAAAGCATTAGTTAAGTCTGAGTGGAAGAAAGTAGTGAGGCAGGCCAAAGCCCTACATGGGCTGTAGCGCCACAGGGATGGATGGAATCAATTTAATTATACTATTAAATTCTTTTTAAAATACAAAATGAAATAGACAAAATTAAAAACTATATTAACGTACAATACAGTGAATGAAAAAATATAATCCTCCAAGTATACAAATATTAATATATACAGACCCACAAAGAATAAAATATTATGTGGTTTTTTTGCTAGATTTCCTAGACACAAGACATTAATAGTCTTACAAGATTTTACTCTTGTGTGTGTATATTATTTGTATCTTTTGAGGATTATACTTTTTCACTAATTATATTCTCCTATTAATGTGTCTCGTGTCTAGGAAATTGCGGCAAAAAATCTCTTTCGTCTGGGAAAGCTGCCTGCTTATTTATATGTAGGGAGTTGGAACCCTCCAGAAAAGAAATTTTTGAAACTGCATCACCCGATAGTCTTCTTTAGAACAAATTAGAACATAAACAACCTTTTCCCAATCACGGGAGGGATGGGCAATTAGTACAGTGCAACATATTTAGAAGTAGCGGTCGCCTCATCTCAATGGTGATGTAAAATAAGGTGATCAAAGGGAGATAAATTTAGATAATTTGATCAACTCATCATTTAATAATTATTAAACATGCTATGAAGGTATGGAATCTGACCTTAGAAATAATACATTGACTGTTTTTTAAATCTGGAAATGGAAATATTTTAAAATGAAGGGGTCATTAAAAAATATTTTTACGATATGAATGATTTGTGCTGTAATCTTTCTTTTAATTTATAATTTTTTTTTTAAATCTCAGAGGACCTTTTGTGACTGCCCTGGGGAAATGCTGGTGTCCTGACCATTTTACTTGTGCCAACCCCCAGTGTGGCATTAAACTTTTGGACATTGGCTTCGTTGAGGAAGGGGGGTTCCTGTACTGTGAGAGGGACTATGCTGTTCACTTTGCCCCACATTGTGAGAAATGTGGCCGTGCTGTTATTGGGGTATGTTAAAATTTAATAAATAATGAATATGTGAGAAATTTAGAGGCCCAGGAGACATGCTGGTTGTCCTTAAGAGAGTTGGCTAATTTACCTTCAAGAATACTAGGGAAGTAATGTTGCTACTTTGGTTGATATTAAAAATTATATCCTACATTTTGTATTACAAATCTTTTAAAATTAGCAGCATCTCTGATATTTTCATTTTGTACATGTAGGAGTGTGTCAATGCCGTACAGAAGAGTTACCATCCTGAATGCTTCCTGTGTGCACAGTGCAAACAGCCCATAGGTGGCACCAAGTTTCACATTGAGGATGGAAAGTTCTATTGTGAAGCTGGTACTGCAACATAATTAATTACCTTTGCAAAAATGTAATCTGACTTAGAAATAATAATAATATCAGTTCAAGCGCTTGAATTCAGGGACTCGTTACATTGTTAAATTTAGTATTAGAAATTGCTGATCTTAAATCATATAATGAATTGGAAAGAAAATTCATAAATTATAAATATAATTTTACAGGGTTGTAACAAAAATATTTTCCAGGCAAATAAGAAACTACTGGGTGGAATTTAAAAAAAAAATTAAAAAAAAAAAATTTCAAGTTATGTTTTAATAAAGAAACATATATTTTTGCATTGTAACTGCATTAAATACAGATGTACCTGACTCAATCAAATTTCCAAAAATATAATTCTATTTTTGTATTGCTTTGAAACCTCTTAGATAAGTTATGGATTTCTAAAAGATATAATTAGTAAAAATATCTGCCAAACATGTATGTTTTATTACATTGCAATTAACAAGTATTTTCTTCTGTATCATCTCTCAGATTGGGCATCCATGTTCCAGACCATGTGCTCAGGATGTAACTTCCCTATTGAACCTGGGGACAGATGGGTGGAAGCTTTGGGAAAGAACTTTCACTCTGAGTGCTTTAACTGCGCAGTGAGTCAATTGCATTTTATTGATCATCAGCATGTTTCGTTATTGTGGGTTCATCTGTAACCATTGGTATAAATAGATCAGTTTTGTTTCAAAAATATTTTTTCTAACAATGGAATTTACTGTACTGTTTATAGTTAAATGTATTGAATTTTGTTTAACAGCACTTTGGATGTACTGCTAAGATTTAAATTATTTTTTAGAGAAATGGAAAAAACATTTTCAGTGAAATTAAAAATAATGAAATGTGAAATGTGTGAAAATGAATAAGAGGAAAAGCATACTTTTTAAAAAATTTTAAAATAATTGTACATTAAAATTTATCATATTTGATACACATTTTGGTTGCAATGGATCAAGGACACCCAGCAAGATTTGTATTAAAATCACCATGTTGTACAATTGTTATCTGTCCTTACAGCACTGCTTGCAGAGTGATGAACATTATGCATCGAGTTATCTGTTATGTGCTGGAAGCAGATTTATCTTGATCCTTGCTCTCCCAATACTTTCCAGCTAACGTTGGCTGACTCTTGTTAATTCATCAGTTTATCTCTTTCTTCCTTCAACTTCAACTGACAAGAAAAATTTACAATAAAAAACCTGTGCAAACTCTTTTTTCTGTTATTAACATCCTTTGGAGTTTTTTGTGTCTTTAAACTTTCCTGTGCGCATGTTTCTTAAATATAACAAGACAACTGTTGATAAGTTCAGAAGTTTTAAGTTTCAGGGGTGAAGATAAATTCAAGAAAAGTTTATACTTTATGATGGAAAGAAAATTTCGCAAATTACAGTCGAACCCGGTTATGTCGACGGCCTCGGGGTTTGCCAAAAAGCGTCGAGATAACCGATGATCGAGATAACCGAAAACCAATATGGCGGCAATATATTAACATGTGCTTGAAATTTCATTATGTACATGATGTGCGTTAATAAATGCAGGTACTTCAGTTAAAACAATACATAATAAATAAATTAAATATTATTTAGAGCAAATTTCAAATTACAAAAATAAAACCAGAATCAGCACTTTAACTTGAGTACGCCTTGAGCTTCAAATTTTTAAAGTGCGAGTTCGTTTGGTATTTTCTACTATGGACGAAGCCTACTCATTTTGTGACCCCATTCTGCTGATCGTGTCTTGCGCAATGACTATATAGTTTATTTAAGGCAAAGCATCCCCTTATTACTAAAATACTATTTATGGACTACTTATTTTGAACTTTCAACTTTGACACATGACTATTTAATTAGGGCTTTCCCTGGCCAATGGTTTAATTGCTTTTGCACACGGCAAACACTTATGAATAAAACTCTGACGTAGTACCACGACGTAGCCATTATGCAAGTGACCGTGAATGGCTGCCCATGACAACGTTTTGCACACGGCAAATTATGATCATTTATAATATGGACTCGACCGGGTTTTTAAAGCTCGAATTAAAACATATTTTTAAAAATTACTTCTAGGTTCATTCTAAAATTATTTCTAATTATGAAAAACTTGTTTCAAAAACTGGCGATTGGTCATGGCAATCGAGATAAACGAAGTTAAGTGCCAAATTAGGCCAGCCTTTGTGCTCGAGATATCAGGGTTCGGCGACATAAAAGAATCGACATAACCGAGGAGAAGATGCTAAGACAAAGAGAATTTGGTGGTTCCATTTCAAAAATGTTGACATAATGGGATTGGCGAGTTAACCGAGGTCAAGATAAGCGGGTTCGACTGTAGTTCAATTGTGCCTTACCAAAAAAATTAATTCATAAAGTAAAATGTTTTAGCATTGAGCTATGGTCTGTAGGAACATGTCTTGCAAAGATTTTTTATATGGTATTTTTGGTCAAGTTTACATTAAGATTAAGTGCAAAATAACATTGGGCTACTGGTAGGATGTCAATTTTCTGAAAATTTAAAAGAAGTATCTTGTTCAAAGTGTATAAGAAATTTTAGTTTTCTGTGACTATTTGAATTTTTTGAAAAGAATGAAAGAGGAGCCTATAAATGAACATTATGAAAATTGTTAATGATCTAAGAACCTCCACTAAGACCTTAAATATGGTATACTAGAAATAACCTGTGGGAAACCACTGAGGCACATTACCACAGAGGGCTCACCCTTCCCCCTCCTTTTGCTTGGGGGACTTTATCACTCTCGATTTCTTCTGGATTTTTCCTAAATCAGATCTTTGGTGACATTCTGAATTTGGAATTTCTATTTTTATTTGAAAATCCTTAGCACTTTCGTTAAAAAAATTAAACCAACTTTTGTTTCTTAATGTTGGAACTTGTTCCTGTGACGGAAAAAAGTTGATTTCCACACTGATGCTGTTTAGTGTCAGAAGAGCGTGTAGTTTTCCAATTTTTTTTACTTGTTATGAAAACAAAATTGGTTTCCTCGATAGCATTCTGGACAGAAAGAAAGATAATCTGGGGTTTTCTTATATATATTTTTATAATTTAAATCAGCAATGGTAAATAATAGATGTTGTGAGGAATGAATTCTTGAAAAAAAAGAAAAAAAAGGGATTAAAAAATTACAATGCCATTTTAGTTTTTAAAAAATGAAACATTGTTGGCTATGTTTTTGTCTTGGAGGTTCTTGTCAACTCAACTGCGCTGCTGTGAAATAATCTATTGCTTTTTAATCCAATCCTGGTTTTTCTTCCCATACAGACTTGCCAAGTAAATCTGGAAGGGCAACAGTTTGGTGCCAAGGGGGGCAAAGCATACTGCAAGAAACACGCTCGCTAGAGACTCGAAGCCTAGGGGAAAAAGATTATATTTTAGAAAGTTTGAATGACTTTGCTAGAAGTATATGATTACTAGACAAAGTAGTGTATGTCTTTAGGATTGACTAGTCAGTATGACAGAGTTGTTGAGAATTTTTCACATCAAGTAGGAATGAAGGGAAATGAACACTGATCTTTCCTCGGTGTTAATTTCAACATGTTAACTTTAAGAGTTTGTTTGTCACCATAAAGTTAGTTGAATAATTTTGGATTGGTCAATGGAAAATGAATAGTAATTCATAAATATGTAAATTAATTTTAGCTTAGATGCATGAAAAACTCTATGAATATTTCAGAACCCCTTATTTCATAATACAAGTTTGCTTTGTATTGTAGAATACTTTGATACTGAGGCAAAGATATCACTTTTATCAAGGAGTGATTTCTCCTTTGCCCCAGCTGCATGTTAAGACATTTAAAAAATTCACAATTTAACATATCCCTTTAAAGAAAAATATTTTCATATCCTCAAAATCCTTGAGACAAGAGTATGTTTTTAACTTGTGACTGCATGAGGGCTTTTGTCAGCCTTAGTTCAACTGTAATTAAAGACAACTTACCCGACATGTACAAAATATTTTGTGTGCTAGCTTTGTCGTGTGTTCAACAAGATTTATCCCATTTGTTCAGAAATAATTCTGTACCTGTTCAATAACGAGTCTTGGTGTGGTTGGCCAAATAGTTTCCTACCTTTGAACTCTGTACATATCTAAAAATTCATAAAAGTATGAAAAAAAATTATGCATCTTTAGGATCTTCTATGTTATAAGATCTCCAGTTGTTGTCTTATCACCAGAATATTTCTTAAAAGTAGGTTAATCTAAATGGAATTATTTTAAAGGAATCAAATACTTAACAAAAACAGAAAAACTCTCAAAAAGGCAAATACTTAACAAAAACAGAAAAACTCTCAAAAGTTTCTGGTGAAGGCAATATACAATTTTTAAAGGTATTCAACTGTATGATTTTGAGAAAAAAGAAATGACAAAGGTCATAATGACAAAGGTCATAATGTTGTTTTGTTTTGTTTGTTGGAATCTTTAGAAAGTACATAACTTTTTTGTCAAGCACAAATTGTTGTCACCCCTGTCTAATACTGGGTTGTGCCTTTGAAAAAACAATTATTTTATGTAAGCATGTCGGTCTACAACATGGTTGAGCATTTTGTCTGTGAAAGTTTGTATAGAGACTTTAAAGGGAGGGACTTTCAATAGAGTGGAAATAATTGTGCAGTTTCTTTTTTAAAATTAATTTACCTTTTATTTCAAAAAGGCATACTATACTACCCATCATTTAAGTTTGAGACTTGGTGATTCAATAGTGTTCAGTATTTCTTTAGTGTAACATATTTTTATGTGCCGATTTTGAGAATATCGTATTAGTTGGCATGTGAAAATTTGCTTACTGAATCTTTCTTCATAGGGTCATGAAAAAGAAAAGGAGCTGTCACCTTGTCATATCATTAATGTACTCAGATATATCAATTTTTTTTAGTTTAACATAAGTACTAGTACTAACATCACATACAAGTTTGTTTAAATTAAAATCAATAAATCATACTATATTGTCATAAACTTGGAAAATGACGATGCATTAGTTTCTGCTGTTAGATGCACCTTTAGTTTTATGTATTAAATGATTATGTCAACAGTTATCTTGTATCACTTTAAAATGTGTTCTTTCTCTCCAGTACACTTTCGAATCAACTCCTCCTTATAGCATTGTCCCCAGGGATTGCTTGTAGACAAGGCTTCCAGCGTTCTTCCTGGTAACAATCAACATTGTGTCTGACACTACAGGCTGCTGTGTCTTACTTGTTCTACACACTACAGGCTGCTGTGTCTTACTTGTTCTACACACTACAGGCTGCTGTGTCTTACTTGTTCTACACACTACAGGCTGCTGTGTCTTACTTGTTCTACACACTACAGGCTGCTGTGTCTTACTTGTTCTACACACTACAGGCTGCTGTGTCTTACTTGTACTACACACTACAGGCTGCTGTGTCTTACTTGTTCTACACACTACAGGCTGCTGTGTCTTACTTGTTCTACACACTACAGGCTGCTGTGTCTTACTTGTTCTACACACTACAGGCTGCTGTGTCTTACTTGTTCTACACACTACAGGCTGCTGTGTCTTACTTGTTCTACACACTACAGGCTGCTGTGTCTTACTTGTTCTACACACTACAGGCTGCTGTGTCTTACTTGTACTACACACTACAGGCTGCTGTGTCTTACTTGTACTACACACTACAGGCTGCTGTGTCTTACTTGTACTACACACTACAGGCTGCTGTGTCTTACTTGTACTACACACTACAGGCTGCTAAGCAATGTTATTCATAAAGAGATAACATATATAAAATACATCTTTGTAATATCAGTTTCATAACATTCACAGATAGCAGTTTGAATATTTTGGTGACCTGTTTATTTATTACTCTTAACTATCCTGTTGACAGAAGAACATTAAGAGTTAAAATCTGAATTCTATTTTTTTTAAAAACAACCAAAAAAAAAACAACACTATCAAATATCCATTTAGTGAATCACAATGAGTCATAATAACATCTTTGGAAAGAAACTGTTTTATAGGGTTATTTAATAAATAAGGAAAAAGATGGTTGACTTGTATTGAATGGGTTTTGATTATATATTTATATGACAAATGTTAACCTGAAGATATGTAAATATAATTCAATTGGCTTCTGTCTTTTGTCATATTCTGTAAGCATTGATAGATGATACAGAATTAGAGATGTTTTTTAATTTTGTTTCTCTACATAATAGAAGCAACACTTTCTGTTCAACCGCCTATGTTTATTTCGGTAGCATTTTAATCCCTAGCTATTTTTTTTTTCCTGTTCTTGACTATGGATTACCAGTTTAAAACCTGTGATACTGAGACTCTGTGGGGTCATGTCTGCTCTACATATCCTTATCTTGTGATCAAACTTGTGTTCATGTTAGACTCTGAGGAATGTTAACCCATGACACTTAAAATATGTACGACTCAGTACATCCTGAGGAAGAGATGTGAGCCAGGAAAATATGGTATTGAAATCTATTTGGTAAACATCTTCATAGGGAGGATGAGGCTATTAAAAAAATTAGGCTAAATTTCGGGTGCTTGATACATCAACTACAAATGTGGATATAGAATTGAGGCCGAAGCATAGCATCCAAATGTTTAACATGGGAATAGATCTGTAGAAAATCTCGACTGAGGTCTCAATAACACTGATGTTATTGTTATTTAGAGATTGTCTATTATAGGAGTTTATCCATTTTTCTTAAACTGTCTTCTCGTTGTTAAGATGAAGTTATATCTATATTATTTTTGTTACTACAAGTTTAAGGAAATGTTCGCCTTATTTTAATTATACTATTCTATTTATAATGTCTTTACAAAAGAAAATTTGAATTTGTTCTTTCTGTAAACAAATTCTATGAATAACTTAACTTGTAAAAAGTTTATTTTGATATAATTTACCAATGCAAGATATGTGTATTAAATGACAATATATTTTCAAGGAGCAATTTCGATCTGTATGTCAATAATGTCATGCCACAACAATGTTCCCTCTTAAACCTGTCCTAGTGCCCTATTAAAGATATCTCTTGTTGTTTTAAATATCTGCACTCTTTTAGAGCTTTTTTGTACACACATGATGTCGACACTGAATCAATAAATAAATATTCTTATAGTGTACTGCTGTTATAGAGACCTCATTATTACCATGTATGACCCCTCTGTATACTTTGTAACATGTCCTCATCTTCTTTATACAAGGTAGACAAAATAATACAACACATTTTTTGTTAATTACATTTTAAAAAGAAAAGGAAGAAAAGGAGAATGTGCATTTTATCAAAACTAAAATTCCTGCAGTACAACATTGCTAACTAAATGTTAAAATATCTGGTAAATAAAATTGTCAATATAGTCATAAATGCCTGAAATAAAAATTGGGTGATTTAATATGTTAACATAATTTTTTGGGTGAGGAGTAAGGTATACATTGCTAATTGACTTTATAATTAATTATAATACAATTTGGATAGGTCACAGAAAGAAGAGGACAAATGCTATACCTGGTACCCACAAATACAATTTGATTCCCATGCGCAGTCACCTTTTAGTTATATCAGTTTTACAGTTTTGAGACTGATAGAAGATACAATTTGCACTTTCCCACAAGCCCGCATACTCTCAACTGATTTACTGTCGCAGTAACTCTCTGTCATTTACACAAAAAATGTGTTAGGCTATTAATAGGCAGTGATTTCCCTTTTAAAAGCCAAAGTTTTTCAATTCCTTTAAAACATATAATTTGTCCAAGGCTTCATTCCTGAAAACAACTAATCCTACCAATAGGGGCACAAATAGTCCTACCAATTATGTACAAATAGTCCTACCAATCAGTGCACAAATAGTCCGACCAATAGGTGCACAAATAGTCCTACCAATCTGTGCACAAATAGTCCTACCAATCTGTGCACAAATAGTACTACCAATCTGTGCACAAATAGTCCTACCAATCGGTGCACAAATAGTCCTACCAATCGGTGCACAAATAGTCCTACCAATCTGTGCACAAATAGTCCTACCAATCAGTGCACAAATAGTCCTACCAATCTGTGCACAAATAGTCCTACCAATCTGTGCACAAATAGTCCTACCAATCGGTGCACAAATAGTCCTACCAATCTGTGCACAAATAGTCCTACCAATCTGTGCACAAATAGTCCTACCAATCAGTGCACAAATAGTCCTACCAATCTTTGCACAAATAGTCCTACCAATCAGTGCACAAATAGTCCTACCAATCAGTGCACAAATAGTCCTACCAATCAATGCACAAATAGTCCTACCATTCTGTGCACAAATAGTCCTACCAATCTGTGCACAAATAGTCCTACCAATCACTGCACAAATAGTCCAACCAATCGGTGCACAAATAGTCCTACCAATCAGTGCACAAAAAGTCCTACCAATCATTGCACAAATAGTCCTACCAATCAGTGCACAAATAGTCCTACCAATCGGTGCACAAATAGTCCTACCAATCGGTGCACAAATAGTCCTACCAATCGGTGCACAAGTAGTCCTACCAATCTGTGCACAAATAGTCCTACCAATCGGTGCACAAATAGTCCTACCAATCGGTGCACAAATAGTCCTACCAATCAGTGCACAAATAGTCCTACCAATCGGTGCACAAATAGTCCTACCAATCAGTGCACAAATAGTCCTACCAATCGGTGCACAGATAGTCCTACCAATCAGTGCACAAATAGTCCTACCAATCGGTGCACAAATAGTCCTACCAATCAGTGCACAAATAGTCCTACCAATCGGTGCACAAATAGTCCTACCAATCAGTGCACAAATAGTCCTACCAATCGGTGCCTCATTTTAAATGAGCTTATGCTGTCCTCACTCCACTCCGCCCCTTAAATCTTGCGATAATAGTTAAATTATCTCCAATTAGTTCAGCCACTTGCATCTCAAATATAATTTAGAATCAAAGTTCGGAACGCTGATGAAAATATTTGATGTTCCCAAAATTAATTTGGGCCAGGGTAAGGGAGATAATAAAGATTTTTGATGTGCCCTTGTATTCGCATTGTTACGGTTACTGGCAAATGTAATTTCTACGACTTTATCTACACAGCTCATGGTGCCTAAGATTAAATATGGAAAAAACCTTATTTTTCTTTGTTAAAAAACATGAAATTTCTTTACACGTTGCGGTGCTATATCATTACTACAACACTATGTAACATGATTGAACCATTATATGCATGGTATTATGTAGTTAACCCTTTCTCTCTGTTCACAATAGCGACTCATGCTGCCTTCTTTTTATATTTAAAAATAAATTCTTTAGAATTCTGAAACAGGTCAGAGAAACTGTAATAAAGTTAGCTCCCTTTATGAGAACTTTCTTTGAAGAGTTTGTTGTAAACAATGTTTTCTTTTGTTACTGTTGTGTAACAAGCTTGAAACGACCTTGGCATTAACGTGGAAACGGATTGAAGTCAGCTGACGTGGGTCCGCTAATTCAGACGAAAGCCATGGAAGGATAAGATAAGATTCTTTTATTGATTAACATAAATGAACATGTTTTTTTTTTGTTTACATTGCACTTATTCCTTTACAGCACAGAGATAAATACATATTTTAACCAAGGCAACGTTTAACAATGTAAACACAAGACTTCTAAAGTATTTCTCTAGCATAGAAATCTGCCATCAATAAACTGCCTAAATAACAAGAATGACTTAAGTAGGGATGGAATAAAACAAATGACTAGTTGTACGAAAATAGTGCATGTTTCGCAGGCTAGAGTTTACCCTGCCCAGATTAAGCCCAGGTGTAGTCTGGCCTAGGCCCTCTGATCCTGTCAGGGTGTAAATGATAGCCCGGAAATAGCGGTTCCCACCATCTTTGGTTTTATATGTGTCCCTTGGTCGCCCCCAGGTCCTTGTGTGTCCATAGTACAAAACCGCAAGGCCAAGAGTAGTGCTACAATACTGCCTTCCTGAACCTGGTAGTTGGTTGAAAGTAAGGCCAATAGTGGTGCTACAATACTGCCTTCCTGAACCTGGTAGTAGGTTGAAAGTAAGGCCAAGAGTGGTGCTACAATACTGCCTTCCTGAACTTGGTAGTAGGTTGAAAGCAAGGCCAAGAGTGGTGCTACAATACTACCTTCCTGAACTGGGTAGTAGGTTGAAAGTAAGGCCAAGAGTGGTGCTACAATGCTACCTTCCTGAACTTGGTAGTAGGTTGAAAGTAAGGCCAAGAGTGGTGCTACAATGCTAACTTCCTGAACTTGGTAGTAGGTTGAAAGTCCTAGTCTGCTTGTGGGTCTGTCACTGTCAGACGTAGATGTTGTCATTGTCTGTTTCTTAACGTGGTCTTCTTGGTTTCTTTCGCTTTGGACTTTCATTGGCAGAGTCACTGGGAGAGTCATTGGCAGAGTCACTGTGAGAGTTATTGGCAGAGTCACTGTGAGAGTCATTGGCAGAGTCACTGTGAGAGTCATTGGCAGAGTCACTGTGAGAGTCATTGGCAGGGTCACTGGGAGAGTCATTGGCAGAGTCTCAAGGCTTGCAACCGCACATTTTTTTCACGCCCCTGAACTATATTAATATTCTAATGGCCCACCCGCTTTTACACCGCAGATTTATTTCACCAACTATTTCAGAAAAACAAAAGAAAACTATAGACACCAAGCATCCCATTTAACGCAGTTATCAGGCAGTTCTTGAAATCGTAGTTCCGTCATCTTCCCCTTGAAATTGAAAAACTGTAAAAACTGATATTTTTTGGGGTTTGGGCTGAAAATTTTACAGAATGTGTTGTCATCGTCATTGAGTCTATGTGCCAAGTTTCAACTCGATAGGCTGACGGGAAGTGGGTTAATTAGCCGGAAAGTTCATTTTATCTTCCCCTTGAAAAGCAGAAAAAAAACAGATTTTTGGAGGGTTGGTAGTTGGGGCTGAAAATTTGAAAGAATGTGTTTTCATCTACAACGTGTCTATGTGCCAAGTTTCAGCTCAATAGGTTGATGCCACCAAGCCAGCCACAAACAATTAATTAACTAATTAATCTGAATGATTAAAAAAAAAAAGGAAAATTTTGACCTTGAAGTTCAAGATAAGCCATTTATGAATCCAGAAAAGATTTTAGAGTTTATTTTGTGAACCAGATTTTAAATACCTAATTTTTGTTTGACATTAAAAAAAATAATTGAAAAATTGATTCTCAATTAGCTTTAACATCTGAAAATGAGGTAATGTGGGATGTCTTATTTGCTGAAAGATTATTTTTTTAAAAATAAAAAAAATAAAAAAATTATCAAGCCTCAATGGTATTTTAGTCTATCTATCTCGTGAGTTTTGTTGGTCTTTTCCCAAATGTGTTTGTAGCATTAATAAATTTGCTACCACGGCCAATAACAGTTGCGAGTGCTGAGAGAAGCTTTTAAAAGTTCAAATTCACCGAAATATTTCTTTCTTTCTACTATGTCTCAAGATCATTTGGTTGGCACATAGAAAGAACGATGGCAAAAGATTGATGGCAAAAGATGGATGGCAAAAGATGGATATGACAGAAAAACTCCAGACTTTGCTTCTACAAAAGCAATAAGAGCAAAATTTTCAAGAACAAAAAAAAAATGCAAAAAAAAACAACAAACAAACAAAAAAAAAAGTAAATAAAATGTTAATTAATAGGCCTAGATACCTTAAAACTTTTTAAAATTGTCATTATAATATTTTTTGTTTTGTTTCGGTAGCCTATTTATTTTTAAGTACTCCACAGAAGTGATAAAACCACTTTAAACTTGAAATCGACTATGAAATGTTAAATCTCTTCACAAACTTGCCAATTTTAGTGAAATTAGGCTACTTATAAATTATAACAGATCTATTAATTACACATTCACATCATGTAAGAAAAACAAAATCTCTGTTGATGTATCCGTTTTAATTCACAATATTTTTGTCTTGTTTTTTTGTTTTTAAATACATTGCATAACTTTGCCTAATAGTGTAGCAACTAGAGACGTAGCACTTAATCATTTCTTGTAGCTATTTTTATTGGTCATCATATCGGAAGTTCACAAATTCCCCACGCGGGTCGATAATTTCACTTGATCGATCTCTTAACCGTTTTGTTTCCAACTTCCATTACGTCATTTTAAATGAGATCCATACATATCTTTGAGTTTTGACTTAACGGGCATAGACATACGCATTGTAATAATAATAATAATAATATTCGGTAGGTTTGGTTGTTTGATTTGAGATAGACAGAGGTTGATTTTTGTTTGTTTGCTGATCGCCCGTATGCTCCACTTAAAGTCAAATTGAAACTGAGTCAAACATAAACATTTCGTCTTAAACAACAAGCCAAATGGGTCAAGGCACCAACGGTCATACATTAACAGCTGGTGTACTTTCTGCTAGGATAGAAACCGCCAATCTATCGCGATAAGGTTACGCCTCCAACCCCATCAAAACAGGGCCGTCTTTATAGCCTCGGAGGACCTGGGCACAGTAATGTACTGAGGCCCCTAACCCTTTATATACTCAGGGCCGTGCGAAGGATGGGGCGAGAGGGCCAATCACACCTGGCGGCAAAATCTTCTAAAGATAGCCCTTTAGTAGTTAATTTAATAATAAAATCCCATGTACTTCACATATGCAGGGGCGGCAAAATCGTGTTACTAGTGCGCCCTGAACACCGCTTTTCCTTGGGAACGGCTATCTATTTAAGCTGTTATGAAAAGCATTATGGCCTAAGTTGTTTTTTTTTTTTAAGATTAAACAAATGTGTCGGTACTGCCACTTTAATTGGGGAGGGAGAAGAGATCGAGGGCTCCAATCGAAACTGGGGGGGCGGGGTAAGGTTTGGAGAGAGGTCTCAGTAAGAAAATTATTGATAAATTCAAAATGATCAGATGTATTTTGATGCATAAATGAATTTAGTTTTGAATAATTCTACACTTAAGTTGCTAGCAATTGAAAAGATGCTAGTTGAAATATACGTTCTCTTAATCATGAATCGGTTACATAATTTTGTTTTACAATTTTATTTGAAACTATTTATTTGTTCAAAACAGTTGATCGTTAATTTTAAAATAAACGACAAAAATCTATTAATATGTTAGTTTAATCATTATAATTTTGGATTAAATTTAAAACTTAAGTAGGTCTTCACAAAATTTACAGTTACAAAAAATAATAAATGAGAAAAACACTGTATAAAGTGCTATAGATTTAGTCTGGCTATCTAAAACATTTCATTTTAAAAATTAATTATATCTAAAAAATGGTATAAAAAAGAAGTCATATATTTATTATTATGTGATTTATTTAATATGAGGGGGAAATGAGACAGCATGCTTTTGAAACCACATGTAGTAACTTAAAATGTATTTTGGGCTTTTCTAACTACTATAAGTTTCTTCCCTTTAAATTCCAAATTAATGAACGTTTGGTGCCTTTTGTAAGACTCTTTGATTTACTCTCTACCCCGCAACCCTTAACCAAGAAAATAATTATTGGATTTTTTTTTTTTCAATTTGATGATATATCAGTAGTAGTAGTAGTAGCAAAAAATTGAATTGATGTGAGAATCAAAAAACTTGTTTAAATAAACCGGAGAAAAAAGCAAAATAAATTACCTAAAATAGTTCAACATTCACTAATAATATTAGCAGCATAATGCCCCTAGACGCGTACGGTTTCATGGAAATATTCCTCATCAACACCAGATACACAAACATTGCAAATCCCATCTACATTCATAGGCCACCTTGAGGCGTGAGACCCTAGGCAAGTGCGCAGTGTGTCTATGTCTTAAAAAGACGACACTGCTTAATATTAGTTCTGGAATGTGCCGATAATACGTGTGTAAAAATTGGGAAACGTGTTATCCACTGACTTTTAAATCCAATTAAATTGCCAAAATCTTTCAATATTTATTAACAATATATGAAGCATGATGCCTCTAAAAGAGTGAGTCTCCTAGAAGCTCGAGACCCCCTAGAAGCGTTAGGCCCTGGGCCAGTACCCAGTGGGCCCATGCCTTAAGACTGCACTGCTTCATACCCCACACACTTTTCAAGTTGCCTCTTCAGCCTGTACGATTACAATGTTAACAACAACAGCGAAATAGTGGTTAACAAGGGTACTCAAACCGATGTTTATGTGCCCATCACCGAGGGACAGATACTTCTGCTACTAAAATAGCTTATTATTAGCCCCTTGCTGTTGGCTACAATGATTTTAACGAGTACTCCCAAATGTCACCAAAAAAAAATAATTTTAAAAAAATGCGAAGTCGCGAGCATTAAAATGATTAAACTGACGCGATATGGTGCTATTTAATAATATTAAAATGATTATTATGATTAAAACGTGATAATATTAAATATGACGTTTTTTAAGCCTAACAACTTAACTTTAAAGTAAACATCATTATTTTAGTTTTTCTAGGCCTTATTATTTGTACTAATAAGTTATGTTAATGATTACATGTCTTCCATCCTGAAACTTTTAGTAAAATAGAAAAATCTAGCATGCTCAACCATGTCTTCTAGCTTGTGGCCCACGGAAAAGGTGGTGGGGGAGGGGGAGGTGCATTTCTGTCCTGTTTTGAATGTCACTGCGCCTAGACCATTATCAGTCATTTCTGGAGCTTGCGCAAGTTCAATACTGTTACCATTTTGGGACTAGACAGAAGCCTGCAAACAGGTAGCTAAGAAATGTCTCTGAATTTACTGTCAACGAGAACAGCCTTAAGATATGGACAGTTGTGTCATTTTAAAGGTGCAGACGAGTTTAATTTTTTTAATGCTTAAATTTTTACAAATCATACATTTAATTTATTTGCATTTTTAGGCATTCATTGATTCAAGCTTTTTTTTTTTTTTAAATTACATTTCTTTACACAAAGTCATGAATTCAAAACTGACAAATAATATGTTATTTCTTATATAAGGTTTACTAAAGAAAATCATCTGCAATATTCAAAATCAGTCAATGAATTTATACTTAATGTTGGAGTCAATTATTTAAAATTCCAGACCATCATAATCATCAAGTACTATAATGTGTTTATTAATGGTCGTTTTAAAGAATTAACTGCATTCTGGCAGATGTTTGCTGTACTTGTTTAAATGTGATAATTTTATGGCATAAATTGCACCCAGACCTCTAAACCTAAGCAAATGATATTAATTAAGATACCAACAAAAAGAAACCCCAACGGCTAAAGATAATTTTATACACTTCATTATATTAATAGTGTTATAACCTGTGTGTTGACCAATTATTTTTTTGTTTCTCCTTGAGTAGTGTGGAGCCGTGGCGCGTATTGCTTACCCCCCAGCCTCACACACTTTTTTTGACGCCACCGATTTACTTGAAATGATTAATTTAAATTTTTTATTTTTTTTATATCAACTTAAAACTATTATCAACAAATTGACTATTGTCAATATCATTATCTTTGGTATCGTTTTCCCTTATATAACGGTGTTCAGTCTTTAGTTACGTAATGTTCATCTAACGAGCCAATATATTTTTATTTAATTTTATTATACTATTAAATGTATATTAAAATACAAAATCAAATATAGCGAATTAAAAACTATATTAACTTACTGCACACCAAAGGAAAAAGTATTATCCTCGAAAGATAACGTTTAAATAATATTAATATATAAACACACACAGAGAGTAAAATCTTTAAGGCTTATATTTAGTCTTGTAGGTCTCGAAATACGTCTCCTGTCTAGGACATCTAGCAAATCTCTTCCGGCTTGGAAAGCCGCCGGCTTAATTATAAGATAAGATGATATTCTTTTATTGATCCAAACAAATGGAAAATTATTTTGATTGCATTGTACATTTTCAGCACATAAATAAAGCAATTTGAACACAAGACATCTACATTAAATTATTTCACTAGCAAGAGACTCAGAACCCTCCAGAAAAGAAATTCTAAAAATTGCCGATCGCATTCTCTATCTTATATTTAAAACATATTCGAACGTCAACAACCTTTTTTCCAATCAATGGAGTGGTGGGTTGTGGTAATGTGCTGTCCATTTAATCGGTGACGTCACTATAAAAAGGGGGGATAAGTGGTGGACGCTACAGTTTTACTTTGAGGCAAAATTAGATCAACACAGGCTATAACAAAGAGAAAATGGAAAGAAAGAGAGCTGAAGCAAAGGGAGCTAGATGCTCGAAAAGAGAGAAAGAGGAAAAAGATTATAAGCTCAAGAAAATTGAGTTTGATTTACAAAGAGTTACAAATCAATATAAAATAAATGGAGACTAAGAGCAACCAGAATGCAATGTAAAATAGATTTACGGCTCCCACAATTCAGTGTTATGATTCAATTAAATTTTAAAAGTTAATTCCTTCAATTAACAGAAAAAGTAATAGACCAGTATTTTGCACAAACTCAGACCTACGTGAAGATGATGTGCACAAGGCAGCAGTGCTAGCCGACGACTTAAAACCATCTCGCATCATTCTCCAAGAGCTAGTTTGACAACTTATAGCACACCTCAACAAAGATCACACAAGTCAGGCACCAAAAAAATCAAGTTCGAGAGAAATATGTGCCAATTGTAAAAAGGAAGGTCATAAGAGGGATGATTTTTGGAAATTCAAGAAGAAAAATGAGATCGCATCCTAGTAAACCACACATATTCTCCGCTTGTGCATCTCGTCCTACATCTGGAAACATAGTTTTAAAGTCCAACATTTTTTTGCTCTTCTCTAGATAACCATTTAAACTTCACAGAGATTTTCCCCGACTCATCAACAAGTTGATGGCTAGTTTGACCGATTCAAGCTAAGTTCTTGCATCGAATGAGAATTTTTTTGTGTTTTTCACGGAGATCCCATTTCTCAAAAAGAGGTCTACCTCCACAGAGCGTTCTACCAAGGACTTGAGTGTATGTTTTGACGACTCTACCAAGAGTTTTACTTTTTCTAACCTAGCCAGATGTTCTCAAGACTCCGACTAGAGTTTTCTCACCAAGGTCCGAAATTCTACATCAGAAATTAATGATGTTCAACAAGATTTTACGCCTTTATGGAATGATTTGTGTCACTGCCAGGTGACGTGTCACTGCCAGGTGATTTTAGCGTATTTTGTGTTGACCTAGTACCCCCCCCCCCCAACTTTTTTGCGTAGTGTGGAGGCGTGGCATGCATCCCTTACCTCTCCCTTTATTTTTGTTACTGACGTCACCAGTTAACTTGGTGACACGTACTTCCACTCCTTTCCCCCACCGCAGTTGATTGGAATTTGTTTTTATAATTTCCTGAATGTCTACGCAGATGTAGAAAATACTCTCTGACGTTTGAATTTCGATACTTTCATTTATGGAGGGTTCTGACCCCCTCACTGTACACACAACGGTCGATTGTGACCGGCAGACTTTTACGAGAATTACCAGAGATACATGACAAGAGACCTTTCAGCTTTTTTCCTCTGTATGTGTGAATTAATATTTGTACCTTTCTGGTATTATACTGCTGTGTTGTAATTTAATATAGTTTTTATTTTTCTATATTCGATTTGGTATTTATATCAACTAAACAGTATAATTTATTTGATTATAGTGGATATCACTAGCATTGGCATCGTTTTTCTTTGTTCACTGGTTTTCAGTAATTTGTTACGTATGGCCGTATGGCTCATCTAACGAGCCAAGTCTTAAAACACGTTAAGTTTGTAAAATCATATTATAAGGGTGCGTGATAATAGTATTAAATAATTTTTTAAAATGCCGAACCAAATGGAGAAAACAAGATAAATGTGGACATTAAAATAATGAGATTTTTTTAAATGTTAAAAGTTATTATAAATTTGTTTCTAATGAATTAAACTAATTCATAAAATAGCAAACGCGGTTAAATGGGAGAGAAGATAACAGGAATGAGGCAACAGTTACACAAATTCTACTGTTGATAAGAGAAAGGTGAAGGGTTATAATCCAAGTCTTTCTAGGTCAAATGACCTGCTGTTAATTTGCACAGTCAGTATAATTATGGCTTTGATGATACAGAAACGATATTTAGCTATTCAGCCCCACTATCTCATTATACTCACTATTAAAAGTACATAATGACAATATTTGTAAAGTGTATCAATACATTTTAAAAAATAAAATTAAAAAATAAAATATTTGGTTAACAAAGTAATGTATATCATCAAATATTTAGTAAAATTGTGAAATAAATAAATAATTGATTTCAGTCCTATGTAGTGGTCCCTTGAAATGGAGCAAAGTGAGCTACTCAGTGACACCAGCTACCAAAGACGAGCCAGCAAACCCCATCCTTGTAACGCCCATCCCAGGACCTAAATCACAGTTGCTTAAGGAAGAGCTTGACCAAGTACAGGTATATTTATGCACAGGTATCACGTCTTGTCTCCCATCATGTACCGGTATTCTGTTAGCCTTCTGGTACAAGTGGGTTACATATAATTATAAGCACCAGTTGGAAGCACCTTGGGTAATAATTTATAATTATAAGCACCAATTGGAAGCACCTTGGGTAATAATTTATAATTATAAGCTCCAATTGGAAGCACCTTGAGTAACAATTTATAATTATAAGCACCAATTGGAAGCACCTTGGGTAATAATTTATAATTATAAGCTCCAAATGGAAGCACCTTGGGTAATAATTTATAATTATAAGCTCCAAATGGAAGCACCGTGGGTAATAATTTATAATTATAAACACCAATGGGAAGCACCTTGGGTAATAAATTTGTTTTCACATTAGGACATTTTTGACCAATTACGTGCAAAAAGTAACCAAAGCCACAAGTTAAAGAAAAAAAAATATGTTTACAAAAAACCAAAACATTCCTCATCAATTCAGCTAAAAAGGAACATCTTAAAAATGGTGTAAAAATCAAACTGTGATGTTCTGATAGCAAAATTTCTGGTCCGACCAGGATATAGTAACTCACCTCCTTACCAAATGCTCAGTGCTTGACTTTCAGTTTGGGGATTTAAGAGGTGGTAGCTGGCACTACATTAATTTAATTTGATTGATAGCATTCAAACATTTACTCCAAACCATGCAGAGGAATCAGCTCAGCTCCTAAATATGAGAAATGAAGTTGAGCTGTCAATAATTTTGCATTTTCTCTTAGAACACAGATGCGGTTCAATTCTTTGTTGACTACCAGAAGAGTGTAGGGAACTACATTACTGATGTGGATGGGAACT
Source organism: Omphiscola glabra (assembly GCA_964017045.1). NCBI lineage: Eukaryota > Metazoa > Mollusca > Gastropoda > Lymnaeidae > Omphiscola > Omphiscola glabra. Next base: position 18,179,865 of record OZ024795.1, read on the forward strand.
ATTTATTGGATCTCTACACACAGATAGCCAGTATTCCCGTTGGTCAGTATTATGAAAATAGGCTATGAATGACAAAATGGTTTCCTTGCTGCTACTTTAGCTCACTGCCTTTTAGAGGAAAATTTTAATTTCAAATTTTTACCTTTTCAATATTTTGTTAATCTGGTTTTGGTATTTCTTTGTTCAAACTTGGGCCTATGAGGCATGTCACCAAAATAAAAGGTGTTCTGATAAACCAAAAGCTACAAATGCTACAGTTAATTTTGCCAATAATGCTCATGAGTTTTACACATTTGTCCTAATAATCACAATGTATTGGAAATAATTTGGATACGATTTTCTTTCTTTAAATCTTCAAAAGACAACATGACTCTACTTCCATTTTATGTGTACATGAAGTTCAGTCTCGCCATTAAGGGCCATATTTTTTGTCAAGTCTCATGCATGCATTGGTGGGAATTATCAGTTTTGTGGCATTCTTTCCAGCTTTCCTGTGGGAACTATGAAGCAGTTAAAATGTCCAAAATCAGTAGCCTTGCAATAATTATTAATAATATAAATCTTATTGAAAATCAACAAAGTTAAACTCTAAAAATGAAAAATGGATATTAACATTTTGCTTAACTCAATCCGTACGGCTCTGCTACTTCCGTACTTTATTTCTACTCCTGAACTAAGGGGAGCAATTCCCTTGAGGTACAATGAAACTGAATCTTTGTAGAATTACCCACCCCCGATGACAATACAAAACTTGATCAGTAGGTGGACAGTGACCTCCACTTACCCTTGAGTGATGTCTGTCTTGCATTTCAATTTTGACCCACTTCTTGATGTCTAAATGAGCTGAATTTTTGTACACTTATCCACACCAGATGACAATAAAAACTTTCATGAGCAGTAGGTACTTACCCTTGAGTGATTGCTGTCTGGCATCTTAATTTTGACCAACTTCTTAATGTCCAAATGAACTGAAACTTTGAATACTTACCGACCCTAGAAGACAGTACATAACTTCATGATCAGTAGGTCATCAGTGACCTCCACTAACCCTTGAGTGACCTCTACAGATATCTCAGGAACTGAAAGAGATAAAGACATCGGTTTTTCACTATAGCGTTTCCGTATGCATGGCTACCAATTTCTGAAACAATGAGAAACAAAGTTTTGACCTCAGAAAGGTCACCACTGATCGTTCATATGTTTGTAACCACAGAAAGGTCACCACTGATCGTTCATATGTTTGTAGCCACAGAAAGGACACCATTGATCGTTCATATGTTTGTTACCACAGAAAGGACACCACTGATCGTTCATATGTTTGTAACCACAGAAAGGACACCACTGATCGTTCATTTGTTTTTTTTGTGTGGGCGTTACAAGCTTTTTAAAATCCTTTATATTAACTTCACCATTGTTCATGCGTTTCTTTGTAATAATATATTTGGAAAGCTAATTGACCCACTTCCCATCATCCTATGGAGCCGAAACTTGACACATGGACTCGCCGCCGATGACAACACATTCTTTCAATTTTTCAGAGCTGTTGCAGTCATGTGACTAAAAAAAAAGCACGGGTCGCCAATTAACTAAGGTTCTTTTTGTTCAACTTAATTGGAGATCAGGAATTAGGTCAAAATTGAGATGCAAGTTTTAACACTACACAAACTTACAGACAAAGCAACCTTAGATAACGCCCCCCCCCCCCCCCCCCCCCGCCCTTTTTGCAATTTTAGTCTGAAGTTTTGGGGGCTATTTATTTTATACTTTTTAGTACATTTTTTGGAACAGCATGTTTAAAAAGAAATATTTTAACTATTATTTTATAAATTGAAAACATGCAGAATCATGCCATCCATAATGTCTCACGGGACGTGTGATTTAGTTACTATTTAAAAATAAAATTGACAGAGTTGTGTCAACACATTGTAAGACGCATTAGGACTTCTAGTGACACATTTAATTTAGTTGCAATGGTGAGGAATGAGTTAAGGCTTGCATTGAATATTTTTTAAAATGACAAAAAAGCAGGGTGCTCTTTTGCAGATATCTTGCATTCTATTCAGAAGTGTCTTATAAAGTAAAAACAAGATATCAACATCGTAATTAATAAAAGCAAGTTTACATTTTTATGCTTGGATATTTATGTACTATTTAAATGGTCTTTAACCTTTGTAGGTTACAACCACCCGAGAATCCTGAAAGTTCTAAAAGACCCTGAAAATTTGGTTAGTATAATGTTCTAACCAACGGTGGTTTGGAGCCGGTTCGGTCAGGTTCGTGCGAACCGTTAGTTCAAAATAATAAATATGCCTAAAATCAAGTACTATTTTCAAAAAAATCAAAACTTGCTCTATTTGACTTCAAACACTTAAAAATGCCTTGGCGGATGGACCCGAAACTCCGCTGAAGGAGCTTCGTGGGCCCAGACGCCAGATCCCCTAAGCCTAATCGTAATTTGACTGACTATGGCGGTGACCGATATGGCATAAGGGGACATATTAACTGCGAACCCTTTGTTACGAATTTGGCAATACACCGCTGGTTCTAGCATTTACCTTGGATAATGGTAATAAGGAGGAGAGATTGCAATCACGTTCGAAAAACGGAAATGAGCAAAACAAGGTATTGTAAAACCTGAATAAAAACTATAAACAAAACACACACAAAAAACCTAGCTTCGCTCATTTTCGGTACCTTTGAAATTTGGAATAAATTAATAGATGTTCTAATTCTTTAAACCATTAATTTTAAAACAGGAGGCTATGGGTTTAAGTATATAATAGGCTAGGCTCAAACTTACACCTTATTGATTATTTTTAATTAATAATTTCATAAATGGTAATAATCTTCAGAAACAAAGATTTTAGTATGTTTTATTTTTTTCCTGGTTCTCCATGTATTTTGTTTTCGATGAAAAGCAATTTCTTCTGTTATGTTTAACAATTAAATACGAAAGAAGAGGTGGCAAATGTTAAATTCATTTATAACACTGAGCATTGCTATATGTTAAAAAATTAGAACCTGTTGATTATCTCAAAAAATAAAACCATTCTTATTAGTGTCATTATGGCAGCTTACTACAGGCCTGTACTCAGTGGGTTTAGTTATGGATTTATGAAGCGTGAATCCAACCTTGAGTTCCTAGTAGCGAGTATATTTTGAATTTTTCAATATTTTATTGTCTTTTAGAGCTCATTTGCAAACAGACCAGCCTTGGGAATATTTCCTCCGTCAGAATTTGTCAAAAATGTTACAGAATCTCTCTTAGCAGTAAGTCTATTTTATTACATTTCCACGTGATCAATAATTTCCTAATGATAAGGGTAATGTTATATTTGATGGAACACCGGTAACAGAATCTTGATTACACAAGTATGAAACTATTTTAGTTTTGTATAAATATAATAGTAGCATTCCAGATCATAGTGTCATAGAATGTAATCAAGATTTATTATAATTTTACCATGTCAGGTGGCTCCCCCTGGATTAAGACAAGTACACACCATGGGTTGTGGGGCATGCTCTATTGAACATGCATTGAAAGCTGCATTCATGGCATTCAGAGTGAGTAGACATTGCAATGACATTAACTATCTTGGTGGAAATATTCTCACAGCTAAATATGAATATTGTTTCCTGATAACATCAAGGAAAAAATATAATTTTTATAGAAATAATGTGTAAATTAATTTTTTTAGATTTTATTATTATATTTTATATGATTGACCATCTGCACAGGAATTTATGGACTTATAAATTTTGGATATACCCAATTAATGTAATTTGATTTGATAATACATTTGAAGGAATTGTGCTAACTATGACCATTGAAAACATCTGATGATTATTGAATTAATATTTATATCTTTTAAGAGAAAAGAGAGGGGAGGGAAACCCCCCAGCAAGGAAGAGCTTGAATCCTGTTTATGGAACAAACCTCCTGGCAATCCCAGCATCTCTGTTCTATCTTTCAAAAATGCATTTCATGGCAGAACCATGGGTAACAGATAAGAGAGAGAGAGAGAGAAATTTATGGTCATAAATTTTTCAAGTTTTTATGTATAATTTCAAACTAGACAACATTTAACAAATTTTATATATGTTTTAATTAATTATTATTATTTGGTTTTTTGGTAAAATTTTCTTCCTGCAAATATAATGTCTATTATCTTGCAATCCAGGTGCTCTGGCCTTGACCCATACAAAATGGAATCAGAAATTGGATTGCCCAAGCCCTGACTGGCCGATAGCTTCATTTCCTAGACTCAAATATCCATTGGAGAGTTTTAAACAGGAAAACAAGATTGAGGAATCCAGATGTTTGGCTGAGGTAACCCCATATTGCCTGAATATTCATCGTTTATAAATATTGGTGTTAATATTAATTTGTAAACATCAAAATCAACGGGATACATACATATTGTCGATGTAACACTAAACTAGTCAAATTTGTGAATGTTTTTTTTTTTTTTTTTAAATTGTGTCGTTCAAATTAAATCAGAACTAGGGTTCCAAATGTTATGTAAAAATATTTTTTAATTGCATTAGTGGAAATTCCATTCTCTGTTACATGACTGAACTTTATGTTTTGAAAGTTCTTTGTAAAGTTATTAGGTTTTTATTGTCTCCTGTAAAATTGGAAATCCTGACTTTTGTGTTTAGAGAGATTAGCCTACAATATAAATGTGCCAGTGACTAGAGCCATTAAACTCATCATCTCTGAATAGTAGCAAGTATGTCAGGGTGACTTGTTTTCTTTGAATTTATGCCATTTATTTTAGAACTATAATCATTATCAGTTATTAAAAAACTTTTTACAGGTTGAAGAACTACTTGAACTCTACAAAAGGAAAGATAACCCAGTGGCCTGTATTGCTGTAGAGCCCATCCAGTGTGAGGGGGGAGATAACTTTGCTAGTCCAGAATTTTTTCAAGGCCTGCAAAATATCTGCAGAAAAGTATGTTTTACAGGATGAATATGATTTCTTGAGTGTGTGGTCATAATAGATAAATTTTTCAAGTCATACATTGTGACTAATGAAACGTTTTAGATAAACTGTACAAGTGATCTTTACCCAGAGACCATACATTGCCATCAACATGTTAATTACCCCTATATACAACCTACATTCCTGGTACTAGATAAGAACTTAAGATTGGTTAACTTTATTATGCAAACCAAATTAATAACATCCAAAATGGAACTCTCAATAATCCTAAATTAGTTAAATGTAGCAACTCTCATTCATATTAAAATGAAAGATCTGGAAGCAATGTAAAAGTTAAAAATACATCTGATAAATAATTTTAATAAAATGTTAAACAAAATAACCACATATTAATTTTGTTTAAATCCTCCTACTGACGTTGTTATAGAACATATTCTATGTTTTAATTCTTTAAATGTTAAGCCACATGTAATTCACTTTTACACAAAACCTTACATGCCGCGCCCCCTCTTCTTTCCCACCACATGCCTTTTCCACCCACAGAACACGATTGCCCTGTTGATTGATGAAATACAGACCGGTGCCGGGACAACAGGGAAGTTCTGGGTCCATGAGTATTTCAACTTGAGAGATCCACCTGACCTTGTGACCTTTGCCAAGAAAATGCTGACAGGGGGTTTCTACTACAGAGATCATCTCCGACCAACAGAGGTAACTAGTCGTTTGTGGGGGTCAGAGCTGAAAGGTAATCACTTTATTAGTGAGACTGAAAAATTTCACAGAAAGGAACACTTTACTAGCGGTTAAATCAAAGGGATATGAGAACGCTTCTTTAGTGAGATTACCGGGTTAATCAATAAGAAGGAAGAGTTCACTATTTTGTTATTTCAAATATTTTAAGCTTGACATATTATGTTATATAAATTAACTTAATTATATTATGTTTCATAAATAATTTAAATATACTATGTTTCAGAAATTAACTTAATTATATTACGTTTCATAAATTAACTTAATTATATTATGTTTCATAATTTATTTTAATTATATTATGTTTCATAAATTAATTTGATTGTATTATGTTTTATAAATTAAATTAATTATATTATTTTGTATAAAGTAACTTAATTGCCTTCATTATTTGTAAAACATGTAAGTACTGAACTGGAAATAAAACTATAATCCAAATACTAAAAAAAAAAAAAAAAAAAAAAAAAAAAAAAAAAAAAAAAGACAGGAAATAACATTTGTTTAAGTAGTAGTTTAAACCTGTAGCCAAGTCAGATGTATTTATGAAGCTTGTTGTGTTACACAGGGATACAGAATTATGAACACCTGGCTTGGTGACCCATCAAAGTTGGTCATGTTGAAGGAAGTTCTGGCCATCATTAAAGATGACCAACTGTTACAGAGAACGGCAGACACTGGGAAATATCTGCTACAAAATTTGATGGATGCCCAGGTAATAGTTTAGTGGAGAATTTAAACTTTCCAACAAATATGCATTCTGCATCCATGGTCCTTTTTTTAAAACCTATTTCAAGTTATAAGTGCGCTTTGATAAATTAATAATATATTGATCACACTCCCAAGAAATGGCTAATCCTGGATATTTCCAATAACTATGGGCTGGGTATTACTAGCAATTTCTTCACCAGGGGTTCTCAGACTTTAGAATCTTTGCCTATATATATAAATTAACCAAACATTAAATACAATAGATTTAAAAAGAATGTTAAATTAGTGTGTTTTTAAACAAAAGGCACAGAGTATAAAGGTGTCAAATTAGAACTTAAAACATTCTATTTTAACTCTATATGAGCCTCCAGGATTTTTTGATGTAATGTCCTACTGAATTAAAACCTTGCTGTGTAGAATACAATTCATATTTTTACCTTGAGGCCGGTTTGAAAAGAGGGGAGAGAATTCAACTCAAGAAACTGTAGCTAAGATCCAGCCCATGCCATTTTGTTTTATTATATTCATAGACCAGATATCCTAAACTGTTGTCAAGGTCAAGAGGGCTGGGGGCCATAGCTGCAGTGGACCTTCCTGATGTCCAGACAAGAGACAAAGCCATTGTTAAAATGAGAGAACTTGGTAGGTCATTCCTGTTAAGTTTTGTTAAAGGAAGAGATCACAATGTTAAGCAGATTCAAATTGTATAAGAAATAGTCATGCACATTAATGGAAATGCAGAACAAAAATTGTCCATAGGTTTGTGTAAAGTTGCTTGTGGATGGCATTTACTATTGGCTAATTATTACATTCATGATAATTCACATAGTTTTTATCACATCCAGAGTTAATTTTAGTTATAATTCACATTCTATTTATCATATCTGGAATTATGTTAGACCCGGTAATAATTCACATTGTACATATCACCCTGAGAGTTAATTGAATTATTTTTCACACTATCTTTATTAGCAACACAAAGAGGGTTATATGAAGGATCTACCTTGATTAACCCATAATTGTATGTGTAGATAAACTAATAAGACAAGGTTTAATAAATAACAGTGGTGTCTTGATTATCATGTTCTTTATGTTGACCAGGTGTCCACCTTGGGGCATGTGGAGTATCAACTTTAAGAATCCGGCCAACCTTGACCCTAGAGAGGAAACACGTTGATATTTTTGCTGAAAGATTTGACAAAGTTCTGAAACAGTTGTAAAAGTTCAATTTCTTATCACTGAGACATGACAACCAAATATCAATGTTTCTTTCCCCAATACTAGAGTCTGTTTCCCCCACCACCCATCCCCCCTTCTCTCAGCTAGACTATTAATTTCATAACTTAATACCAATTTGAGCTTTCCTTACGTTTAATTTAATGTGGATGATCTTGACGTGTTTATTGATGGAAAACAATTTGATGGGCTGATGTTAGAGCGATACAGGTTATAATTTGTAGGTGACAAATATGATTGTTAGAACAATATAGGGTTATAGGCTACTAACAAGATCTGTTCAGTGTTACTTAACATTTTGTTGTGGTTACACTTATATTTTAAAATAACATGTTCTCTATAGTGCTCCTATAACAATTATCAATGGTGGACTTTCCCATTGAGAGATACTGCTTCATTAAATAATTAAATGTCTTCCTGTGTAACATTACTAAGTCACTTTGTATACATTTTAGTTGTTAATATAGTGGTATGTTGTCCTAGCAAATTTGTTAGTAATTTAGTTTAGTTCAAAATTGTTGTTGCATGCTTTAAATCATCCTGTCATTTTCCCAATCTGAAGGATTCTCCACCAAAGGAAGGGTGAAAAATATTGTAAAACTTTAATAGCTTCACCAAAAGTCTTCTTTACTATCTTATTGTTACATCCCAAAGTTTGCAATATTATAATTTTCCGAGGTTTCATAAAAGTAAAAACAATTTGATGAATACAATGTCTGTGGCTGAATTGATAATGTCAACATCATTTAATATTAGGAAAGCTGTAACAAACATGATCAATTATTGTGGATCTATGTACCATTTGGCAAACTTTAACAAGGCCTAAATTTCTAACAACTAACAGAGCGCAATTCAAACAAAACAAAAACAATTATAAAAAATGTTTCATTCAGGTTTCATTCTTTTTATAAACATATAGTCCTACCAATCAGTGAACATATAGTCCTACCAATCAGTGCACATATAGTCCTACCAATCAGTGCACATATAGTCCTACCAATCAGTGCACATATAGTCCTACCAATCAGTGCACACATAGTCCTACCAATCAGTGCACAAATAGTCCTACCAATCAGTGCACAAATAATCCTACCAATCAGTGCACATATAGTCCTACCAATCAGTGCACATATAGTCCTACCAATCAGTGCACAAATAGTCCTACCAATCAGTGCACTAATAGTCCTACCAATCAGTGCACAAATAGTCCTACCAATCAGTGCTAAATTTTGAAAGAGCTTGTGTTGTCCTCACTCCACCCCGCCCCTTAAATCTTGTGTGAATAGTTGAATGATCTCCCATAAGTTCAGCCACTTGCATCTCAAATAATCACAAAGTTTGCAACGCTGATGAAAATGATGTTTGATTATGACAAAATTAATCTGGGCCAGGGTAAGGGAGATAGAAAAGATCTGTGACACCGCCTTTGTATTTGCATTGTTACAGTTACTGGCCGGTGTAATTTCTATGACTTGATCTACAGCTGATGGTTCACGGTGCATCAGATTAAATATGGAAAACATTTATTTTTTCTATGTCTAAAAACCATGAAATTTCTTTTCATGTCACGGTGCTGTATCATTACACTATGTAAAATAATTGAACCATTATATGAATGGCATTATGTATTTAAACCTTTCTCTCTGTTTGTACACAAGAGCAACTCATGCTGCCTTCTTCTTATATTCAGTATCCGAGAGGACTTGTTTTTATTCTTGAGCAAACTGTTTGCATGATGTTTTTCGTTAATTAAGGGCGGTAAATCAAGCAATACCCCGGGGGCTTCACAAACTCTGGCTACTCCGCTGTGTCTTTTCTTGACTCTGACTATATGTTTCTCATTTGCTATCTCTTCTCACTGCCTCTTTTGCTTGTACTTGTACTCTCTCTGTTACCCTCTCTTTTACTCTTACTTGTACTCTCTTTTTTCTCTATTTTTCTCTCTATTTTACTCTATTGTACTCTCTCTTTTACTATCTCTTTTTATCTGTTACTCTCTTTTTTACACTCTCTTTTACACACTCTTTTACTCTCTCTTTTTCTCTCTCTTTTCTTTCTCTTTTCTTCTCTCTTTTCTTCTCTGTTTTACTCTCGCTTTTACTCTTCTATCATTTACTCTCTCTCTTTTACTCTCTTTTTTACTCTCTTTCTTTTACTCTTTCTTTTACTCTCTTTTTTACTCTCTCTTTTACTTTCTCTTTTACAATATCTTTTACACTCTCTCTTTTTAGTATCTTTTACTCTCAATTTTTTCTCTCTTTTACTCCCTCTTTTACTCTCTGTTTTACTTCCTCTTGTACTCTTTCTTGTACCTTCTCTTTTACTCTCTCTTGTACTCACTCTTGTACTCACTCTTGTACTCTCTCAAGTATGCCTAATCTCTCTCTTATGTAGTATTTTTTCTGCTCTCTATTCTAAGTGCCTCGATTTCTTGTAATCTCCCCTGTATTCTCTTGTAGGCCTACTCTCTCTTGCACTCTCCCTTGCACTCTCTCACTTGTTCTCTCTCTTTTATTCTCTCTTGTGCTCTCTATTCTCACTGCCTTGAAGAATAGCAACCTCAACAACATAACATTAACTGATGAATAGTCTTTTTTTTAAAAACTAAATCAAACAATTGTATGGACTGTTTGCAACGCTTCTCCCTGGCCATCAACATGTTTAAACAAAATGGTTCTCTATCAGACCAACTGGCAGGAAACCTAACACACATAAAGTAAATCAAGAGAACCGACATATCCAACTAGCAGCCATTGTTCTCACTCTTTTACAGCTTCACCACTTTTCATTCTCATCTTTACATCAAACTTTATCATCGCTTTAGCAACGCCAGTCAGCTCTACACCCTTCTTTAACACCACTCATCGCTATATACATCCCACACATCTCTATATCCATCCCACACATCTCTATGTCCATCCCACACATCTCTATATACATCCCACTCATCTCTCATCTCTATGTCCATATTCTCTATTTCAATTTCATTTACAACACCGAGTTTTCCCCTAAGCATAAGCTGGTCACATCCTCTCTCCACCCCGCAAATTTCCTTCCTTTCTCAGTTTCTGACTAGATTTTTTTCCCCGATGACGCCTTTGTGCTATTGATTGTCTGACTGTCCCTGCTATTCAATCAAGAATTTCCACGAAGGCGACAGCTGTCGCATATTGGAAGTGTTGGTGAACAACCTCAGCAACTCAATATAATATTCTCTGGCATGCAAACAAGGAGGAGTAACTTTAAAATATTGCCTTCTTCCTAATCGAATCCCTCGGATATTTTTTTTCCACAATATTTATCAAATAAAGAAATATTTTTGTCCACATTACAAATTCCGGTGTCTATCCGACATATTAACATTAAATCTATTACAACAGACTCACTTGTCCCAAACTGAAGAAAATTATGCATACAAATAATCATTTCATTTTGAAATTGATGACCTTAAAGATGAAGATGATTATAATATCAAATAATAATATAAAGTTTTTTAAGTTTGCTATGACCCTTGTTGAAATTAAACTATGATATGTATATTACTTTAATTTTCTTTAGACATTTATTTTCTCGACCAGTAATTAGAAGTTCTCAAAAATAGACAAAGAAATGAAAGAGTAAAATGTCAGATTTACGGTAAACTATTATCCCCAAACACACACATATTTCACATCGCCTTTCAGAGCTGATTTACACCACCTTATTCTCAACCTTTGTTTATATCACTAAGAGTGTCACATTGACCCCCCCCTCACAAATAACTTTAAAAAGAAGGGGGTGGGGGCTATTTCATTTCGGCTTAATCTCAAGACGATATTAACCGTATTTTGTGAGCAACGTATTATTTATTTATTTCACTTTATCTTAATTTAAATTCGATAAAGTATTTATTATAATTCAAGAAATGTGCTTAACAAAATCAAAACCGACTGTCATCGATGATCAACACTGATCGGTAATGCGCAAACAATGTGTAAATTCGACGTCTTAGTGAATGGGAGGCCCGGACTAACATGTCTGACATATCCACACGTGAGAGTGCCTGCTTGCACGGTGACACCCACCCCCCCCCCACACCACCCCACATTTTTGGCGAGTCCACTTTTTATCTTTTGTTAGTACCACAGTGTCCAACTAACCCCTAAAAAACATTTGGTCCACGTAAATAAAGACTGAACTCAAAGATCCATTCTCCTTGTATAAGTCCAGAAATGAAATCGATCCTAAATGAAGTTCAGAACTGAAAACGTCTGAGAATGTCGTCATCTCATTTCACTCCGTCCAAGATTTCATTGATTTATTGCTTGAGATCGAAGGAGGGTGGGAAAACAACGCTGGGGGAGGGGGGGGGAGATTGAAGGCGAGACGGGTCAAACTGGGGGAGACGCGAAGATTGAAGGATTGGCGGGTGAAACTGGAGGGGAGGGGGAGATTGAAGGAGAGACGGGTGAAACTGGGGGAAAGGGGAGATTGAAGGAGAGACGGGTGAAACTGGGGGAGAGGGTGTAATATTGAAGGAAAGAGGGGAACACTGGGGAAGACGGGTGAAGAGAGAGGAATACTAGACTAGAGAGGAGGAAAATACTGGAGGAGAGAGGGGAAAAACTGGGTGAGAAAGGGGAAAACTGGGGACGATAGGGGGAAAACTGGAGGACAGGGGGAACTGTGGGAGAGAGAGGAAGAACTGTGGCAGGGAGAGGAAGAACTGTGGAGAAAGACTGTTGAAGAGAACATATGAGAAGATTTAATAATACATTTGTAATCATCCCCCCCCCCCTTTTTCCCTAACAAACGGTAAAACTGTATGAAATGACAGATTAAACACCCACCCCCATCCCCTCAGGGTCAGCATAGTTGTTGTCTCTCTTCTTTTCCCTATCTAATTTCGCTGAGTTTCACCAGACAACGGTTTAACTGAACCTTTGTTTTTGTCAATGATGCTTGCATGTCGGAGTTAGACGCAGTATACCACTGAGTGGACGTGGTGTAGGCTGGGCTAAACTGTAAGTGTAGGTGTTCATCAAAGGAGGAACTGTAACAAATTAAATATATATATTTGACTGTTGATATCTCATAATTTCCACCAATTAAGGTCACGTCTCTGTGTCAATTTTTAAAAAAAATTTAGAAAAAAGAAGAACAATTTCTTGGGCGAAGTTTCCGTTTTTCTAGTTTATTTATTATATTTTTTGTGTTAAATGGGGCTACATTGCAGATTTAAGGTTTTCTTTTACTCTTTCGTGTCAATATATGCAATGTCAATATGCCAACTTGATTCTTGAATTATAGTAGAAATATATGTAACATCGAATATATGTTGTCTAGTCTAGAGTCTTAACCTAAATAATTTCTGTTAGCTTTTTTTTATTGGTCATCTTCTCTTTATTTAACATATCGCTCTTCCGTGATGTAATTTCAATTTAGATACATTGACACAGCTTTTAGTTTTGACTTAAGAAGTTAATTTGGTTGATCGTTCATGACTAGTTTAATTACAAAAACAACAAACACAGTTTAAAAAAAAAAAAAAAAAAAAAAAAAAAAAAAAAAGCTCGTTTGCTGATCGCACGCATGCTCTACTCAAATTGAAACTGAATAAAACATAACCAGTCCATCTAACACAACAACCCAAATGGGTCAAGGCACCCGAGGTCATACATTAAACAGCTGCTGCACTTTTTGCTAGGATAGAAACCACCAAGCTATCACGATAAGGTTACACCCCCAACCCCCTCATACCTCACCTTCTTTTCAAGTTGCCTCTTAGTCTGTACGACTACACTGTTTATTGTAACGAAATAGTGGTGGAACAAGGGGGCTGCACTCTCATGCAGAATAGAATGCAGAGGTATTCAAACCAATGTTTATGTGCTCATCACCGCAGAGGGACTGACACTACTCTAAAAGTAGCTAAATAGACACTGTTGGCTACAATGATTTTAATGTATACTCCCAAATGTTGCTGGCTAAAATATAACAACGCGTTTGCATTAAAATGATAGATCATATTTCATTAATTTATTATATGATTATATTATTATGATTCAAAGCATCGGTAATATTTATTTATACTGTTTTGTTTTGTTTGAATTACGCTCTCTTAGTTCTTAGAAATTTAGGCCTTAGTTTTAGTAATAGTTAGCAGCATGGCCTAGTCTTACACTTTTAGCCTTCGTCCTTCCTTAGTCTTAGGCTAATTAGCTAGTAACTAAAAGTATTTTAAAATTAAAGTTGTGTAGTGTAGACTAAATACCTAAAACTAAATTAGACGTCATTATTTTTTATAGTATATATCATTATATATATTCCATCCTAAAACTTATACTTATAAAAAGAAAAAAAAAGTCAACATATTCAGTAGACCTATTCAGTTGTGACTTCCAGTCTGGGGCCCAACCCGGGGGGAGGGGGGGGGGTTAGGTTATAAATTGTGTCCTAGTTTGTATGCCACTGTGCCTCGCCTCCACCATTATCAGTAATTTTATATTTCAGCAGGAGTTCTTGAGCTGGTGCAAGTTTAATACTGTTAACATTTTGGGACTGGACAGAAGCCTGGCAGACAGGTAGCTAAGCAATGTCTCTGAATTTACTGTCAAGGAGAACAGCCTTCAGATTTGGACAGTTGAGTCATTTTAAAGGTACAGATGAGTTTAATTTAATTGATTTTGTTTACATTATTACAAATAATACAATCAATTTGCATATTAAGGCTGTCATTTATTTAAGCTTTTAAAAATTGACTTTCCTTAAACTTTAACATTAATTTAATCATTAATGATTAATCCAAAACTGATAAATAATATGTTATGTCGTATATTAATATTAGGCTTAGGTTTACGGGGAAAAAAATCATCCGCAATATTCAAATTCAATCAAGTAATGTATATAATTAATAAAATATTTAGTTAAATTGGGAAATTGAAAGATAAACTATTTGATTGCAGTCCCATTTAGTGGTCCCTTGAGATGCAGCAAAGGGAGCTACTCAGTAACACCAGCTCCCATAGAAGAGCCAACAGCCCCCATTATTGTAACACCCGTCCCAGGACCTAAATCACAGTTACTTAAGGAAGAACTTGACCAAGTACAGGTATATTTATTTACAGGTGTCATATGATGTCTCACATCAGGAACTGGTAGCACTGCTAGTCTGACAGCCTTCTGATATTCATAAATTAAAAAAATTCCATTTTATTTAACAACCTCATAAGTAACCATGCAAGTTTATGTTATTACTTCTCAAAAAGTCTGAAGAATTAGTTTCTTTTAATTATAAGCTTCAATTTTAAACACCTCAAAGATTATAACTAATATTTCATATTAGGATATATTTTACCAATCAAGTGTAAAAAGTAACCAAAACAATAGTTAAGGAATAGCCTTATGAAAACAAATTTTAAAAAAATGAAACTTTGCTGTTATAACAAAGAATAGAATTGTATGATCAAGAGTTGTCCATCAAATGTGCTGGTCACCATGGATATAGTAATTCACCTCCTCACCAAATGCTCAGTGGTTGACTTATGGTTTTGGGGAAGGGGGGATTAAATGAGGTGGTAGAAGCCACAATATTAATTAAATTTGATCAACTGTGTGCTGAGAGAAATACAGAGAAATTAGCTGAGCTTTAAAAGATGAGGAATTAAGTTGAGCTGACGATAATTTTGCATTTTCTCTTAGAACACAGATGCGGTTCAATTCTTTGTTGACTACCAGAAGAGTGTAGGAAACTACATTGCTGATGTGGATGGGAACTATTTATTGGATCTCTACACACAGATAGCCAGTATTCCCATTGGTCAGTATCATAAAAATAGGCAATTGATGTCAAAAAGGTTTCTTTGCTGCTACTTTAGGTCACTGCCTTTTAGGGTAAAATATTAATTTCAATTTGTTTAATCTTTTCAATATTTTGTTAATCTGTTTTTGGTTTTTCTTTGTTCAACCTTGGGCTTATGAGGTATGTCACCAAAATAAAATGTGTGCAACCAAAACTAAAAATGCTACAGTTAATTTTGCCAATACTCCTCATGAGTTTGACAAATTCATGTTGACAAAAAAAATAAATGGAAAGATATAATGTTCTCTAATAAAAAAATGTATCCAAAATTTATCCCAAGAATCACTAAGTATTAGAAATAATTTGATGCCCCAATGTTGCGTTAATTGTGGAAGGTATATGATTTTCTTTTCTTTAAATTTTCAAAAAACAACAGGACTCTTCTTGTAGGGATTATTGTAGAGAAAGCCTACTGGTTGTGGTGTGGGTTTCCCCTCAGAAAGTATCCATTTGACTGTTCCTCATAATAACACAGGCTAGATATAGATGCATTGTAATAAAGCATACATAGATTAAAAGTGAAACAAGATTAAAAAATTCGGTTTATTTTTTTTTAATGCATGCACCATTATGCCATCACTGGCAGTCTCAAGGGACATGTGATTTCATTACTATATGGGAGAGGTGTGTCAGGACATGCTGATATGCACCTTCAGAACACCAGAGGATGCATTTAGTTGGAAATGTAGGGAATGAGTCAAAGTAAAAACAAGAAATCACAATCGGATTATATAAAAGCGTGTTTAAATTATTTAAAAATTTTTTATTCTTATGAGTTTCTGTTTTGATATTCATGCGCTGTTTAAATGGCTTTTAACCTCTTGTAGGTTACAACCACCCCAGAATCCTGAAAGTTCTCACAGACCCTGAAAATTTGGTTAGTTAGTATTATGTTATATTCTTGTCCTTGGATATTTGGAATAAATTAATAGATGTATTTAAACCATTGCTTTTAAAACAGGAGGCTATTGGGTTTGAATATAATAAAAAGCTAGACTCAACCTTATCCCCTATTGATAATTTGTTATTAATATTTTCATAAATAAAGATTTTAATATGTTGTTTTTGATTTTTGCTTCCTGGTTCTTTTTGTGTTTTTTTTCCCAATGAAAAGAGATTTCTTCTGTTATAATTAAGGCGGCACCTATTGGTACCCGGGTACCAGAAGTGAGAGGTTGGGATTAAAAAACGATTAAAAATATTATTGTTGGGTTTGTAAGACAAAATGAGGTATCAAATGAAAGATAATTGAATGGACTATACGTTCGTAAACTTAATTCTTCATTTTAACGAAAAATAAACTACTACAAATGACATCCGAATAGCATTAGTCAAAATGGACCAGGACATGCAGCGCCGCCATTTGCACCTGGGTACCATTAGACTCAATGCTATTCGAATGTAATTTGTTGTAGTTTATTTTAGTAAAACTGAAGAATTAAGAACAAACCCAAAAATAATATTTTAAATTGTTTTTTAATCCCAACCTCTCACTTCTGGTACCCGGGTATCAATAGCCACTTTGTATAATTAACAATATAATACAAACAAGTGGAAGCAACTGTTAAGTTCCTTTTATACAGGGAGAATAATTATGTGTCTAAAATTTAATAATCTAATTGTTGATTATCTCATCAAGAAAACCCTTCTAATCAGTGTCATATAACAATTACTACAATATTTGTTTCGTAATCGATATGCGTGGATCCCACCTTGAGCTTCTAGTAGCAACTTTTTTTGAATTTTACTATGTTTTATTGTCTTGTAGAGCTCATTTGCAAACAGACCAGCTTTGGGAATATTTCCTCCGTCAGACTTTGTAAAAAATGTTACAGAATCTCTCTTAGCAGTAAGTCTATTTTATTAAATTTCCATGTGATCAATAATTCCCTAATAAGAGTAATGTTTTATTTAATGGAACACTTGTAACAGAATCTTGATAATTATTATTATTATAAGAAGTTTTTTTTATAGCGTAGTACCCCAACTTAGGGCTGGGCTCACTATGTATACATAAAATTTAACAAACATAATCATGAACTTAAAAATTTAATGTTATTATTTTGAAGGGGTAATAATACATGTATAAAAAGATTTTAGTTTTGTATAAATATAATAGTAGCATTCCACATCATTTTTACATTGAATTTAGACAATATTTATTATAATTTTACAATGTCAGGTGGCTCCCCCTGGATTAAGTCAAGTACAGACCATGGGTTGTGGGGCTTGCTCTATTGAGCATGCATTGAAAGCTGCATTCATGGCATTCAGAGTGAGTAGACATTGCAATGACTTAACTATCTTGGTGGAAATATTCTCACAGCTAAATATGAATATTGTTTCCTGATAACATCCTTGGAAAAAATTGCATTTTATTAGAGAGTAAATTATATTTTTGCATTTTAATATTATATTTATATGAATGACCATCTGCACAGGAATTTTTGGAATTATAAATTTTGGAATCAGTTAGGAAGCACCAATTAATGTAATTTGGGATGATAACACATTTGAGGGAATTGTGCTGTGACTGTATAAAATAACTGGTAATTCTTGAATTAATTTTTGTATCTTTTCAGAGGAAAGAGAGGGGAGGGAAACCCCCTAGTAAGGAAGAGCTTGAATCAAGTTTATGGAACAAACCTCCTGGCAATCCCAACATCTCTGTTCTATCTTTCAAAAATGCATTTCATGGCAGAACCATGGGTAAGAGAAGAGAGAGAGAGAGAGAGAGAGGGAGACAGAGAGAGAGAGATTGTGTAAACTGTTATATATTTCTATAATATTTTATAATGTCATATATTTTTAAAGTATGTATGTACAGTTTCTAAATAGCCAACATTTAATCATGATTTAAATTATTTCCAAGTAATTTGTGAAGTAATATTTGTTTTTTGGTACAATTATCTTCCTGACAATATAAATATATGGTTAAATCACTTAGTAGTAGGCTGGGGTACAGCACTATATAAGCACTATATAAGACCAATAATAATAGTAATGAGTAAGATATTGAACAAGTCTTACTTCAGTTACTTTTGATCCTTACTGGAAACATTTCTTCTTTAAAAAAATACTGGCTTCTGTGGCCATGCTTAAAAATAGAAAGTGTAAAAAGAAATATTGACATTTTTATTAAATGAAAATCTATTATCTTGCCTGCCAGGTGCTCTGGCCTTGACCCACACAAAATGGAGCCACAAACTGGATTTCCCAAGCCCTGACTGGCCGATAGCTTCATTTCCTAGAGTCAAATATCCGTTGGAGAGTTTTAAACAGGAAAACAAGATTGAGGAGTCCAGATGTTTGGCTGAGGTAGCACCACACCTAGAGTAGACTCAGTGTTTATAAATATTGGTATTAATACTAAAATGTACACTAGAAATCCATATCACCAGGATACATGGGGGGATGAAGCGTGATTTTTCAAATGAACTTTATTATTATTATTATTATATATTGTCGCTGTAACTCTCTAAAGACACCAGTAAAATTTTAAAGCATTTTCTTTAGAAAATTGTGTTTTTCAATTTTGATAATAATTAGGACTTCCTCATGTCCTGTAAAGATGTTTTCTGTATTGAGCTAGTGGAAAGTACATTTCTGCCACATGATCGAACCAAATGTTTCAAAAGTTTTTTTTGTAAAGTTATTAGGTTTTTATTGTCTCTTGTAAAATTTTGAAAAAATGACTTGTGTGTTGATTGTTAACTCCACGATATAAATGTGCCAGTGACTAGAGTCATTAAAACACATCAGTTCTGAATAATAGCAAGTATGTCAATGTGACAAGTTTCCTGTGAATTCATGCCATTTAGTTTCAAAACCATTTCATTATCAGTTGTTTGAAAACTTTTTACAGGTTGAAGAATTACTTGAACTCTACAAAAGGAAAAATAACCCAGTGGCCTGTATTGCTGTTGAGCCCATCCAGTGTGAGGGGGGAGATAACTTTGCTAGTCCAGAATTTTTTCAAGGCCTGCAAAATATCTGCAGGAAAGTAAGTTTTTACAGACTGAAGCTGATTTTTAGAGTGTGTGGACCTACCAGATAATGTTTCCAAGTCATGCATTGCAACTAATGCAACATTTTAGCTTAACTGTGCAAGTGATCCTGACCCAAAGTCAGCATTACATTGCAATCTACATGTTAATAACCCTATATACTACCTACATTACTGGTACTAAACAAGCACTGAAGATTGGTTAACAAATCATGCAAACCAAATTAATGACATCCACAATGGAACTATCAATAATCCTAACTTAATTATATGTAGCAACTCTCATTCATATTAAAATGAAAGATCTGGAAGCAATGTAAAAGTTAAAAATACAACATGTTAATAGTTTCATTTTGAAAGTTAAACAAAATAATCAAATATTAATTTTTTTGTATAAATTCCTCTTGCTGAAGTTGTTATAGAAGATATTCTATATTTTAATTCTTTAAATGTTAAGCCACATGTAATTGATATTTACACAAGACCTAACATGCCGTGCCCCCACTTCTATCCCCCCACATGCCCTCTTCGCACACAGAACACGATTTCCCTGTTGATTGATGAAGTACAGACCGGTGCAGGGACAACAGGGAAGTTCTGGGTCCATGAGTATTTCAACTTGAGAGACCCACCTGACCTTGTGACCTTTGCCAAGAAGATGTTGACAGGGGGGTTCTACTACAGGGATCATCTGCGACCCACAGAGGTAACTAGTTGTTAGTGAGGTCAGAGCTGAATCTATACACTACGCTAGTGAAAATTTTACATTTCACAGAACGGAACACTTTACTAGTGAGATCATATGGTGAATCACTATGAGGGAAGATTTCACTAATGAACTATTTTGTTATTTTGAACATTTTAAGCCTGATCTATTATGCTTTATTAATTAACTTACTTGCCTTCATTATTTGCAAAATATGTAAATACTGCACTGGAAATAAAGCTCTCATCAAAATTGTACAAAAAAGCACAGAAAATCAATAGTTATTTAAGTAGGAATTTAAACCTGTGGCCAGGTCAGTTGTATTTATGAAGCTTGTTGTGTCACACAGCTGCGGCCAAGTCAGTTGTATTTATGAAGCTTGTTGTGTCACACAGCTGCGGCCAAGTCAGTTGTATTTATGAAGCTTGTTGTGTCACACAGCTGTGGCCAAGTCAGTTGTATTTATGAAGCTTGTTGTGTCACACAGCTGTGGCCAAGTCAGTTGTATTTATGGTGCTTTTTGTTACACAGCTGTGGCCAAGTCAGTTGTATTTATGAAGCTTGTTGTGTCACACAGCTGTGGCCAAGTCAGTTGTATTTATGGTGCTTGTTGTTACACAGCTGTGGCCAAGTCAGTTGTATTTATGAAGCTTGTTGTGTCACACAGCTGTGGCCAGGTCAGTTGTATTTATGAAGCTTGTTGTGTCACACAGGGATACAGAATATTTAACACCTGGCTTGGTGACCCATCTAAGGTGATCATGTTGAAGGAAGTTCTGGCCATCATTAAAGATGACCAACTGTTACAGAGAACGGCAGACACTGGGAAATATCTGCTACAAAATTTGATGGATGCCCAGGTAATAGTTTAGTGGAGAATTTAAACTTTCCAACAAATGATTGCTTCTGTGTCTGTAGTTTTTTTTATGACTGCACCTATTGGTAACCGGGTACCAGACGTGAGAGGTTGGGATTAAAAAATGATTTAAAATATTATTGTTGGGTTTGTAAGATCAAATGAGGTATCAAATGAAAGATAATTGAATGTACTATACGTTTGTAAACTTAATTCTTCAATTTAACTAAAATAAACTACTACAAAAGACATCCGAATAGCATTAGTCAAAATGGACTCGGACACGCAGCGCCGCCATTCGCACCCGGGTACCATTAGACTCAATGGTGCACATAATGACTTTCGCAAACCCTTTGGATAAATCAAATAAATATTGATCAAATCCACGAGCCATAGCTGATCCTGGATATGTCCAGTTGCTTAGGCCTCGGAATTATTAGTGATCATTATCAAAAGCAAGTTCTTCACCAGGTGTTCTCAAACTTTAGAATCCTGGCTTATATTTATAAATTAACCAAACATTAAATGCAGCAGATGTAAAAAGAATGTTAAATTGGTGTGTTTTAGAACGAAAGGCACAGAGTATACACGTGTCAAATTAGAACTTAGAACATTTCATTTTAACTCTATGTAAGCCTCAAGGATTTTTTGATGTAATGTCCTACTGAATAAAACCTTGCCTGGAAGATTACAATTCATATTTTTTACCTTGAGGCAGCTTTGAAAAGAGGGGAGAGAATTCAACTCAAGAAACTGTAACTAAGATCCAGCCCATGCCATTATGTTTAATTATATTCATAGACCAGATATCCTAAACTGCTGTCAAGGTCAAGAGGGCTTGGGGCCATAGCTGCAGTGGACCTACCTGATGTCCAGACAAGAGACAAAGCCATTGTTAAAATGAGAGAACTTGGTAGGTCATTCTTGTTAAGTTTTGTTAACGGAAGAGATCACAATTTTAAGCAGATTCAAATTGTATATGAAATAGTCAT
Source organism: Omphiscola glabra (assembly GCA_964017045.1). NCBI lineage: Eukaryota > Metazoa > Mollusca > Gastropoda > Lymnaeidae > Omphiscola > Omphiscola glabra. Next base: position 18,201,908 of record OZ024795.1, read on the forward strand.
GAATATTTATAGAAATGCAGAACAAAAATTGTCCATAGGTTTTTGTAAAGTAGCTTCTGGACATCATTTTAATTTGGGCTCATTTATCACACTCATGGTAATCCACATTGTATCTATCACATTCTGAGTTACTTTAATAATAATCCACATTATATTTATCACATCCGGTGTTACCTTAGCAGACCTGGTTACTCTTGGAATTTGGTGTTCCAGTACAATGTATGTTTTGAGATACATTTTAAAATTGTATGCTGAGACCTTTAAGAACTATTATTTTAAGAGATCGGTTTGAAAAAATCTATTCTGATATTTATCATTTAACAAAAAAAAAAAAAACAAGAAAAAAAACAAACAAACCTTTTTAAGTGATGATTTTTTTTAGCTCCTTTCTACATGCATCGGTAAATGGACAGAAAAATTAAAGGGGTTGGTGGACATCCGTAACTATATTACATAGGCTTTGATGGGGCAGAGGAGGGGTTGGTGGTGGCTGAGGAGTGTATGGGTGTCATGGGAGGAGGTAAGGCTGTTCATGAAAGGAGGTAATGGTGTTCATGGGAGGAGGTAAGGGTGTTCATGGGAGGAGGTAAGGGTGTTCATGGGCGGGGGTAAGGGTTAGGTGTAATGATGTTGATGTACGTCATATTGTTCCTATGTGTTTTCTCATTGAACTTGCTAGATTTGGCAACAATAATATTTAGCGTAGTTACCCTATTGACAAAGTTTGTCAACATTCACTTTTGTTTGCTTCTGTGCCACATGACATAAGTTTGTCATATATTTATTTCGTTCTTCGGCTGAACCAACATTGCCAAATTATTCCTTAAGGCTTTCCCAGCTGCTCCACACAACAGCGTTAAATTTGAAATATATAAGATCTAGTAAGGGAATTTGAAATCTATTTTTAGAATTCACTAAGCAGCTGTACAATTTTAATACCCCAGTCGGTTCAAGCACTCCTCCTTCTCCCTATTCATCTTGCTCAGGTTATTAGGCTATAATGTGTTAACGAAAAATAAAATCGGGCACCTAGGCTTAATGCACTGGTGGCCAACAAGCAACCCACCCTGTTAAATATCATGGCCGCTGGATGTATCACAAATGAACTTATTTCTTCATTCAATTAGGGATCATTTTCACTTTTTGTCATTGACGAACATTTGAAATATGTTATCATTTTTTTGTGATGGTAAGTGCCTTTTCCATGTGCCTGCCTATTTTGGACTGATTAAAATAAAATGTTATTGAAATAAGCAATCTCTTAAACAACAATTATAAGACAATTTTATGATATAGTAACTACCAAAATAAAGAGGATTTATTTGAATACAGGTAAGGGGAATATAATATTCAAAAAGCATTACGATGTAGTGTAGAATGATGCAAAACTATATTCAGGTATACACAATAGTGCATCAGTCCATTTTGAATTTATATAAAACATTTGTTAGAAGGCAGTTGGGCCCCATCCCCAAACCCAGTTTTGCACAGGTGACTTGCAGGTGACTTGCAGGCATCTTTGATTTCTGCCTCTCCACCCCATTTTTTGTCTATAAAAGTTGCAAAGACTTTGGTAATTGACATTCGTTAGACATGCAATTCGAATAGCTATTGTATACAAAGTTATGATAGGATTTTGAGATGTTCAAGTACTCTTCTGATATTGTACTAATTTGGGAATTGAAGGGTAGCCAGGTCTGCTTTGGTAATAATTCACAGTTATTTGAGTAATGTTTTTACAATATATTTATAATCGACCCAAGGATGGCTATATTTAGGATTTACTTTGACTTCAGTTGTAAATAAACTAATAGGACAAGATTCATTAAATGAGTGTGGTGATTATCATGTTCTGTTTGTTGACCAGGTGTCCACCTTGGGGCATGTGGAGTATCAACCCTCAGAATCCGGCCAACCTTGACCCTAGAGAGGAAACATGTTGATGTTTTTGCAGAAAGGTTTGACAAAGTTCTGAAACAGTTGTAAAAGTTCAGTTCCTTATCACTGAGACATGGAAACCAAAGATCAATATTTCCCCAATACTAGCGTCTGTTGCCCCTTACATTTAATTTCATGTGAATGATCTTGAGGTGATTATTGATGGAAAACAATTTGATGGGCAGATGTTAGAGCGACACAGGGTTATAATTTGTAGGTGACAAATATGATTGTTAGAGCGATACAGGGTTATAATTTGTAGGTGACAAATATGATTGTTAGAGCAATACAAGGTTATATGTTACAAACATGATCTGTTCAGTGTTACTTAAAATTTTGTTATAGGTATCCTTATATTTAAAATAACATGTTCTCTATAGTTCTCCTATAACAGTTATCAATGGTGGACTTTCTCAATGAGAGATACTGCATCATTAAATAATTTAATGTCTTGCTGTGTAACATTACTAAGTCATTTTGCATACATTTTAGTTGTTGTTATAGTGGTATGTTGTCCTAGCAGATTTGCTCGTAATTTAGTTTAGTTCAATATTCTTGTTCTCCTTGCTTTAATGCAGTGGTTCTCAACCCTCCTAAAGCTGCGACCCTATAATACAGTTCCTCATGCTGTGCCGACACCCAACCACAAAATTATTTTCATTGCTACTTCATAACTGTAGAGTATATGTGTTTTCCGATGGTCTTAGGCGACCCCCGGAAAAGAGTCGTTCGACCCCCAAAGGGGACACGACCCACAGGTAGAGAACCGCTACTTTAAGGCATCCTTTCATTTTCCCAATCTGAAGGATTCTCCACCAAGGGAAAGGTGAAAAATATGCTAAAACTTTAATTCAGCTTCACCAAAAGTCTTCTTGACCATCTTATTGTTACATCCCAAAGTTGCAATATAACATTGACCTAGTCTTTACATACACACACAAGACAATTGTTTTTTGTTGTTGAAATGTTTAATGATGTCACCTGAAATAAACATATGAAGAGCTTATTTTCAAAACGCTGTATCCACCATTTTTAAAAAAATGAAAAAACCTAACCATTTTGTAGAGCCAACCAGGTTCGTTTAGGACATGGTAAATTCTATGTACTAAACACATTATATTCCTATTTTATTCCTGTCTAAAAATGATTTAATCCTCTAAACACTTTATTAATTTTTTGTAAAAAGTTGAATAATCTCAAAACCCCCAAAAGGGATATACAGCATTTTGAAAATCAGCTCTTCATATGTGTTTTCATATGTAAGGCATTAACTGTTATGTAATATTGGTTTTGTGTTTAATAATTAAACAGAGACATTGATAATTTAACTATTAATGTTTTTTACTTATAAGTATACAATATATTGTTTTTTGTTCAAGTTTGCCAAATGGCTCATTGGCCCACAAGAATTGATCATGTTTGTTAGAGCTTTCCCAGTAGTAAATTATGTTGACATTTATCGATGATGTTCGCATCTATCAACAATATTGACATCTATCAAGAATGTAGACATCTATCAAGAATGTAGACATCTATCAAGAATGTAGACATCTATCAACAATTTTGGCATCTATCAATATTGACATCTATCAAGAATGTAGACATCTATCAACAATTTTGGCATCTATCAATATTGACATCTATCAACAATTTTGGCATCTATCAATATTGACATCTATCAAGAATGTAGACATCTATCAACAATTTTGGCATCTATCAATATTGACATCTATCAACAATTTCGGCATCTATCAATATTGACATCTATCAAGAATGTAGACATCTATCAACAATTTTGGCATCTATCAATATTGACATCTATCAAGAATGTAGACATCTATCAACAATTTTGGCATCTATCAATATTGACATCTATCAACAATTTCGGCATCTATCAATATTGACATCTATCAAGAATGTAGACATCTATCAACAATTTTGGCATCTATCAATATTGACATCTATCAAGAATGTAGACATCTATCAACAATTTTGGCATCTATCAATATTGACATCTATCAACAATTTTGGCATCTATCAATATTGACATCTATTAAGAATGTAGACATCTATCAACAATTTTGGCATCTATCAATATTGACATCTATCAAGAATGTAGACATCTATCAACAATTTTGGCATCTATCAATATTGACATCTATCAACAATTTCGGCATCTATCAATATTGACATCTATCAAGAATGTAGACATCTATCAACAATTTTGGCATCTATCAACAATTTTGGCATCTATCAATATTGACATCTATCAACAATTTTGGCATCTATCAATATTGACATCTATCAAGAATGTTGGCATCTATCAATATAGAGCAAGTAGAGAAATAATAAGTGCCTTGGTGTCGCCATTAATAAATAAGCTGACAAGGCAAGAGCATGGCCAAATTCTATATATAAAAGTCAACCAAAGACTTTTTGATCTTAATAAATTGCACAATTTCAATGTAAACGAACAAGATATTAACTTACAACAAACACTGCTACTAATATCACACAAACTAAACATGCTTCACTTGAAGAACTATTTGAAGAAAAATGGTATTGTACAAGTAAAACTAAACATTTTTTGGATTTATGTCCCACAGATACCCTAAGGCTCAGTCTCTCTTAAAGTTAGGGCCCAAAGATATACAAATTCTTTTGTTCCCCAGTCTGTACGAATTTACCAGCGTGCTTCCCCAGCTGTTGCCAAATCTAAATGATCACTAATTATTGCCACTAAAAGAGTTCATTGATGGCTTGTGTTTAAATTGTTATCATTTTAATATGTTGTGTTGGTTAAATGAACTAATTATGAAAGTGTTGGACTACGATAAAGCTTTAAAATAGATTAATTAGGCACCAACAATCTGTCTCAATATAACAATATATGGTTGAAGCCAATACACATTTGTTTTGTTTTATTTAATTAATGTAAATTTATTTTTAAGTTCATGATAGTTTGTTAAATTGTATGTACAGCATGGTGAGCCCAGCCCTAGGCTGGGGTACCACGCTATAGAAAACTACCTATAATAATAATATGTCACATTTAAATAAGTATAAATTAAATTTACATAATACGTATAGGCCTATACATATAGCCTACCTAAAAAATTCTTTTCTTTTTTTAAGTAGGATAAATGTATATATATATATTAAGTAAATATAATTTGTATTTATTTAAATGTTATGTTATACTGATGAAGGCATGTGCCGAAACGTCTACTTATGTATATTGTAAAATTATTATTAAAGCTTAACACATGCTGTTATATTGACACAGATTGTTCGTGTCTAATTAATCATTGTTGGTTAAAATATGTTTTTATTTATGTACCAAAAATTAATGTGTACAATGTAATCAAAAAATGTTTCCATTTATTTGGATGAATAAAAGAATCTTTTCTTATCAACACATCGTGTTTCTTAAAGTGTACTTAATATGACTTATTGGGTCTCAGAACATACTGTAATATTCTATGTAACATTCTATAACATCAAATTGTTTTTACGATGGGCAGTTTTTGTGTTTACATTCTGTGGACTATATTATTATTACAACTTCATTAAAGGAGCTGTAAACATTAGTGGGTTTTGACAATGGGGTGGACAATTAATTAAAATGTGTATTTGGGAACATTTAAATTTGTATGATTTCTATTGGAGATCTAGAAGTTAACCTAAAGAAAAGACTGAAAACCCTCCCTTTTTATTCTAGAACACAAATATTTCTTGACAGCAGTACACAGCATCGTATTTCATTTGTCTAACACCCATTTTATTATAGCAGCTCTATAGAAGCAAGAGATGTTCTACAGTATATATGATGTATGAATAAGGCTCTCAGCAGTTTATTATAGCAGCTCTATAGACGCAAGAGATGTTCTACAGTATATGATGTATGTATAAGGCTCTCAGTATTTTATAATGGCAGTAAATTATTATTGAAATGAGGTCATTATTGATTGAATAATCTCAATTGCAATAAATTGCAAAAGGGCAGTGAGAAAATACCCACCCTCTGTGATGGCAAATCTCCAAGACTAGAAAATTCCTTGTTGGTAAAGGCCACCAATGGCTTTCTATTATTGAACTTTTACAAAATTCTTTTGATTTTCTCTAATTTGAAAAAAATAATCTATACCTTGGTGAAAAATAATGTTGTATGAATAGTTGAATGTGGAGAGTGGAACATAATGTTATTGTAAATAGTCATAGTTGAATAATATGGAGAGTGGGTTTTCAAATTAGAAAATTTTAGTGACCATTGAACTCATTGAAATGGGTCGGAGTGAAGTTAGAGCTGTGTTGCTGGTTTGAAAATAAATTAAACGGGGTCTAAAGCCTAACATAACTACATTTTATGGTCCATGGCTTTACCTGGCTAGCGACAGGGGCCCATGACCTTACCATAGTATTAAACTCACCAGACTACCAGAAGATATCCATGGTCCATGTTAAACTGAAAATGTGAATTTTTTGGTCAGATTATATCCCTTTTCTATCAGAGTCGGAGCCCGTCATATTTTAACTGACTCAAAATCTTTGAAACTTTCTTTGAATTTTCTACACATTGACGTTGTTCTTGTGTACAATTTTATAAGTAGCCTTTTAGTACACTCACTTTTTTGGAACAACAGCCGACTTTCCTTGGGAAAATAAAAGAATAAATCCGGCTTAGAATAAGCTGGTGTAAATGAGCAATGTTCGTCCGTCGAAAATCGGTCAGGGCTATTTTAAATACCCGCTTGTTGCTGGGGCTAAATCTATCTGTGGTTACTCAGATATGTGATCAGGCTGGGGCTAAATCTATCTGTGGTTACTCAGATATGTGATCAGGCTGGGGCTAAATCTATCTGTGGTTACGCAGATATGTGATCAGGCTGATTCTGGCACGAAATTATATCTGGTGCCGGGGTCGCTGGGAATGGCTGGCAAACTCCAGAGTTAGCTTGGGCATTTCTGTCTTTTCTTTTGTGTTCTTCAGCAGCTCTTCTATCAAACATCACGTTGCACTGCGCCCTTTTGTAGGGAGGAGCGCCACAAGTTTCGATCATTTGTGGACTGTTCCCACGTGTCTTGTTCAATGTGAAATGTTTTCATAGGTGCTTTCAGTGTGTCTTTGAGACGTCTCTTTTGACCCCCAGCAAACCGCCGGCCTTGCTTGAGTTTGACATAAAATATTCTTTTGGGCAAGCGGTCGTCTGACATTGTCGCAACATTGCTCGCTCAGCGAAGCTGAAACTGCATTAATAACGTGTGTATGCTGGGGAGACCTGCTTATGCGAGTACTTCAGTGTCTGGGATCTTGTCCTGTCAGACCCACCTGTGCGAGTACCTTAGTGTCTGGGACCTTGTCCTGCCAGACCCACCTGTGCGAGTACCTTAGTGTCTGGGACCTTGTCCTGCCAGACCCACCTGTGCGAGTACCTTAGTGTCTGGGATTTTTGTCCTGCCATTTGATGTTGATGATTTTTTGGAGGCTCATCGTGTAAAAGTGGTTTGGCAGTCTAGCACGCCGTTGATAGGCTGTCCATGCTTCACGTGCATATAGTAGCTTTGGGAGTACAGCTGTCTTGTAAAATTGTATTTTGGTTTGGGTGCTGATGTCTCTCCTTGTCCATACATTTTTAGAATTGTTTTCAAAAGTTGCACTGGATCTTGCAATTCGAAGGTTCACTAAGACTTCTTTGTGTTAATGGTAAGACCAAAGTTTGCGCAGGCATCCGAAAAGTTTGCAACATTGCGTTGCAAATCGGCCTCTGATTCAGCATTTATGGCACAGTCGTCGGCATACAGAAAGTCCCTGATAATGTATGTCCGGACCTTGGATTTATCGTGTATTTGCCGTATCATTGAAATGAACTTTTTGGGCCTTCCATATATTCTCTTGATCTTACAGAAACATTCTTTGCTGACAGTGTCAAAAGCCTTTGTTAGGTCTACACTGGTGGAGAAGATGTCATTCAGATGTCAGGCAGCGAACGCCATATCGATAGTCTCGCGCTCTTTGCGATAACCACATTTGACTTTCTAGCGAGCATCTTGCCCTCAATCGAGAGCAAAGACATGCCACGGCAGTTGTCACAGCATTGACGGTTCCCTTTACGTTTATACAAGGGACAATGGATGCATCCTTTAAAATCATGTGATATCTACTCTTGCTGCTACATAAGTAGGAACAGCTGGTGAACCCTTCCAGTTAGAGTTGTGCCACCTTCCTTGAAAATTTCAGCTGCAATGGAATCATAACATGGAGCTTTGCCAATCGAGAGGAGGCATTGAGGGCGTTGTGTGTAGTTTCAGGCTGGGGTGGGCGGTCTTCCATTACTTGATTGGCGACACCCGCCGGAGTCGACTTATAGCTCCTTCGCTGACGGATGAAGGTCGATTTAGGAAGCTCTCAAAGGGCACTGCCCAGCGTTCGATAATCTTTCCCTCTCAGTAATCAGTTTTGTCATCAGCACTCAGAAGTGTGGATGATCCTGGTGAATCGGGGGACGTAGACTTCTTTGAGAACGGAGTAGAAGTGTCTCAGATCGTACCTGTCTTCATAGCCCTGGACCACGTCAGTCTTTTCACTCAACATTTATCCTGCATTTGACATAGTAGTTGCTTCACCGTTCTTCATATGTTGCCGCCATTAAAAACATGGAATGGTTGAGACATCTCTCCATTTTCCAGGGCCCTAGCCTGTATACCATAATGCAATTGCCGCACCATTGAAATGATCTTTTTGGGTCATCCATATTTTCCATTGATCTTCCAGAGACCTTGTTTGCTTACAGTGTCGCAAGCCTTATAGTTAGGTCTACATAGGTGGAGAAGAGGTCCTTCTTGTGTCTTTCTTGGGAACCGAATGCGGGTTGTTAAGATGGGAGTTGTCAGGGTGGTGGCATTTCCTCCAGCAGATGCTTGATTCCCATACTGTGTTCATCGAACCAGTCCTGATAGCGGTGTTAAACAACATTGCGTTGAGTGATGCCCAATCCGATTAGAGATTGTGATTATCTACAGATTTGTATTTCAGAGGATCTTGAGCATTCACTAAAGTTGTTTTTTTATAGTTTGGCTCTTCAACTTTGTCGTGTTCAGCCGTCTGGGGATATTCTTCCCCCGTGATTGTCTTTTGGGTTGTAATTGAAGGTTGAGCTTCGTGATAATGAGACGATGGTCTGTGAAACAGTCTACACCCCATACAGACCTGGTTAATCACACATCCCCACCATCCTTACTCCTGATGATAACATAGTCGATGTGATGCTAATGTCTAGAGTGAGAACGCATCCAGGATGTTCGATTATGCTTGAGAAGGAGAAAGACTGTATTATTAATTAGAAGCTCATGCTCTGTGCAAGTCTGGAGAAAAAGGAGACCGTTACTGTTGCAATGACCCACTCCATGCTTTCCCAGTATCCCATCCCAAGCGACATGTTCAGGGCCCACTCGAATCATCAAGAAAGATCAGCTTGTCCTGTTTCGGAACATTAGCTATAATTTGAGAGTAAAGATCCTCATAGAACTTGATCTTTACACCAGTGATGGTATTGTTGGAGCACTACAGCTGATGAAGCTTAGGTGTTTTCTTCAAGATAAGAGAGGGAGTTTCATTTCCCCCTGCAAGTTCAGCCAGTATGCTAATCGGTGCCGACTTGATAGTTTAAACCAACACCAGCTTCACGAAGCTCTTCGCTTCCCTTGCCTCCCCAAAAGAAAGTATATCCAGAGCCTCTCTCTCGGAGCAAGCCGGGACTCGCTAAGGGCTGTACCTGACTAGCCCATTTCCTATAAGGGATGTTTTCCTCTATTGTCTATCCACGTTGTTTTTGTCCCGAAGAGTGCGCACGTTCCAAGCACCGATCATTAGCGGGATAGTTTTGATCTTATGTTTGACTTTTTAGACTTTTTAAAATTTAAATTTGATTTTTGACAGCATGCACAGGGTCCCTTCCAACTGCGGTTGGCTGGATAGGGAAGGATGGACAAGGCATTGTTTAGGGCACCTTTTTAGCCCCTTCCTCTTGTCCCGGAGGTGAGCCATGTGTTCCTAAAGAGGGCTGCCCAGTCATTCAGGGGACTTCTGGACACCAATATTATTCCTTTACAGTTACAGTGATAAATGACCCTATGGCCTGAGCCGCCTATGTGAAGGTTTGTGACTACGGCTACCAGAGTACCCACACCTGCCCCCTCGCCGCTTACTCACCGCCACAGGACTTTGTAGATGATGAAAAGACTAGGATGGATAGATGTTTAGAATCACTTGTATAGCAACTTAGGTTTAAGTGAGAAAGATTTAAACTAATCGTTGCGACATTGACACAATGAAAGTCCGACGACTCCTGTGACGTGGAGTGCATAAGAGCACAATGAGAAACAAGAAACACTGCTGGCCATTCACTGCATCCTGGTCTATTTCCAGTCGTCATGACTAAGTCTTGCCATTGGTACAATCAGGCAAGGACGAGAGAGTGAGGCTGACGATTTGAGCAACTCTCCCTCACTTTAAACAAAATGCAGCTCAAGTCAAGGGTACTACTCAATTATTGTCCTCTTTGTGTGCTAAGGACGAACTATAGAGTCGTTTAATAGTTAGATTATCAGTTGCGTTTACCTTTGAAACTATAAAAAGAATATAAACTAACTTGCATACAAAAGTAGAGTTTTATTTTACAACAGGTTGTTCTGGACACGGTGTGGTGTAAATGCTGTAGCTTCAAAACTATACGGTCGATGTCCAACATGTCACACGCAACAACACTGAACTAACTTGTAAATACAATATTTGATCAATTTAAGTACTACTGCGTGTCTTCATACGGTGAATATGTGTTTTCTTCTTATCAGTCAGCATGCGTCAATAAGCCAATGTAAGAATGATGCGTCAATAAGCCAATGTAAGAATGATGAGTCAATAAGCCAATGTAAGAATGATGAGTCAATAAGCCAATGTAAGAATGATGCGTCAATAAGCCAATGTAAGAATGATGAGTCAATAAGCCAATGTAAGAATGATGAGTCAATAAGCCAATGTAAGAATGATGCGTCAATAAGCCAATGTAAGAATGATGAGTCAATAAGCCAATGTAAGAATGATGAGTCAATAAGCCAATGTAAGAATGATGAGTCAATAAGCCAATGTAAGAATGATGAGTCAATAAGCCAATGTAAGAATGATGAGTCAATAAGCCAATGTAAGAATGATGAGTCAATAAGCCAATGTAATAATGATGAGTCAATAAGCCAATGTAAGAATGATGAGTCAATAAGCCAATGTAAGAATGATGCGTCAATAAGCCAATGTAAGAATGATAATAACACGTTGAACACATGTTCGACTAGTGTGAAAAGCTAGCTAGAGTTATATAGCTATATAATAATTCATGGCTATCTGTCTAAGGACAAATCCGCGATGGTCACACGTGGATGGGACTTTTACATATCGATCATATCATGCAGGTGACCCCACAGACTATGTAGTGTTTCCTTGTTGGTGGTAAAAATATCTCAGACAGGACAACATAAGGCAAAACATGATGTTCTCCAATAGTTTAACTGGAGCCGTACAATAAGTTAGAGTGATCTGGTCACAGGTCGTGTATTAGCGGAAGCCTTACGGTTAGAGTTAAATGGTCACAGGTGTAGGCTACCATTTTAAAATAATGGATCAACAATTTTTTAAAAAAAGTCGGCCATTTGATTAAGAGATTAAAAAAAATTGTTGGAGTGAAATTAAAAAAAAAAAAAAAAAAGGAAGTAAAAATGCGTAGGGCTAAAATAGTGGCGCTGAAAAAAAACAGACTTAAAATGAACAAAGCAATGCAATTATGAAATGAGACATAAGTTGTGAAATAACTCAAAAAGAAAAAACCGACAATCCCTAACATTAAAAAAAAAAAAAAAAAAACAACAACTCGCACCACTTTTTTTTTTTTTTAAAAACCCAAAAAAATAAAATAAAGCCAACTAAAATAAAGCCAACTAAAATAAAGACCAATTTTTGTTTAGCTCAAGGTTTTCCTCAATTGGCTTGTTATTAATTTATTTTTAAGGCGAATAAAACATGATCGCATCACAATGTAGGATCTTTTATCACTGGAACTCACAGTTACAAGACACACAGCACAAGGGGGCTTCATATTTGCACATATTTGGACAGAGTAGCCATCCTTTGACAATTGGCGCCTTTCGTTTCGGTACACTTCATCAACAAGTTTCTCTACCCCCCCCCCCCCCCCCCAAACTTCATCTCGTATCCCAAACAAACCAGAAGCGTGGTCATGAAATAAATACAGTGGTACTGGAACGCAGAGCTTGGCAGTGGGAGGTAAAGGGTTGGGGCCCCGAGAGCCAAACATCGTCATTGCACTGACTGTTATAAATTCATTTTAAAGATTTGCTACAAATGTATGCAGATACCTTACTTCAAAGTCACTTCTCCTGTCATTTCATGCTTTATTGTCCTTTTAAATTTCCGTTTTTTAATACAGGCACTAGTTTTTCTTCTTTGTGAGCTATATATTTATAAATTAGACCAAATTTAGATACTTTCAGTAACACTGACTGATTTAAATAACATGGATACATGAATCACTCACACACATTCACGTTTAAATAAAAAATAAAATCTAAATATTCTTTGTCATGTTATGAGACAAGGTGTGCACTGGTTACGTTAAAATAGGTAACGGGCATGCAGCCCACCCTCCCCAGGGCGCGGTTTTGCTACTACATCACTTCAAAAATAAAATTACAATAAAAAAAATCCTGGTTGAGCATATCATGGGACCTCTCTGAATGCTCCGACACTGACATGACATACCTTAATGCGTACCTCAATGCTATAAAGATAATCTCTCCTAAAGCTCCCACCTGTCTTCTTGCTGTGGATCCGACACTAAATAAAGGCATGTTCGTGCTATTAAATTTTTTTACTAATTTAAACGTGAAGCTATCAAGCCAGTGTGATTGTAGACCAATATTTATGTCTTTACTGCACAATCCCTTCCAACACATTGAGAGGGGCTGGGTTGGGGGAAGTGGGGGTTGTTCGCCAGTTTTGTTTGAGTTTTATGTCTCCGTCTTGACTTGGTGCCATACAGACAGGAAATTCAGTCCATATAGACTGGAGTTGATGCCATACAGACAGGAAATTCATTACATACAGACTGGAGTTGATGCCATACAGACAGGAAATTTAGTACATACAGACTGGAGTTGATGCCATACAGACAGGAAATTCAGTACATACAGACTGGAGTTGATGCCATACAGACAGGAGTTCACCTCTGTCAGTGCTAACAATAAAGACCTGTGCTAGTTGTGTCCCAGGTAAGTAAGCAATGATGGCTGGTTGTTAAGATACATTCAACTATCTTCATGGTTTTTTTTCTTGGAGAAACATCCCGATACGTCGTGATTCACTAGACACGAACAATCTGTGTCAAAATAACAATATATATTTTAAGCTTTAATAATAATTTTACACTACACACAAGTAGACGTTTCGGCACATGCCTTCATCAGTACAAGACATATAACAAAGTAAAGAAGAATGGAAAGCTTTATTTTGTTTCTGTCTGGTTTTTATCTCTCTTTTTTTTAGGTAGGATATATCTATATATATATCTATATATATATATATATATATATACATATATATATATGCAAATTTGTTTTATACTTATTTCTATGTCTTGTTGTACTGATGAAGGCATTGTGCCGAAACGTTTACTCATGTGTACTGTAAAATTATAATTAAAGCTTAATATATATTGTCATAGTGACACAGATTGTTCGTATCTATTTAATGTATTTTAAAGCTCTATCGCAGTCCAACACTTTTATGATAAGTCGTGAAAACTTTATTAGGAGTCATCTGTCCCAGAGGTTGTCTTACATTTTATTGGTTTTCAAATGGATTTACATTTAAACTGTTTATCGAGCAAATAAAATGCATGTATTACTTTTTAAGATACGATAGGATAAGATTAAGACAGGATTCTTTTATTGATCCAAACAAATGGAAATGTTTTTTTTGTTTTTTTCGAAAAACCTGATCAGTAGGAATCAATTATTTAACCAGCAATAAATAACATGAAATGTTATAAATTGTACAGTTCTTCCAAGAAAACAGCAACAAAAGACTATGATTTAAGGCATAACAAGTTTGTTTTATTCGAGTAAGCGGGATGTAAGGTTTCTAGAAAATATAGCGTATAGAAATTAGACTACATGTTTAGGATTGACTATTTCGTTACACAGTGTTAGGCTTCGGCTGATCAATGGTGGAGCCAAATGGGTAGTCTCACGTGACAATGGAGCTCATCATGTTTTTTATAATCACAAAGCTTCACCAGATCTATGAAACTATTTTTCTTTAACGACTCACCTATCAGGGCCGTTTTAAAAGCATCGCGGGCCCCGGGCAAAGCAATGCATTGAGACCCCCTATTCTCTCTAACTTGTTTAAATAATGTTAGGAAAATAATTTCGTCAAGGCTAGTTTTTCTATCAGACAATTATATAAGGCAGCCGAGAATGGTGCGCAGGGCGTCTATCAGCACCAAAGTTATGCGTACTGTCACTTAGGGCTGGGGCGCAGGGCGTCTATCAGCACCAAAGTTATGCGTACTGTCACTTAGGGCTGGGGCGCAGGGCGTCTATCAGCACCAAGGTTATGCGTAATGTCACTTAGGGCTGGGGCGCAGGGCGTCTATCAGCACCAAAGTTATGCGTAATGTCACTTAGGGCCAGCTCAGACTCCCTCGCCAGAAAATATACATTTCCCCAAAAATTAAGTAAATTGAAATGTTAATATGAAAAAACAAACTTCTATAAATTTCTTCAGATAACTTACAAATTAATAAAATTAGGCCCTATTGAAAAACTCATTTTTTAACTTTTATCTTCCCCCTCCCTTTCCCCCTTTTTAATATATTTTTAAATTTGTCTTAAAAAATAGTAACCAACCGCCCACCCCCCCCCCCCTCAAAATGGAATAGATTGGAAAATTAAAAAAAAATGTATTGACAAAATTACTCCCCACTGTACTTTTAAAGCAAATTCAATTGCCTTAAGATGTGTAATTATTCATTAAAAATGTGGTCTAGAGCAGGCCTGCACAACATACGGCCCGCCAGCACCCACTTTGCTGCCCGCGAAGTAACGAAATATTATTTATTCTTATCATTTTCTTGATAGCTCCCCCCCCCTCCCCTGTCCTATTTACTTTTGGCCCGCACAAGCCTTATTCTATTTTTTTTTGGCCTGCACAAGTTTTACATAAAGTATTACGGCCCGCCTTACATTTTGAGTTGTGCAGGCCTGGTCTAGAGGCGTGAGGCTCCCATAGAAGCGTGAGCCCCCCTACAAACGTGAAGTCCCCTAGAAGCGTGAGGCCTCGGGCAAGTGCCCAAGTGCGCCTATGCCTTAAGTCTTAAGACGGCACTGTCACCTGTTCATCGGAACATTGTATCGGAGTGTGAGGCCTTGGGCTAGTGCCCAGTGTGCCTATGCCTTAAGACGGCACTGTCAACTGTTTATCGGAACATTACATCGGAGTGTGAGGCAGTATGCCCTACACATTTTGGGCTTGCTGATAACATTTACGATTGTATTTTATTAGAAAAGTTTTTATAAAAATTTAATGTTGGAGAGGTTTCTTGTTTTTTTTCTGACAGCTCTGTCCACTCCGACTGAAAAGGCAACACTCGTGATCTTCACGTCTCTGGGCAAACACATCGGATATTCTAACTCCAAGAGTTGACCTGCAAGACATGAATTCGTTGAAAAAATCAAACAAGGTTTGGAGAATGAGATTTATCAGTGGCGTAGCTATGGGGGTGCGAGGCATTGCGGCCGTTCCAATATTAACCTATTTCTATGATGAGTTATCAGAAGATGAACTTTTAAAAGAAATACCAAGCCTTAGAAGACACATAAAGGCAACTGAAATTGAATTTCACAAAGTCATGAAGTGGTCAGTATTTGATTTTTGAAATTCCTATTATAGCTGAATGAGACTTCCTAGATTCTCTTCCATTACAATCGCAAAACAAGACTCATCTAGAACTATTTACGATCCACCATGGGGCAGTCCAGCTTTCTGATTTGGCTCTACTATCAATTGAAAGTGATAAGGTGAAGGATATTTAAAGTGATACGGTGAAGGGAAATTTTTAATAAAGTAAATTTAATGTTAAAATAACTACAACTTAACTTATAGTTCTTAAATACATTTACCTTCTGACATTTTCATTAATTTCCTTTTGTTCTTGTCATTGTTATAATGTATACTTATTTTATCAAGAAGAAATCCATCGTGTTAGTCGGGGATGTGGGGGTGACATCATGAATTTACCGCCCCGGGTGACACCAACCCTAACTACGCCACTGCAGGTTAATTAATGTAAAACTAATGGCTTATGCAGTTCCGACCCATTCAGAGGTGACATTGACGTATGGCTCGTAGCGGACTACCCGTGCTCTAGGATGACAACAAACATATGTCTGCACATCCCATTGTTGAAGTGGCCATGGTTACGTAGGATGGTTAAATTTGACAAAACCATAAAAGGTTTGACGAACAATTTTCAACTAAACAAGTTGAAAGTCTCGTACAAAGTCTCGTACAAAGTCTCGTACAAAGAGATCGTAGATTAATTCAATAAGTAAGGCATCGAGATAACTTTGAAGATTAACTTATAATGCCATAATATTTTAGGATGTTTTAATGGTTACAGATTTAAATTGATCAAATAGAAACACAAATATTGCAAAACAAGTAGCCTACCAGAATTGTTAAAATTGCTTGAGATTCTAATATGTAGAAACAATAAGGAATTCGATTGATATCCCTGACCTGTTTTAACTTTTGTTTCCACATGGAGACCGTGAGAGCTAAATTGTGATTTGGGAACACTTACATTTTTAATTTCATTAAATTTGTTATTTCTTGTTTAGTTTGGTCTGCGGAAGAAGATCTTTAGCCGAAACGTCATTTTGGTTGTTCTGTCTTTTTTTTTCAAACCTAAACATGATCTTGTTGCACTATTTATTGGCCGGTGTTAACATGAAGCCAACCTTACAGACTGTCTGGGGGCGCCAAGTCTCTAGGGGCTTAACATTCCCTTTATAAAAAAAAAATACATTATTTTCGTTCAAGATTGCCCCAATTCTGCTATCTTCCCCCACGGATGACTTCCCTGATGTCTGTATTGAGGAGGTGAATCTAGGTCACCTGAGATTCAGTTTGGGCAATATAGAAGCAAGCCAGGACTGGAAACAATGTCTCCAACATATCAAAGAATTACCAAGTCCCATCTCAACCAAGAGGTTACTACTGTAAGTTCATGTTTGACAATAGTCACACAAAAATCGAATATAAAAAAGATGTTTTTTAACAGCGTTAACCTTATAGAAAATTTTATATACAATCTACTGTATGTAATATATAATCTACTTTAAGTTATCTATAATATGCTTTATGTAATATACAATATACTTTATGTAATATACAATATACTTTATGTATTATACAAAATAATTAATGTAATATACAATATAATTTATGTAATATACAAAATACTTTATGTAATATACAATGTAATTTATGTATCCACATTTGTTTACATTAAAATGTCCACAATGGATTTAAAAAATCAATGATTTATTACACTAAATTTCTTTGGGAATAAACAATTCTAAAACTTTTACTTTTATTTGCTAATCATTGCTCGAAGCAAACGACTTTCGAGAAAGTGGTCAACCAAAACTAGAGTTGGGACGACAAAGAAACAGACAACAACAGTAAGTTGGGCTTATTTGTTATATGTATGTTATACAATTTGTATATATTCTTTTTATATATATTCTAGTTGTGTAAATTCTAGTTGAGTATATTCTAGCTGTATATATTCTAGTAGTGTATATTCAAGTTGGGTATATTCTAGTTGTGTATTGGGTAGTTGTGTACATTCTATTTGTGTATTTTCTAGTTGTGTATATTATATTTGTGTATATTTAGTTGTGTTTATTCCATTTGTGTATTCTATAGTTGTGTATAATCATTCTATTTGTTTATATTCTAGTTGTGTGTAATTAAATGTCTTTAAGTCAATTGCTCCTAAATCATTCAACTGTTATTTACTATTATTTACCAGTTTGGACAGTGTGGCCTACAGTAATGTTATAAGAAAAGTAAAATGATTCTCACATTATGCTCAATGTTAACCCTTTCCCCAAATTCCACCAAAAGTTAATTGTCTACTCCAAACAATTGTTCCAAATTTGTATCATAATAAAGACAGCTAAAACTACCCCTATTTGGAGTGGTAATAGACTACAAGCCTCTCCACTATGCATAACTGCTTTTCTTGACAGAGAAGACAAAAGTTTGAGAGGTTTGTTTCTGACGTGACCTACAGTCTGACTCTGTGGACAAGCTCTATCCGCGCCATTGAAGGCAAGTATTGTTCTGTTTTTCTCCATCGCCCGTAACCTTTAGTCAGTCAGTTTGCAGATTGGTAAGGCCACACTTTCTTATCTTAGATTCTATAGCACTGACCTGCTTATTTGATAATCCTTCCAGACCTGGCATAGGTTAATCCCAAGACCTAACAAGCACTTTTTCCCGTGGCAAAGTACCGCAATAATTTATTTGGGGTAATTCGTTGACAACATGGACTATTGAATATGCCATGTAGCGAGACTGAATGAGGTTTGAAGGTCTCGTGTTGTCTCATGGCTGTCTAATCATCTAGCTCAGCGGTTCTCAACCTGTGGGGCGCGACCCCTTTGGGGATCGAACCATCTTTTCCCAGGGGTCGCCTAAGTCCATCGGAAAACACATATACTGTACAGTTATGAAGTAGCAACAAACATATTTTTCTGGTTGGGGGTCTCCACAACATGAGGATCTGTATTAAGGGGTCGTGGCATTAGGAAGGTTGACTTAACTCTGTTGCTTCATGACTTAACTCTCTTGCTTCATGACTTAACTCTGTTGCTTCATGACTTAACTCTGTTGTTTCATGACTTAACTCTCTTGCTTCATGACTTAACTCTGTTGTTTCATGACTTAACTCTGTTGTTTCATGACTTAACTCTGTTGTTTCATGACTTAACTCTGTTGTTTCATGACTTAACTCTGTTGTTTCATGACTTAACTCTCTTGCTTCATGACTTAACTCTGTTGTTTCATGACTTAACTCTGTTGTTTCATGACTTAACTCTGTTGTTTCATGACTTAACTCTGTTGTTTCATGACTTAACTCTGTTGTTTCATGACTTAACTCTGTTGTTTCATGACTTAACTCTGTTGTTTCATGACTTAACTCTGTTGTTTCATGACTTAACTCTCTTGCTTCATGACTTAACTCTGTTGTTTCATGACTTAACTCTGTTGTTTCATGACTTAACTCTGTTGTTTCATGACTTAACTCTGTTGTTTCATGACTTAACTCTCTTGCTTCATGACTTAACTCTGTTGTTTCATGACTTAACTCTGTTGTTTCATGACTTAACTCTGTTGTTTCATGACTTAACTCTGTTGTTTCATGACTTAACTCTGTTGTTTCATGACTTAACTCTGTTGTTTCATGACTTAACTCTGTTGTTTCATGACTTAACTTTCTTGCTTCATGACTTAACTCTGTTGTTTCATGACTTAACTCTCTTGACTTTATGACTTAACTCTGTTGTTTCATGACTTAACTCTCTTGCTTCATGACTTAACTCTCTTGCTTCATGACTTAACTCTCTTGCTTCATGACTTAACTCTCTTGACTTCATGACTTAACTCTGTTGTTTCATGACTTAACTCTGTTGCTTCATGACTTAACTCTGTTGCTTCATGACTTAACTCTGTTGCTTCATGACTTAACTCTGTTGCTTCATGACTTAACTTTCTTGCTTCATGACTTAACTTTCTTGCTTCATGACTTAACTCTGTTGCTTCATGACTTAACTCTGTTGCAACGATTCTCTCATTTTGTTTGCAGCCGTTCATGGATCAGGTGTGGCCTCTTACTTCACCTTTCTCAGATGGATCTTTGGCCTTAACCTTGCACTCTTCACACTGTTGCTTGGCTTCGTCATCCTTCCCATGGGCTTTGTTCACGAAAGTCAACGAGACCTGATCATTTATCCAAATTATAACAAGAGGTGATATTGCCCCATTTCATCCCTTGCCCCATTTCATTCATTGCCACATTTCATTCCTTTCCCTATTTCAATATTGGTATCATTTCATTCCTTGTATCCGTCATTCCTTGTATCATTTCATTCCTTGTGTCCCGTCATTCCTTGTATCATTTCATTCCTTGTGTCCTGTCATTCCTTGCATCATTTCATTCCTTGTATCATTTCATTCCTTGTATCATTTCATTCCTTGTGTCCCGTCATTCCTTGTATCATTTCATTCCTGTGTCCTGTCATTCCTTGCATCATTTCATTCCTTGTATCATTTCATTCCTTGTATCATTCCTTTTATTTCCCCCTAACGAAAAGCCGCCCTAAAAGAATTACTTTCCAGTGGTCCATACAACCCTTCGCCGACTTATTTCGATCATCTGTCCCACGGATGCCTTAACCCACATTCTACTACAATAAATGTCCAAAGCATTAAGTGTAAACACGTCACCACTAGTTAAGACGCTGTCCGTAAATGACGTCCTTCTGTTGTCCTGGTCATTTCTGTCACACAATGATATTGACACAATGATATCGACACAATGATATTGACACAATGATATTGACACAATGATATTGTCACAATGATATTGACACAATGATATTGACACAATGATATTGTCACAATGATATTGACACAATGATATTGACACAATGATATCGACAAAATGATATTGACACAATGATATTGACACAATGATACTGACACTCCAACACACCCCAAACGTTTTTCCGTTTAACTTTCTAAACCATGATACAAATATTCCTACAATCTAATTGAGAGAAGTGTTCATCATTTGAACGGTTCGTTTCTGAACTATTTCGGGAGAAAGTTTTTTTTTTTAAAAATCTTTTCAGATTGATGTTATACATTTTATTCGACACATAAATCAAATGAACATATTTCAAAAATATTTTCGAGGTTGTCATAGCTACTATACATCACAACTCCATATATGTGTTATGTAACATTTAATAACCGCGTTCTTACTCGCCATTTTGTCAGGTGTCAAGCAGATGCGTGACGTCATTTATGCACGACACAAATATTCCCCTACGACAAGCCAAAACATCACTTGAATGAGACGCCATGGGTATTCTTATCCTAACTTAAATCATCATCCAGATGTCTTATCCCTGTTTGACATCTGACCACAAGACCAGCTTTGTTTTGTTCTTTTCACTGTTTTGTTCTTTTCACTGTTTTGTTCTTTTCACTGTTTTGTTCTTTTCACTGTTTTGTTCTTTTCATTGTTTTGTTTCGGTAAATGATTCTGTCCATCCCATTTAGCATTGAGTGCAGTCGCAGCTACACGGTCGCTGAAGGGACTGGGATCACTCTCCTATTCTCTTTCCTGGAGGGCAAGGTAAGATTACAATCGTTTCCTTACAAGTTCTCTTGTATTAAAGCTGATTCTATCACTACGTTTCTATTATAAAACTATTGTACGACCCCCAACTATAGACGCAGTGGTCCTACCGAGCTGGTTGCTATCATCTTATCATTTTACGCAATGCTTTAAACGTGTCTATGCCACAGGGCTGGATGGAGAAAACGTTCATGTTCTATGGGTACTACGTCGCCAGGCTTGAGCACCACTACAACCTGTCCTTATCTTATGTCATGACGGTTATCGCCTGTCTTCTGGTCAGCCTGACACTCATGGCGAAACAGTAGGCTAAACCATTTTTACATGTTGTTATTTATGACACGTCAGAATTCATGATCGATTTTAACCCATACTCAGTCAAGTAGAAAAAAAGTAAGCGATATTTTTAATCATGTGTTAAACATTTCGCCCGGATGAAGATATCGCGAGATTTGAACATAAACTTCCTTTTTTGAAAAAAAAATGTTTTTAGAACTATTCTAGACGTTAAGTAACCATATAGAATATTTTCAAACTAAAAGCAGGACAATGTCAAGGTTGGCTTTAAAAAAAAAATGGTTTCTCCTGCTACCAGCACGGCACGCAGTGTCAAAGAGACGATGATCAGCAGCAACTACCAGCATGTCAGAGTTTCAACCCAGGTGCTGGTAGGATGGGATTTTACTCTGTCCAGCCCGCAGACAGCTCAAGTCAAACACATGGGACTCTTTAAGGAGTTCGAGGTACACGAAATTTAAGGAATTACACTTGCAAGGGGAAGTGAAACAATACAATTTAAAAACAAAGTCCTTTAGATTCATTATCGTTTGAAATCTGAATTCCCTCTAGAGATAGCCTAACTTTAAAAAATGTATTACATTATAACAAGCAGGAGGCAAATCTGCCACCACATGGAACTTTTAAAGAAAAAAAGTCCGCACGTGTGATTAAGGGAAGTCAGAGTTATAACTAAATTAGGTAGAGAAATAACAATTACTCCCCTTTACGGTGGGCGGGGCGATTAGTAAAATGCGATCCACTATAATAATACTTTGAAAACTCTTTACGAGGAAATCATCACTGATTAAAGGAAAAAGAATATTATGATTTTAAAAAAAAATCAACTCTACATCATTGCTCAACATGCCTCAATTTAAAGTCAACTTTCTTGCTCATTTCTGTTGTGAAATTAAGTCTTTAAAAAAAAAACTCAGCCTATCGATCATCCTATTTCTGCGACATTTGCCTTTTTTAAAACAAACATTTAAAACTGTGTGGTGAAAACACCTAGCTGAAGCCATAACTTACTTAGCACACTGCACCTCCATTTTCAATATTAATAATTCAACAATGTCGTTCTCCTGTGTTTGTACCTTTACTATATTTCCCTACCCATGCTTTGAACATTTGGTCCTAACCCTACTGTATACTTTTGGTCCTAACCGTACTGTATACTTTAGGTCCTAACCATACTGTACATTTTTGGTCCTAACCATAATGTATACTTTTGGTCCTAACCGTACTGTACACTGTAGGTCCTAACCATACTGTATAATTTTGGTCCTAACCATACTGTATACTTTTGGTCCTAACTGTACTGTATAATTTGGTCCTTACTGTACAGTTTACTTTGGTCCTAACTGTACTGTAAACTTTTGGTCCTAACCATACTGTGTAATTTTGGCCCTAACCGTACTGTGTACGTTTGGTCTTAACCATAATATAATATACTTTTGGTCTTACTTGTGCTCATTAAACCTTACTGTATACTTTAGTTTCTAGCTTAAGTGCATGTTTGTGTTCCTACATAAATTTGACCTCCCAGACGGGCGCCAAAGAAGAGATGTACCTCAGGGAGAGGACCAAGAGGCTCAAGGGTAAACTGTCCAGGTGTAAACTTTACCTGACACGCCTGCTGGTCAATCTTGTCATCTTATCATCGCTGGCCGGTGTGGGGTATCTCATCTACTTTGTGACAACGTTTTCAGCTGAGGTGAGTACTAGACTCATCTACTTTGTGATAACGGTCTCAGCTGTATGAGTACTAGACTCATCTACTTTGTGATAACGGTCTCAGCTGTATGAGTACTAGACTCATCTACTTTGGGACAACGATCTCAGCTGAGGTGAGTACTAGACTCATCTACCTTGTGATAACGGTCTCAGCTGTATGAGTACTAGACTCATCTACTTTGTGATAACGGTCTCAGCTGAGGTGAGTACTAGACTCAAAAACTTTGTGATAACGGTCTCAGGTGAGGTGATTACTTGATCTAAACCAACATATGTATTTCGGCATGGCGGCTCTGTGTGTAAGATACTCTTTTAAAAAGAGAAGATGGACAGAGTCGTTTGTTTAAAATAGATGCTTTTCTTGTAAATTTATTTACTAGTTTATGTCAAGTCAAAATAGCTTTACAAAATTTAGATTACGCTTATAAGCAAACACACAAGTTATGTTCCCTGTCATGCGTTGTTTTATCAAGTCACAGCCAGATTTCATGATCCTTGATGTATCATTAAATGAATGTTGTGTTCCCTGATCCCCGTTGTATTATTAAATGACTGTGATGTTCCCTGGTCTCCGGTGTATCATTAAATGAATGTAATCTTTCCTGATCCCCGTTGTATAATTAAATGAATATTGTGTTCCCTGATCCCCGTTGTATCATTAAATGAATGTTGTGTTCCCTGATCCCCGTAGTATAATTAAATGACTGTGATGTTCCCTGGTCTCCGGTGTATCATTAAATGACTGTGATGTTCCCTGATCCCCGTTGTATAATTAAATGAATGTTGTGTTCCCTGGTCTCCGGTGTATCATTAATTGAATGTTGTGTTCCCTGATCCCCGTTGTATAATTAAATGACTGTGATGTTCCCTGATCCCCGTTGTATAATTAAATGAATGAATGTTGTGTTCCCTGATCCCGTTGTATAATTAAATGACTGTGATGTTCCCTGGTCTCCGGTGTATCATTAAATGAATGTGATGTTCCCTGATCCCCGTTGTATCATTAAATGAATGTTGTGTTCCCTGATCCTCGTTGTATCATTAAACGAATTTGTTGTTATTTCATCTTTATTGTAACATTAAATGACTGTTATTTGACACCTGCTCTATCAGTATACGTTTCAAGAGAAGCAACACCCAGAAGGCAACAGTTGGCTATTGCTACTCATCACCTACCTGCCTTCCATCACCATCACGTTCTGTAACGGTTTCCTTCCTGTTGTCTTTGACTCTCTGGTCAGCTTTGAGGACTACACAGAACTGTTCATCATCAAAATAACTCTGCTCCGGTATTTGGCTCATGATTCAACTCCTCCCACATTTCAATAGTTATATTCCATCATAATTTTTATATTTAAAAATAATAATAATGATAAAAATAGTCAAAGTATAAGTTATTAAAGTTATGACAATTGTAATTTTAAAAAAAAATTATACATGTTAGTTTCAGTACACCTAACTGTTCAATATTGATATCAAATCGCTCACCTATCTCAGAACTGTGCTGGTCCGCCTGGCCTCAATCGTGGTGCTCGTCACCACGCTGTTCACCCAGGTGAGATGTAACGCCGCCTTGGACTGCACGGGGAACAGCTCACCTGACTGCGCACACTTACAGGTACATCGTGAATCTGACGAACTTGCTGTCAAAACGCTTTCTTATTATTTTAATAGTAAATAATCGTATTATAATATATGAGAAAACTATCGGATGTTTCATTTCAATCAAGAATCGAGATTACTTTAATATATTGAGCATCAAAACGGACGAATATTTAGTAATCGGTGTTTTGAACTAACGTTTAGACTTATGTGTTCCCGTCTTGTTCTCGCAGTGCTGGGAAACGTACGTCGGTCAACAGTTCTACAGGCTGGTCATTACGGACTTCTTCGCTCTTGTTGGATTTGTGCTGTTGTTGGAGCTTCCGAGAATGTAAGGATAACCTCAGCTAGTAACGTTTCTCATCTGAGTGTTGACAGCACAAACTGACGACTAAACATTTTCCTGGCTGATTGTCTAAGAGTCTAGAACAGCGGTTCTCAACCTGTGGGTCGCGACCCCTGGGGGTCGAGCCACCCTTTCATTGGGTCGCCTAAGACCATCGGAAAATACTTACAATATACAGTTAAGAAGTAGCAACGAAAAATAATGTTGTGGTTGGGGGGTCGCCACAACACAAGGAACTGTATTAAAGGGTCGCAGCCGTAGAAAAGTTGAGAACCACTGGTCTAGAAAGACATGACAATTATATGATAGGAACTGAAGCGGTAAAGCCAGCAGACTGGCCGAACTATACGAATACATGAAAGTGTGATGCTGTGACTGCAGCTAAAAGATGGAGTTAACATTGCTATTGGATGGCTAGATCCTAGGCAGTGAAAAATCTGGACACCTTTTTGGAGGATAAATAGTTGTCCAATGGATCAGGAAAAAAAAAAGACATTTGTCTATCAACGGGATACCATTAGAATAATCAACAGAATAGAAATACTTGACATCTGGGAAAACTGGGCTGCTGATGTCAGCGCGTAAAATTTGGTGACAACTGAAAGACGTAATTTGGTTTTGTTGCAATGAGTCAAATATTGTTGATGCTATTTATATCCGTTCCTTCTGTGTCCCGTCTGATTTAAAGCCTCAAAAGAACATTAGAAAATAGTTCACGCCCCTTTCCACAAAATGAAACAAGTCAAAGTCAACCCACCCCGCACGTTTCTTTTACTTACTGTCATGTCTCTCCTGTTTCTGAAACTTTTCCCAGGTTCCTGTGCTCCAAGTTGAAGTTATTGGATCCGATCGGACCTCCACAATTTAAAATTCCACCCAACGTCCTCGATCTCATCTATGGACAGACCCTCGTCTGGTAATGTTTACACAGACCCACGTCTGGTAATGTTTACACAGACCCTCGTCTGGTAATGTTTACACAGACCCTCGTCTGGCAATGTTTACACAGACCCTCGTCTGGTAATGTTTACACAGACCCACGTCTGGCAATGTTTACACAGACCCTCGTCTGGTAATGTTTACACAGACCCACGTCTGGCAATGTTTACACAGACCCTCGTCTGGTAATGTTTACAAAGACCCTCGTCTGGCAATGTTTACACAGACCCTCGTCTGGTAATGTTTACACAGACCCTCGTCTGGTAATGTTTACACAGACCCACGTCTGGTAATGTTTACACAGACCCTCGTCTGGTAATGTTTACACAGACGCTCGTCTGGTAATGTTTACACAGACCCTCGTCTGCTAATGTTTACAAAAAAGTAAAATAACACCAAGAACAATAAACCACTTCATTTTGTATGTGAATGTTTATTAAATTTTTTAAATAATTCATCGTTCATTGGTTTTTGAATTATTTTTTTACTATTAAATTGTTGTACTCTTAAGTTAGTTAATTATTGTACTCTTGTTAGTTAATTAGTGTACTCTTAAGTTAGTTAATTATTGTACTCTTAAGTTAGTAAATTATTGTACTTTCAATTAACTTTTTTAATTATTGTACTCTTAGGTTAGTTAATTATTGTACTCTTAAGTTAGTTAATTATTGTACTCTTAAGTTAGTTAATTATTGTCATCAAATAAGAATTACGTGACACTCTTTGTTTTCTGCACATACAAAAATAATTATTTTATGTTATGAAGGCTCGGATTCCTCTTCTCACCGATGTTGCCTGGAATATTGATTCTAAAATGCTTTGTCCTATTTTATGTCAAAAAGGTAATTACAGAATTATGCTACAACTTCATATTGCTTGATAATGTGCTAAAATACGGTCACAAATTGACCTTATTCTAAAAATATGTTGGACGAAATGTAAATAATCTTTCATTTGCATTCTTTTGACAGTTGTCTGCTCTTGTGGCCTGCCCTCCGGTAGAGAAATCATACAGGTCCTCGGGAATCAATCGATTTTTTATGGTCGTCTTATTGGCGGCTTATGTTCTGTGTGTGCTTCCAGTAATTTACACAATGTTCAAGTGAGCTTACCTGCTATTTACACGGCTATGGCTAGCACTCACATTATATTTAAAAGATGTGGGTTAGCTGTTTACTAGCTAAACATGATGATGCAGGGGTTCTTGACTATTTGGGAGTGATGCCGCCCCTTTCAATTTCAAACCTTTTCAGTACATCCCCTCCCCAGATAATATTAAATAAATAAATAATAAAATAATTCAGTTATGATAGTTTTACTTTGTTAATTAACTTAACAGGAAAACCTACTGAAATGCAACAGTATTAATAATGTGAACATAAAATTTACCTCAAAAAATCTACCCCATTTCGATGAAAATGCAGTTTTTATTTTTGCTTCAAAAATATCTGGGTCATTCCGCATCCCTGATGGTGATCCCTGCACCCTCGGGGGTTGACGACAACGCTGGTTAAAGAACCCTTTGCTAATGCACAGTTTAAAAACACTGTTATTCTCCAATTTGTTTAACTTAAGCCAGTGGTTCTCAACCTTCCTAATGTCGCGACCCTTTAATGCAGTTCCTCGTGTTGTGGCGACCCCCAACCACAAAATTATTTTCCTTGCTACTTTATAACTGTGGAGTATATGAGTTTTCCGATGGTCTGAGGCGACCCCTGTGAAAGGGATGTTCGACCCCCAAAGGGTTGGCGACCCACAGATTGAGAACCGCTGACTTAAGCATTCGAATGCATTTTAAATTAAACATCTCTATTACTTTTTTTAAATTGCTTCAGTGACAACCTTGTACTTATGGTTTTAGTGCGCAATGTTTACTTTATTTTATTATTCGATTTGACCCCAGCATAAAGCCATCGAGAGGTTGTGGTCCATTTCGAGTCTATGACTCCATGATTGAAAGTGTCCAAGTTGCCATAGAAACGTTGCCATCGTTCATGGCGTTCTCTTACAATGTCGTAACGTCTGTAGCAGTTACTGGCACCATCATTATCTTCCTGTGGTAAGTTATTTTTAGAATCATTTGATTCTTGTGGCATGGTAAATTCAGCTTCATTGTTTCATTATGGCATTCTACATTCAGAATCCGTACATTTCTGTGGTAAGTTATTTTTAGAATCAGTACATTCTTATGGCATGTTACATTCGGCTGCTTTGTTTTACAGTGGCATTCTACATTCAGAATCATTACATTCCTGTAGTAAGTTATATTCATCATCATGACTTTCCTGTAGTAAGTTAAATTCATCACACTTACCAAACTGTTGTTAGTCATATGGATCATCGTTAACACGACGACAACAGAAAGCTGACATGCAAATTATGGCACCAGGCAGGGATATAAATGACACAAACTGGGAAAATATATGAACCAAGCCAAGAATGAGACAGTCAAGAATGAGACAGCCAAGAATGAGACAGCCAAGAATGAGACAGTCAAGAATGAGACAGTCAAGAATGAGACAGCCAAGAATGAGACAGCCAAGAATGAGACAGTCAAGAATGAGACAGCCAAGAATGAGACAACCAAGAATGAGACAGTCAAGAATGAGACAGTCAAGAATGAGACAGCCAAGAATGAGACAGCCAAGAATGAGACAGCCAAGAATGAGACAGCCAAGAATGAGACAGTCAAGAATGAGACAGCCAAGAATGAGACAGCCAAGAATGAGACAACCAAGAATGAGACAGTCAATAATGAGACAGCCAAGAATGAGACAGCCAAGAATGAGACAGCCAAGAATGAGACAGCCAAGAATGAGACAGCCAAGAATGAGACAGCCAAGAATGAGACAGTCAAGAATGAGACAGTCAAGAATGAGACAGCCAAGAATGAGACAGCCAAGAATGAGACAGCCAAGAATGAGACAGCCAAGAATGAGACAGTCAAGAATGAGACAACCAAGAATGAGACAGCCAAGAATGAGACAGCCAAGAATGAGACAGCCAAGAATGAGACAGTCAAGAATGAGACAGTCAAGAATGAGACAGTCAAGAATGAGACAGCCAAGAATGAGACAGCCAAGAATGAGACAGCCAAGAATGAGACAGCCAAGAATGAGACAGACAAGAATGAGACAGCCAAGAATGAGACAGCCAAGAATGAGACAGCCAAGAATGAGACAGACAAGAATGAGACAGCCAAGAATGAGACAGTCAAGAATGAGACAGTCAAGAATGAGACAGCCAAGAATGAGACAGCCAAGAATGAGACAGCAAAGAATGAGACAGCCAAGAATGAGACAGTCAAGAATGAGACAGTCAAGAATGAGACAGCCAAGAATGAGACAGCCAAGAATGAGACAGTCAAGAATGAGACAGTCAAGAATGAGACAGCCAAGAATGAGACAGTCAAGAATAAGACAGCCAAGAATGAGACAGCCAAGAATGAGACAGCCAAGAATGAGACAGCCAATAATGAGACAGCCAAGAATGAGACAGCCAAGAATGAGACAGCCAAGAATGAGACAGCCAAGAATGAGACAGCCAAGAATGAGGCAGCCAAGAATGAGACAGCCAAGAATGAGACAGGATTCACCCAAGAAAGCAGACATAAAATGTAATCTTTAAGAAAAAAAAACGTGGCCCTTTTATTACTCAATTTATTGGTACATTATTCATCCCAATATAGAACGCTTTTTTTTGTGGTCAAATAAGATGAAATATCTAATTAATGGTAAAACAATTTTGGAGTTCTTTTTTTTCCCCCGACCCTAACCAGTTAAGTGTAGCGCCCCTTACCATTAAGGCTTCATTGAACAATCCATGGAGCCTTGATGGAGTACACGGGGAGCTCAAGCCTGACATATACCGTCTGCTACAAATAGAACTGCGTTCGTCAATGAACAAGGATGTCCGTCTGTCATGACTATTGATACTATCAACTATTTCAAAATGTGACACACAATCTTGAACGCGCCCTCGTTTCTCTTACCTCCTCTAGTGTGACCATCTTCTTCATGAGCTTGGTGGTGTCGGCGTATCGGGAAAATAACAAGCGACTCCAGGAACTACTGATGAAGGTGAGCACCGTAGTGACGCAATCATCATCAGAAATGCTGAGTTGTTGTGTGTTTGTCAGAACAAGTTTTGTTTGTTTGTCAGATCAAGTTGGGTCTTAGAAATGAAATTAGGATGATGCAAATATTTTTATGAATTAGATCAGGTGTCAATGAGATCGTTAGGTAGTTAGACCATTCGTGAATTGGAGTGATTTAGATCAGTGGTGCTCAGCCTTATGCCCGCGTACTACTGGTTGTCCAGAAATGACTATGCAGCGGTCGTACTAGAGAGGGGCTGGGCATCAATTATTAAGAATTCCTGTGAGTTATTTCCTCCAAAGATTCCCGTGCATTGCAAAAAGGTTAATCCAGTGTTAGGCCGCGTCACATTCTGGAATAAAAGCTCATCCGCTTTTAGAAAATGAACCTATATTCTGAATATGTAGATGTCTGGAGAAATTTTTGACCAAATATGATTATTTAAATAGACTTCAACTCTGATTATCCGAACACGCATTATACAAAAACCGGTTACCCGAACCGCCCGTGTCTTTTTAGATGTGTTATTATCGTAGGCAATAAACACTAGCAACAGAAAATGTTTTCATGAACTAAATTCTTTGAAGCAAATACTGGGCTGGGATTTTCGGTTATTTAAAAAAAACGGTTATTCGAACTAAACCCGTTCCCAATGAGTTCGGATACTTGGCTTTCTATTTAATCTTCATCATGCTTTGACTCGTTGCAGGAGGGAAGAAATAAACTGCAGCTACTCAAACAGATCAAAATGGTCCATAGAAAGTCTCCAGGCAAAGTGTCTTAAGTCAGTGAAGCAGCGATTCCACAGCAGGATGTAGATTATTGAGAGAGAGAGATAGAGAGGGAGTAAGAGAGAGAGAGAGAGAGAAAATGGGCTAATTCACTGCTCCAGCATTAAACAGAAACCGCAAAGGCCGACCACTGTTGTTCTTGTTAGATTGCATACGGTGTTAACACAAAAAATGCGCTAAATGTTTACTGAAAACACCCCAATTATTTATTTTTTAAAATTAAAATGAAACCAAACAATCTTTTAAAAAAATTCCCGAAAACCGTAGTATTTCAGGCTTGTTGTAGTGCTGTAGTCTTAAAAACGTAGCTACATCGGCGAAAGCATACGGGTCAACAGGTCTGTATTATATTTTACTTTTCTTAAAAGCTGGGCACCGATTGCATCAAAAATGATAAAAATATTTGTTGAGTGTATCTTAAATTACATTTTCTTTATCGATATTATGTTATCATTTAAATTTTGTATTTGAAGACCAAGGAAAACCTGTACAAAAATGGATTTGCAGCTTCAGATCTTATTTTATAATTGCCTTTAATCAAAATTTTTTTTATATTTGACGCCCTATGGTGACGTCATTCGTATGTAAAACATAGCATAATAAATGCGCAGTTATACAGAAACATAAATTTCACTTTCTGATTTTAAAAAGAAATGACTCATTATATAAATATTATTTATTTAATCCGAACATTGAACCATTTGTTTTTTTCAAATGTATTCTGCTTGTAAATAGAAAAAAAATATTTAAACAATCAATAAATATTATGTGTGACACACTAATAAATGGCGTACTATTACCCTGATCTGTGTATCGATTTTAACAGTGCGGTGTAAATTCTAACCAAAAAAAAAAACATTTATTAAAAATCAGCAATTGTTAAAATATTTACTCGCATGTAAGTCGATATTTTTTTCAAAATAAATTCCTATTAAAATCAGGGGTGGGGCACTATACGCGTACATAATATACGGTAGTTAAAATACAAGGTTGCATTTGAAAGTTAAATACTAATTGATGTGACTCTATCATTCAACCAATGCTTTCTTGACATGTTAAAAAAGGAGGTGGGAATGACGAGGGATGGGGGTGACTGATTAAAGGTTCTGATTAGATTCTAAACGTTTTCTTACACATCATCATCATCATCATCAGGTCCCGTAGTCCTTCGACCGTTGGGGCGCCACAGATGACATGTACACTATTCTTCTCCATTCCTCTCGGTCTTCTGCCCTACTCATAGCATCGCCTAGTCTTACACATATAAGTGCTTAAATTTGTGTTAGGGTGTGCATCAAATGTATGTTAAGGTGTGCATCAAATTTTAGTTAGGTCATGCATCAATTTTTTGTTCTTCTTCTTATATATTTTAAGGGCCCACAATGTATTTATCATTCTGCTTACTATGCATGTAGAGGGGATTTGCAATGTTTTTGTGCCTGATATTGAAGAGGATATTCCATTGGTTGCAAGGGCTACACAGCGAGGGTATCATAAACTGGGAGTTGGAAGGCCTTAGGCAATGGAAGCAAATGTGTCAAGTGTTGTCGCCTCAACTGTTTCTATTGGAAGCTTGTTCCAGTCCCTGATTGTACTTGGCAGGAATGAGCAGTTCCTGTACTGAGTTCTTGTTTTAATGAGCTGAAACTGCCTGTCATGGCCTCTTCGCTGTCTAGGGGGAAGAGGGACGAGTTTCTGTTTAATGCTGAAGCAGTGGACCAGCCCATTTTTATCTTGTACATCATGGAGAGCCTGGATAGTCGTCGTCGTTCCTCCAATGGTGACCAGCCCAGTGTTTCCAGCAAGCTGTCAAAACTAGATGTGTTACTGTATCGGTTAAGGACAAAGCGCGCTGCACGTCGATGGACAGCTTCCAGCCTGTCGATGTTCTGCTGGATGAATGGGTCCCAGACTGAAGATGCGTGTGTTTGGTTGTACATCTATTTATGTTATGATGTACATTAACTCTGTGAATCTGCTGCTACACTAATCTAATTGTTTAATGAGGGTTAAATAATCGCATTAAAGTGCAGAACGTTGTGTTTTATGAATGGCGTTTACCTTTCAAGTTCGATTAAATGACGCCTGAAGGTGACATTCGTTGAGAGTTGAAGATGACAATTATTCAGAGGAAAAATTCGTCAGCAAAGTGCCTTAAATTTGGAAACTAATTCAAAAACCTCATTCTTGAGGTTAACTCTGAAACTATTCACATGGGCGGAATCAGAAAATATCTCAGAGATCCAAATTAGATCTCATAAAAAAAGTCATCTCATGTCCTCTTATTACTTAATTATCTTACCCTCCACCTTTCAACGAAAGGCATCAAACAATCTATTACATATAAATGTTGACTGCCTTTGCGTGGCATGGGGAAGATTAAAGAGACACTGAAAGATAAAACCGTAACAGAAATGCATCGATACGGAAGCTGGTTACAGTAAAAAAAAAAGTCAGAGATAATTTGCCAAGTAGACGCACAAAAGAAAGGATTACAGAAGTTTTAAAATGATAAAAAAATGGAAATCTACCCCCCCCCCCCTTTTTTTTTCTCCCTTTTCTCCCCCCACTAAAAATGAAACAAAGAAGAAGCCAGTGCACCAGAGAAAACGAAATCAAATCTTTGTAATATTGCGTCAGACCTGTCTTAAGAAAGACATTTTTTAAAATTTAATTCACCCATATCTCTAAATCATCACATATTTTTAATTCACGTTCTCTCTTTATCATCACATTTTTAATTCACATTGACTCAATATCATCACATATTTAATTCACATTGATCAATATCATCACATATTTAATTCACATTGACTCAATATCATCACATATTTAATTCACATTGACTCAATATCATCACATATTTAATTCACATTGACTCAATATCATCACATATTTAACTATAGCATCACATATTTAAATCATGATGACTCTATATTATCACAAATGTAATTCACATTGACTCTATTTCATCACATATTTAATTCACATTGACTTTATATCATCACATATTTAATTCACATTCACTCTATATCATCACATATTTAATTCAGATTCACACTATATCATCACATATTTAACTATATCATCACATATTTAATTCATAATGCCTCTATATTATCACAAAAAATTCAATGATCCAGTACGGCTCCAAACAAAACGAAATATTTCAAAATATGACATAGAAGATAGGTTTACATAGATGACATAGTTGTATAGTGTATTTACAACATTGAACCTTAAAATTTATTTACTCTTTGTAAAATAAAATATACATAAATTGTTTAAGATGTTTCTAGTACCCAATTCCGTATCTAATAAACACATACCACATTGAGGAATATTATTTTATGCCAATTTCTTTTTCATTTACCACTCAAGTGCAGCACCTGTCATATTCGGAAAACAAAATAAACACACTTTTAAAAACAACTGTTCACATTGCATTGCCTTATTTCGTCTCCATCAAACATGTTAGGAATGATTCTATTCTCTTTTGGCCACACGAAACACTGGCGGGAATATCCTGATTGGTTTCCAAATGTCTCATGACTAGAGTAATGTTACCCAAAGATGAGGCTAATGTTGCAACCACGATGTGCCGTCAACTTAAAGATTGAAAATATTTACATTTTTTTTTAAAATGCTGAGATCAATTTTTTAAAAAAAAGAGCTATTACTGTTAAGTATGATTGTAAAAATTCTGGAATATGTTGTTAAAAAATTAACATAAACATGTTGTAAACGTAGTTAGAACTTCAGATATCCTTTTTTTAAAAATTCACATATGCAGTAACATCACCAATGTATTTATTGCCCAGATAGTTTGAACATATATTTTTTTTGAATAAGTGTATTAAAATTAAAAATTTCGTAATTTCATAATCTGCAATTGACACGACAATTAAAAAAACGCTGTTGGGTTTGCATTGTATACTCATAAATTAGATATTAATAATAAAACACTGCTGAAAATGATATTGTGGAGTTTAAAAAAAATTAAAATAACAAGTCTTATTCAAAATAATCTAATACAAGGGTTGAAAAAAATATCTCTTGGAACACAAGTATCTATAATATAACGAAGAAATCATAATAAAAAATTTAAATTTTAAAAAATTAAATAACTGACCAAAAATATTTTTAAAACAAACATGATGACTTTAAAAATGCGTGTCTTTTATACAAACTGGCACGAAGATTTTAACAAGTTTTAAAAAGTCAAAGTCTTAAACTTAACAAAATTACCAAAAGTACAGAGAGCAAAATGGCAATCGGTAAAATTAGTTGGACAGTCACAGCCTCCTTTAAATTCGTATAGTAATTACGTGGTGGTTGAACAATATTTCTTGGTCTGGTGTAAGACTCCCAGGTGAGAAATTGTTGAAGACTCGTCTCATCCAGGGTATCAATTTGTTGAGCTAAGGCTGGTATCTTGATGCATGGGACTCTGTAAACTCCTATTATATCACATGGTTGTTGTTGTATAATAATTAATCTGTCTTTCAGTTTACTTTCCTGGCCATATATGGCTTGTTGAATGTAGTCGAACTCCATTACTTTCAGATCATTTTCCATATAGCTAGTGGAAGCGATGACCACAAAGCGATAACTTTTATCGATGGCTTTCCCGGTGGCTTGAAGCATGGGCTCCCCCAAAGGAACGTCCGAGTTAAAGTCAAAGACAGACAAGTTCAAGGTCAGCAGCAAACCTTTAAGGACCTGGGCTGTCATCAAGTCAAAGTCGTTATTTTCATCGTATGACAGGAAAATCTGATAGTGGACGTCGTCATCGTGTACTTCTGTGGTCTGGTCAAAACGGGGAAGATTGTATGTTAAGGATTCGCCTGTCAACGCCACCAGTGATGTCTCTCGTCTGCCAAAAGTGAGGCATGCGGTCAGGATTGGTCGGACACAGCGCAGGTGTAACATTAATGGAACGAAACATACACAAACAACAAACACAACATATACAATGTTAATGATTAAAGTATCATAAAAAATGATTAAATCTAACGTCCTCGCTAGAAATGAATAAAACTGAGAACAAATTTGAGTGAGGTGCGAGTCTGAAGGCAGCTGATCCCAGCACGTTTCTTCAAAAGGAATGTTTTCTGTGGTGTTGTTGGAAGACCAGGGATGTGTGACAGTAGGAAGAAGTCGCAATTTCAAAGGATAAACAATTTCTGCCATATCGTAAGTTCTTGTTGTGTGGTTGAAATACTTCCTACTGAATGAGAATTGTCTAGTGCCATATGAATGTGGGCATAGGCATTGATATCTGTAAAAATATTTCGAATTACCAGATATTCTTATGCGAGTGAATGGAGGATTCTGAAA
The DNA here is from genome assembly GCA_964017045.1 of Omphiscola glabra. Classification (NCBI taxonomy): domain Eukaryota; kingdom Metazoa; phylum Mollusca; class Gastropoda; family Lymnaeidae; genus Omphiscola; species Omphiscola glabra. The sequence continues at coordinate 18,238,539 of OZ024795.1, forward strand.
CGTTCCTCTACGAAACATTCCCCAATACAACATAACCAACTTGGAGCAGCAGTTATCTCGACTTGAGTCTTCATTTGAAAACGTAACATCATATTCAAGCTCCGAGACGTCTGCTATACTTGTGTACACGGCTCCGTCCACTAAAACACTGCCAGGGTTGAGATCGACAGTTATAGTTTGAGAGGCTATTTTTTTAACACTGAATTCAGCAAAGCACTGAGACAGGTTAGTTTCCCAAAGCTCTACTGATTGGTGCTGACTAGCGTCTTCAAATTGTTTCATCTCTCTAACGCCCCCGTCATTTCTAAATTTTTCTTGACGACCTTGAGTGTGACATTTGCAAGTAGGGTCCGGAAAAGTAGGTTTCCAGGGAATTTCTTGCTCATATCCTTCATCCATTCTGGGTCCCGGTCGAGCAAAATTTTGCATAGGATTATAGTACTCACACGTGTAGCTACCAAAGTCTTCCTCTTCAATCATCTCTATTGTTAATGTTGATGTCACACTGTATTGTCCAAATATTTGATCATGCGTTTCGTTGAGTTCATTGATGGTCAAATTCACATAAATCCTGTCGTTGGTCGCCACCGGTGATCCATTTTTTCTCCAATTCGCCCGCCTATAAATAGGCAAAGCATTTTTAAGGCTAGGAACAAGATATTCGCAAGTTAACTTAACGTCCTCTTTCGGGTATCTGTTAAAAGTGTACAAGTAATAAGGAGGGTAGCCACCATTACCAGATGTGAATGGATGGGTCGTGCGCCACGATAATGGTAACTTAAGTCCCAGGGAATATGTAGCGTCGTGCAGCTTACTGTCGATCCACGTTATGATGTTTTCAAAGAGTGCATACATGAGTTGAAGAAAACTCCACCCGCCAAGTATGAGGTGTACATTTAGTAGAGCGCTAACGATGACAAATAAAACAAGTCTCTTCCATCCGTATTTGAACCTCAACACTTCTGCTATGTGACAGGAAAACTGGATTACTTGAAGAATTATTGCGCACGACTGTGCATAGGTTTCTTCCCAGTCATACAGCGTGTAGCACATTGATATGATGTACAGATTGTTGAAATGAGACTGTTGGTAGGTAGAGCCATTAATGTAACTGTCCTGCTCCCTCCACATACTACGAGATGTTGTTGGTTGTTTTTCCCATCCGACGTAGTCTTGGATGAGTTTGCGTGTGTTGTCCCCAACTTTCAGGTCATAGCTCACCTGATCATTCAGAAACAAATGTGCCCACAGTGGAAATAAGAGGAGTGTTATAATTTTCAGGTAAGCTGTGACGTATATGCTGAAAACTGAAGGCCGTATGAAGTCTTTGATGATATGCAGGACTCTTCTTTGGACAGGCGGCATCTTTGGGACCTCTTATCATCGGTCGACAGAAAATAATTCATAAAGGAATATTAAAACTGCTTTAACAATCCTATTTGACTAATGTTTTAAATGGGTAAGTGTGTTTTAGTCAAGAGCTGAAAATGGGAATTTAAATAAGGACTTTCTGGACTGGTTTGGGATCCTTTGCGCATTCAGATCTTCTCATGGGATCATTGGCTTATTCAGTTACTCACGTGGGTTTTTTGTTGCATTCAGTTCATGGGATCATTGGCTAATTTAGTTCGTCTCTTGGGATCCTTGTGCATTCAGTTCCTCGCATGGCACAAAGCTAAAAGAAGAGCATAGGACAAAACAACTTAAATTTAATTTTAAAAAGTATTATAGTACTTTTTCGTTTGCTTAGCTTAATAAATTCTGAGATGAGAATCTTATGACAAATCAGCAGCTATGTTTGGGTGCCGCATAAGTCTCTAAGCTCGTATTTCCAATATAAACCAGCTTACACAGTACATCATGTTTAAGGTAAACTCACTCTCTTACAAAGGTTAGATTGTGTGCTGTAAATGTGTGAGCTGAATTATTTTGTTAGTTTTTGATTGACAGAAATAAAATAAAAAATACATTTAATCATTGTGTGCTCTCAGATATTTGACATAGTTAAAGATTCAGACGTCATATGTCAGCTAACCGCTGTATCGTTTAAAAAAATTGATTGACAAGAGTCGATGGGAATTGTGACCAAAGCATTATTTCACAGCTTATAATGTGAGTCAGAATTCAGAGACCATATGTGAAGAAAAATGTCTCCTAAACCGGCTTTTCTTAAACTTTTTTGCCTTTTCCCACTTAAACATTTTATTCAGTAGGCGAAGTTTACAAATCGCGAGTTAACCATTTTGAGTAGAACACTTTTCCTTTATACAGTAAATGTTTCCTTTATACAGTAAATGTTTCCTATATACAGTAAACGTTTCCTCTATACAGTAAACGTTTCCTCTATATAGTAAACGTTTCCTATATACAGTAAACGTTTCCTATACATAGAAAACGTTTCCTATATACAGTAAATGTTTCCTATATACAGTAAACGTTTCCAATATACAGTAAACGTTTCCTCTATACAGTAAATGTTTCCTATATACATAAACGTTTCCAATATACAGTAAATGTTTCCTATATACATAAACGTTTCCAATATACAGTAAACGTTTCCTCTATACAATAAACGTTTGCTATATACAGTAAAAATAATTATCGAGCAGCTTCAAACGCGCAATGCGAACTGATGTCTTTTTTAAGGATGTTAAAAATTTAATTGCCATTATTCTGATCACGAGTCCATGCTATAATCTGTGTTCGTATTCCTCAGATAAAATTACAGATTTTGATGAATGAGTTAACTCGGTTTTTGCAGTGAAAGAGGTGATGGGGTTCTGCGTCTAAGTTGTATGTTTACAGAGGTAGGAAAGTGGTCATTGATCTAACGGTTGAAATCAATTAAATTCCAAGTTTAGATGGATGCGGCCTGTGCCACGCCAAATACGGTGACCAGTTCATTTTTATTAATTATAATAAAATCATTTTTTGAAATAGATTTTTACTATTTCATATTCCAGGTTAAAGATATAAATGAAAAAATAAACTACATCCATTGAAAAGAGGCAGATGGCGTTTTATGAATGTTGTAAATTCAGACAGGGCGAAACCTTCTTACACAAGCTTAAGATTTCATTAATTGTTCGGAAGGAAGTAAACATTATGTGGGGCCGATCTCTCATCGTCAGTTCTCGTATATCTACTAGGTTCCAATATGTAAACATCTCCAAATCTAATTTACGCTTGATAACAGCGACTCGTTTTAACCGTATTCCTTTAAAACCATTTTTTTATTAACCTCGCTTTTGTTCATGTGTTCGCGAGTTGGTGGCATAATCTTCGAAAGGCTAAGTGCCCTATTTTTTCCCGTCATCCTATCGAGCTGAAACGTGGCGCATAGACTTGTTGCCGATGTCAACACATTCTATCAAATTTTCAGACCCACTTCGATCACAAAAATCAGTTTTTACTTTTCTTCAAGGGGAGAGGAATGTTAATTCAATGGGTGCGTGTTTTGGTATGGAGATTAATTGTATAGCTTTTGATGGGTGCTTTGTGTTTGTGACGTATTTGGGTAAGTAGTAAAAATGACATGTATTTTTTAAGGGAAAATGAAGGAAAATTGAAACGTTTTTCAATCAGACGTTTACCCATTTAATGCATAATAAATCACGCACATTTAAATAAATGCAAACACAAATGCATATAAAGGGTTTATACGATAACTTTGTATCTAGAGGTTTTTTAAAAAATCCTTTATATTAACTTCGCCTTTGTTCGCGTATTTGCGGCATAATCTTTGCAAGGCTAACTGACCCACTTCCCGTCATCCTATCGAACTGATACATGGCACATAGAGTCGTTGCCGATGACAATACATTCTATCAAATTTTCACGCCACTCCCCACCCCAACACCAAAACTCAGTTGTTCCTGTTTATCAAGGGGAAGATTAATGAAACGTGATTTGTTCAATGGGTGCGTGTTTTGGTGTGGAGATTAACTGTGTAGCTGTTGCTATGTGATTTGTATTTGTGACGTAGCTGGGTTTATATCTTTAGTCTATTCAATTTTACACGCACTAAGTTTGATAAAACCAATCCCATACCAAATGTCAGTTGCTACAATCACATAATTGATAAATAACATAAAATCAAACAAAAATGCGAATAAAGGATCTATAAGAAAAACTTTGTTTTTAGGTTTTAAAAAAAATTTATGTAAGTCTTGGCTCACGCATTCACACGGAAAAGCAACAACCATAGTGATACTGAGCAAAGTAATCAGAAATGTCAACATTCTAAACATGATAGTAATATTTAGAATTACATGTTCAACGATCTCATCTATCGAGAAAGAAGTTAACTAACCAAAAATCTATATAAATTATAAACATTAACACTCCGGTATTATTTGTGTTACGTGTTACTAATCAAGACACTTGCCTTCTACGGTAGTTAAGGGATTGCGATCTACGTCATTGCGGAAATTCCCATTATCATTTTCCATTTAATTTAGTACATATTATGTAAGTTAGAGATGGGAATCGAACCAATGTTTCTTTCAGACATCTGTGTTCAATAAAACAATAGCTTTATTTCATACAATAACATAAATATAATTTTTAAAACCTTTTTTAAAGATAATTGTAACAAGGGCCTTTAACCGATTACAATTAGTGGAACCTACTGAACGATCGCTAAACTCGATATATTCGAGGACCCTTGAGGCTAAGCTTGTTAGAGGTTAATACTATTCGATTATAAATATCGAACTGTTCAAATCATTGTTCGCTCCTGATTATGAGCCGAAACTTACTCACTTCTTCTCGTTCGCATATATAACTATTTTTATTTATTTATTTTTTGCAACTTAACCAGTCTAAAGACTTTAATAACATGGTATGGAACAACATTTACATCAATATCAAGGTCTATCATTTTAACATAGTTCTTACTAAGTATCATGCATGGGCAATCTGTTTTCAAATTGTATTTCCTAATAAAAGCATGCATTTTTAAGTAGGGATAGATATTAATTAACATTTTATGTTAAATGCTTTTAAAAATACATTTATAAGCATAATTTTAAATGTACTCGATTCTATGGTGGCATACAAATAGTGGACGTCACATCAATTATCATTAAACTTAAACCGAATGCGCTACTTTTATAACACAGTTTCCTGAATAGCAGAGTTTTAAAAATAAATACTTAGCCTATATTTATTCACCTCGCTTATATTAGAATAAAAAAAAAAAGAATGGTCTATTTCCACGCATTTATTTTTAAAATGTAGTTTCTCAAGTTGATAATCCGGTAGATGTCTAACAAAAAGTCTTTAAAGAAAAATACAACCCCCGTTTTTGTGAACTAGCATTTCGATTATCATGCTAACTCCATTTTTTGGGGTATTAGTTTTAAGTAAAATGGTGTCTCAGTCGCCAATTTAAAATTAAATTCTATGGATTTGTTGAAAAAATATATTAATGAATGTATGGAAGAGGCAAAATGTAATTTATCTGAACAAAGCTATATAAGTTTGAAATGTGAAATAGTCATTGCAATCAACTGAATATTGGGAAATGTATACATTATTTTTAAAAGATTTCCCTTAGATCAAATGACAAATTAACAAATATATGATGTATTTTGTAAATACCCATGTCTTCTTAACATAACGATAATAAAAATTACCAGTTAAAAAAAATCATACAAATATATAGATCTTAGGACAAACCATTATTATTATACTTTTTAGCTCTAATAAAAATTGGAAATAATTAGAATAGGTATTTATTATATATGAGCTCTATTTTTTCAATCCTTTATATTATGTTGGCCGCCGGCTGGCTGACCGGCAATATTTTCGGACGGGTTAACTGACCCCCTTCCCGTCAGCCTATCGAGCTGAAACTTGGCACATAGACTCATTGACAACACATTCTTTCAGATTTTCAGCTTCACCCCCCCACCCCCCAAAAAAAACACACCATTTTTCAAGGGGAAGATTAGGAAATTATGATTACACTGATTTCAAGAAATAAATTTCCCAATAACTGCGCTCAATGTGATTTATTTTTAAAATATCGCAAGTGCTTTTGGTGCATAACATTTTCTTTTGTTTTTTTTGAAATAGACAGAGAAATAAATCAGAGGTGTAATCAAACTGCAGACTACAAAACATGACTACAATCATGGCGTCTCGCGTAGCTCTAATTGGTTAAATAAGGCAGGGGAAGGAAATTCACAAACGTTTCGTTTGCTAACTTAGCGGCGCATTCGAAGAACAATAACCACTCGCAGAGAAAATTATTAGAGATGACGGGCCCAAAAGTGTCCGGCGGGCGGTTGTTTGGGAACCCCTGATCTAATATTTGAAATGAGCTCCAAACGTGGAAGTTGAAGTGACAAAATTTTACACGTGCAGCATGGTTGCGTTGTCCCAGCTAGTTAGAGTATTGTGCTACATGGTTGCGTTGTCCCAGTTAGTTAGAGTATTGTGCTACATGGTGGCGTTGTCCCAGTTAGTTAGAGTATTGTGCTACATGGTGGCGTTGTCCCAGTTAGTTAGAGTATTGTGCTACATGGTGGCGTTGTCCCATCTAGATATAGTTTTGTGCTGCGTTTTGGCGTTGTCCCAGTTAGTTAGAGTATTGTGCTACATGGTGGCGTTGTCCCAGCTAGTTAGAGTAGTGTGCTACATGGTGGCGTTGTCCCAGCTAGTTAGAGTAGTGTGCTACATGGTGGCGTTGTCCCAGCTAGATAGAGTACTGTAGCATTTTTAAAAACTCAGTGACTTTTACATGTGCATGCTACTTGGTTTGTGAAATTTTTTTGGCAATTTGAATGAGATTGCAAAGATTATGTTAGAGCTGCACATTCCTTTATCATAAGGAGGATGATCAGAAATTATAAGTGTATCGATGATAGCAAAGCATTTGACTGCATCAAGACAGCAAACAAAAATACCATTAAAATTAATTATTGCCCAGTGCATTGAATACATTTTGCATATTTACTTTTCATTGCTTGTTCGTTGCATGCTTAATAAATATATATTTTTTTGGTAGAGGACATTTATGCTGCTTTCCATACACGGTTCTCTAACTTTCTTCCCCAGGATTCAACCCTTTGGAACAAAAGAGGCTACTTTTTATAAGATAGGCATATCTGGTAAGAATGAAGACAATGTAATAGCATTTACTCCTCTTTCGATGGCTACACAGTGTTTGGGATGTCTCGTGTACTGTTCAAATAAAACATCAAATGGCAGTCGTACATTGTTCTAGTGTCTCAAAAGGGTTGATTTAAATAAACATACAGTATAACTACCTGAGTTGGAAGAAGAAATTAGTTGGTTATTTTTCACTTATTTATATTGGTTAAATACTTTCTTACACTGTGGCACTCTGGAAAGATTTTGGTGCCCCCCTCCCGTTTAAAAAAAAAATCTCGATCCGACACTGAACAAAATCTTGAATGCTTTAAGTTCTGTAAGCTTCATGTTTAATGTTCCGGAAGAGGACAATGATTTCTTTGTTTTGTCAGAGGTCAGGACGACATAACTTTTTAATTCAGGTTTGTCTATGTTACTGTTAGTGCAAACGGGAATGAAAAATGCTATTCTCTTCATTAAATGTCTACTAAACGAAATATAGTGAGCTAGTTTTGAACAAACGTCAAAAATTGTTTCTCTGTGCAAATCCTCCATTGCAAATACTTGTCAAGGTTTGAGTCCGTCATCATCAACTGTAAGATATGGTTTGGCTAACACCTTTAGCAGTCGCCTTAGCTGGGTTCATAACTTGGCTTTACTGGCCGTGTATTAAATGAACATTTTATTCTCTTTTTGCTGTGGTGGGTGGGTGGGTGGGCGCGTGGCTGGAGCGTAAAGCATAAATATATAAAATTCACACCCCATTTTCACTTAAGAAATGGCTGCAACAGACAGTCAAAATAAACTGTACAAATGAATGTTTAAATTAAATGATAACAACTGTCATGTTAATGAAAATCTTCGAGCCCTGCTTACGAGTTATGGTAACAATTGATGGACTGCATTCAAGTTGTGTAAATGAAATTTAAGAACAAGTTGTGTTAAACTTAAATAATAGACACGACAAAAGGTTTGGACTTTTCAGCTTAGAGCCTTCATCAGCAAACAAAACAAATATAAGTAGAACAAGTAAGAAAGCGCTGTAAAAAAAACAAACTTTGGAGGTATCCTATGTAGATGCCGGAAGTAGGATTACAGGAAGTAAAATGATAAGAATATTGGTACTGTGAAAAATAAGATAGAAAATCTTAAAACGACCCAAAATATTTAAAGATACATAAAAGCTAAGGAATAAGAAAAAAATAAGAAATAAGACATACTGGGAAATTGAGGGACATTAGTAGGAAAGTATTTGATTCATACCATGTTTATCTATCTATCTATCTATCTATCTATCTATCTATCTATCTATCTATCTATCTATCTATCGATCTTTCGATCTATCTATCGATCAATAAATCCATCCATCCATTTGAACAACTTTGACTTGATAGGAGTACTAGACCTAAATAAATCAGACACTGCATGATTAGTCATTATGTCCTTTGCGTAACTTCTGGTTTTGTTGTGTCGAAAATGCCGAACTATTGCGACAGTCTAAAACTCAACGCCTTCTTCTAATCTAGAAAATTATTTCAATCCCTGACTTCCATGACCTTCCTTGCCCCATGACCTTCCTTGCCCCATGACATTCCTTGCCCCATGACCTTCCTTGCCCCATGACCTTCCTTGCCCGACAGTTTTGACTGATGCAGCGTTTAATCATGAAACGCCACGCAGACTGATAGCAAGCCAACAGTTTAAGTCAGAGCCAGCGCCAAGGTAATTAAACGCGGTTTTTACCCTTTTGGGAAATTGAAGGAGCTTAACATGATCATTGTGAACATTAACGCAGCGTACCGAACAAGGGTAACGTGATACCACCCTGTACTAGCTGTGGTAAACAGCACTGTGGGCACACTGTACTAGCTGTGGTAAACAGCACTGGTGGCACACTGTACTAGCTGTGGTAAACAGCACTGGGGGCCAGCCTATACTAGCTGTGGTAAACAGCACTGGGGGCCAGCCTATACTAGCTGTGGTAAACAGCACTGGGGGCCACCCTATACCAGCTGTGGTAAACAGCACTGGGGGCCAGCCTATACTAGCTGAGGTAAACAGCACTGGTGGCACACTGTTCCTTGCATATGAAGCTTCAGTGGCCAAGGTGTTCACATTTGTCTGACACACGTTACATGGATCTTGCAACAATATAAATCATGAGAAAATAACGTATGATTGTTGGTCAAAATATGACGGCTTCTCAATGAGAGAGGGTCCCAATTTAATTGAATACTTTTTAATGACTCTTCTTTTTTTTTTTCAATTTAAGTGACCCCATTCATCTAAGTGGAGAACCGCTACTTTTTTTTCTAAATATTTAAATTATTCACATTAATACCTTGTTTTTTTTTAAAAATATAATTTAATGATAACATATAAGCACTATGTTTCTCATACAAGATAAAGGCACTAATGTGGAAATTTAAACATGAGTGGATACTAACGATTTAAAAAAAAAATCTTAGGCATCAACTCTATTTCACTAAACAAAATTTGGATATTTCTTGGATGAATCATAAATAGATGTTGAAAAATCAGTTAAACATTAAAGGTCATTGTGTACCCCAACCAGCAGGAAAAACCAGTAGCGTATCGAGCTATGTGTAGTGCATAAAGACCGGATTTACGCTTCAAAAATATTTTTTCTTAAATTTGGCCCTAGGCTGAAGTAATCGTAGGGAAATTTTCCGAGAAGATTTTTATTTTCGAACACATTGTTATTAAAATGAAACGAATAAAAAATGCAATAAAACAAAGGAACGATAACTATTTAAAGGAATTCGTACACTTGTGTGTGTGTGGGTGTCAGAGAGATTTCTTTTTAATACGAGTAGGTTAGAACGTTAGGTGCGGGTCTAGGGTTCTCACTCGGGCTGTCGAGGTGTAGGGGAAGATGTCTGCGTGTGTTTTTTGGTCTTTGCCTCTTGGTCCGTAAACTTTCGGAGCAGGGGAGGCGATGTAGCTTGCGCGTGCCATTCATCCTTGGCCAAATGGTCAGGATATGAGAACCGAAGACAATGAGGCCCCGGTAGGCGGCTATGGTAGGAGACCCGAGTCAGGGGAGGCGGCTATGGTAGGAGACACGAGTTAGGGGAACGTTCAGAAAGACAGAGAATTATAGCTGTTTGGACGCCTAGCAAATCAAATTTCAGCCCTCCACAAATTTCAAAATATTTGTATCAAATGTATTGGTATCTTAAACAAATCCTTGTCAAACAGGGCCCCCAGAGTGTACTCGGTTACGTCGGGATCTGCACGGTCCTGATGGTAGTGAACTGGTACAGTTCTTATTGTTTACATGAATTTAACTAGACAATATATTATGACCCTATCAACGCCCCTGAGATGATGTGAGTCCAATATATGATCGAATCAACACTTGAACCTATCAACATCATTTGTTTGACCCTGCTTACTTCTACTTATGGGATTATTGTTTAACATCCTTGACCCCTAAGATTACTTTATAATTCAATAAAAAAATTGTGCAGTTCTTATGTTTTCTATTTAAATTGGGAATCGTATTCAAAGGGAGCTTTTATAGAGAGAGAGAGAGAGAGAGACAGAGAGAGTGAGACAGAGAGAGAGACAGAGACATAGAGAGAGATGCAGAGACATAGAGAGAGAGAGAGAGACAGACAGGCAGACATAGGGAGAAAGAGAAATACATAGCTAAAAGTGGGTTAGTTTTAGGTATGTTTTAGCTATAAACTCTTGGATTTAATATTAATAATAAGAGGTAGAGACTGCAATCAGGCTGCATAGAACAAAATAAGCGAAACAAAGTAAAGGAAGCAAAGTAAAGGAAACAAAGTAAAGGAAACAAAGTAAAGGAAGCAAAGTAAAGGAAACAAAGTAAAGGAAGCAAAGTAAAGGAAACAAAGTAAAGGAAACAAAGTAAAGGAAACAAAGTAAAGGAAACAAAGTAAAGGAAACATAGTAAAGGAAACAAAGTAAAGGAAACAAAGTAAATGAAACAAAGTAAAGGAAACAAAGTAAATGAAACAAAGTAAATTAAACAAAGTAAAGGAAACAAAGTAAATGAAACAAAGTAAAGGAAAACATGAAAAAACGACGAAACAAAACAGCAAAAGTGTTCCTCCTTTCCCCCGTTGAGTACCTGCATTGACAAGTGAAAACTCCCAAACAAAAAACCCAAACATTGCAAATAATTCATATGAGAGTTATGTTGCTGTTTTTATTTTGTTGACATACGATTATCCTATCAGCCAGTTCTCAAGCTTTAAGCCGAGCACCTGACTTCTCCCGTCTAAACCTGGGGACAACAGGAATTTAATCTCAAGATATGGACTTTCTCCGTGACTTCCTGGAACTTTCATTATGTCGCGCCTGCCAACTGTTTCATGTAACAATATTATCAAACCGCCCAATGCACCATTGATTTCGGGAAAAGAATGTAGGGGTTTGGGGGAAGAGGAAGGAAAGGTCCTCTTCTAAGACCGATTATTTGAAGCGTTTTACAACATGGCGCTGTTTCATAACCAATTTCGCCAAAGTGAAGCTTTTTTTGGCAGTAAACATTACAATACACATTAAAAACATTTGCATGTTAAAAAAACTGTCAGGTCTTCATTTCTTTTTTATTCTATGTTTGAATTTTTTTTAAATAGGCGGTCCCTGTGCTTCATTTGACTGTCAAAGGGGTCCCTGTGCTTCATTTGACTGTCAAAGGGGTCCCTGACCTTCAATTGACTGTCAAAGGGGTCCCTGACCTTCATTTGACTGTCAAAGGAGTCATTGGCCTTCACGTGATTGGCAAAGGGGTCCCTGGCCTTCATCTTATTCACAAAAAGGATCCGTGACCTTCATCATCTTTGTCAAAGGGGTCCCTTGCTTTCATTTATTGGGAAGGGGTCCGTGGAACAAAGAAAGTTAGAACATCCAGTTCTAAATCGCTATTGTTTAGCGTGTTTTCCAACTTGCTCTTTAGTCTTCAAATTTGCCTATAAATCATTTTAACGTGACCATTTTACACTGTTTAGCTCCATTATCTAAGTGACATAAAATAGTTTCATTTTCAACACGTGTTGAGGGATAAATAACCTCCAACAAACTAGGAACCAGGAAGTCACGACTAACAATACTGGCAGAGTGAACACAGGACATGGGCCTGGCTGGAGGTACGTCTGAGATTGTAGTCACTTATCGTCCCTGTTCTTCATATAGGAAACAGCCAGTAAAAATGTGTACATTTCAAAATAGATAGATTGCATAGAGCCTACCATGAGATTTGCTCATCAAACAGAACTGAATGACTTTATGGTCTTATTTCAATACATTCAGCCTAATGATAGAAGAATGAGCCAAACCAGATAATGACTACATCCTCATTCATGATAATTCACCCCTTTGAGTATTAGTAAATTATTAATTTAAGAAACTATTTTGGTCACTCACGTGGAATTTTCTTTCAAAGTAATATTTACGGTAACTACAGTTTGATATATTACCCCCCTCCACTCCCCAACCCATAAACACAGACAATTCAGGACCATTATTTTCGGACAACAAAATAACCCCCAAACAATGGCGGCGGCAATTGATTGATTGGATACTTCTATAGCGCTGGTACCCATGCTACTTTAGCATGCTCACTGCGTGAACCCAGTGGCGTAGCGAGCTTAACTCGCGCCCGGGGCACAATACCTTTTTAGCGCCCCCCCGTACCTTTTTAGCGCCCCCCCCAATTCGAAAACCATACAATATTATAGTAAAATATACCATTTGGCGCCCCTTTGTGAGTAGCGCCCGGGGCATGATGCCCCCCTTGCCCCACCTCACTACGCCACTGCGTGAACCTCCAGTCTTCAAAGGTTGCGTGACAAAACATGCATTCAATTAGCACATGTTAGTGCTAACTTCCGGGAACTTTATTATGTCAAATTAATTTATTATTTAAAAAAAAAAAGTATAAGTAAAGAGTCTACAAAATGTAAACATAGGCCTAGGCATATTTATTCTGTCAGAGTTAAATACACAAACACACACGCACACTCACGTGCGCACATGCATACACACATCCACACACGTACACAGATACATACCAAGGGAATTATTATTTGTGATTGATAATCAGGACATAAAAGGTCTCCACAAGGATAGTAGACCTAAACGTTGACATGCGAGTTTTTAGACAAATGACAAACAACTTGAGATAGTGAAGCAACAAATGGCAAACAACTTGAGAAAGTGAAGCAACAAAGGGCAAACGCCTTTAGATAGTGAAGCAACAAAACACAAACAGCTTCAGATAGTGAAGCAACACAGGACAAACAGCTTCAGATAGTGAAGCAACGGGTTTCAGATAGTTAACAAAACAGAAGCAAGTAGCCATTTTCAGGTGAGTTTGGCATTTGTTTGAGAACCACGGAACTTTCTAAAACTTTGGTCTTCATTTAAAAAACAAAACAATGTGTTATCAGATCTGCCACCCTCCTCTGGTCCAATATGGATTCTAAATTTATTATTCACGTTTAAAGTTTCAGTCTGTCAGGAAGTAGGCCTACAAATTTTAGTCTGTCAGGACTCAGTAGGCCTACACGTTTCAGTCTGTCAGGAAGTAGTGCTACAAATTTTAGTCTGTCAGGGCTCAGTAGGCTCACAAGTTTCAGTCTGTCAGGACACAGCAGGCTCACAAGTTTCAATCTGTCAGGACACAGCAGGCTCACAAGTTTCAGTCTGTAAGGACACAGCAGGCTCACAAGTTTCAGTCTGTCAGGACACAGCAGGCTCACAAGTTTCAGTCTGTCAGGACACAGCAGGCTCACAAGTTTCAGTCTGTAAGGACACAGCAGGCTCACAAGTTTCAGTCTGTCAGGACACAGCAGGCTCACAAGTTTCTTTAAGGAAATACTTGCGAGAACTACATCTTATCGTCCTACTTGTTACGTTAAAAATGTATGGCTTGTATGGTGGCACTTATGCTACCCGTTATAGCCTTCAGAATAATATTTTTTAAATCTTCCTTTTAAAACTCAACAAAGAATATTAAGTACTTCAGCTTGGTTTATCTCATGAGGATGCATGCGTTAGTCAGGTTTTAAAACAAAATAATCATAGAATCTGCCAATTTGAAAATATTGAAGTAAAAATTAGCCCAAAGCACACCAAAAAAACAACAACACCGAAATAAAATAAAGAAAACTAAAACTAAAACATTGAGATATCTTTTTGTATCCCCCCCCCCCTGAAATCAGCTGACTTACTTACTAATTATGTTCACGTACGCAGTCGTTTAGTGGACAATTTGTACACCAAACATATTTAACTCATAAAATGACCCTGTAGAATAATGTTATCGCCATCTTATTTGACGCACCTATTTATTATTCACAAATTGTTTACATGCGATCCGACTTTTCACTACATATTTTTATTCTCTCTAAAAAATATAAAACACCCACACACAACAAAATGAAACACCCATACAAAAACAATATGATACCCACATACAACAAAATGAAACGCCCATACCAAAACAATATGAAACACCCATACAAAAACAATATGAAACACCCATACAAAAACAATATGAAACACCCATACAAAAACAATATGAAACACCCATACAAAAACAATATGAAACACCCATACAAAAACAATATGAAACACTCATACAAAAACAATATGAAACACCCATACAAAAACAATATGAAACACACACACACAAACCCTGACATTACCATCAGGTGAATTCATTGTTTTTTGTTTCATTGAAAATCGAAGGAGAGAACAATTTTTCACTAGTTATAACTTCATAAAAATGTTCGTTCAACTTAGCGTTAGTTTACACGATCAAATTATTAGCTTCAAATTTCACGTCAAATATTTGTATGAACGCACTATTTTGTGCGTGGTTTCTTTTTTCTTTTTTTTCCATTTTTTTGGACAAAAAATGGGAATTTGATCAAATAGTAGTTTGCAAGTTGTGACAAGGCTGCATACGAGAAGTACAACAAATGCATGATCGAATATTTGATCGTGTGTACTGACGCTTAACCGCTCGTGATCATTATAGAAACCTATACATTCTTAACGCTGTCACAAGATCTGGGAACGTTTATTGCGCAATATTTTCTAAAAATAAGTGTATGATTGCTATTCTGGAAATGTTTAACGAGACTCTTCAAAGTGTAACATGAAATACTTAAAATGCAAACTTTTCTCGACTAACTCCATCTCATTGACGTCAGGATAATACACTCTAAATTTTTGGGGCGTCTTCTTAAATTTTGCTATCTGTCATTATTTAGAAGTCAACGAGCAGCCCTATTTGAGAATGCACTTATTTATATGCTCATAATACTGTCCTCTGAAGGTTTGTTATGTCAGTGCCACACTCGTTTCAAAACGTCAAAAGAGTGGTTGCCAGCGCTTCTTCGCTGGTACTTGTTATAGGAGATAAAGGATAATAAATGAAGGACTGCGTTCGAGCTGTGTGAAGGAAATAGTCGGACAAGGTATGTTGAAGCTTGAATTAAAAGACGGGACATTTAGACGTGAACATTTCGGCCAAAAGCCTTCCTCGACAAACGATACAAATGTATGTTTAAAAGTTTTGAATTTCGCTCTGTTTCTTGTCGTATTTTCATTTGTCCTGTCTGCTGAGGAAGGCTCTTAGCCGAAACGTTCACATCTTATTGTCCTGTTTTTTTTTATCCAAGCTTCCAAATACCGTGTTCTACTATTTAATTATTGGAAATAATGTGAGCAGATGTTCACTACGTTGAATGGGACATTTATAAAAAGTATATACAGGTGTCGAATAAACGCGTTTAAAGAAAACTACTTGGCTTACTGGATTCCCTTGAACCTTTATAAAAAATTTTCCGAACTCTAGTTGCCATTGTTTTAATGTCACCGTTTTGATGTACCATCCTTTACTTATCAATAAAACGACAGTCAGTTGGAGACGCCCTTTTGTGATTACCATCCTAGATAACAATTTACAGGCAGGGTTGTTGCCCTTACTTCTTTCTTTTCTTCAAAAAATGGGTGCAACTTTTATGTGTAGAGGCGAATCAGTTGTTAATCCTATTGTAAAAAGTAGAACAGGAAATATGAAAGATTGAATGGAGATATAAACAGAACAAGAAAGAGAATGTTTCAGCAATCTATCTGCACCTTTTTTTTTTTTTTTTAAATCTCTTTCATCAAATTTGGATGATTGAGTGTTCTGAATTTCAATTGAAACCACAATGTGCACAATAGGTTTCATAAACTTTACGGTTAATACATACATTTATAAACACGTGTTGTGTTTTGTCTATTCGTGCGAGCTCGAGCTTTAGGGCATAAGAACTATACCTTTATCAGAAAATTAGATTTTAAAAATGTAGACAGAGGTATCTAGAAATAAGAGCTCCTAGGGCAAAGCTTCTCAACCTAGGGCAAAACTTTAGGGGTCGCGCGACCCTTTCTCAGGGGTCTCCCAAGACCATCTGAAAACACATGTACGCTACGGTTATGAAGTAGCAACGAACATAATGGGGTGGCTGGGGTCGCCACAACATGAGGAACTGTACTAAAGGGTCGCGGCATTAGAAAGGTTGAGAACCACCGTCCGAGGGTCTTCGAAGGCTTGAGATCCTACCTGGTTTTCTAACTGGCAGCTTCAATTTGCAATTTATTGCCTCTTTATGTTCTTAAAGAGCCGAGAAAACCCCCAAAAAACAAACAAAGTGCGTGTAGATAAGAAAGTGCGCCCCACATCCTTTAAATTTAAATAGAGCAGTATAAAAACTACTTGTCTATTTCTAGTACCGCTATATAAGAAGTCCTCTCGTCTCACTGCCCCCCACAATGTATGCCGAGCTCTGGGTGTTTAGCCGTCATGTGTGTCACACGCCAACCTGGTCTTCTGTATCAGCCCATTGTATTTTTTTTTATTATCTCCACAAATCGCGTCTCGTGTGTTTCCCGCACGACACACGTCAGGTGTCTGTGGATTCAATCGTAATTTTTCCCCCTGTTTTCATCTCCAAGAACTAAAAATAAACGTTATGCTATTTGAAATACAACACCTTCTAGTGTTTCACCATCAGTGCTATGTTTCCTACGAATAAATAGCATGTGTTGTGTTCCGGGTCCTGGCAAGCATAATCTTAGCACGGGACAAAGCCTGAATATTGGCTTAAAAATAACGACTGCGTCTGTCTGGTGCAGTGCTCACCTGGTGAATAGCGGGAGAAGGGTGAATAGGGGAATGGTTTTTCGGAAGGGGATATGGACAGGGCATACGGCAATTACACTCGAGTTGCGGTAAGTTGGGTCGAGGGAGTGGGGTGGGGTGGTGAGTGATGGGGAAATCACACGTTACCCTCTCGCAATTGCAGATGAGAATTTTCCTGCTATGGTAGATGGGAATTTCCCGCTATGGTAGATCGGAATTTTCCCGCTGTGGCAGATGGGAATTTTCCCGCTATTGCAGATGAGAATTTTCCCGCTATGGTACATGAGAATTTTCCAGCTATGGTAGATGACAATTTTTATTACTTTCACCGAAAAACCAGCTCGAATTCACCGCATCGCCGAACAATAAAATGATGCTCACATAAAAACAAAAGTTTAAGGACCTCCTGCACTTTAGGGGCAATGAAAAGATATAAAACATTAGGTATATCGAGTGTAGGGCCAATACAAAGGAAGGTTTTGTTTTCAGTTTTGTGTACGAGTGTCAAACTATTTGCTGCTCATAGCTTGAAGTATCGATTTTTTACTAGAATGATTATTAATTTAGAAATAGCACGAGGTTTTGTTTTTAGTTAGAGCCAGATGCGTCGCATGGGTCCTGCAACCAATTGACTAAATTACTAATTATTTTCACGTACGAAGTAATTTATTTGACAATTTGTACACAAAACATATTGAAATATTAAAATGACCCCGTAGAAAAATGTTATTGTCCATGAAACCCTTTACAAAACCCTTGAAAATTACTTTGGAATTTTTGGTTCAGTTTTGGCTTGGTTTAGGTCCTGCCTCTCCAATAGAACGCAGGCGGTCGCGGTCGGTGGCTGTCTCTCCGGCAGTGCTGACTTTGTGTACGGAGTGCCTCAGGGGTCCGTTTTGGGACCAGTTCTATTCACAATGGATACTAGACCACTGCTCCTCTTGCTCGGGTGGAATGATGGGGAGAGCCAGTCATTCGCGGATGACATGCAGCTATACAAGCATACACATCCCTCTCTAGTCGATTTCACTGCCCGGACTTTGCGGAACGCATTGGTGATGTCAAGTCATGGATGACACTCAACAAGTTGAAGCTTAATGATGACAATACGGAAGCAAACCTTATTCACAATCACAAATCATCCTCTAACTCAGATCTCCCCACCTCATTTCAAGTAGGTAACTCCGACATACAGCTTACATCCTTCGCAAGGAATCTTGGTTATATTCTGTCTAACAACATGTCTCTTGATAATGATATCTCTCACTGTTGTCGCTCTGCGTACACCGCTATCCGTTAGATCAGCTCCATCCGCCACTACCTCACAGTTAGTGCAACGAAAACCCTAGCCTATGCTCTTGTTCTCTCTCGTCTTGACTATTGCAAGTCTCTTCTGTCAGGTTCACCAAACACTTCTTAGAAAAACTACAAAAGGTTCAAAACTCAGCTGCTAGGCTAGATCTAAAAGCAAAAAAAAAGTTATCACATCACACCACTACTTCATTCATTTCATTGGCTCCCTGTACAAGCACGGATTGACTACAAACTCTCTGTTCTCTGCCATAACTAATTCTCGAAATAATGCCCACAAAAACATACGGTGAACGATCTTTCTCTTTCTGTGCCCCCAAACAACGGAATTCTCTTCCACTACAGATCCGCAATATACCGACCATCACAGCCTTCAAAACTGCACTCAAAACACATCTCTTTAAACTCTACTATCCTGACTGATCCCCCCCTCCCGACCGATAAAGGATGCTGTTGGGTGCCGTCCATGGCTTGACATGTAAATAGTTATGGAATGGGTGGAGTGAATAAACAATTTGTTTTGTTTCATTTAATTAATGTATGTTAATTTTTTAGTTCATAATTATGTTTGTCAAATTGTATGTGTAGCGTAGTGAGTCCAGCCCTAGGCTGGGGTACCGCACTATACAAAACTACTACTACTTTACTAATTATAATATTTATGTGGCCCAAAGTTGTGATGTTTGAAAACGAATTAAACTATTGACTTCGAATGCAGGGATTGGAATCTAATTCTGAAAATGGCTCAGAGCTCTGGTTTGAGAATCAATGTTTTGCAATACGATTTACTGTGACAGCATTTCAATAATCATTTCACAAAATGTAAAATAATAATAATAGTTTCTGTCGTAGGATAGGAGATTAAATTATCACGTTAGCCTCCAATACATAAACAGATCCGATAGAATTGATCGTCGACTACAATGTGCAGTGTGTTAATTACATGACTAGCGGTGCATGACAATATCGTCTTCCTGGTACAGGGAATTTACGCGTTCATATCCGATCGCATTCACTCCACTGCATGTGTGTTACAAGGGGAAAAAGATCGTGCAGTTTAAAAGTTGGTCCAATGGGGATGACTGACAGTCTTGTTTGGGGGGGGGGGGGGAAATGTGTGACTTAAATGACAGATTCGTGTGATTTGAAGTTTTGAAGGGGCGGGGAAACGGTGTTATTGGTTCACACAAAATTTCTGGTGTATTTCTGGAAGACATTTAAGGATGCACTGAAGACATTTAAGGATGCCCTGAAGACATTTAAAGATGCATTGTAACTGACTTTGCAAAGGGTCATCAGTTACAATGTAGGCAACTTAATCACATTGTTTGTTAAATTGTATGTACAACGTGGTGAGCCCAGCCCTAGGTTGGGGTACTACGCTAAAAGAAAAAATAAATTCTTAAAATAATAATAATAATTTAAACATATGAAATGTAACTATAAAATGTATATGTATATGTTTAAATATTTTTTAAAAAAACACAATGAGTTGCTGTTCATGATAATTTCGTTCTCTGACTTCCTCTCTTTCTATTTCATCCAACAATACAAAGCTGTTTTTTTATTACTGTATTTTGGAACGAAAATGTACCCCCATAACGAAAGAAAATTTACCCCGATAACGAAAGAAACTCCCCGTTTATCCACGATGCCGCTGATAAAAGCGGCAATAACTAATTTTATGATCCTGGTGTGGGACACGGCAAGGTGCTTCTTGGTGACACAATTTACGTGCGTGTGTCGGGAGGGAGAGGGCTGGGGGGGGGGGGGGACACAGATCACGGTTTTGGATTGAATTGTTCGGGATCCAATGTGAGGTTCGGTGGGTACCTGCCGTGTTGAGTCACAGAAAATGGGAAAAGGGGAGGGGGTGGGGGTTAGTTGTGTAACCTTGGGCAAACAAATTACTTCAAAACTACACGTTGCTGTCATAGAGGTCGCGATTCGTCTAAGATATCTGCCAGGTTCTGGCATTTTTCTCTAAGCCAGTTACAATGAGTCCCAATCCTTTCAACTTTTTCCCTCTTTGTAATTTTGTCAAGGGGCCATCCATAAATGACGTCACACCTGTAAGAAAGAACAAAAGGTGAGGAAGGGGGGCCATCCATGAATGACGTCACACCTGCAAGAAAGAACAAAAGGTGAGGAAGGGGGGCCATCCATAAATGACGTCACACCTGTAAGAAAGAACAAAAGGATAGGAAGGGGGGCCATCCATAAATGACGTCACGTATTTAAAAAAGAACAAAAGGTGAGGAAGGGGGGGGGGGCCATCCATAAATGACGTCACAGATGTAAGAAAGAACAAAAGGTGAGGAAGGAGGCCATCCATAAATGACGTCACACCTGTAAGAAAGAACAAAAGGTGAGGAAGGGGGGGCCATCCATAAATGACGTCACACATGTAAGAACAAAAAAAAAGGCGGGTAAAGGACCACTAATTAGAGACGATATATAATGAGGCTGTCTCAATAGTGTGATGAATGGGGAGGGGTGTAAAACAAAGTGGCTAAAATAGCGTGACGTCATATAGATGCCCCCCAAAATCTGTAAGTACTGTTGAAGTAGCCACCCCCCTTTCGACTTAACCCGTATTGTTGTTGCAATGAGTGTATCAAGCGTTAAGAGCAATGAAGTCTTTAGCCGAATGTCTATTGTAAATAAGATGTACATACAACCTGTGTCCTCTTGTGTGCGTATTCACTGGTATTACAGGACGGGTGAGGTTGTGTTACGGTGACTGACAAGGCATTGTGATCAGACAGCGGTGGTGGAACCAATAAAACACAAGCCGGATAAGGTAGCACGTGGCACCTCTTTGACAAAAGGTCGTCAGAACAGCCGTCGGACCTTTGGGACCAGGGGCGGTCAAATTCGCGGATATTTTCTGGATTAATCTTCATACTGAAAGACTCATACTACGACGACGGAATGACGTTGATTTCAAGAACTAAAAGGTTCTGTCTCCAGCGGTGAAGTGTTTACGTCATCGGGTGTTTTGTAAAGTGATTTTGTGACTAATAGTCTAAACGTGTTCATTATAAAGGAGTACACATTACCTCTGGCATCACCAGTATGGCCAATTCTTACTGGCTACTAACGGGATGGCTGTTGTCGATGGTGAGTGAATCTTTGCGACTGTTTTGTGTGCAGCACTTATCATTGGCGTTTATAGACTTTCCACGCCTTGGTGTGTTTTTGGCTGTTCCCACGTCTGATTTAAAATAATTGTGAATCTGACAAGTGATCGGTAAAATTAAGTGCCCTAACTTAATAGCAATATATGGGCTGGTCGTAAGTTTGCCATTATTTTGAAGACTCCCGTCATTTGCTTGGACAAGGACCCGAATAAAAGCTCATATTTTAGTTAACTCACTGTTTTATAACTCGGGCATTGATCCAGATGTTTTGTAAACTCTATGACAAAACGTGAAATACAAAAGATGGGCTTTTTATTAAAGATAGGTAGAGTAAATAACTACATGAAAAGACAAGTAACAAAAAAAAAAACAAGTAAAAAAAAGACAAGTAAAAAAAACGACGAGTAACAAAAAGACAAAGTAACTTGATTGTCAGAGAATATAAATCTAACGCTAAAAGTAAACCAATAGCCTTGTCTCCCCCACCACAAACCGGCTCCGAGCTTTGACATACTGGAACGTTACTGACACGACCGTCAAAGACTAGGAATGACAGTTTTTAATTTCTTTTGCTAATGGGATACACACATACACACACAAAGACACACACACACACACACACACATATATATATATATATATATATATATATATATATATATATATATAGAGAGAGAGAGAGAGAGAGAGATAGAGAGAGAGAGAAAGAGAAAACAAATTTCCACTATATTCCTGTACTTTGCAGTAGTAATGTTCATTGTCAAAAAGCCAGTTTTGCATACAGGTAAGTGACTCTGACAGGCAGGATGTCATTTTTATATTTAAAAAAAACTGTAGTTTTTGAAGGTTGCTTTAAAACGAAACTCAAACGAGCGAACATTTTTTTTTTTTTGTTGCCTCAATTTCTTGACCCATGTTCTGTAGACCGGTAAAGTTAGGCTCGTTGACCGGTGCGGGTCCGCGAATCACCACTTTGGGGAATCTGTCTTAAGAGACAAATGTACTATCCACTACAACCTATTCATTAAGAGATACATTAATTTTTTTTTATATTAAATTTCGGCGTGATAAAGAATTTTGTTCCGGAGTTTCAGATGGCTTTGGGCCAATAACTTTAGTTTTCTAGTCCAAATGAATATTTCTCAAGAACATATGTATAAAACAGATTACTTTAAGGTGGGTTTTGCTGGTTTTTGAGGGAGTGAGATGGTTTATGTGTTTTTCTAAATAGTGCCACACCTCAAAATGAGCTTGTAAGGGACAGAGTGAGCGGTACACCGCCGGCCGCACTTTTTAAATGAAGTGGCTGAATTTCCGGGCAACTGAAGATTAATTTTCGTAGAAGAGGGCGACCAAAATCTTGGCCCACTAGCAATGGCTAAGCCACTGAAATACCTACTATTATATCAACCCCTTACAATATGACGCGTTTTTCATATAGTCTTTTTATTGTTTATGTATTGGTTCCCAAACTGTGCACTTTGAAGTATTAATATTACAAAATGTTTCACTTAATATTATTTAAATTTTCAAGTCAATGTAATGGAACGCGACATCTAGCGGATGTGGTTCAAACAGAAACTCACTCAATAAGAAATGTTTACAAGGGTAAAACCTCTCCCTTTAAGTTAAAACATAGCCTGTATTTCTTTGTGTACTTGTTAAAATTTGACATTAGGCGCCTTATACGAAAACCTGGAGAAACCGCCGAGAAAAGTAAAAGTTTAGAGCCACTTGCGATTTTGGGCGGGACTCACGCTTTTTTTAATATTGATCAACGCTGTAAGACATTCTGTGAAGTATATAAAAAATACACTTGAAAAAATAAGACCCGATCATTATATATAAGCGGACGTTCTTTGTTATGAGAAACATGCATGTGAGCACCGGTGGGAACTATCACATACTACTTCCTGAAAAACATGACAGAATCCCATTCATCAGGAACTTTATATAACCAACCATTGCATGATTGCAGTACCTAGCATATGTGGACGTCGTAAATTTACTGTGGAGGATCTCTTGCTCTCCCGGTTTCTGCTTTGTCCGCTGCCACAGTTTCTGGTTGCTGATTCTGTCAGGCCAGTGAATCCCGAAAATCCTTCTTAGGCAGTTTTTGATGTAAGACTGGATTCTCCTCATATTCCCAGCAGTGGTTCTCCATGTCTCCGCACCATATAGTAGAACAGGTTTCACCATGGTGTTGAAGGTTCTGATCTTTAGGTTGTTACTCAAATGTTTTGAGACCCAGACATTCATGAGTTGTTGGAAGGCTGCCCGTGCCTTTCCTACCCTTATTTTGACATCAGCAACCAACCCACCTTGCTTGTCCACGACGCTGCCAAGATAGACAAAGCTCTCTACCTCTTCGAGCGCTTCCAGTGATTGCTCTAGTATAATGCGCAGTATTGCAATTTGTCTGTACATGATCTGTTGGTGCGGAAGCCAGCTTGTTAGTCTCGCAGCAAGGTGGTCAACAGCGTCTTTCATTTTGTTGAGTAGTACGCGGTTGAAAAAATTGCCTGGGATGGACAGTAAGGTGATCCCTCTATAGTTGGAGCAGGAGCTTAAGTCCCCTTGGGATTTTAATGAAGAATCTCTCTTTCCACTCAGAAGGTACCTGTTTCTCCTCCCAGATCGTCATGAACAGAGGGTGTAGCATCTCTACACTAGCGTCAGTCTTTAGTGCCTGATGGGATGCCATCGGGTCCTGCAGCCTTGCCATTTATAAGTTGTTTAATGGCAATATGGATCTATTCTTTGCTGGGTATGTTGCAGTCAACAACCAGGTCACTGTCAGCTGGCTGAGTATCTGGTGGGTTACTTGGCTCTGGACTGTTTAGACGTTCCTCGAAGTGTTCTTTCCATTTGCTTCTCTGTTGCTTTCCCTTTGGTATGTTCTTACCATCTTTGTCCTTCACTGGTTTCTCTGGCTTCCTGAACTTCCCAGACAACTTCTTGATGGTAGCGAACAATTCCCGCATATTCCCCTGATAGACTGCTTCTTCCGCTTCATTGACAAGCATGTCTACAAAGTTCCTTTTGTCCATCTTAGCGCTTTACTTTACTTTCCTATTTGCTTCTGAGTACTCTTTTGGAACCTAACTATCTGCGCTCGTGTACGGCTGTTGTTAATTTCTGCCCTTTTATTATCACCTTCAATGTCTCTGCTGTTATACATTCTTTGTGTGTATGTTTCATGTTTCCCAATACTTCCTGACATGTTGATTTGACTGCTTTCTTCACTCCCTTCCACTTTCCATCAATCGTCTCTTCTTCTAGCAGTTCATGTAGGACTTGGAACTTGTTGGATAGAGTGATCTTGAACTCTTCCTGTTTGGCCTTATCTTTCAGGAGGGGGATGTTGTAGCGCAAGCTATATGTTGTCTTCTCAGTGCCTTTTCAGGTTTACTCTCAGCCGGGCCACTAGGAGATGGTGGTCTGAGGCAACGTCAGCTACTCTTTTGACACGTATATCTTGGAGAGATCGCCTGAATTTTTTCTCCATACACATATGATCTGTTTGGTTCATCGTTTGGAGGTCCGGCGAAACCCATGGGGCCTAGAATATCCTCCTGTGTTGGAAGAAGCTACCGCCTATGACTAGATTTGTTGTGGTACATAGGTCAGCAAATCTTTCTCCTTTGTCATTCATCTCTCCCATCCCCTGTCGCCCCATGGCTTCTTCGTAACCCGTGTTGTCATTGCCGATCTTTGCATTGAGGTCTCCTATGAGGATGACGTTTCGCCTAGGGCGAGCCTGGATTTCTGATCTCCCATCGAGCGCCTCCCCAGGTGGCGGATAGGGTAGTGCGCACCAGATATGGTAGGTACTGGGGAAATCAAATACTCAGGGTGGACTAATATCAGAGCCTGCTGCCTTGCATGAAGTGGGCGAAACCACGAAAGCTAGAGTACCCTTTCCAAAATGCAGGGCAGCTCTCCGGAGGGTTGTGAGGGGCATCCCCCCAGACGGTTGTGAGGGGCATCCCCCCAGATGGGCTAACAACTCTGCTGCGTAAAAACTCTTTGTTACAAAAACGCAGACAAGAGCAACAAAAGACGTCCCGGTCCTTGGAGAAGATAGATTACCAGCCGCAGAATGCATGACGCCAAGTAGTGAAAGCCAGAATCTGGAAACTATTAGGCCGACGACCATCATCCCCACCAGGACAACCACCGCCATTGGAACATGGAATGTACGCACAATGTATGAGACGGGAAAGACTGCACAAGTAGCCGCGGAAATGAGGAACTATAACCTCGCCATACTAGGAATCAGCGAAGCAAGATGGATCGGTTGCGGTCAGAAGAGACCAGTCTCATGAGAGATGCAGTTATTCTCAGGCCACGAGGACGACGATACACTACACACTCTGGGTGTGACCCTGATGATATTCTGGACAGCCCAAGGAGCACTCATTGGATGGGAGGCGCATGGACCTAGAATCCTCACCGCAACTTTTCAGACCAAAAAAAAACAACAGAATCAATGTGGGTGTTATCCAGTGCTACGCACAAACAAACGAAAGTGAAGAGGAAAACAAAGATTAATTCTATAACAGATTACTGACCAGTGAGACTTGGTGCCTTCCCAAGAATATAAAACAAAAGGAAAGAACCTGCTCAAGGCACGGGAAGGAAAATCTTCTAGAAAATAAATGGTCCAGTGAGGGACGATGATGGATGAAGAATTCGTAAAAACCAAGAGATATATAAAGTTTTCAAAGACTATGGTCGCAGAAACCCCGGGGGCAGACGGCTTACCGGTCCAACAAGACTGAGATGGGTTGATAATGTAGAGAAGAACTAACACCAGTTGGTGATCGCGGCATGGAGGCGGAGAGCCATACAGTGATCCGGAAGGATGTGGTGGAGCAGGCTAGGGTCCTACATGGGCTGTAGCGGCAATGATGGTGATGTCTGAATGGAAGGATGTGGAGGAGCAGGCTAGGGTCCCACATGGGCTGTAGCGGCAATGATGATGACGGACGTTTTTTGTATTTCCTGATATAAAATTTGGAAAGTTTATTAGCAAGAGAAGGCCTACTCAGTATCTACTCAGTATCAACTCAGTATCTACTCAGTATCAACTCAGTATCTACGCAGTATCAACTCAGTATCTACTCAGTATCTACTCAGTATCTACTCAGTATCAACTCAGTATCTACTCGGCATCTACTCGGCATCTACTCGGCATCTACTCGGCATCTACTCGGCATCTACTCGGCATCTACTCGGCATCTACTCGGCATCTACTCGGCATCTACTCGGCATCTACTCGGCATCTACTCGGCATCTACTCGGCATCTACTCGGCATCTACTCGGCATCTACTCGGCATCTACTCGGCATCTACTCGGCATCTACTCGGTATCTACTCGGCATCTACTCGGCATCTACTCGGCATCTACTCGGCATCTACTCGGCATCTACTCGGCATCTACTCGGCATCTACTCGGCATCTACTCGGCATCTACTCGGCATCTACTCGGAATCTACTCGGCATCTACTCGGCATCTACTCGGCATCTACTCGGCATCTACTCGGCATCTACTCGGAATCTACTCGGCATCTACTCGGCATCTACTCGGCATCTACTCGGCATCTACTCGGCATCTACTCGGCATCTACTCGGCATCTACTCGGCATCTACTCGGCATCTACTCGGCATCTACTCGGCATCTACTCGGCATCTACTCGGCATCTACTCGGCATCTACTCGGCATCTACTCGGCATCTACTCGGCATCTACTCGGCATCTACTCGGCATCTACTCGGCATCTACTCGGCATCTACTCGGCATCTACTCGGCATCTACTCGGCATCTACTCGGCATCTACTCGGCATCTACTCGGCATCTACTCGGCATCTACTCGGCATCTACTCGGCATCTACTCGGCATCTACTCGGCATCTACTCGGCATCTACTCGGCATCTACTCGGCATCTACTCGGCATCTACTCGGCATCTACTCGGCATCTACTCGGCATCTACTCGGCATCTACTCGGCATCTACTCGGCATCTACTCGGCATCTACTCGGCATCTACTCGGCATCTACTCGGAATCTACTCGGCATCTACTCGGCATCTACTCGGCATCTACTCGGCATCTACTCGGCATCTACTCGGCATCTACTCGGCATCTACTCGGCATCTACTCGGCATCTACTCGGCATCTACTCGGCATCTACTCGGCATCTACTCGGCATCTACTCGGCATCTACTCGGCATCTACTCGGCATCTACTCGGCATCTACTCGGCATCTACTCGGCATCTACTCGGCATCTACTCGGCATCTACTCGGCATCTACTCAGCATCTACTCGGCATCTACTCGGCATCTACTCGGCATCTACTCGGCATCTACTCGGCATCTACTCGGCATCTACTCGGCATCTACTCGGCATCTACTCGGCATCTACTCGGCATCTACTCGGCATCTACTCGGCATCTACTCGGCATCTACTCGGCATCTACTCGGCATCTACTCGGCATCTACTCGGCATCTACTCGGCATCTACTCGGCATCTACTCGGCATCTACTCGGCATCTACTCGGCATCTACTCGGCATCTACTCAGCATCTACTCAGCATCTACTCAGCATCTACTCGGCATCTACTCGGCATCTACTCGGCATCTACTCAGCATCTACTCAGCATCTACTCAGCATCTACTCAGTATAAGCATTAAAAAAAAACCAAACCAGGGTAACATCCTGTAGTTGGTTTTTTTTATGGTGAACTGAAAAGATGAAAATGATTTCAAATGTATTAATAAAAAGTCACAACCATATTTTGTTAGACGCATGTCTACTTAAAGAGTAATTAATTTGTATTTTACGTCTGTATACGGGGCTATTGCGGGATACACGCAGTGGGCGTAGACGTGATTTAAGATTATTTGTCACTGGGAGTGCGGGCAGAACCTAAACTTGTCATCATATTATGACTATATAATAAACACATTTCTAGATTCTATAACGAAGAGACGCTTGCTCCTTTACAGGCTGCGCGTCTGAGAATTTTTTTCATCTGATATATTTTATTTTTTTAACAGTACCTCAAAGATGAGGCTTGATAAGTCAATTAAGGTTGTTTTAGATATTAAATCTAAAGTTGTTATGCATAATGCATATACATTTTTTTTTGGATAAAACAACTAAAAGTGTTTTGGGTAAAACTTAAGGAGACAGCACTCTTAATCAGTGCACATAAAAAGGAGGCATACGAAGCTTATCCAGTGACAAGAGGCCAATATGTTATCTTCAATCCAATATGGTATCTTCAATCCAATATGGTATCTTCATGTAAGCCAGCGGAAGTTAACTAATTTTAAAAAAAAAAATTATGAAGTTCAATGTGAAGATGTCCTATATTAATTTATATTACATCATACATGAAGACCTATTTTTAGATGCTACCTTCTCCTACTGTGTCCCGCGGGCACACACACGCACCTTTTTAGTGACGCCCCTGATTTACATTAATGCCCTCGGTAGAATGCAACATTTATTGATTCACCGGGTGTGGACCGAAGACGCGAACTGTAAAAGTCAAAGTTAAGTGGCATTCGACACGTCAGTTTCACGATAACAGATTGTGCAAGAGAATTTACTGCCCGGTAAGACAGTTTGCACCAACGTTAAGTTAAAACAGGCAGTGGGCATCTTGATGAAAACAGTAATTTATCACGTAATGTCATAATTTGCTTGTTTTTGTATCAAACCAGGTCGCACTTGGCGTATAAATGAAATATGCCTAAAATAAGAAACAAATTGTTAACCATTGAATCTTGGTTAGGATGTGCTGAAGGCGTCAGGATCTAGTGAAGACACGCCCATAATTATAATATCTAACAATCGGACTGTGAGACGCGCTGGTTATCCTTTGTAGGTCATTATTTAAGACCCCCCCCCCCCCCCCCCCCAAAAAAAAAAAAAAAATTTTTTTAAATTAATTAATTAATCTGAATGCAATTTCCATGAGTGAATTATGATCGTTATTTTGTTCATTTTGTCCTTTTAGTACCCTCCATGTTAGACCCCATTAAAAGCCAGATTTCAGTACCCTCCATCTAAGTCCCCATTAAAAGCCAGATTTCAGTACTCTCCATGTTTGACCCCATTAAAAGCCAGATAAACTAATTGTTAAATCACTCGTGTTTAAGCGTCTGTTGTTGTTTTTTTTTCATTTCAGATTTCACCTTCTGTAACAGTCAGCAACTACACTGTTGATTTTAAATGTGCTGAAGGTAACCCAACACTTTACAAGAGTCTGCTAATACAAGGAACAAAGGATTTAAAATTTAATAAAATAAATAACACTTACTTATGTACGATTACTGTGTGTGTATAAATGACTCAAGTACGATTACCGTGTGTGTATAAATGACTCAAGTACGATTACTGTGTGTATATAAAGGAGTGACAGTATTGGCTTTAAAATGTTATATAATTTAAAATTGTTTGGTCATTTTATTTTTTGTGGGTAGGGGATGGGGCAAGCGGATGCTCTTTTATGGCCCCGGCAAGCACATTACAGGCGTGCCCCATCAGCTGATGAAATTCAACATGGACCTCCAAAGTGATCCCAATTCCGTCACTCATGAGTATCGGCACTCGGCGAGCAAGTGTACTACTGTCTCTGGCACCTGCCCACAGTGGCGGAAGCTCGGGTCCCGAAGAGAATCTAACCTACCTTCTTGATTTGGCTCATTTTAGTGATGAGGTTCTGGTGACCGCGTTTTCATATTCCATCACTGATACCCTTAATTGTTTTGGTGTGGCATGTTCCGGTAAAGCTGTCGAGCCCTGGCACCGTTTTCCCAGCATTTAATTCATTCCTCCCTAAAAGGGTATTTTAACCTTGTGTTGAGTCCTGGTTGGGTAATCGGTCGGTTTGGTAGTCAGCTCTTTCATTTTGGGGTAATCCATCTTGTCCAGGGATCCATCGAAGGACCACTCTGCCTCCATATGATTTTATGTATATCGTACTAACATAATTTCATTGACACAAATATTGTCCCCAAAAGGCAATTTTTAAAAAATATATATATAATCAAATAACCACGGCTTCGCCTACCCACTCCACCCTTCTTGCATACGATAGAGTTCATTAAATTAACACGAATAATGCCTTGATTCTTTTTAGAACAATGTGCATTGAATTGAAAAAAACACAGCACAAATCTCGTTATCAAAATTTAATTCAGTTTTGCTGCTTATAGACCAACGTCGTTTACGACTTGGTGGAGCACGTGAGGTTTAGGTGTTGAAGTGATAGATTTAAGAGATTAAGGGTGTTAGGTTATGCTGACAGATTTGTAAGCCGCTGGTAACTTGAAAACAAATTGAAAAAATGTCAGCAGAGCCATTGAACCTCAATTCTTATGTTCTCTACTATATTTGATATTCATTTTGGTATGATAGCGAATATTTGAAAATGATTCAAGTTTAAATGGGGTTATCAAATTCATATTTATTTGGCAGTGTAGTATAGTAAAAAACAAAAACCCAACTCTTTAGTAAAGTTATTGATTTAATAGGCATTTATACTAGTTTATACCTTGTTAAAAATTAAAGCTATTAAAATGAAAACATTTCCTGAGAGATAATGTTTTAGAATATGAAAATACTAAAACATTTGTTTAAATATCTATTAAAACAGGAAGTTTGTTTAGTAGTTGACCTATTTCACATCATAAGATAATATTTAGCTAAATTATGTATCAGAAACTGGGGTTATTTCTTAAATTTCTCCCTTCTCATTCTTCAGGATGGATACTAAATGGTACATATTGCTACAACTTTGTGCAAGTTCCTCTAGATTTTTACGATGCCGTGGATGTGTGTGAAAAGTAAGAAAATTTTAATATTCTTTCAGTAAACCTTAAATATGTTCTATAATTATAATATAGCATAGCTTTTTTAAATGATAAAGGATGCCTTAGAGCATAAGTCTTTTAGAATAAAAAGCATTCTATTTATTTCATAACTTGTGAATATTAATTAACTAACATTGATGTGTTTAAAATTAGCAATAAACAAATAAATATCGAAAGCCAATCATTAAACAAAACATTATATTTTTGTTCACTTTCTTTTTAAGTTAGCCTACATGCCAAGAACATTTTATTGTCTTGTGCGTTTCCAATTAATTTGTTTCTTGCTTGTAATGTAACCATAGCTTAGCAGGGTCCAATCTGCGACCAAAAGGATCTCATTAAAAAATGAAGGTGATACATTCTTTGATTCACAGATTTGGAGCTCCTCTTCTGCTGGTCAGGGATGAAGTGGAGGCAAAGACAATCTCTTTTCTGGCTGAGACACACTTTACGCAAGACCACTACTGGATATTAAATGGTAGAAGTGAGTATACTTTTTTAAAATATATAAAGTTCGTCAGTCGAAATCGACTATGTCCACCTTAATCATCGTATATGCTAATCCTTAACTTGGTTGTGGGTGCGCAGATGGCTAATGATGCCGATTCTGACACAAAATGTTCTTGTGTAGTAAGTGAAGGGGGTTGAATGGAATCTCCTGGTGCAGAGTTAGCTCGGGCTTTTCTGGCATGTCTTTTGTGCTCTGCAGCCGCTGTTCTGTTTGCTTCGTGTTGTATGGAGCTTTTGTGTACAGGGGAACGCCATGATGCTCGGTCCTCTGTCGCTTCTTCCCATGAGTCCGTATCTATAGCGAACGCTTTCAGTGAAACTTTAAGGGTGACTTTAAAACGTTTCCTCTGACTAATGACTTATTGCACTCCATGCTCGAGTGCACTATATAATATTCTTTTTGGCCAGCCGCCGTCTGCCATTCGTACAAAATGTAACGCACAGGGAAGCGAAGACTGCATTAAAGTGATAAAGATGCTGGGGAGATCTGCCTGAGTATATCAGTTCCATTTGATGTTTAGCATTTTTCTGAGACTTGTCACATGAAAGTGGTTCAACACTTTGTAATATGCTGAGAGACCTTCACGTTTCACAGGTATAGAGATACACAGGGAGCACAGCCGCCTAGTATACCTTCATTATAGTTTAAGGGATGATACTTCGCGCGGTCGATACATTCTTAGACAATCTGCCATAAGTTGCACTGGCTCTTGCAATACGAAGGTTGACCTCGTCATAGATGGTTATGCTTTTGGACAGTCTGAATCCAAAGTATGAAAATCTATTTACCACTTTAAGTATTTCGCCATATACTTGAACGTTGGGCTCAACATAAGTACTTCAATGAGATGGTTGGAAAAGGACCTCAGTATTTTCTGTGATAAAGGTGAGACCGCATTTTGTGCAGGTATTGTCGTAATTAGTAAACTGTTGGATATCAGCGTCTGTTTGAGGCTCAATCATCAGCTAACAGAAAATCCCTGGTGATGTTTGTCTGGATCTCATATTTGGAATGTAGCCTCTTGAGATTGAATAGCCTACCATTTGTTCGGCAACATCCCCCTCTTTCAAGGTATCAGTCAGCTTGATGGAAAACATTAGGCTCTAAGGTGTTGTGGCAAAGCACGATCTAGTTTAACGCCATTTATCACAGAGAAGGGTTTAGACTTCTCCCAATTTCCAAACCCTAAACTGCATACCATCATGGAATTGCCGTATACCATTGAAATGAATTTTCTGAGGCAGCCATAACTGGCCATGATCTCCCAAAGACCGTCCCTACGAACAATGTCAAAAACCTTGTTCAAGTCTTATAAAAAAAGGTGGAGAAGAGCTCAACATTTTGTTCCTTGTATTTTTCCTGTAGCTGTCTGTCTGCAAACACCATCTCAACACGTCCACGTTCTTTACCGAAACCACGTTGACTTTCTGTCAGGGGCAGTGTTTCTTTCAGAAATTTTCCCCCGAGGGGGCACTTTTGACGTTCGGGGGGCAGTGCCAGTTTTTCAGTGGCCAGAGGCGTAGCTAAGGGGTGTCAGATGGGACATATGTCCCCGGGCGCCAGACTAGCGGGGGCATCTAATGGGCATAGTGTTAATGGAGGAAAATAATAGGTTTCAGAGCTTAGGGGGGGGAAGGGGAGGTGTAAAAATGAATATTGTCCCCTGTCATCAAAGACTCACGTCAGTGACGTAGCAGTGTGGGGGGGGGGGTGAACATTTGGTCTTCCCAGGTGTCATTTTTTCTTTAGATAGGGATTTTACGGACATCTGCAGAGTTTCAATCGAGAAAGGTAGCGTAGCAAAAAAGTTAACCCACCTAGGGTGGCGCTAACACTAGGCACGCCGCTGGGCAGTATATATCAGCACCAAATTTGGCTGTCATGGCAAGTAATTTTTATCGGGAAGTAGGGCAGCAGAAAATGTGTGATTGTTTAACAATCAAAAGGTGCATTTTGGAGTATACATGATTCGAATGTTTTGATAAGACTTTCATTTGATCGGGGGAAATAATTTTTCAAGCGTCGGGGGAGGCATTATGGCGACCAGTGCCAGACACAAACTAAATTTCTTCTTCTTTTTCTGTCTATTAAGGGCCCACGATCAATTTATTGATCATTATGGCTCCTGTGAATGTAGATGGGATTTTCAATGTTTCTGTGCCTGGTGTTGATGCGGATATTTCACCGGTAACAAGAGTTACCTAGTGAGGGTATCATGCACTGTATTCAATGTATCTTTAAGACATGGTGTGAAGGGGCATTTCAAACGTTCATATATTTACTGTTAGATGTCTCGTAGAAAAATGCGAAGAATACATCAACATACACCAACTATATCTGGACTACAAATCAGGTTATGATAGCATAGACAGGAAATACATGAACGATGCTGTGCTGGAACTTGGAGTCCTTAACAAACTTACCCGACTCATACATATGACGATGGATAACTACAAAAGTAGAATCAAAGTACAGAGGGAGTACTTGAGGGAGTTCCCAATCAATCTGGGCCTCAGACAAGGAAATCCGTGTATCATTTTCAACATCACTTTAGAAAAAAGCATTAGAAACATACGTGTGAGCACCTGAAAGGTGGTACAGAACAACCATAAGGAACTTTATAAAGCCAGCCACTGCAATACCTGGCCTACACAGACGATATAGTTCTACTTGGTAGAAACAGCATTGATGATATAATTAAAACTTTCAGGGAACTTGAAGATGTGACGGTCAAAGCTGGTCTTGATGTAAATAAAGCGAAGGCAATATTTATGATAATGTCAGGAAATATGCACTGATGACTTCATCAATATGAACATCTACGCCTTTGAGAGGGTAGCTACTTTCAAATATCTAGGGGTGACTATAAATAAGCAAGAGGAAATACAATCGGAGATGCAAGAAAGAATAACAGCATGCAACCGTTCTTATTTCAATTTACAAAAGCTACTGCAAAGCAAAAATCTCGCTAAGGGAACAAAGAAGGCAGTATACACCACTATCACAAGACCGGTAGTGAGACTTGGTTCCTACCAGAAAAGCAGAGAACCTGCTAAATATATGACCCGATGATAGACAATTTTGTTTTGGTAATCCGTACAAACTAAGAGCTATATCAATTGTACAAATACCCATCCATAGTCACAACAATATAAAAAAAGGCAGACTGCCCTAGGCAGGACACATTGAAAGGATGCCGGATTCTGGAGCAACAAAAACGATCTACATGCAGAAACCTGGGGGCAGACGGCTCACCGGTCGACCAAGACTGAGATGGATTGACGATGTAGAGAAGGGCTTACAAAGGTTGGGGTTCGCACATGGAGTTGTAAAGCGGTGGATCGATCCCAATGGAAGAATGGGGTGGAGCAGGCCAGGGCCCTAAATGGGATGAAGCGCCACTGATGTAAACATTTCAGATATTTGGGTGGGAAGCGCTAGAAATAACGATAATAACAGGACATCACTAACTCTTCCACCAGCACAATATTAAATAAATTCACTCCAATTGGGAGCCCTTAGGGTATGTTTTTTATCGAGAGATACTCCTTAGCTTAGACTCGCCCCTTAAAACGTTATAGGCCCCGGAAATTTTTTGATAAATTCAAAATGCATTATTTTTTTTACATACCGTAGTGAAATTTAGTTTCGCATCATTAAACACTTAGCTGTAGAGCAACGGGAGAGATGCTAGTTAAGATTTTATGTGTCATTTGACCTAAGAGCCATCGTGTGAGGTCTGCAACCCACATAGCTGCATGGGGCCTCGTATATTTTAGGGGCTTAAAGTTGGGCTGTAATTACATTAAATTATCCACTTTTACTGCTAGGTATGGAAGGAAAAAACCGAAAAGTAGCACGGGTGCCATAAAAAGTCAAGCGACGTCTCTGCTTGACTAAGTGTGGTATGCAACCATTTTTTTTAAAATTGAAAAGTAATGTATTTTTAAAGTTATTATTTTAAAATATTTTTGGGATCAACTCCATACAAATAATGAATTTACTAAAAAATATTTTTAAAATTAAGAAAAAAGAATTCCTTCCAAAAAGGTATCCATCACAAAAAAGAAATGCTAAAATAGTTTTACATTTTGAACGAAAAAGAAAAACCAAAAACATACGTTTATTTCAAAATATTTCCAAGTTTCACCAAAGTCAAAAAGAAAAAAAGCTTTTCTGTACAAAGGGCTAAAGACTATATCTTTATGGGTTTTCAAAATTGGTATTTATTTAAAAATCATATGTAACCGACATAATTGTTCAGAAGTCAAGAATTGTTTATAAAAGACTCATATATTTATTAATGTGTGATTTTTTTCCGTATAAAATTAATGTTTCAATTCTCAATCTCAATATTCAGTTGATTGAAATGTTAATTAAGAAATTTAGACTACTTTAATTTGCTTCAGATCATTACAACTTGCCTCTTCGATATTATACTTGAAAACAATTTTTTTACCAATTCCATTTAATTTTTTTTAACTACTACCAAAAATGGCATTTACAAGATAATCGAAATACTTTCTACTGGATTATCATCTTAAAATAATTTTTTTTTAAATAGTTCAAACAGCTGGGGAAGATTGTTTATTACTATTATTATATTAACAGAGAAAAGTCTTTGGGGATTTAATAAATAAAGACTATTTTTTAAATCATTTTACTCTGTTCCCGAAACTGTGTTTAAAAATTAGAAACACTCGATTTAATAATTATGATGGAATGTCCACTATTTGTATTTAACCGGTAAATTCCTAATTTTTTGTTTTAAAATTATTATTATTATTATTATTTTTAAATGTTCATTTTATCTATGTCAGCATACATCTATTGAATCGACTACATTAAAATGTTTGCTAAAAATGATTTTTTAAAGCATGATACTATTTTAC
The DNA here is from genome assembly GCA_964017045.1 of Omphiscola glabra. Lineage (NCBI taxonomy): Eukaryota > Metazoa > Mollusca > Gastropoda > Lymnaeidae > Omphiscola > Omphiscola glabra. The sequence goes on from OZ024795.1 coordinate 18,275,578, forward strand.
AATATCATTTGAAAACAGATTGCACATGTTTATTTCTTAGCAAGAACTACCGGTATATTTAATTTAAAGACATTTATATCGATGAAAAGGTAGTTTAATACAGGGTTATTAAAAAGTCTTTCAACTTTTGCAGCTGCAAAATGTAATTAAATAAAAGATACCGATATCTGCGAATCAGAAAAAGTAAGATTTAGCTTATGATCAGGAGCGGCCAATTTTCAAAACAATACCATATTTATAATCGATTTCTGCGAGCCCCAAACAAGATTAACCTGAACGCTATGGATCATCAATATATATCGAACAAAGCGATATTTTATTTGTTCCAATAATTGTAATCGATTAAAGGCACACATTTCAATAACTTTAAAAAAATTTATAAAAATTAAATTTAGAGTATTTTTTTTTTTTTAAATTATTTTTTCTTACACATTTTCCCCCGGGGGGGCACTTGACTTGCTCCGGGGGGGCAGTGCCCCCCCCCCGGAGGTATGCCTGAAAGAAACACTGGTCAGGGGACCATTCTCAAGATGCATATTAATAAGACGGTTTAGCAATATTCTAGCGAGTCTACAATCGAGAGCAATGATATCCCGCGATGGTTGTCACAAGATTGACGGTTCCCCTTTACGCTTGTACAGGTGAACAATAGATGCATCCTTGAAATCCTGTGTTATCGCCACTTGGTGCCACATAAGTAGGAATAGTTTGTGAAGTCTTTCAGTAAGAGCTATGGCCCATTCTTCGTATATTTCAGCTGAGATCAAGTCATCACTTGGAGCTTTGTCACTCGAAAGGAGACTAATAACTTGTTGGGTCTCGATTAGAGACCGACCGAATTTCGGTTTCGGCGCCGAAAGTTGCCATTTGATCACTTTCGGCCTAATTTCGGATTCGGCCGAAAAAGAAAAGTTAAATTTCGATTTAATTTCAGCTTCGGCCGAAAGTGATTTATATTTTTGGTCATCTACCAGAAGTCAGCCTATCTGTCTCTTGGTCGGCAATCCGATATATTGCTCGACGTCTAGCTGGCATCGTATGTTATATGACTAATATTCGGCTCACAGCTGCATGATGACCTACTTGTCCTTTATTTCCAAAAGTTAAATTTCAATTAAACCTAGGAAAATGTAAATAATTTTGTGGAAGAAAAAAATAATGGAATAGTAATATTTCAAAAATAAAATTGGAACCCTAGGTTTATTCAATTCATTCATTTTTTATATTCATTTTGATTTATCATTATCATACTCTTCAATGTTGTCATAGGCAAAGGTGAATAATATTGACTAATCCTAATGAATGGTAATATTTCCATAATTATTTTTGTTTTATTTAAAAAAATTACAATTAAGAAAACTTAGGCTTTTTCAATTGATTCATATCTTGAAATTCATGATTATCATGCTGATAAACATTGTTATTGACGAAATAACACGCGTGTGCATGTATAATAATTAGTAGAAATACAGTAGACCTGTTTACTATTATGATTTTGGCCACAAATGTAATATTTTGAGATGTCTTTTGTGATTTTTCGCCGAGGCACGTCATAACAACGATTTTAAGAGAGCCGGTTAAAAAATAACACCCCCCCCCCCCAAATAATTACGTCACCAGCACGGAAAGACTGATGACCTGGTACTAGGCTAAACATTAATACAGCGATATCTTGCCAGCTATTTATGAAAACACAGCGCATAAGTATGACTGACGATAAACGCGGAACATTGTGGTGATATTTTGGTAAAAGATGAGAGATATGACCGCGTTTTTTTCCATGGCCGCTATCTTGGTTGACATGACCCGTAAAATTAAGAATAAAACGTTTAAAAATAATGAAAATATTTCCTAAATGTATCCCTAAACCTAACCTGAACCCTAAGGTCATCAGTAACATAACAAAACACGCAAATGACGTCATGGCTATATCTTCCAACATTAGCCGATATTTTTATAGCCTTAATAACTGATATTTAGGTGTCAATTGACTCTATTAGATCCATAATAATTATTGTAATATGTCTAGGTAGCGTTGTATATATATTATAATAGCAAAGGGCACTCAATGGTCTTTTTGCATGAATTTTGCCCCCCCCCCCGGGTCATATTTTAACATATCCATACGACGTTAAAATACATTTTTAAGAAATTTAAATTACTTTTTATTTCAAAAGGTAAAAGCCAAAGTATCTATTAGATTTTTTTTTTTTTAAATCTCCACGATGATCTCATTTTTTATAAGAAGAATGCAAATATTGATACTTTGCAGAATGTAGGCCTAATGGTACCCGGGTGCGAATGGCGGCGCTGTGTGTCCGGGTCCATTTTGACTAATGCTATTCGGATGTCAATAGTAGTAGTTTATTTTAGTTAAAATAAAAAATTAAGATTTCAAACGTATAAAACATCCAATTATCTTTCAGTTGATACCTCATTTGGTCTTACAAACCCAACAATAATATTTTTAATCGTTTTTTAATCCCAACCTCTCAAATCTGGTACCCGTGTTACACGGCGTGTACCAATAGGTAGGTGCAGCCATTCGTGAACGAATTTCGAAATATCTAAATCTTTCGGTTTCGGCCGAAAGAAAATTTTAAATTTCGTTCTTGTTTCGGTTTCATCATGCTTATTGTTAAGGCATATTGAAATATTTTGGCAATTTAATTTGATTTGAAAGGTAGTGGATAGCACTTTTCTCAATTTTAGCCCACGATATCATCGGCACATTCCAAAATTAATAGTATAATGCGAATCATAATTTGATTACTTCTTAAAGGGGAATAACTCTCGTCAATATGTCTTAGTTATACTTCTCCCAGATATGAATCTAAAAATAATAAAGTAAGAATTTGTGTTAACAATCATGTTAGACTAATAATGTCAGTCCCGGGCGGTTATAATACTATCTACGCCACTGCTCCGTACTAGGGGTCGCAAACCGGGATCCCGAATTTCGGGAATACCGGACCATAATTGATGGTCGAAAATACCGGGATTGGATTTATGAAAACCGGGATTTTCGATAATCCTGGGATTTCATTTTCAATTTTTTTAAACATAGTTTTTCTTAGTTTCCACGTCGTATTTAAAGCAAGGCATAGTCCGCATAGCAACAATTTATGAGATGTGCAAATCCATCACACCACGTGTCACAAGTTCAAAGAAAGCCGACCGATGGACTAGATCTGTGTACTCTTATTTGTCAAGAATCATGTTGTTGTGATTAGTTTTCTTTCTTCATCGTGCATGTGTAGTGTGTAAGTGGAGACGAGTCACGACGTGAAGGTACAGGATTGATAGGTAAATGTTTCGATATTATTGCCAAATAAGTAATTTGTATAGTCGAATGAAGGTCGAATTTTGACTTCCATTAAGAGTTTGTATGGAAATAATAGCACGTTGCACTTAAATCACGGGGTCAACTTTTAATTAAACTATTTTTTGATTGCTTGATTTCTTTTAATTATGTCATAAAACCTACACATTAAAAATATGAGTAAATCCGTATTTTGATAATCCAGTACCTTAAGTTTAAGACACAGAAAAATAATGCTACTTCTATTTTGTGATAATAATATTAATAATTTACATTGAACTCATAATTGAATTTCTAGCTATTTTGTCTCAGGCTGAATTTCCAAGTTTGTCTGTACTGTACTTAGCCAAAATGTACATGTCTGAATGTCCCAATGTGTCTGTACCGTACTTAGTCAAACATTTACTTGACAATTTAAACATAAAAAATAGTTTTACACATCAAATCAATTCGATTTAATTAATAAAAAAATAAATTTATGATTTATTTTCCCGGATTGATAGAAAGAAATGGGGGACCCTGAAAAAAATAAACCTTAATTTGAAAAGCATATGAAACTATCGGAAACAAAGACATCCAGATCAATGGATGGAGACATTGATACATTTGTAAAAATAGAAATGGCTTTATTTGAGAAAGTCGGTTCAAGAGGAAAATATCGAGAAATTGCGTAAGGTCTAGTATGGATTCTGAGCGGGTGTTCTCTTCATCAGGTTACTTTTGTAACCATTTGCGGTCAAAGTTATGTGACAAAACATTAGACACGTTGTCATGTTACGATCTCATTATTTAAATTTGACCAAAGATTCAAACAACACCATCTATTTTAATATCTGATCAATAAAACTATTTAAATTAAAAAGTTAAGAATGTTTTTTTTTCATTTGATTAAAGTCTGAAGATAAACATTTGTGTTGTTAAAAGCTTATTAAAAATCAAAATGTGATATTTGTTCTGAATGTTTTTATTTCATTGATAAATCATCAACACTAATCTCGAATCTCTGCTAAAAATTCTCTAAATATCGAAAATACCGGGATTCCGGTATTTGTAAACTTCAATATCGAAAATACCGGTTTTGGCAAAAGCGACCGGTTTTGCGACCCCTACTCCGTGCTAAGTAGTGAAATTAGTAAACTATAGTATAAGTAGGGAAAAGCAGTGCCGTCTTAAGTCGTGGGCACTCACTGCTTACTTGCCCAGGGCCAGGGTCTCACGCCTTTAAGTTAATAAGCCTTTTTTAGGAAACCTCAGCCTCATGACTCTAGCTAGCTAGGGCTAGGGGCATCATGCTGCCAATAAAATTCAATATTTTTATGAAAACTGAATTTTTTTGGCAATTTATTTTGCTTTCAAAATGAGAGCGGGAAGCTGCTTTCTCCAGTTAAAAGAATTTTTTTTAAAATTTTTATTCTCACGACTCGCACAAATTCAATTTACTAGCTTTAGATTAGAATTAGACATAAGAAAAACTATCTTTTCATAAATTGTCAATTAGGAAAAAATCCATTAATCATTTTCTTGGTGGCTGTTGGGGGAGGGGTAAATCAAACAGTAACAGTCTTATAAAAGGCACCATATGTTCATTTAGTAAGTAATTTCAATGAAGAAAGTTATAATTTAAATCAATTGTCAATAGAAATCCTGAATTAACCTTTAAAATGACTGTCACATTTTCCCTTAGATAAATCATGATGTCTTTGTAAATATTTCATTTCTTCTTTTTCTTACATTTAGTCTTAGATACAAGTTGTTTTTTAAATGTCCTGTTTTTAAGCGCCATGAAAATATAGGCAGGCCTAGACCTCTTCTACTAAACCGTATTTTTCTCATTTTTTGTAACTGTACATTTTGGGAAAACCTTAAGTTTTAAATTAAATCCAAAATTATCATTATTATACTATCATACTAATAGATTGTTAGTCGTTTTCAAACAATTAACAATCAACTGTTTTAAATAGAATTTTTTTTATTTTTTATTTTTATTTATATTCTTTCATCGATGAATTAGTTTAAACAAATAAAATTATGAAACAACATTACTATTTAGATACAAATAAAAATCAAAGGATTGTGTAATCCATGCATGGTCAAGTGAACATAAACTTCAACTGTCACAATGCATCTCATCATTTCGAATTTATTAAACATCTTATGGGGAGAGACTTAATGAGACCTCTCTCCAAAACTTACCCCCAGTTTCGTTGGGCACCCTCGATTTCTTCTCCCTCCCTAATTAAAGTTACAGTACCAACACATCTTTATCTAAAAATAGTGCTGGATACAATTAAATACAGTTTTTTTTTTGAACAGACAAAATGATGATTTTCCTTTAGTTTGGTAAATGTAGTTGGACTATAGAGATTTTATGTACAAAACTAAGCTGGGGCTAAAAGCATATCCTTAGGGAGATCCACTACCCAAATGAATTTATGGGCCTGTCAGTGATTAGAGATTTTACATGAGCACTCAGAAGTTGGGATGATCTTGACAAAGTAGGGCCGCAAACTTCTGAGTAGAAATATTTCATGTCATGTCTATCTGCATAGACTGTATAAAAGAATGATCAATAATCTCAACAACAAAAATTTTAAACAAAAAATATATGCATGCACATTTTAAATAAACAATGATTTTTTAAAATAATATTTTAAGCAAATGAACTTTTACATGTTTGAATGAATAAATGATGAACATATACATGAAAAGTATTTAATATTGTGGACAAATCTAAATGTTATCTCCATCAAGCATCAAAATATCAATATGACACTTCAAGTTTAAGTGTTAATGTTTATCTATAACATGTGAATAGCGAGAGTTTTACATATTTACCTTTTTTTGAAAAAAAAATTTTTGTGTGCAGATAACACAGAAGATTGGATTGATCTGTCCACTATTTCTACCGACACCAAATGTAAAGGTTATTGGCAGATTAATGAGCCTGCAGACAAAATTGGCAATGTGGCAGTTGCCAGTAATAACATGGGTCGATGGGCCCTACAATCAGTTTGGACAAATCTTCCATTTGTATGTAGGACACCTGCTTGTCCATCAGGTGAGTGTTCATTTAAAATATCATTTCATATTGATGTTTCTTGTCAACTTTTATACCTTAAGCTTAAATTTTTATTTATAATTTTTTATTTGTGATTTACTTTATTTGCGTAGCCATTAAATTAATTAAAGGTTGATTACCTTGTGCTGTGAAAAGAAAAAAATTTGGAAAGGGATGATAACTTTAGGAAACATAACTTGTCAGCCTTCATTTGTAGTTGAATATGTTCTCAACTGATCATTGCTGGTCTAACAGATTACATATACTTAGAGTTTCCTTAATAATCTAATCTGATCTACACAAGGAAAATGGCAGTAAGAGCAAACGAGAGTTCTTTATGAACCCACCAAAAATGGCGCTTTACTTCCCCTTTACTCCCTGAAGTGGCTCACGTGAAAAAAACTGACACAGCACATGGTGGCCAAGTGACAATGCCTCAGTGGCCTCAAAATAAGGAACTGGGGTGCACACCAAAGAAGTGGCTCCTCAATGGATTCTGTGACCTCCCGCTTTTAATCACACTAGAGAATAGCAATAGTTTTAAGTTGCTGGTGGGAGTTTGCAGAGAATAAATTAAGATTATTTTGATTAAAATTAAATGTTATTTTGTGTTAAAGACTTTTATTGTATATAATTAGATGAGATTATGAGTAGCTAACTAGAATGGCATTAATTTCTCTCCTTCTGACTACTCCCCTGCATTCACTGTCATATCAAACTATGTATAAATAAATGATCTTTTCTTTCTCAGAATCTTTCCGATGCAGTGATGGAATGTGTCTTAATACCAGATGGAGATGTGATGGAGTTTTCGATTGTTCAGATGGCTCGGATGAATTTAATTGCTCAGGTAAAAGTAGAAAATTGAAATGTTTCCATCCACAGGCAGTTTATCATCTTTATTTTAAAAATACATCGCAAATCACACAAAGATATTTTTTTAAAAGGATTTGACAAAAATCTATTTATTTTAATTAACAGAGTTCCTTTGAGGAATTATCCTAACTCAACTTATTTGTTGAAAATGTTTTTTTAAATTGATATATTATTCACTCAGTAAAACCAATGTGTTTCCCATTTTCAGCAAAGTATTTCAATATTGCAAATTTATTAATTTTGAGGATTATAAATATGAAAAATCTCATTATTTTCAAACTATTAAACGCCTGGTTCTTTATTCAAAATATTAAACACAAATTTCAATACAAATATTTCTCAACAAATCACGTGAGATCATGTTACAATTCTATATTTAGCTTGTGTCACACACTACAAAAAAAGCAGTGGAGAACTGAACTCTTCAAATGAAAGTAACTGTCAATGGATTATTGAAGGGAAACCTGGCGATATTCTCAAAATAAATGTCAGTATTTTGGGGCATTTCTCTTTACCTTCACCTGCAAAAAAAAAAAAAATATATAAAAGTTTTTAAATGTTAAAAAATGTATTGAGTGAGATTGTTAGATAAATTATATATAATTCTATAAAATTAAACAGTGTTTTATAAATTCATTTTTTCCCCTTGCAATTCTATTGAATTGTTAATTTCTTTTAGCTATGCCATTTTTATGCTCTCCTTGCAATTTTATTTATGATTTCTCTTTGCTATGTCATTTGCATTTTCCGCTTGCCATTTTATAGATATTTTATCTTTGCAAATTTATTTGTATATTCCCCTTGCAAAATTATTAATATTTTATCCTTGTGTTAAAGTTTACAACTGTCCAACTCAATGACACTGTGGTTAGCATCATGATCTACACTGGTGGCCCAACAGTTAAAAGCAGCAGTCTACTAAAACAGCTGAGTAAAGATGACGTGGCTGGCATTGTGCTGTACAGTAGAAACCAATATCTCATTGTGAAATTAGATTCAGATAAAACATTGAAAAAGCCGCATATAAGTGCCACCTGGGAGGCAGGTAATGCCATTTATTAATTTCTATTATGAAACCCCTTTGTTTAGCAAGTATTTACACCAATCTCCTAAGGTTGAAAATTACAAACGTCAATATTTTATTTTTTTACAACATTAAAGCATTTTGTAATGGACAATGCAACTGATTTTTTCTGAACTGGAGATGATAAGATATTTAATATTTTAATTTTTTAAAAAACATTCGAAGTTATGATAGTCAAAGATGTAATTTAAAATAAATTATTGTGTTCTCTGTTCTTTTTATTACCTGTCAGACAACCAACTTACAAAAGGTAAGATAGATAATATGACTGTCTCAGAAGTTGACCACAGGGAGATCACCACACCATACTTTGACTCGCACACTGTGCCAGCAACATATAAGAAAGAATGGCTGCTCCAGGCCCCAGAAGGGGGGATCATTACTTTAGAGGTAATCTTCAAGTTAATCCAACTCATTTATGTGTCTCGAAATGAAAGACCAACAAAAAATACAATTAAAACATACCAATGAAGAAATGAAACTATGACCACTCTAATTAATTATAGTTTAGCATCAAATAACATAAATTGATCACTTGACAGTCTACATTGGACATCAAAGCAAGTTATCAAACATATTTTTAAAGTTTTTTTAATAATAAAAGTCTACTCACAGATTTGAGTAACATATCACAAACATTTTGATTTTCAGTCATTTCATATGAATTTTGGTAATTTTTTTTATAGCTATTGCTGTTAATTTTTTTAGGATGAAACAAAATTTTAAGTTGTTTGTTATTAATATTATCATGTTTAACATAAAGCATCACCCTCCATGTTTACACTCATTGCTTTGTATCTGTTCATCTCATTAAGCTTTTTTTTACATTCAGCTATCTCCACAAATATTTCTTGTTTATTTGTATGTTCATTAGAAACTGCTTGTGTATTTCCAACTTTTTTTTTTTTTTTTTTGGTGTGGCTAGATAGTGTATAACACTTTTGATGTAATGGGACCAGAACCAGACTTGTTGATCAGTCCCATTGGTTTTATCCTATATGAACCCAACACAAACAAGAGCATCATTGTGTCCAGTTCATCTTATTTGTCAGTCATTGCCAAGGCAAATAACAAAGACAACAGACGAATGAAAGCCAACGTCAGACTAGGTCAGTATTCAGATTTATATACCATTTATCCTCACATATAGGACACAAAAAATTTTTTGTATAGGAATCAATTTTTTTGTTAAAACATTTTGATAAAAATTAGGTGTGTGACCTATCCATTAAGCATCAACTTTGCATATTTATGTCCTGTGAGGAGTAGTCAAATATATGAATAAATTTCTCCCTTGCTCTCGCTTAAATTGGAATAGGGGCAGTCTGTGTTTAGAAAAAACTTTATTACAGATCACGTAGTTTTCAAGTTATTATGGAAACATATTTGTGATGTCTCTTTAACAAATACTAAGTTATATTTAATTTTTAAAAAGGCCTTGTAATTCCCCAAGGCTGAGACCTGTTTGCAAGAATACACTGTACCTTTGTCATCATCACACTAAAGTCTTATTGTTCATGCCCTTTTTACTCATTATTTTTAAAAGATTTTTGATCTCCTCTAGATTTATCTTTGCTGTATTACAATCAATAAATGATACACCTTCAGGTTGTGACTTTGATACTAGCCTAACACTGGCTAATCTTGAGCTGAAGAATCTGTCCAGAGAACTTGATTGCACTTGGATTATTAGGAACAAGCTTTCCACAAACTTTTCTCTGCTGCTACACGAGGCTAACTTTGCTGATACAAATGACAAGATTAAGGTGAATATAGATCAATGGTTTAGTACAGTCTAAGAATGGGCAAGGAGGGAGGAGTAGATTGAACTTATGCAAGGCAGAGAGTGGGCATGACACGACTTTAACTGGAGAAATATTTTAAAACTAGTTTAGATAATAATGATAAATATAACTGCAGCCTTTTGGTTAAATGGAAATAGAACATACTTAACACAAACATTTCAGCCATTAGAAATGACATTTTTTTGCACTTACTTATTTGGGGTGCATTTTTTTTTTTACGATGAAACAAAATTTTTCATTGTTATTATTTCTAAAATAAAGCATGGGCCTAGATGTTTACACTCCTTGTTTGGTGTCTGTTCATCTCTAGCTTTTTCACAATCAAGCAGTCTCCACAAATATTTCTTATTTATTTGTATGTTCATTAGAAAATGGTTGTCTATTTCCATAAAAGATGGAAATAGAATGATGAATTTCACTGGCATTAATTTTCTGAAATAAATAATTGCGCATTTTAGGTAGAGTTAGAAAAGTCACTCCTTGTAAATTTACCCATATTCATAAATTATCCATATAGGTTTACAGTTATGCAAGTGACACTGCTGGCATGCTTGTGTACATAGCAGATTACAATTTGAATCACAACGTATCACTTTTTGATCTGTCTGGTGGCCTTCTATTACAATACATCTCTGATATTGTGCGACCTGATAATCAAATCAAGGCTGTAATTTCAGCTGGTAATGTTTACCTTTTTATGTAGTTTTTGCATTAAACTTTTTGACTATCTTTTATATTAAATATGAAATAAGTGAAACAAAGTATGGAAAATCTTGGAAAAAAGATGCAACAAAACAAAGTTGCTTTTTTGTATTATTTTTTCAGGGTTTCTCATTCTTGGTTTTTTAAATTTCCTTTTACCTAACCTGATTGAAGACTCTCTCTTTTATTACCTATTATACTCAACATATGTCGCATAAGAGATGGAATCGGTGGGCCGTCGAGCGCGAGCTCTTAATGCCCCCCCCCCGGCGCCCCCCCACACAGTCCAGCGTACTGAAGGATTTAACCCGCCGCCAGACCGTGCGGAAGGGTGCCTTGAACCTCCCTCTTGACCTAGGGAGGCCCGGTCGACCAAGGACGCTGCGTTTAAAGCGTCCGTAGTCCACTCTCTGTGGGTCTGGACGGCTTTTGCTTCCACTCCGGTGGTTTGGTGTTGCGTTGCCAACCCCCACCGCCCAGGGAGTCTTTCGGTCGGGACGTTGGTAGTGGCGGGACGAAACGGTTGCCTAGGAGCGTCTTTCTCACGGCCGCGTAGCTAAAATCATCAACATGGGTTTTAGTGACCACCCAAGTTTCATATCCATTAACAGCAACTAGTAATCATGTTAGTGGCAGCTCCCGTTGCGTTGGGAGTCATGCGTTTGGCCGGGGTTTTTTGGCTTCGGGTGGACAAGTCCCCCCTACTAGTCTGCCACGCCGCGAAGAGGCAAAACCCCATGTGGACGCCCTCAAGTCACCTTGGGGACGCTGCCGCTTACGCAGCACAGATTATACTCAACAAAATGGTTTCATTTGTATATTTAAGTATCATAAGATTATTAAGGAATTGTGTGAAAATTACTGATACAATTTTGCCATTTCATTGAAATTTTTGTATTTATAATTCAATGGAATTATATGGTGATCAAAAACATTTAATTAGGTGTTTTAATAGAATCAGTACAAAGATTTGGTTGCTATACTTCTAAATGAGTCTAAAAGACATCTAATTATTAGGTATTTTAAAGGTTATTGTAAGTAAATACTTGCCATTTTAATAATGAAGATTTTAAACCAATTTGCTCTCCAAATTATTCAGCCGGGAAATGAGACTGTTGAGCAAATGACTATCTGTTATGTAGAATGTTTACTAGTCAACTATAATAATCAATTTAAAATGAAACACTCGGCAATCAATAACAGTGAAAGTGAAACCAAACATCAATATTTGAATACAGAGCAGTGTTGAAAAATTCACAAACTTGAAAAATGATTTGGACTGTTGAATTTTTTAAGTTAAACTTTTTTATAGAATGTCTTGCCATTCCAAATGCTCACAACATGGTCATCGAGGAGCAGTACACGGGTAGACAACCTGGAGAGAGTTATAAAGTTGACATAACATGTGACAAGGGCTTTGCCTTCAAACAAGAGGAGTACAACTATACTCAGACACTACAGGCTCAGTGTAAAGCCGGGGGAGTCTGGTACTGGGGATCTCCAAGCTATACACGATATCCTGAATGCCAAGGTAATCAATTACTTTCATTAGTTAGATTGTTTCTTGTTTGATAAAGCTTTCTTTTTTTAAGTTGTAGCCAATGAAAGGTCAAAATTTAAAATTTGACTTACATCTACTTGAAAATGAAAGTTGATCAAAGCATCCTTTATTTGAATGTAAATCACTCAATCTAAATCTTTGATATATGAATCTTTTGCCAGAATTCATTATCAGTCCCATGAAGTCTTGATTTTTATTTAATAACTTAAAGTTTTTCAGTTCATAAGCTTAACATATTTTAGTTAAACTAGGGGTGTGCACTAGTTGAAATTTATTTTAAACGGTTTGGTTAGAATGAGGAAGATAGATAGCCCATGATGAATAGAACCTGAACAAGTTTTATTTGCTAACTGTAACATTGTCATGCAGATGTTACATTTGACTTGTTGGCTAGATGAGTTAACTGGCATCTATCTTCCTATTAATTAATCACTTTTTCTGTCATCATAATAACTTCAATAACACGAGTCAGACGAAGCTAGACATCACTATAATATTTATTTATCCCTTGACACAGTTCACAATAATAATAAGTCTCCTACACTGGTGAAAGATAATGTATATTGTCATATTCCTTCACACATATAATATCACACAATGTTATAAGGTGGAAAATTGAATCATTGCTAGAGCATCCATTTCATACATGATCGACATTCTTCCCTCTGTCCCTCTTCCCTCTAATTTACTTCCTGTACATATTCAATTAACATAACAATACATTATCCGAGATTAATTATTATGTCCACATTTGAGCTGTTACACTAACCCTTTTATGTACAATTACTGTTGACAGTAAAATAAATATAGGCATACAATTTATTAATTTTTCATGAATGCCATACTTTAAATCTTAACTCCAACAACATTTACAAATGTCTTTTTATGTAAGTAGGGCCTGCATTACAGTAAATGCATTAAAGAAATAATACACTAAAACACTCATTTTTTTTGCTGTGTGTTCGCAGCATAATTTGCTTGTCAACAATAGGAGGAACATTTAAATGATTTATTTGTCTTGTTTCTGTGGTGTCAACAAGGAGGTGATAACCCCTAAAAGGTCACTAGAGCTTATACTTTACTTGGTGACCCAATGAAAGAATTCTTCAAATGGATAACAAAAATAAAAGCCAACGCATCACTTTCAAATTGGATCAGTGTAACACAAAATAAATCCAACAGATAGGTTAAATAATTTTTCCACTACCTACCCCATTAATTTTGAGTGTTTTTATTTTCATTCCATTCTAGTTGTTTACTGTGGAGTTCCGACACAAATCTTTAATGGTTTGATTGCAAATATTACCAATACCACATATGGAGGCATAGCTAGTTATGAGTGTTATCCTGGCTTCAGCATGAATGCCATAAATATGTCTACATGTGAAGAGAGTGGCCAATGGTCAACAGGGCCTGCTTGTGAAGGTACATTATTATGGAAATAATAGCCCTCTGACTAATAGGAAAAAAATAATAATCTTTTATTTAGGATTAACCTTTTATTTATAGTAAGACAGATCTATGCATGAGAAAATGATAGTAGATGGTGAAATAACAAATATTTTTTTTAAAATTGAGAATATCTCAATTTGCCAGTGATTTATTTATGTATTTTTAATTCATAGAAGCATTATTAAATATTCCAATGTTCTTTTATGTAATTTTAAGTTCCTTATTTCTTTAAACATTCTACATAGAATGAATGCAATTTTAATGTATACATTTCTGAATAGGTAAATCAAATATTTGCAAACTTTAAAAATATATTTGAATTGTCTCTGATGTGGGGCTAATGGGTTTATTAAGAGTTTAATTTTTGCATGTACTTTTGAAGATAATTTAACATTCTTTTTACAGGTAATAAAAAATGTGATAAAATCCCAGAATTGCTGGATGGATCATTCAATGTTACCAGTGGTAATGAGAGCAACCTAATTTATGGCACCATAGTTCAGTACAGCTGTAAAGAAGGCTATGATTTGTTGGGATCACAATATATAGTATGCCTTGCTGAAAACGGATGGAATTATAGTGTCCCAACTTGTAAAAGTAGGTACAGAAATAGAAATTAATAAGTTAAAACAATGTGTCATACACCTGATAGATTCATGTAAAAGTAGGTACAGAAATAGAAATTAATAAGTTAAAACAATTTGTCATACACCTGATAGATTCATGTAAAAGTAGGTACAGAAATAGAAATTAATAAGTTAAAACAATTTGTCATACACCTGATAGATTCATGTAAAAGTAGGTACAGCAAGAGAAATTAATAAGTTAAAACAATGTGTCATACACCTGATAGATTCATGAGGTTGTAACCTTTTTTATTAATTAAAATAGAAAGGGATTCCAATGATTTTAAAATGGCAGTCAAAATTTTTTTAAACAACAAAAATAAACACATTTCTACATTGTGCACTGTAGTAAGAGCTTTCATTTTAATTATTTGAATTAGTTATTCTGTTAATTTAAATAACTTACTGTAAATCTACTCCTGAAAGTCTGAATTTAAATTTGTACTTTTTAAAAAATTTCCCAATATAACATTTCCTAATGAACCAATTTGTTTATCTTTATCCAGAACTAACCTGCACACTTCCACCAGTAAAAAATGCATACTACTCTTTATTTCAACCCCTGAAATTTAATGTAACTGTAACACTTTTTTGCTATGGTGGATATCATTTTGCAAGTACAAACACAACCTCCACTGAGATTGAGTGTTATGCAAACAGATCTTTAAGCTACTTTGATGAGTGTGTCGGTAAGAGTAATAATATTATAGTTTTTGTATATAAGCATTTATTTGTAAATCAAATTGCATTAATTTGCTATTTCTGCCCTCAATATTTTTTTAATAAAAATTAAAAATCAGATGTTTAAAAGTTTTAAAATAATGCATGAAATATACCAATTTATGACATATTTTATTTGTTGAGCATATTTCAATAGCATTTTGAAACATGGACTTTATTGCATTTTTCAAGAAAAGAGGAAACAATGAAAAATAACCTTTTAATGCTGCTGATTTCCTCCACCATTAATTTTATTGTCAGCTAACTGTATCCTGTAAAAATGACAAGTGTTTTCATAAATTAGCATAGAATAAAATTTCACAAATTAACTGATTTCCACAAATGACTTCAGATTATCATGAAATATGAAAGATGACTTTAAAAATCAATTTACCTTCAATTAAAAAAATTTCTTTCCCTCGCCTCTGATATTCTCATCCAAGTGCATTATTTAACAGACAGCAAACCATTGTGTTTTAAAATACCTAGTATAACTAAACTATAATTTTAAAAATCCTTACAAATAATACAGATAATAATCAACAAAATCTCACTAAATAAATTAAAATTAAATCAATGTAAATATTTGTATTGGTGCATCAATTTTCTCTGATACATAATTTAATAAGTCTTGGTAAGTATAACTGTCACCACAGCTTTATAATTGCACATGACTAATGTATTAGTCTCACATTTCATCTCAAACATTTTCCAGATGTTGATGAATGTCTTGTATCTTCCCACAACTGCACAGAAGATAACATGAGTTGTCATAATTTCAATGGGTCATTTGACTGTAAATGCAATTTAGGTTATGAGAAAGATATAACCGGGTGCTTAGGTAAGTTTTCATGAAAAACAAAATTGTCTGCTTGAACATGATTTTTTTTTTTATAATTAGAGCCAATAGTTATAGCAGTAAAAAAAATTCCCATTTTGCTCAGAAACTTTGCATTGAACAGTGTTAAAACTCATCTTTTTTTCCTTCAAAAATGTTTTTACTTTTTAGCGTACTTTTTTAAACTACATTTCTATGTCTTGAAAGATAAATGACATATATATATATATACATCTACAAAATTTGCAAGGAGCATCCTTAACACCACATCAAAAACTCATCTAGGGTGCGCTCTTTGTACCTGTCACTCAAACTAACAGTCCAACATTCAATTAACAATATATAACTCCTTATTTACACCTTGGAATACAATAATAACAACCAAGTCACAAATTTGACAAGTCTGCCAATAATAGTATTACATTTGAGAGCAAACATCTTTTCATGCCCCTGATCAAATGCGAGAGCACAATAAGAATCTTTTTGTGGGGTGAGAGCTTGTGAGCTGTTTAAATAGGTTTAAAGAGATGATATATAATTCAGACATCATGAATATAGCAAATAAACAGTGGGTGCTCATTTGCATAAAACTATTATGAGATTGCTATTTATATCCCAATTTCATTATTGGACTATTTTCCTCACATACACTAGTATATCATTTCAAGATTATTTAGCACCAATGGGTGCTGGGTGGCAGAGTGGTCTAAACTGAGCAAATCTCATGTTGATGGTCAAGCCCAGTCAAGCAAAAACATCACAAGAACCCTGGGTGGATGGGACTCGTTAACCTTGGATGGCAACTCATCCAAGAGAAGGAAACGCTGAATTCAAACCTGAAGATGGAGTCCAGTAGGCAGATAACATTGGTAGAATAAAACATTCTGGCAATTCCTGCGACGCCACTGGTGCCAAGCTGTATCTTCCACATGATATTCCCTTGGGTTATCCAGCGGCGTGGAGAGAGGCGATCTGCTTTTGGGAACCAGCTTATAATCCTTGAAGAATAATCCCAGGCCTTTTGGATTTTGTCCTACGAAGTCTACACCATTGTCACATTGTGACGGACGGATGCCAACAATAAAAAAATTTAAAAATATAGCACCAGCTATGTATTTAGAATTTTAAGGACTCTTGAAATGTCCAATATGAAAATATGTCCAGAATTCTATTTCAGTAATTTACTACTTCAGTTTTATAGTTATGTTGAATTGGATGCAATAATAAAACAAAAACAAAAAAAAACTCTGTCAAAAACGACACCCCTCTATCCTCTATCTAAAGTAAAATATTGCCAATTGTGATGGACCTCATCTGGTTCTTTATTACATAAATGTATTTCATGTTATTGTCACGATTATGTCTCTTTTGCTAATATTTTTATGTACAGCGCAGTGAGTCTAGCCCTAGGCTGGGGTACCGCGCTATATAAAACAACTAATAATAATAATAATAATCTCTGCACCCCCTTACCTATGCACTTGGTCTGATGGGGACCCTGCCAGTGGTCCAACTTTATGCTCTAACACAAGAATTACACAGACACAAACATTTTAATAATTTACATCAAATTAAGATTAAATTAAGAGAAGATAAGATTCCTTTAGTGATCAATCAAATGGAAGTAGTTTTTGAGTACATTGTGCATATACATTTTCAGCATTAAACTTTTCTTTCAGATATAAATGAGTGTGGAAAGAACTTAAGCAATTGTGAAGAGAAGTGTACGAACACAAACGGATCTTACATCTGTTCATGTGACAAGCCTGGCTATGTTCTCTACACTAACAATGGAACCAACGGGTTTTACCTTCCTCATGGAGAAGATGGCACAAATCATCTGCACACTTACCATATCAACCATACTTGTGTCCGTAAGTTAAAAAAGACCATTGCCCTATTTCTGCTTTTACCACACAGGTTCATTGGTTTAGTCTAAATCAGGCCTGCACACCCAATTTGCGGTCCGTGAAGTTACAAAATATACTTTATTCTCCTTATTTTCTTAACATTTAAACTCCCCCCCTTTTTTCAATCATTTTCTTTTGGCCCGCTTAAGTCATGTCCTATTTTCTTTTGGCCCGCACAAGTTTTTTATAAAGTATTTCGGCCCACCTTACATTTTGAGTTGTGCAGGCTTGCTCTAAATGAAACAACTAAAGTTGCATAAATATGAATCCCAGCTATAGTAAATATCTGAGTTAAAATTTATCAGATTTTCATAATCCTGTACTTTTTTAATGCAGCTCACATCTACCATTATGTATTTACAGTAAAACCCTGCTCTTATGTGCCTCACTTTAATGTTCCCCATTATAATGCAAATTCAGAATTAAAATAGTCATTACATTGTTCACAATTTTTTTTATTCATTTGTGCCAAAGCAGCACCTATGATCATAAAAAAGGATTAAATATATATGTATATATAAAGTCTGAAGCAACTCATCTCAAACAACTGAATCATAAATTGACTTGTCCAACTTCACCATCCAATAGCTTAATAACCACTAGAGATTAAAAAATCTTGTTTAAAAACAAAAGCAGTTTTTTTTCACCACAGAATATTACAAAAACCCACTATAACCTGAACCCTCTATTAATGCAATCCAATTTTAACCACCCCTATTTATCATCTTAAAGTGGAGTTCCACTTTAAAAAAAATCACATTAAAATCCCCTCTACATCACTTTCATATACCTTATAAAAACATTTGAAATGCTTTTGCAAATAATGTCTTCCTCGCTATCATAATATGTATCTACAAGAAAATTTACAGCATTGGATGCCTCAGTGGCCCAACATTTGAGACCTTCCCAGTCAGCAGGGAAGTATGACAAGGCTACATTCTTGCACAATTTCTTTCTGTGCCATCTTGCTCAACAGCAGTAAGCATTCCACCAAGGGCTGTAATTAGCCAATTGATATCCACACAGGCCACATAAGCTGCTAAACATTTACCAGCACATGCCAAGACTAGTTTACGTAGGCTCTCATTCACTCACTAAAAATGGACTACATCAGCCTTTTAGTCAGCTCTCTTATGTGTGCATGGGGCTGGGACTGATCATCAGTCTGAAGAAGACAAACATTGTTGTGCAAAAGCAGCCATCCCCCTTACAACTAACACAAACTGGCAAAATACCTTGATCAAACACAATCTCCAGCACCCTCTCCAATGATGCTAGAATCTTTAAAAGCCATTGACATGGACGACCATGAATGTCACCATCTCACATGAATTATCAAACACTTCTACCAGTCATGAATGCTCAGTACACACTTTTATCGTGGTGAGACATGGGAACCTACTCAAGTCATGAAAGCGGGCACAAGATTCCATCAGAGATGTCTGCAGATTCAAAGAGTTCAAAAATTTTCAATGCAGAGCTAGCTAGAGGTGCTTTACTGGTCTTCTGTTTGTTCAGTGGGCTGGCAGTGGGTCTAAGATAGACTAAACAACTATGCAATTTCATTGGAGGCTCTGATGAAGACCATTTCACCCAGTGCTTCCTTCTTAAATGGAATAAAACAGGTTAAGGAAGTGCAAAATGCAAACTTTATTTACAGAAGAGCCACAGCAAGTCTAAAACAAATGACTTGACTACAAGGGCGTCATTTCAGGTTTTTTTCAAAGAAAAAGGGGGGGGGGGGGGGCAAAAACCAAAACTTGTTTGGCTTAAGTTGTTTATTACTGGAGGCGCTACAGTACATAGCAATTTAAATAAAACCTGCAAATTTGAGGAAAGGGGGGGGGGGGCAATGCCCCACCCTGCCCTACCCAAATGACATCCCTGATTGCCTATCTTACTTCAAAACATTATTATCGTTATGTTAATAAAATATCATAGATAATGATATCCATCTTCTTAACTGGATTGTCCAGATAATTTGTATTATAAATCATAGTAATAACATTTATTAACTTTGTTATTTTATCACAGCTTTTAATGCAGACGCCAAAGACTTTGAGGGGCATCAGTTATATTTGACACATTCAAATATAGTTACCCCAGCATATAATTTACTAAAATTTGCATGATTAACTTATAATATATGTATAACATGACATTCCAAATATTTTCTATGCTCATACAGCAGCAAATAGTTTAACAAATAATGCTCATTGCCATTAAAAACAGGAGTTGAAATACATATGCAAATATTTCTAGTATTTTATTTGATCCATCATCTGTAACGTAGAACCAATTTCCTTAGAAGTATATCATATTCTGTAACTGAATTAAACACCTAACTATTTGTATAAGATCTAATATGCAGAGATAGATGAAATAAATAATGTATGAACCGATAGTATAGAACAAAAAATTGTATTCAGATACCTTTTAGCATTACACGCAATTATGAATTTTAACTATTATCAGTTTTTATTTAGGCTATAAGTTCTACTGGCTCATGTCAAGAGACCTGTTTACCCTCAAACTCTTAAAATTGTACACCATCATCACAAAATTGCTCAACACATTATCGAAATAGTATAAAATAAACATACAGTATATAATGTATACACCTCAAAATCGTACATTGTACGCCAAAATCGTAAGAGTAAACAGGTCTGTGTCAATTTCACATTCTGCACACTAAAATTTTGCAAGTGTTTTTACCTGTGGTGTGCTGCAGAATTATTTGAAAACTAGTTGAAAAAAAAAGCTGTGAAGTAATAATAATTTTTCATTTATACTATTTACTCAGCCAATGTCTGCTCAAGCCAACCTGTGAAACCAGATAATGGAAGAGTCTTGACTAAAAAGAACAGATTTCTTTATAACGAATTTGAAACAGTTGAAATAGTTTGCGATTTCGGCTATTATTTAAAAGGATCGGGACAAGCCACTTGTGATGTGTCTGGGAACTGGTTGTATGGAGGAGATAGCACGCCACCAACATGCCATAGTGAGTCTTTTTAATTAAGTGGTATTAGTATCAGCCATTTTCAGAAGCTAAGGCTAAAAAATTACTTACCAAATGAAGTTTTACTGATAAAAACTTTTAAAATGGCACTATTAGGAGCTTGGACAGCCATCTCAGCACCTCTTTCATGTCTCCCAATGGAAGTCCTTTTCTTGAAGTCTGTTTAATAGCAATGCTATCTTTAGCCTTCCTTTGTATTTATTCTTGGCTGCCCCTTTGATTTCATTTTCATTTTTTACTGTTATTTTATCACTAAATCTCATCCCAAACCCAACTCTCTTCTTCCATGGCAGTCTTAAGTACACATGTTAGGTCCTTGGCCCTATGAAAAAGCTCAAGCCACTGCTTCTGATCAAGATCAAGGTGTTGTTCCATTTTCTCAACATTTTTCTTACATTTTCTTTATTTTTTGTTGCCCTGAATCATAAACCTTTATCATCGTCAACAAACTTTCTCAACACCTACGAAATGTGTGTCATTCAAAAATCCAAGTTGAAGCATTTTGAGGGCCTCATTGACAGCTTGGACAAGTTTAATGCAAAACTTTCAGTAGTCCTAACACTCAAAAGCATGCATCACAACTATACACATTTGAAAAATGCAATATGACTTGACATAGTAATTCAGCAGGCGTTTGAACAGGCCTTCAGATTCACAATTGTATTGGTTGAAAAGTATAGACACAGCGGACAGCCTCTGAACACTTCAATGCCACCTTATATAAAGTGCTTTTCACATATTTCTCTTTAATTTATCCTCTATTAATGAATTCATTGGGACATTTTGCAATATAGATCTATAGTAAATAAATGTTTATTCAATTATGGGATCAACTATATCCACTGTGCTCCAACTTAAAATATCCAATACAGCCTCTCTGATGCATCCATGCACTGAAATTCAACTTGTACTCAAAAGCACCTACTGTTTATATTTCAGATATTAAGTTAATAACTTTTAAATTTGACAAGCTGGTTTCATTTTTTTTTTCAAAAAATAATAATATAAAGTCATGTTAAAAGTTCATCCTTTACACTCACTCCAGTGTTTGAGTGTCCAGTCCCAGATGAAGGAGAGCATGAGACCGACCGTTTTCCCTCCAACAGCACCATGGTAAAACCAGGGGAATCTCTAATCATTTCTTGTCAACTTGAGGATGAAAACAGGACAGTCATCAACAGGACGATGTTTTGTGCTCCTGTCATCAATGGCACCAGCTTCACTTTACAAGGAGACAGTTCTAAATGCCCGGGTAATTTTAACTTTTGTTTTTATTCTTCTCAAATGTCTCATTTTTAAAAAAAATTTGCGTAACCAAATAATCAACCCAACAAGAGGGCCAATAAAATGATTAATATCATTCCTATATGTCATTGAGAGAACATGTTTGAATTTTGTTCTTTGGCTGTGGATTAAGTAATGAAAAGAAGCATAATAAATGACAAATGTATTAGGGAATATATCAGATCAAATAAAAGCAAAAAACCAGGTCAGCAAAATCAAACAATACATGATAGAAAAATTACTCTTTTTAACCATTTCATAGAAAATTGTAATGGGATTACATTTCAGCTAACTAACTTGCTGCCAGCAGAATTAACATGGAAAAACCCATTATACATGACACATTATGAAGCCTTTATATAAGTGGCCTTATTGCAAAATTTTTGATCTTCTGTGACCTAAGGGTGAACATTTACAACACCTCAGTGTGCCTTAGTACACAATTTACAAAAGCTTTTCTAATTGACTATTAAAAATATTTCTGGCTAAGTATTTTTAGGTTTAATTGAAGCAATTTTGGCAGTTAAAAGAAATTTTATTTACTATTTCAATTCATTTTAAATAAAATGTTCAGCTTGATACTTCTTTTATTTCAATAACACTTTATTTTTCATGTGAAAAAAAGTTTCAGCAATAAAACATGTCAACTAATAAACCAATATTTTATTAATTTGTTCTAGATGTTGACTGTGGACAACCAGTATTTCATAATAGCTCAGGATATCATCATGTCAACATGACTGATACAACATATGGCAGCTCCTTTGAATTTGAATGTGACTCTGAAAATGGATTTCAAATTGTTGGGAACTCAGCATTGGGAAACACAACTGTAATGTGCCAAAGGAATGGTCGATGGGGTTTAGGAGATCTTACCTGTCGAGGTGAAAGGAACTATTTAGTGGACCCGTTCATTTTAGTGTCCCATTACACAGTCAGTTTGGATTAAGTATTCAATTAATTCTGAACAATAAATAAGTCCTATGTAGAGGAAAACAATTCTTCCTTATGATTTACTCCCTTTAAATATCTTAACTGCTTATCATAAAAGATACTTACATGGCGTAATGATAAATTTAAATAATTTAATTCAGTGTAATAGCTCTTGTTAATGTTTAGGATACTCTAATTATGAGCCAGCAGCCGACTTGAGTTTTAATTTATTTCATCTTTAAAAAAATAATTCTTATTTTCATTTTTATTATTAATGCTATCAAATGAATATTTTTCTATCTTCAGTGTCAAGTTGTGGTGATCCTGGTACTAAAGGGGGTACAAACCAAACTGTTGATAAGAGTTATGAGGTGGGTCAGACAGTAACATACAGTTGTATGAGAGGAGGCTTCACTATAAAGACTAATGCAGTTTTAGAGTGTCAGATAATAAATAAATCAGCCGTATGGAGTGGGGATCCACCACTTTGTGAAGGTAAACATGAAGCATTATCAAAATCATATTTAACTCCATCAATCATCTACAGATATGGGGAGAGGGTGGACATGTAAAAGATGAAATGTGGTTTCAATTTTGTGGTTCATTATTACTATACTAACCATTTAGAAATTTAAGACTGATAATAATATATGTTTAAAAATCATAATTATAATAGCTTTGACAACATTTAATAATAGATTTCTAAGATCAAATTGGATAATAATGATAAGAAGGCAGTAATGAAGTCAGTTAAAATATATTTGTTTTATTAACTCTTCTATCAAACTTGTCTTTCACTATTTATTTAACTTAAAATGTTATTATGATATATGTAATTGAAAAGGATTCATGCTAATAATCGGAACTGCAGAGCATTAAAAGTTTCTAACTTTGAATTTTTTAAAAAGATTTTTTGTACCATGGCAGATTATTTATGTAATTTCTTTCTTTATAAATTTATAGCCATGTTTAACAATATTAAATTAATTACCTAGAGCAGCACATAAAAGAGAACATTATTATATAGTTTCCATATAATTTTACTGTGCAGATAGCATTATTTATAAATTTTGCCTTGCAGACAATGAAAAACCAACTATTACCTGTCCACTATCTGTTGGCCCATTTCAACTGTATGAAACCTTGCATTACCCTCTACCAATTGTGAAGGACAACTCTGGTGGTGCATGCATGTCACTAGTGTCTGGTCCTCCTCCAGGTGTCTCAGTTGTGTCAGCGAACAGAATTATCAAGTATAGAGCCTATGACTTATTCAACAGCAACCAATTTCAAGAGTGTGAATTCAATATAACTTTAAAAGGTAGGTCTCAAGAATCATCACTCACCAAAAACAACTTATTCCGTAGCTGAGTTGTCTTTAATGGATTTTTTGTGTGCATTTCACTGAACTGATAGGTCAAATTACGAGACAAAATAAGAGCGAAGATACAAGTTCAAAGAAAACATGGTACAGGTTTATATTTTATTTTATTGTTTGAGCAATGTAAAACAAAATACCAAATAACAGGAAACATTCAAACTACAGACATTGCCATGAAGAAATTATCTCATTAGTTGTATAAATAATTGACATAATTTGACTGACTCATTTTCTATGACTTCTCTATGGCTAACAAGCAAACATATGCTGAGAAAACTATCATTATTCATGTATAGTTAAGCCTAGTCTACCATTGTAAATGATGTACAGTGTAAATAAACTCTTCAAGCTTGTTGTCTTGGCGTTGGTGTATTCATCAACCTGACCATAATGTATCTATCACTCAAGCACTTCAGTAACAACCAGACATCTAACAGCTTGACATACTGTGAACCACAAATATATGATAGAAAAAAACAAACTTAAAATTTGACAATCTGCTTTGGGGTCCAAATGGAATTGGAGGTAATTGTGCTTTCTTTGCTGAGCATTGTCTTTGGGCGTATAATTGTGTGATCCATGGACTTGAGAGAAGTTTAATCAAACATAAAGATTTTTTGCTTTTACTCTCCAACTGAGCACTTGCCACTGGATATTTTGTTAGTACTTTAGTTGATTTGGCAGTGCTTTTGTCTGACATTCATGGAACATGGCATCTGGTTTGTCCTTTTTATATGAAGATGTGAAGGCCAAGATAGCTCGCCTGTTGTAGGACTGTATCAGGAACTTTGTCCTGCCATTGTATGCCAAGAAGCTTGTGTGGACAGCATAGGTGGAGATGGTTTATTTGTCTAGCATATCTGCTGTAAATTGTCCATGTAAAGTCTCCTATCAAATCTCCTAGATAGTACAGTTGGGCTCTACACCTTCCACTTGGTGATAAGAATGAGACCCATTTGCTCATAGATGCTCCTTTGGGGACATTGGAATATATTTGATCTGTCATTTCTTTTGTTGATCTCATCATTTATATACTTTTCCACTTCTTGGAGACTTAAAATGTGTGGTTGTTTGTAAGTGTTTCCTGGAGCTGGTTGGTAAACAAGGCCTGGCTCTATTTTTAGCCCTTCTCTAACTTCACCTGAATATATCTATTTACCTTGTCTTTTTTTTTATTATTCAAAAGATTATTTAATTTCCATCCGATTTTAACTAAAAACTGGGTTAAGTTTTAAGTAAAAACTAACTCTTCATATCATTTAAAAATCTTCATCACTTGGAACAAAATTTTAACTTAAATAATTTTTCAGATCAAGAAAGTCCCCATATCGAGTGCCGTAAAGAAGGTTTCCACCTAGATCTTGGTTTCACATTATTTAATGGAAGTTATCTAATGAACTATTCAGCCAACCCTACCTTCACACCTCCCAGCATCAATGTTACAGTTGGAGAAACCTATACCATCAGGGCAAGAGTTGAGAAAGATAATGGCTTGTTCAAAGAGTGTGCCTTCTTGATATATGCTAAATGTAATTATCCTTGTTTTGAAATTGTTCGACATTTTGAATTTTATTCTTTCATGAAGAGTTATAGTACCGGCACCCACAAATTAAAAAATAGTTGTTTTTTATTTTAAAATACCTTGCCTTCCATTGTAACACTGAACATTAAAGAGCATTTGTTTTTATATTTCTTTTGTACATTTATCATCTTGCTGGCCTTAATTGTTTAAAGCTTAATTTTTTATAAATTTATATATTACCTTCATTTCTTAATGTTTTTAAAATTGAAATTTCAAGGAAAAAAAAGAAAAATTAAATGCATGCTTCAAATGATATGTTAAAGGTCTTATTGTTTATAAATATATTATTATTTTATTAAGTCTGCTAATCTATTATACATTAATAGTTTCATAACAAATGGCCCGAATGATTTTTGACATTTTTTAATCTTAATTTTGCTGCCATGTTCAAATAATTGAGACAAAAAAAATAACTGTCATTAAAAAAACAATAAAAGATTAATCAGTCAAAACAATTACAACATTATTTTACCACACAATTTATGCTTTTAAAATAAAGCTACATCTACATCTCACATGGACTTATTTAAAATTTATTTAATTCATGTTCCTCTTTGGTTCTTTTGTAGCAGATACTATTTGCAAAGAAGAAATGTTGCCGCTTCCAACAAATGGGTCTATCCAGCATTGTATTGGTAGTGACACCAATATGACATGTTCAGCTGTCTGTGATGATGGTTACATGTATCAGGATAAAAGCTCTGAGAAGTTATATAATTGTACAAACGGCAGTTGGTCAATAAATGCTCCAATACAACCTTGCTTAAGTAAGAGAGATTTTGCTCAAAGTATTTTATTTTTAAACTAAAATATTCAAACTGAATTAATGATATTGTTTCTGTTAACATTAGATTTTCCTTATTAAAAACTTTCTTTCCAGTATTTAATTTTTCCCATTAAACACATTAACTTCCCCAATTGCAGAGAAAAATATATGCCAAAAAATGTACTTTGTTTTCCTTATAATCCACTTAATATATAGTATTTTGGTCAATGATATTATGTTATTTTAATAAGAAACTTTATTTCAGAATTGATGAACCCTCTATTCAAATATGAAGCAAGTATTACTTATAGTACGAATGGGACAAAGCTAAATAGTGGCTTTGATTCAAATGTATGTCGATCATCTCACAAGTCTTATCTGCATAATTTGGTCTCAGGAATCTCTGTTTGTGGTTTAAAAAATTTTGAAGTTGATTCGATTAATACAATTGAAGCTTCTCCAAATTCAGTAAGTGATTTCAATAACTTGTTATTTTTTTTTTTAATTTATTTTTTATTTCTTACAAAATTCTTATACAAACAATGTAGGCAAATGAATTAAAAAAATATCTCATTAAATTTTTATTCGAATCTGTCCTTTCCATCAAATTTAATTCTATAACTACTGTGATTTTTTTCTTCATTTAAAAAAATCACAAATTATGTCTATTAAAGGCATGATGTTACGAAGCAAGAAGAAATAAGATTCTCCATAATCATAAAGTTTAAAAAATGAGTTGCTGTTGATTTAATTAAGTGACATGTAAAATATTTCAGGAAAGCACAACTCTTGTTCTGCATGTTCTTACAAATGGGGAATCAGAAAGTTTGCTAAAAAACTGCAGCACAGAACTTGAGCATGTCACATTGTTTGGTCCCACTTACCCTAACACAACAAGTGGTACTTGCCTATCACCTTGGAGAGCATCAAAAATTTATGTAGTTCCTAAGAACTATTCTTGCAGTAGCAATGTGTTGCTTATCAATGAAACAGTGTGCTGTGAGTATTCTTCAGCATTTTGAACTTAAAATTAAGTATGGTTTCTTGTACAATTAGGCCCATCTACTTATGAAAGTAAAAACTGTACTCTTGATAACCTTGTTGTATGTAAACATGTAAATTTTGAGTAAATCTGATTAACCTAAAGTTTAAGAAAATGTTTGACATATCTTAATAAGAATTTATATCTTGGGCTTAGGTATACAGGCCAATGTGAGGTCATAAGTCATAACGGCTATCAAATTTTGTTTTCAAATATATATTTGATACCAAACAGGCATATATGACAAGCTCACTGGTAGTATTTTTGTTTGCAAGATACTTCCAACACTGGATAAAGCTGCTGTACTTGAATATTTCTTAAAACCTCTCGGCTTTTTTGCTCTTTGCCTAATATCAGACAAGCTTAAAAAATCTTTAGCCTGCATTAGCACCTTCATAGTTATTATTTGAGCTGATCGGCACAAGGTATTGGCAACTCTGGCAGTTGTCCAGGGCACCATGTGCTTGGGGCACCATCAACGATCTTCCTAAATAGGAAATAACATTTCATGTAGGCACAATGGAAGAAAAATAATGTTTAGTGCAAAATGTTTGTATGCCATACAACATAAATTGTATGCTTGTGCACAGGAAGTGGTGGCAAAAGTAGCTGCTAACAAAGACATCGGTTTCCTTTGTAGGGGCATAGAGTTTTTATCTCCTTGCCACTGCACCCATTGCTCGTGACAGTGACTTCGAATCGACAGCGGCGCTAGGTTGGGCAGCATATTGTTTATCATTTTTGGCGACTTCGGTCATTAGGCGGTGGCGGCAATTGGTGTTATTTTACCCGTGGCTAAGGAGTCGGCGACTATGAATTTCTTGCTCACTCTAATTTGGAATTGAATTTTAGGTTGGGCAGAACAATGCTTATTCAGCACCTTAGTGCGAATAAACGTGATGCAATCCCTCAATTTTCTAAGTTTATTTTAATAAATAGATTATAAAAAATATATTAAAATAAAATGATTATAATTGTGATATGTGTAATATTTTCCACTCTGTAGGTAATTTAAAAATCTCTCTTTGCAATAATTTAGTCATTTATTCACTACGTACAATTATGTGAGATAAGCTGAATTACCAGTAAAATAAGCCTGTTTGTCAGCTGGCGTCTCCCTTTTATTTATAAAATAGACCAGTCCCTCACAAAAATAAAGCTTCTTGTATTTTTTGTTTTATGCCATTTATAATGATATACCATAAATAGTTTGAAACATCACTTCGATGACAGACTAATGACGTTATTGATATGCCATAAATAGTTTGAAACATCAGTGCAATGACAGACTAATGGCATTATTGATATGCCATAACTAGTTTGAAACATCACTGCAATGACAGACTAATGACGTTATTGATATGCCATAACTAGTTTGAAACATCACTGCGATGACAGACTAATGACGTTATTGATATGCCATAACTAGTTTGAAACATCACTGCGATGACAGACTAATGAAGTTATTGATAAGAAGCTTCAGTAACAAGTGGAAAAAGAACGTGAACATTGTCTTAAAGTTTTAGCACGTTTAATATTTGAGCATTACTCAATATTTAGCTGAATGAAATTTGGCCACACACAACACAATGGGAATTTTGTTAAGTCTTGTTGAGCTACTTGGAAAATTTGATTTAACAATGAGTGAGCATCCACGTCAAGTTGTGTCTAAAAAAACTCACGTCGACTATTGTGGAAAAAATTACAGAATGAAATAATCAGTTTGTTAATAAATGCTGTTGAAGAAAACATTATTAACCGAGCTTAATCAGAAAATATTTGAGTTTTGTTTTATTAGACTGCACAACATTATATTAATCATGTGGATAGCGATTGTATCAGATTTTTTAGATGTAGAAGACATGTAGAAACTACAGGTTAAGGACTATCTGAAAATACAACTGATTGTTTGGAATGGAGCAAATAAGACCTACACAACTGCCGAGGACAGGGCTACGACAATGGTTCCAATATGAAGGGAACAAATAAAGGAGTGCAAGCACGGATTATGACGGAAAATCCATGGACATTTTATATGTTTTGTGGAAATCATTACCTAAACTTAGTGCTTGGTGACAGTGCGACAAGTTGCCTGGAATTAATTCCTTTTTTTATTTTTGTACTGTCCAGCGCACATATATTATGTTTTTCTGTCATGTTAACTGCCTCACTATAAAACCTTAAGTGAGACTAGATGGGAGTGCAGAAATGAATGTGTCGTAGCCATTAAATATGAAATTACGGGAATTTGAGAAAAATCTTCATGAACCGCTGAGGAAGCAGTTTCAAGTTTTTATCTATTTGCTGACCAAACTTATTTTCAAATATTAATTCTATGATACACTGACAAGAGATATTTGTTAAGATATTGGATGACCAGTATGAACATAACTAAAATTAACTTTACTTGCTGGTTGCTGGAAACATTAACAACTACAATTACACGCACATAACTAAAATTAACTTTACTTGCTGGTTCCTGGAAACATGAACAACTACAATTAAACGAATAAAATGAGACATATGAAGTCATATAACATTTAATTACATTATTTATTTCAGTGCCATGTGGCCCAGGCATGTTCTATAACAATGGTGCATGCAACCTATGTCCAGATGGAACATATCAAGATGAAATTGGCCAGACAACCTGCAAGTCATGTCCCAGTTCAGTTAAAAACTCCTATCTTCCACGGACGAGTGAAAATCACTGCTATAGTGAGTTACTTATAGTGAGATAAAACTCAAATCTTTTATTACTGAGATTGAGCTTTATTAATAAATTTTTTGTAGAAATTCAAACACAAATGGTATAAAAGAGGAACAAATTTTGTTAACTTTTAATAATTATTTTGTATCAGTAATGATAGGAGAGACTTTTATTGGTAGATTGTCCATCAAAAATCAATAATGTCTAGTTTAAACATCTCTTTGTTGATTGGGCTGAATCTGTCTATGGTTGGGCCGATGGCTGATCTGGCACAAAATTATATGGTGCAGAAGGTACTGGGAATGGATGGCAAACCCCAGGTACAAAGTTAACTTGGACTTTTCTGTCTTGTCATTTGTGCTCAGCAGCAACTGTTCTATTAGCCTCATGTTGCATTGAGCCCTTTCGTAGGGAGGACCGCCACGAGTTTCAATCCTTCGAGGAATGTTCCCACATGTCCGGGTCGCTTTCAATTTGTCTTTAAAATGTTTCTTCCGTTCCCAGTAAACCACAAGCCCTGCCTGAATTAACCATAAAATATTCTTTTGGGCAAGCAGTCATCAGATATTCACACAACCACCCGCCCAGTGAAATCTGAAGGTGCATTTACAAGGTGTGTATGCTGGGAAGACCTGCTAGTGCGAGTACCTAAGTGTCTGAGATCTTGTCCTGTCAGACCTGCTTGTGCGAGTACCTAAGTGTTTGGGATCTTGTCCTGCCAATGGATGTTGAGGATTTTTCAGAGGCTTATTTTGTGAAAGTGGTTTAGTGTCCTTGCATGGCGTTAATCGCCTGACCATGTTTCACATGCATATAGTAGCATTGGGAGCATAGCTGTCTTGTAAACCTTTATTTTGGTTTGGGTGCTGATGCATCTCCTTGTCAATACAAGCCGCAGAATTTTTCCAAAATGTTGCCCTTTCTCTTGCAATTGGAAGGTTCACAATATCATTGATGGTAATGCTTTGGGACAGACTGCTGCCAAGGTAAGAGGAGCTGTCAATAACTTTAAGCTTTTCACCATTGAATGTTGGGCTTGATGTAAGGTTTTCATGGGGCTGGTTGGTACAGGACCAAAATCTTCTTTGTGTCACTCTAAGACCAAAGTTTGTGATGAAGTTTGCAAAACTCAGCCTCAAAGGCCAGTTGTCGCGCAATATTTGAGAAAAACGGCATTGACTTTCTCAGTTTCTGACATTAGATCCTTCTCAAGATTGGAATTGAGATGGTTTAGATCAGGGGTGGCCAGACCTGTAGTAACTGAGAGCCATTTTTAAAATTAAAAAAATTGTTGAGAGCCGCATTGACTTGCCTCAGTTGAAGTGACACCTTCTTTGCTGAAAGCGGCATGTAGTGTCTGCTGCTGACACATTCCAGATTTTAACTCAGCAAGCTTGCTTTTTCTTAATTCAGATTGCAGTTGATACCGCGATGCAAACTCTTCATGACTTTTTTTATAGTGTCGCGTCAAATTGCTAGATTTGTAATTTGCTAGCAGTGTTTGGCAGATGAGGCAAATTGGCCTACCGTCTTTATCCATAAATGCAAGGTCCTATTCCCATTCTGGTAGAAAACTTCTATTTTCTTCTTTATATTTTCGTTTCCTACAACTTGTAGCCATATTTGATTTAAACTTTTAAATAATAAGTAGTAAACTTTAGTAGGACTAACAGTAATGGTCAATACTTTGAAATGTGGATTTTTACTGGAACCGGAACCAGAAATTTAACAGTTCACATCACCAACAAATCAGAAACCAATCGCTCCCTTCAACTTTTAAAATTTAAATCAATCCCAAATTATTTTTAACCCTTTGTTTCAGTCAAGATTTTTTTTTTTTTTAACTTTCATTTATTTTTTATATTATATATTTCAAATGAAAAGTTTTAATTTGTGAGCCGCAATGTCAACACAGAAGAGCCGCATGGCAAGCCGCGGTTTGGCCACCGTTGGTTTAGATGGATTCTAGCGAGTATCTTGTCTGCAATGGAGAGCAAAGATATGCAATGGTCATTATCTTGTCTGCAATGGAGAGCAAAGATATGCAATGGTCGTTGTCTGCAATAGAGAGCAAATATATGCAATGGTCGTTATCTTGTCTGCAATGGAGAGCAAAGATATGCAATGGTCGTTATCTTGTCTGCAATGGAGAGCAAAGATATGCAATGGTCGTTATCTTGTCTGCAATGGAGAGCAAAGATATGCAATGGTCGTTATCTTGTCTGCAATGGAGAGCAAAGATATGCAATGGTCGTTATTACAATATTGATGGCTCGCTTCATTTTTTTACAATGATTTTGTCCTTAACAGCTGGTGAACCTTTCAGTCAGTCCATATAGCCTTGTCACTCAACCATTTATCCTTCTAATGCCTGATCCAATTTCATGTTGTGATTATCTAGAAATGTGAATTTCAGAGCATCCACATAGTTTTTTTTTTAGTTTGGCCCTTCTTCTTTGTCGTGTTCAGATGTTTTGGGATCTTCTTCTCCTTGTGGTTGACTTCTGGGCTGTAAGTGAAGGTTGAGCTTAGTGATGGTGAGATGATGATCTATCCAACAGTCTGCACACATACACATTTGGTTACATGCACATCCTGACTGTAATTTCTTCTGATGATAGTCGATGTTAAGCTGGTGTCTAGAGCAAAGGATCATCCAGGATGTCCGGTTATGCATGTGAATTCAAAAGACTGTATTAGTTATTAGCATTTTGTGCTCAGAGCAAATTCTGATGCTTACAATTCCTTAATTGATATTTTAAACTAAACTTTTAATATTTGTTTAAATATTGAATTACAAATTAAAGTAAAATAATTTTATGTTGGCCAACTATGAACAGAATGATGTATGGTGTTTAGTACAAAAAATGCAAACTTTATTTTGAGTGCCTATTGAAAACAACATAATATAATGACATTGGCATTTATATATATATATATATATATATATATATAATATATATATATATATATATATAATATATATATATATGTTCCTGATGAAATATAACTTTTTAACATATGGAATTTATATATTTAACATAAGCAGTCATAACAAAGTTACTTTCGTTTTTAATTTTTAAAAATTAATTTTATCACAGGCCTAAGATGTTGGTTTTGGTTATGTAATATATCAGGATAGCACCCCCAAAAGATTAAATACTTTTAAATTGTTGTTCAATGTGACACATTTTGCCTATGATGCCAATGCTTTTAGTAGCAAAGGAAGCAATGGGAAGATAATAATCCTAGTTTGTCCACTAATTGGTTATTTTCTGATCAACATAATTTGTGCATTTGCACACCTTGTACTCATAGGAACAAAGTCAAATATTATTGCTCTCTCACATAAAACATGCTGCATCCATTCATTGCCTCTGAATACAAATGTTAAATTCATATTTGTTTGTTATTTCCCGTATTTAGATTAATAGTTAATCTGCATGATTAATATCCTTCCCATTTTTAAATAAAGCCCTATATGTGCATACAATCTTAAAGTTTTGTAATGTCAACATAAAACTGGTGTTTTTACTACGTATTATGAGATCATTTAAAGATTAAAAAAATTTTAACATAGAACTCTGCCCTGCTGGATTTTCAAGTTCAAGTGGTTACTTGAAAGATGATTGCCGGCAATGTAGTGAAGACCATTATAGCTTAGACAACCGCACCCTCTGTCACCAATGCCCAAACAATGGATCAACTAAAGGAGTCTCCGGTGCCCGCTCTATTTTAGACTGTTCAGGTAAATTCTTGTTTTCATTTTTTTACAACTCTAAAATTGTTAAGAATTTCCCTAATTGTTTTGTTTTAAAGACTAAGATGCTACTATGGATTTAAAGAATATTTTAAAAAAACATGAAATTTAAAAAAAAAACAGGACTTTTTTTCCTAATTTTTAATTATTTTCATTCATATTGTCTTTTATTTTTTAATTTGTCTTTAACTTTAAGAAAATAAATGTCTCGTGGCATTGCCAGTGTGCATCTTTCATTTTTTTCTAATACCATAAAGATTAGGTAAGAACAATTGCCAAATATTGTAAAGAAAATATTATGGATAGCATATTTCTTTTAATAGAGTACCAATTTAGTGATCTAGCCAATAAATCTATGCTAAATGTAAATATATTTTTTAGGCATACTGTAGAAATGTTAGTTTAAATTATGAATGTAATGTCATAAAAATTGTTAGCAAACAGTTAAGGATTTAGGGAGTCAAAAAGACGACAAACAAAAAATGGATAAAATTTTAACTTTTAAGATTTAAGGTATAATAGTTTATTCTGTAAGAGGCTGTGCAGTTTTGTATTTCTCAAATAAAATCTATCAACAGCCCCTTGCCCAGTCGGTCATTATTCTGTCTCAGGATATGAACCATGCCAACCATGTCCTAAGAACTTCTTTAGTGATAAGAATGGTAGTAAATTATGCCAGGAATGTGGGAGTGGTTCTTACACAACATCTGAAAAATCAACTTCATCTTCAGCATGTATAAATGGATGTAAGCATTTTAATCTTATCCTATGATTTTTTCATAAGTAATTTCATTAAATTCATCAACAAAAGAATAAATTTTATTGTTATTATAGTTTGCTTAAAAATACAGTGTTAATGCCATTAGTTAAAAATACTGTGTAAAAGCCATCAGTTTATCCAAAACTAAACTTATACACCTACAAGTAATTAAAAAAAAATTTTTGCTAAGGATTACACTAAAGATGTAAAACGCAAATTAAAGGCTGTAGCTCTTACTTACTCTAGGTTTAGGGGAAATCCCAAAATCAATTCTGGGTAACAATCTAATTTTAGTTTATTTGAGTTAGAAAATAAACTATTTTAACATCATTTTAGACAAAAATGTTAAACCATGGCATTTAGACATTGTTTACTTTGTTTAGCATAATTTGCATCATCCTCATTTGTAACCATTAGCCTTTGTCCTTACACCATGGTAAAGAATTTTCACACTCCACGACTGAGCGTAGTTTGCAAATTGAGCATCTATCTCTCTGTTGAAAATTAACACCTTATGTCAGAAAAGAACTTGTATGCAGTGCATCTAGATTTTGTAGGAACGATAGGGCAATATTGAAAAGAATAATTTAAAATTTTAATTTTCTAGCTCTGTAGTAATTTATCTGCTACACAACTCCCTGACTATATATGTTATTAATAAAATTGCAGGAAACAAAGATAAAATCAACAATAGTATAGATTGATAACAGAATGACATATTTTGTGACTTCTTCTAATAATCTTAACTAAGTTGTTCAGTTGAATGCGTTGAATTTCTGAAGTTTATATATGGTATCATGCATTATTTAACATATGTTACTTGAACTCGTCACTTTAGGATTTAACACTTCTAGTGTAATATGTGATCATAGAAAGTTTTTCTTTAATAAAGTTTATTATAAATAATATATTCATATTAGAAGGAAACTAATATCAAAGATTTCAGAATTTTTGTTGGATTGGTTTGAGTCTCCTACTTATTTTGAAAGTTAGATAAATCAGAGATTAAAGAGAACAAGCCCTATAATTATTTTGTAATGGAATCTGTGCACTTTGTATTTTCAACGAAAACTTTAAAACAAAAATTTTTCAGCCTTGAATTTATTCATTCAATTGTTCATTTCTAACAGCTGATTTATGCACAAACTTCTGCAACCCTACTGGGACAAACACCACTGGCAATGAATGTGTGATTGTTGACCATGAACCTGTATGCACATGTAAAATAGGTAGTGTAAAACATTTTTAAAATGTAATGCTCGTTCTAGAGAAAAAGCAAGGAATAAAATGTATTGGGAAAAGTGTGATGGGCCAGAAAGGGTACGGGAACCACTATCATGGATAATGGAATCAAGTCTTTAAGAATGGAATCAAAATCAAAACCCTGTATCTGATTTATAATTCCAAAGCTATATTTGGCATATATTTAAAATAATAATTTATAGCAAAAAAGATATCATTGCCTCTGATTGTAATTTAGTTTAAGAAATATTATATTTTATAAACTGCTTAAAAAAAATATGTGTTTTGAAAAACGTAAATCATCAATAACAGAAAAGATTTATTTCATCTATCTTTTTCTATTATACTTCATAATGAACAACAAAAACTTTGATCCCAGGTCAGCCTATAAGGGTTGCAATTGCTTATTCATATTGAAGAGGAATTCAATATAATTAATAATTAAATTAATTAATTTAATGGTAAACTTGTTATCCTGACTTATCTGGAAAACAATATGAGATTTAAAATGGAATGCAACACTAATCTTTGCCCAAGGCCTTAGAGTAAATATTAAATTAAAGTACAATTGTTAATGTCTAAAATAGTAAAACGTAATTAAAATCAAATTTTATAGGACAGCATATTATTGTTAGTTTCTTTAAAGATACCAATCGACAGCCACTGTCAAAATGCTAAAAATATTGAAAGACACTAATTTAAATGGAAATTTATTACTTTTTCATATTTTCATGAGCCAAGTTAGGAATTGCAACTTCATATAAATTTTATTTTTAAAATAATATTTAAAATTAAAAGTATAGTCATATCTTGTTTAGTTAAAAGTTAAATGGATATAAAAATCATCACAATCTTATAAGATGCATTGTGTTGTGAATAAAGTAATTTTTCTTCCTAAATATGAACTTCATCAAGTAGATATTGTGTATCTGTAGGCCTTTTCATCCTAGACACCAAGTTTTTTGGGTTTTTTTGGTGTTTTTGAGTGTAGGAGTGTGTATGTGGGGGGAGGGGGGGAGAATAAATTTCATCTCATCTAATCATACTATAAAACATATCCATGTTTCCTACTCTAGGTTACCATGGCAACAAATGTAATGAGTCATGTGATGTTTGCTCTTTAAATCCTTGCTACAATGGTGGTGAATGTACCAGACTAAGTGGACTAAATTTTACATGCAAATGCAGATCAGGTAATGCATGTATTATGGGTTTCTCCTGTTACGTCTTCCCTTTAGCCTATATATAAGGTATGATTGCTTAAAAAAAAACATTAAATGTTTTCAGGCTAGATAGACTAAGGAATAATTTACAAGTATAGTCACCCCCATTTAAGGTAAAATGTTTAAATCTTCAGTCTTTGAAGAGTGAGTATTGATGCTACTTACATGGTATGAGCTCACTAAATAATTAGTTGTGTAAATATCAGAAGAAATTATGCATGGGCGTGGGGCATTTCAAATACTTTTTTTTTTGGAAAATAAGCCAAGGCATAACAGTACGTTTTTGGCATACTAGCTAGGGACACAAAACAATGAAATAAATAAGTATGCATACAGACATTAATAAAACTGGCTGCCATTTGCATTTTTGGCATTCATGTCTGGAATTGTAGAGAAAAACTCAAAGTAAAAGTCAATGTTAAATTTGAACTGTAAAATAGATGTGATGATGCCAATCACTTTCAAAGTATTCTTTTAGAATTGAAAATAAATAAACCAGTCAACATTGCTGTGAGCTGAATTTTACATTATAAACTTTAAGGAAACCACTATCATTTTAATTTGTATTTCTATATGAAACACATTATAATAGCAATGAGCTGCTTCCTATAGTTTATTGAGGGTGGGGAGTGCTCATAGTGTTCCACCCCCACCCCCAAATGAATGGCAGCTAATTTATATTTTAATAATTTTTTCCAGATAAAGCATGCAGTTTCTACAGAGAGCCATTGCTTAAGTACTCAGAAAATAAAACAATTGTTGAAATTGATGATTATGTTTCAAAGGACACATGCATTGCGAAGTGTCTGAGGCTTGATACTTGCCTTGCATATATGTACATAAATTCAACAGAACCTACCTTTTGCTTGATGTACAAAGAATTGGTACTTAGTACAGAAAGTAACATTTATGATTCTTCAGTGAAAAATTGCACAGAAATCCCAAGTAAGTACTGTTTAAAGATCTCTAAAGAAGCCTTTTGTTAACTTAGATGAATGGTGGGAAAAAATAGTAAAGTACATACCACATCATGCTATAGAAAATATAAAATTTCCATCAATTAAATCTGTTCCTTTTGAATGAAAACAATCCATTTTTTTCTCTATTCTATATGTTTATAAATATATAACTGGTTGAATGTACGTTTTCTTATTTGTCTAAACATTGGCCTCAAATAATAAATGACGGGAATGTGTTAAGAAGAGTAGTGCAGATAAGAATACAGTTTTTATTAACTTATAAAGTTTCATTACAGTCTAAAAGGCTACATTAGGTCAAGCTTAGGGGGGGTGAGCGCAAAATAATGGACTTGGCACCAACAGTTCCTCTCTAACCTATTAATGTAGGGCCTCTATGCATAGTTAATAAACCTTTCAGTGAATTTAATTTTCAGTATTAAGAAAAAAAATAAGTAAGCTAATGTAAAGATTAATCCTCACACATTTAAATGTAATGCTTTATATGAAAACATGCACCAAAGCAAACAATCATTAGCATAAATATACCAATAATGCAATATGTTTTTAATAACAATATTTCAGCCTTTATATCATCAAGAAAAAACTATTATGATTAGTTTCAAAAGCCTTCCTAGATTCTAGTTTTTATCTTTTAGAAAATATATGTCAAATATAACAGTAACCGCTGAAACAAATACACATGTTTGCATAATATATTTATTACTCATTACACACATCTTGCGTTAAATTGATTAAAGTAAGCACTTTTTAAAAAAAAAGCCTTGTTTTATTTCTTTGCTAAAAATGTTTTATTATTAACTCATCATCAAGAGTCTTCTAATACTTCTATTCAGACCAAGAGTGGGCAACCTGCTCAAACATTTAATGCGGCCCAAAAGATTTTCCGAGAATCAGATTAATGTTTTTTTAAAATATATAAATGTAGAATGATTTTATGTAAAAACAGTGTATTATTGTCAAATTAAAAATAATCACAAACTTTTTCTCCAATTTATTCACTGCTTATTTGGAAACTGAACTCCAAATGAATTTTTGAAACCCATAATGACATATATACTAAATTAGCATGCAGCCTATCAAAGAAAAAATAATAACCATGCAGCCCTCTGAACAAATGTTTTGCCCACCCCAGATAAACCCTATCATTTTCGAATTCTATGCCTCCATCCCTGCGGCACTACAGTCCATGTATGCCTTCATTTTAGTTTGGCTGCTGACACCTTGCTTGGTCCATACATTCTAAGACAATCTGCCATAACTTGCACTGGCTGTTGCAATACAAAGGTTGATCTCATAATCTATGGTGCCGCTTTGGGACAGTGTGCTGCCAAGGTATGAGGAGCCATTTACCACTTTGAAACATTTGGTTTAAAATACGCATTTCAAGGAGCTGGTTGTAAAGGACCTAAGTCTTTTTTGTGATAATGGTGAGACTGAAATTGGTGCAGGCACTGTGCGGGGCCGCCGGCATACAGAAAATCCCTACTGATGTCTGTCAGGACCTTGGATTTGGCATGTAGCTTATTGAGATTGAATAGCCTACCATCAATTAAATATCTGAGACCAATTACAACACTCCCCTGTCCTAAGGCATCAGTCAGCATGGAGGAAAACATTTGGCTGAAAAGTGATAGGGCCAGGACACAACCTTGTTTGATGCCATTTATCATGGGGAATGGTTTAGACGTCACACCATTTTCATGAACGCTAGCCAGCATACCATCATGGAATTGCTGTACCATTGAAATTAATTTTTTGCTGCATCCATATTTTTCCCATAATCGTCCACAGAACATCTCTACTAATTTTTGAAAGCCTTGATCAGGTCTACAAAGGTGAAGAAGAGGTCAAAATTCTGTTCCTTGCATTTTTCCTGTAGCTGCCTGGCTGCAAACACCACATCCATAGTTCCTCATTCTTTACAGAAACTAATTTTGACTTTTTGGAAGGAGACACTTCTCAAGACCCATATTAAGATGGTATTAAAATATTCTAGCAAGTATCTTGCCTGCAATCAAGAGCAATGATATGCCACGATGGTTGTCGCAAAAATTGACTAAAATGAAGGTTATTAAATGTCGGCTGTGCTCCTACGCTTCTCTATGCCTGTCAACAAAAATGTTGAACCACTTTCATGTAACAAGTCTCAGAAAAATCCTACATATCAAATGGCAGGACAAGGTCCCAGATATTGAGGTACTCGTGCAGACAGGTCTTCTCAGTTTCTTTACCACTTTAATGCAGTTGTGCAAATGACCCAAGACGGCTTGCCATAAAGAATATTCTATGGTGTGGTCGAGCATGGAAGGAAGCTTGCTGGTGGTCAGAAGACACCCTTAAAGCTTCACTGAAAGTGGTGTATATAGACACAGACAAATGGGAAGAAGTGACAAAGGACCGAGCATCAAGGCATTCGATTGTACACAAAGGCTCCATAAAACATGAAGCCAAAAGGACAGTGGCTGCAAAGAACAAAGGACATGCCAGAAAAGCTCAGGTTAACTCTGCACCAGAAGATGTCCCATTAATCTCTTGCACTTACTCCACAAGAACATTTTGTACCAAAATCGGCTTCATCGGCCTACAACCAAGTTAAAAATTAGCATATACAATGATTAAGGTGATCATATGTAGGGTTTTGGCCTGCCTCACCACTTCCTTCCACTCAGACCTTGCATATATTGTGATTACTGAAGTATGCCCTACTTCCAGTCAATGAGAACTTTTTCAAAAGTGTGGTTTCTAAATTTAATGGTTACATCCGTCTGTTCTTCTCTTAACACAGTCATGTATTTTGATTCTGGTTGTTAACTTCGAGTCCTGCTTGTAGGGATGTGTCTTCTAATTCAATAAAAGCTTTTGATATCTCTTTACCACTTTTACCTATGTTATCAGCATATGCAAGATACTGAAGGGGTTTGTTGTAGAGAGTTTTGAATTCTATGCACATCAATAAATCCCAGTTTAAACACTGCTGTCACATTGTACTAGGAAGCTGACGTAATTTTTTGTATCAATTTAAACCTTGAAATGAATATCATCCCCGTGCAATTAGAATTTTAGCCTTGAAACTGTCATCCGGTCTAGTTAATAACCATAATACTCAAAAGTAGTCTCAGTGCAATCACAACATGGGGAAGCACCGCTTTTAAGATGTCTGCAATTATTTTTCACTATAAAGCAGTGTTTCACAATTTTACTCAGTACTTATGTATTGCTTAAGATGTACACATTCATTTAAGTGCTCATAATAATCAATAAAGTGGTGATATACATTTTAGTCAGTTCATTAGATTTAATCCTTTTCATTTTACGATAAGCAGACTGATCTTCAAGTATTAATGATTAAACTTCTGCGCTTTTTAAGAAATTAAGCAACCTAGAAAAGGTAGAAATATTTCAACCTTGAACTTTTCTCTTGATTTAATTTATCCCTAATTTTAAGAGATTCATAACTATGAGTATGTTCACATCATAGTATGATTCCATAGTACTAATTATCTCATGTATTCTTGAAACGATAATGTTCCAAAGAATTGCCAGCTAGATTATTACCAGACTCACTATTTTCTTAGTTAGCTCTTTTACTTCTCCACTAGTGTTTACATCTTGTGCTGCATTGGATACTATAGCATTAAGTGATTCTGCATGCTGACCTTTCTAAAAAATTTAAATAGTATCAAATGCATCAAAATCTGAAGACTCTGTACACGTGGAATGCATTAACCTTAAAGTAAAATTTCTAACCTTCCCTTTCTAAATTCATCTCATAATATATGATAACTCCTCCTGTTTCAGTGTTCAATGG
Source organism: Omphiscola glabra (assembly GCA_964017045.1). NCBI lineage: Eukaryota > Metazoa > Mollusca > Gastropoda > Lymnaeidae > Omphiscola > Omphiscola glabra. Next base: position 18,318,025 of record OZ024795.1, read on the forward strand.
TTCATTGTGTGAGAATGACATTATAAATGATTGCAAGGAAGATACATGTACAAATAAAGATTTTTGTATGGATAAAATCAATGCAACAACATGTGTCTGTCCAGTTGGTGAGGGATACAATGAGAGGTAAGAGAGATGGCTCAATGTGGGCAAATATTGTTTCTTAAAATTTAGTTTTTACACTTTTTAATTTCTGTTATTTTGAAAGAAACATGCATACAAGTTGCGCACTTTATAAGAATTGCAAATAGTGCTCCCTCCTCAAGACTCACAACCGCACATTATATTATGAACTATGTTAATATTCTAATGACCCACCTGCTTTTACACCGCAGATTCATGTCACCAACTATTTCAGAAAAACAAAAGAAAATGTTATGCACCAAATATGCGTGCAATAATTTTTAAAAAAATAAGAATCTCATTTAGCGCAGTTATCGGGAACTTTATTTCGTGAAATGATATTTCCATTATCTTCCCATTGAAAAGCAGGAAACACTTCTTTTTGGGGGTTGGGGGTCGGGACCCAAAAATTTAATAGAATGTGATATCATTGGCAATGGGTCCAAGTGCCAAGTTTCAGCTTGATAAGTTGATGGGAAGTGGGTCAGTTAGCCATCCAAAGATTTTGCCATCAACAACATAAGTGAAGTTAATATAAAGGATTTTAAAATATCAATTTTTTACTCTTTACCATAGGCATATTATGCTTTTTAAAAGTACAGCTTTTGGGGTAAGGCGGCTTAAAGCAAACCTTTCAGGAACCATCTATAAGTCAGGAGGATTGACCATGTCAAATTTGCTTGTGATCCATTGTTTGTTTTTCTTGTGATCAATCGACCCATTTACAAGCAAAGAAACAAACAACCATAGTCAGACCGAGCTTTAAATAATAGATTAATTTTAAAGGTATACTAAATCTTATCCCTAAAGAAGCAAATGGGAGCTCTTCCAATTACTTTCTTTCAGGTATTTTTGTGTAGAAATTTAATCTTACAATGCTTGAAGAAGATTTCTTGTTTTACTGTGACTATATTTATAAAAGAAGAAAATCATTTATCCTGACCTTTTTTGTTCCCCCCAGACAACACAATGTTCATGCTCTGATTTTTTATAAAAATACACAAAATACTGAGTGACTTGAGTAGTAATGTAATTAATAGAGGAGTATTTGATTATAAATCTTAAATTTAAGAGAATAGAATTGTCTTTACAATTTTAAAAATTAGTGAATGAAGGTGTGTTGTATGTCTAATTAATTCTAGTCAGAAAAGAAATCATTACCTTCCTTGATTCGTGTGCTCAGGGTTTCCAAATTTTATCTATATTCTGCACCCATATGAATTGTTCCACTACAAAAGTTAAATTTTTTCATTTCAAATTTGGAAAATAAATGGACTTCTAATTGTTAAAAACTAAATTGCAAGGCCATTGTAGCCAAATCTTTCATAAAGCAAAACGTTGATGAAGAAATACGGAAAAAAAAATATAAACCTTGATATCATAACTCAAATGTCAATGGCTCCTGAGTTCTTGTAATCACTTTCCTCGCACCGCCTGAAATGCCATCTCACATCCTCTGATGGTGCACGGATGTACTTACATAGTAAATGACACTGGCTCATTCTTATTTATTTAATCAAACTTAAATTGATATTGTTTCTGTTAAACAAAACATTTATTCAAGTAACTTTCTGGCAGCGTTTTTAATTTTTTGAGTTATCTTCTTTTTATTATTATCTTTATTTTTTAAATATAACTAAACTCTCTGCTCATAAATATTGTCTACACAGTTTTGACTCAGTTTGCACTACCTTTTCTATTTGCTTTAAAAAAATCATTTCGTTTTCAAGAATGCTCATATTTCTTTTTGTTCTCTTAAAGTTGTCAAAAAATAGTAGACCCTTGTGAGACACACAATTGCTCTCATGGAGAATGTAAACCCTTTGGAAATGTTCGTGCCATCTGCCTATGTCATCCAGGGTACTCTGGAGAATTTTGTGAGGAAAACATAGGTAAATAATCCTTTTAATGAATAAAACAATATTACACTGCTCAGTACATTAATCGATTGGTCCCCCACCTCCGCTAAACATTTGGCGTGAACTTCTCAGAGTTTCCTCAGCCACTCCATGCCTCTGTATAAATGAAAAACACTGATAAGACATAGCGTAGGCCTCCTCTGTTGGGAACCACAGTAATAACCTATAACTGTATTAACCCATTCATTCACATTGGAAAATAAGAGATAACAAATTTTTGTTAATCCTGGTGATACAAATGGTATTTTTAAAGGTAAATTTTTTTCAGAGACGTAAGAAAAAAATAATATGCATACTGAGCTTTTTGACAGATTTATATAGTTAATGGAAACCTTTTGAATTTAAAATTAAGAGGGGATGTGAAATTTTATTTACTGTTCCACAAGTCTAGATGACCTGTAACTACTATTCTTGTCTATCTTACCTCATCCTGCCCAGCCCCAATTTTCACCTTCTCTCGCCTCCACTATTTACCCACCTGTACATTTCTCATCAACATTACCCTTTCTTAGATGAATTTCTTATGCCTTCTTACCACACCTACACAAATCTTACACAACTTTACTTTTCTTTGTATTGTTTTATCTTTGTTTTAATTTAAAAAAAATGAAAATTAAGGTTATGAATATTAGTGAAAAACACATATTTTTTAAAGAAAAGTAAGATATTTTTATTGTTTCTATGCTGAACACCAAATATGAATTTAGTAGTGACTGGAAACTCTAACAGTTTCCTGAGAACAGATATAAATTATAATTATTTTTCTAAATTTAAGATGTCGTTTCAAAGAATTTCTTTCTTATTTCATACAAAATCACCACTCTCACATTTAGGTAATTAACTTAAATTTTTTTTTTATATTTAATGTATCTAGCTAATAATATTATCATATATATTAAAGTGCACTGACTTATTCTTACTTTATCAGATTCAAATTGATGAAATATTGAAAAAACATCTTTTCAATTAACTTACTCCTGTGTTTTTACAAATTCCATTGGGTGCAGATACTGGGCATTTTATTTTGTGTGCCAAATGACGTGGAGTTTGCCTTATTCCTATATTCATAAATATTCACTTAATTCTTAGATGAATGTAAACTGAACCCATCTGGCTGTCTGTATAGTGGAACCTGCACAGATGATGAGAATAAATATTCATGTCATTGCAAGGAGGGGTTTAAGGGAGATAATTGTGAGCAAAAAGCACAGCTGTGTGAGGGAAACCGTTGCCAAGAAGATGATGGTGGTATCTGTACAGATGATTACTTTAATTTAACAGCCCATTGTATCTGTGGAGAAAATCAAACATCCAGTGAGTATCTTAAGATGTAAAAGAGAAATTTAAAGTGAAATAATATTGATAACAATTATTTCCTTACCTCTAATTAGTGGACAATTTAATTTTGTATTTCTTTACAGTACACTTACATATAAACTTCTTTTTGTTTTATTAAAGTATCAGGAGAGCAAGCTTGTGAAGTGAAACTTTTTTGTAGAAGTTCCCCTTGCCTGAATGGTGGTACTTGTCATAATGTACCCGGAGGTTTCCATTGTGAATGTCCTGAGAAATTTGAAGGTTCACTTTGTAAGATTGAAAAGGAGGATAACAGCTCAAATGATACATGTGCTACCGTGGAACCCTGTAAATCAACAATGGCTGAGTTTTTCTGTAACATTTGTAATGGTAAGATTCTGTGGTTTTTAACACTTTTTAAAAAAAAATTAAAAATATTTCTTTTTAAATTACATAATTATACGTTTAAGATAAGATAAAATTCTTTTGTTGATCCAAATAAATGGAAATGTGTTATGAGTCAACTTTACATATGAAGTAAATGAATATATATTCTTATTAAGATAACAATTAGAACAATTTAAATGATAGACATTGTAAGTATTCCTCAAGATATTAAATCAATCTTTACCAAAGTAAAATGAACAATTTTAAAATGATATGTATATTTCTTCACTGTCTTCAAAATTGTTTCTTCTCTACCATTAAAATTTAAAAACGTGATTTAATTACTTTAAGGGACAAATTGCACAGATAGTGCTGGTGATTGTCTGGTTAAATGCAGACAATTCAACAAACTCTTGCCAGAAGAGAGGTCCATATGTCAATGCATGTGCCCAGAAGTATTTGAGGTTAGTGAAATGTTTATGTTGTTATATATTAACAATACTCAATTCATGCACGATTTTACTTCGTCAGAGCTACCACTGCAGATTGCACAGGTCTTTAGGAAATGGAAAATCATATGATTTTCTCCCAAGGATATTGACAATCGTATGATTTTCTCCCATGGATATTGACAATTTTTATTATTTTTTAATACCGGATTTAAAAGCTGTAAATAATATTTTTTTTATAGAAAAACACACTTTTTAAATTAATGACACTGCAGGATTGTGAATGATAAAACTATCTTTGTGGTGTAGAAATTGAATTTTGATTTAACGACTGCACATATTTTAACAATATTGGCATCATAAATTGTTCAATACATGAAGATGGTATATAAAGCAATAACCAACTAAATGCTTTATGGCACATGGTTTAACTACCAGCAACCATATTTGGTTACCGTAAGAGCATAAAGCTTACTCATATGTTATTTTTATTATTATTGGTAGTTTTCTATAGCGTGGTACCCCAGCCTAGGCCTGGGCTCACCACGCTGTACATACAATTTAACAACAATAATCATGAACTTAAAAATTAACTTACATTAATTTCAAAAAAACTAAACAAAACAAATGTGTATTCACCCAACCATTCCATAACAATTTACATGTGAAGCCATGGACGGCACTCAGCAACATCGTTTAGTGGTCAGAGGGGGGTATATATATTGATTGATTGGATATTTATATATATATATTATTATCATTTTTAAACCATATATTCAATAAGTTTTGATGATTAAAAACATGTTGATTGTACACCAAATGTACAGATATAAAATTTGGTTTTATGACTTAAGTTGGGAATTGGTACAAATGGGCTGGCTCAAAATGTAACCCCCTCCCCTCGTTCCCATTAGAAAGATCTTGCTATCTAGTTTACTGTAAATGTTATGTTCATTGCATTACTGCCTGAAACTAAACAGAAAATATGACATTGTCTAAGCTCATGGGATTCAAAATCTTTCAAAAGATTTTATAGCTCAACTTAGTGACAATCGCATGCCTATATACATATGTCTGCTATAAATTTGTACTTAAATAATTTGATTTTGATGAGGAAATTTATGTTACTGTAACAAAGTTTTGACAGTGGATTATGTAAATTATTTAATAACTGTATTGACATTTTTTAAACGCATCAATACAGTGGTTTGAAAGTTTCTTCCTAAACCAACCACTATTTTAGATTTTGAAAATCTGGTTTACATAATTTGTAATTGAAGTAAATCATGTAATAATCCTCAACAGCTTCAAAATCTGAGTTTAACTTTGCTTGGATTTGAGATGACACCTCAGTAAATATTTAGTTAATCATTTCTCCATTATTTTGTTAAGAGAAATCCTGTGTATTTTCTACTTGTTGGCCTTGGATGAAATTAAAAGTTGTGTTGAAATTTTGTCTATTAGAATGACACATGTTTATCTGAGCCATGTCTACATGGAGGAAACTGTAGTCAGACAAATGACAGCTACAAATGTACATGCCCAGTAGGGTGGACTGGAGTCAACTGTCAGCTGTCTGAAGACTTTTGCAGTGAGAAGCCATGTAATAATTCTGCCACATGTTACAACTTTGTGGATCGCCCTTTCTGCCAGTAAGTGAAGATTGCTTATTTTTATCATTAAATTGGAAACTCTATGTTTGGCGGCTTCTCTAATCATCATGTTTGATATTCTTCACAAATTGATGAGGAAAAAGAAATTCTTCCACTTTTGTTATTATTTTTTTCTATTTATTGCTCCCACCACAACCTATCAATTATCTAGCCAACCACATAAGCCTTGTGAGGTTATCTTGTAAATCATTCTCAGTGCTTAAATAAAATACTAAGACAGTGATCTTAAAAAAAAAGAGTAAGTGATAAAATTGTCACTTTTGTTTTATAAAACTGCTTTAAATGTGTTTTAGAAGAAAATTGCTTTTTCGAGTAGTGACACAAATGAGAACCAAACATGGGGAAACCTGTAATTAATTCCATAGCCTATCCTTATATGTATCCTAACTATTGCCACTGTGCCGAAGCACCAGAGAAGAATAAGTTTTTTCTGGGAGAGATCTCTGTGCTGTGAGAGATGGGGTGGGGGGTGTCGGAAAGTGGACCCCTATTATGGCAATGATCTACATGAGGACCAAGCTCACTTACTAACCTATGGAGACTATAAAGAGAATAGTAAAAAAAAATTGAATGCATCCAAGTACTCACCATGTTGTCCACATCCCAAGCCCCCAGTCATCATCTGCAAAAGGCAAAAATTTGAAGAAAATCAAAAAAAGTATAATAATTAATATTCACCTGAGCAAAGTGGATAAATTCTTATGAGCTCACCAAATCAAAAAGTTTGAAAAGAACTTTATTATAATTTATATAAAAGCTGAATGCGTTATTGTCAACTTAAATGTAATGTGAAAGATTTGATAACAAGCAATAACAGAAAAATAATTCACTTCTTGTGTAATAAAGATAAATTAAGAGGTTATATTCAGATTCATTCTCAGGTAAAGGATTAAAAAAATGTATACATAATTGAAGTTTCTTCTCTACACAAGTAGTGGGTTCAAACAGTTTAACAGGCTTTGTTTCAATTTATAAAAATTATTTAATTTTGCTTAAGAAAACCAGATAAAAGCCTATCAATTATTTTGATTGATGGTTACCCCAAATATAAAATGAGTCAAGTTGTTAAAATTTTTGCATATCAATAAGGTGTCAAGGGGGAACATCTGGTGACTCATGCCAAGAGAAAGTAGATCTGTGTGACAAGTTCAACAATTTACTCTGTGTGAATGGACAGTGTACTGATCATGGTGGCAGAGTATATTGTGATTGTGGAAATGATGATGATGGTTAGTAGACAGATTTGTCATGCCACTCTCTCAGGCATGCAGTTTAAATTTAAGTGAAAAATGACATTCTTCTCTTCACAAAAGTAGTTCATAAATGTTATTAAAGGCTCTGTGATAACCTTTTATAAAAGAAAATAACAATGAATAATTAAACAATAAACCAGTTGGCATAATTGTCAATTTTTTTTTAGAAACATTTTCTAAATAGTTTTTTTTATTGTTCTTTACTGTTTTTAATGTTACTTAAAATTTGTGTAGTATAAAATGCTCTGTGTGTTGTATGTACATTAAAAGATTTTGAATGAAGTAGTTAAAGTAATGTTTTTTTTACTAACCCTTCGAAGTCAAACATTTATTAGGTCAAAAGTAGTATGAACAATTTACGGTGTCACTGTTCAGAGTTCTTAAATAGTTTTGGTGGCCTTTTTTCTTTGAAATGAGCTATACAGTCTTCAGAAAGCAAAAGTAAAAAATAAATTAATAAAAACTAACACACTTTAAAAAAAATCATTAACAGTTAATACCAGTACAGGGAAATCATGTGAACTCCTCAAGAACTTTTGTTCAGTGAATCGTTGTAACGGCTCCCAATGCACATTGACAAATACAAGCTTTGAATGTGATTGTGAAAATGGTAAGCACTATTCTATATTCTTGCAATGTTATCTTAGACAGACATTTGAGTGATGTTAGAATTATACTATGGAAAATCTCACCATTGGTTAACATTTCTAGTAGAATAAAATTTCTAATACAGAACGAAAATCAATTGTGAATATAATCTACATAGTGGGTCTTTTCATTGACTGTTTTTCTTTCCAACATTATGCATTTAGATGTTTCTTTTGGTAAGGACTCCCTTAATTTTATTTAGTTAAATATAGCAGTGCCCATAAATATTTAATGAAACGTGAATATATTGTCTCATATTTTTATTAATTCAAGGATTGAACTTTGAAAATATTATGTAGTTTGATGTATAATATATAATTATATATAAATTATGATTAATTGGTTTATAAAATTCTCATGCAGCAATTATGTGCTATAAAACTATCTGTGTAACATTAAGTTTCTTCTTCAAAATAATTTTTTAAAACATTGTTTGAGATCACTATAAAGGCCACCAGTCTTCATATGCCTTCCATGGTACCCACATTGTATGAGATAAACTGTTTAAAAAAATAAATTTCAATCTCATTTGTTTTCAGTCAACAGCATTGGTGGCTCATCCTGCAATGGAGTAGCTGATGTTTGCATGACATGTCCAACAGCATATCCCTGTATTCAATATACGGATACCAATGGATTTAGCAAGCCAGGATGTCTGTGTCCTCCTGAAAAGGTGCATGTTGGAAATGAGTGTTTAGGTAAATTTTAAAATGTACAGTCTGAAACATGGGGGACTTATTATTTGATTAACAATAGAGAGACAGGAAAATGGGACATTAGGTAGTATGTCTTATATAATTATGTCAAGCAGAAGGATTTTAAAAAATTGTATATCTTCATTTTATTTACTTACTCAGAATCGAACTTTATGTTTTATAATAATTTCCGCTAATACACGTATTTGTTTTGCAAATATACCACAAACACACCACACAAACACACCATACAAACACACCACACAAACACACCATGCAAACACACAGCACAAAGGCATCGCACAAACTCTAAATTACCTTTTCCACCAACTGCTTTACGGATCTCTGGTTGAGTCCCTAGATCGATCCCTTTAATAATTCTGGCCTGGTCATCTAGGGATCAACAACATTAAGAACGACACTCTTCGAGTAAAGGCCAAAACTTGTCATCAATAAATAGCATTCATTTAATACTCACTTTGTTCAACAACTCTTAAGTCATCTTCAACATGATGAAACTCAGTAATTCAAATGGCTGACACTCTTGACATGAGTTTATAACCTTACACTGAAAAAATGGACAGGAATGCTGTCCACTTGGTAACTTCAATGATTCTTAATACTCCTCTACAGGCACTGACTACACATTTGAAATAACTTGAACTAACTTCTGTCACTGAAGAGCCAACCCCAACCACCTATCATCTTGAGCTTTCACACCTTCTGTACACACTTGTTGATTATCCTTCTCCATTCAACCAATGACATTTCAACATAATAATGCAACTATGTCTCACAACTCACAGCATTCACATTAAACACAGTGATTCTCATCCCTTGACAACTACCCTCTACATGTCAAATCTTATTTGTGCTGATACCATTTGGGCTGATGCTGTGTAGTGTCATTATTTACTAAACTTAAGTACAAAATTCGTTTGACATAACTTTATTGCTATGATGAATGAAGCAATGTTCTTATAAAACAACCAAGATGCTGCAACTAAAGTATGATGGCCTGGCTTGATATGCTCTGTAAATTGTGCTTCGTGTTGTTTCTCTTGACATTCATTATTTTAAAGAAAAATTACAATTATATTGTAACCAACTTTTAAGATTTCGAACACATTTTGCAGCTTATGAATTTAGGTTTCTTTACAGCTGTCAGTGTAAACAATGCTTTCAAAAATATTTTTGTTTTTCCTTTATCCAGAGGTAGACAAAGACTATGACCTTGTCTTCTTGGAAGAGTTTTCCAAAAGTAATTCCTGGATCACATCAATGAGAGGATTTTATTTGAATAGCACATCTGGCCTCACAGTCAGCATGTGGGTTGCCGCAGCTAAATCAATGAACACATCTCAGTTTGTACTAGCTCTAGTGAGGTAGGTCAAATTATTTTACTCTTTTTTTAAAGGACATTAAGCTAAAAGATATATGTTAATTGCATTTTCCCATTTAATTTAAAGTTCATCATCTCTGGTGGTTTACATTAATATATTTTTTTAAAGAACCAGTCTGGTTTCTTCCATATCAGCAATGGGCAATAATTTTTCCTTGTGAGTGGAGATATCGTTTAATGAACATTATGATAGATGAAAATTGTAGTCTCACTTTTATAAAAAAAAAAAACACATAAAGCTTGGAATAAATGATGTCATTCACTTACAATTTGCAACATCTCTTGGAAATTTTAAGACAGGATCAATATTTTAAAGAAAACTACAGATAGGGAAGAAGCGAAAATTTGCTAATAAGTGGTTTGTACAAATATCTTAATAATAATATAGAAATCTTATAATCTCAAACCTGAGACCATAAGTCAATGGAAATATTACATTCATTTGTCTTGTTATTTCTCTCAATTCTTTACTGTTATGCTCAACATTTTTTGTACCAGCTTTGATGTAGGAAAAGTTTTAAAAATAAATTTGTCACAAATATTTATTGTTTCAGTTCTGAGGACCTGAATCAGGAGTCATTTTTGTCCATACACAGTGACCATGCTGAATTTTATGATGATAAAATAAATTATGACAGTTTTACAATTGATGAAGATGATGAATGGCATATCATAACCACTACCTGGTCAGTTGATGGAGATGTTGCCATTTATTTGGATTTTCGTCAACAGCTCACAAGCACCAAAATTAACAAATCGTATCCAAATAAAAGGTTAGCTCATTTGTATAGAGCATTTGTAAATGTCTCATCAAAAAATGTCATTATTATTTTGTAACAAAAAAAAACCCTAACTAACTGCTACATCTAGCAAAAGGTAACTTTCAATCTAACACATAGAAAACATATTATTGGTGATCAAAAATTGAAAAAAAACTAAAAAGCTAGACTATGCCCAAAACCTAAACAGATCAGCACACAAAGGATAAACTCAGTGGCATAGCTAGGGTTAGTGCAGATCAAGTTTTTTTTTGCGCCCCCCCCAATGCAGTTAGATGTAAATTCAACCCCTCAATAGATAGAAAGTAAATGCCAGCCTCTCTGCCACCTTTCTATGCTAGTACTAAACCACAAAGCACACCGTGTCAGTATAATATCTGAAGGACCCCTTGACATAATGTTATTCCAACAATGGAACACTAATCGATTATATGTTGTTAATCAGGAGCTTTATGAAAGTGTGTGCATATTGCCTGGGGATAAAAAGAGGGTGGGTGATCCCGTTTGAGAGATGAAATGTATGTCTCCAGTTTGACATACAGAATAAAAGTACATCATAATAGCACACAAAAGAAAATCATAAACAAATTTCTGACATTTTCATAGTGTGCAAATAAATCATATCTCAGGTGTCATTTCAGCATTTTGTGTTTCTCTGGCTGTGTGAAACTAATCATTTTCATCTAATTTTTGTATTTTTATTCATTTATGTTGTTTTCTCAGATTTACAGTAACATTTTATTTTAAAAATTTATTTTGTTAGTAATGAGTTTATTTTCAAAGATTCTAGAAGAAACCTGTTTATCATGGATGTTTATCATGGATGTTTATCATGGATGAAATGAAAAGAAGAGATTCCAGGGCATTTTTTTAATGCAATAAATATGATTGATCTAAAAAAAAAAAGCTTAAGGAAGAAAATATCTATGGGACCTGAAGTTTGGGGCATGATCAGTCCAGGCACATCCCCAGCTTTCATTTAAATAGCCAATTGAGTAGACATAAGCCAAATAAAGCAGCTATTTTTGTCAAGGAGGTAAAATCATCAACCACTAGAGTAAAAAAACAGTAGCCAACTTGGCATGGGATTAAAAATTTCAAAAAACAGATGTAGTGTCACCAATAAAATAAAAATGTAGGGATCCTTTAGTGGAAGTCGTTCTGAAAATGTATAGGGTGCAACAATAAGGTGGAAGGTTACAGTGGCATAGCTAGAGTTAGTGCCTCCCAGGGCGGACCAAGAATTTTACACCCCATTTCCTCAAAAGAACCTCTGCGGTTGACCGAAAATGGAGCCCATCAAGATATAGAAAAAAAAGTACCGCCCCATCCCCCCTCTCTATATGCCATTTGATGGTTAATATGAAGCAGCTTTTTTTTTAATGCATAAATATTCTGTGTTGTACACATAGGTTTAATAAAGCTAATTTTATTTTATTTCTCTCAACCATATATAATCATGAAACGTTTTTTGACCATTTAAATGTTATTTCACTTATTTCCCTCAGCTTTGTCACTGTTCAACTTGGCCAAGGTTTCTATGGCTACATCTCCTATGTTCAGATCTGGAAATCAACACTGACATTTCCAGAAATTCTTTCATTGTATTCCAATAAAACTGCAGCCCCCAGATCCACTGATCTTCTCTTAGGCTGGAGCTATTACTCATATAATGATTGGGTTCTAAGGTCCAAAACATCAACTGCAGGAGCCAGAGTTTCCATCTGTACAAATAGTTCCATCAGTATCCTGCGACCAGGAAAAGATGTCTGTAATAATGGGAATTTTGAGGGTGAGATAATTTGGTAAAATCTATATATATAAAAATGAATGTATGTCTGTTTGTCTCATATGCGCTCCCACACCATTCATGCGATTGCAACAAAACTTTGGTGAGTTGTTGGCCACCTACCTGGACATTTAACTGCATCATTAAAAAACTTTTCAAATATTTCGTTTTCGGCCGTTGGCCCTTCATTCGTTTTTTTTCTTATACGAGCTTTGTAAAAAATATTTCCGTCTGCGCTCCTACACCATTCATCTGAATGCGCTAAATCTTTGGTAAAATGTTGCAAGCCACCCACAAAGGTTTGGAAATATCTATAACCGTTTTAAAATATTCCGTTTTGAGCCAGGGGCCCCATGTTCGTTTTTTCTTATATGAGCTATATAAATATAATATATATATATAGACAAACCGAATGCGCTTCTACACCATTCATGCGATTGCGACAAAACATAGGAGAGTTGTATTCCATAAGCTTGCGCATTTTACTGGGTTATTATAACACTTTTAAAATATTTCGTTTTGGCCGTTGGCCCCAAAATCGTTTTTTTTTCTTATATGAGCTTTGTAAACAATAGATTTTGTCTGCGCTCCTACACCATTTATTCGAATACGCTAAAACTTTGACGAGATGTTGCGAGCATGCCCACAAAGGTTTCTAAATTATTACAACCGTTTTAAAATATTCCGTTTTGAGCCAGGGGCCCCATGTTCGTTTTTTCTGATAGGAGCTATATAAATATAATTTCAAACCGTATGCGCTCCTACACCATTCATGTGATTGCAACAAAACTTTTTTGAAAGGTTGTCCATAAGGTCGCGCATGTTAATGAGTAATTACAATACTTTTAAAATATTCCGTTTTCAGCCGTTGGCCCCAAATTCTTTTTTTTTCTTATATGAGCTTTGTACAAAATAATTTCGGTATGCGCTCCTATACCATTCATCTGAATGCGATAAAACTTTAGTTAGATGTTTTTCCCACGCCCGCAAAGCTTTTCCAATTATTACAACCGTTTAAAAAATTATGTTTTGAGCCAGGGGCCCCATGTTCTATTTTTCCAATATGAGCTATATAAATATAATTTCAAACCGCATGCGCTCCTACACCATTCATGCGATTGCAAAAAAACTTTGTTGAAAGGTTGTCCATAAGGTCGCTCATGTTAATGAGTAATTACAATACTTTTAAAATATTCAGTTTTCAGCCGTTGGTCCCAAATTCTTTTTTTTTCTTATATGAGCTTTGTACAAAATAATTTCTGTATGTGCTCTTATACCATTTCTCTGAATGCGATAAAACTTTAGTAAAATGTTTTTCCCACGTCCGCAAAGCTTTTCAAATTATTACAACCGTTTAAAATATTCTGTTTTGAGCCAAGGGCCCTATGTTTTATTTTTCCTATATGAGCTATACAAATAAAATTTCAAACAGAGCTAATGTGTGGATGGATAGATTTTTAATCAAATACAAATAGTGACATTAAATTGTGTGTGTGACATAATAAGTAGGTTTCTGAATTAATTACAACACTTTTAAAAGAATCCGTTTTTGGCCGTTGGCCCCAAAATCGTTATTTTTCTTATATGAGCTTTGTAAAAAATAATATCCGTATGCGTTCCTATACCATTTATCTGAATGCCTTACAACTTCAGTAATATGTTTTTCTTTTTTTAATTTTGTGATATAATAAGTAGGTTTCTGAAGTAATACAACAATTCTACAATATCCGTTTGTGGCCGGGGGCCTTAATTCATTTTCCACCCTTATATTATCTATATAATTATCGTATGCATTCCTATGCCATTCATCCGATTGCGATAAAAACTTTGGTGAATTGATATGCACGCTATCAACTCAACCGCCCTTGAACAAATGCCAACAGACATCAATTTGTAGCAAGAGCAGAGAAAACACGTTTTTGCATGTTTAGTGTAGAGAGCATTTTTGTTTTTATAAATAAGCTTGAATTTTGTGACGTATTTTAGAATCGGATATAGCTTTGTAAATGTGTTGTGATTTTGAATAGCAATGATGTAGTAATACATCTATTATATAAGAATGATCTATGCTGACCGTAACTCCAAAGAACCGATACGATTTAAATACGTTCCCATTTTTTAAAACAATCATAGTTATCTTCTATTATTTTAAGGAACTCGAATCAATGGTAATGCGGAAAATATATTATATATTCACTTTAATTTTAATAAAATTTTAAGTATTAATAATATAAATTACAAATAAATTTGGAGTAACAACTTAGGAACTATTTTAAACATTTTATATGTGGTTGAAAGTTATGAAAATTAATAAAACAAATTATGATCAAAGAATTACACTTTAATCACATTTATCGGGGAAATCAAAACATCTGTTGATTTTAGTGCATTTTTTAAATACGTTCCAAATATTGCGTAATAAAAGTAAAACTAATTTGTTCTAAATAATAACGCAAATGACGTCAGAACTCAAATTGTCTATTTATTCAATGCAAAAATTTATCTGATTTAATAACCGCGCGTAATAAAATTGATAATGTATTTCCCCCTTCCTAAAAGTAAAATTAATAAATATAATAGATTGCTTTTTAAATAACAATTTTTGCTTTTTATTTTTAACGTTTAATAAATTTTTACTTTTATTCTTTCCAAAAATTTACATTTATGAAATTTATAAATTAGTAAAAAAAAAAAAAAAAAAACTAACCTTTAAATATACTTTTAATTCGAAAATGCCATTTAATGCAATCAGTGCAGCGAAACTACATATCCAAATAGCATCCACTAATGCACTTATCACTCATTTAAATAAGAACAAAGCCTTTGAAATGCATAAAAATTGTTTTTGCGTAAGTAAGTGGATTACAATCCCGTGGATGATTTTATTAATTTATTTAAAACTCTGTTTGGGGGAGGGGGAAGGTGTAATTCAATAGTTTAATTTGCACATGGCAGCACACTATATGTCTCAAAATGAATTTGACAAATAGTTTGCCTTCTTAGGTACATATATATGGGGGTTAGGAAATAGGGTGTGTACAATTTTATATCTTTAAATCCAATGATATTACTGTTGTGAAAAATAGATGCTATATTCTCATTTTACGAATTAAGAAAAACAATGACGTTAACAAAACGTAAATACATTTACAAAAGTATATCCATGAATATCAAAACCCATTCATTTTACAAAGAATTACCAGTTTTGGACCGGGGCCCTATAGTAGTTTTTCTTTCTAATATGAGCTATTTAAATATAATTTCCGTATGAGTTTCTATACTATTCATCTGAATGCGATAAACTTTCAGTGAGTTGTTGTGTGCAGGCCCGCATTAGGTTTCTAAAGAAGTGCAAATATTTTACAATATTCCGCTTTGGGCCGGGGGCCTTAAATTCTTTTTTTTTTCTTATATGAGCTATGTAAATATAACGTCAAGCAGAGCTATTGCATAAGTGGGTGGAATTACATTAAATATAAACTGTGACATTTCATTTTGTATATGTGACTTAATAAATAGGTTTCTGATTTAGTACAAATATTTCACAATATTACTTTTGGGGCCGGGGGCCCTAAATTTGTTTATATGTAATAAATGAGCCATATAAATATAATTTCAAACATAGCTATTGCATGGGGGGATCAATCGCTATAAGTTTTGGGACTAAATTTGGAAAATCCATGCTTCCCACACGGACAGCTGCATGTGGTCTGCTGACACTTCTTAAAACCTTCTAATTAATTCGAATATGCACCAGACGGTTAAAAAAAGGTGGTTATTAGAAGAACTTTAAAAAAAATCATTAAAACACAGACACTTTATTTCGATGAGTGGCATTGCAACGCATGCCGGGTACTCGCTAGTAAAAGAATAATTAAGTCTTCAGAATTGAGAATTTATTCTAAAAATATTTTATTTGGATTTGTACGTTTTGATGCATTGTCTCCCTTGTTATAAACAGTCATTAATTTGCAATATTAGCCTATATTTAACATTTCCAAATTTCTTGTTGCTCAACATCTTTGCAGAGTTGAAAGAAATATACACACATATTTATATGTATATAATAGAGTTGTGTGGGAGAAGGTATGAGGGAATGTGTTCAAGCCATGTAAAGTAAATACATGATGGAACAAGATATGTTGAAGCTTGAACAAAAGACAGGACAATGACAATGACGTTTTGGCTAGAGGCCTTCTTCAGAAGAAAAGACAAAAGAAAAAACAAATAAATATAAATTGATAAATTATGTGTTAGAAGAATTTGATCTCAATGTATTCCTCTCAGTCCCTGTTTAGAAATCAAAACACTCTGTTAGTAACAGGAGTAAATTTGTTCAGAACCAAAATGTGCGTCCCACACAATTCACTAGTGCGTACAGTCAAACTAAAAGAATTCAAGTATTATTATTGTTATGTTTAATATTTTAAACAACAAAAAAGGAGAAGAGGAATGGAAGGAAATTGAGGACCAAATCAGTAGGAGAGTATTTGATTTTATATGGTGATACAGTGCCGGGTAAGAGATTATTTAATTGATTCCATATGGTGATATGGTGCAGGGTAAGATATTATTTAATTGATTCCATATGGTGCTGAAAATATGAATTAATTTGTTTTCATTCTTCACTCTCGCTGGTGTATTAGTCCAAGAAATTAGAGCTGTGATGGATACATCTGATTTGCCCATAAATTCACCTCTGTTGAAATGTAATGAGACTAGGAATGGCTTGTTTTGTCCAGTATCGGAAAGATAAAAATCTATGTGACCCTTTGGTTCACAGTCACCTTCGAGCCGACCCTTCTCACATTGGGATTAAGCCATGTTCATTAAACCAATGTAGGACTTTTCTCTAGGTACTGGAAACTGAACACATTGACTTCCCTAAGGGGACCTTTACCATCAAAGAGGCCATCACATGTATTTGACAAAATGTGATTTATTTGATTGTTTGCCAAAGATGCCACCACTGTTATTTTGGTGAGATGGAAAGAAGGCTGTCTGATAGATTCATTGAACATTTTACAACTTATTGAAAAGCAGATTTTGTTGAGCCTTCAAACCCCACTCCTGTATCTCTGAGAACCATTTAGAAACAGGAAAAAAAACTAAATAAATAACAGAGTCTCTTTCACTTTCAGATAGAACCGCACCAACTGTAAGCAAGGCCTGTCTCCCTGATGTACTGTTACACACAGACTACAGCCAACACCAAATCAGCTCTAGCCATTTAGGATATAATTTTACAGATGATTCTGGACTTAATAGTGAAGAACCCAAATGTTAGTTTTCAGAGAATTCTCTTACCATTTATTTCCAGGAATGGTCACTTTCATTTTTGTGTAATCACATCACAATTTAAGTGTTCAAATTAAACAAATTTAGAAAAGTTATTGTTTAGACCAGCGGTTCTCAATCTGTGGGTCGTGACCCCTTTGGGGGTCGAATGACCCTTTTCCAGGGGTCACCTAAGACCATTGGAAAATACAAATGCTCTATAGTAGAAACGAAAATAATTTTGTTGGTGGGGGTCACCACAACACGAGGAACTATATTAAAGGTTCGCAGCATTAGGAACGTTGAGAACCACTGGCTTAGAGTCACACTGTTGTGAAGTCTAAATTTAAAGTATATTATTAATGTCCTGGAAGCTGTTTTAAGTTTTCAAATAATAGTTGGTTAATTGTTTGAATTTTATCTGGACACATGCACACCCCTAGAGTATATTATTAAATTATTCTTACAGTGCAGTTTTTCTCACATGGAGCCTATGACATTGCTGTAGCTGCTATGGATACATCTGGCAACATTGGAGTCTGCATGACAAGGACATACATTACACGTACGATGCAGTGTTGATTGCTAAATAAATTATGCAGTCTGCTTTAAATATGTTTTCAATTTTGAGACTATTTTATATTTGACAGAAATTAACTCAGAAATTATTTGTTATCTCTAACTAATCAGTGCCATTAACTGTCACCTATAATATGTTAATACTGCCAATCAGTGCAATGAACTCTGACCTTTCTGCTATCTGTAGCCAATCAGTGCAATGAACTCTGACCTTTATGCTATCTTTAGCCAATCAGTGCAATGATACAGTTCCATCATATGTCAAGCAATGTCCTGAAGTCTTGTGCCCAGAAGGACAAAAACCTAGTGTTCCATCACCAAACTTTCTGACATGTGGACGTCTGGAGACATTCAATCTGGACAACATGTATGAGAGACCGGATATAATTGTTTGTGGTGGTAAGTAGAATTTTTGTGGTGGTAAGTAGAATTGTTTGTGGTGGTAAGTAGAATTGTTTGTGGTGGTAAGTAGAATTGTTTGTGGTGGTAAGTAGAATTGTTTGTGGTGGTAAGTGTCTGCTTTTATTATTTCTCTAAAGACTGCTGAAAGACAGTTGTAAAAATGATTTAGTCCTCATTTTGTGATTTTATTTCATAAGTTTCTCTTATGTGGTGAGCTTTTTATCCCACAGTTGTGTGGTTAGATAAAGTGAATCCAGTAACACATTTTAATAATTTGCTATAAGTTGTATTATTAAAATCCAGCTAGCTAGTGCACCAATGTTTTGTCTGACAACTGATTAGCTACTTATTAGCTACTGATTAGCTACTGATTAGCTACTGATAGCTACTGATTAGCTACTGATTAGCTACTGATAGCAACTGATTAGCTGCTGATAGCTACTGATAGCAACTGATTAGCTGCTGATAGCTACTGATTAGCTACTGATTAGCTACTTATTAGCTACTGATAGCAACTGATTAGCTGCTGATAGCTACTGATTAGCTACTGATTAGCTACTGATAGCAACTGATAGCTGCTAATAGCTACTGATTAGCTACTTATTAGCTACTGATAGCAACTGATTAGCTGCTGATAGCTACTGATTAGCTACTGATTAGCTACTTATTAGCTACTTATTAGCTACTGATAGCCACTGATTAGCTACTGATTAGCTACTTATTAGCTACTGATAGCCACTGATTAGCTACTGATTAGCTACTTATAGCTACCACATTCCTAACAATTTGAAATATACCAGATTAAAATAAAAATTCATGTTTCACAAGTTTTAGACCAGTGTCTACTTAATCTCTTTTTCTCTACTTTTTACACAGCAAGTTCCAGAAGCTTGATTACAGTCACAATTAACCTGAAGTATAAATTATTTTTATGTAACTCAAAAGTTAGTGAAGATCTTAAAAATGTCACAAGGTGGTCAGTTATAAACCTGCGCAAGACTTGGAGCTCTCTGTGTCCAAATGATCAATGTTCAAATGTTATATCTAGTGGAACTTGTAGTGGAACAGAAATGGCAGTAGATGTGGTTGTCAATAACCTGATGTAAGTTATTAACATCACACAAAATAACTCTTGTACCATAACTTCCTCATATTTCTATTTTATATGTAAAATTTTAGCATATCAATGTTTAAATGAGATGTAACTCTAGAAACAAATATTTAAATTAGAAATAAAATAAAAATAAATTTACAAGGGAAGGAGGAAAAGTTTGTCTCTATGTCTTTTAAACTCTCTAAACTTCTGACTTATTTTTTAATGTCCTTACCATTTGAGTTGGAGGTTATGTGTTTCCATTGTTTCTGTACAGTTTCCTTTAATTTTCCATTCTTACTGTCTCACATATTTATTCAGCATTTTTATAATAATGACTCGACTGGATGACTGTGCTGAGTCAATGCTATTTAGGCATCTTTAAAACGTTTTGATTAGTATAACATTACAATGTACCATGTTTTATCTGTTAGAGACTTGATGAACTCATCCATCAGCAGCAATCTTCCTCTTACCCCGTGGGAGTTATTTGAACAAAGTATTAGAGAGAAAAATTTATTTAATGATTCCGA
The DNA here is from genome assembly GCA_964017045.1 of Omphiscola glabra. NCBI lineage: Eukaryota > Metazoa > Mollusca > Gastropoda > Lymnaeidae > Omphiscola > Omphiscola glabra. The sequence continues at coordinate 18,338,322 of OZ024795.1, forward strand.
GGTAAAAAGCTCTATATTAATTTATATCCATACATCTTGTGAAAGTTTTTTTCTTTTAAAAGCATCAAAGAAACAAAAGAAACACAGAAACTTAAAAGGTCAACTAAGTTCAAAGAAGTTTATATGCTGAAACTGTTTCTTTTATTTCCATACCTGTTAGAAGTGATTCAACTCTGTTATGTCCTGTGTTGACTGAAACATAATTTTACAAAATAGATTTACAAGGTGGCAGCGGCAGTTCTACAGCCTGGAACAAAGGTGGCAGACAGATGGTCGTGCTCAGACAATGCTTCTCTCATTGAAAATCATTGCGGTAATTTCAATAATTATTTCTTATATAAAATTTTAATAATTATTTCTAATATGAAATTTCAATAATTATTTCTAATATAAAATTTCAATAATTATTTCTAATATGAAATTTCAATAATTATTTCTAATATAAAATTTCAATAATTATTTCTAATATAAAATTTCAATAAAAAAATGTTTGCTTTACTTTTAAAAAAAATATTTTATTTTAAGAGATTTTGTGTGTCATAAGTTAAAATTGATAAATGCTGAAGGAAGAAAAAAAAATCAGATTCTTTGTTTAAAGTAAGGCTAATAAAAGAAATTATGCTAAAACATCAGTTGTCTGAATGAATACTTTATCCTGTATTATGATGAGCACTTTTATAAAATATTGGAGCAGTTTTATCCTAAAGTTTAATCCTTTATTTTAAAGTTGAATGTGGACCAGGCTCAAAATATGACAGTAATACCAAGAGCTGTGTACTTTGTCCACTGAATGAGTACAGCAATCAGCCTGGGCTGACCTCTTGTACAAAGTGTGATGCTAATAAAGTCACTCTACAGCGAGGAAGCTCAAATACTTCAGACTGCAAAAGTGAGAAAACGTTTACAATTTTTTATACTCTTTGAAATAAAGAGACATTTTCAGCCATTCCCTACCACATACAGACAAAAATCACATTATCTTGTTCTTGTTTAAAAAATTGTTTTTGTCATTGTAAGAATATTTATGTATTTGTGCTGAAACCAAATTTGTACGTTGTCATCAAAAAAGCATTTCCATTTATTTTGATCAACAATGTAATCTTATCTGATTATTAGCAGTTCATTTAATAGACTTATGTTGTGCAATATTTTTCTTATGTTGTGCAATATTTTTTTTTTGAGTTTTATAAAAAATTGTTGAATTAATTTACACTTAACATATGGGAAAAATAATCAGACTTGCGTGTTAGGAATGTCATACTTAAGGCTCTGAACAAAATAAAATGGCTCTTTAATTGTACTTAACTTTAATGGTTTTATGGTCTGTGGGCCTGGCATCAGTCAGCCAAAATTACTACAATAATTAATTATTTTTTTGATGTCATTGAATTTTATTTTTGTTGATGATTCAACCACTTTTTTGTTACATAAATTGATAAAATTTGTGTTTATCTAATATTTCATGAGATTGACATATAATTTTCCAATTGTCTCTCTCATCTTATTTGATTTAGCTAAGTGCGGTAGAGGTCAGATGCTGAATTTAAAGACTGAAACTTGCTCTCCGTGTCCACCCAACTTTTTCCAGGACCAAGATGGCAAACACTACTGCCTGCCATGTCCTCCTTCTCATGGCACCAATGGGAAGAATGGTTCAATGCTACCAACTGACTGTAAAGGTATTTACTTGTATATTTAAGACTGTAAAGGTATATTTAAATTTACGCTCCATTAGAGGTCTATAATATAGATCTTTTTGCGTCTACTGGAAAAATCTAGTAATGCGTTGATGGAAAGTCTCTCTTTTCAAACCCCTCTTTAAATTAACCATCAAGCATTTTATTCTTGTTTTTCTCTCAGCTTTCTGTGAGCCAGGTACACAACTCAATGACACAGGTATTTGTGAACCTTGTCCAAGAGGAACATACAGAGTTGGTAACATGGAGGACCAGTGCACTAACTGCTCTAATGACTTGACCACTGTGTCCACAGGACATGATTCAGATAAGGCTTGTGTTATTCGTAAGTTTAAAACATTTCCCATTTTGACAAATTTTTATTTGCTAATACCTCCTGATACAAAATGTTTAAAATGTAAATGGGGCTAGTCCTTAAGTCCCCCTAAAAACTTAGACAATCGATGTCAGTCTTCTGATATTACATAACCTCAAAGGCTTTAAACATAATGTTTTATTTAATCTGTCAAAAATCAATCATGACCATTTTAAACATTAGCTTGATGCTGGGGCAGAATATCTCTGTGTGTGCACAGATGGCTAATCAGAACTATTCTGGCACGAAATGTTCTTGTGCAGAAAATGTAGATAATTGATGGGAGATCTCCAAAATATCTTTTCTGGCTCGGCTTTTGTGCTCTGCAGCAGCTGTTTTGTTTGCCTTATGTTGCATCGAGCCCTTTTGAATGGAGGAGTGCCAGGAGTCGAACCTGTGATGACTGATCTCATGTGTCCAGGTTAATGTGAAATGCTCTCAAAGATGCTTACATGGTTTTTAAAACATTTATTCTGTCCCCAAGCAAACTGTTAGCCCTGCTTGTGTTCACCATAATATATTCTTTCGCGAAACCGTTGTCTAACATTCTTACAAATTGTCTGTCCAGGGAAACTAGTACTTCATTAATATAGGTGTACAGGCTGGTGAGACCTGCTTGTGTCTGAGACCTTGTACTGCCATATAATGTTGAGAAAATTTCGGGGGGCTTGCCATGTGAAAGTGGTTTAGTTTCCTAGCATGGTGTTGATAGACTGTCTATTTTTCACAAACATATAGTAGTGTTGGGAGCACAGTTGCCTTGTAAACTTTTATTTTGGTTTGGATGCCTATGCCTCTCTTTGTCCATAAATTCTTAGACTTTTTTCCAAATTTTGCGCTGGCTTGATGGTTAGGCTTTGGGACAGGGTGCTGTCACGGTAACAGAAACTGTTTACCACTTTAAGCCTTTCACCTTTGACTTGAAAGTTTGGCTCGATGGATGGAGCTGCTGAGTCACTCAAGGGGGCTCCTGAACACAACTACAGCTCAATCAATAGCTGTTCTTTCCAATTAAAATTATACAATGAATTATAAATATAAAGCATGTATAAATATACCATATCCAAACAACCATAGTGGATAACAAACATCCTGTGGCTACAACACCATCCTTAAGATGGTATGAAGTCTAGATAAGTAAATCTCAAAATGGCCACCACGTGTCCCAGCTTGGAGACGTATGTCGAACATTGAGAAAATATAAAGTACAATGAATAAAAAAAATTCATTCTGATCACAATGATCATACATTGGTGTTTAACCAAAGAATGCGCATGGTAATACAATGCATTCAAATAGAAGAAATGAAATAGAAATGTTCATCCAATTCACTAGTTGTTAGAAAAACAGGCTTCAAAGGGCACAAATAAGTTAACTGTGATATCTTGTCTGTGGCAGTCTTAAAAGAAAGCTTTTAACATTCACCATGGTGTATATAGTGGTTTTACTATAATGGGTCATTGGCTAAATCACTATCATGTGCTATCTGAGACCAATGAACTAGTTCAATCCGCTGGTCAAAATGTAAGTGAGCGTTTCACGTGGGTTGAAAAGAAATCAATGAACAGAAGATTTGAATTTATTCGGCCACCCTTAATTAACCTGGTTTTGTCGGGTAGTTACAACCTTTTTCCATAGTGTGGCCGCTGTGCATGCTATAGCTTCATGGAGCCACAGGTGAGAGCTGAGCACCATGTGGGGACCAAAGATTTCAGCTACCCCAAAGGGGTACAACTGCTGCAAAATCATAGGCAGGGCGATCTACTTGGGGATAGGAAGCAGCCACTTCCAATCTGTATTAGGGGGAGAGGAATAAAAAATTCACACACACACGACACCACCCCACCCCACCCGCAACCCCCAGCATTTCTCCAGGTGACAAAATTGATATGGTAAAGGGGAAAAAAATCTCTGAATTTGATAATTTCACTTGCTGGAAAATTTGGAGAATTATTGGGCTCTTATTTTTCTTATCTTTATTGAATATTCCATATTTTCAATGATTGTCCCCGAGGAACCAGTAATACTTTGTGACATTTTTTTGTCCTTGGGAACCAGTTTGTTTTAACTGTAAATGTTTGCATTACTAAAATTCATAAGGAACTCTCAAATTAAATACCATGCCATGCCAACGGTGTTGCTTTCAGGTTTAAAAGGGGGGGGGGGGGGGGTAAGAGCAACAATATAGTTATTATCTTTTTTAAAAACATTAATATAAAATTTATAGACCTTTTTTATATTCCTTTGTAATTTAAGTCTTTTTACATCTAGTAAGAGTTGAAACTATTTGTGAAAGGTAATTATTATACTTGGGTTTTGTGATGGAAAGCTTTTTTGTATGGAGATATTTAAAAACTTTTTTTTATTAATGAAATAAATATATTAAATTAAAATTTGAATTTAAAAAATTTTCCCACACTAATCCCCAATTTAACATAATGAAAATAATAGTCCCTGCACCTTTCTAGCTAAAAAAAACAACAACTTTAAGCTGGGACAGAAGCATACCCCAAGGCAGGGGTTCCCAACCTCTGTTAAACGCATTCCTGGGAGACTGCTTTGGGTACGCAAGAATTATATCAATAATTGCTGAAAGTGGAAAAAAAAATATATATTTTGCACCCCTTCATTTAAAAGAATCTATTACCAATATAATTTTAATGAAAGGGTAGAGGAGAAAAAAAGTATTAGGAGCCGCTGCCCTAAGTGAAGCAACAAATTGAATGAATTTATTTTATGTTAAGGAAGTGGGGAGGGAGATGCATCTGGCCCTGGTATCATTATGCCCAAGTTTGGCACTGATAGATGCACTGGGCTAAGGCATAGCTAGGGTTAGTGCCGCCCTGAGCAAGCAGGACAAGATTTTTGCCACACCCTGCCACCATAAAAACTTTGCAGTTGGCAGAAAATGCTGTCCATCAATAAAAAGAAAGCAGGGACAATGGGGGTGAATGGTCCTTCCACACCACTGGCTGTGCTCACCCAAACATCTGAATTCCTCCCCATGGAAAAAATTATCTGAAACAAACACTGCAGAGCCAATGCATGCAGAAAGGGTCCATGGGGGTGGGTGTTTGACCTCCCCCACTCAAGGGTGGGGTAGAAGCCCCTGTTTAGAAATACTACCCCTCCATAAGTACCCTATACACTAAAAATATGTTTTTAGAAACTATACGCCTGTGCACTTTTATTAAGTTCTACACACAAAGATTTGAACAATGAAATTTTGATAGAGTTTTTCTAGTTTTGAAAGACTATATATATATATATATATATATATATATATATATATATATATATGAACAGAATTCCATGTTCTATGAAAATTGAAGCTGTATTGAAAAACGTATGTTATGAATGTTCTTAGTATATCTCTATTTTTATGTGTACTTGTCTATTGTTGTTATAGAATATATTGGCCTAAATATTTAAAATTTAAAAAATCAAACTGCCTGCATGCAAATTATCAAAGATGTTTGAAAATGTCATTGTTTTGTCTACCAAGTACATTTTCATAGGTTTTTGTATTTTGAGTTTACTTTTAAAATTCAAATTAAGAGATCTTTAGTTACATAATTTAGGTGAAAAAGTTGATGATTTGAAATTCATAATTATTGACTGAGTTCATCTATCTTAACTAAAAGAAACGGAAAGTTAAATATATTTCAGTTGTTTAAGATTTTCATTGTTTCTACCACTCCTCAGCAATCTGCCTACCAGGTCAATATGCAACTACATCAAATGATGGATGGGTTTGTCAGGCATGCGACTATGGCACATACCAACCTGAAAGTGCTTCATTGGGGTGTGAGAGCTGTGGTGCAAACTTTACAACTGCTAACACCGGATCAATCAATTCCAGCCACTGTCTCTGTGAGCTTTTAAAACATCCCTGTTAATGCATTGGAATCCCTGTATAATGAGAAAAATGAAAGAGTATATTAGAATTATAAAGGGGTGTTAGACAATGTGAAAATGAATGAAAGAAATTTCTGGAGTTATGCCATGACCATGAGTTATGCATGTTATAGTGGTGCTATATATACAGTAGTTCTTCCAGATAGAGGTTGTGGATTTTGTTAACATTGAAAAATTAAAAGGAGACATGAACAAATAATAGATAATTTAACTAACTAACATACTTAAGAAAATCAGCAGACCATCGAGCCAAGGCTCATAAGGTCTTCCCCAACACACCTCCACCGCCCCCAACTGGCATTCAACCACTCCCCCCGTGGTCTTTATTCCAGTCAGGCCGCGAAGCGGCATGCCGAGGGCTCCCCGCCCCTGAGACAGCCCCACCCACCCTTCCACTCGATTGACTATGCGAGTGAGGCCGCATCAGAGAAGGGACGCCTGGCCAGCCGGGTTGATGCTTACACAGCAACTGGGCCGGACTTCCTTGGGCTGGGGTGGATATAATTTACGTCTCTAAAGACCCCCCTTCCCACCCCGGGGGGACTCGTAGGTGTTAACAGACGCCCTCTAATAGGGTTTACGTGGTTTTCTGCGGCATGACTAATTCACACCGCAGCTGGGAAATGACAAAAAGAGAAGGTTGCCTAGGAGCAGTACCCTCACGTCTGCATATTTGGAATCATCGGCTAGGGTCGCCACACGCCTTCGCCTCATATCCATGCGGCAACTGTAATCATATCCCGACCTGTTTCTACGTTATTTTCGGCTGCACTTGGTAGGAAACCATGCAGTCGTGCTCTTTCTAACGCAGTTTCCGTGCGTTACCTTTGCCTTTCGGCGTGGGTCCCCTACACGGTGATCATGTCCCCCGGGTAACGTTTCAGGGGGTTCGTGGCAAACGCCTCTTTATCGACATGCCATTTATGGGATGGACATGCCGACTAGAGCCCCGGATAATTTAACTAAAAGTTTTGATAAGCTGATATTTAAAACATTGCAGGTTGCTTTTCTTTATTTTTTGTCTTTTAAATCATTGCACTGAAAGGTATACCTTTTCTAAACATCCATTTCATTAGAAAGAAATTCTAAAACCATATTTAAGTCATATGAAATCTTAAAAGATACTTGGTTGTTTTTGAATTAAACAGATTTAAAATATAATTTTTAAAAATGATTTTTAAAGGAATTATTTATTCTTAAAATGTAGACTTTGGATAAACCAATTAGCTTGAAATAAGATTGTGCTTTTAATTATTATTATTTTTATTTTGAGAAAAGTAAAGTATGATAGTAAATTAGTGCCATTGCAATTAAATTGTTTTAAAACTTATGTTATATGTGAAGGTTTTCATATTAAAAAGTATTTCTATTGTGCAATTTATATTCTGTTTTTAACATCTATCCACTCTTCTCAAAGCTCAGTCTTCATTATGAATTATAATGTAGAATTATATTATTATTAGAACCTAACAGCAACATTTTCTCAATCTATGTTTCTGTCCTAAAGACCTATGATAAATAAACACTAAAAAATATATAATAATTCAGTCATATTTACTAATTATAGGACTAAGCTACCTATTTTTACATTAACATTTGCAAGAAATCATACTAAGCTCTGTTAAAAAAAAAATCTTTTAATGCAAAATCTCTTTTACAGTTTATTGTTCAGCTGGCCATGAAGAATTTCCATCAATGTCCATGCAATGCAGACCTTGCCAGTGGGGCTTTTACCGCTCAGACAACTTAACTGAAAGGTTTAAGAACTGTTCAGCTTGTCCAGCCGGTTTTACAACTTCAGAGAATGGATCAACAAGTTTAGGAGATTGTGAGATACGTAAGTTTATGAGAGGTCTGATGCAGAGGGGACAGGATTGACTTTGGGTGGGCGATGACAGAAGTATTAAGAGATGCTGTTCTTGCAGAGAAGTGTGAAAAAAAAGCTAGCCATTTTACAAACAGTTTAGAAAAACTCATGTATTATTTTTAAAAATATGACCACAAGGCATACAAAATTTGGGCAAAAAGCTAGAAAAGATATAATGAATGACACCTTCAGATGGAAATATTATTTACTGTCTGCTATTATCTCATTTTTCTCACTTTTCCTTATGCTAACCTTTATTCTAACCACAATTTTAAGAAGATGTAAATAAATGTAATAATAAGCCAAAATTATATTTAAAAAAAAATATATATATTGATTATGCTGGAGAGATTATATTTGTTCTATTATTTACTTGTGAAATGGCATTTAAAATTTTTTAAAATATTTTTTAAATATTGAGTTTTTAATTCAATTTTTTTTATTTCTATTTTCAAAGTGGATCATTGAATTGAGTGCCTTCAGAACTAGTTTATGTCAATAAATAGAATTTTCATGAGTTTATGTAATAAATTATCTAATTTTCTTTAATTATGTATACAAATCACAACATGATTTTAAAAGTCAAGGAAAAATCGGCAGAAAGTTTTGCTACCATTTTTTTAAAAAACATTCACAAAATTTAAAAATTTACAGGAATTTGTCATGCTGGTAGTTATCGCAACTCCACCACAAATGATTGCATTAAATGCCCACTGGATCAATACCAGGATGAAGCTCTGCAGGATGACATGTGCAAACCTTGTCCGGAGAGTCACAAAACAAAGCAAGAAGGAACAAGTAGTAGAGATCAGTGCATATGTGAGCAGAACCATGTATTGAATCTTTGAGCTTCTTTTTTTCACACTAATAGTATTTTTACTAGAGTGGTAGCTTTCTTCCAACTTACCACCAGAACTTTTTCATGTTAAACACCACAGTAAAGTAAGCAATGTTCTGTTTTTTTGTCTGAGTTCCAACCCATGCAGGATAAAGTTAATGCTAATTTATATTTAGTGTTTCAATAATTTCATTAGCTGAGAGAATTTAGAATCTCATCAATGCATAGTAAGGTTGAAACAATAATCTTAATAATAAAGTTGCTTTTAAGAAATTTAATCATAGATCTGCAGATATAACTGTATAATTAGATATATTAGTCCTTTCTTCAATATTGAAAAACATATTTTTCCACTTTCTACAATGGGAAATAATTGTTAAAAAAATATGTTGCACTAAAATAATATTTGAGTTACCTTCCCAACAGTTGTGTGCCCTCCAGGCCGTGTGAACGCATCGGATAATGTGTGTGTGCCTTGTAGCAGAGGATCATACAAAGATGAGACCATGACTTTTATGACATTGTGTACAAACTGTAGTGTGAATAAAACTACAGATGTTATAGGAGCTACATCAGTCAGTTTTTGCTCCTTTGGTAAGTTGCAAAATTAAAGACAGTTTCTAATATAAATTATTCACTAAACCTTTAAATTTAATTGCTTTGTTGTTGTTTTTTGTTCAATAAGTTCTTAAAATGAGTATGTACAATGTTAGCAATATAAATTTCCATTATCAATAGAAAAATATTATCTTATTTTATTTACCTAGTTTTGTTTATTCTATCAACAGCCAAATGTGATGCAGGTTATATCATCTCTAATGATAATGCATCATGTCAGCGCTGTCCTCATGACACCTACCAGCCCATGGAGTCACCATTTTCTAATACAACATGTCGGAACTGTTCAGACAACAATGGAACCATTGCTGAAGCAAGCACCTCACCTTATGACTGCAAACGTAAGTAGCTTTGGTTATTTCCTTTCCAGTGCAAATATTCAATCGTTCCAAAAATTAAATCAGTCATTTGATTGCAAAAATATTTTTTAACAAAATATACTCTTGGATGAATTGATTTTAATTTATAATAAAATTTTGATAGCTGAAAAACTTTCCTTGAATCCTAACTCTTAATGTTATTTTTCTTCTGAACAATGGTTCTGATTTTGATAGGGTCTAAATCAGTTACATCTTTTCACTAAAAGTCATCTTAAGGTTCTGAATCAGTTACATCGTTTCACTAAAAGTCATCTTAAGGTTTGAAATCAGTTACAACTTTTCACTAAAAGTCATCTTAAGGTTCTAAATCAGTTACATCTTTTCACTAAAAGTCATCTTAAGGTTCGAAATCAGTTACAACTTTTCACTAAAAGTCATCTTAAGGTTCTAAATCAGTTACATCTTTTCACTAAAAGTCATCTTAAGGTTCTAAATCATTTACATCTTTTCACTAAAAGTCATCTTAATAATTTATTTGCCCATTTTCCGAATGTGATATATGTTGAAAATGAACTCAATAAAGAATATTTATTCCATTTTGCTCTCTCAGCTTACTGTGAACCTGGCAAAGGAATCACAACTGGAATCTGTGTGATATGTGATCGGGGTCACTGGAATAATGGCAACTTGACACTGAGGTTTGAAAGCTGTCAGCCCTGTCCAGTAAATTACACCACAGAGGTCCTGACTGGGGCAACATCTAGTGATAATTGCTCTTTGCGTAAGTCAAACATATCTTATTGTAAGTCAGCCATATCTATCTGATTGTAAGTCAAACATTTCTGATTGTAAGTCAAACAAATCTGATTGTAAGTCAAACATATCTGATTGTAAGTCAAACAAATCTGATTGTAAGTCAAACATATCTGATTGTAAGTCAAACAAATCTGATTGTAAGTCAAACAAATCTGATTGTAAGTCAAACATTTCTGATTGTAAGTCAAACATATCTTATTGTAAGTCAAACAAATCTGATTGTAAGTCAAACAAATCTGATTGTAAGTCAAACAAATCTGATTGTAAGTCAAACAAATCTGATTGTAAGTCAAACATATCTGATTGTAAGTCAAACATATCTGATTGTAAGTCAAACATATCATATTTTAAAGTATGTCCATTAAAGTTATATGTAAAAATAAGTTTAAAAATAGGTGATTTCTGATTTTGAAGCTTAAACATTCATCAACATTGTTTAGACTTAAATTTTCCAAGTTGTTCCTGACCCAACTCTGGATTCTTTGTCACTTTCCTTAGTACTTTATTTTCCATAGCAAGTTCCCTTTTGTTCTTTTCTTTTAATTCCACTCAGAATTTTGAATGTTCATAATTCTCTAGCCTGACTGTTAACATTGAGCACACAGTGAAATGAAATGTCTCATTAGGAAATGGCTCAGCGGGCCGTCGAGCTTAAGCTCCTTATGCCCTCCCTGGCGCTCCCCCACACCCACCAGGCGCCGGGTTTCCTCAACGTTGGGCCGTGGGGGGGCACGCCAGAGACCTCCCCGGGCGTGGACCGCCCCCACCAGCAACCGCTCGATCGGGTTTGCCGACGGAGATCCTCCCCATCTGGAGACATCTGGTCGACCAAAGACGCTGCGTTTAAAGCGTCCGCATTCCACTTTCCTAGAGGCCGGGATGGTAAATTAACGTCCTAATATCTCCCCCCACCCGTCCCGGGGAAGCATCGGACGCCCTCTAAGAGGGATTCTACAGTGGTTTTCCACCTTGCAACTAATTCGCGAAGTAGCTGGGACGAAACGTTTGCCTAGGAGCAGCTTTCTCAGGGCTGCGTATTTAGAATCATCGGCCAGAGACTTCCACCACAGCCTCTCGCATCATATCCCTTAACGGCAACTTGTAATCATGATCATGAGCACACAGTGATAAAACGTTATTATTATTTTCTGAATTTAAAAAATTTGGCTAAAATGAAATATTAAAAAACATAGAGTCAATGAAGTGTTGAGTAGAGCAAAGCATTTCCTAGTACTTTTGGGGACTAATATATATTATTAATTATTTCAATTTAGTTGTTTTTTTGTTTTTTTTTAAATGTGTGTGTTGTTTATTTAGTGAATCTTTGGTGTTAACTTGAAAGCTGATTCTTAAAAAATAGTTTGTTAATAACAAAGAAAAGTGTCCTCTGGAAAGTAAATTTGACAACTTAAAATTTTTAATAATGTTAATTTAATTTTTCTTCTCAGGTGCTTGCCCAGCAGGACAAAAAATAGTTGGAGATGATTGTGTACTTTGTCCCCAGGGCTCCTACCAACCAGAACCTTACCAAAATTATTGTAACACTTGTCGTATTGGTACAAACACAAGCAGTGCAGGTGCCCAACAATCTAATGAGTGTACAGGTAGGATCATATATTGTTAAGTGCCTTTATTTAAAACATAATAACTAGCGATTGCAAAAACAAACATTATTTCTTCAATAATTTATGTTATGTGTTTCTGTAAGCCTATAAAGAATAAGTGGCTGAAAGCATGTTTTGCTCATTACCGCAGCATTATGATAGTTGTAGAAGTAAATTTTTTTTTTTCCTCAATTTAATTAGGTTTACATATTAATGTAATTTGTTGAATTAATTGGTGTAAGTGTGCATATTAATAAAATTATATGTAATAATTGATAAAGGTGTGCACATAAATGTAGTGTGTTATATTGTCAGGTGTAAATGTATAATTCTTGTAGTTTAAACAATCACTGGTGGAGGTGTACACCAATGTACTTGACCATGCTGTCTTGCAGTGCATTGTCCAGCTGGCCAAGAGGGAACTGAAAACGACACCTGTGTCAAGTGTTCAGATGATGAGTACAAACCTGGGCCTAGCTATGGTGTTTGTGACAAGTGCTCAGGAGATTTCACTTCCACACCTGAAAACAGGACAGTTTGTGACAAAGGTTTGATACAGAAAAACTTGAAATCATTAAAGAAATCTTGTTCATAATTCTGGGATGTATGAAGGTGGAGTAAAGCATATCATTAAATTCAACTGCTTTTAAATAAATATTTTCATAAGTTTGATGAATGCTTAATTGAATTTAGATCAACTCTAGTGATACTCTATTGGGTCTAGTGATACTCTATTTAGTCTAGTGATACTCTATTGGGGTATTCGTTTTGATATTTATGACAGTAACAAGATTTTCAGCCCTATAAACTCATGGTACTATATATTTTTTAAAATTGTTCTTCTCAATTTATAAAAGGATCATATTGCTGTAGTTGGGTTTATATTTCCCAGAAGAAGAAGGGTTCAACCTAAGCCAAATGTTTGAAAACTTGTTGCTAAGAGATTTTGGTCTTTACAGTGTCTGATTGTTTACATGCCATGCTGAGAATAGCTGGATCACAACACTGCCTACCTTGCATTTTTTCAGTGTGTTTTAGGAAACTTTTATCTAGTATTTTGAGCTTAGTTGTTTAGTGGCATTACAAAAACATATATGAATAATTTAGCTTTGAGAAATGATGCAAGTAGTCCTTTTCCCTCATAAACATTGTAAAGAAGTTCATGAAGGAAGAAAATTTATTAGACTGTATTCTAATAACATGTGATAGCTACATATTTTGGGAATATACTTTTTTTACTGAGCTTTTTTTGTATATTCACTTACAAATTATGTTCACACACTGAATGTTCAACAAATAAGTTGTGCCATCTCTACTTCTGTGACCAACAATGTTCAACAGATAAGTTGTGCCATCTCTACTTCATTGACCAACAATGTTCAACAAATAAGTTGTGCCATCTCTACTTCATTGACCAACAATGCAGATGAAAATAACCTGTCCATAATGATGGACATACATAATTTATATTTTAAATAGTTTAAATTATTGCTAAGGGTTATTTTTGTTAGTTCTGTAGAGGCTGACCACTGGCATAGTTACTGTTAGTGCCACCTGGGTAGGGCCAAGCTTTTTGCCTCCCCACCTAGCAAGAAAAGAAACTCTGCAGTTGACCAAAAATGCCACCCCTAAAGGGAATAAAACTGCCACCCATGGTGGATGGCCCCCTCCGCACATCCCTACCTATGCCACTAAGGCTGACTCAACTGATAAATATGTGCCTGGGTCTATTTCCTAATATTTTATTTTGAAAATACATAATGATTTTTTTTTTAATGTAGTTTAGCAACTAATATTATTGCTAACTTGTGACCTGCTTTGGCTTACTTAGTCTGTTATTTAATTTCTTTTTTCCTCCATGTCCAGCTTATAAAAGTTATTATACTTTTCATAGTGTTCTGTGACCTTGGACGTGAATACAGAAATGGAACATGCATCAACTGTCTTATGGGCTACTTCAAGCCAACAAGAAACAACACTTTGTGTGACAAGTGCCCAGCCAACAAAACTACATCAGATGAAGCTTCTACCTCTGTTGAGGACTGTTCTGTTAGTGAGTGGCATTCCACTTTTTATTTCACTTTATAATTTATTAGAAGAAGATTAAGATGAGAAAGTTATTAGTCATGATCTAGAATTTGATTACATAGGTCAGTGAAGGCTAGACAGAAATATTTTCAAGGGTTAAGAGTTGTTTTTTCTTATAAACTATATGTTGTTCTATTGTTCCTTAGCTTTATGATGTAGACTCACAACCTAAAAGTCTAAGGATGTTTAAGATCAAACACTTTTACCTGACTAAAGTCTACAGAAATTACTCATTTCTAATTTGAGAAGCTCATACTTACTTATTCAAGAATGAAAAACACTAGAAATTATTGTCATTGCAAATTTTGAGCTCTGTGTCAGGTAACATACTAACGTAGTACCCTGGCTCCTAGTCTTTGTGGCTGAGTTACAAAATTAATGCCTTTATATTTTTGTATTTCTTATAGTGAAATTTTTAGTCATGATCTGATCACAAAGGATTACATTGTTTCCCCTCCTACAAAAATTTGTTTTGACACCCTTGTTACACACACAACAAATAACTTATTCAGCGTTTAATGCACATCTTTTAAAAAAATATATATTTCCTGTAATTAGTATCTAACTTGTTTTGATGAACCCAGATTTAGTAATGACAGAACTTCTGGGAAGTTACAATCAAATTTAGATGAGACACATTTAAACATTATCTTGACTTTTATTAAATTTTTAAAGATACAATTTTTAGAACAATTCAGCCTGACTCGTCTATGCGCTAATTACTTTTTTAAATCACTGATGTTTTGAGAAATTTTGTTATTGCCATACACTTCCTAATGTTTTCTATTAAATATTTTTTTTAAAGCATTTTGTGAGCCAGGCTTTTACTCTCATGACAATGTAACATGCCTGCCATGTGCAGTGGGGAGCTACAAGAATTTCAGTGGGAACCAGGAGTGTGTAAGATGTCCTGACAAGATAACAACTGCTGGGGTGGCCAGCACACAGATTAGTGACTGTTACCTCAGTGAGTTGACATTTGAACATCCTTGGACATTTGAACATCATTTGGACATTTGAACATCCTTAGAGTTTTATTTAGAATTCAGTCTTTCTACACTGCTAGAGATATAGTGTGCAACATGTTTGTTTTCCTTTTAACTTTCTTCCATCTGAAACATTTCTTGTGAATGCATTACATTTGATGAAACCATCTGTAACATTTTTGGACAATAATAATGAATATATTAATCTTAAACTTCTATTGTGTTTTTTTTTCTACCAAAAATTTTAGAAGTTTGTTAAAACTTAACAAAACAAAACTCTCATTTTAAAGTATATTTTCTAAACAAAATACTTCTTGAGATTAAATATAATTCTGTCATTTGAAAGAAATACATTTTTTTATTGATTGGATTGCAATAAACCTCCTGTCTCTGATGAGTGTACTATGACAAATTTCAAAGTTCCTGAAAATAAATCATTGCAGGAATTTGTGACAAAGGTCAATACAGAAATGAGAGTGACCACTGTCAAAGCTGTGACAAAGGTTTTTACCAGGAGCTGGAAGGTCAGACTAATTGTTCTCAATGTGACCAGGGTTATACAACACAAGGTGTCCAGTCTCAAAGCAAAGCAGACTGTTACAGTAAGTTGTTCTCTTAGAGACGTTGAATGTTTCATGGTAAATAAAGCTTAATTGTGCTATCAAGATCTGATGTAAAAGGTTGTTTTTTAAAATGTTTGTTTTAAATGTCAAAGAAATTTAAAGATAATTTTTTTTTTTTAAATTTTCAAGTATATATTACTGGGTCACTCTTTAAGGAAAAATACAAATTAGTATTTTTTTTACTTAAATCATAAAAGCACAGTGTTTAATTTTAGACCTAGTTCCTAAAGTTTATCTTTAAAGGGTTGTGAGAGAGAGGCAGTGATGGACAGTCACAAACCAAGGTTAAACAATAAAGTTGAACAGGTTCTGGTTCTGGTTAGGTACTTTGCTGCATCCATAAACTGGCATATGTGCAACGGTTGGGGAAGCGATGTTGCCAATCTAACGGCTCCTAGCAGATGCCAGGGCGGCCTTGAAGCTTTCGATCGTTGTCGAGTTCACGGCTGTATTGTCCAGGTTGTTCCAAGCAATTATGGTGCGTGGAAAGAATGACTGCTTATGTTGCACTGTGTTACTCCGAGGCACAGTGAAGCATTTGTTATTGTTTCGGGTGTAATTTCTCATGGGGTTGTCAGATGTTAAGTCAGTGTTAAGTGACTGTTTGGCTATAATTAATCGGCCTGGCTTCTGTGGGGTGAGATAATTGTTTGCTGGGATGGCCGGAATTAGCCCCATGGCCACTTTATATAAGAATGTTAGGCGGATCTTTTCTCGTCTGTCCTTGAGAGTGGGGATGTCAAATCTGTTTAAAAGGCCAGTGACGTAGCCATTTACAAATTGCTTGTCTGTGTTAATCTAAGGTGTTTACACTTCACATTAAATCAATTCTCAATCCAACAGAATGGTTGAAATAATATAGCAAAATAATAATTTTGTTTCAAACAGTTGTGTGCTCACCGGGTAACTACAGAAATGAAAGCAGCAACACCTGCAGTGGTTGTCCCAAGGGAACTTATCAAGAATTGAACTCAACCATAGTTAACTGCACTTCTTGTAGTGGCAACTTCTCTACACTCACAGAAAACTCAAATAACAGCAGTGATTGTTTAAGTGAGTTTTTAACACACAAAAAATAGTATTGTGGCATTTTGTTCTCCAACTACCCCTTTTATCTCAACATCTATATAATTTGGTAAAAATTTCTAGGTTATGTATGATGTTGATGCAGTGGTCCTCCCTTGAACTTTATTCATTATGTGGGGAAAATATGTCCATTGTAAGATGAGCATTGAATCTTCTGAGGCTGATGAAACGAATGTTTAGTATCATTATTACTCACGTCTGCGTAGTTAATTACTTTAGCCCTCACATTTTTACCACTCCAACTTATTAGGGCTTTTCATGTTTCCACACAAACTGATTGTTTCCACACAAACTGATTGTTTCCACACAAACTGATTGTTTCCACACAAACTGATTGTTTCCACACAAACTGATTGTTTCCACACAAACTGATTGTTTCCACACAAACTGATTGTTTCCACACAAACTGATTGTTTCCACATAAACTGATTGTTTCCATCTCATACTTCTGTCAGTCTCATGCCCAGCTGGATATTTCCGCTCAACCAGACAGAATTGTAGTCCATGTCCATTAGGCGAGTATCAGAATGAGCTGGACCAAAAGAGCTGTCACAAGTGTGGCTTAGTCAATGGATACAACTCTACAACAGTTGGAACTTCATCCACTAGAGAAACAGACTGCTACCGTAAGTATTTACCTGCTACCCTAAGTATTTACTTGCACCTGTTAAGCACAACCTGGCAAGACATTTGTTTGTGGCTGAGCCAAATCATTTGGTGTCACCCAGGAACCTTACCGAGCTGCTTGGTGCAGTATTAGGAAAATTATAATTAATTAATATCGAGAAAATTATTATTAATTATTTTTTTTTAAATATGTTATTTAATTTTGGGAAAAGCTAGAAGTTTAATTTTGAATAAACTTGTTTGTAGGGAGTAAGGGATGACCCATCATGTAGATTTTGTAGAAAATGTTCCCCCACCTCTTTCTCTGATTACCTGTCTAAAATAAGTCAAAACATTGAATATGTGCTGTGCTTACATCGAAATAAGGTAATATATTTTTTTTTTCAATTACAGCATTGTGTGCATCAGGAACCTATCTGATCACAGCCAACAGGTCTTGTGCCAAATGCCCTTACGGTAGCTACAAGACAAGGAACGATGAGCTGAGCATAGGGTGTATAGCATGTAGTAAAAACTTCACAACCATAATAATGGGAGCTACAAGTGTAGATGACTGTAAATATGGTATGTTGGCATGGTAAAATAGTGGCTACTGATAGTTAAATCATCCATCACTTGCACTAGGCGTCTACATGGGAAGTCACCTATTCAATCATCAACCATATTTATCATCACTTTATCCATAGAAAATGAGACATTCTTTACATTACTATTTCAATTTATCATGAAACCAATGCATTTGGAGAAAATATTATAACTATAAGTTAGCTGTACAAAAAAAATAATTAATTTCTTCTGCTTGTTTTGAGGTAATTCCACTTTATAATTTATTATTAAACTTACAGTTTTCTTGAATTTATTATTTTTTTTCCTCAAGATATCTGCAAAAAGGGCTACCACAGACCAAACAGCTCTTCATTTAATTGCACCAAGTGTCCTATAGGGACCTACCAAAATAGGACAGATATCTTGGCAGTAGCAGTGTGCACGGAGTGCAGTGGGGATAAAACAACTCTGGTTGTAGGAGCTTCTGATGAAGATAAATACTGTATTGGTAACTAACAAGCAGCCTATTTCTCTGTACTTCACACCCTCATCATTATGTCCATCACAGCAATCAGTCAATCAAAAATTTCAAAAACAAGCTTGTCCTACTTTGACTCAGACAAAGGGGTGATTAACACCATGAACTTGTAAGCTTGTCACTTATTTGGACAAGCTTTTACTCAAGTATTTGGTCAAGTAAATATTTTATGTAAATATTTTATGGTCATTGCTCTGAGAATAAATTGCCAGTAGTAGTATGGACGTTTTTAAACAGATCTCAAAAAGTCAAGTTTTCACACTATTGTGGAGAAAATATTAAACAACTTCTAGAAACAAAGTTTTCTGTATAAATCCTTTATGTGCATTTTTTTTTTGCATTTATGTAATTGTATGTGATTTATCATTTATGTGATTGTAGCAACTGATATTTGGTATGGGAATGGTTTTTATGAAACTTAGTGCATGTAAAACCTAATAGACTAAAGATATATTTAAACCCAAAATACAAAGCAAATAGAAACTGCTAGGCAGTTAATCTCCACACTGAAACATGCACCCATTGAACAAATCATATTTATTCATCTTCCCCTTGATAAACAAGAAAACCTGATTTTAAGGAGTTGGGGGTGGGGCTGAACATTTGATAAAATATGTTGTCATTGGAAACAAGTCTATTTGCCAAGTCTCAGCTGGACAGGATGAAGAGAAGTGAGTCAGAGATTTTGCCTCCACATATGAAAAAACATGAGCAAAAGTGAAGTTAATTATAAAAAAAATCTTAAAAATATCCAACTTTTTTTATTCCATAATTTTTAAAAGAATTATATTAAAAAATTGTTTGAAAAAACTTGTGTCAGATTAGAGCTTGATATGCTGGAGGAGAAAAATTCCTTGACCATCTGAGAGCAATGGATGAAGAAAATCGAAATAATGGGGAAGAAAATATAAAATATTTTTAAAAGAGAGAAAATAATGACCCATCATTTTTTGGCTTAGTCCTTCCATCTTGTTCTTTTTCCGTCCTTCCATCTTGTTCTGTTTCCATCCTTCCATCTTGTTCTGTTTCCGTCCTTCCATCTTGTTCTTTTTCCGTCCTTCCATCTTGTTCTTTTTCCATCCTTCCATCTTGTTCTGTTTCCGTCCTTCCATCTTGTTCTTTTTCTGTCCTTCCATCTTGTTCTGTTTCCGTCCTTCCATCTTGTTCTGTTTCCGTCCTTCCATCTTGTTCTGTTTCCGTCCTTCCATCTTGTTCTTTTTCCGTCCTTCCATCTTGTTCTGTTTCCATCCTTCCATCTTGTTCTTTTTCCGTCCTTCCATCTTGTTCTGTTTCTCATGCACAAATGATGGTCAAGTCAAATTTTAAAGATTTAAAAAAAAATATTTGTTGTCTTATTGAGATACCATATCAAAAAGAAAGTTGTGCAAATTAATTTAGAATTATAAAATAATAATGTGCACCTGTATTTAAACATATTATAAATGTGAACTGTTTTTATTTTGTAGACAACTGCCCAGCAGGTCAACAGTATGAATTAGCCACCAGGAACTGTACTTTATGTCCTATAGGACAGTATAAACCTACCGATGCAGAATTAAATGTGAGTCCATGTTAAATTGCTATCCCAAGTAACCTGTTCATCCCCTCATTTACCAGCTGATGCCATTGGCACTCTGATACAACACAATGGTAGATGATTGAATGAAAGAAAGAAATTGTGTCACTAATAAGTTCCTATTGAAGAATTTTATTTTAATGGAATTATTTAAATTTAAACATTAAACATGTTAAAACATTTTTTGCTCAGCTTTATTTTCATCATTAGATTTGTCTGTACTGCCCAGCGGATAAAACAACAGTCGTCCAAGGTTCTACTGAATGCATAGATGGTCTAGGTACAGCATCTCAAAATCACATGTTAATTTCCATTTGTGTTGTGTTGTAGACTCGTTTGCTGTTATAGTCTATTGACTTGAATGTCATAAATACAAATTAAATACAAACTAAGAATTAATTTTAATGTCTATTTATTGCTTTATATACTTCTTTAAAACAAGGCCCCTACCTTGTTTAACATTTCATTACTATGAATAAAACAGCACGAATTATGGACATTATTTACTTGGCTGTTATTACATTTAATGTACATTTGTGACATAAGTTTGTCTGTTTTTATATTTAAATATCATCTGTTGAATCAGTTCAAATCCAATTTGATTTTCATTATCGAATTTCTCTCTCTTTTTTTTTTGTTGTCTACAGTTAGCCCTGTGCCAGTGGTCCTGGTCACCCTGACTCTATATATAGATGTAACCATTGAGAGTTGCCAGAACCCTCCTCAAATACAAAATGTTATCACTGAGATCATTAGGCAGCTGATGATGAACACAAATGACAGGTACCCTGGACTGTGTACCTCCAATAACTGTTCTAATGTTGGTACAAGCTTTCTGAGCAGCTGCTTGGATTCAAGAAAGAAACGTCAGGCATCTGAAACACTCCGAATCATAGTGTCCATTCATGGCATAAAGTGAGTTGAACATTTCATTAACAAACATTAGTGGCATAAATTGAGTTGAACTTTTCATTAACATACACAGTGTCCATTAGTGGCATAAAGTGAGTTTAAAATTTAATTAACTTACATGTCATTTAAAAGTATGATAAAGCTTTCATTCTGTTCAATATTCATGATTTAAATTATTATATGGTGACTCTCTTTGGTCTGTTTCCTTGTAAGTTACTCTCTTTGGTCTGTTTCCTTGTAAGTTACTCTCTATGGTCTGTCTTCTTGTAAATCTTTTTTTTTTTGTTTACTGATTTTATCTGTTATGTTTTTGTTTTTTTTCCAATATGGATTGTAATAATGTCCAATTTATGGGAGATGTTGAAATAAAGGCAATGAAAGCCCTCATTATCTATTGCAGCTCATTCCTTACAAATGCCGATGCTCTATTTCTGAGGTGTTCAGTTGAGGTGGCAAGGGAAGCAGTTTATGATATCGCACCTGTTCTGGAGCTAATGGTCAGTTTTTTGTGTTGAATCTAGCGGTAATAAGTTTTAGGCGTTGACTAAAACAGGGGTCCTCAAACTTTTTTATTCAGGAGCCAGATCACTATTCCTCTGACACGTGGAGGCTGCAGTATAGTTTGAAAAAATATGAACAAATTCCTGTGCTCATGGACATATCTTATTTGTTGTGCAAAACAGTTTTTAAAATACAAAATTTAATATAATGAAGAGATTTAAATCAACATAACCTTGTTAGTATTTAATGGGAAGTATGGTTCAACTTGTGGCTGATGAGATGGCCTCTTCCACAATTGTCACTGCTACCCAGGTACCTGTACGCCAGCCAGGAGGGTGGGATCTGGTCCACATGTCATAGTTTGAAGACTCCGGGATTAAAAGATTGATAAACTTTTCAATTTTTTTATTCTCAACAATGAAATGTTCAATAAGGCGGTGGATTTGTTTGAAAGAAATATATCAAGCAAGTAAACATACATAAACATTAATTCTCCGCTCTCCTTAAATTGTACTGCGATCCACCCCAACATTTCCCTTACTTCTACTCAACTTGATTCTAAATCAGTATACTGGTCATATCACCCTTATCCAACAAGATTGATAAAGATTTTAAATCAGTATACTGGTCATATCACCCTTATCCAACAAGATTGATAAAGATTTTAAATCAGTATACTGGTCATATCACCCTTATCCAACAAGATTGATAAAGATTTTAAATCAGTATACTGGTCAGATCACCCTTATCCAACAAGATTGATAAAGATTTTAAATCAGTATACTGGTCATATCACCCTTATCCAACAAGATTGATAAAGATTCTAAATCAGTATTCTGGTCATATCACCCTTATCCAACAAGATTGATAAAGATTCTAAATCATTATACTGGTCATATCACCCTTATCCAACAAGATTGATAAAGATTCTAAATCATTATACTGGTCATATCACCCTTATCCAACAAGATTGATAAAGATTCTAAATCAGTATTCTGGTTATATCACCCTTATCCAACAAGATTGATAAAGATTATAAATCAGTATACTGGTTATATCACTCTTATCCAACAAGATTGATAAAGATTCTAAATCATTATACTGGTCATATCACCCTTATCCAACAAGATTGATAAAGATTCTAAATCATTATACTGGTCATATCACCCTTATCCAACAAGATTGATAAAGATTCTAAATCAGTATTCTGGTTATATCACCCTTATCCAACAAGATTGATAAAGATTATAAATCAGTATACTGGTTATATCACCCTTATCCAACAAGATTGATAAAGAGTCTAAAGTGCAGATACTCATCACAGAAAGTTTTGTTACATTTCCTGAATTGCTAATTTTTTTTTTTTTTCCAGGCTGCTAATAAAATAAGTCTTATTGCAACAAGAGAAACAAATGTCACCTGTCCTGTTCTGCATCAGTTCAATCCAAAAACTTGCTCATGTGGTTAGTCTGGATCATAATTCTCATGCTGAATAACTGAGTTACATAATTCTCATACTGAATAATTGAGTTACATAATTCTTTGCTCCATATTCATCATCAGGTGGTAGTGGTTTGCTAGTCAGGTGGTTGGGCTTTTCGTAATTTTCTTTTTTTAAATTATTTTTTTAAATGGACTTGATCATGAATTCTGACCAGGTCCTAATAAGGGTGCCATACAACATGAAAGTTGAAGAACAATTGTTGAAAAAAGTTTTCAAAAAAACAAAAAATGAATTTCTTATTCTGCCTCAGTTGAATTTTTATATTACACGTTGGAGCCTTATAAATGAACTTGCTAAGAGCTCTAGTAGTTTATTTTAGTTTCAGATATAAGACATGGTTAGATATCAACAAAAAAGGTAATGATTACTTCAAACAACTTAATAATCAGTTTCACTTTAGTGAAACAGATTTCATCTGTGTTGTGATGCAATGACAAGTTGTTGGAAGAGAAGTCTGATATAAAGTTACTAAACCATAATGTGTTTTTGACATTTTATCCCAAATACATTTTTTTTTAAAAGTTCTATTTGCAAAAGTATCTTCAGCTGAGATAATTAAATATTTTTTATTGATACTGACACATAATCTTTTCAGTGAGTTGTAAAGGGGGTGAGTTTCTAAACAGCAGCGGTCAGTGTGAGTTCTGTGCAAAAGGCAGTTACTCCACAACTCCAGTGAGCACCAGGTGTGAGCCTTGTCCAGACGGCCAGACGACAATGTCAAATAAGGCCAGTGCCAGTACTGATTGTAATGGTAAGTTGGCACCAGAAATAAATATTGGTGTTTAATTGAACAAGTCATTGCATGTTAGCACCAGTTCTGAAAGTAAATGGCAATACTTATTTTGCAGATTTTCTTTTTAAGCCTTATGGCAACAAACTAATTTAGTGCACTTGCCAGACACTTTCATATTGATTTCCATGTACTTCAGGTCACTGTGCTTTTGATTCGACCTACTGTGGGGAAAATGGTGAATGTCAAAACAACACTAACGGAAAGAGTGAATGTAGCTGTTCCACCCAGTACACAGGAACTCAGTGTGCAGTCAGGTTGAAGTCAGGTCAGTGATCATAGTTTTCTTTTTATGTGATGAGACTAAATGACGCCAAGTTTTAAATGTGTTTGTTCACAGGTCCGCCATTTCCCTACACAAATTTTAACAGTAGACATCTCAGATTTATTCTTTCCCTTAAGAAAAAAAAAAGCTGGTTAAACGTGACATTTCTACATGGACTAGTCTTATCACAGAGTATAATTTAATTTGATATTTATATTCACAGACAATGATGACAACATTAGAGTTGTAGCAGGAGTGTGTGCAGGGCTAGGTGCATTACTTCTCCTTGTACTGGTTATCTTTGGTATCTGCATTCACAAGTAAGATTTTATCAATAAAACATTTTATTAAATAAAGAAAAGCTTATGATAGAAAAAGAAAAGTTACAATGCTGTACTAGAACTTTGGAGTTATGTGATTTTATTTCTCGTTGTAAATTTAGAAAAATACAGAAAATTCATAGATTATTTCACAGTTATGTACTTATTTACAACAGCTATTAAGCATTACTTAGTAACTTACTGCAGAATGATTAACTTGGCTTCTATGTTATTACAATAATAAATATGATATAACAAATTCACACCAGTTTTAAGTAAAAAGATGCTCAAAACTTTAAATAATATCCCTTGATGGGCAATAGAGTAGAAAATTTCAGTAGAAATAAATATAGTTGAAAGAGTTTAATCCACAACTCAAGGCATATTATGAGTAGTACCATGTTGATGTTTGAATAAATGACTAATAAAATGTTGACTGACACGACTGATTTAAGACCAAAGATTTAAACTAATCATTTTTACTGACATTTTAAATTTCTCTAAATGGTTTTCAAGTACCGCTACTGTAACCCTTCACATTCAGTTTGATTAAAATATTCTTTATTGTATTAGTAAAAGTACAATGAACTGTTATCAATCGGAGTGATTCAAATATTCATGTTTATTCAGGAGGAGGAAACCGAAGACTCAGAAGAGTCTTACATCCGCATCTGACTTTGTGGACAATCCGTTTCCACATTTCAATCAGCCGATAATGATGGAAAACCCAGCTATGACTATGGCAGACCCAACAATGTACAGTGCAGACATAATGGAATTTTATGACCATGATCCATCTATTTACATCGGACGATCAGGCAGGTCTTCAGCTAATTTTGATATGAGTAATGGACACCAACGCTATGTGTAGATAACTTCAAACCTGTTTCCCGTGAACTCAGAGACTGTATTGTGCTGCAAGGGAAATAAACAATTTATATAGGCTCGGTGATGGCTGACAGAGATCTGAGATAATCTCATTGAGTTTAAATGGCATAGCCATTCAGCCCATGTATTTTAAAAAATGTTAACTATAGAATTTCATTGAAATATTTATTAAATCCACTCTAATTTATGTATCATTTAAGTGAAGCAAATTATATATTTACACTCTGCTTGTAACTTTTTACCTGTTATGTCTTACTGAAATTAGTATCAATTATTGTGTATTTATTAAATATTCATATTAAACAAACCATTGCATATATACTGGAAAATTATTGAACTATTGCCAAACTATATATTCAATGTCAATTTAATACAATTTTGAAACTTTTAATTATTAGTAAAGATTCCTTGTACAAAGAAATGAATCGCAACTCTATACAGCAGGGACTTATGTACACAAAAAATAAAGATTTTTTCTTTGAAATGTGTACATCAATCTTTTTAATCCTAATCTTTCACTAAAAATTCCTAAAGTGTAGATAGAATCATACTAAAATTATGATCAATAGTAAAAATGATAGATGACAGTCTGTATCCATGGAAGTAGTTCACATGGTCTATACCCATGCACATTTTCAGTGCAACAAAAATAAATAACAATAGATAATTGTGATTTATAACATAAAGTTTTGAAACTTGTTTCCTAATGCCTCAATTGAGAATTATTTAATCCATGAACGAAACTATATGTTCAGTTGTGTTCCAGCGACCAAAAATATAATTTCTTGGTTTTTGTTGATCTCTTTATAGCCTGCTATTTAAGTTCATTTATTTGGAAACAAGATATTGTTCTTTCTACCAGGTCTTTAAATAATATTTATTGTCTGTTGGATGGTTGCATGTTTGTTTTGGCCAGTCCATATCAGACATTAATGGATGTACATAGGTCAGGCTATATCAGACATTAATGGCTGCACATAGGCCAGTCCATATCAGACATTAATGGCTGCACATAGGCCAGTCCATATCAGACATTAATGGCTGTACATAGGCCAGTCTATATCAGACATTAATGGCTGTACATAGGCCAGTCTATATCAGACATTAATGACTGCACATAGGCCAGTCTATATCAGACATTAATGGATGTACATAGGCCAGTCTATATCAGACATTAATGGATGTACATAGGCCAGTCTATATCAGACATTAATGGCTGTACATAGATGTACATGTAAAGATACTTGTGGGTGCATAATTTATATAGCACCATATATTATTATAACATTGAAATGAAAATAAAGATCATTGTAATTTGTTTCATTAAGAAATTCTGTGAGTGTTTCATTGTGTTTCATTTTAATCCTAATCTTTCACTACAATTACAAAAAGTTGTCATACCTTACATTTCTCTTACCATAGAAACATTTTTGGTAGTGAGCAAGTTTTTGTGCTATCAGAAAACTAGATCAATGCAATAAATAATATTTTGCTATCCCTTAAGTCAGGGGTCGGGAACATTTTTGTCTGAGAGAGCCATGGACACCACATATTTTGAAAAGTAATTCTGTGAGAGCCATACATTATGTTTAAAACTAAAAATTCAAATAAATGTGTGCATTTTGTGTAATTTCAACTCTAAAAATGCAATAATTATGTCTCTGAATTCTTTTTAATAACATAATTATGCTGTTGCTAATCATTAATGAGTATTTCTT
Source organism: Omphiscola glabra (assembly GCA_964017045.1). NCBI lineage: Eukaryota > Metazoa > Mollusca > Gastropoda > Lymnaeidae > Omphiscola > Omphiscola glabra. Next base: position 18,365,326 of record OZ024795.1, read on the forward strand.
ACCATTAATGCGACTTCTGGTGCTGCATGGCTTTGCTGATGGCTTTGTAGTCTGGTTGATTCGTGGTGAGGTTAAGCTTCATGCATAGTCAAACCTTTGTCTTCGAGCCAGATGCAGCCACCAACAGAGCCACATCTGGTTCGCGAGCCATAGGTTCCCCACCCCTGCCTTATGATAATCAAAGACTTGAAAATAATTTAAAGATATTCAAGTATAAATGTGTACAAGTAGTTAGGACGGAAATAAGCAGCAAGCTGATATGGATATAGCAACAATGAGTTGATACAACAACAATGAGTTGATACAACAACAATGAGTTGATACAACAACAATGAGTTGATACAACAACAATGAGTTGATACAACAACAATGAGTTGATACAACAACAATGAGTTGATACAACAACAATGAGTTGATTCAACATTCTATCAATACATTCATTTAAAAACAAACTTTTTAGCAATCCCTCTATTTATTTTTATTGGGGGGGGGGGGGGAAATTATGTTTCTAATTTGTAAAAAAATGTATGAATTGAATTGCTTTTACACATCTTCGATTAGCCAGAAAGCCACCAGCCACATGTACAGCTAAAAAAATTGCTAGTAATTATCTTTAGTGTCAAGGATTATTCAAGAGAGTTTCTGAGATCGAAATGTTCTCCATTGCTTTGTCTTTTTATCAGGGCCCTGTTCTGGTTCTGGTTCGGTACGTTGCTGCATCCATATACTGGCATATGTGCAACGGTTGGGGAAGCGATGTTGACAATCTAACGGCCCCTAGCAGATGCCAGGGCGGCCTTGAAGCTTTCGATCGTTGTCGAGTTCACGGCGGTATTGTCCAGGTTGTTCCAAGCAATTATGGTGCGTGGAAAGAATGACTGCTTATGTTGCGCTGTGTTACTCCGAGGCACAGTGAAGCATTTGTTATTGTTTCGGGTGTAATTTCTCATGGGGTTGTCAGAGGTTAAGTCAGTGTTAAGTGACTGTTTGGCTCTAATTAATCGGCCTGGCTTCTGTGGGGTAAGATAATTGTTTGATGGGATGGCCGGAATTAGCCCCATGGCCATTTTATATAAGAATGTTAGGCGGATCTTTTCTCGTCTGTTCTCGTGAAGTATTTTGTACTTACAGCTAAGCTATAGTGGTATTTATATGAAGTAATTTATGCTTTTTTTTTTGTATTATAAATATATTTGCCAGATTCAATAAGAAAACAAATATAGTGAACCCCAGATTATAGAGAACTAGCTAAAGTATCCTTTCTACACCAAGGGCACCTATGAAGTTTAATTATTGGTCAAAAAACGTCTTTGTAGACGACATTTTTGGTGTAAACTATGTGGTCTTTCTTTAAGGTACCATGTTGGTCAGTTTGTAAGACTTTTACGTTGTCTTGCTACAAGGAATTCGTTCTTGAAAATGCAGCATAAAGTTGCCATGAATGAAAACTGGAGATGGCAAATAAATATCAACTGAATTCAGTTGTTGTTCTTGGCCTTTTTTTATGGTTACAGCAAAAGCAAGTCTCAGTGGAAGCTGTTTTCGTCTGGCTATGTAAAGAGAAGGTCAGGGTCAGTGGGTTAAAAGAATAAATCTTGGAATAAATACCCCCGTACCTATAAAAGATCCTGTAGGTATTTCACAATCAATTACTTTTGATATCATTTACTTGATTACTCTGGTGCCATTGCAAAGACCTCTTGCTGAGTAAAGGTTTAGTAGCAACATTACTTCTGTACCAACTTTCTAGTTTAAGTCCATAAGGGGGGGGGGGCATACCTCCACATGTTAAGCTGTTCAGAAACTCAACTGAATAGTTAGCTGCCTCCTCTCATGTGCACCGTCTTGCTGAATAGAATCTTTACTGGTATAACATTTCAATTCAGATTGAATTCGTCTTATGACATTTTCATTAAGTTCAGGTGACTCGTGATCTTTTGGAGTCAGGATTGCGCCGTGGTTAGCAGTGTTGTCTTCCCTTGATTGGATGACCTCAGGAAAGTTAGCATCAACAATACATCCATTTTCAATGCAGACTGGAGGAGTTCGAAGATGCCTTCCTCTAATCCAGGTTCTTGAAATATTCCAGTCCCCAGTTTTAAAAGCCAGTTGGAAAAGCCTCGGTGTTCTGATGGGACATTGTCATTGGCACGTATGTTTTGGTCTAACTATAGGAGCTGAACATTTTTCCTACACTTACCATTCTTCATGCATGAAGAAAGTATTTCGTTTATACTGCCAGGTGGAACATCAGGGAGCATGAGAATTTGTCTAAAATCTCCATCGAAAAGAAAGATCGTGGCTTTAAATTTAAATGGTTTTTAGAAGAAACTTTTAGATCTCGGCTAAGTGTTCTTTATACAGTGTTATACTATACAGTGTGTCAACTGCATTTACTCCATGTGCTGGGGCCGTTCAAGCTTTTCATTTCATTTACCGTATTGGCTCCGTGCCGAACATAACAGTTTTATATTTTATTTATTGGAATAGGCAGCTCAACACGACTGTCAGAAGTTCTGCCTCACTCAAACTAAGTTTATGCTATGCCTGTTAATTGCCCATGATAATTCCTTTTTGCTACTCACATAGTGCATGACTGTGTTGTAATGGAAATGCTTTACCACTTCCGCCAGGTCATTCAAAAAAGAATTGACATTTTGGGTAAGTGAGGGTTTTCAATTGCTTCCCTGATTTTGTCGAAATCCCTACTTCGCCCTTGGTTCACTATTTGAAACTTTTCTTCGAATCTGGTTATTTTCAGCAATAGGATAGTAATATGTTCCCGAATTGATTGGCTCGTCATAGTTACCGTCTGGAATTTCGAAGGACATATTCCATTTCTATCGGTGTATAATAGAGAGACTTCCATGAGGAAAGCGTCTCTTGTAGTCTTTTTTCATGTCGAATAATGCTGCTGCATCCGACGGCTCACACATGATACAATAAATGCAAACAACTGCACATATTTCCTTGACCAACAGCTGTCTTCAGATCTGTTGTCCACCCTCAATCTCCAATATGGGCGAAGCAAATATTAGCAAATTGGGTCATAGAGTCTACTCTGGATGAATGTATTTTTTAAAAATAAAATTCCCCTTTTTTGATGAATATAACATCCTGATTGTCTGGGGCTGCACCATCTGCACGGTGAAAACCCGCAGCCATTTATTCTCAGCCCGTGGAAGCGTTGTTTCTTCGGGGTTGCACGTTATATAATCTCTTTCAAGACATTCATGTTATATACAAATGAAGCCTGTAGCATTTCGTCTTGTTCAAATTTGAGCACGTTCTTGTATTCTATAGAGAACGGATTGATATCTCCAAGAAATTGTAGTAAGGTTCTTAATCATGACATGAATTCATCCACTGTTTGCTTGATAATTCATTCTGTCTGTCAAGACTTGGGCCAAATCCAAAATGTACAGTTGGCTATACTTTGGTGATTCACCTTAATTAGGGTTTAATGTAGATGTAGTGTGATAAATTTGCCCACAGATTCTGAAACAAAAAGGACCTGAACGTCTTTTAGTCAACTTGTTGTGCCAATGAGGCCATTGCACTGTTGTAAGATCTTACTTTTTTCGATGCTTTTTTTGAGGATTTAGATCAAATCCATTCAAGTAATTTTTTATGAAGAGAGCCATTTCGTATTTCTTTTAATGTATGGATTCCCGGCTGCTGTAGACTTCTTTTTCCACATCATCCATCCAACTAAGCCAAGGTCTCCCTTATAGCCATTTATCTCTAGGGTTGTGGTGGTGCACCCTCTTCACTCCTCTGTCATGTGGCATTCTTTCTAAGTGTCCCGCCCAGCGTACCCTAACCCTCTTCACTCCTCTGTCATGTGGCATTCTTTCTAAGTGTCCCGCCCAGCGTAGCCTCACCCTCTTCACTCCTCTGTCATGTGGCATTCTTTCTAAGTGTCCCGCCCAGCGTAGCCTCACCCTCTTCACTCCTCTGTCATGTGGCATTCTTTCTAAGTGTCCCGCCCAGCGTAGCCTCACCCTCTTCACTCCTCTGTCATGTGGCATTCTTTCTAAGTGTCCCGCCCAGCGTAGCCTCACCCTTTTCACTCCTCTGTCATGTGGCATTCTTTCTAAGTGTCCCGCCCAGCGTAGCCTCACCCTCTTCACTCCTCTGTCATGTGGCATTCTTTCTAAGTGTCCCGCCCAGCGTAGTCTCACCCTCTTCACTCCTCTGTCATGTGGCATTCTTTCTAAGTGTCCCACCCAGCGTAGCCTCACCCTCTTCACTCCTCTGTCATGTGGCATTCTTTCTAAGTGTCCCGCCCAGCGTAGCCTCACCCTCTTCACTCCTCTGTCATGTGGCATTCTTTCTAAGTGTCCTGCCCAGCGTAGCCTCACCCTCTTCACTCCTCTGTCATGTGACATTCTTTCTAAGTGTCCCGCCCAGCGTAGCCTCACCCTCTTCACTCCTCTGTCATGTGGCATTCTTTCTAAGTGTCTCGCCCAGCGTAGCCTCACCCTCTTCACTCCTCTGTCATGTGGCATTATTTCTAAGTGTCCCGCCCAGCGTAGCCTCACCCTCTTAACTCCTCTGTCATGTGGCATTCTTTCTAAGTGTCCCGCCCAGCGTAGCCTCACCCTCTTCACTCCTCTGTCATGTGGCATTCTTTCTAAGTGTCCCGCCCAGCGTAGCCTCACTCTCTTCACTCCTCTGTCATGTGGCATTCTTTCCAAGTGTCCCGCCCAGCGCAAACCTCACCCTCTTCACTCCTCTGTCATGTGGCATTCTTTCTAAGTGTCCCGCCCAGCGTAGCCTCACCCTCTTCACTCCTCTGTCATGTGGCATTCTTTCTAAGTGTCCCGCCCAGCGTAGCCTCACTCTCTTCACTCCTCTGTCATGTGGCATTCTTTCCAAGTGTCCCGCCCAGCGCAAACCTCACCCTCTTCACTCCTCTGTCATGTGGCATTCTTTCTAAGTGTCCCGCCCAGCGTAGCCTCACCCTCTTCACTCCTCTGTCATGTGGCATTCTTTCTATATTAACTGCGCTTTTGTATGTGGCTGGCTGACTGACTGAATGGCTGGCTGACTGACTGAATGGCTGACTGACTGAATGGCTGACTGACTGACTGAATGGCTGACTGACTGACTGAATGGCTGGCTGACTGACTGAATGGCAGACTGACTGAGTGAATGGCTGGCTGACTGACTGAATGGCTGACTGACTGAATGGCTGACTGACTGAATGGCTGGCTTACTGACTGAATGGCTGGCTGACTGACTGAATGGCTGACTGACTGAATGGCTGACTGACTGACTGAATGGCTGACTGACTGACTGAATGGCTGGCTGACTGACTGAATGGCTGACTGACTGACTGAATGGCTGGCTGACTGACTGAATGGCTGACTGACTGAATGGCTAACTGACTGAATGGCTGGCTGACTGACTGAATGGCTGACTGACTGTATGGCTGACTGACTGACTGAATGGCTGGCTGACTGACTGAATGGCTGACTGACTGACTGAATGGCTGGCTTACTGACTGAATGGCTGGCTGACTGACTGAATGGCTGACTGACTGAATGGCTGACTGACTGAATGGCTGTCTGACTGACTGAATGACTGACTGACTGAATGGCTGACTGACTGAATGGCTGACTGACTGACTGAATGGCTGGCTGACTGAATGGCTGGCTGACTGACTGAATGGCTGACTGACTGAATGGCTGACTGACTGAATGGCTGACTGACTGACTGAATGGCTGGCTGACTGACTGAATGGTTGACTGACTGACTGAATGGCTGGCTGACTGACTGAATGGCTGACTGACTGAATGGCTGACTGACTGAATGGCTGACTGACTGAATGGCTGGCTGACTGACTGAATGGCTGACTGACTGAATGGCTGACTGACTTACTGAATGGCTGACTGACCGACTGAATGGCTGGCTGACTTACTGAATGGCTGACTGACTGACTGAATGGCTGGCTGACTGACTGAATGGCTGACTGACTGAATGGCTGACTGACTGAATGGCTGGCTGACTGACTGAATGGCTGACTGAATGGCTGACTGAATGGCTGGCTGACTGACTGAATGGCTGACTGACTGAATGACTGGCTGACTGAATGGCGGACTGACTGACTGAATGGCTGACTGACTGACTGAATGGCTGGCTGACTGACTGAATGGCTGACTGACTGAATGGCTGACTGACTGACTGAATGGCTGACTGACTGGCTGGCTGACTGACTGAATGGCTGGCTGACTGACTGACTGACTGGCTGGCTGACTGACTGACTTGCTGGGTGGCAAAATCTTCTGGCGGCTAATTGGTCCACTTACCGTCAAGCTATGGAGCTGAGACTTGGCACATAAACTCGTCGCTGATGATAACATATTTTACTAAATTTTCATCTCCCAACTCCAAAAACCTGTTTTTCAAGGGGATGATGAAATTCCCGATAAGTTTTAACATGGGCAGGTTGTAATCTCTGCGTACAACCGTCTAGAGGCTCCCCCTTAAAGTCTCTAGGTAGCTGCCTTAATTTTCGGGTAAGGCTCCCTAGCCTTTGTGTATCCCTCCACTTCCTACAAGGCAGTAGGTTCTGATTTCGGTCCACCTCTTGTTATTTTATTTCCCCATTATCCGCCATATCTGGTGGGCGTTCCCCTTTCCGCCACCTATGTAGGCACTCGATGGAAGATCAGAATCAACGTAAGAACCCTATGTAACACAGACTATATATAATATATCATCCTAGTATTTCGTGTGTAACAATGATACTCCTATATATCATCGTAGTTGGTCTTATTTAACACAGAGATTGCGTATATATCATCCTAGTAGACCTCATATGATATAAAACACTGTAATTTCATATATTATATCAATCTAGTAGCCCCTGTTCTACACAGCACCGAAGATACGTACATACCATCATAGCAGGGTTATGTCATAAATAACACTGAGACTACATATCCTAGTAAGAGCTCTGTAACACCGAGACTACGTTACGTAAATTCATCAATTAGACATGAAACAAATTACAGTTCAGTTCTGTGTACGTCAATGAGCTAAAATTCACAAGGTAGAAGAAATTAGTGACGTCACGCAGCCAGAGATAATTACCTGCAGTTCAGCGCCATCATCTGATTAGCACAGTTTCTCCACCCGCTGGCGCTTGGCTCTGAGCAGGTAAACTTGATATCATCTGCTGGCATAACGTCTGCCAACCTTGAAACACATTCATCAAGCGGGCTTTAAAGTTAAAGGGATTCCTTTATACGAAGATCAGTGATTTAATTTACCAGTAGATGGCAGACTGTTTCTGATCACGTGGTTATATACAGTCCATCATTTTAAGATGGAAAGTGAAACCTATGAATAGCACAAACCTTTGAAACCGAAGTAAAATTGGTACTATTTTAAGGGATGTTCTAAACACAGTTTCAGACAGAATAATTATCATGCACAATAATGTGAAAAGAATAGGACATATACACATTTAAAATAAGAAGAAATTAGAAAACTAACAGAAAGTGCATACATTTACATGTAGAGGAGAGCGGGGTAAATTGTCTCTTGGGCTGATTGTCCCATCGCTTATATTTTTGAGATAAAAAATAAATATGCACAACTAATCAAACAACCCCTAAATTAAACATCCACTAAATTAAAATGCAGGAAAAGACGCAGCCAACATTTCAGCACAGCTCGGACTCAATATAAATAACAGCAACACAAATATCATGAAGGTAAACTCAGCCAAACAAAGGAATATCTCTCTGCGAGAAAGGCATTGGAACAAGTGGAGTCCTTCAGGTACTTAGGCATCTGACGCGGATTTAAGGCCTAGAATTGGACAAACTAGATCAGCATTTGTACTATTAAAGAAAATATGGAAGTCGAGGGAGCTGAAGCTGCAAACAAATGTCCAAGCAGTCTTACTATATGGAGCAGAAACTTGGCAAACAGCCAGCTTTACGCATAAAGTACCGACATTCATAAACGCATGCCTTAGAACTGACCTGCGCAACATGCGGCCCGCCAGCACCCACTTGGCGGCACGCGAAGTAACAAAATATTTTGTATTCTTATTATTTTCTTAATCTCTCTCTCTCCCCCCCCCCCAAACCTGTCCCATTTTACTTTGGCCCGCACAAGTCTTGTCCCATTTTACTTTGGCCCGCACAAGTCTTGTCCCATTTTACTTTGGCCCGCACAAGTCTTGTCCCATTTTACTTTGGCCCGCACAAAATTTTCATAAAGAATTGTGGTCCGCCTTACATTTTAAGTTGTGCAGGCCTGCTTTAGAAAGATCCCGAACATCAAAATGGCCACATACCATCACTTACAAAGACCTACTAGAAAGGACTTACCAGATGCCCGCCAAAAAACCTCACCAGCGCCCCGGGTGGATGGGACTCGCTAACCTTGGTCGGCAGCTCATCTAAGAGAAGGAAACCATGAATTCAAACCCGGAGCTTACGTCCCCACATTGGCGGCAAACATCGAAACAATGAATCAATACCCCTGCGACGCCCCTGATGCCATCGCTGAGAGCGCAGTGAGCATGCTTAAATAGCATGGATACAAGAGCAATATAAATATTCAATCAATTAATATATATATATATATATACTAACCAATATATCGGGCGTTGCACGGGATTGCATTCGGAAAAACAAAAACATTTACAGCCTTTTTATTAACATTGAAATTAAGCGACAAGTAAAAAAAATAACATCCCCATAGTAAAAAATATTAAAGAATTAATTTGTCTCATATAAAACCACATTTAAAATAACTTTGGTAAACATTTCGTTCCCCGATGGAATCCTGATCCCAGAGGGACTCCAATCGGATCCCGTTTCCCGGTGTGATCCCGTTTCCGAAGGCATCCCGTTATCCAGAGGGATCCCGATACCAGTTGGATCCCGATCCCGGTGGGATCCCGATGCACGTATGCTCCCAATCCAGCCGATATTCCGACCCCCCTGGTTTCTCGATCCCGTCGGTATCTCGATCCCGGTGAGATCCTAATCCATGTTGGATCAAATCCCGATAGGATTACGATTCCTATGGGTTACCAATTCTGTCGGGATTCCGTTTCCCGGTGTGATCCCGTTGCTCGGTGTGATCCTGATCCCAGTTAATCCCGATCCAATGTGATCCCGATTGTATCATGATCGCAGTGTGATCCCTTTTCCCGGAAGGATCACGATACGGTGGGATCCCGATACCGATGGGATCACGAACCATTCTGTTCCCGATCCCGTCGGTATTCCGATCCCGGTGGGTTCCCGAGACCGTTGTAATCTCGATCCCGGTTGTATCATAATCCTGGCGTGATCCCGTTTCCCGGTGAGACCCGATACCAGTGGGATTCCAATCCTGGTGGAATCCCGATACTGGTGGGATCCCGTTTCCCGGTGTGAACCCGATCCAAGTAGATTCCCGATCCCGGTGGGTTACCATTTCCCGGTGGGATCCCGTTTCCTGGTGCGACCCCTTGATCCCGTTACTTGATGGGATCGAATAATTGGGGGTTCCAGTTTACTCGTTCCCCTTTTAGGATCCTTTTCCTCGTTTGGATTTTGTTCCCGATTATGATGGGCATGTTTAGAGAAAATCCCCAGCAAAGTATAGAAATGAATAGAACTAAACTGACAATTCAATAACCTTTTAGATACCATTATATATCCTAGTAGAACAATATAGAAATTTCTGGAACATTCTAGATTAAAAGTAATATCCTCCTCGAAACGTGTAAAAAATGTCTTTTCTAAGTAATTATTGTTCGAATACGAAAAATTATACAACAAAATGCATTACTATAACTATAGTACACATATGTTGAAAGAGGGGCCCCAGCGGGGGCCCATCCCATTATTGTACCAAATCAGTTTGCCTGAAATTAGGTGTGTTTTTTTTTTGGGGGGGGGGGGGGGGGGGGAGGAAGAGCCTCATAAAAATCATTCAGATAAATTATGGAATTAAAATTTAAAATTTCTGTCCCATTAAATCTATTTAATAATTCGATAGATATAGCTTTTTAAAGTTATCGAACTTTTTGGAAAGTTCTAAATTGGATTTTCTTTGTTTTAAATCCACCGATATTTCAATACGAACAGTGAAGTGTAGTGCTACCACGCTAGGCCTAGTTCCATCAATTCACATAAAACCTATAGTCTATAGTGTTGTCTAAGCCTATTGCTATTTATATAGCTTATGTAAGGAAAAATAAAATGGGGCCCCCAGCCCCATAAGAATGGTTATTAGGAGTTAAGTACCCTTCGGAATGTGAATATGGATAATCAAGTGTATGTGTGTTAAGTTTGGTCAGAATCCATCATTTCATGTAGGAGTATTTTTTGCTAATTTTATTTACATAGCTCATAAACGAAAAAAAAAAAAAACGAATTCGGGGTCCTCGGCCCCAAACGAAATGTTATAAAAAAATTCATAACCCCCCCCCCCCCCCAATCCCCGGCCGCAGGATTTGATTATGGTTAATAATGAATATATGTGCCAAGTTAGGGCAAGATACATCAATCCATGTAAAAGCCTGTGTGGAACAAACAAACAAACAAACAAAGCCACAAACCCACAATTGTTCACTTTTATATATAATAATATACATATATATTTATATACATATATGCTTGCATGCGTCCATCACAAGGCGACGATGGTGTGGAGTTCGCAAGACGAAATCTACACGGCCTGGGATTATTCTTCTAGGATTATAAGCTGGTTCCCAGCAGCAAATCGCCTCTCTCCACGCCGCTGGATAACCCCAAGGGAACATCATGTGGATGATACAGCTTGGCACCAGTGGCGTCGCAGGAGTTGTCGGAATGTTTCATTGTATCAATGTTATCCGCCTTTCGGTACTCCATTTCCGGGTTTGAATTCAGAGTTTCCTTCTCTTAGATGAGTTGCCGTCCAAGGTGGACGAGTATCGACCACCCAGCACATATATCTTAATATATATATATATATATATATATATATATATTCTGAATTTGTTAAGTCATCTGTCGAACAGTGTGTTAGTGCTGGCTTTGCATGCAATACTCAACTACGAGATCCATGGCAAGGGTTGAGATCAACTGAAAGGCTATTGTTGAGATCAGTAGTTGAGATCAGTAGAGCGGACTTTGTTGAGCTCAGTTAAGTGCAACTCGGTAAATCCAAAGATTTTGCTTTTATTTAGTAGACCACGAGAGCATATTCATTCTTTGCTTCACTCCTAAGCTTGACTTTTATTTATAGATGATTCATTTCCATAGTGTTATGCCCTTATGTTAAGACACACACAATTCATGCTTCATGAACGACTTGCGTAGTGGAGGGATGAACGTGGGAAGGAAAAAGAACTGGCTTAAAGTTTCTCAAAAGCTTTGGGAACATGTGCAGAGGTGAAACGAACAGCCGAAGAAATCAGTCTTTAAATCGCACCAGGTCTACGCCAACGTGAAATTGTTCAATAAATAATTGAAACAATCAGCATTGGACAAAAGATTGGAAAATAAGAAAAATTGCCTTTGAAGATTGAAAAAGATTTTGGTTCAGAATCGCCAAAAAAATCATATACTTTTTTTTCTGTTTTTTTTAAAAAACATAATTCAAATGAGATTTTGTTTCTTTCAGAAAATAATCTAAACCATAGCAGAAGATTGTTTCTTTCGGGGTTTTTTTTTTAAATGGATACGGGGGGTAACTCCCCCTTCCATGAAATACAAAAAAAAATATACAAATACAATTTTCATTTTGTCTATTTTACATAAAAGAAACAAGTAATTTTAAAATATATTTTTAAAATGTAATTTTCTTTCTTTTTTTTTTGTCTGGATCCGCTTTTACCTAAAAATTGCATTGATTTAAAAATAAACAATTATGCCGTCCAAATATTTGCCTGGGTGAGGGCGAAAAAGGGGGAAGGAGGTGTGGAAGGCGTTGGTGAGTGGTATGGACTTGTATAGATTTTGTTTTTGTGTTTCTAGTTTTTGTGTGCTCTACAACCCCTGCCCCCCCCCCTCCCAATCACCACCCCTTACTGCTATCTGCAGGCATGTCGGGTGCAAAGATTTGACGTAGTAGCGAGTCAGTAATTTACCAGAGTCTGGTGAGAGAGGGGGGCGAGAGAGAAACGCCCTGTATGTGAAGTGAGCCTACCTGTTACAATCAACCGCTGCTAAATGATGTGGTTTTAAAAAAGAAAGATTTCAACAACATGATGCGTTGTGCCAGCCAGAATCTCATTTTTATTGCAGGCCAGTTGTGCTGTGTTTTTTCACGATCGTTTCCAGCTTTATAGTCAAACGAGGATAAACCTTCATTCTCTGTTTATTGAAAAACATAATAATTATTATAAGCTAAAACTATTGGTGGCGTTCAAAGAATTAATTTTTTTGTTACAAGTGCGTTATTTATTTATGTGTATATATTTAAACGAGCGACCGAATGTTTGTGGTCGTGGTGACTTAGTCAGTGCTCAGAATTCAGAGGAGTTTATTATTTATAGATATCAAGTGTGAGCGTCTTAACGTAAGTCAGAAATTGTGAGCCTTTAATGATGTGTTACAATACCTATGTCACAATAATAGGAGGAGGTCACTGGGAGAGGTCGCTGGGAGGAGGTCAGTGGGAAGGGTCAGTGGGATGAGGTTACTATAAACAGGTCAGATGGGGGGAGGTTTGTGGACGAAGAACAGTGGCAACACTAAAAAAAAATTGTAAGGGTTGTATCGCAATTTCTTTGGGATCTGGCACATTGTATTTTTTGGATGCACCGCAAGTGGCTTATTTACGTAATTAAGTTTTCGGTTTTTTTTAAAAGGTAAACTTAACTGTTGAACTACCGGATTCGTGTGTCTGTTGTTTTTTTTTAAATTACGTTTTTAACATACTTAGGTTGATTAACTTGCATTAAATCATAGTCACGTGTGTATTTCAGAATTGAATCGTAGCCACGTTAGGATTTCATAAATATTTTTTTTTAAATCTTTGATCGTTTGGCATTTCCCAGTTCTTGGCATGGACATTTTTAGTGGGTGTTAAATGGAGAGCGGTATAAGAACAGTGCTACGTATTTCCAGGATTAGATCGTATTTCCATACTATTATGTAATAAAGACCTACTGCGTTTTAATTCTTATTTTTGTTCTTTAAAAAAAAAAGAGGGCCGGGGGGGGGGGGGGGGTCCATAAATTGCTGTCTCCCTGGTGAACTCCTTGAAGGGTCTAGAAAAAAATAGCATCCTTTCTACCCACAAATATTTATAAATCAACATTATTCTGCCCTAATTTGAATACAGTTTAGTCCATTTCTTTTCCAAAAATATATATATAAATAAATATATATATATTGATGGAATTGTTTTTAGTGATAACACTAATAACAGTGATAAAAAGATTGGAAAAAATGAAAAGAAAAGTCCATGTTTCTGGTTACAGCACGGAAGCCCAAACCCTCATTTCTTTTTACAACTGATATGATCGCAGCTCTTATATTTATAAGGACATATAAGAATAGATTTTTACCTATTCACCAATCCTATTGAGTTTTATGATTAAAAATGATTTCATTGAAAGTTTTAACAATGTAAGAAAGAAACCAAGTTTTTTTTAGTAGGCTTTGTAAACAAAGACATTAATTAGTCAAAGACGAACCGGTTGGGGGGGGGGGGGGAGGGGGCCGGGACGATTATATTTTTATGGTTAATATTAAAAAAATTACCATTTGATAAACGATGTGCCCTTGTGTTGGGGGAGGGGCGAATTAGTGAGAGTTTATCCCGGGCGGCAAGAGACGGCACTGTTAGTTCTAAAGGCAAAAAAAAAAACGTGATCACGTCACTCCACTACTCCACTCACATCATTGGCACGTATTGATTACAAGCTGTCTGTTCTGTGTTACAACTTGTTCTCAGATTCCTCCCCCTTCTATCTCCTCCGCAGACACGCGTATTCTGTCCGTTGCTAAGACACGCACTAAAACATATGGTGAACGCTCTTTCTCTTTCTGCGCCCCCAAACATTTGAATTCTCTGCCACTACACATCCGTAATATACCAACCACCCAGGCCTTCAAAACTGCACTCAAAACACATCTCTTTAGACTCCACTACCCCGACTGATCCCCCCCCGACCGGTAAACGATGCTGCTGGCTGCCGTCCATGGCTTGACCTGTAAACGTTCTGGGGTGTGTGGGGTCAATTTGCATAATTATTTTTTTTATTGTCACGATTGTGTCTCTTTTGCTAATATTTTTATGTTCAGCGCTGTGAGCCCAGGCCTAGGCTGGGGTACCGCGCTATATAAGACAACTAAAAATAATAATAAAAATGTACTGACATGATGATATGTGACGCCACTGTAGGAACTGACATTTTGATGTGTGACGCCACTGTAAGTACTGACATGATGATGTGTCACGCTACTGCCAGTACTGACATGACGATGTGTCACGCTACTGCCAGTACTGACATGACGATGTGTCACGCTACTGCCAGTACTGACATGACGATGTGTCACGCTACTGCCAGTACTGACATGACGATGTGTCACGCTACTGCCAGTACTGACATGACGATGTGCAGTTCTAGTCTCATGCTCATAAAGCCAAAGACTCAACAAATAAGATTACATCGACGCCCACTAGAAGATTGTTTCACAAATGCAGACTGAACATTTAAAATAATAACATTACTTTTAATCTTTTCTAGATTTTTTTCTCCTTGGAAAACAAAAAGGGGGGGGGGGGAGGTCATTATAAAATCCCATCTGATTTATTTTGAAACCTGGGTTAAATTAAATTTAAAATTGTACAACTCCTAGGCGCCCTTTTGGAAAAACTTTGAATGAATTTCTTACTTCTTACAGCAGTGTGTTAAATCCCCCCCTCCCCCTTGCCCCCCACCCCATGGGGAGACCTAACAGCAACTGTGCAATAATTATTATAATAGTACACTGTTGCGAAGGTTTTTTTTTTTGGGGGGGGGGAGTGCACATCAATCAACACTGGCTATACTATAATGTCCATTGTTTATTCTATTCACGCCATCTGGTGGTGCCCTTCATGACAGACTGTGAAATCTGCACCGGCTCTTTTCTTGAAAACCCATTTATCTCATTTGTTAACCTATATAACACATTGCCAACTTGGCCACAATTTATACTGCACTGCAGCCGTTCTCTGTTAATGCTTTAAAACTGTTGTTACGGCCGCATAGTGAACTCGATATTGTCCCCCCCCCCCCCCCCCCCCTCTGTTTAAACTTTGTTGAAAACCCGTTGGTTGTATTTATTTACTTTAAACAAAAATGTTATTATTTTTTGGTATGTTCACGGGTCTACGTACAATAGTAAAAGTTGACCATTTTCTTTCTGACCTTAAGGTGAGCTAAATGGTGTTATTTGTTCATCTTTCTTTCCACACACAAGAAATTTCAAGATAAATTAAAGATTATCTCTGGCCCATTTTTTCTACGGAGAGCCTGGTGGTATATGAAATTAATTTCCGAAAGACAACTGAAAGACTTGACCTGGTGACTAACCTTTCGGACTGCACGCGATCAGTTAGTGACCGACGGACAATGGTTAAATATTAAAATACAGCACTTTCTATCATCGTGTCATTGTATCTAACGCTTAGAGTTGATTGAGATAAAATGATATTTGATTGAGATAAAATGATATTTGATTGAGATAAAATGATATTTGATTGAGATAAAAGGGTATTTGATTGAGATAAAATGATATTTGATTGAGATAAAATGATATTTGATTGAGATAAAATGATATTTGATTGAGATAAAATGATATTTGATTGAGATAAAATGATATTTGATTGAGATAAAATGATATTTGATTGAGATAAAATGATATTTAGTTTAGTTCGCATTTTTTTTTGTATCAGAAGAAACGGCATAAATAAATTGTTTATTGTCATAATCCTTAGTTTGTGTATCGCTCTTTCCCATGTCATTTAGGGTTTTCACTCCCTTGTTACGGTATTTATAACGAACTAAATTTTTAATTCCTGCAACGGAACTAAATCTGTTCTTAACTTAGTCATCCAAGAGATCGCCTTCTGAAACTCAAATACATTTTATTAATTATTTGTTTAATTACTAATTTAAAATTTCAGATTTTTCCTGCCCAAATTGAATAAGGTCGAAGCTATACAATTGTTTGAGTTTTAATAGGACAATTCGTCATCTGTATATAAGAAACAATACTTTTAAGAATCAAGCGTAATATCCTATAAGAAATATGCATTGTGAATAATTTGATGAACGTCTGTCCTGTCCAATCTCACTTTCTCCTAAATAGTATTTGCCAATTCGTTAATAAGACTTGTTACCTCCTTACATCTCATACAAGTGTCTCTTTTTGTGTCTCTGTGTGTGTCTGTGTGTGCGGCTGTGTGTGTATGTGCCTGTATATGCGCGTCTTTGTGTGTGGCCGTTGGCGTCTCTGTGTGTCTCTGTGTGTGGCTGTGTCTGTGTGTGTGGCTCTGTGTGTGGCTCTGTGTGTTTTGTGTGTGGCTCTGTGGTTCTGTATGTGTGTGTGTTTCTTTGTGTGTGGCTATTTGCGTCTCGTGACATGTTGCGTCTATGTATTGCAACGTTAAAAACATAAATGAAACAAAGTAAACATCTACCAACCTTTTATAAATATTTTTAAACTGCACATTGCACGGTTATAGAACTGGCATCATTTAAAACAAACCCAGACTGCACGCACCAACTAAATGCCTCTGAAGTTAACTGAATATCTTAAAACAGATTTTTGTTAAAAATTGTTTCAACATGAAGGCCTAATAAGAAACATCCTGAGGTTCCCATTATTCAAGAACTTGGGAGCACCTTACTAAAGAAGTTTGGGAGCCTACTTATTGAAAAACTTGGGGAATGCCCTTATTGAAGAATTCGTGGAGCCCCTACCCCCATTTTTTTGTTGTTGCTGTTTTTTTTTGTTTTTTTTTTTGAAGACTTCTGGAAGCCCCTTAACTGAAGAACTTGGGGAGCACCACTATTGAAGAAACTGTTGTGCCCTTATCTAAAACTTGAGAGAGACAATTTGAAAATATTCTTTACACAGTAGAAAAGGTGTTAATAAAGTAGATGCAATCTAAGACCTGGTGTCTGAAGATTTTAGCTATACGCCCTAAAGTTAACGGTGATCATTACGTGCGACACAGAAACATGGCCACGCATAGGCCTAGGAAACATCATCTGCGATCTCGTGAGTGAGACCTGGGGTTGAAAGGGGTGTTGGACATGGTTAACTTGGTGAGTGAGATGTAGTGGAGAAAACAATGAATACAAATGAGAGCTGTTTTATAGTACGCGTGGGGGCGAGTGAGACAAGAGAGAGGATGCGATGGAAGGAGTGTAAGAATATGGAAATGAGATTTAAGGGAGTGTGTTTATTATTTAGATGAGATGAATTTTTAAAAAATTGTAAGTCACAAGAAAGAGAAGCAATATAGGAGTGAGCTGTGCTATATTTAGATGCCAAGGGGTGAGCTGCGTTATAGTTATATGCATAGGGGTGAGCTGTGTTATAGTTATATGCCGATTGATTATATAGGTATAAGTTCATTGAAAGATATCGCAAAAAGTAAAATCAAAGAACTTAGAATCATTCATAGCAGTCTAGACTACCACTAGCAAAAGTTAAAAAAAGTAAAAATAGCAAATTCGCATTGGATTCTTCATTTCCACATATATTTTTTCTTTGCAAATGTTTAATCATGATCTTTATGCACTAAAACATAGATTATAAATAGAAATTTTACTGTAAAGCAGTAGCTGATCGTATCACGTACTTTGTTTTTGCATATTAAGTTCTCATAATATTATAGATATACTTGACTCCTAGGCGACGATATCAACTGAGTTTGTTGGCACCTGGAAACAAAAGGTGGGGGGGGGGGGGGCAGTTGGCTCCGGATTGAAAATTTTTGTTATATGCAGGGGCGGCCCATCCCGGTTGGTTCACACATATTCACTTCTTTTTTAAGCTCTCATTACAAACAGTGATACTTTATCTCTGAAGTAGATAAATCTGACGTCTTCAAAAAAAAAAAAAAAAAAAAGTTTTTCTACGTCCAGTGCATTCCAGTACAAACAGGCCAATTTACCTCAGGCTCCGTGGCGTCTCTGCTCGGAACACAATCATGTCATGTCTTTAGTTCCAGCGTACGAAAATTGTATAAAGTGTTTTTGTTTTCCCTGGTAGGATTGTTAAGGGCGTATCATTCATTATCCTGAATATATTCGAATTCAGTCCAGTGGAGTAGCAAGGTTTTTTGACGCGCGCGTTGTTCCAGTTTTTTTGTTTTTATTTGAGGGGGGATGGGGGGATGGCCGCGTTTCTCATACAAAAGACACAAAACAAAAGGTTTATTTCTTAAAATCAAACATGGACCAGTGTCGTATCCGGGAGAGATGATAAGGGCCACCCTACCTTCCCAGTGATTTAATGTGTTATCTATCTAACCTAGAAAATATATTTTAAAATTCTCCAGTTATTTGTTTTAAAGATTGTGTTTTCTTTTTTTATTTTTAAAAAAAATTAATTTAAAAAATTACATTTTTCAAACACGCTCGGCTTCTCTCCCTTAGAACATCACTTTAGACCTATTACTGGACACGTTGACCAATTATTGACCCATCTCTGAAATCTAATCTCTAACCGATAGGTTGAAAAGAAAATGGTGTAAACAAGTTCTTTTTTTTTTTTTCAATCAGATAAAAATCAGCATTACTCTCGTAGAAAAATGTAACGGGCTTAATTTGTTCAATTGGCTCCATCACTTTGGTTCATAGATTATCTCAAACAAAATCCCCTAAAAAAATCTACCCGTGATGAATAGGCGGTAGAAAATGGCGTTTAGCGAAAAGTTACTCAATGCAAGCTTGATTCTTTGTGCACTTGGTTTTTTTCCTGTTTTATCAAACTGAATGATTATATTTTATGTGTTTTAACATCTTCCACCGAGTTCTCGCTAGCACACATATTTTTTTAAAACTGTACCTCTGCCCGAATTTACCTTCAGTGCCTTCATCTTTGAAGTGCTAAACATTTTTTATCCAAGTCTTCGTTCGTGCTGTATCAGTTCAAGTGATCGTGTTTTATTTCAACAGCAGTTTCAAAGTAAAACTTAAGTGCAAAGGATACATGATCTGAAGGAATAGCCAGTGGCGTAGCTAGGGTAGTGCCGCCCGGGTAGTGGAAAAACTTTTTTTCGCGCCCTCCCCAGTTGTCCAGAAATGCCGCCTCCCAATTTATATATAAAAATTTACCTCCTGGGGGCGAAAAGCCCACTTGACCTCGGCCTCCCTTACCCCAATGGAAAGAACGTCTTAAAAGCCTAAACTTATCTAAAAAAAGCCCTTCTTTCTTAATTCTAAATAAATCCAAACAAGTTATCTCCCTCCTGTAAAAGATCAAGATTGGAATCTAAAGTCGTCTACGCACAAGAGTCCCATTTAAATGAAGCTCTTATTTATTAAATACATAGTGGAAAAAGATAATAATACGTTTTCCTGTCTTTTCTTTTCAAGTCTGGAATATCTTGTCCCACTTTTTATTTGCTTCACACGGCTTGAACACAGCCCTCATATATTTCCGTTCACCAACACTTAACACGGATTTAATTATAATATTATCATCTTTTTGATTAAAATCGCTAATAAGAATAAAACAATTAGATGGATATTTTAAATTAATTAACAACTAACTTATTTAAAAACATCAGACCATCCCACACCCCCAAAACTATACGTTTAATCGAGTTTGTTTACATTCACCACGCGCTCCCCCTATGCTGCCTTGAATATTTATGTTTTAATTTTCAGAAAGTGTAGCCACGTTCAGATCGCAGTGGCAAAAACGTGATTTCTAAAGTCAAATTTCTTCTAAGGCAAGTGTGGGCGAATTACGACCCATAAGCCTTATCTGGCGCCCTATAGGGCTTAATCCGACAGGCGAGATCTTCCCGAAATCGGATGATTGCTTTCGTAAAATGTAAAATTTGCGTATGATTATCTTTAAAAGCCGTTGAACGTTACAAATCGTATGGTAAAAGTGTCAAACTATATAATACGGTAATACGTCGAAAATCCGGACGTGGAAAACCCGGTTTGCCTAATCTACTAAGTAAATTATGAGGACTGAGAACCGCAAAGGGGTTTTAAAGTGAACGCATATGCATCTCTTTAACATTACTGATTTTTTTTCTTCTTTTTTTTACCAAAAAACTTAAACGTCTTAATTGCTGCCACCACCGTAACCTTTCACAAGTCGCGAGGTAAACATGTTTACCTACGAACTGAATATCCTAATAAGTCGATCATCAGGACGGGGTCAAACAACAATTAGGCCGATTCTTTCGCTTCTCCTGCTCATTTTCTAATGAACTAGGAGTGAAGTTTTCGAAGCCAATCTTCAAAGACGATTTAAAAAAAAAAAAAAATTCCATACGGCACTCTGCACAATAAAGGTAGTCCAAAGCTTTGCTATGGGATCTCGTTAGACTCTGTACCCCAGAAAAGTCTCGTTAAGGTCTCGTTGGACACTATACATCACAAAAGTCTAGTTAAAGTATCGTTAGACTCTGTACCTCAAAAAAGTCTAGTTAAAGTATCGTTAGACTCTGTACATCACAAAAGTCTCGTTTAAGTATCGTTAGACTCTGTACATCACAAAAGTCTCGTTAAATTATCGTTAGACTCTGTACATCACAAAAGTCTAGTTAAAGTATCGTTAGACTCTGCACCTCAAAAAAGTCTAGTTAAAGTATCGTTAGACTCTGTACATCACAAACGTCTCGTTAAAGTATCGTTAGACTGTACTTCAAAAAATTCTATGTTTTTTTCAGGGAAGAAAAACATTAAAATAACTTTGAATAAATTAAAATGTTGGAACACAGTTAAGCTGTGAGCACTCGTATACTCGTCAGTTCAAAAACGTCATTAAGATCATAAATGAACAAATAATTCTGGTAGTTTCTCCTGACGACAACAACAGCAAGAGGAGGGAACTCAAATCTCCAAGTTTTTGCCTGAAGGTGGAATTATTTCCTGTGATAGTGTATTCAGGATTTCAGTGGCCGCAGGTCTCGTGCCCCCCACCTCCCAAATCTTCTGTCGTGTTTCATGAACATTTCCACTTGGATCTGTCAGGATCCTTGTTAATAATGCAAGGCGTAACGACAAGAACCATTTCCTGGGTCGTCTGCATATTTTGGTTGGTTGAGAACTCACTGGTCAACTCAATGGATGGCGTAAGGATACATTTGTTATGGGTGTTGTTATTGTGAGAATGTTTCTGTGCGCACGGCAATGCGCCTGATACTAATGATGATATTAAAACAGTCTCAGCGGTGGAAGTGCATGATATTTAATCACTCTCTAATACGAATAACAAAACATCATGCATGCAGCTGTAAGACGTAATACTAAATTAGATAGGATTCTTTTATGAATCTACAATCTTGATTAATAGATTCTTTGTTTTTATGACATTGCACGTATACATTCTCAGCACGCTATATCAAACCGTTACCGGAAACTTGTTTGAAAGAGATTTCGTCAACGGAAATATGATCGAAAGGAAATTTGGTCGAATTTTTTTTTCAGTTCACACGTTAAAAAATTTTCGTCAAATTTCTTTTTGAACGCAATACTAAATAGTAAAACAAAATAATGCGTTCAAAAAGAAATTTGAAGCAAAATTTTAACGTGTAAGCTGAAAAAAAGATCCGACCGAATTTCCGTTCGATCAAATTTCCGTCGATCAATTTTCCGTCGACGAAATTTCATTCAAACAAGTTTACGGCTACGATATCAATCCATAAACAGTAATTTAAAAGAAACGAAAAACATTGATTTACAGCAATTTTTTGGGAAGACATTTAAAAAAAAAAATTCAGACATAAAAATAACTCATGCATCAAATGTCATCATATCTCTCTTTATCATTTCAATTCTTTCATGAAAATAAATACGACAACTATCTCACTGGGAAGCACGCTGTTTGATTCTGTCAGGCTGGAGATAAAAAATAAATAATTTTCGGCGTTTACTTTGAGGGAATAGGTTCGCCTTGATCTAGCTAATCTTAGCCGTCATATGGGTTGGATGCATCCTCATTTTTTCAGTTTTACTAACACTTGTTTTCTTTAAATATATTTTATCAAGGAATCATATGTGTTTATGTGTGTTAAATTGCGTTTTTCATCAATCTAGGTGTTTTTAAGATAAACGTTTTTTTTTTTTTTTTAATTAATGGTTGTGACGTTTAAAGGTGTTGGTAAGTTTGGTTTCTTCTCATGTCATGTAATTTCTGTTCTGAGATGTGACAGATTGAGTTTATATGGAAGAAACGGCTCCCCCTCCTCCTTTTCCCTTTCTCTCAACCCGGGGAAGCTGGCGTGTCTGGCCCTGCTACAACTTCACCACCACTCCATCACCACCGACACAACACAACAAGAGCAAAGACTGTCTACAGACCTCAAGCTGACCGTCCTAAGTTATATGTAATGTCAAATCGTTAAACATTTCTAAAAAGAAACCCCTTCAAAATGTCGTCCCCCTTTTACCCAGCTTTAAAGAGAATCTCAGCACATTGCTTATAAAATGTCATCCCGTTAGCCGGCTACTAGAGAATCCCAGGACTTTGCTTACATCATATTTAGAAACGTGATGATTGCTACATAAATATTAAATAAAATGGTGATTAATATGGACTGATTCCTGAAAGCGAATGTGGATTACGTTCAGAACGGGGAAAAGCTGACATGATATTTGCTGCACGCCAGCTCCAGGAAACATGTTATAAGCAACACAGCAGTGTTCATCACCTTTGTTGCTGTGACCAAAGCATTTGACTCAGTCAGCACAGATGGTCTGGGGAATTTAATGAAGAAGTTTGGCTGCCCGAGTAGATATATTACAGCAGTTCGTCAACTCCATGATGGTATGATGGCCAGAGTTCTGGATTCTGGCATGAGTCTTTGGCTTTTCCTATAACTAATGGCTTAAAATAATGCTGTCTTCTGGCGGCAACACTTTTTAGCATGGTATTCGCAGACTGCTGACTGATGCTTTTCTTGACAATAATGACGGCATTCTTACAAGGGCTATTTAACCTTAGAAGACTGTGAGCCTGTATGATAGTTATTCGCTGATTACTGCGCCTTTAATGCAAGCTCGGAACTAAAAATGCTTTGCTTAGGCCTGCGATAACCTCAGTCTCGCAATCAAAAAATAAACATTCCCATATTTGGGCAGCACCCTCTAACGGTCACTAACTTAATGATGAGATCAACAACCAAATTTCCAAGGCAAGTTTCGCATTCGTAAGACCACGCATGAATGTCTGGGCGTGATGGAATCTCCTTCTTGTCACTAAGCTGGAGTTATGTTGAGGCACAGTAACATCGCGAACCCCTCTGGAACATAGGAGCCAGAATTATCAATTCATTGATCGTGGGCCCTCAACATATAGAAGAAGAAGAGGCGATCGTTACGACCACACTCCTATACACCAGATTTATGAGAAACAAACTGTTGGAGCACTCAAGCTGGCGAGGCAGACTGCGCTGTTGGAGCACAAACTTCAGGGAGTTAAGTACTGTAAACCCCAACGAAAACGCTCAGGAAGGAAAAGTAGAAGCGCATCCAATCCTTCTAAGACACCAATACACGTTTGTCCTATATATGGAAAAGCTTTCCGGGCACAAATAGGACTGTCAAGCCTCCTGCTTTCTCACATTCAAATATAAACTCAGTTATCTTCACCTGTGAAATACGAGCAACAGCAATGTATTTGGCATGCTTCCGTTTTCGCGACACGATTGACTATTCATCAAATGGTTACTAAACCGTTCCTGGAATGACAGAATCAGCTTCATTTCTCGCAGAAGAACCTTGTCTCCAGGTTGAATTTGGCCTTTTTTGTTGTTGTTGCAAGGGTTTTGTTTCGCGCGTCTGCTACCTTTTGACTTCTTCATAAACTGCTGTTCGCCAGCTGGAACAGTGCTCAGCGATGATCTCCCCTTAGTTGATTTCTAAAGGAAATGAGTAGGAAAAAGCATGGGAAATCCTGAATAAAGGAACGCAACAAAAAAAATCGAATATTTCGGCACACTTCTCTTGCTGTCCTCGCAGATACAACTTTTCAGCTAAGTGCTATTTTTATTTAATTTAAATTTTATTGTTGTTCGCCGATGAAGGCTTCGTGCCGACACGTTTGTTGCGTTCATTTTTTTCATGTTTTCCGATATATTGTTTCCCGCATGTCCTTTTTTGTTAATCTAATTGCAATCTTCTTCTATATATTAAGGGCCCACGATCAATATATTGATCATTATGGCTCCTATGAATGTAGATGGGATTTGCAATGTTTCTGTGCCTGGTGTTGATGAGGATATGTCACTGGTTGCAAGAGTTACTTAGAGAGGGTATCATGCGCTGGGGGTTGGAAGGCCTGAGGCAATAGACGCAAATGAGTCAAGTGTTGTCGCCTCAACTGTTCCTTTTGGAAGCTTGCTCCAGTCCCTGATTGTCTTTGGCAGGAATGAGCAGTTCCTATACTGGCTTCTCCCTGATATGAGCCTCGTCACTGTCTATGCGGGAGAGGGACGAGTTTCTGTTTAATGCCAGAGCAGTGGACTAGCCCATTATTTATCTTTTAAATCATGGAGAGCCTGGATAGTCGTCGTCGTTCCTCCAATAGTGACCAGCCCAGTGTTTCCAGCATGCTGCCAACACTAGAGGTATTCCTGTAGCAGTTCAGGACAAAGCGTGCTGCCCGTCGCTGTACTGCTTCCAACCTGTCGATGCTCTTCTGTGTGAATGGGTCCCAGACCGAAGACGCATAATCTAAAAGCGGCCTTAAAAAGGCTTTATAAGCTCTTTCTTTCACACTGCTGGAGTTGCTGATCTTTAGATTACGCCTTAAGAACCACATGGTCTTGTTTGCCTGGTTGCACACATTGTTAATATGCTCGTTCCAGCAGACCTCTCTTTGAATGGTAACACCCACGTACTTACGGAGGAAACTGACTTAAGTAAATGGCCATGCAATTCATAGAGGAGTACAACTTCTAGAGACTGACAGTGTCTGGCACTTGGCAGGTTGAAATTGCATGTCCCAGCTCACCTCCAACTCATCTAACCGATTGAGATCCTGTTGTAGCTGGTCCTGGTCAGATCTGTTGGCGATCGTCCTATACACCGCTGTGTCATCTGCGAACACACTCTCCCCTTTATTACCGTTGATTTCTAACCTAGCTTTTCACAAAAAAGGGTTCTGCTCCTCGTGAACTATCGTCACCAGTGCAACTGCTTAGCCTGGGCAGTGTTTATGTAGACCAGATGTTGCCCAATGCAACAGATCCGAACTCTCCAAGCAGCCAGTGGATCCAAGGGAATTACAACTGTCAATACAATTTGGCACTAATTGCCTCGCAGGAGTTGCCGAAACGACAAAGGATCAGCGTCAGATATACTTCGGGACTACGTCTCCGAATTTTACAGTTTGGGTTTACTTCCCGCATTGATTTACTCAACGCTTTCCCATTTTTCATCAATTTCGGTAGACACACAAATTTACTAGTCAGCCAGCTTGTTGCTAACCGGAAGCAAAAGCAAACGAAGGGTGATTATTGCTATATCACAATACAAGACCCTAAGCAATTCGTTTGTTTCCCATAACACCACTAAGAAGACACTAATCTCTATTTAGAACGAATTTAATTTGTGTCAGTCCCTCAGAGGCGTAGTTACAATTTTTGGCGCCAGGGGACAAGATTTATTTTAAAGTCCCCCCCCCCCCCCACAACCGCGAAACGTATTATTTCCATCAATTAAATACCACCAAAGCCCCCTTAGTCTGGCGCCCGGGGACAACTGTCATCCATCCACCCCTCGTTAGCTACGCCTCTTGCCACTGGCACTGATTACCCGAAAATCTGACCCCCCCCCCCCCCCCCATTGGATTTAGTATAAATTCTATACTATCACCGTCTCAGCTCAAATAATATTCCATGGCATTATGATTACATTGGAAAATGATCTGCATCAGTTACTCAGTTACACATGCCAAAAGTTTATTTTCGATTAGTCATGTCTTTTAATTTACTATTTTAGTATCAGGAGCATTGCTTCTAACGATATTTCATGACCACTCTTTCCGTACCTTTACCACCAGCCTCCATGCATGTCACAACTTGGCATCAGGGTAGATGCCTATGACGAAAGTTTCAGATTCGATATTGCTGTTTCCAGTGGCGTGGCTGAGGATGTAAGGTTGAATGGGAAACAAGCATGGATACCCAATCAATTTTCTAATAGTTACGTACAGGTGAGTGGTCGTTTTTTTTAATGGTGTGATTCGTGCCGCAAAGGTTAAATAAATAGTTCTTGTGTACTGGGCCATTAAAAGTGGGGAGAAATAGGGCGCCGCCTGCGGCACACAAGTCGTCATAGCATAAATAGATCCACATTTAAAGTTAGTCCACACAAATGTTCATATGAGCCACATTAAAACAATTGTTTGATATGCGACATAATAAAATATATAATTCATTCTGTGGTGTCAAATTCTTCTTTGCCAAGGCCGCCTATATTTTTTTCGTCTCAACTCCTTTGCCGGGGTGCTTTAAAAATGGATTCTTAACGATATAATCTACTTCTGATACTTACTTTGAGCTTTAAAATATGGTGTAATGTTTTTTTTCCATAACTGAATGTTTTATTGTATGCAACTATTTCTATACACATTTGCAATCGTACGCATATCATCAGTAACATTCGAGTAACAATGCACCAGTCATTGTCAACAATGGTAGCAATAAAGCTTTAGTCGCATACGATGAATGTCTTCCCACCGTTATTGTTCGTGTCGTCCCCTTGGTTTCAGATCAACCTCACCAAGGCTGTGTTACTAACTGGATTACAAATACAAGGAGATACGGACTCGTCCGGCAGACTGACCGCCTGGACCCTCCAAACCTCACTTGACTGCATCAACTACAAAACGGAAGTAAGTGTCCGTGTGTCCGTGTGATCGTGTCGGGCGTCTGGAATTTTTTAATATTATTTGTGTACTTAATTATTAGTTAGTTACCCAGCAAGAAACAGGGAAAATCGACATTTTTGTGCCAATCAGCCCAATGTATTACATTTGAACACTATATTTATGAGTATTTTATTTGTATAACTTAATGTAGACCTTGAAGTTTAGTTTTGTACAAAAGTTGCTCACAATAGCAGTTATTTCCCTTGTTAAATTCACACTTTAAGATAATACTAACAACACTTTAATGGTTGTTTTTTTAAATAATTATTTTATTAGAAAGATTTATCATGAATTGTTTCCCAACCTAATATCCGAGATGCATTTCGAAAGCGTTTGTGTTTATTTTAAATGTGCTACTTTTGTAACACTTTCCTGAATAAAAAGAGTTTTTGTAGTTGTAGTAAATACTTAGCCTATATTTATTAAATTCCCAACTGCTACTCTCTTTTTAATATCAGAATAATCAAGAATCTAATCCACCTATTTGCACGCGGGTTTGGGGTTGTTTTTTTTAATGTGAGAATCAAGTAAACAGGTTTTAAAAATGTTTTTTTTTTTTTTTTTTTTTTGGGGGGGGGGGGGGGGACGACTAGCATTTCGATTATCATACCAATTCCATTACTTTTGTACTAGTTTTAGAAAAATTTATAATTTATAAATCTTCAATTTGAAAATAAACTCTATATTTTGGGTTTTATAAAATGGGCTCAAGTATATCGAATAAGCAATTTTTAATTATGTGAAGAAAGTTGTAGTTGTTTGAAATTCCAAATAAACATTTCAATCAACTGAATATTGGGAAATTCATACTTTATTTTTATACGATTTCCCTCAGATAAAATCACACATTAATAGTGATGTCTTTGGTATCATATCATGTCTTTTGTATCATATAATGTCTTTTGTATCATATCATGTCTTTTGTATCATATAATGTCTTTTGTATCATATCATGTCTTTTGTATCATATAATGTCTTTTGTATCATATCATGTCTTATTAACATATTCATGCCCAGTTGCGGGGGTGCAGGGGTGTGAACCGCACCGGGTGACACCATCCCCAGGGGTGACACCAAATTGACAAATTGCATATTTACAGAGCACACACTGCTCGGTCTCACCGAATTTCATAAAAAGATAACCGGTCACACGTACATTTTCCACACGTGTAACCAATCCAATGCAGTCTTCTTCAACAACAACATCGGAAAATGTTTCAAGCCAATGTTTGGAGTATGACAAGGCTGCTTGTTCTCCCCCACCCTGTTCAACATCTTCTTAGAGAGAATTATGTCAGATGCACTGGAATAGCATGTAAGAACAGTCAGCATTGATGGCAGAGCAATCACCAACCTACGCTTTGCGGATGACATAGACGGACTGGCTGGAAGCGAAGAAGAGCTAACCTAGTAAAGCGTCTCGACAAGACTTCATCGTCCTTTGGCATGCCAATCAGTGCAGAAAAGACAAAAAGGATGACAAATTGTACCAATGGCATCGCCACTAAAATTAAGCTCAGGGAGGAAAGACTAGGGACAGTTGGCAGCTTCAAGTACCTATGAACAATAGTTTCGGAAGAAGGCTCAAAGCCCGAATTGATGGCCAGGATTGCGCAGACCACAACAGCACTAAAGAGGCTCAAGAAAATATGGAACGACAAAAATATAGCCCCCAGCACCAAAATCAGGCTGGTGCGCTCACTATAGTTCTCTCCACTTTCTTATATGCCTGTGAGTCCTGGACATTAGCAGCAGAACTTGAAAGGAAAATAAAGGCGATGGAGATGAGATGTTTCAGAGGCAAGTGAAAGAAATGATCCGTCAAGTAACTGGGCAGTACGCTGACCTCGTGGTGTCTGTTTTTAAAAAGCGCAAACTTGAGTGGTATGGCCGCGTGACCAGAAAACAAGGGCTCGCCAAAGAAATCATGCAGGACACAACTAGAGGAGGAAGAAGAAGAGGAAGACAGAGAAAAAGATTGGAAGACAACATCAAAGAGTGGACGGGATTAAAACTAGGCAATGCTATGCGTGGTGCAGAAGACCGAGAGGAATGCAGAAGGATAGTTTTCATGTCATCTGTGGCGCCCCAACGGTCCAAGGACTAAGGTATATGATGATGATGATGATGAACCAATCCAAATGTGTACTTTATTAAAAAGTCAAGGTAGATATGTCAGAAATTAATTTTTACCCATATATAGGGTTAACAAATAAATTTAACAAAATTTCTTTAAAAATTAATTTAAATTTAAACATAAATTTAAAATAAAAATTAAAAGAAGGTTTTTCAAACCAAATATATCTAAGCCCAAAAATACTCAAAAATAAATATTTACACCGATTTGTCAATAGCACCGCTCCTTAACATGTTAGCACGATTGTCATATATCATAATTAATATCTTATACATGATGTCTGTGATTTTACTTTATCTGCTATCTTTACCCTTGGGTTCATCTATTATACTTGAGGAAGTTAATCTTAATCAGCAGTATTTTCAAACTAAAGGCTATACTCGTGACAAAGTGGTGACCAACCTAAAGGCCTAATGATTGTTTCCGCATGAGAAGCGCTATCACTTTGTGGAACATGCTATTGACAAGGAACTTTTAAAACCCTACCAAGATGGAATTTCGGCAGAGAGAAAATCATGATTTAGGAAGAGAATGGCAGGACAACAATTAATAGATGCTTGACTCTCTCTGCCTGAAGAAAACAGCTGCGAGATGCTGGAGTGTATTGATCGCTTTCATTATGAACTCCGGATAAGATCATCAGCGATCAAGGAAACAGCAGATATGTTTGGGGCTGTCCAACCAAAACGTTTACTTACTATAAGCAAGTGAAAACGAGTTATTGGTGCCCATTCGAAAATCACCATCTTTCAATGATGAGTTATCTGAAGATGAAATCTTAAGAGAAGTAAAAGAAGACACTTAAAGGCAGCTGAAATTAAATTTCACAAATTCATTTGACGTTTTGAAATTCATCGCTGCATGGGACTTCCTAGAATCTCTTCCAATGCTATCGTTAAGCCTCCAGTTGTGTCTTATGATCTGCGTGTCTGTGGCTTCACGTGGGTGGAGTTTTTCGAAGCTAAGGCTTACCAAGAACTATCTACGATCCACAAATCTCAAGGCTTTTCGTTCTGGCTCTACTATCAATTGAAAGTGATACAGTGAAGGATATTGATTTTGATCAAGTGATTGGCTAGTTTGCATCTTTTAAGACCAGGAAATGAAAATTTTAAATAAAGTAAATTTAATGTAAAAAAAATAACTGTAACTTAACGTTGTTACAGTTCTACAATATATTTACCTCCTAACCTTTAATTAATGTGTTTTTGTTCTTGTGTTTGTTATACTGTGTACATATTTTAGCAAGAAGAAATCCATCATGGAAGTCAGGTGAGGAGGGTGACACCACGAGTTTACCGCACCGGATGACACCAAATGTAGCTCTGCCACTGTTCATGCCGTTCACATAACATGATTAAATATAACCGGTTTAAAAAACCCATAAAAATTTATATACCTTGCTGCAAAAATGTTTTGTTTTGTTTTTACTGTAGTAAAAATGTGTAAATATTTAGAAAAGTTAATCATTATACCTGAGTTTTTTTTTTTAAATAATTTTTTTTGGTTGCCTTGAAGATGTAAAATGATGTTCGTTGGTATTTTGGTTGAGATGGAAACATTTCTTATTAATGAAATTTTGTCTGTTGAAAATTAGATAATTATTTAAGTAGTTTACCACAAAAATAGTCAAAATAAAAATTAAAAAACGAAATGACTATTTGGTAATATAAAAAAAAGGTCACAACCAGGTTAAGCAGAGCCCTAGCTTGACTTTTTAAGGCCCTATGCTAATTCACCCCCCGCCCCACTTTTTATACATTGTAATCAAAGTGTCCGCATAACAGCTTAAAGCCCCTAAAATATTCGAGGCACCTGCAGTCATAAGGGTTGCAAGGCCCACATGAGGCTCTGATGTCACGTGACACCTACACTTTTAACAAGCATGTGCACTTCTATTCGAGAATCTTCGGCACACTCAAGTTCGCCCTGCCCCTTGTCCCTCCCGCCGGTCTAAGCTTTTCCCAAATGAGTACCCTGGGGCGCGCCACAATCGAAAACAAATCAGTTTTGTACTTGGTGCCATAAAGCCTCCCCCGTACGCCTGAAGATGTCTTCCACAGATCCAATATTCTATTAGGAACACAAATTCAGGTATGCTCCAAAATGCACCTCTTGATTTTGAAAAAAATTCAAAAATCTCCTGGGAGGAGCTCCCCAGACCTCCTTCCCGCTCAAGAACCATCAGGTCCAGTCCCCTATATTGGTGCCGATAGACACACTGCCTAGTGGCGTAGCTAATGCTATTGCCGGCCTGGGCGGACCAAGATTTTCGACGCGCTCCCTTTCACCATACAAACTCTGCAGTTTTCCGAAACTGCTGCCCCTCCATGTAAAGAAAAATTGGCAATTTGGTGAACCACCCCATATGCCACCCTTTCTACACTACTAGCAGGGGCGTAGTTAGAGTTTTTGGCACCAGGGGACAATATTTATTTGTACGCCCCCCTTCCCTCTTTTTTCAACCGTGAATCTCATTATTATCATCCATTAAATATCACATAAGCACATTTTGGTGCCCCCATAGTCTTTAGCCCGAGGACATCTGCCCACTCTCCACCCCCGCTGGCTACTCCTCTGACCACTGCTTACCCGAAAATCTGATCCCCCCCCCTTAATGAAATAAATAAAAGAAACACCGACGGGGCCTTCGGCCATAAGCTATAATGTGGGCAAAGCGTTAAACTATAAACAATGAATGCAGGATGCGACAGCTCAGTCCGTAAGTTATTGTTAATTATTAATTTTGTAGTTGTTAGCACTAGTTGGTACAGCGATAAGATTATGCTTAGCTGTTGATTTCTGGCTGAGATTTTCATGATACTCCCAAGTCTTTCTAAAGTGCAGCAACTCCTAAATATCCGCAGAACTATACCCTGGATTATCGCAACACGCTTCAGGCGAGCACAGTTCTCACAAAGCATGCTGAGTTCGTGACGTGCATTATACTGAGACCTACAGAGTACAAGGGGAGATCACCAGCACTGAGGCTTGAGCTGCTGGGCTGTGGTCAGAAATGTTTTGTTTTCTTTAGGATAACATTAATTATTTAAATCATGCACGCCGTCCCCTAGTTTTCATTCCTTCTATTTCTACTTCTGCTCAATCATGCCATTCAAACTCTTACCAAATTGTTCTTAATTTCACCCAGTCTTACACCCGTGAGATTCATTTTCTTCATTTCCTTTCAAACTTCTTCATTGTCTTTGTATCCTTCGTAACTTATTCCCCTTTTAAAAAAATATATCATTCATAACAATTAAGAATACACAACTAGGAAACCTTGAAAGGTGTCACAGTCTTTTTTTTATTATGTAGCCTACATTCAATTCGTTTACGAGAAATGCTTATGTATTATAATTATTTTCTAATGTACCGCGACTGCAGAACAAGCATTGCGTTTCTTCGAGTCTTGTAAATATCTCTTCAAAAAAACTATTTAAATAATCAATACAAGTAAACAAAAATATATACAATTATTTATTGTCTTCTCTGACAGTTCTATCAGAAAGTGACAAGTGTCACCACACTGCTACGCCGGTGTCTGATGAGTGGATGGCAGACGGTGGCCGACAGCTCAACTACGACCACGACAATGTGTTAGTGTGGATACAAGTTCAGCTTGACCTTGACATCCCAGGAGATTTCGGGGAAGTGGGGGTCTACTACAGCAGGGGCTGTCAAAGCTGGAAGTTTTATGAACCTCTAGATATGAACATCGTGAGTGTAATGATGGGATCTGTACTGTAATAGTCATTGGTACTATAATGATAGTCATGTGTACTGTAATAGTCATGTGTACAGTAATAGTTATTTGTACTGTAATAGTCATGTGTACAGTAATAGTTATTTGTACTGTAATAGTCATTGGTACTGTAATAGTCCTTGGTATGTAATAGTCACTGGAGCTGTAATAGTCATCTGCACTGTAAAGTCATTTGTACTGTAATAGTCATTGGTACTGTAATAGTCATTGGTACTGTAATAGTCCTTGGTATGCAATAGTCACTGGAGCTGTAATAGTCATCTGCACTGTAAAGTCATTTGTACTGTAATCGTCATTTGTATTGTACTAGTCATATGTAGGCCTACTGTAATAATTTTTGGTACTGGGGTGCCGCGCTATATAAGACAACTAATAATTAGTAATAATAATAATAATACTGTAATATTCATTAGTACCGGTACTATATTAGTCATTGGCATTCTGATAGTCATTGGTAGACCTACTTTACAGTTATTGGTACTGTAATATTCATTAGTAATATAATAGTCATTGGTACAATAATTGTCATTTGTAGACCTTCTGTAATAGTTATTGGTATTGTAATATTCATTAGAACTATAACAGTCATTAGTAGGCTACTATAATAGTCATTATGATTATAATGCCGTTATTAGTCAATAGAAATAGTACTGCAACATAGGCCTAAATTACTGTAGTAATAACTGGTACTGTACCATATTGTAATATTATTTTTTATTAATTGGTACTTTAGCATTCATTGGTACTATAATTGTTATTGGTACTATATGCCTAACATTCAATGGCAATGTAGAAGTCTTAGTTTCATTATGACGGCAGTGAGAATGGGTGTGGAGGCTTATATTATTATATTAGTGCATGTGAGTGATGGAAAATAAAACGAACTATCAACAATTCCAAAAATACATTTGTTGAAAATACGCAGTAATCTCATTCTCATTTTAAAGGACTTTCGTAATAATTTTCTTCATTTATAAAAATTCAAAAGATGCATTTATTCAAAGAACATCCGAAATTTTCTGCTGCAGGTTAGCCTCACTTCATCAGATCAAAGAGACAGGTTGGTCACACTAGAACTTAACACTCCGGTGCGAGCAAAGTGTTTGAGAATTTTCCCACCTTTGGCTGCCAGAATACGAGAAGTACAAACAAATGAATGCAGTAAGTTTTTACCTCACAGCAATTATTTAATGATTGTTGTTTGTTTTAAAATAATAACTCAGTTTGAGCAAAAGTAGAGATAATTATGAGAACCTTCCAATGTGAAGATTGAGTGACTTTATTTGAGCAAAAGTGAGATAATTATAAATTGATTGTGGGCCCTTAATATATAGAAGAAGAAGAGTGACTTTATTTTAGCACATCAACTGACTTGATTACATTTTGAAGTAAAAGAATAAATAGGGTCTAACAAACTCATTGACCTATAGGGTCTAACAAACATATTGACCTACAGGGTCTAACAAACATATTGACCTATAGGGTCAATAAAATTGACCTTGAAATTTCTTTATATTTATTTTGTCTAAATGATATCTGCTATTTTCTCTCCAAAGTATTTAAATTTAAGAGAGTTGCAATTAAAATAAGTATATGTCGTATGTCAAAAATAACGTTTTTTATAACTTTATTTTGTCTGCAGCAAATTTACAAAATGAGATACAAAATTTAATTCCAGTTTACCTGTTTCTATTAACTTTGTGAGTAATGATCTGCCATTTCGGATTTCCAATCAGGTGGTCGTTTAGCTTCAAGTTTGCATGATAACAAGGCGCAGGACAAAAATAACTTGAAGAAATTTGGAGAAGGCAAGAAAAATTTAAAAGATTATGGATATAATTGTAAAGGCAAAAGATACTTGACAGTTAAGGAACCAGACATTTTATTAAATGGAATATAGATGTGATGTATACTGCTCTCACATATAGTTAGCTCAATAAGAAAAATGTGACTGATTTTTTTTTACTTATATTGATAAACATCACTACTGGTTTATAATACTTATTTGTTAAAATACTTTTTGTAAGTTTTGGATGAAGTAAGAATTAACACACATAGGCTATTTAATTAGTATACGTATTCCTTTCCTACACTGCATCAGTGTTTCTAATAAACACCATTATTGTATTAAAATTTTACACATCTCGTGTTGTAATAGTTGTATGGACAGATTATATGGATGCTAAATATACATTACCCTATATTTGTTTTTCCACTTTAAAGATGCCAATGCTTACCAAGATGAACCATCATGTTTACATCAAATGGCCAGTCAACATGGTATGTTCAGTAGGATTTTAAATGACTCAAAGTTAAAGACATGGTCATTAATGTTCAAAGGTCAAAGGGCTGTAATAAATTTCGCTTGATTTTTAAAAAAATCTTCAAATACGATTTATCGAAAACTGCTATATACATCATTGGTTTTCCATCCAAGTGTTTAAACTTAATCCCAGATGTTTACTTATCATTTCATTTCTTTTGACAAAGGCTAAATAAACTTCAACTTAAGAATTGTACTTTCCATTTCTTTATAGAGTTGTTAAACACTATTAATTTATGTTTACAATTTACAGTCACTGCAAGTGCAATTAATATCATTTTTATATGAGTATGTGAATATATCTTTCTTTCAGATGCTCCTGTGCTGACTCCTGATAAAAAGCCACCAGAAAATCTCATGGATATCATATCCAAGGGAAATTTACAAGCTGATGGAGACTCCAAAAAATTTCCCCCAGAGGATGGCAAGGAACTACCTAATCCTTTAATAAAGCAACAGCCAGATCAAAGTTCATCTGCTCCATCAATGATGAATAACACTGAAAGACTGCACACTGAACTCAACAATGACCTAGCTACAAGTGATTTAAACATGCCATCAACCAAGTCCTCATTTTCCACAACCTCGTCAGAATTAATCTTACCAAGCCATGATATTCAAATATCTACTTATACTGTGCAAACCACTGAAAGCCCTGAGCCCAGGACTGTTTCACCAGAGCCACCCTTGGATCAGTTTTTTAGTGGTATATATGAAAAATTCAAGAATGTATCAGAGGCCAATGAGCCAGAAGAAATTCTGAAAGAAAATGGCACATTTCTTCTAGAAGATAATGAAACTTTATTTATCAATACAACTAAACCTTCTGGTAATGATTTAATGCAAGACAACAGTGTTGGGGTTAAGCCTAACAAATCCTTGAGCACTGGCCCAAGTGAGAGTATCCTGGTGCCAATGGACAATGACTTACAGACCAGTGTTGAGACACTGAAAGAAATCTTTAAAGATGGTTTAACTGGAAATTCAACAACTAGTGATGAACTTGCAACAAATAATGAATCAACAACAGATACTGTTTCAAGCCCGGATTCAAACAACAGTAACAGGGAGATGCAGATATCCCAACATGAAAACATTCAAACATCAAAACATGATGGCATTCAAACATCATTGAATAGCGATAGCATTAACTTATCAAACAAGACAAACAGTGAAGCTCTGGAAGAATTGCAAAATTCAAATGAAAATTTTTATCATCAAGCAAATGAGACACAGGCAATGGACAATTACACAGAAAAAATCAACTCTTCAGTTAATGAAGAGACCAGTGTTATAACTACAACAGCTCCTAACCTACCAACAACTTGGACCAAAGACTCTGATGCCCAAACAAGCTTTGAGCCTCAAATTGAGGCGCCTAAAGTCAGCTACAGTGAAACTAAAGCAAGCGTTAGTTCTATTGGAATCAATAATGGATTAAGTAAGATTTATTTTTTCATCTCCATAAATTAAATAGTATTTAGGCAGAAATGGCTATAATTTAATTTATTAATATTCATTTCTACATTTATTTTGTAAAATAAATATCATGGCCTCTTTCTTTACTCTGCAGATTTTTGTTTTTAATTTTTAAAGGTTTAATAAAAATTTTAGCTTTTTTGTCTAATTAATTATTTAAGTTTTTTTTTTATGCAACCATTCTTGAAAGTACACCATCGTTTGATCATAAAATGCATTGTTGAGATCCCATGAAGTATTTCCTAACATTCAATTACATTATCCTGTACTAAAATTTGGAAATAAAGTCATTCTAAAATAACATATAACATAATTATAACTTTTCAATACAGTAAGCCCTTATGAACAGCACAAATATTTATACAAAATTCTTTTTAGTGAATGATCCACCTCACTGCGGTATCAAACCTCAAGAAGCAGGTGCTAGAAGGAAGAGAATTATTGGTGGATATAAGAATAGCCCGGGCGAGTGGCCCTGGCTGGTCACCATGTATTTCTTACCGTAAGTGTTTATAAAAAAGTAGTTAAGACATACCGTGTCTTGGTTTGTTGGGTACCTAGAATGTCTTCAGAAATTTCTAGTTAGTTATGAAATAAGTTTTTCAAAATTGAAAAATATTAATATTAATAGGTCATGTTGTTTGTATAAAAATGTAGGGTGTGAGAAATTTCAAAGAAATGTATACCTCAGTTACTGGTATATTTAAAGATTATAAGTAAATTTGGTTAAAGTGCATGTCCATAGACTACAGTGAATAGAAAGAATTCAACATGAAGACCAAAATTTGTCATTCCTATTTTTGAAAATAATATTTTTATATTAAAATTAAAGCAGTACAGCATTTAAAAAAAAAAAAACCTATCTAAAACAATAATATTAAATATAACATAATTTTGTTAAATGTTAAATATAACATTTACAGAGACATTATTGTTTTAAAAAAATATAATCTTTTTTTTTAAATGCTAGATGGGAACTATGCAATATAAATCTTATGAGAAGAATCTAATTACAATTTTTGTGAAAAAAATTATTATAATAAGTTTGAATTGAGAATATATATAATTTTTTCTTTAAAAAAAACTCTTCTATTTCAGGGAAAGTAATTATACAAAAAAATCTGGCTACAAACATATTTGTGGCGCTAGTCTAATTGCTCCCAGCTGGATCATTACAGCCGGTCACTGCTTTTCGTAAGTTAAATAAACAATTAATTATCCACCACATATGGAGTGGTAATCAAATAATGTGAAGAATTAAAAATCATATTTTGATACCAGTTCCATGTGTTACATAAGAGGAAATTTTGACACAGTCTGTTAGCACAAATTAATATGGGGGCGGGGGTGAGAATTTGTTTTAACAGTAAAATTTAAAAAAAGAATTCTTTAGTTTCTTAATTGTTGAGCATTACAAGCTGTTTATTATCAAAATATCATATATTTTTGTCTAAATCTATAACAATTGCCTCACAGGGAGGCCATATTCCAAGGCCTTGGTAATGCCAGTAATTGGAAAGTTATCGTCGGACTCTATGACCTTGAAGATGATAAAAACGAATTTGTCCAAGAGCGGTTGATCAGTGATTACATAGTCTACCCGACATATGACAGTAAGTGTTTGACAAGATGGACATGTCAGAGCCCATTGTTCAAAAGATATTTGAAAATTTAATCCCTGACCTCAACATTTCAAAATGTTTATTACTTGTGCACATTAAGAAGAAAAAACATTTGTAAATGGGGTAAAGGTAGGATTTGTTTAAATTAAAGGTGGTGGAAGTTTTTTATATTCACCAAGAAAGGAACTTTTATAACATGATTCTGAGTAAGATCATATATATATAAAAAGAATGACAAAATAATAAGATGTCATGAATCAAATTTAAAAAAAAAAAAAAAATACTGTCAGTGCTCTTACATTTTACAATAATAAGTATGTCATTCATTATCAATAATTTTTTTTTGAAGTAGACTAACGTACCCTTGAACAAAGTTTGGTAATTGAGTTGCTACTGAAATGGTAGAAATAGTTTAATTAAAATCTATCCTGAATGTTAATTGCTTTTGATCTATTAATTATGTGTAGTAAATTAAAACATTTACATTTTTAGTTGTGTTGGAAAGATATAGATTCAAAAGCAAAATTCAAATCCAAAGCTCAATATGTCATTCTTCAAAGTTATTCTTAATTGTGTGATCATCTTTACCAGTACCTGTAATTTCCAATCTATTGTCAAGTGGTAATATTCAATTTTGGGGCACATTAAAATGTTACAAAGCCATAAAGCCTAAAAATGATAATTATCTCTTTCAGTTAACTGATTTAGATTTGTATATGATTTACAAAGCCTAACATGTTAGTACTAACAGCATATTATTTGCTACCCATTTCCTTTTCTGAATTATATTATTCAGTGTAGCTGTTATTATTGCAAGTACACAATTCTTTTATATAGAAAATATGAATAGGTTACCCTTTTCTCATCACTTGATTTTGAAAAATAAGTTTTGAATATTTTCATGTTTCCCCAAGATAAACTTTGCTATAGAAATTATAAATAACCAATATGGAGTATAATTTACCGGATAGTTCACTTGAGCAAACCTTCCATAGCCTTCTTTAAACATATAAAATATCCATTTAAAAAATATGGAACCATCCATTTTTAAAATGGTAAAGTTACTCTGGTTTAATTTTGACTTTTTTCCAGTAACCACTGGTCCTTTGATAGATGACTTGGCTCTTGTGCGGCTGAACAAACCGGTGCAGACCTCAGATATGGTGTACCCGATCTGTCTAGACAACACTGATATCTTTTACAATGAGACCCAGTGTTATGTGACTGGGTGGGGGAATGTGGGTGAGTCATAAACCAAATTTGAAATTAAATCTTGAAACTTTTGGGAGGTCATTTGAGAAACAAAACTTACTGAGACTGGTTGATCTAATCAATGGAAGCACAGTTTGTAAAAATTTGATAGTTATGTACAGGTTACACACCCTTCAGAAATGTGACAATTAAATGGTAATAGTAATATGTAATTACCGGTAATTCATTAATTTTTTATTTGGTTTGGTCTTTGACTGGGAGGATTTTCTACCCACTTTCTGGGATCTGTTGTGGCACTGCAAGACTTCAGGGCATGCTTGACCCTAAGTTGTCACAAATGAGTGGCTCATGTGTACATTTTGTGACATAAGTTAATATGAAAAAATATCCAATTAGAAATTCCAATTCAAACATTTTACAAAACAATGGAAGTCACTTCCACTACATATTCGCCATATACCGACAACCCAGGCCTTCAAAACGCATCTATTTAAACTCTACTATCCCGACTGATTCCCCTCTCTTTGCGATAAACGATGTTGCTGGGTGCCGTCCATATCTTGACATGTAAATAGTTCTTGAATTGGTGGGGTGAACATACATATGTTTGTTTTGTTTTATACAGCTGTTTTTTTAAAATTAAATAAATGTATGTTATTTTTTAACATTATGATTGTTTGCTAATATTTTTATGTGCAGCGTGGTGAGACCAGCCCTAGGCTAGGGTACCACGCTATATAAGACCACTGCAATAATAATAATAATAATTCCATACAGACTCAAACTCAACTGGAAGTCGCTTTCCACATACCACTGTGCTGACTGTTCTGACCCAAGAAAGGTGCAAGCACATGATCGACGTGTTGCCAGATTCAAATCTTGGCAAACCATACTTCATCATTACTCCACCTGTTTTATGTGCCAGTGTTGGGCCAGAGGGACAGGATGCATGTCAGGTAACTGTATATTTTTCAATGCTCTTTCCTCATCTTTCT
This sequence comes from Omphiscola glabra, assembly GCA_964017045.1. Lineage (NCBI taxonomy): Eukaryota > Metazoa > Mollusca > Gastropoda > Lymnaeidae > Omphiscola > Omphiscola glabra. Next base: position 18,405,937 of record OZ024795.1, read on the forward strand.
TTATACCTATATATATAGGGGTCTAGAATTATTAAGTTATTAATTGCTTTTATCAAGTATTTTTAGGAAAAAGGTTTTGTAATGTTCCACAGATGTGAATTGCAAAGAATTATAAAATTGGCAAGATAACATAAACATAAAGCCATGAATATTTTACCTTTAGGTCTTAATTTAAGTTTAATTATTTATTATTTTGTAAACATCTCCATAAAATTGACTCTTATCCCCAAATGAATTTTTCTTTAAAAATTCTTAACATCATCCTGCCATTCGCATTTTTTTTTAAATCTCTGCGATAGGGTGACTCAGGAGGTCCTATGATGTGTGATATTGATGGTTACTGGTACCAGGTTGGAGTGGTGGCAGCTGGACTTGGGTGTGGAAATATTGAGATCCCTGGACTCTACACTCGAATAAGTTACTTCTTCGACTGGATCAATGGAATCATCTCAGGATATCAAGGGTGAACAGATGATTGGTGATCAAAATTGTATAGTTTAAAATTAAAATATAGATTATCTTGATTTTATGTTTATAATTACAGCACATGTATGTAAAATGTTGAAATTTTCATGAGGAGCTGATTTTTCACATGTCTAAAGAATGTTTTATAAGGTATAAGCCTTTTTTTACATAAATAAAACTGATAAAATTTTTAAGAATAAAAATAATCCTTTCAATAGATGCAGTTATTAAGCAAAAAAAATATTTTTTTTAAAAGAAAAGAAATTGATATGATTATAATTAATTTAAAACATTGTTTTTGTCATACCATGGCTTTGTTGACTTTTCGTCATATTTAAATTTGCATTGTGGCAATTGATCCCAACCTTTTTTTAAGCATTGATAGCATTTATCAATGAAGTATACATATGTATCTCATGGCACAAAGTATCAACAGAAACTAGCATCCAAAAATACAATTATATTATCATTTCTTCTTATTTCTCATGACCTACTCAAGTAATTATTTATTTATTTAATTTTTAAAGCTAAATAATAAATAATATTAAAAAGAATATCAATCAGTTACTAAAAAAATTAAGAAACAAAAAATAAATTTAAAAAACAACAAATTTAATGCATACTTGAAACAAAAGAACTCTGGTGTTACAGATTAAAGTTTTCACAACAAATATTGTCTTTATCTCTCAGTAATTTCCTTTTTATATTCATCAGCATAAAATGGAATCTGAATTTTCTCAGGGACAGGCATGCCTTTAGCTTTTATTTCTTGCCTGAGAACTATCTCTAAGAGAGGAGGGCAGGCAATGTACTTTGGTATTGAAATCTTGTCAACATCAAACACCTCAGGGCTCTTACAGAATTCCTCTTCTTCTTCTTTGGGAACCAGAATCCAGTCAAACTTGTGACCAGTTGTAATTTCTGAAAGACCAGTTTCTTTACCACGAAAAACCAACTGGCCCCAGGCTGTACCTTTGCAGAATTCCTGGAAATGCAATGTAAAAAAATTTGAGTTAACAGTTATTGGAAAAATGTGAATCATTAAGACTAAAGAATCTTTTGTAAAAAAAATGTAGAGATCCTGCAGAAGAATCCTCAGGACACACAGTGGCTATTAGCAGATGGGCTTTGCAAAGTAAATATTGGCTAATGCCCTTGGCCCAGCAAAGGGGAAGCTGCTAAAAAAAATAAACAGATTTAATTACAGCGGAATAGAAAAAGAAAGAGGTTAATTTTTTAATGTTACTGTAAAATCAGATTGTTTTGCAAAGACAAAGTTTAAAAAAAAAAAAAGAAAATTCATACTTTAGTTGATTTTAAAAAATATGAATACAACACTCTTTATTGCACCTTTGAGACTTAAACTTTAATAGTGTAAATAAAAAAAAGCAGCAGCTGTGTCTGCCATATGCTAAAGCTAAGGAATCTGTTTATTTTCTGTTTACTACCAGGTTCACACTACTTGATTTAATTTAGGTTTTGAAACAGCACAGACCAGAGCTTGGAGTTTTGTGGCTTTCTGCTAATCATTAACAGTAGGTAGTGTACATTAATAAAGACAACCACTTTGGTCTCAGCATTCCTTTAGATCAGTGGTTCTAAACTTTTTTTCAGCCACTGCCCACTATGCACCATAACCCATACCTATAGCCCCCTTGTGTTACCCAAAAATATGATTCAGGACGGTAGCCAGCACAACTCTGTAAGGTAGATAGCAAGACAACAAAATGTAATTCTGTATATGTAATTAAAATTGCATTTAAAATATAAAAAACTTTTTACTTTAATTAATTCAGTAGTATATTGATTAATTTGATTCATTATTAACAAAGCCTTTTTCAGGTAGAATTAACACCAACCCTAGTGATGCCATTTCCTTTATCATCTTGTAACCCCATTTCCCCCTTTCTTTTCTCTTTTATGTTAGACAGGCTTGAGGTTGGACAATATGACTAATGAGCAGAGATATGAAAGTGAATTTTTGAAGGAAAAAAATTGTTTTAATAAGACTGGCTTCAGCTCTCAAAAAATGAAAAGTGAATCTTTTGAAATCTTCCAACATTTCTGGCTATAGTAAAGTCTTGACTGATGAGAGTCAGCGCTGAGACAAAAAATGTGTCTTTTTCATAAAAATTCCAGTGTCAAATAGGTTCTAAAAGCAGAAGTAAAAAAATTTCAGTGTAAATCCACCAGATGTTGACAATAAATGAAAGAATAAAAAATAAAGATATTAGTTACTTTTGAAGAAAGAAAAAAAATGCTGTAGCAATCTCTTCTTAATGGTGAAGTTTTTGTTAATTTAATTAGAGTAGTCAAACTTATGCAAAGTCACAACACTCTCCCTTATAAAAAACTACATATAACTGACTTCTAAATAATAAACTTTCATGGAGACAAAGATAACATTAAATATTACTAATTAGATACGACCTATCAGCACATCTATGACCACCTCTGACAAGGTATAATCTATAAATTTTAAATTAAATATTCTTGTTTGAAAAACTGAAAACGATAACAATTAATATTATTTTCTGGTATAACCAAAATAAGTAAGCTTTAAGATTTAATTTCTTATTTACGCATACATGGAATGTGTAGACAAATACATTGGTGGTTCTTCTTCATTCACTACTTTTTTTTACTGTATATTGGTTTGGCCCTACATAGTTGTTAACAGCCCCTTGTACGGTTTGACTGATGTCTAGTCATGATTCTTTTTCAAGGCCAAAATGATCTGATACATTTTTTTCTTCAATTTTTTATTTCATTTTCTGATATAGTCCGCCACCACTCCAATAAATCTAAATCCCATTTTAGGACATCCAACTGCCCCTGGGGGGGTTGTACCAACCCCTTGAGAACCACTGGTAATAGATAATCCAGTTTCTGTTTATAAAATATTTCGGAAAAGTGAAACATTTATAATAGTTAGTGACCAAATAACATTTTAATGAAAATAAAAAATTATATTGAATGACATTGCACTGGAACATTTATTTAAACGAGTTATCTGGTTTAAATTGTCCTCCCAGCAGCTCAGTGCAGCAAGTATAGGATTTCCTAGATCTATTGTGATTATTTTGAAGAGATAATATTTTTCAGCCCGATCAATTTACTTGAGTTAGCCCATGTCCACGAGTCAAGAATCAAAATGCATAAGAGTAATAAAATTTTACTGGAAAACAAGTATGTTGACCAAGTACATTGAATAATACCTGTTTAAGAAATGCATTTTTCCCACACATGGTAAATCAAGGCAGCATGAGTAGAGATTCTGCGTTAAAAATATTAGCTCACCGAGGTTTTAAAACTTAACAAAACGAATTGATTTTTAAATCTCGAAACAATGATATTTTCAGAGCAATAGCTTGTTTAATGCATGCAATGACACACAACTTTTTTTGGAAATAACAGGTGCAAAGATCCAACAATGATGAATCATTAATTAAATTTTTGAAAGGATTATTAAATGAATGCAAGTCTATGGGATATAAGTCAGACACTTTGATTCTTTGTTAAGATTAATTTTAAAATAGAGAGAAATTCAGGTTTACACAGAGTGGAGAAATCCTAAAGAAGGACAACACAAAAAAAAAAAAGGTATTTTGACTAAGAAGCCTTTGATAGCAAAAAACAGAGAGACACACTTGGCTTGTATGGATATAATTGATAGGAAATGGTAGATACATTAAATAATGGAAGCGTCCCAAGAAATGAAAAAATTTGTGTATGAGATTAACAGGAAATATAATGATTATAAATAAATTAACTAATTAAATAAGATAAGAGGCTGAAACTTCCAGATTTATCCTTTGGAATAGGGAAAGAATAATCAGTAATCAATAATGAGTAATTAACATTTTAACAAAGTTCATACGCTTACTGCACTTCTTTATATAAGTAGGCTCTATACTGTTATACATTCATGTAGCCATCAGGTATTTGGGTAAAAAATGAGAAATCACTATGAAATTTGCTTAGGAAACCTTTGTCAACACAGAGAAACACAAATTTTTAATTTTCATTAGTAGTGATATTTTTGTCAATTTTAAATTTGTTTCCCTTATAATTACACTATACTATATGATATAACTTTTAATATATTTTCCTATAATTTCTCTTTAGTATTTTTTGCAAACCAAATAAGTTTTATTTATCTGAAGAGAATAAGGGTCATCTTTATATATATTTAAAACAAATTGCCCTCAAATACACTTTTACACACTTTACTTTATAATTTCAAGAGATGTCAGAAAACTAAAAATCCATTTTTCAAAATGATCAGATAGGCAAATAATAACCTTATTTTGAAATATTATAATTAACTCTGAAATTATGAAATCTTAATTTTAAAAAGCCATCATTATCAATTAAAAATTAATCCCATCGGCAACTTAATAATTAATATAAAAAAAGAGAATAATTAATCCAAGTTAACTCTAGTAACAAAAGGGGAGAGTAGAATCCTTCACCAAAACTCAAAGTGGTGTAGATTGATCGAAACTTGTATTAATAAGTCAGAGTCACAGCTCCAATTAGTAAAAACTCTAATCTTTTAATTTTAAGCACGGACCTATAGCAGGAAGTAAGCCTCTGTAAACTCCATGACCTATATAATATAGAAGACATCACCAGTCACAATGGCTAACTGAATCCTACCTAAAATTAAAGTCAATTTTTAAGTATCAATTTTATTTCTTTTCTTTTTTTCTTTTAATCAATATCAATTTAAGATTAAGAATCTCACCAAGTATAGATGTGCAAAATAATATGACCTTTTTAACAAAGCAAATACAGCACTGCCCACGTGAAGGCCCTACTTATCAAATGCTATTCAATAAAAATGCAAAATCTATTTTAAAAATGAACGATAGATTTTACACTGGAAATTCTGGCAATAAAACTGCCGCTAAGCTGAAAAACCCTTCAATCTCTGGGCTATTCTTTGACTTTGAGCTTATAAAAACACAATATAAGAACAAGGTATGCTAAACTTGAATTCATAGATAGGACTAAAGATTTTGACGTTTCGGATTAGAGCCTTCATCAGAAAACAATACAAAAAGAAGTATATAACAAGTATCCACAAAACTACTGAGTGTATCATCAGATAACTGAGATATCTGATCTGGGGGACAACTGAACATTTTTGGTGGACATTTCTTTTTTTTTCTAGTTTGTTGCAAATTTTTAAAAAGTCAGAATGAATTTACCTTGCATGTCATGTCTGGTGTAACTTGAGTTAATCTGTAGTAAGATTTTTGAGTAGGCCATGTAAGAGCGAAACTCTTTCTATAAACGACTCGACCTACTCCTAAATCACGAAGCTGTCTGCAAATCTCAAACAGAGATTTTCCTATATGAAATGGTTCACGACCGATATATCGTATCGGCATAGTAATTTGTGGTAGATTAAGTCCGAAGCACAAAAATTAACCTTGGTCAATGGTGAATATGATTATGAAGCTTCAAAGACATTCAACATCGGTTTATTGTAAACAATCAAATGGGTATCGCCATATTGGCAACATAAAAATGTAAGTCGGAACATTATAGAACAAAACTAAAACGTATAACCTTTATGCTAATTTAAAACGGAACAAAGCTATTTATACTTTGATTGAATGGAGTTTGCGTATTATCAGGGCTGGGATCCTGCAGGCAGTTAAATGCATGGGAAAGGTGTTCCTGTCAATTATTAATTTTTTTTCCTAATAAAAAAAGAATAAATAGCTTTTTTTCGGAGGGAGGATTTTAATTTTAGGCGAGACTTTTTTGTTTCAATGACTTCACCCCTAATTTTACATTACTTACACAGCACCAGTGGACCTGAGTGGAAAGGAAAATAGATCTAGCCCTCAATGGCCTCATCAACTGTAAGATTACATTTTATAGGCTATATATATATATATAACGGTAATCGGACATTCCTCAAAAAGCACGTCTGGTATAATTCTACTTCTTCTTCTTAGCCATTCTCACTCCTAATGGAGCATAGACCATCCACAATACTTTTTTACTTGTTTTCTCCTTCATTTGTTTATGGCTGTGTGATAAAAGTGCAATTTCATCTGCAAAATCCAAATCCTCCAACTGTCTGAAAGGTTTCCACTTGATTCCATTTTCCCATCCCGCGTTGTTTCTACCATGATCCAGTCAATGGATAACAGAAAGATGAATGGTCAGGCATCCCTGTCGAACTCCAGATTCTATCATAAATGGGTTTGTGAGCTCACCTTCATGTATAACCCTGCAACTCATATCATTTTTTGTATTTGTTCTTAATTAAGTTAGTTAGCTTTTGGGGAATACCATAATGTCTTAGTAGTTTCCACAGTGTATCTCTTTCTAAGCTGTCAAATGCTTTTTCGAAGTCGACAAAATTTAGGTACAATGATGCATTACACTCCAAGCAATGGTCCACGATTATGCGCAGGGTTGCAATTTGGTCAGTAGGCCTACATGATCTGTTTTCTCTAAAACCAGCCTGTTCATCTCTTAGTTTCGAATCCATCGCTTTTTTAAAATTCTCTGCAGAATAATTCTATTTAGTATTTTTTTCCTGGTACAGAAAGCAGCACTGTTCCTTTATAGTTTCAACACTTACTTTCTTTGGAAGTTTGACCAAGTATCCTTCTCTCCACTCCGTGGGTATCTCTTCTTTGTCCCAGATAGTCACAATAAGCTGGTGAAGCATTCTTGGTGACAATTCCAGGTCTGTCTTTAGTATGCTGCAGGTATTCCGTCAGGGTCATAGAAAGGTTGCTGCCCCTGATGAAATATTTCTCCTTCATTGTTCTTAAATATTTCACCTGCGATTCCTGATAAACACAATCACAAAGGAAGGTTTCACTGTATAAATGATACATCATACAGTATACTATACAATGTACACTTACTAATGAATTTGTTCTTTACACTTCAGGAAAGCGTGTCTTCCATTCAATATTCACGAACGGTTTTTTGTGTGTGTTTTTTGCCGCCCCCCCCCCTTTTTTTTTTCCGGGTACCAGGTTACCCCCGAAAAAATCTGGTCACCGTATATAAATATCTATTATTGCTGGTTACGTATAGACATTTCCAAGGGTGGATGAGATCATATATAGCCTAACTAATATGATAATTAAGTATGACATATTGTTTTAATTGTTAGAAATTAAAATAAAACACAACAACGGACTGACGATGTCAAAAAGGGTTTTTTGCTTGCACGCTTGTAGTCGGGACGGGTGTTGAAAGCAACAAAAGCGTTTGAGAGACGTATTAAGTAAACTGCTAGCAGAACGATGGATTTTTAGCTGAAAAGTGGTGCCTCGAAATCTCTAGGTGAGCGTAACTTATTTCAGGTCAACGTGTCGTTTACATCCAGAGATGTGCTCAAATTAACAGTTTCTACTTTTGAACGGCGTAACGCAGCGCAAAGAAAATTAAACTGAATTTGGTGCCTCAAAATGAGAACTTTTTGTAAAACCAAATTTATTAGCGTTATGTTCAATGATTAATTTTTTTAAAATAAAATAAGTGTATTACCGTATGTATTATTATTATTATAATTAAAATATTTGTTGAAAACTTGATTGTCAATTCCCTACATACGAATAGTCGTTTACTAACTGTGCGTTTTGAAGAAAAAAAAAATTAAATAAAATAAGATCCATTTTATTTACTTTGCTTTTGTGGGTTTACAGAATGGTGTCATAGGGTCATGGTGTCATAGGGTCATGGGGTCATGGTGTCATAGGGTCATGGTGTCATAGGGTCATGGTGTCATAGGGTCGAGCTTTGTCACACTAACTCACTTACCTCCACCTCCTCAAACCTTCTCACCTACACATTGCCATCGCAATCCCCGATATGTCCGGAATCCTAACGCTCACACACACTGTGACACTCACAGCTACTCACTATCTAACCCACCACGCTATCTTCCTCTTTACGCGAATACCGATTCCCTCTCAGCCCCAAAAACCTACCAACCATTCCGATCAACACACATCCCCTCGCACTTTGTCACTACCCCCCCCCCCACACCCTACGTCCGGGTGCTGGGTGTACGAATGGTCTTTATTGAATCAATGCCAAACTAGTTCAATCCTCAGAAAACGCAAAGACAAGCAAAAACGTCACCAGCACCACAGGGTGAAGGGGACTCATTATCATTGAATGGCAAGCTCATCTAAGAGAAGGCAAACTTTGAACTCGAACCCGGAGATGGAGTCCCGTATGCGGTATGACATAGACACGATGAAAATTTCAACAACTCCTGCGACGTAGAACGCATAAAGAGCATAGTTAGACATAAACACAAACTACTGGTCATCTGATGCACCCTGGTCTATTTTCAGTCGCCTTGACTCAGTCTTGTCATTGGTTGATGGATGGGAAGGACGAGCGAGTGGACTGACCAACTCTCCTTCACTTAAAACAAAATTCAACTCAAGTCAAAATGTCTCTCATCTATTTTTGCATCTTTATTCGTTACGTCCTTCTTCTTAATACAGCCCATACACTAAGAACATACAATTAAACGAATCAAACCTTCTGAAATCACTGGGAAATCAATCCGGTGATAGAATCGAAATTTTTAATTTTTAAACCCTTTATATTAACTTCGCTGTTCGTGGCTGATTGGCTGGAAAAATCTTCGGACGGCTGATTGATCCACTTCCCGTTAACCTATCTTCTCCAGTCGAATACGACCCCCCACCCAAAAAAACAAAAAACAACAATCAATGCCCCACATAAAATAAAACCTAATGTACTATTTCTACTTTACTTTAATCAATCAAATCGCTCTTCCCTTCAACAACTGAAGACAACATTCTCTTTAGCATGGGATGAAAGTCAATGTGTAGATATCTCGAGTCTAACAAGTTCATTTGTAGTTGATGGAAATTCGTTAATATTTTTTTAAAAGCATTCAGTTTGTACGTTAATTGGAAATATATCAGATCCCCCCCCCCCCCCCCCGTAATTTTGTAACTACACTTTCTCCAGGCGCTTAACACAATTAGTTTAGGGCCGTCGCGTGACTTTTGGAGGCCCTCCAGCCATTTTTTCGAGTTATGCTCCTCACATTCAGAGTTGATATTTGATTGTTTTTAAATATGTCACAACATTGGGGCCACTTAAATACCCGATGCTCCCCCCACCCCCTTTACAGTCACAGTGGGTTTGAGGGCCCACTCTATAGCTCAAAATACAATGAAGTCAAGACTAATAATAGTAATAATAATAACCGTAATAATGCCAACAACAATCAACAACAAGCAATATCAACAACGACAACAAGCACTATCAACAATGACAACAAGCTCTATCAACAATGACAACAAGCTCTATCAACAATGACAACAAGCTCTATCAACAATGACAACAAGCTCTATCAACAATGACAACAAGCTCTATCAACAACGACAACAAGCTCTATCAACAATGACAACAAGCTCTATCAACAATGACAACAAGCTCTATCAACAACGACAACAAGCTCTATCAACAATGACAACAAGCACTATCAACAATGACAACAAGCACTATCAACAATGACAACAAGCTCTATCAACAATGACAACGCACACCACAAGGAAAAGAAATGCTAATGACGCTGTTGTATTTTGCAGTTTGGTTTACTGGTTAAATGCTTATTTAGTCTATTGAATAATAAAACTAATTTAGTCAACGCGTGACGTCACTGCAAATAAAGAGGAATGACGAGGAGTTTCTTGGCTTTGCTTTAACGATGATTAATGCATCATTCGTGGTCTCTCGATGGCCTCATGTCAGGCACAATGCTGGCTTGAAAGTCAAGTATTAGATCATATTCCAAAAAGTACAGTTACCCAATAGCTATGTTTAACGAGCACTGGTTATGTGTGTAATTTGATGTAATTCTTGATTGCGTTAAAACCGTTTAATTAAAACAACATAAAAACGTCCATCCGTGCACGTGTGTGCTAACGACCATGGAGGGCTGAGCGCTGCTACACCACTTCCTTCCACACAGACATAACTTCCATTTTAAAAAAATATTTAATGCTTGGATTCCAAGCTGCTGTAGATCTGTTTCTACGTCATGGCTTTAGTGAAACACCACCATCGCCCGCTGTCATTTGGTATTCTTTCTAGGTTTCTCGCCTCTCTGACCTGCATGGCCTTCTTTATTTCTGCATCTATTATGGGATCCTTGACTGTATGAACGATACCACGATCACAGGATCATTAAAAAAGCACTAAATATAATTATATATTCTGTAGTGATAAAAAGTTTACGCACCCTACGCCTTAGTCTTAGTCTGTGCCTACAATTGAACACCGGTCAGTCCTATTTATTCTGTCCAGCAAAGTCATGTTCTCGTAACGTTCCAACAAGTGTCCATGCTCCTCAACTTTGTGCTCCCTCAAAAAGCTTTCAGGACTGTAGTTACGAGCAGGTGTCGATGGTCTGGGCGTAGAGGGGTGAGTTTGAGGAGCCTTAAACACTGACTCATGAATGCCACACACAGATTTTACATAGCATGGGTTGATCTCGTGGGCGAGTGTCATTGTTTTGGGCGTAATGGAACCGTTTAGAATCACGTCATCCTGTATTGACCTAAGGTTAACCGAATGAGAACCGCTGGTAATATTTGGATCAAGTGTTTCGTCAACAATTGTGAAATCGAACCCATCCGTCGTTTCGTATTTAAATGTATCATCGTCTGCTGGAGGAATGCTTGTGTGAACCGAATAGACTCTTGGAACATTAATGCCTGCTCTTCGTGGCTGAGTTCTCAACTTAACTACTGGCTCCAGCAGGTCCCGTGCTAAACTAACGGCTGTCAATTCAAACTTTACACACGATTCCACTAGTTTATGTTTTATTTTATCAATTTCCCGTGTGTCAGAATCCATCAATTTAACTTTTTTATTTTCAAAATGCTCTTTTTGAGGCACCAAAATGATTTCATTGAAATCAGAAATTTCCTCTTCACAAAAATTCATCAGTTTGGCCTTTTTATTTTCAAAATGTTCTACTTTGGGCCCCACCAGGTTGGTCTTGATGTTAGGAAACTCCTCTGTACATGAACCCATCAATTTAACCTTCAAACTATCAGTTTGTTCAAAACAAGTTGGCTCTATCATTTTGACTTTTTTATTTGAACGTAACACAGGATATGGCTCCATCAACTCGGCCTTGATGTGATCAATCTGCTCTACTTTGGATCTTTCATCGCGACCATCACGTGTACTGACGTCAACAGCGCGTCTCAAATTTAGCACCGATGATGACAGGGGCGTGTCCATTGCTCTGGATTCAACCCCAAACCTTTGACGTAGCATCCACATATCGCTGACGTCTTTTGGCGTCGACTCTTCCGTTTTTATCACTTGAATGACGTCTTCTAAGTAGGCATTTTGTTCTGTAGAAAATTCAGCAGCTTTCGTCGATTTTAATTCATTGCCTGTATTATGGAGTCCTCCGTCAAAGGTGTTTCTAAAATGTAAACTGTCGTCTAGTGCTTTGAGAGATTTGGACAAGACCCGGTCTTCTCTGCTGTCATTCTGGTCTAAATGGTGATGTCCAAAACCTTCTACTTTGGGCAATGGTGGCGGGAACTCTGGTGCCAGGCCTTGACCTTTGTATGGCTGAGCTTGACGTCTTCTCACACATTTTATCAGCGGTTCCCCTTTACCTACATGTCCACTCATTGGGAGTTTACTGATTTTCCCCCCATAGATACGGCCAATCTGGTCTCTTCGACTGATGTTTGGATTGTGCTTACTGTGATCCTTGGTAAGACACGGACCGTCGTGATACACTACTGGATCAGTTTCCAACTGTAATGGTGTAACGTTTTCAGGAGACGCTCCATGATGCCCAAACAGATTGAGGTCGGTCAGCGCTCCTGACCCATCTTGATCTAGTTCTCCCAAATAAAAATTCGTCTTTATCGGATCATCTAAATCTCGAGCTTGCAGAAGATACTCTTCTAATGAATCAAAATCACTTCCAGAAACTTGTGAAATTTCTTCGAAAATAGACATTTTCCTATCTTTTTTTAAAACACCCTCGTTACTAACACCTTGGCTTCTATGACCTTGAACTGACGCTACCGCCTCCGATGCACATTTTCTAGGCTCACCCACCAATCTCTCGGTTGCAGTCACATCCTCTGGTCCATCCCTACTCAACCAGCGGACACTGTTTGTTGTCGGCAATTTATAAACTTTATTTTTAGCTGAGATGGCCGCCCCTGATTGTGCGGGTAGAGACGATAGGGCCGAGCTGTCCCTCGTTATATCTTCGATGGTCTCCCTCCGATGCTCATCGTTAATCGATGCATTCCTCCATTTTCTCTCCTTCGGGGCGTGGGTCCTGGTCGTTGTTATAAGAGGAGGGGCTTGAGAGTGTTTTGGCGTGGCCGGTCTGCAGATGTCTCTATGACGAATGCTATCGAAAATTGTTTTCAGCCGAGATTCGCGGTTCCTAAGACCAAGCACCTCTTTCATTAATATTACATTTTGCTCTTCAAGGGTGTCATTGCTCTGGAATTTATGATAGTAATTTATAAAAGCAAAAATCATACAAAGATAATCAAAATATTGCTCATTTACAGAGCACTTTTTTTTATGAGATAAGCCTCACAGTTAACAAACAGATATCGTTTCAAAATATTGTCATGAAAATAAAACATTTTTTTTAAAAAAAAGAAAATCTTTCATGATTTTAATATCTTTAAAACATAACATAATAAAAATATTAATATGGGCCGAAGATTTTAAATTTTAAATCACCTTCACAATTCTACATATGTTATGTGCATTCTATGAGGTTCAACTCTATAGTGCTTGTTGAAAGTACACTTTTTGGGCAGTAAATATTTTTTAAAAATTTCATATGATCTCTCTTTCTGATGTATTTGAGTTTGAGTAAAAAAAACAATCGAGGATCAATAACATAACATCTATCCAAGCCATAATATGACTTCTAAAATATTACCGTAACTTCTAATAAGCTAGGTCTATTTCATGCAGAAAAATAATTTGTGGTTACAGTGGAAAACTAATGATATTTTTAAATACATCTTCGCGCTAATTATTTATTTTATTCCTGGTGCTGTAAACTGAAGGACACGGCGATTTTTATAATGACATTTAGCAAATGTTGATATTTCTTCTTTTTTAAAATCATTGCCAAATTGTTTACCTGGCGATGGAGATCAATGTAATAAGAAGCCCTTCTTCTGCCTTTGTATTGTGACGTCATTCGCAGCCCCTCTGCCTCCGCCTCAACACACTTTTAAATAAAGTAGAGAAAAATAGACTAATCACACTATAAATAAATATGTTGTATTGTCATAAAACACTGTGTTAGTGTGCTCTGGTCTCTTGTGATAGGCCTGAAAATATTCATTATACATGTGGATGAAAATTTGTTTAGTCTAGTTCAGTGATTCCCAAAGTGGTCTACATCGACCCCCAGGGGTCGACGACAACTTGCAAGGAGTCCATGTCAGCGAAAAAAAAATTGGGAATCAATGAAATGAAAATGGAGGTCAACGATAGTGGATCTCATGTAAGCAGGTCGTGACTTCAATTGTGGCATTCCATGAATATAATAATCCACATACTCAGATACTACGTATTTACTTACATAATATTACCTTATAATATAAAGACATATATCTTCCTACATAAATTATAAAAGTAGCTATGAAGTAAACGTTTTAAAAACATAAATGTTCACGAAAGATGTTTACATCAATTCTTTAGAAAGTTTACATGAATAATTTAAATGTTGCCCCCTCCAAAATTGATAAGATAATTTCAAACTTCACCACTCTCTAGACTAGAATAGCGGCTATGCGTACCCGGGTCCCTTTAGCCTAAATCCCATTCGGATGTCATTTGTGGTAGTTTATTTTATTTAAACCGAAGTAGTAAGTTTACAAACATATTATAGTCCATTCAATTATCTTTTATTTGATACCTCATTTTTGTCTTACAAACCCAACAATAATATTTGAAATAGTTTTTAAATCCCAAACTCTCACTTCTGATACCCGGGTGCGAATAGCCACGTCGATATAAAATAGGATTGTTCAGCACTATCGAACGCCCTGAACTACATAGAAAACAAATATTCTAAAAATTGTACAATATGTCCATAACTTTAAAAAAAAAAATATATATATATCATTTTCTACATTATTATCATTTAAAATTAACTAAACCTTTATCTGGCTCCTGAACTTTATTATCGGGAAAAAATAAATTATATATGAACCTATTATCCCGTATGTAACAGTCTTTTCAAAATCTTAAAATCCATCCATGTCCCTATACTGTATTTATAAAAATAGAAAAAAGTATTCCCTTAGATTTAAACAAAATCTTAACCCACTATTTATTCACACCCCCCACACACACACTTTTTTCAAATACATTTTCGTGAAATGAAAAAAAAATAGTATTTTTAAAGATTAAATTTCCATGTCTATATAAGATCATTAGATTTTTTTTTAGATATTGTTATCCTCATAAAAATGTTAACATTCTGTTTCTTTCGCATCTTAATTGTATTTTTTAAAAAAAATTTTAGAATACGTTTGTACTATAAACACATTGTTTTACTCATAAATATGTGACCTAATACCTTATTTTCGACCCTGGGCTGTATCTTTGGAAAAATAAAAAAATTACGTTGTCCTTAGTTTCAAAGTTAAGCGTATATCCAATATTTTCCCTTTCCAAATTCATCGAGTTTGTGGATACTTATATGTAAATATGTCACCAATGCGTCAACACCCTTGAACTTTATTTCCTGACAATACTATAAGGTATATTTATTCATTTTGGAGGAAAATATAAAATCTCCAATGAAAATATACACATTCTCTTTCCTCCCACTGAAATGTATTTAAAGTAGAAATTTACATACATTATTTCATTAGTTTTGAGGCTCTGACCTGGTATAACAGGCTTAATAATGGAAGGCATAATGCGTTATTTGCTACTTTGCCAAGTCTCAAAATCTACTAATAATATGCTTTTTTTTTTAACTTTTGGGTGGCGCAATACCGGTCCCTTTAACCAAAATCAATATTTTTTATATTAAAGTTTAACCAAAACCATTATTTTTTATATTAAAGTTTAACCAAAACCAGTATTTTTGATATTAAAGTTCAACCAAAACCAGTATTTTTTATATTAAAGTTTAACCAAAACCAGTATTTTGATATTAAAGTTTAACGAAATCCGAAATTGGGGTATTTTTTATATGTTCAATATTTCGAGATGATTGTATGGTGCAAGCTTTCGTTATGATTAGAAGTGACTTCCTGCCATTTCAATCAATAAAATAAAAACATGCAGATAAAATCACATGTAATTTCAATTTGCTTTTACCAATAACATAAACATTAACATACATTTCTATCTTCAGACTTTAATCGAACTGAACCAAAATAATTCTTCTTAGATTTACGTCATTTATGCCAATCAAAAAGCATAAATGACGTCATACAAATTGTAATAACCGATATTTTTTTTTGAAACAAACATTAAAATAATGTTTGTGTTTGCTTAGAATTAGAATCTTTGGTCAAATTTAAATAATGAGATCCTAATATGACTATGTACCTAATGTTTGATCGCTTATTTTTGTAGCGCAAATGTTACAAAAGTCAAGAGAACACTCGCTTAGACTCCCCACTGGTCGCAGGACCTTAAGCTAGTGAACACAATTTCAAGATATTTTGCTCGTAAACCGCCATTTTCAAATAAAGGAATCTTCATTATTACCACGTGTCAGTTTCTCCGTCAGTTGTTCTAGAAGTATGTGGACCAATGTGTCAATGTCTCCGTCAGTTGTTCTAGAAGTATGTGGACCAATGTGTTAATGTCAAGATCAGTTGTTCTAGAAGTATGTGGACCAATATGTCAATGTCTCTGTCAGTTGTTCTAGAAGTATGTGGACCAATGTGTCAATGTCTCCGTCAGTTGTTCTAGAAGTATGTGGACCAATGTGTTAATGTCAAGATCAGTTGTTCTAGAAGTATGTGGACCAATATGTCAATGTCTCCGACAGTTGTTCTAGAAGTATGTGGACCAATGTGTCAATGTCTCCGTCAGTTGTTCTAGAGGTATGTGGACCAATGTGTCAATGTCTCCGTCAGTTGTTCTAGAAGTATGTGGACCAATGTGTCAATGTCTCCGTCAGTTGTTCTAGAAGTATGTGGACCAATATGTCAATGTCTCCGTCAGTTGTTCTAGAAGTATGTGGACCAATATGTCAATGTCTCCGACAGTTGCTCTAGAAGTATGTGGACCAATTTGTCAATGTCTCCGACAGTTGTTCTAGAAGTATGTGGACCAATTTGTCAATGTCTCTGACAGTTGTTCTAGAAGTATTATCCTGAACCTGAAGTTTTTTTTAAATTTCAATTCCCACTAGTCTCTTAAGCGGCAGTGTGTCTTCAGGTTCTTCATGCTCAGATCCGTGTCTCTTAAGCGGCAGTGTGTCTTCAGGCTCGTCATGCTCAGATCCAAGATGTTCCATCTCATTGCTGAATGGCCACAGAAAGTTCTCGCATCTGGTAACACCCTGGCCTTAGAAATACGCTTGTTCAGTCATGTGACGCATCAAAGTACGTCTTAAGGTTACACAAGTAATTCAGCGTTGAAGCCATCACCAACCTGCGCTCTTTAATCCGGTGCTTCATAGAGGCAGCACGTTCACGTGCAACTATTTCATGATGCTTGGGATCTAATTGTTTAATCCTAAACACCAAAGCGGCATCAGATGTCATTAAGTTGACGTTTCTTTTGCAAAGTTCTTCCACCGCTGCTTTAAGTATTTCAAAAAATCTTTTGCTGAGATGAAACAGTCTTTCAAATTCGTATTCAGAGATATCAAATCTTTTTTTTTTTTTTCAAATTAATAAGCATTTCTTGAATACGTTTTTTAAAACCTTTCTTTATCCTTTCCAATATGTCCGGTAAATTTAATCCTCCCTGGGCTGCAATCTAAAATCAAACTGAGCTCATGACCTATTTATGCTTTGAAACATTTCTTAAGAATCGTATTTTTGGTAGGCGACTTTCTGAAAATGTTTGCTTGTTTTCGCAGTTTGCTATTAAATCTTTGAAAATGAATTCATTGTTTTGATTGCTCTCACAATGTAAAATGAAAACTACAGTCACTGCTATCGTCACCAGAGTCAGGCTCATCAGAGTTGTTTCCCTCTTTAGGTTGATGTGTTTGAGATTGAGGGGATTTTTGTTTTTTAATTTTATAAAGGACATCTAAGATTTCCAGCATCACCCGCCGCGTGGTACGTCACCATGGTAACCGTCACGCCACAGTTTCGCACGTGCTTCTTAAATGATTATTAACTAAGTTTACTCTACACACGAAATGGAAATTATTGACAGCGATTTATACTTTTTGAAAATTAAATACCGAAAGTTTTGAAAATCCCGGTTTTCCTACGTCCATTCCCGGTTTTTTGAATCCCTAAATAAGAATAAATATGTCGGCTCCATATTCTGGACATAAATACAATATATTTGTGCGCTTATAATGTACTAATCAAATATCTTAAAGAAAACAGCAGACCGTTGAGACAGAGCTCATTAGGTCTTCCACAACACACGCCTTCCCCCCCCCCCCCAAACCGACTAGCGCTCATCTTGCAATTGGGCCGCGAAGCGGAACGCTGGAAGTACTCCACCGCTGAGACAGCCCCACCCACCGTGCACTCGATTTACCGTGCACTCGATTTACCAAGAAAGCGGGGCAATATCAACCAAGGAGCACCAGCAATCGAACTTTCTATGAACTGGGATGGACATGATTTAACGTCTCAATAACAATCCCTTCCCAGGCCAGGGGTGGCGTCAGACGCCCTCTAACAGTGTTTTTACACGTGGTTTTCTGAGGATACCTTGTGAATAAGTCACTAAGCCATTGGGACGAAAGGGTTTCCCAGGAAAAGTCCCCTCAAAGGCTGTATGCTGTACTAAAACATGAGGGAAAAAAACAGACACGTTCTTAAGAGTTTTTTCTGAAGTCGATTTTGTTATTTTTTCATACTCAATAAAAACAATATCATAATTAAAGGAAATTAGTAAAACACAGTAAGGTTAAACCTGATGAAAGGAACGCAACATAACAACGAACGTGTCGGCAGGAAGCCTTCATCAGCATAATTCATAATTAAAGTACGACAATATTCCATGCCTTTGAAGTGTATATTTAGGAAATTCGTATCTATGTATTAATGTGTACTTTTCTAGCATCATTTAGTTTTGAGAGAGAAAAAAAATCATGATTATTGTAAAAGTATGTCCTTAAATTTAAAATAAACTTGATTAATGATGTAATTTTGTATATTAGTATATGCATGACAAATGAAACCAAAATTTTGTCTCGCTTGCTTCTTTACTATATGGTCGGTAAATCAAAACACAGAATATTATAACTAAAAAACAATTCGTAGGTTTAGTAGGTTTTTTTTAAAGCAATAAAATTAAGTTTATAAAAATTAACATTCACTTTTCCGTGAATTTATTTTTGACGAGGTGGAAACAAAAATATTTTTTTCATATTTAAAAAAAAAAAAAAAAATTGAACCCATCTTTCTTCACCTGAACTGAAAAGAAATAAAATTTGGCTCTATTTTTAAGTTTAAACGATTTTAATGACCACAACTTTTAAAGGTTAACTGCCACCCCCCCCCCCCCTTTGCACATTTAATGGATAAATGTATTCTCAACCAATCTACAGCTGTTTTAAGACTATTAATACAGTCTACAGTAATTAATTATATGATACTTTATGGACCTGCAAGTTATGTTAGGCCTGTGTCAATGTAATTGTAAATAATTCGAGGTATTTAAGCTAGTATATATATATATATATATATATATATATATATATATATATATATATATATATATGGATAAATAAAATCAATGCAATATCTATAGCATATCAAGATCATATCAATATAATATCAATTTATAACGTTCGCCATTTTTCGAATAATTTCACAACTCCTCCACCTCCGCCCCACCCCCACTCCCCGATCCTTAGGACGACAACTTGTGTGTGCTAACAATTTAAATAAATCCGACTTTTAGAAGGCTATTTGAGACTTTGTAGTAAATAGTTTAGTATTTAGTTTAGACTTTTTCAAACACCAAAACTGGTTTCACACTTTTGTCCCCTGAGATCTTATATAATTTTTAATGAAAAAAATAACGTTGTTTTTCCCTTGAAATTTCTCACATTTTAAATCCCAAACTTGTGCCTGCCTATCATCCCCAACAAATCGTTAAGAGTTGTCATTTGATTGTGTTGCTTGTTAATATGTATACATTGAAAACTCTAGATCTGCTACAGGTTTGTCATTTTCCGATTCACTGTGCATTGATTTATAATAAATTATTTTTAAAAAGTAAGTTGTGAATATTTTTTATTGTCATACGAAAATGACGGAAAATTACATCAATGAAGGACGTCTTGGAATGTCCTTTTGGGAAAAGTTGTCTAGGACTGACTTTGGTATAAACCCACCAGATAATAACCCGTATGGTGATTTTTTTTCTTCTTGCAATCATGATCGCAATGTATATACAGATTCATATATTTGCAAGCCAACTATTGCGCCACTCATGTTTTTTTTAGTTGAAAATTTATATCATTCGTCATGCTTTACTTTTTAATGCATTACTTTTACAAAACTAAAATGTAGTCGGATTTTTTAAATTGTATTCCTTTGCATGCGCACCATGATTTGCGCATTTTGTCATCTGCTTATTACTATTAAAGTTATTTCAAACATTTGCTGTCTACGACACCCAACCCACCTGCTCCTACCATGTTTAGTTACCTAACCTTAAAATCCTTATTCATTTTCCGGAATCAGTTACCAACAATTTTATCTCCGACCCTAGACTTTGTAAAATATCCGATTCCCGTCTCCGACCCCTCAGCTCCGTGGGGCTAACGAAATTCCCCGCGTTTTTTCATTTGGGGAATTTCCCAATGGCGTGGTTGACCTTGGCTTATTAATAGATTTTTTAAAAAAAATACAGGCGCCTTCTGATAAGGTTTATATTCTTTATACTCAATACCAAATACCAAATCCAATAAAGCCTTTCTATTAAATGACGTCGACAAGACATACGCCGGAAATGTCATTGCTATTATCTGAATGGTGTGCATGCTGTCTATTTTAAAGTAAAATAGTTGGCTTCAGATTTTAACCATAAAAAGCATGTGTATGTTATGTAAATGTATTTTGAAAAACTTCTTTAACATGGAAAGTAACATTGTTCCCGCAAATGAGCAAAGACAAATGATATGCTTCTTTTTTTTTTATGCCAGGAAAGCCACTTGCATTTTTTACACAATATTTTTACTTATAGAAGTGTGTCCCACGGGAATAACAATAAAATGTATGTGTGAACGGTGCTGACACATATGTGATGATGAAACGTTCACTACATATCTAGGCCTATAATGTAAACAATTGCTGATATGACAAATGGGTAAAATTTAATATAGCTGGTAAATCAGAAATTTTGACACACTTCTAGGGAAGCACATACACGCATAACTTAAAACAGTGCAGGAAGTGGGCCATCAAGAACACTGATGTTTGTACTTCCAAATTTACTGAAACGATTGAGTATTGAAACTGTGCGCCACGGAGCCTGTGTAAATATCCCTTACCTCTCTACCTGGACATATTTACATTAAAAATACACACATACACACCCACACAAACACACACACACTCAAAAGAATTTGATTGCTTCATTACGTATTGTTATATCCCGTAACACATCCCTTCATAGTGCCTCATGCTTGTGTCGTTGTGTAATATCCAAAATGGTAGACTTTTATTTCAGCCATGTTCGGAAAGTTAAAACATAAAATATTTTGTACCAATAACGACCACTCAGCTCCCGGCCATGTGTATGCCACGTATAAATAAGTGTGTTGTCCCAGAGCACTGTGTGATGTGACGCATTCTGCGACTTAATTTTCATATTACGTAATAATGTGTTGTTTTTTTAAAACCATAAAAATATAGAGTTAATACTTATAACTTGAGGCTAAATTGCTAAAATATTCTATTTACAGGGATGTTGTTGGGACAAACATACAATACAGGACCAATATATATGTAAATAGTAAAATTCGAAATTTATTGTAAGCAACAACTAATATGATCGACTCACCTACGAAACTACAAAATATCACCGGCCATTACGAACCACTGGCAGCTGAAAAGAAAAACGACCTTCTGTAGTTTTAATATGGATATTTAACGATCAAAAGTTCTCTTAGTTCATGGCAAACTTCACTCTAGCACAATATCCTAGACCTTTACCACAAATAAACATATGAAATCCCAAGTGACATGGAATAAGTATCTGTAGTTAATAGATTAATTATTAAATTGACATAATTTTTTTTTTCGTTTAGTGTTGAGAGTTCAAGGTGAATTTTGCAATCCGGAGTAAACATATTTAATTCTTACATCCAAATATTTGAAGTTTCAGCTTCAAATCTGGTTCATTCAATATTGTTGAGGATTAAAATATCAATATTTGGATTATATTAATATGAACAAAAGCCTACCAACCCTTTACCACACCGCTTCGGGAGTTTCGTCCATGCTCTAATGAAGAACGGGAAAACCCGATATATCGAATTTTTAAAGTCTTGACAAGAGTAGATTTTTACGCACAGGAAATGAATTTAAGTGCGCGCGCAGTGTTTCTTTCAGATAATATTCTCCATGGGGTTTGGGGGGGGGGGGGTATTTTAGATTTTTGGCCGGGCAGTGTCAGCGGACAAGGGCGGGGGTCTGGTAGAATCTGGTAGAGAGGGATGGGGACAGATGTCCCCGGGTGCCAGACTAGTGGGGCGCAAAAATGGGCTTTAGTGGTATATAATGGATGAAAATAATGGGTTTCATAGCTACGCTTCTGCCAGTGGCGTTGAAAAGGGGTGGATGGGGTGGTCCTCTCAGGGGTCACTTTTTCTTTAAATAGAGGGGTCGCATATATGTCATGAAATACGTAAGTCTTGTTGGCAAAATATAGAAAACGTAAATTGTAAAAGGGCAGACGAACTGCAAAGAGGTAGACATTAAAAAAACATAAAAAGTGCAACGATTTGTCGATGCTATCCATTCAGCGTCTGGAACTGCATGCGGTGCAGCAAGATTGTCAAAAAACAGACACTCTTGAGGTAAAAATAGAATGCCTAAACGTGAAACATTCACGTCCACAGATATCCCAAACAAAGACAGATAATAATCACAAATTATCTGTTGAAAACATGTTCCAAAACAGACGTTGCTTTGAAGCTATTGACTGCAAATAAGATCCAAACCATCTCGAAATCGGAATAGTATGTACTCTAAATCTATTTAGATAAAAACGTAAGCATTAACGAAAATTGAATAAAACGATACAAAACTCATCAATTCTGCCTCTTTACGACACTAAAGGGGGGAAAAGATATTAACTAACAAATTTACTGACATTGGCATTTGTATTCACCATCAACTTGGAGTTTATTCTGTTTCTTTGAGTCCCGTAAAATCTAACTTTCAGAACACACGCTATTATGTGAACAGAGACTGTCACTGACAACTTATGAAACTTGTTGATCAAAATGACACTGACAGCTTATGAAACGTGTTGATCAAAATGAGACTGAAAGCTTATGAAACATGTTGATCAAAATGACGCTGACAACCTACGAAACATGTTGATCAAAATGACACTAACAACCTATGAAACATGTTGATCAAAATGACACTGACAACCTATGAAACATGTTGATCAAAATGACACTGACAACCTATGAAACATGTTGATCAAAATGACGCTGACAACCTATGAAACATGTTGATCAAAATGACACTGACAACCTATGAAACATGTTGATCAAAATGACACTGACAACCTATGAAACATGTTGATCAAAATGACGCTGACAACCTATGAAACATGTTGATCAAAATGACACTGACAACCTATGAAACATGTTGATCAAAATGACACTGACAACCTATGAAACATGTTGATCAAAATGACACTGACAACCTATGAAACATGTTGATCAAAAGTACAGACTCTTGATAAGCATATTATTCAGAATTTCTGTTAAAATTGTTGAAGTAGCCATCAATTTAGACATAACTCTATTATCATTACACAATTTTAGTTTATTTCCTTATTTTTCTTTTAAATCTATAATTCTATGGTATTGTTAAAGTGGCTAGAGGTCGAATATTGCACTAATTCATGTACATTTTTGCTCAGTAATAAATATGTGTTTTACTAATTTCCTTTTGTGCTAACCTGATTGCAGTCTCCCCCATTATTACCTTTTTTAATAAATATGGTTACATATTCATCTTGGAATCGGGGGTTGTCGGGAGGATATTAAATGCGTTCCCACACTTTTTTCCCAAGACTCGACCTTGGGTGTACTTTAGATGCTTTGTTGTTGATGTTGTTGTCTTGTTTGCATCAGGCTTCCAAACGTTAATTCAGCTCTGGATGTGTGTGTGTTCTGTTTCTGGTAGGGTACGTTCCCTCATCCA
Organism: Omphiscola glabra; assembly: GCA_964017045.1. NCBI lineage: Eukaryota > Metazoa > Mollusca > Gastropoda > Lymnaeidae > Omphiscola > Omphiscola glabra. The sequence continues at coordinate 18,430,026 of OZ024795.1, forward strand.
TGTACTGGCATATGTGCAACGGTGTGGATTATTCGACCTGGCTTCTGTGGGGTGAGATAATTGTTTGCTGGGATGGCCGGCACTAGCCCATGGCCACTTAAGTATATATGTAAAAATGTTAGGCGGATCTTTTCTCGTCTGTGTTTGAAAAAAAAAGGAGGGGGGGGGGACAATGACATGATTAAGATGAGTTTTTAAACTGCTAAACGAAAAATGATATACTACAATAGAACATAAAATAAAGGCTCGACTGAAGGAAATATTTATAAACACAACAACGAATCAACACAAGGAATGTCCCTTCTGACGTAATAAACTATTTATAGTGCTAAATGGGAACAAGCACTTATCTCACTTCTTAACGTTTACGCCCAATGATGTCAATATCTAAAATAAGAAACTAATTTGAGTTCGCCCAATAGATTCTATCGTTTAATGTATCTCAATGGAAATCATGACAAAACAATATTTTGGATTCATTCCACGGAGAGGTTGCTGATTTATCTCTATCCTGTCCTGTATACAATATATACCAAGGCTGCCTACTCTCCCCTGTCCTGTATACAATATATACCAAGGCTGCCTTCTCTCCCCTGTCCTGTCTACAATATATACCAAGGCTATTCAGAGCCCAAGCGATACCCTTCCAATCATAAAATTTGCTGATGATACCAACCATCGTTGGCTTAATATCTGAGTGATGATACCAACCATCGTTGGCTTAATATCTGAGTGATGATACCAACATCGTTGGCTTAATATCTGAGTGATGATACCAACCATCGTTGGCTTAATATCTGAGTGATGATACCAACCATCGTTTGCTTAATATCTGAGGGACAAGACTTATACCGCTACTTAGTTACAAGCTTTATCAATTGGTGCGATGAAAATTTTCTCCAGCTGAATGTCTCAAAAACAAAGGAAATGGTTGTTGATTTCAGGAGGGGGAAACAGCAGATTACAGATCTCAAAATAAAAAAAAATCAAAGTGTAGAGATAGTAGAGGCATATATTAACTTAGGTGTCACCATTAATAATAAGCTAACGAGGTATGAATACGACCAAATGCTGCATAAAAAATTAAACTAAAGACTTTTCTACCTTAAAAAAAGTGTACAATTTCGGCGTAAGCAAACAAGTTATTCAATTATTCTACAGTGCAACAATGGAAAGGCTACTTAATTTCAGCATTACTTTGTTGGTGTGTGAATTCAACGTCTGATATTAAACATCGAATAAACAGACTTATCAAGAAAGCTAGGAACATAATACAAACTAAACATCCTTCACTTGAAGAACTGTTTGAAGAACAATGTTCTTGTAAAACTAAACAAATTTTGTATGATACGTCCCACCCTCTTCATCATAGATTCTTAAGATCGACCCATTCGGGACGAATTCTTTCTCTCAGGGCGAGGACTGAAAGATATAAAAATTCCTTTGTTCCCAAATCTGTACGAATTTATGAGCGTGCTCCCACTACTTAAGTGCCTTTTATGACTAAGGGAGATCACAGAATTGATTTTTTCTTTACACTAGTGAAATAATTTAATGTAGATGTCTTGTGTTTAAATTGTTTTAGTTGGAAAATGTGGACTTTATTAAATATGTATTTATTTGTGTGCTGAAAATGTAAATGTACAATGAAATAAAAGAAAAAAAATTCCATTTATTTGGATCAATACAACAATCTTATCTTATCTTATCAAGTAAGACGGGTAGCCCCTGCTTGCGGTGTATGATATCATTGTAACACTGAGTGCTGCTTAATAAATTATCACATACAAGGGCTTAACCGAGTGTAGATTTTTTACACTGGGTCCAGATATTAGAGAAAATAACAGATGAGTCCAAGTATTAACCCCCTCCCCAAAAGAAAATTAATTAAAAAAAAAAAATAATTAACTTCTCATTTTCTGTTATATACGCCAGCCTTTAAACAATAGGCCTACAGACAGTCCTACACCCTACCTATCGGCCTTAAACAATAGGCCTACAGACAGTCCTACACCCTACCTATCGGCCTTAAACAATAGGCCTACAGACAGTCCTACACCCTACCTATCGGCCTTAAACAATAGGCCTACAGACAGTCCTACACCCTACCTATCGGCCTTAAACAATAGGCCTACAGACAGTCCTACACCCTCCCTATCGGCCTTAAACAATAGGCCTACAGACAGTCCTACACCTTACCTATCGACCTTAAACAATAGGCCTACAGACAGTCCTACACCCTACCTATCGGCCTTAAACAATAGGCATACAGACAGTTCTAAACGATACCTGTGGCTATTTACTGATTACATTAATAGTCGCCTTCCCCTAAAGAAAAAAAATATTACGTGAGTATTCACCTCATTTAATCGCCATCTTTATTTTTCCATATTTTCCCCCTTCGTTTTTCTTATGTTAGTTTGCATGTTTTGAATGAGCTGCGAAAAGAGGACACACCTAGCAGTACACATGATAGCGAAAAGAGGACACACGTAGAAGACACATGATATCAACGGCTATACTGAATTCGTTTAATAAACTGCTGATTTTTTTTTAGAAATCATAGAAAGAATAAACAGAAAGAAATCTATATGGGGGGAGTGCCATAAATAAAATGAAAAAAATAACACAAATGGATAGGTATTCTTGAATAGTAGTTGTTCAGGGGAATGAATCACATAATAATTAAACGGAACCCGTAAAATCTCTTTTTCTTTGGTTGTTTCCCTTATTTTGTTCCCGTTGTTAAATTTGTTAAAATGTGAAATTAACATTTGTTTTAGTGCTAGTATTTCATACCAATGCATAAGATTAAACTCTAGTAATAATTATTGAATTTAATCGAGGGTTAAGTAATTTAAATAAATGTTTCCTTGAAAAATTATATTTTTACATTTGCCTTGTAGGTTTTACCCAAAAATCTTCGTGAACTGTTCCATAAGCTTAAAACTATTACCTATGCCATACGAGACAAAGCAGTTGATAACTTTAGATATCTACTGAACTCCACCAACTAAAGGTAGGTACTCCAAATGAATATTATACCAACGTGTCTCTCAAATTTTTTTTATAAATGGTCTTATCTGACAACTCTCTTACTCCCTTTATCTCTCTCTCTCTTCCTCTCTCTCCCCTTCCCTCCCCTATCTCTCCTTCTCACTCTCGCCCTCCTCTCATCCCGCTCTCTCCCCCTCTCTCTCTCCCTCCTCCTCCCTCTCTCCCGTCGTACTCCCTCTCTCTCTCTCTCTCTCCCCCTCTCTCTCTCTCAACCTCCCTCTCTCTCTGTTTCTCTCTCCCATCTCCCGAACTCATCCCCAGCACCTGAAGTCTGACAAAACCAGGGCCAATGCCTGGACCCCGCCATGCTCGGTTCTTATCACACGACTATTTGTTGATTCTCTTTAAAACAAAGATAGTAGGTGGCCCCGGAACCCGTTTGATGATGTCACTCGGCATCTCATTAATAAAACACATTGGAGTTCAACTGTCACAAGGCGAGTCAGGGGCCACAAGGGGGAGGCGGAGCTCTCGGGGTATGGATTGGGGGACAAACACCAGCTTAGCGAGGGGAATACTTGAGGATCAGCGGTTCTCGTGTTTTTTTTTTGAGAGCTCAAGCCTGGGAGGTAGTGGGTGGAGGAAAAGAAAATACGCGTGAGTGTGAGGAGGCAGCAGCTGTTATAATATTGACTTAAAGGTTGGGGAAAATCTGCAACTTTTCTTCAACCGTGGACCAAGAAAATGACAAACAACTCAAAGCTAGTCGTGCTAATGATAACATCGGATGGTAAAAAAATCATTCTGACTTTTTGTAACCGCATGCCGCATGAAATACTTCGGGTTTTTTTAACTCACGTTTGACTTTTAATTTAAATATTGAGATAAAAATATATTAACATTGAAGGTAGCAGTAGCTATCTCCACATCCCATATGCAGTCAAACATTGTTTCATAGCAGTCCTCGAGTGAACCGTGTAATGTCACTTATTCCAGGCCAGTTTATGAAAAAATAATCTACAGAAACAAAGAATTAGTATTAGCAACAGTTTTACCCGAACCAAAAAATCCTTTTTGGCCAAACCAATCTGAAATGTAGTTGAAGCAATCAAAGAAAAATGATTGATCCGTGTAGGGTACGTTTGGTTATGTAAAGGTTTTCAATATGTACTTTAATGTGTATTTAAATGTTTTGTACAAAAAATGCTTTAACATTTCATATAACAAACAGACAAACAATCTAACATTTCATATAATAAACAAACAAACACTCCAACGTTTCATACAATAAATGAACACACACTCCAACGTTTAATATAGAAAATGAACACACACTCCAACGTTTCATATAGAAAATGAACACACACTCCAACGTTTCATACAATAAATGAACACACACTCCAACGTTTCATATAGAAAATGAACACACACTCCAACGTTTCATACAATAAATGAACACACACTCCAACGTTTCATATAATAAATGAACACACACTCCAACGTTTCATATAATAAATGAACACACACTCCAACGTTTCATATAGAAAATGAACACACACTCCAACGTTTCGTATAATAAACGAACACACACTCCAACGTTTCATATAATAAATGAACACACACTCCAACGTTTCATATAGAAAATGAACACACACTCCAACGTTTCGTATAATAAACGAACACACTCCAACGTTTCGTATAGAAAATGAACACACACTCCAACGTTTCGTATAATAAACGAACACACACTCCAACGTTTCATATAATAAATGAACACACACTCCAACGTTTCGTATAATAAACGAACACACACTCCAACGTTTCATATAATAAATGAACACATAAACTAATATTTCAAATAATAAACGAACACACACTTCAACGTTTCATATAATAAATGAACACACACTCCAACGTTTCATATAATAAACGAACACATAAACTAATATTTCAAATAATAACCGGACACATTTTCGTATGTGATTAGATTTAACTTTATGTACAATGACGTGACCTTTCTTTCGGAGATTCCCCCCACATTTTAAACAATGGGGCACGATGGGCCAAGATGGGGCTGGGGCAAGATGGGGCAAGTTGGGACACAGATGAATGACGTGCTCCGTTGTCATTGCTCTCTTCATGCAGACTTTCCTTTCCTATAGTTGGTCTGTGAGCAGGTTCTGTTATTATGGTGTGGTGCCTCATCAAATATGATTCTAAGTGTTTCATAAAAAAGTTTCCTAAATGCTTTCATCTGCATCTTCCGGTGGAGCATGCGCACAAATTAGCGTGGTGTTAAACATATTTCCTCTCATCCTTACGGAGCGTAGTCTTCCACTCACTGCTTCGAACACAGTGCCTGCATTTACCGTCTGCACTTAGACTACATTTACAGTTTTACCGTTCCTAAAGTTTTGTAGTCGTTTCTACTGTAGAATATGTATAATATGATATATTCCATGGTACATGGTTTGTCCACTGCTTTGAACACAGTGCCTGCATTTACCGTCTGCACTTAGACTACATTTACAGTTTTACCGTTCCTAAAGTTTTGTAGTCGTTTCTACTGTAGAATATGTATAATATGATATATTCCATGGTACATGGTTTGTCCACTGCTTTGAACACAGTGCCTGCATTTACCGTCTGCACTTAGACTACATTTACAGTTTTACCGTTCCTAAAGTTTTGTAGTCGTTTCTACTGTAGAATATGTATAATATGATATATTCCATGGTACATGGTTTGTCCACTGCTTGGAACACAGTGCCTGCATTTACCGTCTGCACTTAGACTACATTTACAGTTTTACCGTTCCTAAAGTTTTGGTGTCGTTTCTACTGTAGAGTATGTAGAATAGGATATATTCCATGGTACGTGGTTTGTCCGAACCTTTCCATCTAATCTCGAGCACTTCAGCAACAGTGATTCCATATCTTCTCAATGCGTCACTGAAGCGGGCCAGAAAAATGTAAAACTCAGAAAATTCCAGGTCGCCATCCACAAATCGTTATCCATAAATATCTGTCCGTTTATTTTCTTTGTGGTTTAGCTTTCCTAACATTGGTTTTTTTTACGTGACAGAGACGTCAGCTCTGGTACAGCCATTGGGGTTGGGGGGGGGGGGTGCCCCTTACGGCTCCTAGGGTAGCTGCCTTTGTTTTGGGTCAGGCTCCTAGTCTTCATGCAACCCTCCACTTCCTAAAAGGCAGTAGGTTCTGATTTTGGTCCGCCCCGGGTATTTTATTTCCCCGGTACCCGCCATATCTGGTAGACGTACCCTTATCCGCCGCCAGAGGGAAGCGCTCGATGGAAGATCGGTTTCTCCGCACCAGAAATGGATCTAAGCATTTTATATTTTTATTTCATTATTTATTTATATTTCTTTGTTGTTTTTTTTAAACAATAAACATTTGGCTCATAAGTTACAAAGATGATCAAAAAAATATAATAGGAACTCAGACAACACATTGTCTGTTGTCATTTAAAATAAGATCTGCTAAGTCTTTTTTTTTTATACCAGCGTCCTTTTCAGGGGATGATTAAAATCTATCTGTGTTTGGGGAGAAATTTAAAATTAAAAAAGACACTAAATGGTGAAAAAACAAAATAACATGATTTACTTGCAGTTCGATCATCTATTTCAAATTGGATTTCAGCCTTTTCAAAACAAATACCAACTACGTTTTTTAACAAATAATCCCCAGCTTTTCGAACCTTGCTAAGATCGATCTTCATAATACCTAGTCAGCTGGGTCCTCAGCGATGTCATTCAATTATCTACTCACACTTTAAGGTCACCTAATCAAGAGGGAAACAAATGTGGTCTTCATTTATTTATTTGTTTTTGAATACAGCTTTATCCAATCAAACAAAAAAAAAAGTGGGGGAGGGGCGAGGGGGGCTCCAACTTAATTACAGCCATACACCTGCAGTCACCCTTCTCCCACCCCCTCAACTCGGCCACTCTGAACTTGATCTGAGCCATGGGGGTTTAGGGCCCTTTGCTTCTAAAGGAAACATGATTCAGACGCCCTTGATCACGACTGATAAAGAAATATCGGCCACAGGAATCTCGGTTGACAAGCGTCGCAGGTGGTAATTTAATTAAGACCACACAGGTGTAATAAAAAGTTTAACAAAAAATAAACGCTCTCAGTCCAGGAAACTTTCGTGTGTGCGTGTGTGTGGGGGGGGGGTGGAGCGGGTAGTTTGAGACCCTCGAACAGATTGGAACCAGTTTATAAGTGACGGCTCACACACAATAGTCGTGAGATTAGCCGTGATTTTAGCACTCTTTATTGGTCGTCTGTTTGGTGAGTGGATAACGGGACGTCGCTCACAGTATTAATGAATTTATAGAGTATTTTATTTTATACCTTTTTTATGAACTATTGAGTTCATTGGGGGTGTTTTAATGCTCATTCTTTTGTTTGTTTGTTTGTTTGTTTTTTTTTGTATTGTATTTGTTTTGTTTTTAATTTTGATGCTTCTTATACCAACGAATGAGCTTGAGGATCATTAGATTTCTGCTATTTGCGACAATCATTGGGATCGAGAAGTTTTAGAATTTAAATTAAATTATTTGGGTTTTTGAATCGCAAGGGATATTAATTTTACTTTTAATTTGAATCACAGATTCTGTTGTGTCGAGGAAAATAATACTCCTCACGCACACTTTTCTTTAAAGACATCAACCAACAGCAGCAAAAAAATCTTTTTCTTGTAATCAGTGAATTGTCCTTATCAACACCAGGCACAGAGACATTGCAAATCCCATCTACATTCATAGGAGCCATAATGATCAATAAATTGATCGTGGGCCCTTAATATATAGAAGAAGAAGAAGAACACTAGTGGTTTTGGAAAAAAAAAAAAAAAAAAAAACCAACATAAATTTGTTTTTGTCCCAGTTTGAGAATCACTGCTATTGAAAGCTATTGAATATGGTTTATCGTCATCAACATTCAAATGTCATAAATGACTTTAGATCTACCCTAAGTACTGCGAAAGTGAGATAAAAATGTCTCGAAAAAAATCGTAATGAATACAGAGAGCGTGCATTCTTCAAGAGTGGGGCTACTTACAAGCGCAAGGGATTCAACATGCGTCCCCGTGGAAAACAACAAAACTAACCGCATTTCGCTTTCAAATCATTTAGTGGCATTGCCTCCACATGCAGAACAACTGGGTGGCGGGCAGAAGACTAAAAATGTCCTCTTTTATGCACCAGGTCGTAAAGCTGGAGAGGACTGTCGATCTGCCCCAACATAGAGAACGTCTGATCCAAATCCCAGTTAATCCGCCGTACGCGGAACCCTCACGTCCCTCCATACATTTGGCCTTGACAGATGCAGTAGTGACGAAACGGAGCCCTGAGCATGTTCAGACACCATGGATTTTTACTCCAAAGTACCTGTGAAAGTGTTCACGGACGGATTGGCCAACCTGAGAGAAAGTACTGCTGGGTATGGTGCGCTCATACTATACCCAGTGGGGTGGGGGGCCCACAAAGTCAAGAACTCTCGGGACCCTGTGGGACTACAGCATCAAACTTTTATGCGGAGCTTGAGGCTATACACAGGGCCCTGGAGTGCGTGTATCACACACTGAGAGAAAACGAGCCTGCGGGGTTCGATGTGGTCGTGTTCTTGGACTCAAAATCTGCTCTCGAGATCTTGGGAAAGAGGTAGGTTACCAATCACTTAGTTGACGTCATCATTAATGACGTGTGCAAAATCGGCGAATTAGGAGGCAAGGTAACAGTGCAATGGATCCCAGGCCACGTCGACATCAGTGGCAATGTGAAAGCGGACACTCTTACGAAAACCGGGGCTGCCCAGCCTCAGCCAGAAGTACCAATGACACGTTTGGGAATAAAAAAACTGGCTAGCAGACCACTTTAGAAAAAAGTGGTACAGGCAGTGGGCAGACAATACGACCGCTAGAGGCGTCTATTCTAACTTGAAGACTCCTAGCAGACAAGACCCATGGCGGGGTTTAGGCCGCAAGCAGCAAAGCTTAGTGACGCAAATGCGCACCGAGCATTACCCCATAGGCACATACTTCTGCCGGCTAGATAGCAACAGGGATCCCACATGCCGGCATTGCAGCCTGGACCCGGAGACTCTAGCGCATCTGTTGACCGAATGTCGTTCACAAGATCTGCTGGGGGAAGCCAGGGTGGTTGGGGGAACCCTACGTGAGGAAAATGTTGTATGGCACAGCTCAGCAGATGGAGCTGGTTTCCAATTTACTAGTCTAGGTCTTAAGTGAGTAATCTCAGACTTACACCAGAATATGTGTGTTAGTTAGTGGCATTGCCTCAGATTTTCTTTATGTAACCAAGACATGGCCCTGCTGCACGACTTGACAGAAGATCTTCTTTATATAACCAAGACATGGCCCTTCTGCATGACTTGACAGAAGATCTTCTTTATGTAGCCAAGACATGACCCTTCCTCGCGACATGACAGAAGATCTTCTTTATGTAGCCAAAACAAGGCCCTGCCTCGCGACAGAAAATCTTCTTTATGTAACCAAGACATGGCCCTGCCTCACGACATGACAGAAGATCTTCTTTATGTAACCAAGACATGGCCTTTCCTCACGACATGACAGAAGATCATTATGTAACCAAGACATGGCCCTGTCTCGCGACATGACAGAAGATCTTCTTTATGTAACAAAGACATGGCCCTGCCTCGCGACATGACAGAAGATATTCTTTATGTAACAAAGACATGGCCTTTCCTCAAACATGACAGAAGATCTTTATGTAACCAAGACATGGTCTTTCCTCAGACATGACAGAAGATCTTTATGTAACCAAGACATGGCCTTGCCTCGCGACATGACAGAAGATCCTCTTTATGTAACCAAGACATGTCCTTTCCTAACGACATGACAGAAAGGATTTACATTAAAAATGTATGAGGCTATATTTTTGTAAAAAAAAACGTATGTTGCATAGTGCTTTTTGTTTGTGTGTGTGTTTGTAGCCATGAGATAAATAATAAAGATGTGGGAGTAAATGTAGACGAATACTTACGGCTAATGTTATCACTGAAACAAAATACCGTGCTGTGGTGTTCAACACTAACTACTGGTATTTAATTTCACGTTGCATACAATTTTCTATTGTTAATAATTTTCTATTTAGCAATTAAAGATAATTGTTTTAGCTGGCTCCTCAAATTAAAATAGAAAGAAAAAAAAAGAATATTTCTAAATAAACATTTTAATTATCATTTGAAGTGTCATTCTCACTACTTCTATTTCAGCATCGACTGGGATATTCTCATTCTCACACTCCTTGTGTACTTCTTCCATTTCAGCAAATATTGGGATATTCTCACTCTTCTTCCATTTCAGCATCTGCTGCGTTTTCCTCATTCGCAAAATTTCCTGTGAAGTAGAAATGAAAACTTGCACCTCTTCAAAACTCGTTCCATGTCACTGTGGTGACAAGTCACTGACAAATGCCAATGACGCGTCATGCCACTGATTCGGTTTGCCGGTCCCTGTCATATGCATGAGAAGTGTCAAGTCTTTAACTTATGCCAACGCGCTGTCAAATCACTGACAAATGACACTGGCCTGGCAAATCACTGTCACTCAGCGATGAGCTGGCAAAGCACCGACACCTGGCACTGAGGTGCAGCAGGTCTTCGACAAATGCCATAAGATGACAACTCATTGGCATATACTTATGCTTTGGGATGTCAATAATCTGACGTTTTTCAGCGATGCGTCACGTCGCTGCCATTTTTCCCGTAAAACACTCCCCGTAATGGTTTTAGGCCCACGTATTACTCTTTCTTCTTCCGTACATGCGTCCCTTCTTTCCCTCATACTTCAATGTTTCTTTTAAACACTTGCCTTTATCTTCCCTATCTTGATCAATCTCTAAAGCAAACACTGCCAGGGTAAAGTTTGCCGACACGTTTCAAAGCTGAACCCCACCGTAAGCCGGGTATAGGGCTCAGTGGAGAGGACCTATTGAGTCGTGTCTAAGCTGAGTTATACCCCTGTGCTAAACTATATTCTGCTTTCGATGGTAGGGAGAAGTAACTGTAGGAGACAATATTAACAGGACAGGAAATGCTAATGATTCATTATTTTCGGTAATCAATCGGAACTATTCGATAAGGAATACCCCTCCACCACGGGGATGTGGTGTGGGGGGGGGGCACACACACTCTTTCCCTTTTTTACGAGGTCGAGATACTCTATGTTTTAAGTTAGTATCTGGTATAATTTTGGTAATCAAATATTTTTACCATCATTACTATATTGATATGATAAAAGAGAAGTTGCTTAGTCCATGGCAGGTTTCCTCCAGATGGGCAGTATAGCTACCAGGGGGGCTAGAGTGAATTTCTTTAGGCCAAGAGGAAAACATAACATTGTGTGGCCCGGGGGGGGGGGCCTCCGGGACTTAAGAGAGAGACAGAAAAATTCACCTCAGCTGAATCTTTAAAATATGAAAAAGAAAGATGAAAACAAAAATTATAACGCAATACGATAATAGCTCCATGACGTACCAAGTTTCTGTAATTGTTGTGAACCGTCCTAAAATAATCCATTTGTATAGAGTATAGAGCATTATATGTTCGTGTTCATGACAACTTGCAATCGATTAAACATGTTTTATTGCAGCATGAAGGGAAGTATAGTTGCAGCTTCTTCTTTTGTTTACATTTATTTTGTCTGCTGTTAGTTAATAATAACTGCGAACTGAACATCACATTTATTTTAATCAATTAAATCTACAGACAGATGTAACCTCAAATAACTTCGACCAATATCCACTTGTGTCGTTTACAATATATCTTTAACTTATTTAACAGCAAACACTGACCAACCAATGATAATGTTGGTGACTCTATAAGTTTGCTTTTCAGTTTGTGCTGTTATTTCACAAGTAATCAATGAAGGTCCCAGTGAAATTACTCCAGATATTACTCTCTTTGGTTCATTGGTATCACGTGTATTGATCTGTACTGCTGTAAGTGGGTCATCAATATCAAGATGTATTGGTGTGCACTGGCAGAGGTTGTGCACAAACATGTATTTGAAAAATTGCACATTAATTTTCTTAAGAAAATCGATGCTTTCCCAAATATTCATGTTGGTCCTCAACTTTTTAGGCGTACATCCTTAAGAGACACAGCAGTTCAATTTTATTGGTTCCGTAATAGACACTTCATCGACAAATTTCAAAGACTGAAAAAAAAATCGGGATGGACAATTCATGAAATGACAGAACATTGACATTAACACTTCATCGACAGACAGAACATTGACATGAATACTTCATCGTCAGGCACTTCAAATACAAATCATATATGACATATATCAGGGCATTGAAAACGTATAAAATGACTGTATTAGACTCTGGATGAGAGAACGATTGTACATATATAGATATGGACTATTCAGATATTTTTTGTTGTTGCTGGCATCCGTCAGTCACAATGTGACGATGGTGTGGACTTCGCAGGACGTATTCCACAATGCCTGGGATTATTCTTCTAGTATTATAAGCTGGTTCCCAACAGCTGGATAACCTAAGGGAACATCATGTGGATGATACATCCTTGGCACCAGTGGCGAAGCAGGAGTTGTCGGATTTTTTCATTGTTATGCACCAATGTTATCCGCCTTCGGGACTCCATCTGCAGGTTTGAATTCAGTTTCCTTCGCTTAGATGAGCTGCCGTCCAAGGTTAACGAGTCCCAAGGTTGACGAGTCCCATCCACCCGGGGTACTGGTGATGTTTTTGCTTGACTGGGCTTTGGTGGGGATTGAACTCCAGAGATTTGCTCAGTTTAGACCACTCGGCCACCCAGCACCCAGGCCCTTTATAATAAATGATGATATATAAATCCGGATTTTTTTTAAAAATACATATAGACAACATTGAACATCGGAAACTCATTATTTGATCTAACACTGCATCAATTTTTAATTTATATTATAGCATTCTTATTTTTTTTTTACAAGAATAATTATTTAATTATTTTGTTTTAATTGATGATGGCGTATGCGCTTCTACTTGGATTGTGGATTTGGATCAAGGTTGTTGAAATACTTAGACAATAATCGATGGACTGCATTCAAGTTGTGTAAATGAAATATAAGAAAAAAGTACGCTAAACTTGAATTCATAGACAGGACCAAAGATTTTGACGTTTCAGATGAAGGCTCTAAGCCGAAAAGTCAAAATCGTATGTCCTCTCTATGAATTCAAGTTTAGCATACTTTCCTCTTATATTTCTGTTGAAATATTACGTGAGTTTTTGGCTAATAACTTCGACTCCGTTCGGAGCCGGGGATCGAGGGATCCTGAGATTATGTAGTGTGGAAGAAACACGTTTCGGACAGTGAGGGATGCCTGGATCCGGAGATCCCCATTAGTGTTTTTCCTTACATGAGCTATGCACATTTAAATAGAATCATGCTTGTGAGCTGCGGCTAGGTCGGTCATGAACATTTCATGTACGGTAAGTTTCTATTTGCACACGAAAATTAACGTCGTTCCTGCGCGCGGTGCGTTAGACAGCTATGCTCAATGCATGAGAACATTGTGTTGGGTGTTATGTGTAAGACAGCTTTGCTCAATGCTTGAGAACATTGTGTTGGGTATTATGTGTAAGACAACTTTGCTCAATGCATGAGAAAATTGTGTTGGGTGTTATGTGTAAGACAGCTTTGACCAATGCATGAGAACATTGTGTTGGGTGTTATGTGTAAGACAGCTTTGACCAATGCATGAGAACATTGTGTTGGGTGTTATGTGTAAGACAGCTTTCCTCAATGCATGAGAAAATTGTGTTGGGTGTTATGTGTAAGACAGCTTTGGCCAATGCATGAGAAAATTTTGTTGGGTGTTATGTGTAAGACAGCTTTGCTCAATGCATGAGAATATTGTGTTGGGTGTTATGTGTAAGACAGCTGTGCTCAATGCATGAGAACATTGTGTTGGGTGTTATGTGTAAGACAGCTTTGCTCAATGAATGAGAAAATTGTGTTGGGTGTTATGTGTAAGACAGCTTTGACCAATGCATGAGAAAATTGTGTTGGGTGTTATGTGTAAGACAGCTTTGCTCAATGCTTGAGAACATTGTGTTGGGTGTTATGTGTAAGACAGCTTTGCTCAATGCATGAGAACATTGTGTTGGGTGTTATGTGTAAGACAGCTTTGCTCAATGCATGAGAAGATTGTGTTGGGTGTTATGGGTAAGACATCTTTGCTCAATGCATGAGAACATTGTGTTGGGTGTTATGTGTAAGACAGCTTTGACCAATGCATGAGAACATTGTGTTGGGTGTTATGTGTAAGACAGCTTTGCTCAATGCATGAGAACATTGTGTTGGGTGTTATGTGTAAGACAGCTTTACTCAATGCATGAGAACATTGTGTTTGGTGTTATGTGTAAGACAGCTGTGCTCAATGCATGAGAACATTGTGTTACGTGTTATGCGTAAGACAGCTTTGCTCAATGCATGAGAACATTGTGTTGGGTGTTAATTTACTTCTGAATATTGTGAAACATATCATTTCGAGGTGAGCGTGAAAATTAGTCACAATAAAAAAAGTCACTGGAAAAAAGTCACAAATTTTGCTAGGAAAAAAGTCACAGGAAAAAAAGTCAAAGAAATAAGTCACAAGAAATTAAGTCAGAGGAAAAAATAAGTCACAGAAACATTTAGCCTTTAGATATCATAAATAAAATCCGACAAGAGTGGGGAACAAATTATTTTGTAAATCTTTCAATCCTACCACAATCCCTTAATGACAATAATGAGTTTTATTGTGATTACAGGTATATGTGATTGTACAACATCTGGGTGGGGAGAGCAACTTGGTAAAGTCTGACTAGATTGGGGAACAAAAGAATTATTTTTACATCTTTCTCTCAAAGCCGCTTTGATCACATTGATGCCATTGATCCTTTGTCCGAATAGAGTCACCAGGAAACTTGTAACTACAATGCACTGTCCCTTGCTTTCATTTGATTCCTTTACTATGTCAGATGTGTCGACGAGATCAGACGTGAGAATCAAATGACAATCCTTTTGGAAGAGAGCTTGATCTCTACCCAGTCGCTTACTACCACTTATTGTTATTCAATCTGCAACATTCGTGTTTATTTGCTTCAAGCATAACAATGTAAGTAATGTTGAATAAAGCATAGAATTAATATGTGGGATTGTAATAATATACATTATAATAATACAAATAACACACACACGCACGAGTAACATTAAATCATATTATTAAATATGTGAATTATAATGTGTAGCCTATAATATATAATATCCATAAGAAACACTTATTTAATCCCAAACGAAAATCAAATCACGATCCGAATAAGCTGTTGCTATGTTCTATTGACTGTTTTTTCAGTAAATAAACATAGGCTATGTATGTATTTAAAAATATAATTTCATAAACACTGAAAATTAGGAGTTTATATGAAATATATTTTGTGACTTTTTTCATGTAACTTTTTTTTCCTGTGACTTTTTTTTCTGTGACTCTTTTATGTGACTTTTTTCCCCCTCCAATCCATTACGAAATAATCATGCCTAGACCAATGTGGGCAATCTCTTTTCCAAAATGGGCATAGAAGTTGCAACAGAAAAGTAAAATTCGCCACATTATATATGAATCATAAAACACGACGCATCGTGGTAATGAAAACCAGTGTACCACGATCAGGATGTTCTATGCCCCAAATAGGATGGTCTATGCCCACAATCAAGATTTTCTATGCCGATATCATGATGTTCTAAGCCCACGATCAAGAAGTTCTATGCCCCCGATCAAGATGTTATATGCCCATGAACAAGATGTTCTATGCCCACGAACAAGATGTTTATGCATCAATCAGCATGTTCTATGCCCACGATCAAGATGTTATATGTCCACAATCAAGGTGTTATATGTCCACGATCAAGTTGTTCTATGCATCAATCAGGATGTTCTATGCCCACGATCAAGAAGTTCTATTTCCACGATCAAGATGTTCTATACCCCAGTCCGGATGTTCTATGCCCAAGTACAAGATATTTTATGCACACGATCAGGATATTATATGCCCCAATCAAGATGTTCAATGCCCCAATCAGAATGCTCTATGCCCACGATCAGGCTGTTAATGCCAGTGTTTTCCAAACTGTGTATCGCGACACAGCAGTGTTTGGCCTGCAGCGTGTAGGTGTAGCACGGAAATCGGCCATCCCAAGATTCGTCGTATTTTTTAGACTTCAAAAATAAACTTTTAACGTGAATTTTTAAAAATCACGGACAAATTGGTGCAGACGATACATGAAAGTTAAAGCAGCAGACCTCTTCGACAAACTAGATTATTTTGAGAACATTTGTAAAGAGATGGGTTCAAAATCTAAAAAAAATTTTTACAGAAATACTCCACACAGAAATTTGTTGGCTCTGAGCATAGTCTGAAAAGGTCATGTGATTGTCATGTGACGAGGTCAGGTGATTGTCATGTGACGAGGTCAGGTGATTGTGAAGTACACGAATTTAGGCAAATGATCTTAATATTTTTTTATGAAAATAAGCAAACTACATTGTCCGATCTCATTATAAAACGAAAAAAAAAACTGTTCTCAAAACTTAATCTTGGTTTCATTTTTGAATATTCAAATAAAATAATCACCAGCACGGAAGAAAAAGGGGAAAAAATCAGCGGTAAATCAAATTTAGGATTGAGAGACAAAATGGCGACTTGGAAAATGAACTAAAAAAAAATTTGAAATATATTTTAGAATAGCGCGAACTGAAATGTATTGACAGCTGACTTTCTGACGACCATATGATATTATAATGTCATAGCTCCTAGACGTTAAAATCAAAGAGCATGATTGGATGAGGAATCCATTTCTTTAACCGGACTTTTCAATTAAGGGCAGTCTACACAAGAAGTCCCGTGTCTGTTTACTGGGTGTCATGAACCTGCGACGATGTGTGTTAAAAATTTCTTATTCGACTTACAAATTTGTGACGATGTGTGTTAAATATGTCTTATTTGACTTAGAAATTTGTGACGATGTGTGTTAAATATGTCTTATTTGACTTACAAATTTGTGACAATGTGTCTTAAATATGTCTTATTTGAATTAGAAATTTGTGACGATGTGTGTTAAATATGTCTTATTTGACTTAGAAATTTGTGACTATATGTGTTAAATATGTCTTATTTGACTTACAAATTTGTGACGATGTGTGTAATAAATGTCTTATTGGAGTTACAAATTTGTGACGTTTTTTCATCTTTTTTTTTTTCCGGGATGGAAAAAAAAAAGGGGGGCGGGGTGTGGCTCGACCAAAATAGGGTAATGTAGTTTATGGCTGGCCCCTTACAAACGAAGGATATTGAGCTGAAAGAACAAATAGCTGCAGTCGCCATGTGATCCCAATATTTAAGAGGAAGAATTGTTGGGTGGTTGTAGTTTGAATGGTTCTCTCGGTGGAGGAAACATAATATCATATTAGACTTTTATTATTATTACTCATTCGTTACTGGTCGCAGAGGGAAAACGAGTTTGAAAAAAATGTCGTTTTCAGTTCTGTATATTTTGGTGTATACGATTTTTACCATCAATCCTTTCACCATTTAAACACCAAATTAGTTCACCATTTAAACAACAATTTAGTTTACCATTTAAACAACAAATTAGTTCACCACTTAAACAACAAATGAGTTCACAATTTAAACAACAAATTAGTTCACCATTTACACACCAAATTAGTTCACCATTCAAACACCAAATTAGTTCACCATTGATAACATCAGCTATATTATCATTCATTAATTCAGCTAAGGCCTTCACTTTGCCCAAAATTCACTCGAAATGTATCTTCTAAACTTTGGATTTTACACCAGTTGTTTGTATATAGTTTACTCTTTTCACCTGAGCTATTTTTGTGGGTGACAAGAGAAGGAGTGTGAATCATGACCTACGTCTTAATGACAAGAGAATGACTTTAAATTATTACCTTCGTCTTAATACAACAGAAGTGAATCATGACCTGCGTCTTAAGGACAAGGGGAGGACTGTGAATCATGACATACGTCTTAAGGACAAGAGAAGGACTTTGAATCATGAACTACGTCTTAAGGACAAGTGAATGACTTTAAATTATGACCTTCGTCTTAAATACATGAGCAGTGAATCATGACCTACGTCTTAAGGACAAGAGGAGGACTGTGAATCATGACCTACGTCTTAAGGACAAGAGAAGAGATGAATCATGACCTACATCTTCAGGACAAGAGAAGGACTGTGTATCATGACATAGGAAGCTTAGCCTTCAATGTAATGGAAAGTTAAACATGTCTGGTATTGACTGAGGCAAGGGTCGACTAACCCGCGGCTCTTTGGAGGAATAGATGCGGTCATTTTGTTTTTACGAATCACCAACGATGTTTTAGCAGTTAATAGATATAATATATAGAAATTGCTTCTCACACAAATAAGTTTGCCGACCACTGCGTTGTTTTCAATTGCCAGGTCACTCAACTTCTACTTAGTAACAATATCTACTGTGCATGTAGCATTCAACTGGCGTAAGATAACACGTTTATTAACTGACATCGGGAACATATTGCATTGATATATTTTACATTCATCAACAAAATAACATTTAAATATAAAAATCTGAATATTTGTTTTTTTTTAAAAATGGTTTGAACTTTTTTTATTTCAAATGGTAGATTTAATCATTTTGAAAGCAGGGCATTTTAATACTTCCAATCCACTAAATCGGCCAAGGCGTCTTCAATATCCAATCATGAATTTGACAGTTTTGCTCAAACACAATCACTACATCGTCCTTATCCCGTGTCCGCGCTGTGACTGACGTCACAAGGCGTGATGATCCAGGTGCACATCCAGACGAGGCCGCCTGTCATGCCCCGGGCCAGACATCCCCTCTCCAGCACCCTGCCAACTCTCCACCAGATCGCTGAAGTCAGGCAGCTTGGATGACGCCATCATCGCGTGCTGTGACACGTCCATTCGATGCGGGTCATTAAACACGACGTTCGGCGCGGGCTCCCGCCAGAAACTGGCAGGTAAGTTTCGCTCGTGCATGGGCGTCGCCAGAGATCTATTTCCCGAGACTGACCTGGAGCGGTAGCTGGAGTTCCCTACATTGTGTTTTTTCTGATTAGAGAAATGTTGGAGCCCGTAATCGAAGAGCTCGCTCAACGGCCCGACGCCGAGCGTCGTATCCCTCCTACCGGTATATTGTTGCGAGGTCTTGCAGGGGTCGCTGTGAGGAGACAGTGACGTCAGCGATGACGACGACGAAGGGGATGAAAACGATTTCCTTGTCGTCTTGCCGACGGGCTCCGTGTCGCCCTGCGCTATCCGCAGAAGGTCGGCGTAGTAGAGTTCCCGGCCAGATTTGGTCGTGGCCCATTTGTCTTCGTACACGTCACATCCGTCCTCGTGGTCTTTCGTGCGCCCGAAAAACTTCTGAATATCCGCGCTGACCATGTTCGCGAACTGCAGAAGCTGCGACGTCACATCCGGCTGAGAATGAAAATGGCGACGGTACTGTTCGTAACTCAGACGGAGCTCCTCGTCGTCCAGCTCGCTGATGTCTTCGTCGTCCACGTCTTCGTACTCGTCCTCGCTGTAAACGTTGCAGCCTCCGGTCGCAGCCACGCCCTGTGAATCGTAGGATGAAGGGAATCCAGGTTGGCCGACATTCTGTTTGACGATGAACTGTGGATTGTACATTTGGTTGTACATGGACGCGGATTCGTGTTGCTGGTAGTGATGCGGCGAATGATACAACGTCTGCTGCTGTTGGCTAGGTCCTGGGTGGTGTTGTTGTTGTTGCTGCTGCTGCTGTTGTAGCTCCCTGTGGTGCTGGTTATTTGGATGTTCCCTGGGAGGTGGTGGCTGGTTTCGGTGACCGTACTGTAACGGCGGAGTCTTGCAGTGGGTCATGACATGGGACCCCAGATCACAAGGGTGATGGTAGGCTGGTGACCTGGCCATGTAATTTGACGGCCCTGGTTCGTGGTCATGCATGGCTAACATCTATTATCCTTTTCCCCTCCACGAATACCGAGAGAAGAACAATTTAGAATTCACTTAGATCCGATTTAATTCCAAGACACTGCAGCCGATTATATTCTTGGAAATATTTAATCTCAGAAATTTGTATTTATCCATTGTTCTAAGAATAAACTAGCCATGACGGATTTCCTTTTCTATGAAACACAGAAAGTCCACATGGACGGAACATTCTCCCTCACGACTTGTCGTCAGAGCTCTTGTGATTGGCTGTTATTTAACAGAAGTATACTGCTTGCTTGTTCTGTTGTGAGTTACTAGAAGCAAAGGAGAAAAGAAATGATTAAATCTGACCAATCGTTGAGGGTAGTTATATTTTATAAATTCAATTTGTTTTGTTTTTTATAGATTTGAAATAATGAAGTGTTTAATTATATACTTTTATTTTTTAAATGCGGTTACGTGTTAATATATGACAATTCTGATAGAGTGTCAAGGTTGGGTTTTTGTGTGTTATTGTAGGGGGCCCCACGTTTCTAGGAGACTCACTCTTATAGAGGGGTCATGCTTTACATATTTTTAATGAACATTGAAAGATTTGAACAATTTAATTGTATTTAAAATTCCCAATTTCCCAATTTTAAAACTCGATATATATCAGCACATTCCAAAACAATTATTATAAATGCGAATAAAAGTTGGACAATTTTAAAACTTTTAAAGAGGAATAACTCTCGTCAACAAGTTTAACTTTTCCCAGATATGAATCGAAAAAAATAAGATAAGAATTTATGTTTACAATCGAAACTTTTCTCCCTATTTTGGACTCCCTGAACTCTGACCTGACACAACGCACACATGATTTCCTTCTTTACGAAATTAAAAACAATTGATTCAGATGAGCTAACCAAAAAGTGTAAAGATCTAGCTAATATGTACCCGGTATTAGAAAGACCTTAATAAGGATGACCTATTAAATGAATGCAGCATCTCAAAGACTACCTGGTTCTTGATGAAAATTGTGACACTATCGCTGCTTTGTATGAACAAGTAATTACAACTTGAAATCTGTATTTCCTAATGTTGAGATTGCACTCATGTCCAAGATGAGAACCAACTGTATAGGTGAACGTTTATTTTCAAGATTGAAGCTCATAAATAATCAGCTTAGCAGTACAATGGGACAAAAACGTTTGAACTGGTTTTCACTTCTGTGCATGGAAAAATGACATCCTTAAGACCATTGACTTTAAACCAATAATAAAAAACAATTCTCAACAATTCTCAGCAAAATAATAACGCAAACAATTATGTTGGTTTATATTAAATAATTTATTCTATCTAGCTGTCAATAATGGTAATTTATCATCAGCTGAGATTATGTATAGCTTATTTATGCTACTGTTTTAAAACTATTATTGATTTTGAATGATTTTGTTTTTTGTACCAATAAATTGAATTCGTCGAAGTTTAACTTAATTGAATGTTTATTTTTATTTGACATTTTTTTATTTGCTTGGCTAGTTGGTGGGGAGCAAGAACTGTTTGCCCCCCCCCTCACACACACACACACACACACACACTGTTTTAGCATGAGGCGAGTGTCCAGGTGTGTTGTGTTGCTATGGGGCCCCATTGCATTGCTGTGACCAGGGCCTCCTATGTTCTTAAGACGGCCCTGCTAGTGTATGGAATATATTCTTAGACTTTATACACTGGCGACCTCTATATGTAAATATGCACTTATTTTCGTTTCATTATTTTAAACATTAATTTGATTAATAGGCCCTTTTCCAAAAAAATAATTATATACTCTCGTGAGATATGGAGAAAGAGCAAGTGTTTAAGAATGAAAGAATGATAGAAAGTTGGAGGAAGAAGGAACTAGCTCTATGAATAGTCTTATCAAAAAAGTAAGAAATGAAAAGGTTAACAATAATAATGATAAATGTTTTTTTAAATCGATCTAAGCACCGGAAGCTTAAAGTCAAACATTATGAGATGAAGACTGAATTCATTGTCAGTGTTAACCCAAATGCAGCAGATGTTGGAGGGATGACATCCCGTGAGTCAATCCTCCAGACCTGCGCACACGGCATTCAGCCGTCACCAAACTGTTTGCTCTCTAGACTAAACATTCACGTTTGGCTTACCAGGGGAGAAAACCTCGATTCCTTGTGTTGATTAAAGTTCAACTGTGCCTCGGTCTCTAGATAGCAGTGTTTATGGAAGGAAGAATGCATTTTTTAAAAAAAATTGATTTCCCCCCTTAAAGGATCAGCCATGTTTGAACCTGACATACAGTTTTCAAATGACACGTAGACCCCGGCCAGGATTTTTTTTTATTGTAAGATTTCACAACACTAGAAAGGAAATGAAAAAAAAAATATATTAAATTTTTTTTTAAAATGAGTTTATTTAACTTGAGAGAATCGATGCAGACCGTAGTTGTCCCATCCAGCCAACTTCGCCCCCCCTACCCACTCCACCCACCGACTTCTCTCATCGGTTTGTGTTAAGATAACGTCAAGTGATAGCGTGGACCAGGGTCTGACAGCACGGCTCGCTATAAAAGCTTTTAATGGTGTTTGTGTTTAGTGGGGGCGCCCCGATCACGGGCCGTGCCGTAGCTTGTCCTTATAGCCACCCACCCCACAAAACACACATTACGGGCTACCTCCCTCTACCCCCACGGGCTACCTCAGGTTGCCATAACCACCTTTTCGAGTAGCTTTACCCTTAAAGACTATCTCAAGTTATCAAGTGTTCATGTTCCCAGATAATTCACACGCCTCGAAATAATATTCCAGAAATGTCATTTAATATAGACTTCTACTATTCAGTTGAATCCTGAATTACACATAAGGTTGCTTGGCCCGCAGAGGCGTAGCCTGAGTGTTTGGCACCTGGGGACAAGATTTATTTTGAAGCTCCTCCCTTTCTTTTTTCAACTTTAAAACTCATTATTGTCATAAATAAAATAATATCAAAGCACATTTTGGCGCCACCAACTAGTCTGGCGCCCCTTACTAGTCTGGTGCCCAGCGACATCTGTCCCTCCGTGCTACCTTTAGCTACGCCTCTGACCTTTTCCGTAATGGAAATTAGAAAGTTTAATTGAGGAAACGCCTTGCAAAGTTTATTTATCATTATTTAAATAGTTGTGTTCACCAGAAGTAAAGTAGTCGCGTTTATATGTTAAGAAAGACTAATGACTGCTTTCAATACTAATGACTGCTTTCATTACTAATGACTGCTTTCAATACTAATGACTGCTTTCAATACTAATGACTGCTTTCAATACTAATGACTGCTTTCAATACTAATGACTGCTTTCAATACTAATGACTGCTTTCCGTCTGGCAAACACAAGTTTTGAAACTAAAGACCAGAAGTATTTCTGATACGTGAAGAATAAGTCAGAGGCGTAGTTAAGGGGGCACATTGTACAGATGTACCTGGGCGCCAGACAAGTTAGGGGCGGCCAAAATATGCTTTGATATTATTTAGGATTGATGAATACACTAACATTATTGATATTTTACATTTAAAAAAAAAATAATTAAAGACAATGTTTTCCAATGTAAATGCCAAAAAATTGTTTTGACAATAATATTATTTTTTTTTAAAATTGAAAATAATAGTTTTTCTATTATTATTCTATTCTATTTTAAGCAGCTCCTAGGCAACCGTTTCGTCCCAGCTACTTCGCGAATTAGTTGCGAGGTGGAAACCCACTGTAGAGTCCCTCTTAGAGGGCGTCCTATGCTTCCCCGGGGACGGGTGGGGGGGAGATATTAGGACGTTAATTTACGGTCCCGGCCCCTAGGAAAGTGGACTGCGGACGCTTTTAGCGCAGCGTCTTCGGTCGACCAGATGTCTCCGGGCGGGGAGGGTCTCCATCGGCAAACCCGATCGAGCGGATGCTGGTGGGGACGGTTCACTCCCGGGGAGGTCTCTGGCGTTCCCCCGTACGGCCCGACGTCGGGGAAACCCGGCGGCTGACAAGTGTGGGTGGGCGCCAGGGAGGGCATAAGGAGCGCGAGCTCGTCGGCCCGCTGACGCCATTTCCTAATGAGATATTTCAGTTTTTCTATTAAATTATAAATGTTCTGAAATATAGAAAAATGAGAGAAAGATATCTATCTAGATATTAATTGCACTTGCTCCATGACGTAACTAGGGTTAGCGCCGTCCGGGGCTGGCCAAGAGTTTTGACACCCCTCTCCACTAAAAAAATTCTACAGTGGGCCGAAAATGTCGCCCCCTCAATATCTTGAAAAAGTGCCGCCAGGGGCGATCCACCCCCTCCCCCATCCCTCCTTTCTACGCAAACGCACGTAAAAAAAACGTAAAAATAAAACCAATATATTTCTATTTCTAACAACAAAAAGTAAATTTTATTAGCCACTGGTCTCAGTTTTTTTTTTTTATTTAATAAAACAATTTCAATCTCTATGCATAACAAACAATATTTCAACTTCCTTTTTACACTAACTTCTATCCCAAGCTACTCTCCGGTAGAAATATATTTCTCACTTCCATTTTAGTTATGAAATCATTCGTTAGATATGTTAAGGCCAAAGCCCAAAATCGGCCAAATCGGGAACTGGCCGGCCAATTCGGGAATCGGCCAATATCGCATCACATTGACCGGCCAATGTCCGATCTTTTGTAGGTTTCGGGATTTGGCCAGCCAGTTTGCGAAATGGCATGGGGCGATCGGCCAAAGTCGGAAGAAAAAGGACATGAACGATTTTGGGTGTTTTTGTACGTTAATGATAATCATATTATATTGATTATTAATTATACTAAATTGCCAAAAAGTCAAATTAGTTTATTACAGTAAATGACCAATCTCTATCATCACTTGTTACAACAAGATGAACTTTTATGACATTTCGAATGACACAGCAGTTTGTTAATTTTACATTTGCAGCGATTTGTTGAGGACTTGGTAGTGCAATTGCATCGAGTGTAGCCTTGACCGCCGGTCAGTGATTGTGAAGACGCGGCGGTTCGTAGTGATTTTTCTTCTGTGCCCACGGATGCCAATGTGAGCAGTTTCTCGTGCAGAACGGTAAATTCACTTGTGGAATACAGTTGTTTGACAACACCATGTTCTGTTCCTAGCTTGTAGAAAGCGCCCTCGACGTTCATGACAACTGCAAGGACGCTTCGTGGATCACCGCGACCTCTGTCAACATCTGCTATACGGATGCGTACATTATCTCCAACTTTCGCTGGCGGGAATTTTGCATCTGAATTTTTTAGCATCTTGGCACCTTGAGTTTGCAAACTAGCATGAGCTGCTGACATCTTGTTCCTGATTTCTTGTTTATTATGACAGTCTGAGAGTCTTGTATTAGCACATTGAATATTGGCCAGGGATTTCCCGCCAGTTCGCGAACTGGCCGGCCAAAGTACCATATACACCGACCATTTCCAGTACATCGGACATTGGCCAAACAACTCGGCCAAAGTGCGAAATGGCCGACCAATTCGGGAACTGGCCGAACTTCGGGCTTTGGCCGTAACAGATTGATATAAAATGCCCAAGCCTTCATGCCTTCATTATCACTATATCAATCTAAGTGTAAACGACCGTCCATATTTTCGCTTTCCGAACATCCCGGTTTTTTTCTTCATTACTCAATAAGCCATGCATTCTTTGCCCAATTATCCATTGCTATATAATCCAATCATCCATTTTCTTAATCCAAGATTTAAAAAATAGTTTAAACATTTTCAAGTCCATGATCTCATGATACGGGTGCCAGTTAGCAATGTGGAGATTAAGTCAAGTCATTCTGTTTATGTTCAAGATTAAGTCAAGTCATTATGTTTATGTTCAAGATAGAGTCAAGTCATTATGTTTATATTCAAGATAGAGTCAAGTCATTCTATTTATGTTCAAGATTAAGTCAAGTCATTATGTTTATGTTCAAGATAGAGTCAAGTCATTATGTTTATGTTCAAGATAGAGTCCAATCATTATGTTTTTGTTCAAGATAGAGTCAAATCATTATGTTTATGTTCAAGATTGAGTTAGGTCCGTATGTTCATGTTCATGATTAAGTCAAGTCATTCTGTTTATGTTCAAGATTAAGTCAAGACATTTGGTTTATGTTCAAGATTAAATTCAACGGAAGTTTTGCATTTTCAAGAGAAGGTAAATGTATTAGACATGTTGAAGAATAAGTCACTGCATTTGTTTTATGTTTAAGAGTTGGCCAAACCATTCGAGTTTTTGCGTATCCTAGACAAAGTGCCATATCCCTGACAAGGTGCCATATCCCTGACAAATTGCCATATCCCTGACAAGGTGCCATATCCCAGACAAGGTGCCATATCCCAGACAAGGTGCCATATCCCAGACAAGGTGCCACATCCCTGACAAGGTGCAATATCCCAGACAAGGTGCCATATCCCAGATAAGGTGCCATATCCCAGACAAGGTGCCATATCCCAGACAAGGTGCCATATCCCAGACAAGGTGCCATATCCCAGACAAGGTGCCATATCCCAAACAAGGTGCCATATCCCAGACAAGGTGCCATATCCTAGACAATGTGCCATATCCAAGACAAGGTGCCATATCCCAAACAAGGTGCCATATCCCAAACAAGGTGCCATATCCCAGACAAGGTGCCATATCCCAGACAAGGTGCCATATCCCAGAAAAGGTGCCATATCCCAGACAAGGTGCCATATCCCAGACAAGGTGCCATATCCCAGACAAGGTGCCATATCCCAGACAAGGTGCCATATCCCAGACAAAGTGCCATATCCCCGACAAGGTGCCATATCCCAAACAAGGTGTCATATCCCAGACAAGGTGCCATATCCCAGACAATGTGCCATATCCAAGACAAGGTGCCATATCCAAAACAAGGTGCCATATCCGAAACAAGGTGCCATATCCCAGACAAGGTGCCATATCCCAAACAAGGTGCCATATCCCAGACAAGGGGCCATATCCCAGACAAGGTGCCATATCCCAAACAAGGTGCCATATCCCAGACAAGGTGCCATATCCCAGACAAGGTGCCATATCCCAGACAAGGTGCCATATACCATACAACGTGCCATATACCAATCAATTGATACTTGAAGCTTCTGGCTTGCATTGACACAAACGTTTGAACTGCTCTGACCACCTGGTACGCAGCTTAACCATATCTCCAGCAGAACTTACTCGACACCCCTTACTCGACCCCCCACTCTGTCGCCCCCCTCCCCCCACTCTGACCCCTCACACCACTTTTTAAATTCAATATTAAATCTATCACCTATAGCACTGTCAGCTCTATCGCCATTGACGGGTTCACTGTTCTATAAGCTATAGCACTGTCAGCTCTATCGCCATTGACGGGTTCTCTGTTCTGTCAGCTATAGCACTGTCAGCTCTATCGCCATTGACGTGTTCACTGTTCTATCAGCTATAGCACTGTCAGCTCTATCGCCATTGACGGGTTCATTGTTCTATCAGCTATAGCAATGTCAGCTCTATCGCCATTGACGGGTTCATTGTTCTATCAGCTATAGCACTGTCAGCTCTATCGCCATTGACGGGTTCATTGTCCTATCAGCTATAGCACTGTCAGCTCTATCGCCATTGACGGGTTCATTGTCCTATCAGCTATAGCACTGTCAGCGCTATCGCCATTGACGGGTTCTCTGTTCTATCAGCTATAGCACTGTCAGCTCTATCGCCATTGACGGGTTCATTGTTCTATCAGCTATAGCACTGTCAGCTCTATCGCCATTGACGGGTTCATTGTCCTATCAGCTATAGCACTGTCAGCTCTATCGCCATTGACGTTTTAATTGTTCTATCAGCTATAGCACTGTCAGCTCTATCGCCATTGACGGGTTCATTGTTGGAACTAAAATCCCAAATCCCGTACTAACCAGACAGGCAGGTCACGTGGTCGGCCGATGACTGTACAAAATAAGACCACCGCTTTAAGATTATCCTGGAATTTATCTCTGAGTGACACCTGACGCCTGGAATGCAGGTGAGACGCACGGCGAAGGGAATATAGGACAAGACGTGGTTTTAGCAAGTATTGCCTTTGTAGAGATTAACGTTCTTCTAGCCCCCGTGGTCTCCATAGATAGAATGGTGTCGTTGGGACCGTGTCTTCCGACTGTCCCTAGAATGCTGATAGCTGGACTTTCTCTGTGACAACTGGGTGGGATTGTGACATCACAGCGTATATCCTAGGGGGTGGGCGGCTTTGTTAAGGACGAGTGTAACGGACATACTCGGAAGAGTTTAAATGAAGCTAAACTGGGCACTTGCATGTAATAAGATAAAGTCAAAACAATTCCTTTATTTATACAGATATAAAGCAAAGTCATTTTAATTGATCAGTTTTATTAATTCAAATTTTATTAGATCATGTATATGTAATCCAATTTTTAGACATACCTATGCAATCCTATTTTAGATGCAAACCAATTTTAAACATATATCTATGCATGTAATGCAGCTTTTGACATATACAATGGAACCTCTCATAACGAGTACCTCTCATAACGAGTACCTCTCATAACGAGTAATTCGCATAACGAGCAAAAAAATGTGAAGAAGTTGCTCCCTTAACGAGCGACATTTCGCATAGCGAGTTACGCAGAAAGGGGAAGTCCCTTTTTCACTTCTGCTTGGAAAAGCTTTGGCCAGAGAGTGGTGTTGAATGTGATTTTGAAACAGTAACTGTGGAGTCTACAGTTAACGAGATTGTGTCATTGGCCAATATCATGGGACTCGAGGTGGACAACAGCGATATTGAAGAGCTTGTGAAAGAGCACAGTCAAGAGTTGACCACAGAAGAGCTTATGGAGTTGCATGGTGTTTCACAGCAAGAGATTATGGAGGAGAGCTCATTAATGGAGGAGGAAGTAACAGAGCAACAATCTTCTAGTGCAATAAGATAAATGCTGAAAGCATGGGAAACTGTTGCATCGTACATTGAGAAGCATCACCCTAATAAGGAGGTGGCTATTCGTGCTACAAATTTATTCAATGATAATGCTGTGACGTATTTTCGTCAAATTTTGAAGCGTCGGCAAAAACAAATGTCTTTAGACAGTTTTCTAGTTAAAAAGGATTAATTATTTGTCATAAATTCATATTTTTATTTACGTTTTTTGTTTCAAATCTAAATTGTATTCCAAGTTGTTACACTCCTTAACAATTCATAAGTAATTTTATTTGAATAAATGTTAATAAAAAAATTTTAAAAATTAGTATTTTTTCAGCATGGAACGCATTATCGTATTTTACATTGATTTGTATGGGAGAAATTGTTTCGTATAACGAGTGTTTCGCTTAACGAGTAAGACTCTGGAACGAATTATGCTCGTTAAGTAAATGCAATCCAATTTTAGACATTATATGCAATCCAAATTTTGACATATATATGCAATCAAATTTTAGACATATCTATGCAATCCAATTTTTAGATATATATATATGCAAACCAATTTTAGACATAATATATAAACAAAATATATACTATTTAAATAAAATTTACTTAAGAATGAAATTTGAATAGCAAACTCGGTTTTTAAATTGTATGGTCTTAAGTCAAAGGCACCTTGCAATTAGCCGTGAGACCTACATTTTATAAGCATCACAAAGCCCTATATTTGCATATGATAGAATGAATAGATGTCCGGTTAGGGGCCAATTTGTTTTATTTTTTCCACTGTAAACATGCTTTTAAGAGAGCCTTGAGAATGAAATGTTATCAATAGCCCTTAAACTATTAGGTGAGATAACCGAGCATGCAAAATGTGTGGTTAAAGTGTACGCTCGCCGCTTAGATGCTTATCAAAACATGATCTATCAAATGGGTCAATCTGGACACGTCCCCCCTGGGGCTCTAGTCGGCATGTCCGTCCCAAAACTGGAATGTCGATAAAGAGACGTTTGCCACAAACCCCCTGAAACGTTACCCGAGGGTACAGTGTCATCGTGTAGGGGACCTGCGCTGAAAGGCAAAGGTAATGCATGGAAACTGCGTTAGAAAGAGCACGGCTGCATGGTTTCCTACCAAATGCAGTTAAAAAAACGCAGAAACAGGTCGGGACATGATTACAGTTGCCGTATGGATATGAGGTGAGGGAACGTGGCGACCCTCACCGATTATTCTAAATAAGCAGTCTTTAAGGGTACTGCCCCTAGGCAACCTCTTTTTCCCTCCCACGTAGACCAAGAAAACCACGTAAACCTTATTAGAGGGCGTCTGTAAAACACTTACGCATCTCCCCGGGGTGGGAAGGGGGGACATAAGAGACGTAAAATATATGCACTCCAGCTCAAGAAAGTCCGTCCCCGTTTATGTGTGAAAGCAGCGTCCCGGCCGGCCAGGCGTTCCTTCTCTGATGCCGCCTCACTCGCATAGTCAATTGAGTGGAAGGTGGGTGAGGCTGTCTCAAGGGCGGAAAGCTCGTGGCGTGCCGCTTCGCGGCCTGACTGGAATAAAGACCCCTGGGGGAGTTGTTGAATGCCAGTTGGGAGTGGCGGGGGTTCGCTGGGGAAAACTTCATGAACTTCGGCTCGATAGTTTGCTGATTTTCTTAAGTAGATTAGATTAGTCTGGACATGTGTCAAAATCAGAGCCATGTGGTCAGCATAAATCTACTTCACCTTTGTGTTCAGCAGAAATCAAATTAGGTAACAAAACTACTTAAATGCATTGTGAAGCTGTTGAGAAAAATGAATTTTAAGTTTCAATTTTCAAGTTATAATAACTAAGAATTGTATTTATGACATTTATTTCATTTCCAACAAGCACACATGAACCATCAAACACAAATGAACCATCAAACACACATAAATCAACAAGCACACATGAACCATCAAACACAAATGAACCATCAAACACAAATGAACCATCAAACACAAATGAACCATCAAACACATATGAACCATCAAACACACATGAATCATCAAGCACACATGAACTATCAAACACAAATGAACCATCAAACACAAATGAACCATCAAACACAAATGAACCATCAAACACAAATGAACCATCAAACACAATGAACCATCAAACACAAATGAACCATCAAACACACATGAACCATCAAACACAAATGAACCATCAAACACACATGAATCATCAAGCGCACATGAACCATCAAACACAAATGAACCATCAAACACAAATGAACCATAAAACACAAATGATCCATCAAACAAACATGAATCATAAAACACAATGAACCATCAAACATCAATGAACCATCAAACACAAATGAACCATCAAACACAAATGAACCATCAAACACACATGAATCATCAAACACAAATGAACCATCAAACACAAATGAACCATCAAACACAAATGAACCATCAAACACAAATGAACCATCAAACACACATGAACCATCAAACACAAATGAACCATCAAACACATATGAATCATCAAGCGCACATGAACCATCAAACACAAATGAACCATCAAACACAAATGAACCATCAAACACAAATGAACCATAAAACACAAATGATCCATCAAACACACATGAATCATCAAACACAAATGAACCATCAAACACAAATGAACCATCAAACACAAATGAACCATCAAACACAAATGAACCATCAAACACAAATGAACCATCAAACACAAATGAACCATCAAACACAAATAAACCATCAAACACAAATGAACCATCAAACACAAATGAACCATCATGCACACATGAATCATCAATCACGCACCCGTCAAGCGCTCATCAAGCATACATCAACCATTTTTACGTAGAAGATCCTGATCTACATGACGGTTGGGATTACGATACTTATATAATTTAAATAACATTTAGGTAGACACTACTGATAGAAATGCCAGTTCAGTATACTATACTAAAATAAATGCCAGTTCAGTAGACTATACTAAAATAAATGACAGCTAAGTAGACTATACTAAAATAAATGACAGCTAAGTAGACGATGCTGATTTTCTGGTGGTGTTTTACCGCTTTAGGTTTATTTTGTTACGACAAACTTTAGAACAGCCTTTAAAACTAACTTACCACTATGTACACCTTACATCGCTTTCAATGTCTCGGTTTTAACAGACTCAAATTAAAACGTCTAATTAGGTCATTACGATTCAATGTTTAATTATTTTACATACACAGCGAATATTTGGCACATTAAAAATATCACTGGCTATTCACAAAACAACTCAATGTGCAGATCCAAAACAAATTACATGCACTCTTTTGGATGCATTACCTACGGTCAGAGTAAAATATTTATATAAATATATGCTAAATTCTATTCATTAATTTAAAAAAATAATAACATTGTCTTTGGCTTAAATTTTATATATTCTTTTATTTATGGAACATGAATGTTACGAACCCGGAATTGCCAAGTTCGATAGCTTCGTTTTGCAATCATTAAACAGACCATTGATACAGCGAAAAAAATGTCTCTTTATTACACGTAAACAAAACAAGAACTCATCCAACGCCTCTGCACGGCCATCGTTCCACACCAAAAACTACCAAACTAACACGTCATTTCCCCTTACCCCAATACGTCACAAAAATCTCAACATAATAGACACAGCTACATACTCTCTACACTAAACATTCTCTTCCATACCAAACATTCACGCTCCTATATGTAGTTCACACATATAAAAAATCTTGTAATTTCTTCAATATTTTCGAAAACACTATTTGAATGAATGATATACAACAATGATATACAACAATAACTGGTTGTTGTTTTTTTAAAGAAGGACTTCAAATTCAGAAACCTTGAGCAAATATCAGCTGTGA
This sequence comes from Omphiscola glabra, assembly GCA_964017045.1. Taxonomy (NCBI): domain Eukaryota; kingdom Metazoa; phylum Mollusca; class Gastropoda; family Lymnaeidae; genus Omphiscola; species Omphiscola glabra. Next base: position 18,462,906 of record OZ024795.1, read on the forward strand.
AAACGAAACAAATAATTTCATTCCCGTAGAAACTGTTCCAATATTTTTACAACTCATATGTTCTAATGAAAAATAAAAACTAAATTGAAATGTGTCTCATACACATCTACAAAGACACAAACAAATATACACACATACATACAAGCACGGTTACACGTACACAAACGTCTCTGTGATAGCATGGTGTAACGCAACTTTAAAATGAAGAGGTTTGTCATTGTTACTTGTGTAACTTCTATTCAACTCAGCTACAATAATACAGTGGTCAGCAACCAACAGAATAAATGCAGCTTTAAACAAATCTATAATTAGACTTCGAGAACCAACCGTCATGGGTTGATATTATTTATAGTACATATCATATATTTTATAAAAATGTCTCCTGGCCCCAAAAAAATGTGCCGACCCCTGCAACATGTCTCTTGATAATCATATCTCTCACATTTGTCGCTATCCGTCAGATCAGCTCCATCCGCCACTACCTCACAGTTAGCGCAAAAAAACAAACAAAAAAAACTAGTCTATGCTCTTGTTCTCTCTCTTCTTGACTATTGCAACTCTCTTCTGTCAGGTTCACCAAAACATTTCTTAGAAAAACTGCAGAAAGTTCAAAACTCAGCTGCTAGGCTAAGAGTTAAAGGTAAAAAAAAACGTGATCACGTTACACCACTACATCATTCACTTCATTGGCTCGCTTTACAATCCCGGATTGAATATAAACTCTCTGTTCTCTGCCACAACTTTTTCTCGAATTCTTGCCCTTCCTATCTAACCGAACTTCTCTCTGTCTGTTCACCCCTTCGACAACTTCGCTCCTCCACAGACGCGCGTATTCATTCGGTTCCCAAGACTCGCACAAAAACATACCATGAGCGATATTTCTCTTTCAGTGCCCCCAAACAATGGAATTCAATTCCACTACACATACGCAATATAACAACCATCACAGCTTTCAAAACTGCACTCAAAACACATCTGACTTATTCCACCCTCTGACCAATTAACGATGATGCTGAGTGCCGTCCATGGATTGACATGTAAAAAGTTATGGAATTGTTGAGCCAATACACATTTGTTTTGTTTTATTTAATTAATGTATGTTAATTTTTAAGTTCATGATTATGTTTGCTAAATTTTATGTACAGCGTGGGGAGCCCAGCCCTAGGTTGGTGTACCACGCTTTATAAAACTACTACTAATAATAATAATACTATTAGAATTCGGCACAGGGATACCAAACCATAATCACTTAGATCAAGACTGCGGTTTTAGCTAACGAAGCTTCTAAAATAAAAACTGTAACAGATTTAGCAGTGGCACTGAACGAATTTAACATTTTCCGTGCTGGCAGACAACCGACAGCAGCAAAAGTACCGTGAAACATGTAGTTTGTACACCCGACATAGATCAATCTCTGCATCACTTTAAGGCCATTTTACCTACCTAGGGAGTTCACCCGAATCTCTTTCGGCCTCACTTAAATTCCACCTAACGCTAACAAGGAACAGGATATTGAGAGACTTTTGGATGTAATACATGTTTTCCAAACAAAAAACCCAGACTCCCCCCCTGAAGTCAAAAATCTCTATAAGAACTAATAAGTCCCGAAGTCACAAATCTTAATGAGAACTAATAAGTCCCGAAGTCACAAATCTTAATGAGAACTAATAAGTCCCGAAGTCACAAATCTTAATGAGAACTAATACGTCCCGAAGTCACAAATCTTAATAAGAACAAATAAGTCCCGAAGTCACAAATCTTCATAAGAACTAATAAGTCCCTGATATGGCTAAGAGAATTCACTGAATGGCTGTTTTTTTTTTTCACTATTGAGATAATTTAATGTGGATGTCTTGTGTTCAAATTGTTTTATTTATATGCTGAAAATGAACAATGCAATCAAAAAACATTTATCATTTGTTTGGATCAATAAAAGAATCTTATCTTATCAATAAGTGTATTTGGCTTCATGAAAGCTAGATGCTTTTAATGCTCAAAATAAATGGAAATTTGACTTGATTGCACGTGCACATTGCTTTCAATCTTGTCACTCAGTATCTTGAATGTTCCGCTATTCCTTAAACTGAGTCCGTAGCAACGCGCTCACCGATCAATGGTGCGGTTAGAACAACTGTTGGCTTCTTGATTGTGTGGTTAGAACAACCGTTGACTTCTTGATTGTGTGGTTAGAACAACCATTGGCTTCTTGAGTATGTGGTTAGAACAACCATTGACTTCTTGATTGTGTGGTTAGAACAACCATTGACTTCTTGATTGTGTGGTTAGAACAACCATTGGCTTCTTGATTGTGTGGTTAGAACAACCATTGACTTCTTGATTGTGTGGTTAGAACAACCATTGACTTCTTGAGTGTGTGGTTAGAACAACTGTTGGCTTCTTGATTATGTGGTTAGAACAACCGTTGACTTCTTGATTGTGTGGTTAGAACAACCATTGACTTCTTGATTATGTGGTTAGAACAACCGTTGACTTCTTGATTGTGTAGTTAGAACAACTGTTGGCTTCTTAATTATGTGGTTAGAACAACCGTTGACTTCTTGATTGTGTGGTTAGAACAACCATTGACTTCTTGATTGTGTGTGGTTAGAACAACCATTGGCTTTTTGATTGTGTGGTTAGAACAACCATTGACTTCTTGATTGTGTGGTTAGAACAACCATTGACTTTTTGATTGTGTGGTTAGAACAACCATTGACTTCTTGATTGTGTGGTTAGAACAACCATTGACTTCTTGATTGTGTGGTTAGAACAACCATTGGCTTCTTGATTGTGTGGTTAGAACAACCATTGACTTCTTGATTGTGTGGTTAGAACAACCATTGACTTCTTGATTGTGTGGTTAGAACAACCATTGATTTATTGATTGTGTGGTTAGAACAACCATTGACTTCTTGATTATGTGGTTAGAACAACCATTGACTTCTTGATTGTGTTTTTAGAACAACCATTGACTTCTTGATTGTGTGGTTAGAACAACCATTGACTTCTTGATTGTGTGGTTAGAACAACCATTGACTTCTTGATTGTGTGGTTAGAACAACCATTGACTTCTTGATTGTGTGGTTAGAACAACCATTGACTTCTTGATTGTGTGGTTAGAACAACCATTGACTTCTTGACTGTGTGGTCATTTCGGGTGACATTTTAAGAATGGTCCTCACGTCTTTTAAAAAAACGTGAACAGGTTTTGTGATGAAAAACTTGTGTATTTTACTGAAATTTAATTCATCAATAGTTGATAGCTGTAAGTTAATGTGTAACTTATTGTTTTAATTTGTTAACAATTCAACAACTTCCCTGTGTGCTTCCAAATAAAACGAATGAAAGGCTGGACGATTTAGTTCATCGACTAACGTGATGACAACAATAGCATCACTTATACGATCACTTCATTTATAGCACAGGTTCCCAAATGTGTTGATTCGCTGAAACCCCATTTTATAAAAGCAAAATGACCCACAAATGTTGTAACTTACAAACAAACAACAAGTATATGTATTATATATATATATATATATAATTATTTATTTATATATAAACCCATAAAAAAAACCCATTAAAAATAGAAGCAGCATTATGAAATTATCATTAAGACCCGGGCTGAAGGTGATTATTCCTTTCGAATCGTTACAATTCTTTTTTTTTTTTATTTAACCGTTTCAGTCGGTGACCCCACGGTAACCCCTCGACATTACTTTCGGAGGTCAAAGCCCAAGGGTTGGAAACCAGGAATTTATAGTCAAAAGAGATGATAAATAATAAAGGGTTTCGTGGATTGAATAAAGCGTAGATTTTTTTTAAATACAATTTATTCATAGAGTGCAAGCAACATAATAAAGAAACAATGTCGAATTGAATTGGTGCATTTCTTTATAACGGCCATTATTTTAACAAAATATCATAAAGTAATTGACAACAGTCGGACTTATTTTCATACAATCTATCTCTAGTTTAACATGCACAACGAGGCTTGCGTTATTTTTCTCTTCCTTGTTCTTAGCATAAGTGTAGCTAAAGGTGGGGGGGCAGATGTCCTTGGGCGCCAGACTAATTAGGGGTGCCATAATGTGTTTTGATATTATTTTATTGATGAAATTAATGGGTTTGCGAGTTTTAAAAAAAAAAGAAGAAAAAAAAAAGGGGGGGGGGGTCTTTAAAATGAATCTTGTCCCCGGGCGCCAAACACTTTAGCTACGCCTCTGGTTCTTTTACTTAAATATATTTTTAAAATTCGCCCAGAGTTTTGCTCCTTTGTAATATGAATAGTGTTAACAGAACTGAACAAGCATGTGTATAAACTTTATGTGTTAGAATCTATTTTGAACATTCACAAAAATTAATAACTCGCATATTATTAGATTTAGATCTTCAATTCATCATGTATCCGTTAATTTCAGGGCCAGTTAAGCACACGGGGCAAATTTTGAAATATTTACAGCCAAAATAAACAGCGATTGAAAACTGCCGCAACTGTTTCTTTTAGGGCAAGGTGAGTTTTAGACCTGAACGTTTGTAGGTTCCTTATTAAACCTCTATATATTTCACTAGAAGTTGTACACTATATTATTTTATACACTATATTATTTTGTACACTATATTATTGTGTACACTATATTATTTTGTATACTATATTATTTTGTACACTATATTATTTTGTATACTATATTATTTTACACTATATTATTTTATACACTATATTATTTTGTACACTATATTATTGTGTACACTATATTATTTTGTACACTATATTATTGTGTACACTATATTATTTTGTACACTATATTATTGTGTACACTATATTATTTTGTACACTATATTATTGTGTACACTATATTATTGTGTACACTATATTATTTTGTACACTATATTATTGTGTACACTATATTATTTTGTACACTATATTATTGTGTACACTATATTATTTTGTACACTATATTATTGTGTACACTATATTATTTTGTATACTATATTATTTTGTACACTATATTATTTTGTACACTATATTATTGTATGTTATTGCATACATTTTAACTATTTCTTAGAAAAACAATAAAATTTAAAGAGGATAAAATTGTTATTAATAATACTAGGCCAGTGGTCGGCAAATCGCGGCTCGCGAGCCACATGCGGCTCTTTAGCGACCTGAGTGCGGCTCGGCAAGTCGACCACAAATCGGGTTTGAATCCGAAAAACATAGCTCTTGACAGGGTCTTGAAAAGACATGTGGCTCTCAAAAAAATTGTAATCGTCCTGCTGCTGATTTTTGGCTCTTTTCATTAATGAGTTTGCCGACCACTGTATCAGGATATATATTTAACAGGTTTTTTTGGGTAGTGTTATACATTTAATGACAGCACAAAAAAAGATAATCAAGTGAATGTGTATTATTGTTTACGTGTTGTAAAGATATAGATTAATGCTCGCAATGAGCTGACAGGTGTAGAAGTCCCGCTTTATTTAAAGTCTGTTTAGTTTGCGACAAATTGTATATATATATATATATATATATATATATCAGTTGAAAAATTGAACTTTTCTTTCCCAGAATGTCACCAGACACGGAAACGTCAATAGACATTAGAATTCGTCCATTTTTTAAATGTTTTGTGTAGCTTATAGGCTAATCAGGAATTGAAAGTAAGGACTGATTTCATACAGTTTTACTATACATGTACATAATATACAATTATCTTCTATTTTTAAACATTTAAATATATTTTTTCACTGTTAATAGAGTAGACAACCTTGGAAAATTTTGTTAAAAACAATACGATGAACTTTAGAACAAAATAATAATCTTGGTGTGCGTGCATGTTTGTGTACACATATAATGACAAAATGGAATGATACACGACATTTTTAAACGACATTTTGAACAACCAAGGAAGCTCATCTATTAATATTTAATTCTTATTGTTTTTGTGTGTTTTTTTTTTACAGCCGATGTAGTCTTGTAACCCACATTTTTTCTCTTCTTATCAATTATGTTTCTAAAAACGTATTAAAATTATTGTAAAATTATCAATGTTTGTAATGCTCCTGGTTTCTATTATTGTGTGTATCTTAACTCTTATCTCTTAACTAATCAACACTGACTTCTTTTTTAGATGTATTTGGGCTCAACTTAACTTAGTCAATATTATTTTCTTTTGCTTTTTTAAAATTTAAAACGACGCCATAGCTGAAAGCTTGAATACCAAGAGAAGACAATCAAATGAATTTTTCGGCTGAACGTTTGCCTCTGCGGTGACAAGAATAAAACTTAACACAAGAGAATAAGATAGTAAAAACTTGGCTTGTAGTTATAATAGGAGCTCGACAGGAAGGTCAATGCATTCTAGTTGTGAAATATTTTCTACGTTCAAAATAAAAGTATTATTTCCGCACGTTTTTAAATAAGAAGGATTCTGAAGTGTACGTGTTAAGGCCCAGTGACAGTTAACGCCTGAACTACTCTTTATAAAGTATGATCCTTAAGGTGAGTGGATAGTCTACAGTTTAAGGTAAAAATATTTGTTTAATGAATAATGTTTAATTCATTATTAAGTAAATTATAAGAAAATTAGAATTGTCGCCTTCCAAGAAATTAAAATGAAATCGTTCGTTGGCCCATAAACCTTTCAAGGAGACGCCCCTGTTTGATCCAGTCAAGTGTATACCTTTGTGATTAAGACCCTTTATCCCCCCATGCATTATTCATGAATCGTAATGTCACAGCCGAGCATACCCTGTTCAACATGTCTTGCATCTACGGAACGCGGTCACTTATTCCAGCAACTGTTGATCTGGTTATCTAATACGCTACAGAAACAAAAGATGATTTATTTTTATAATAATTAAAAGGGATGTAGACTTTACACATACTCCATGCATTAATTAAAAGTCGAAATATTCGGTGGAATCTAAGACTTTTGTGTTACAAAGATAGAAAAATTCAGGAAAAATGTAATGTTTCATTGGTAGAAATATTTTATTGGTGGTGTATTTTTATGGTGGGTGAATAAGATCAAACACCAAAACAAATAACCTGGATATAGCACAGAAGTAGAATTTAGTTTTCATACCTTCAAGTTAGTATATAACTCTACAAGGCTTTGGTAACGGGGGAAATGATCAAGTCCATTCAATGACTGCGACGGTTTCAGGTTGTTTAAAAGAATTTGTGTGCGTATTGATAAGATAGTTTGTGGTTTAAAGGGGGCGCATAAGTTGAAGAACGCTGGGGCGTATTGATAAGGGGGATAATGTAAATAACATTCCTTTAATATGAGTCTAATATTTTTTTTAATAAGTATACGACAAATGATGAAAATGAAAGCTATTTATTGGCCTTCAATATTTCTGTGTTCTGTAATTGATGTGTAAGGGTTGGGGGGGGGGGGGGCTGGGATTTATGTTGCAAACTGTTATCCGAATGATGTAAACATTATTTTTTTTTTCAACACTGACATGTTTTAGAAATTAATTCTACGAATGAATATGCTAGGCACATATTTGAGTTCAATCTATAATGCACGAATTTTATAATTTTAATAATACAAACTGAAATTAAACATAAGTATATTATATATATATATATATATATATATATAATATATACTTATATATATATACTAGAGAATATACCCAATATTTGGTCTATTTAGAAATCATTTGAGCCAATATTTTCTTTATTATCTATGATTCCACAAAATGATTTAAAATCTACCCAACGCCCTTCACAAATTTCCTTCAAAGTAAAAAAAGAATGCAATACAATAAAATGCAAAACTAAAACTTATAGAAATAAAGAAACATGAAGGTCATGGGAAAGGTGACTTTTTAGAAAAGGTCAAAATTGTACACGTCACATCGCTTTGTTGTTACCAAACCAGTTATGTAATAAACTCATTGGCTTGAAATAGGGACATAAGAAATGATTCTGAGAACTTTATGCATCTTTGTAAGTATTAGTGTGTTTCGCGTTCACACTAAACAGATTAACAAGCCTTGTACCAAGATTAACAAGCCTTGTACCAAGATTAACAAGCCTTGTACCAAGATTAGCAAGCCTTGTACCAAGATTAACAAGCCTTGTACCAAGATTAACAATTAAGCCTTGTACAAAGATTAACAAGCCTTGTACCAAGATTAACAAACCTTGTACCAAATTTAACAAACCTTGTACCAAGATTAACAAGCCTTGTACCAAGATTAACAATTAAGCCTTGTACCAAGATTAACAAGCATTGTACCAAGATTAACAAGCCTTGTACCAAGATTAACAAACATTGTACCAAATTTAACAAACCTTGTACCAAGATTAACAAGCCTTGTACCAAGATTAACAAACATTGTACCAAATTTAACAAACCTTGTACCAAGATTAACAAGCCTTGTACCAAGATTAACAAGCCTTCTACCAAGATTCATATTCAACTCATTTGTGTTTACTGATTTTAGTAATCCCAAGACAATCACCATAATCACTATACACATGTTTAAATTTTTACCTAAATCGTTTTGTTTTAAACTCCGGACAGAATAATTTCTTGAAATTTGATTTTTAAAATAATGTTATAAATAGAATTTATCATTCGTCATTCGGTTATGGGACTTAAAGTCGTCGCCATCTTGTTCTATTTGCCGTCGAACTTTATACATTGTTGGTAACTTATGCTCACTGTTAGTTCATCTTTATTTTCCTATACATAAATACCATTGACCATACTGGTCGCAGAAAAAAAATACCGGGGGGAAGGGACTTTTTAGAAAAAAAAATTACACCATTTTAAAATTAATTAATGAATATTTGTTTCACTGTTCAAGTCAGATACATTCCATTTGGTCCCTAAACAAGAAACAATGAACACGGTCCAAAGTAGACTGCTGTTAAAGATATGTTGCATATATTTAAACTTAGGGACTAGGGATAAAACAATCAGAAGTGCTGAATTCACGTTGTTACTAGCGTTCTCGTGAACCAACCTTTTCCGTTGAAGTCACTTACATATAATTATCTGTATGGAAATGTTACCTTTAATATATCTTGTCATACGCTTTTACGAAATTTTGGGGAGCACGTTTTGGGGCGCTGAGATTAACGTCTCGTATTAATGTTCACATTTCAATCAAATCGTTTGGTCAGTTCATGCCCAACTCCAATCTAGCGGAATAGGAACTGCCCAGAGAAATTATATTTTTTAATAGTAATAAATATATATACACAGTAATTCGAGATAATGTTATAATTTATACTATCGACCATCGATGTGTAACATCAATGCCGTGATTAGGCAGCTTGCTTTCAATAAATGTTGTATTTTCTTCGAGTCTCCAGTTAGCGCTACTTGAATTATGTTGACCATCAAAACTCAGTCACCACATCCTTTTGAAATGAATATTATTATTATTATTATACGAAGTTTTATAAAGCATAGTACCCCAACCTAGGGCTGGGCTCACCACGCTGTACATATAATTTAGTAAACATGATCATGATGACAAAGGCTAGATAACGGCACAAATAACTAAACATTGACTGAAGGTGGTGAGTAACTTCAGTCTCACTAATGTAATTGTCGGCAAACTCATTAGCCAAAAGAGCAAAAAATCAGCAGTAGGACAATTTACAAAAATTTGAGAGCCACGTTTTCTTTACAAGAGCCTGTCAAGAACCATGTTCTTTGGAGTCAATACCGATTTTTGTCCCACTGGCCAAGCTATACTCAGGTCGCTAAAGATCCGCATGTGCTCGCGAGCCGCAATTGGCCGACCACTGCACTAATGTAATATAAAATAATTTATTTTCAAAAAAAAAAAAAATTGTACTCACAAAATAATCTGAAATCTACAGTCAACCAAACACTCAATGGTCGTACTATTATGTCTCAATCCATATCGACTCTTCGACGATAATCTTCTGCATGATAAGATAGACCCAGTTGATTTCATTAGCGCCAATCAAGGCCTATGCACAAATTAAAAAGAAAAGCTCGGCTAACGTGTCCGACATACCGGAATCTTCATGGGAGGCATGCTGGGAAACTCTGGCATGCTGTCCACGTCTGCCGGCCACGTACGGCCGTAATTGGCAACGAACTGCGGGAACCACCTTGGGGCCGTAGGGAAGGTCAACAACTGGATTGGCTCGACGGGCCCCGCCAGGACCCGGGGAATCGTTATATCACTGTCGTCTGATAGCCCGAGATTGCCTGGGAATCGGTCTGTCAACATGGTAGCCCGGTTTGACAGGTCGGAGGTAGCCAATCGCTGCTTGCCTGTAACAGAAGGGTGTGTTACGTTGTCCGTCATTGGTTAAAGATGATAACAATATTTGCCGTTTGTTGACTTATTGTGATCGGGAAATCCTGACAGAAATCCTTGACTTTTATGGTGGAGAGACGAATTTTGAATTATGTTGAATAATCCACTCGCCACAGCTGATAAATTTAATATCATTTTTTTTTATATTTCACATTTAAAACAATTAATTGTTTTATTTATTATAAAGTTGTTCAAATGCAGGGTACCCAACAAAACTCATGTAGCAAATGTTTTTTTAAAGAATCGGGGACAAAAAAAGTATCTAAAGCAAATTTTTAACAGATTTTATTGTACAAAATAAACAAAGTGACTTAAATAATTACAGACTACCGTAGATTTAGAAAGACATAAATTAATTATACTTTCAGGAACTGTGTGTCGTATTGAAAATAGTTTACGTTTTGATAGTCTTTCATTATTTTTTAAAATTATTTTAAGTATACCATGCTGTTTTTACTAAGTGAAGTTTGCGACTTTAACCCCCCCCCCTTTTTTTTTTCCGTCCCACAAACACGTGTGTCCATTTTAGCGTCAACAAAACGAGGCGTGTCGTTAGTTCATAAAATCTCAACACTCCGGTTCCTGGGGTTGCCAGTGCTGTCACGGTATGAAGGGCCGTAACTCAAGGAAAGAAACACGACCCGGGCAAGTGAGATAGCAACACTCGAAAGTTGTCCCGCTAACCACAAGAGCTGACGTCTGTCATGAAAACTATGTCCGGTGACAGCTGAATCAGATTGATATGATCCTTGACCAGTGGTCACTTTCTCGAAATGAATCTTGCACAAAATCTTGTATCCCAACATCCGGGAGGCCATTCCAGTTAGAGCGCTACTTTATCTCTCTTCCTCGGTCATCGATGAGATCAGCGTGTCCTTAATGCCGGGTCGCGACCCAGTACCGGGCAACGAAAGCAAAAATACCGGGTCACGAAAAAGATTGTTGTAAACCAAGCTGGGCTTTTACTCCCCACCGAAACACTAAAATAACAGTCAGTAATATTTATGTATGATTAGTGATGCGTGCCGTGATTCAGATCTCAATCTTATCAGCCCAAACAATGGCATGTTATAAAATATCCACCCAGTCCCAACAGGGGAAGATGGAGACATTGCATCACTCTGTTGAGTAGATGGGGACATTGCATCACTCTGTTGAGAAGATGGGGACATTGTTTCACTCTGTTGAGAAGATGTGGACATTGTTTCACTCTGTTGAGTAGATGGGGACATTGCATCACTCTGTTGAGAAGATGTGGACATTGTTTCACTCTGTTGAGAAGATGAGGACATTGTTTCACTCTGTTGAGAAGATGAGGACATTGTTTCACTCTGTTGAGAAGATGTGGACATTGTTTCACTCTGTTGAGAAGATGTGGACATTGTTTCACTCTGTTGAGAAGATGGGGACATTGTTTCACTCTGTTGAGAAGATGTGGACATTGTTTCACTCTGTTGAGAAGATGTGGACATTGTTTCACTCTGTTGAGAAGATGAGGACATTGTTTCACTCTGTAGAGAAGATGTGGACATTGTTTCACTCTGTTGAGAAGATGTGGGCATTGTTTCACTCTGTTGAGAAGATGTGGACATTGTTTCACTCTGTTGAGAAGATGTGGACATTGTTTCACTCTGTTGAGAAGATGTGGACATTGTTTCACTCTGTTGAGAAGATGAGGACATTGTTTCACTCTGTTGAGAAGATGTGGACATTGTTTCACTCTGTTGAGAAGATGAGGACATTGTTTTACTCTGTTGAAAAGATGAGGACATTGTTTCACTCTGTTGAGAAGATGTGGACATTGTTTCACTCTGTTGAGAAGATGTGGACATTGTTTCACTCTGTTGAGAAGATGTGGACATTGTTTCACTCTGTTGAGAAGATGTGGACATTGTTTCACTCTGTTGAGAAGATGTGGACATTGTTTCACTCTGTTGAGAAGATGGGGACATTGTTTCACTCTGTTGAGAAGATGTGGACATTGTTTCACTCTGTTGAGAAGATGTGGACATTGTTTCACTCTGTTGAGTAGATGGGGACATTGCATCACTCTGTTGAGAAGATGGGGACATTGTTTCACTCTGTTGAGAAGATGAGGACATTGTTTCACTCTGTTGAGAAGATGAGGACATTGTTTCACTCTGTTGAGAAGATGTGGACATTGTTTCACTCTGTTGAGAAGATGGGGACATTGTTTCACTCTGTTGAGAAGATGTGGACATTGTTTCACTCTGTTGAGAAGATGTGGACATTGTTTCACTCTGTTGAGAAGATGTAGACATTGTTTCACTCTGTTGAGACGATGTGGACATTGTTTCACTCTGTTGAGACGATGTGGACATTGTTTCACTCTGTTGAGAAGATGTGGACATTGTTTCACTCTGTTGAGAAGATGTGGGCATTGTTTCACTCTGTTGAGAAGATGTGGACATTGTTTCACTCTGTTGAGAAGATGTGGACATTGTTTCACTCTGTTGAGAAGATGGGGACATTGTTTCACTCTGTTGAGAAGATGGGGAAATTGCATCACTCTGTTGAGTAAAACCTGCACAATCGAACGTGGTTTACTCAATTTCCGTAAAATCTCCATGCATAAATTGGACGATAGTTACACGGTGATCGGAAGTTGAGTTGTTTTATTGCTGCTAAATGCCCATCAAGACACGGTTGACCTCCAAAAGAGGTCCCGCAAATCAGCCAGATGGGTAAGGATGAAATAGAGGGAAAAGTTTAATAAATTGGATATACGATATAGTTATCACTATTTCTCCAAACCTAAAGCTTCTTTTTAACAAAAACACCACCACCACCCTTTTCATGAATGAATTATTTACCAGGTATGATCTGTATGATGATCACGATAATGATATCGCTCGGCCAACATAGCTTCTCTATACTGTTTTCGTGACGTGGAGACATGAACCACGTGATCTTGCATGTCCTTGAATGGACACTCACTACAAAGCCACGATAACACCGGTTGTAGTGAATTCAAAATGATTTTTTTTTAAAATGTTTTACAAAATAATTCTATTCTGTTACTTAAAGGCTGGCTTATTGAGGCTGAAAAGGACATTACAAAAATTTTACTCAATAAAGGATGTTCGCTTATTTATTTTCCAAACTTGTTTTTTAACGAGCCCACCGCTTGCATTAAGAATGATGGAGCTGAGAATGAGCCAGTCCTAAGTGAGATATCGCTTGCATTAAGAATGATGGAGCTGAGAATGAGCCAGTCCTAAGTGAGATATCGCTTGCATTAAGAATGATGGAGCTGAGAATGAGCAAGTCCTAAGCCCTAATTTAAGACAATCTCTTACTTTATTAACACGGTTCCTCCAAATATAAGCGCTAAAGGACCATTTCTTACACTCTAATCGCTCTTTTCTCAGATCCAAACTCATAACTTTACGTTGTATATTTCTCTCTTAGCTGTATAAGTATTTTTTTAATAACTGTTATAAATTAATATCTGAAGTGGATAAAGTTCGAGAAATCGGAAAGCAGCTGATGTTCCAAACTAATACGAAGTACGTTTTATACGATATATTATAAGTCTCTCCATTCGGTCGCTCCTGAACACACACAAATCCTCCAATTGGAAAGTAATTTTCGTATTGTTAACAACTTACTTAGATCAGCTTCAACTTCAAGGTTTTCATTATGTTATCAATTTGTTAAATTTAAGAAATAAAGTCAATTTGAAAACTCTATCTCGTTTTGTACTCACACATTTTTTTCTTTTCTTTTGCCAGCGAACTTACATTTCCATAGTACGGACATGGAAACTACTGTGGCTAGAAACCAAAGTATGTCAAATATCTGGGCCATTCTCCCAGAGCCGTCGTCTACCCTCTCAGTGAGAGTGGGGAGGGGAAAACAAGCCACTTAAGGTGCATTTCGCCTGTCCTGTCAAGGAGATAAAGGCCCCCGTCCCTGGCGATTCGGCCAGGGCAGGACGTCGGAATTTTGTTTACTCACATGCTGTGCTCATAGATTTCTCTCACGATTACGTCATCGAATTGTGAGGATATTATTTTAGGGGCTCTCAACGATGTTACAATACTGTTAATGTGGTTTTCGCGTTTGTCAGCGAGTATTTCGGCCTCACAAAGCTCAAAAGAATAATCACCTTTAGCGAATGTACTAATACTCATATACCATATGTACAACATGTAAAATAATATACACAAATATGTCTGACTTTCTTGTTTGGTCTCCATCATACAATGACTCAACACTACCGTTTATTTTAAATCATCAACAATTCAACTCCTGTTTATGAAATCACAATAAACAAATCACAATAAACAAATCACAATAAACAAATCACAATAAACAAATCACAAGGCCAAACATTTGATCACATCGGTGTTGCTCTCCAGTCTGCAGTTTTCTTACATGGTTAGCTCAGTGTTGAATCATCCAGATCCGGGAAACCAGCACAAATTGAAGTCACATTATAGAAAACCCACAGCAAAGAAAGCTGTTGGATAATCGCCACATTATTGGCAACTGCCCTAATGCCAAGCCGTTGTTACGCCTCTGGTTCCATGACAAAACGGCAAGTGACAAAATGACAAAGGAAAAAAATCGTTATGTCCTTTGTCTTTTGTCATTTTGTCACTTGTCGTTTTGTCTAGTTACCGCCTTGGACATATTGGGACATAATCTAGTATTTAAATAAAAAATATGATCACTCATCATCATTTCTAGGAACAACATATTTTAAATTGTTTACTTTTGTTATAGCAAGAATTGAAGCGCCTAATGGCAAGTCGTCGTTTCATTTCAGAACCATTTCTTATGTTCCTATTACAAGCCAATGAATTTATTACTAACTGGTTTGGGAACAACAAATATTTTTGTATATAAGTATACAAGTATATAGAAGGGGCAATTTAAACTTGCTATTGCATATTTTTTAGGCTACTACATTTTTATGTTAGGTACCCAATAAAGTAAAATAATGCAGATGTCTGTATTTGGTATAGTATAAAAGAATTTTAATATCAAACGGAAAAATCTTGTTCTGTTTCTATCTAAACGGATATTCCTGCAATGACTTTTTGGTTTCCATTTGTGCATATACTTTTCTTATGTTCTTTCTAATTACACATAAATTTTGTTTTAACAAGCAGTTATGGATATACATAAACATAACGCGTTGAAAATTGTGAAAACTCCAAGAATTAGTTTTCTTGCAAAAGTTTTTGTAACGTTTTGGTACATAACAATGCTAAATATTCCCATGTTGTTACTGTATGGTTACAAAGATTATATTCACCATGGAGACGAAACGTTCCAGCTAATCCATCAAGTTCAGAGCATTTATCGGGCACCTAATCCATTTTCAAGTTCGTGGATAGAGCCTAGCGTCCAAAAGTCAGACGATCACTATGTTTATAAAAAATATGATATACAATTTTTCTGCTGTATATTTCTAGCCTTCTACCCATGGCGTAAACATTGGGACATTACTGGGCGTCTGATCACATCGTTTTTCCCACACATAAAAAAACAGGAATTTCTGGCCTCAATCATGTTTTTCATCTTTTGTATACTGTTTTCCATCATTCTTGTATTTTCCATGGACGGCACTTTCAGCATTTTGTACTCGTATACGAAAAACAATGTGATAAAATGGCTTGACCATAGCATTGTAGACGCAAGTCCGAATGCACCGTTACTTCTTATGAAAGAAAGAGTATATGTTCACCCCTTTACAATGGGCTTAAGGGCTCCCTTCACGTTGGTGAAAATTGACAGATATTTACAAGAAGATGTAGAATTCCATTGTGAGTATGGTGTCTTTTCTTGGGAAAATGCCATTCCTGTCTACCACTCGTCTTGGTGGAAGAAAAATGGCGTGCCAGTGATTGATGACCATAGAGTTTGTGTAAATGTAACCATTAAAGCCGAGGAACAATTAATTCCGTCACTAACTTGGTTCCGTATCCGATCAACTCTAACCATTCGTTTGGTAAGAGAAGACGATTTTGGTACATACTCGTGTGAGTACTATAATCCAATGAAAGTTCGTGTTGAGCCTCGCGCTTACAAGGACCCTCACAAGAACCACAAGATAATAAATCCAGCAAGCCATGATGATTACAAAATAGAGCCACCACCAATGTCACCCCATCCTGATTGTGGATGCCAACCGAATCCAGCGGAGAATCCAGAGCATTCAAAAAGAACTATCCTGTTTGACAAAACATGTTTCACTGAGTTTGAACTGGTCAGGACCCCGTCTGAAGAAAAAATAGTTCCGGTTAAAGTAAGTCCTGGTGGAGTCTTATTCGAACAAGCAGCATACTGGACAGTAGCGGATGAAGACGATATTCTAGTTGATATAACACTAGAAGAATCCAGCGCTACTCAAGAAAATCCAGAATGTTGTTCAATATTCATTAAAATATATTGGATTTTTTTTAAGAAGGGTGGCTTCTATGATTTGCCATTATCACGGATAAACAGATTTGGCAACACACTTCTTACTAGCAATTGGAGGTGTGTGTGTCCATCATCCTACGGTTTACACAGCCACACATTTCTGAGAAAGTATTACAACACTTCCAGTAACGCCCCAGAATTGATCGAAATTGAATATCCTGTAAAACTTTTGTTGGAGCCAATAAATAAACACACCGTTGCATTTGCTGACAGTCTTCCATTCTGTACTCCAGATGCTAAAGACTCTTCCACATATTGCAACGTATTGGACATTGCGCTTAAAAATCCTTTCTTTACTGTGTATGCATATGATGTTATTTTTATCATATGCTCTATTTTAATATTTTTAATTATTGCCACTGTCATAAACTCAACTAGACGTTTTATTACAATTCCAGTGAAGCGATTTTTTGGGCATATATTTACAGATCTGCCTGGCCAATTTTATACAGTAAAAGGTCAACCAATCAGGATACTGGCGAAGTACAAATGTGATCAAACTAATAAAATGAAACAAGAAAAAATGAACCATTATGACATATATCTGTCATACAGTGACGATGATGATTATGCTAGAGAGGTTGGTAGTTTTCTAAAAACCCTACTTACAGGGAGAGGCCTTAAAGTGTTTGACGCCTCCTCTGATATCCTACCTGGTCGTCTGACAGGCAATGTGATAAGTAACGCTATAGAGCACAGCAAACGCTTCATCGTACTCGCCTCCCAGGCTTATCTAAATGATCGTCAGAAAAGAATGGAGTTTAGTTGTATACGAGATGTATTGGTCCACCGAAATACGAGCCCTAAACAACGCCAACTCGTGGTTCTTCTTGAGGAATGTGATATCCGATTTCTCAGTAGAGTGGCGTGCATTCGCGTGCCTCAATACATGAAGGAAAACTGGCAGCTGGACGAGTGTTCAATCATGCGTATCAAGGAGTGGGAGTTGCTGACCCGTCCAGTTGTGGTTACTGAATCCAGCTTTCATAAATTTATCACAAAGCTTCGTCTGTGTGGATTTAATTGGAAATCTGTAGTGTTCATCATTTGTCTCTTCCTTTTAGCAATTCGTTCGCAATTTTTCTTTTCTTATAATAATAAGTTAAGTTACCTTGATGAACTCATGGAGCCATTGTAAATTCCCAAATACAGTTTCTTCATTATTAGCCTTAAAATGTTGGTGCATTGCCTTCTTTAAAGACATAAATTGTTGCCTTAGTATATTAATCATCATCATCATCATCAGGTCCCGTAGTCCTTCGACCGTTAGGGCGCCACAGATGACATGTACACTATTCTTTTCCATTCCTCTCGGTCTTCTGCCCTACGCATAGCATCGCCTAGTTTTAATCCCGTTCATTCTTTATATTATCTTCCCATCTTTTTCTTTGTCTTCCTCTTCTTCTTCCTCCTCTAGTTGTGCCCTGCAAGATCTCTTTGGCGAGCCCTTGTTTTCTGGTCACGTATATCAATAGATAGCATCATTCATTACCTATATCTTTTTTGACAATTTTTTTTTTTTATTTCAAGGTTGAGTTCCGTCGATCGCTTATTTAGATTATGATGTGCACTCCGTGGGTACAGATGTGCACTCCGTGGGTACAGATGTGCACTCCGTGGGTACAGATGTGCACTCCGTGGGTACAGATGTGCACTCCGTGGGTACAGATGTGCACTCCGTGGGTACAGATGTGCACTCCGTGGGTACAGATGTGCACTCCGTGGGTACAGATGTGCACTCCGTGCGTACAGATGTGCACTCCGTGGGTACATAATGGGGGTTCTATTATCGTGCTCGGTGGTATATATTGAAATTGACTAGATTTATGCTAATTTCTATACAGCATTAAATAAATTATTAACTGTATGTCTTTCCCCGTGAAAAATTAACGATTTTAAAGATTGTATTTTATTAGCATTCAAATAAATTAAAAGTTTTTTTTATGTGAGATGTTTTTTTATTATTTGACGACATAATTATGTTCTATATTTAGGTTGACTACTTATTTGAATGAATATTTTTAAAAATCTTTGTAGATGTTCCTTAATTGTGAACAGGGTCGAGCGAAAGGGGTGGTGAGGTCGACACCCCCACCCCCCGGCGCTAACATCAGGGGGCACCGAAATCCAGTTAGATAGGACCTTTGTAGTGATTTTAACGATACAATCTATTTTACTTCCAAAAGACTAGTGGTGCCGACATAGTCTTTTTACTTATCCGGCCATATTTTCTATATATTTAGGCGCACCGTTTTCAGGCTTCGCCTTGGGCGCCATTTTTCTGGGCGCGGTTATTGTTGTGACAAAACACTTACCACCGTGACAACGTGAACTAATATCTTAAAGCAGAGCTTCCAATATCTTTATTTTGGATTTTTACCCTTCTCCTTGACATTTTTTTTAAAAATTCCAGATTAGTTTATTCCGGGAAATGCGATGTATCTGTTAATTTCATTTTTACAAGCATTATTTTTTTTAAAAATCCAACCTCAATTTGGTTGCTGTCTTCCAACTATAACGTGGTTTTCGGGTTTTTAGTACACAAGACTCACCTAAACCACAAGAGCAGCCCCTTATACCCGTCAATTTACCCTTAGAGTGTGCAGCTTGGACATGATAACTTTCATTATTTATATATAAAATACTAAGTAAAGCAACGTTTAAGATTTTCCATTCTGGAAAAGTCGAAAATAATAATGTAAGATCTCGATGAGACTGAAACTTACCTTTTCCAATAACAATCGCAAGTCACGAAATGATCGGCTTCCTTATGTTATGTCCGTCTTTTCACTATATCTTTTCTTTGCTCTTCATCTCCATATACAAAAAAAAAAAAAAGAAAAAAGAAAACTTTGGAGCGAACGTTTATTATCAAGACAAGTTTATTGAATCGTTTAATAATCTTTTCGCTGTGCTGCGTAAGCGGCAGCGTCCCCGAGGAGACTTGGGGGCGTCCACATGGGGTTTTGCCTCTTCGAGGCGTGGCAGACTAGTAGGGGGGACTTGTCCACCCGAAGCTAAAAATCCCCGGCCAAACGCATGACCCCCAACGCAACGGGAGCTGCCACTAACATGATTACTAGTTGCTGTTAATGGATATGAGGCTTGGGTGGCCATCAAAACCCATGCCGATGATTTTATCTACGCGGCCGTGAGAAAGCCGCTCCTAGGCAACCGTTTCGTCCCGCCACTACCAGCGTCCCGACCGAAAGACTCCCTGGGCGGCGGGGAATGGCAACGCAACACCAACCCCCCGGAGTGGAAGCAAAGCCGTCCTGACACACAGAGAGTGGACTGCGGACGCTTTAAACGCAGCGTCCTCGGTCGACCGGGCCTCCCCTAGGTCAAGGGGGAGGTTCCCGGCGCCCTTCCGCACGGGCTGGCGTCGGGTTAAGTCCTTCAGTGCGCTGGATTGTGTGGGGGGCGCCGGGGGGGGGGGCATTAAGAGCTCGCGCTCGACGGCCCACCGACTCCATCTCTTATGCAATAATCTTTTCGCCCTTTTTCATGACCCCCTTACTTTATTGTTGTGATGGGTCTGTTTGAAAATTATACTCTATAAATTTCCATGCATTTTTTCATGAAAATTTCATACTTTTTATCTACTAATGCTATATGTTTGTCACAATACTTTTTATATCCAATTATACAAATGTTTTATTAACAATTCACAATACATTTGTTATTTCAATTTATAACAAGATTTGGTAACCATTAGGTGATAACTTTGATGTGTCCATATGTATATAATGTTTTAAACTAAATACTATAATTTTTATACATCCTGTACAAAACTTTATGACAAAGCAACGAAACGTTTCGTATTTTAATTTATATCAGAATTTTACACCCTTTTGAAATAACGTTCATATGTCCATGTATATGAAAGATTATTGCCAGTTTAAGGGGCCTGCATCAATTCCATGTACATCAATTTGTTTTTTACTTTGAAAAAAAAAAAAAGAAGTACAAAACGAAAGAGTCCGAATGCCAATAGACTTTTTAAAAAAGATAGGAATCAGTTGTGAACGTTTGCCAGTACTTTCGTAATGTTTCTGTTTTAACTTAGATTAGCTGGTAATTAACGATTTCTTTTTACAATAAAGAGGCTGCTTTAACATTCACATCTTGTTATGAGGCACGAAGTGGCTATTGGTACCCGGGTACCAATAATGGCTATTGGTACCCGGTACCCGGGTACCAATAGGTGCAGCTTATCGTGATTATGTTTCTTTATTTTTGTTTAAGTCAGTGCGATTTTGATTTATTTTGAAAATCAATAGTAATGGTTATAAGTATGCATCATATTGTACTAAATGTTAATCATAAGTTTTAAAAAAAAATCCGCATATAAGTTCTGTTACTCATTTACATTAACTTGAAAAACATGGTTTTAATAAATTGCACTCCAATGTCATTGGCGTAGGAGTGGCAGTGGCATAGTGAGGGGGGGCAAGGGGGCATCATGCCCCGGGCGCTACTCACAAAGGGGCGCCAAATGGTATATTTTACTATAATATTTTATGGTTTTCGAATGGGGGGCGCTAAAAGGGTATTGGGGGGCGCTAAAAAGGTTTTCTGCCCCGGGTGCGAGTTAAGCTCGCTACGCCACTGAGGAGTGGGAGGGGTTGGAGGAGACGATTCACACCCTTTTTCATTTTTTCTGTTTATGGAGGGGTAGCATTTTCGGCAAACTGCAAATTTTTACCTGGAAGTGCGTGGCTCGCCATAATTTTAATGGTTGAAAAAGTAGCACCCTCAGATTACGTTGTCATTTTTTTACGTGTTCATGATATGTATACATATATATAATAATATGTATGTGATCGAATTCATTTTTTCTGTTGTTTTATGAATGCATGTTTTTGTTTCAACCAGAAGATAACGGCCTTCAACTTGACCGTTGTCGTCTGGCTATATCAAAGTATTTTCAGGTTTAGTTTACTCGGGACTCAGTTTCTCCCAAAGAAAACTCCACTTGCACCCAGCTATTGACCCGTAGCTGGTCGTCATGAACTATCTTTATATTTCCTTTGTATTAGTTTAAATATCAAGGAAAGGATCTAGCCAATTTTGAAATTTTAAGACCTCAACGAAACATAAAGATTCATTTAGACCGACACCAACTCTTTCGATACTCGGCAGTCTTTTGAAATAGTCGACTTCTCTTTGTAATGCCAGTTTTATTCTATCTTGCCTTTGTCCTTCGCCTCCAATACAAACAAAGTTTTAGTAGCAAACGTTTAGTATACAAAAAACTATTTATTTTGTTAAAATGCATTTTTTTATAGTTTCATAGCTTAATCTATTATTTAAAAAATCGTTACGATTTGTACAGGTTTACAAACATTTTATTTCACTAAACATTGGATTTGTCAATTTATATCAAAGTTTGAGTACTATTTTGCAATAACTTTGGTATTTCTTTATCTAAACTGAACTATTTTCCTGTATATGAAAACTTTGAAACTTTTTTTTATTTTCTTGTCTATTGAAACTTTGATACTTCTCTGACTATCAAATTCTATTAACAATTCAAGATACCTTCATAATGTCCTTGTATATAAAGTTTGTATTAAAAAATGATATATATACATATAGATATAACGAGCTACCCAAATGCTGGTGGACCTCATGACAAGATAAGAATCAGTTGTGTACATAAGTCAATTCTTTCACTAGATTTTTTAAAAACTTATGATCTAATAAATTAACTCCTTGTTTGTTATTGTTTTTTACAATAAAATCCTGTTTTAACATTGACACCCAGTAATCATAATAATGTTGTTTTGGTTTCTTTTCTTTTCTAATAATCCATAAAAAATGTAATTAATATTGAAAATCAAAATGATGTACATAAGTAAGCTTGATTTTGTACTAAATGCAAATCTTTCCTTTAAAAAAATCTACTGATCGGTTCTGTTTTCATTTTACTTGATAAATAAGTTGTGAATAAATTGCAAGCAATATGCCCTTGCGTTCTCTAATTTATGCCATTGCAATTGTTTGGTTTGTTTGTTTTTGTTTTTAATTTGGATTTAAAATTCATTGCCTTTGTTCTTCTTTTACTGAATGAGTGGCAACAATTAAATAGTATAAAAAGATTGTTCTTTTCGCACACTCAATTTGACACTGAACGCTATTTAGTTAAGACGACCTGCTCATTCGTCAACCAGAATCAAACGAGAAAACAGTCAACTTCCCCCAGTTTTATTGTGTGCTGACCCGCAACGTTTGGCCCTTGACCGGTGCAGGTCCGTGGACCACCACTTTGGGAAACACTGCTACAGTGTTTACGTAATTGCGGAAATTCCCAAAGGAAAACCTGAGATATAATAGAAACTACAAGTCAGTTATTTGTAACGGTATAGTCTTGAAATCTTGTCAACAAAACACTATTTTGTTAACCCAAAGTGTCTGCTCGGTGTTTTAAAAAAAAATTAGTTCAAATCAAATTTAGGATTGTGATTGTGTTTAATAAGAGGTGTGGATTCATTGAAGATTCTAAGATTAAAAATTTATAGCTGTATTCTCAGTATTGAAATTGAAACTTTATTGAAAAGAAATGTCAACATTTTAAAAATAAAAGTTCTTCGACTCTATGTCGGAAACTTTCTACTTTTATTAAACGTAAAACGGTGAGTTTTAACTTATAAAATGTCTGATTACCATGTGCAAACAATACTTTCAAATTAGTATTTAAAAAAATGTAATCTTAATATTATCTAAATACTAATGGAAGAAAAATTTAGCCAAACTAGTCTAATTCTTATGATAACATTCAGGACCAAAATACTCATGCCATACGGCAAGTTGGATAACGGAATCTGAATAGTGAACAGAAATCGAAAGGAACTGAGAGCAATCATGTCTAGATAAATAAATCAAGTAGCTGGTGCCGGATAATTTAGGGAATTGATTTTGTTCTGATATTATTTAAAGGGTGGCTGAAATGCATTTCTCATGGATTGTATAATGTTAAAATGATCGTGAACTGTGACTTTCTCCTCTATTCTCCTCACCACACAGGTTTCTTTACCACGACGGTATTCACAGATTCAAATCTAAAGTTTTCACTTCATGGAATCTTGTTTTGATCAGAACAGATGAAATCCGCCTACAGCAATGAGTGGGAGCCTTAAAGTGTTTAGATATATTAGGTGATAGTATTTGATGTACGCTTGAGGGACCCATTGAGACCAGGATGGACCCCCCTGGAAGACGACTGCTTCGCGTCATAAAAGACGTCAAACGTCCGTCATATTATAAAGTTTTCCTTATTGCCTTCTTAAGACTTGTCGTGCTGCTCGCATTACCTTTATATCTCTATACGTATGTCAATGACATCGCCAGCTATAAGTTGTTGGTTGGAGATGACACTCTAAAAATGACCCATGATTACGTACAATGGGAAAAGAAACCAAATGTTTTATACAGTGCTTGGAGAGAACAAGACAGTTACATTAATGGATCTTCATACGAACGATCTCATTTCAGTGAGCCTCATTTTTTGTTATTTTGTTGTACGTTTTATAACTGGAATCAAACTTTCAATTTTATAATAAATATTCTATTAGATGTAGCTAATCTAATTTACCTGAAAATGAAGGCGTTGATGAAAAAATATGGATGGAAGAGACTTGTCGTGTTTCTGCTTGTGAGCTTCCTACTGAATTTAGTTCTCATCTGTGGGGGGTTGAATTTCCTGCAGCTAATGTCGGGTCTAATTATAAGAAGCATACATAAATGGTTTGACAGTCAAGTAATAGAAATTACATTTCCTGGACTAATTTTTGAGGAGAGCATTCCCCATCCACTCACTTCAGGAAAAGGGCCTCCGTTTTACTTGAATACTTTCTACAGATACAACAAAGAAGATGTTGTTTTTACGTGTGAATATAATGTCGTCAGTGCAAGAGAAGCTTTCCCTATTTACAAAAATGCCAATTGGAGAAAGAATGGAGACCCCGTGATTGCAAATGAAAGGATTTATGTCAATATAAGCATTCAAATGTTGGCTACAGTAGATCAGTTAGAATATTACAGCGTGAAATCAACCCTGACCATTGAAATGATTGAAGAAGCTGATTTCGGTGGTTACACCTGTGTCTATTATAATCCCATGCGAAGCTTTGTCACACCTGGGTCTAGTATGAGGGAAGATTTTAATGAGAAAAGTACTAAACCATCCGACAAACGTCATGACCCAAGATGCCAATGTAATCCACCCAAAAAGGTCAAACAACCTGAAAACTGCCCCTTTAGTGGACAAAAACAACAGGGACAGAGAGGTGAAATAAAAGGTCAAACTTTAGACTGTTTCACTGAATTTCGTTTAGAAAAGATAAATGAAGGAATTATTTCGAATGTATTGAACCCTGGTAGTATTTTTATTACTAGGGCTCATTATATGACCAACACCGACATTGAAGACTTGGAATATGACGTGACATTTCCAAGTGAAAAGTCTTGCTGCTCCAAATTAGTTTGGCTTTACTGGTATTGGTTTCGAGGTGGCTTCTTTCAAACTCCACCATTTACTCGTACCAGAATTGATGGAGATGTCAAATACTTTTACAGGTACCAATGTATGTGTCCAGCTTCATATGGAACTAAAGATTTCACCCTTAGCAGAAACTACTTTAACCACACGACGGGCTCCTACGACAGAGTATACATTGTTTTCCCTATTAAACTACGACTAGTTCCAACACTCAGTCATCCCTGGTCATCAAGAAATGGGTCAAATATCTTAGATCTTGTTGATCCCTCGCTCTCATGTTGGGACAGTGATTTTACCGCTGAATCCAACAGAAACAAGATGTGCGCTGTTGTTAGTTTGCTATTAGAAAGTGCCTTGGAAAATTTAATTTTTTATGAAGAGTGGATTTTTAATGGCTCATTATTCATTATATTAGTGTGCGTTTCTTTCATTCCATTATATTTACATCGTTGTTGTTCCCGGCCAATCTTGACCGCATGCCTAACTTACTGCAGGCGAGAGACAACGCTTGCAGCGGTTAAGGGAGGGCCCATTACATACCCAGGTACTTGTGTTGATCATAACACAAATTTGCACCCTGATAATATTCGCTATCAAGTTTATATTTCATACGAAGAGAACAACGAGTTCGATCTTATGATAGCGCAGCACATAAAAGGTCTCCTTCTGACCTTGAACTTGTCTGTATTCGATTACAACTCAGATGTCCTTCCCGGAATGCCCGTTTTAGAAGCCATTGGAACAGCCATCGACAGCAGTTATCGTTTTGTTGTTATCGCTTCCAAAAATTATCAGGAAGATGAATTGAAGATAATGGAATTCGACTGCATCCAGCGGGCCATAGTCAGTCAGAACTGCAAACTAAAGGACAGGTTAATCATTATTCAGTCTGAAATCTTTGAAATTCAACGGATTTATCGGGTGCCACACATCCTGATTCACGAAGTCGCTCGTAGCATGGATGCCATAGATGACTTGAGTCTCACTCATTTTGTGAAGTGGGAGACAGCTACCCGCCCACCAAATGTATTGGTCAAGCCAGATGATTTCTGTAGCAATGTGAGACAAATTTTCAATAGAAAATTGGCTTTGGTTATTGGCATCGTATTTTGCTTTCTTGTGATAAATTGCATTGGTATTTGGTTTTATTTTTTTTCAAATAAGCAATGGTTTTAACAAGGATTTCTTTTAAAATGACGATCTACTTAAAAACGCATTATGTTTTGTTGTTATTATTTTTGTATTTTTGTTGTTCTTTTATTTATTTATTTATTTTTTGCCTCGCCTTGCAAGAATCAAATGGCCAAACACTTTTTTAAAAAAAATATATCATCGACTTGGATGTATACGTGCACCATAGATGATGGCTAGCTTATGTCTGTATCGAGTTCAGAGTGTATGATTGCCTGTATTTTAGTAATTATAAACTAGACTGCAGCACAAAATTAGAAGTTAAGAAACAATTTCATACATTGCGTCTAGTCTTGCTATGGTCAGTTATGTCTTGTAGTCAGATCATTTTTTCTTGAATACCTGTTTCATTGTCTTCCCATACATGGGGCCTCCTTGTTTAAACGGGCTTAGGACAAGCGCTCCACCCCACACCCTCCTTTTGCAGCCCCACGCTAGTTTACAAATTCCTAAATCAATTAAAATAATGTATTTATTGAATCGCGATTAAAATATAACAGTGAAGTTTTAGCTATTGTTTTATTTAAAGTGACAGAGTCTGTTATTTTTAATGTAACTGTATATAATTATTTTAATATGGTCTTGCATTTCCTTTTTCTTTTAAAAAAAACGCCATACATTTGTGCAGTCTGAGGCATAATGTAGCCTAAAAACCCCACTTAACATTATGGTCAGTGATTTATTTTCCTGCGACTGAATCGTCTACCAGCTCGCAGAACCATTACTTTAAGATGGCATGTACAAAATATACATACGCCATAGCACATTTCATTGTGTAGCCTTCGCCATGAGTAAAGTAAATTTGAAAAATTAAAAATGTTAGTGTTAACTCATACATACAACATCGAACGTCCTCGACTCGTGTATTCCAAGGTTATTTAATAAATCACGGTACATATTCTTAGTTATTCTATGTCCTAATTATGCATTTCTAGGCTCAGCACTGAGTTGGAGACTCAAGTATTAATGTTATGGTGAAAGCCACATACCTATATTAGTTTTATATGTTCCTCTCTGCTAATATCTTTTAAATATTGTCATTATTATAGCATTAAGATATGTGGACTTTATTACTTTATAAAATTAATATGAATGTTTCAAAAAAATGTTCAATGTAATAAAAAATTTGATTAAGTTTTAAAAATTTGGATATAATATTTAAAGAATTTACATAAAATAAAAGTGTTTCCAAATAACCCATTGAAGACGTTATGTTTCTTCTTTCTCTGTGTTTATTTAGCGTTTATTATAATTTTTTTTAAAATTTTATTGTATTAAGTTGAACTGAACTGAAAAAGTATTTTGTTTTATTTCATCGCAGCTAATATGTAGGCTACCTTGCATATTACATTTCTATATTTATAATTTTCACAGGTTCAATCAACTATCCACTGCATGTTATACTATGTGATATTATTGGAAATGAAATGAAAATGTGCAGGGTTTGATTATAATAAGGACTTTTGAATTTATCAGATTTTGGGAGATTTTAAACAAAATTGAGGATCCCCAATTTCCAAAAGATTTTTTTTGTGTTTCTTTTTTTAATTTCTATTTTAAAAAATTCAAGGAGTTTATTACTTTATGGGTTTGAAAACAAAATTAGTTAAAACAATCAAAACTATTGGAAGGATACTACACTCAATTTTAAATGGAACTTCTTGGCACTGAATCGTAAACAATGAATATCTGCACATAAATGACCGCAATGATGCTTGTGGCTTAAGGAAATAGTGAACATATGTCCAGTCCCTGAATGGGATGAAGATTAACTGATGTTAGGAAAGTGCAAGCCAAGTCCCGTACCGCTGGTCAGATCTTACCGGACACCCGGTTTAATCCTGCACGTGTTATAAATAGCATTCTTACGATACTGTCTGACGCTGTGTCGCACTATTATATCAAACAATTTTTTGCATGATGTGTCATTTCTGTCTCGGTTTATCTTGTGCTATGTCTCCTTGAACAAGAACTGAGTCATCTCTTCGGTGTAACTTTGGTCTCAAAAACACAAAAATAAAGTACTGCAGTGCGTGTCTATTTGTGGGAATAGTTTAGACTGATCGTAAGACACGGACTAGAATCTTTAAATTTTTAGTTCTTTTGAATAAATAGAAAATATATTTGAGCATTAAACTGTATATATTTTGAAACGATATTTTTTTAAAGGAATATTTGATGCCATTGCAGCCTGCTGAAAGTTGATGTTGTAAACGTTATAACTATAGGAATAAACGTGAACTGTGTCCTGTTCCAATCTACACTATTTTGGTGATGTCTTTTCGATTTATTTGTTTCGTTTGATTTGTAAAGTGTTACATAGGCTACAAACACTGGCATTGAAAAAAAACTATGTTTTCTTATAGATAATCTATTTGAGTGGCCCCTCGAAGCACCGCCTTCCCCAATTTTATGAAATGCGTATGTCAATCGCATCCGTCCTTCGACTGGATGATTGTTTCTACTGTCCAGTCAAATCCTTGTGCACTCATGAACATATTTTATTTGCAGTAGTTCCAAGGTGAGACCTGGGCATCACGATGTACAAAATTGGCGCTAAATTTGTTTTAATTATAACAGCTTATGCAATCTGCAGGCAGCTGATCTCTTGACATCGTGCTACACTTGGTCTTATTGACATCGTGCTACACTTGGTCTTATTGACATCGTGCTACACTTGGTCTTATTGACACCGTGCTACACTTGGTCTTATTGACATCGTGCTACACTTGTTCTTATTGACATCGTGCTACATTGGGTCTTTTGACATCGTGCTACACTGGGTCTTAGTGTAGCGAAAAAGCACAACGATTTACCGTTTGTTCTCATGAGTTTGTGTTGATTAAGAACGCTGTCAGAAGGCCTTAATTTAAGTTTGCCACTGATTGCTACTTTTTATTTCAAACTTTCATCCCAGACACCCGACTTTGGACAAACTACCAAGGGTTACTGAGACTACATAGTCCTAAAATACAACATAAAAGTTTGACAAACTACCAAGGGTTAAACTGTGACTATGTGGTGCTACAATCAGACGCACAACCTATATTTTACAATGAGACAAGATTCTTCGAGACCAGAGCAAAAGACACGATTTACATCAAAAATATGTTTATAATAATTATAATACAACATTAATGAATTGATATCTATATATGTATACATATATATGTATAGAAAACAGATGTTTTGGGTTATGTAGAAGAAAATGAGATATTATAATATTGTAGACAGCAATATGTGTGCGTCTCAATAAAAAGAGGGGGTGGAAGAAAGGAGAACATATTATACTCCGATTTCACGCACCAAAGTGCACAAGTGCTCCAAAATGGTGCGCACTCATTTTTGGCGCAATTGTATTCTCTAACGGCGCGAGGGTATCGTGCAGCTTTGTAATAATATATCAAATAACAGATATTACTTAACATAACTACAATCTTGACAGAAGTCTGGATCATCCCAGATGTGTCATGACTTACATGTACAAGCATTTGTTGTTTAACCGAATATCAGTCATTAATTTATGAAACCATCACATTGTCCCATCGTTTATTTTTAATGCATTAAACATCACGTCCAGATGCGCGTTGTCTAAGTGACTAACTCCTCTTTCATTCTTTCATTTTTTTGGTCCCTAACATGAGTTCTTGTTCTTTTGTATTTCCTATACAACTTTCGCGGCAATTTTGTTCCTGCTTTCGTCATGACCTTGACAAGGACCTGGCTCCTAGTCATGTGACTGTATTGTATACTGTTGTTCTTGGTGTCAACGGATTTAAGACAGGGCTAATTTTTCCGAGTGGCTTTTTTTTGTAGCTTTGAAACCAGGACCAAGCCTTTAGTAAGTCAAACTACCACTGTGGTACACTCTAAAAATATGGAAGGAAATAAATTGAATTCCAGTTCCGGTCCATGAAGGTGAAGGTCGTAATTGACTTAGAAAATCTTTTAATGGGACGACTCTGTTTTATAGAAAATTGTTTTAGTGTCAATATCAACTAGATGGATGTGTTGCTCGTGGGTTGGATGGAAGGATCAGTCTGTTTGGAAGGCTTTGTTGGTGTGACCCCCGTTCACCTCCGCTTCTGTGGTGACAACATTGGCCGGGGGAGGAGGCAGCTGAGCGGTAACGGAGACGCCTGATCCAGATTGAGTGGTGTCTGTCTGGGCAATGCGTGGAGCCTATGAGTGGAGGAAGAAAAATGTATGTGCTCTTCTGATATTATGAGTCGTTTAAAGCAATACTTTTAATAACATGGTTTAAAAAATGTAAGTAATTAGTCTAGAAATAATAATTTGTGTTTAAGGAAGTACTTCTTTCTTTATTTTATAATATATAGGTTTTCTCTCTTTGCCAAGGTATTTTGTCAAGCCGATCTTGGTATGAGCCGAAATCATGCTTACATGCAAAATGTATCGTTTTATTTCTGAAAATTAGTTTTTTTTAAATTAATTTCATGCTGCTGTAATTATATTTTATTTTGGTTACAAAATTAGTTGAATATCTAAATGAAATTTGCTCATAGCTACTGATAGAGTTTACTGTAGGACTTAATTTCTGTCACAGACCTGGTTTGCTACCATGCCTTGTGAAATGGCGTAAATCATTTGCTGAATCTGTGGATCCTGGGCTACAGTGCCCATCATTTGTGGTGGCAGATAAACAGGGGCCTAAAATGCAAAGGAAACAAATTTATCGGAATACTTTAAATGTACTGTTACAAATAAAAGGTGTCGAAGAGAAGGTTGCATGATTATGTAAGGAGATGAACTGTTAAAACGAAATAGTTGAAATGTATGTAAAATTTAAATATAAATTGCTCCCTAAGAATTTGAACTATAGGCGTGAATTTCTAACAAAATAGGTTAAATATTTTTCCGTCTCCAGGGGGCGATGGGGCATCTTCTCTAGAAGTATGTGAACTAAGACGTGAAATAAGAAATTTATGTAACAGCAGTAAGTCCATTTACCGAGCTAACTGGGACCAGGGGTGTTTCGGTTAACAAATTTTCGGATAACCGAACGCTCCCTCGGAAGGTTTGCGTTTACGTAGTTAGTGCATAGAATGCAGTATATGGTCTCTTAACTTACAGCTTTCAAGTATGATGTCACTACGAGTTAATGTATTAACAAAACTGCACGGTTTTTTGGGTTCAGCTGATTGATGTCGAGAATTCGGTAAGAACTGGAATTTTATTTTCAACGAAAAGTTCTTTCCAAAACATTTACAGACGCTTGGAATAAAATCTGAGTTCACGTGGTCTTTTCAGGTCTGTATTCTGCGATATATTTTAATTTTTAAAATTGAAGATGGATATTATCTCATTCTGGTCACTGCATGTGCAAAAGGTATCAAGATTTCAGATGAATTGTAAGACAGGGATTCCAATTCTATTCTATTGTTATATTCAATTTCTCTGTTCTAAGCGCACTGCGTACGATGATAATAATGATTAACATTGGCCGTTCGTTTAGCCGATTTTTCAAATTTTTTTCGTTCGGAAAATTTGCGCTCTATCGTATTATAAAATTATAGACGCCACGTGGTCCCCACACCCCCTGCAGTTGCAGGGACCTAGGAAACAAAATGTATAATCGCAGCAGTTTTATTTTTAATTTATCCATACGTTAAAATGTGGGCTTTGGATCACAGGTCAGTCGATTAGCTTCACATAAATTAATTAGACGGCTGGTTAACTTTTTAAAGCTTATTATGTGTTAGAAAGTTCAATACTTTGAATCATGTGTCATACCTGCTGACCAGCTGATTGGGCAGCCATAGCGCCAGCCAAGGCCTGCATGATGTCCCTGACAAGTGCTGAGTTGTCTTGCTGAACTGGCTGACTGGCCTCCGCTCCTTTCTTCAACTTGTCCTTGATGCTCTTCATCCTCATGCCAGTACGGGGGACCGGCTCCGCGGGCTCTTCAACTGCCGTGTCACTGTCCAAGTTACTGATCTGTGGAGACAACATTTAAAAAATGATGTATCATAGCCTGGGGACATGATGATGATCACCAAAACAGCTTTTTGTAACAGGATGCTGTCACACATGGTAGACGATGATATGCTATACATAATATGTTGAAATAATGACACGCACCAAAGTGTGGCTTAAATCTTGTAATTACTTCTTTGAGACACGCCCGTTTGTCTGCTCCTTTGTCTCAGAAAAGACAAAGACATTTTCCTGTTTCAGATGTCTCTCTGAGATACACCTGTTTGTCTGATCTGTTTCCTCAATGAGACACATATGTCCTGTCTATTCTTTTGTCTCAATAAATCTAGGTAGGTTGATCAAAGAAAATATTTTTAATTTTTTTTTGCTTGTAAGTCAATGTTGAGTCCATCTGTCGACTAAGTCTTTATTTCCTAGTAAAAATAAACAAGCAGTTGTCCTGCCAATCATTTTAATAACTGACAATACCAGGTAATCACTGGGGATTTTATTGTTGTGTCTTTACCTTAAATATGGGCCATTTTTGATTTTGTTCAAAGAATTCGTTCACTTAAATTTCGTAACAATGTCTGAACTTTTCTTGGGGGTGGGGGGGGGGGGGGAGTGTTTTCGAATTGATTATCGTTTATCAAGAATTATTTTTTTGCAGAGTCTTAACAAAGCACATGACTAAATGTGAATAAGCGTTTAATTTAAATCCGACAAAATGTGAAATGCAGAATTATTCGAGTCGGCGTACAAAATGAGAACTATATTTACTGCCATAAACCGAATCTAACTCACCTCACTCATCTGACTCTGGTTGCCACCGACTGCTGTGCTGTTGACACTGTCCATGCGGTTCATCTTGGACTTCTTCTCCGTGGCGGCAACGGAGGCGGCCTCTTTCTCCTTGTCAGTCACGCCACAGCAGCACAACAACCAGGGGAAGCGTTTGTCTAATGCCTGGAAAATGACAATGTGTCACTAGTCGTGGACACTTCCCCATTCGTTGCATCAAAGTTAACCTTACAGTAAAAAATTATGAATGATATTTCTTTAAATGTGGCTTCTCAATGGTTTTATGTCTTAACATCGGGACTTATACGACACCCACCAATCTCTCTGGCCACCCACCACTCTCTCTGGCCACCAACCACTCTCTCTGGCCACACACCACTCTCTCTGGCCACCCACCGCGCTCTCTGGCCACCCACCACGCTCTCTGGCCACTCACTACTCTCTCTGGCCACCCACCATTCTCTCTGGCCACCCACCACTCTCTCTCTCTCTGGCCACACACAACTCTCTCTGACCACCCACCACCATCTCTGGCCACCACTCTCTCTGGCAACCATTCTCTTTGGCCACCAATCTCTCTGACCACCACTCTATTTCTGACCACCACTCTCTCTCGCCACCACTCTTTCTGGCCCCACTGATTTTTTTCCAAGTTTTGTAATTTTTTAATGGTACCATG
This sequence comes from Omphiscola glabra, assembly GCA_964017045.1. NCBI lineage: Eukaryota > Metazoa > Mollusca > Gastropoda > Lymnaeidae > Omphiscola > Omphiscola glabra. The sequence goes on from OZ024795.1 coordinate 18,496,799, forward strand.
ATTACACCATTCCCCTCAATATTACAGAAGTGTTTTAACGGCTTTTAAATGAAAATGATAAAATTATTACTGTATCACTAGATCAGTTGTGTACGCTTTTATCTATATCAATTACGTACGCTTTGGGCTATAACAGTTATGTATGTTTCAATTATATCATTTATGTACGTATGCAAATATATTAATTATGTACGTTTTATACAGATTAAAAATTGAGAAATTTTGAAAAAGTTACTCATTTAAAAAGATGCACTTCTGTTGAAACACACATTTATCTCTGGGACTGACGTAGAGCGCAATATAACTGTCGGGCAGTTTATATGTTTCTGTCCCTGTGCTGCGTAAGCGGCAGCGTCCCCGAGGAAACTTGGGGGCGTCCACATGGGGTTTGCCTCTTCTTGGCGTGGCGGACTAGTAGGGTGAATTGTTCACCCGAAGCTAAAAAACCCCGGCCAAACGCATGACTCCTAACACAAAAGGAGTAGCGACTAACATGATTACTTGTTGCCGTTGATGGATATGAGGCATGGGTGGCGGCCAAAACTCATGCCGATGATTTTAGCTACGCGGCCGTGAGAAAGCCGCTCCTAGGCAACCGTTTCGTCCCGCCACTACTCGTCCCGACCGAAAGACTCGTTGGGCGGTGGTAACACAACACCTCCCCTTCTGAGTGGAAGCAAACCCGTCCTGACCCTCGGAGAGTGGGCTGAGGACGCTTTAAACGCAGCGTCCTCGGTCGACCGGGCTTCCCCTAGGCATGGGGGGAGTTCACGGCGCCCTTCCGCATGGGCTGGCGTCGGGGAGACATTCAGTGCGCTGGCTTGTGTGGGGGAGTGCCGGGGGGGGGGGCATTAAGAGCTCGCGCTCGACGGCCCACCTACGCCATCTCCTATGCGACATATGTTTCTGTTAAATATTTCAAGTGATCATTTCCTAAATGTACATCTAGATATGTCAAGAAAAGTTTGCTAATTGCATGCAGACTTTTTAGATGTGTAACTTTATACATACTCACCTCTCTAAACCTGGGATGTGACAGGGCATAGATGAGAGGGTTGTGCATGGCAGACGCTTTAGCAAACATGACGGGCAGCTCGGACACGTATGGTGTGACCAGCTCCGCCGGACCGAACTGAGCGATGAGGGCAACCGTGGCGTACGGCGTCCACGACAACAGGAAGGTCACGATGATGGTCATGGCGATCCTGGCAGTCTTGATCTCGGACTTCTTGGCGCTCTGTCCTTGGCGGATTTCTGCGTTGAGTTTTTTCGCCATTTGGCCCATTTCCTATGTGAAAAAACAGGTTCGTAGAGTTAAAATAGCTCATTTATAGAAGCGGTTCGTTAGGCAGATGGAGTAAAAAGATAAATCTTTAGGGCAATGAAGGCTCAATGGACATAAATATATATTTATATATATTTAAGGTTGTGTTTTTTAACAAAATATATTTTTTGTGGCAATACTGCATCGGCCTATGTAATAACCAAATGCTCCCAGTCCGTTGTGCTTGTTAGTGGCTCGGCAGCTGGGGTTTACGTCTCGTCTTGTATACGTCATTTTTGCCTAGTCGCTAATTTTATATCTTATGCTCAGTAGCTTCACTAGTCTTGGTGTCGCCCAGTACGGTAAACTCATGGTGTCACCAGACTTCAACATGAACCTACTCCGAGTCAGGCAGCTCTGGTGGCACCCTGCTCTGGTATTAATTATAGATGTGTTATGACACCGACTTGATTAAGCTCTGTCAAATTTACACCTTGTGACGCTACTGTTTGAGCTCAAAACGCCAAGAGATGCAAAGGTTTTCAAAATTGCTTACAAGGAGGCAGTCAAAATGTGCTGTCTTCTGCAACGACCTTTGACCTTTGTGAATTAGGAACATCACTCAAAGCATAATATTATTTATATTGTTTAATACACAAACAACGCATAGAACTTAAGTTTTTGTACTCCAATAAAGCATCCATCTTTCTCTGATTATAAAATAAATTACCAATTTTAACGTCTTTGTGTAAAAGAAAAGTTAACACTATCTACAAAATCTGAAGTGAACCATTTTTCAAAGAAATTCTATTTGTTTCACAGTAATGATATTAATAATCTATTGTTTTCAATATTATTTTGTACTATTACATTCAAAATTGTATTCTCCGTATAGATAGATTCAACAAACCATTTTTTGCCATGAAATTGTCTACGATTTTATTTTACCTTTTCAAATCGTGGCTTTAAGAATATGTTTTGGGGTAGCTGCGAAAAAAAGTTGGCCCACTCCTGATTTATAGAATAGCTGAATGTCTACGTGGCATTATAAGACAAGAGTGTTTATCCCCTGGATCGCCACTAGCATTCTATAGGGATCTACAGGAGTAACGCGTAGAACACAACATGTCCAGGCGGCACCAATAGTGTACAAATAGTAGCTCCCAATATATCAATACGTTTTTTAGCTTCCACACCCTCCCTCATACAGACCCATAATCAGCTCTGCACACGGCTTAGAGTCTTGGGGGAAAAATATTTTCCCGTCAGTCAGCTGTAAAGGTAAATAATGATGTTATAGTTGCAGTTATTCGAATGTCGGTGGTTTTTTTTATATTTATTTTTTTATATTTTTTTGGGAAAAGGGGGGGGGGGGGCTTCAGATACACATGAGCCTAATCAATGAATAAATATCAAACCACTCAATAACGTTTTAGTTCCATTTAAAAAGAGAGAAGTTACCGACCTCGTTGACGGCTTTAAACACGGAAATGTCGCTTTGATGATCTCATAAATTATCAGTTTACTAATTCATTTACTTCAGAATCAGTGAGAGAACATGATCTGAAATTAGCGGCATTAATTAGCCAAGAAGATCCGTGCTTACCTTCTCGTGCCGGGCAATTGCTCTGTAGAAGTAAAAGTAGCAGTAAAGAATTAGCCAAGGTGATACGTGCTTACCTTCTCGTGCTGGGCAACTGCTCTGTAGATGTAATAGTAGCAGTAGAGAATGGCCGCCAGCGGGAAAGCGAAGCCGAAAATGTACAAACAGAGAATATATGACCGGAAGTAGTCGTTGCGTGTCAAGTAGTCGAACGTGCAAGATGTTTGAAAACCCTGGGGACGAGAGACAGTGATTTTCATGGTTGACTTCCCCCTAAGTTGCCTTTGTAATACAATGTAGTATAGTTACTGTACGAACGTTAGGTCCTTTAACTAGTTTAACTGTGAGAGAATTTTAAAGCCAAGAGGTTATTTTCTCCACTCTCCATTGAACATGTACAAATATACGAGAGGTTGACGGTCAAATTATCGTTCATTAATATTTTTTTTTAAATATTAGCACAAAATCTCAAAATTTCCTCTTAGTATTCCACAGATTGAAACCCCATAAAGTTTTATCTGAGAATCATCAAGTTCTTTTTGTCATTTTTCAGTTTGTTCCATCTGTCATTTTAATGGGGCGTTGTTGAAGTGGGTATAAAGGCTAAGAAGAGTGGAGGTTCTTTAGAGGGGGGCCCGTTTAAGTCAGTGTAGAGGGGGCATTGTAAGTCGCTGTAGACGGGGTGTGTAAGTCACTGTAGATGGGGCTGTGTAAGTCATTGTTGAGGGGGCTGTGTAGTTCAATGTAGAGGGGGCGTGTAGTTCAATGCAGAGGGGGTGTGTAAATCACTGTAGAGGGTGTGTGTAAAACACTGTTGAGGGGTTTGTGTAGTTCAATGTAGAGGGGGCTGGTGTAAGTCAATCCCGAAAACAATTCCGGGTATACGGGTAAGTACCCGTCTCAGCCCTAGTTTTAACTTTTAAACTTTTCATCTTCACTAAATATTTCTGATTTTTATTCCTTTATTTTCTCCTTAGTAATTTAAGTTGCTTAAGAGAAGGCTTTTAAAAAATTAAAAAACAAAATTCAATAGACAAATGTAATCTCGTGAATAGAAAGGTAGTAAACAAATAGAACGGATTTAGTCTCCGATAAATATTCAACAGATCCCATATAACATTGTTGCTATCGTCATTTAACCTTTGACCTACTCGTTCAAGTCCGAAGGGTTTTGTCTATCTAATATTACACAAAATATGACGTTTCAACAGCGTCATGTATACAACACACTGCCACCATTCAGATCGTACTGCACAACGGCATGTATACAACACACTGCCACCATTCAGATCGTACTGCACAACGTCATGTATACAACACACTGCCACCATTCAGATCGTATTGCACAACGTCATGTATACAACACACTGCCACCATTCAGATCGTAATGCACAACGTCATGTATACAACACACTGCCACCATTCAGATCGTACTGCACAACGTCATGTATACAACACACTGCCACCATTCAGATCGTACTGCACAACGTCATGTATACAACACACTGCCACCATTCAGATCGTACTGCACAACGTCATGTATAGAACAAACTGCTACCATTCAGATGGTACCTCTGGGATGTAAGCTCCCCAGCCAAACAAAGGAGGTATCGTCCATGTCGTTGACCAGCACCAGACGAACACGAGCATGATGAAAGCCTTCCTGTAGCTGAGACTCCGCGAGGCCTTGATGGGCCGGGCTATGACCGTGTACCTGTCGATGGCTATCACGGCCAGGGTGTTGATGGACATGAGACCGAAGATGCCTCCCACGAGGCCGTACAACTCACAGGCTGGGAAATTGGGACCACGTTCATTTGAACTGTGTTTGGCTGGGTGTTTCATTTAATCAAATGACGTCGCGAATCGATGTCCAACTTTAGAATTAAGTGTCAGTTTATTTATACAGTTAAAAATATATTTTAAAAAACATTGAAGTCTTGGTTTAGAACAATAAAAAATAATTAGCACTGGATCATACCATAAGATGCCTCTAACCCCACAAAAAAAAGTACAGTTTTTTAAATTTTTCATTTGATCCAGACCATAGATACAGTGTCCTACCATTGTTATCCTACCAAGTTTTGACGCCTACCTGTATTACAAAACACTTCTTTGGCTCCTACCATTGTTAATCTACCCATCACAGCCACACAACCGTTCACCTACCGACTTTGCCGAAGATCCACCGTCTGTTGAAACAGGAGATGGTCATGAGCGGAAAGCCCATGATGATTGAGAAGATGAAATCACTCATACTTAAGTTGACCACAAACATGTTGGAGGGCGTACGTAACGACTTGGTGCTGTTGGGACGTAAGATATCGAAAAATCAAATTCTATGCACAGTCTCAGAAATTAGTTTTGTAGATGGGATTAAGTATATTTGATCCTAGAGTCATTGCCTTTTATATTGAAAGTTAAAATTACATTTTAAAATTTACACGTAAATATTTTTTAATTGGAAACGCATTAATGCAATAATTTAAAAATTATTTAAACTTCGTCTGTCCATAATGGTTCATTATGTTTCGACACATATATGAGTTCAACGCATGGGGCGTATGTAGGAGTGTTTTCAGTCGTCCAAATATCATATAACGCGAATGGGTTAGGGTTGATTTATCATTTTGTTATATTGTTTTATATGGGGTCTGGTTAGTCGAGAGCAATGTTATGTAACAATTCTTTGTACTTATTTTTATGTTTGAAATTAGCCTAGATTATTAAAAGATCAAATGTTCTTTTTGCTTACAATAATTGTCATATTTTTGTAATTATTTGGTATTTTACTTGAAATGTCCATGTTCTTGGACTATATTCGCTTTTATTTTTAAAAAAGGAGGGGGGGGGGAGCTAAAAAAATTTTATAATATTAGTGGTGGTCAACTGAAATGTTATATAATGTTATACGGGGTAGGGAGTAGGTCAACATTGATATATTGTTGTGTCATTTAATAAGCGCACTGCTCTATGTAGAGCGTTTATTTAAAATCACGCATTAGTTAGTGAAAATAAGACCATTTTTAAAAGATAAAATTCCATTTGTCTTGTGGTCCTATTTCAGGAGTCCTATGTTGATTAATGATTAATAATCCAAAGAAAGAAAATGTGTTGGGTTTTTTTTTTAACGACGATCCAAGCAAGAACAAAAAAAGTGTGCGTGTTCATTATACAACGATTCTTCCGTGAAATTTACAACAAATAACAAAAACTCACGTCCCGAAAATGTACATGACAAGCAGGTTGCCCAGGGAACCAAAGATGCTGACGAAGGTGATGAAGATGCCCATGGCGTAGTGCCAGGCGGGTGCTATCAGCGGGTACTGGTACCAATGCGGATGTATGAACAGGTCGTAGGTGTCGTACACGTGCGTCGTCATGTTGTGAGAGTACGCCGGTGACGTCATTCTGATGTCCGCCTCTGTGGACGTCATACTGATGACTTTGTATTTTTACAATTGAATATTTCGAGATGATCTAATTTTGTCATGCACAATCTGGAAATATAATAAACAAACTGTCATGCTGGATTTGTTACTTTAACAATTTACATGAAAAAAAAGTATAGGTCATATCACCTTTCATAGCCAGATCCATACTCTTTAAATATAACACCTGACCAGTAGCCAACATTTAAACCAATTGTACCGTTATCTGTTTTAAAAAACATGGCGTATAGCCGCGTATTGTGCGGGTGCATGGCGTGTTCGTGCGGGTGCATGGCGTGCTGGTGCGGGTGCATGGCGTGCTGGTGCGGGTGCATGGCGTGCTGGTGCATGTGCATGGCGTGCTGGTGCGGTAGCATGGCGTGCTTGTGCGGGTGCATGGCGTTCTGGTGCGGGTGCATGGCGTGCTGGTGCAGGTGCATGGCGTGCTGGTGCGGGTGCATGGTGTGCGGGTGCGGGTGTATGGCGTGCTGGTGCAGGTGCATGGAGTGCTGATTCGGGTGCATGGCGTGTTGGTGCGGGTGCATGGCGTGCTGGTGCTATTTAAAAACGTTTCATCGAAATCATTATTGTTGAATGGTGAAAGTACACGTATCTGACTGAAATATCACATTAGGAAATGGCATCAGCGGGCCGTCGAGTTATTGCTCCTTATGCTCTCCCCAAAGCACCCCCCTAAGCCCGAGTATCGGGCCACGAAGCGGCACGTTGGAGATGTTTTTTTGCCAGGACAGCCCCCAAGCGAGTCAGCTCGATTGGGATTTCTGCTGAGGGCCGCCACGACCCAAGGACACCCGGTCGGTCCGACACTGTGCATGCACGCAGTGGACACGATCAACTTTCCTAGGTGTTGGGATGGTAAATTTACATCCTAATATCTTCCCCCGCCCATCCCGGCATCGAACGCCCTATAAGAGGGGCTCTACAGAGGGTTTCCACAACGCAACTAGTTAGCGAAGTAGCTGGGACGAAACGGTAGCCTAGGAGCAGCTTTCTCAAGGCTGCATATTTAGAATCATCGGCCAGAGACTTCAACCCCAGCCTCTTGCCTCATATCCCTTAACGGCAACTTGTAATCCGGTTACTTGGCCCGATCATTGAAAGGGATATTCGATTGGGCATTAAAAAGGAAATTTAATTATCAAATGCACAATTAAATTGTCATAATTGTTCACCACAATAGATAGAGATTAATGGGGGGTATTTATAATGTAAAAAAATGTTGTTTTTTATTTTGGCCTTCTGCATCCAAGAAAAGGAATTGAAGTAAAGAAACGATCGCGGGTAATCAAAGCTTAATACAGTGTGGCTACGGGATGCAAAATTTATCCTTCCCAGAACCCCGTTTGAGGTCCAAAAAGTTCGCGTTCCAAGGTAAAAAATACCTTTAAAACAATGGAAATTGGATTAATCCGTTCTTGGGCCCCATAAACTTTATGGATCCAAATCTCTTTCTTAAAGTTCTTGAACCAACTCATACTGGCTTTAAACTCTTCCTCCTTCACACTAATATCAGGAATTCCTTTCACCAAAGCATCATGGAGGACCTTTGCTTTCTCGCAAATAATCGTCTCAGAAATCACGTTTCCAGCCATCGGTATTTTCATAATCAAAACTAAAATGAGTTTTGTTCCTATCTTATTCCATAAATTTGAGCTCAGTGACATAACACCCTAGGTCAGTGTCATCCCACCCTTGATCAGTGCCATAACACCCTAGGTCAGTGTCATCACACCCGAGGTCAGTGTCGTAACCCTAGTTTAGTGTCTTAACCCCTCTGCCACTTCAGCTGCTCTGACAGCTAATTTATTTTTCAAAATCGTACAGTCGCTCGAGGCATTGCGGACATAGTAAGAAGATCCGCCAGAGGTGCACCGATGTCAAGCTTAGCGATACGATCTTTCTTAATTTCAATTGAAGCACTAACAGCTGTCCTCATGCTCGTATTTTCCTCACTATACTTTTTAGTTCCCCATGGCGAATAAACTAAGTACCTAAGTATGGTTGACTCGTACGGTTGGCCCGAGTGCTAGGAAAATGTACTCACAAAGAAAAAGCTTTCTGGTCATTCGCAATCCAAAGCTGAGTTCAAATATCGAGCGAAATGTTGCTAGAAATATTTGCTCACATTCCAAGCTGTTCTCTAGCGCGTTCGGGTTCCGAGGCCCCCCACTATATATCAATGTACTGCGAGGCTATGCCGTGTACAAAATTACTCTCTAGGACAGCGGTTCTCAACCCTGTGGGTCGCAACCCCTTTGGGGGGTCGAACGACCCTTTCCCAGGGGTCGTGTAAGACCATGGGAAAACACATACCCTCTACAGTTATGAAGCAGCAACGAAAATTATTTTGTGGCTGCGGGTCGCTACAACATGAGGAACTCTATTAAAGGGTCGCCGCAGTAGAAAGGTTGAAAACCACTGATCTAGGATGTCGTAATAACAAATTTCATAGAGAAATATGGTCTAAGAGAGGTCCAACCACGACAAACAAACAAACGAATCCCATACAAGTCAACATTTTAAAAACGTGGTAAAATATTATAAAGAGATCGGTGGAACAAATGAATAATGTCAGTAGTTTGACGTTTAGAAAGTGCCTCGTGGACAAACAGATCACAGCCCTCCTTTATGTGAGTCAGAAGTCGCTACACCCTAGTACAGGCCAGCACAACATACGTCCCGCCAGCACGAACTTTGCGACCCGTGAGATAACGAAATATTCTTCATCTTATTATTTTCTTACGCTTTTCCACCGTCTGCACAAGTTTTTCATACAGTATTACGGCCCGCCTTACATTTTGAGTTGCGCGGCCTGCTCTAGTAGGATCTTTAACTTAACACAACCGTCTTAAATTGATTGCAGTTCTAACTTTACGATAGAATGAATTGTATCCCCCCCCCCCCCTTTAACCCCTAAAATGTATTTTAATAGCAATAATATTAGAAGTGGAGTTTATAGTGAGCGGCAAAAAAATTATTCAGACTGAAGAAACAAATTGATTGTAGTGGGTTTAGTATCCGTGCCGCTGGTTTCAATAAATATTCAGACAATTGTTTGATTAAGGGTGCGATGTATAATAATATTTCAAATTGAATGTAGTCTGCTGACAATGAATAATAAAAATTAATTGAATTCAATTTATTTATTTTTTAAATTAATTCCTTTGTGGGTTGGAGGGGTTTTCTTTGTGTTCTTTAAAGCAGTATGTGTGTGTTATTATTTGACAGCAAATATTAAACCATCTTCTCCTCAGATATATATTCTTTATATCTCCTTTCACGTTGATAAAAAGGTATTTTGCTGGTTCTATATCACTGGAATCCAGTCTAAATTATTCTAAAATCAATTTGAATATTTTCGTATACTTCAGAATTTGTTTGTTTTTGCCCACGACCCTCAGTATGAAGCATCCTTGTTGTAGCTTTATTCTCTTGAGGTCAACGTTGAAAAGAAATCTCCAACCCAACTGCTTCGGATTCCTCGACATATCCGGTTTGTTCGTCCAATAAGAAATCTCACAGTACTAAGCACTAAATACAAACCATTATACTTAAAGTACTTCAAATGTTTCTTGTCCCATTTTTTTCTCAATGATCTACCTTAGAGCAACAAACCTCACTGTTGTAATACAACCGAAGCTACACAGAAAAGAACAACAGGGTCTAGTTCTATCCCCGATTCTTTCTCACGCATGACCCAGTTTCTCAGTGTCCGAATTTTCGGGAATACGTCCACCTCAACTCGGCTGTGGATGCCCGGGTTCCAGACATTTCTGTCCTTAAATATTGGGCCCAGTCGTGACGTATAATAATAGACAGGTAAGAAGTAAGCCACAGACAGATAGGCGGGGTCAACTGTCATGATATCGTTGTCAGCAACTTTGAGGGAATTAGTTTTCAGCACGGGAAATGGCATCACGAAGCAAGTAGATGGGGTTTTGGGCTGGGTGTGGTATAATGGTGTTGTTTGTTTCCGTGGTGGGGGGGAGGCGGTATAAACATTAGTAATGTGTGAGAACGTGTCAAGGTTATTACCGAAAGATGGGCAACACGATTAACTGTAAGTTCTAAACTGGACTTAGCACTTTAAAAAGCAATCATCTCCAATTGTATCAATTATACATTGCTTTTTTCTGTGTTTTTTTATAGAAAAATAAGCGATCTAACATTCCAATAAATCGTCATGTAACTAAATTAATGACAGCACTAATCAAATAAAGAGGGTTTTTTTCAATTCAGAAATTGTTAGGGTCTCTTCAAATTGTTTGGCCTGCTCTGTGATTGTACATCACCATTTTAAAAAGCGTGTTTCATTACCTCAAGAATCTTTGTAATGCGCGGAAATCTCTAACCCAGTAGTTAATTGGATGGTATGGATTCTTCGTGGCGAAAATAAAGAGTAAAATAAATCTGTAATAAATCAGAATTGCATTTAAAACACCTAATAAAGGCAATATAAGTATAACATCATTTATAAATGTTACAAATAAGAATATTACATCAGTTTTGCGTGTCCATATTACGTCATCAAAATAAGACCACATCTGTCTTGATCGGGGTTGGGGGGGGGGGGGAATAATATGTCTGGAAAATCAATTCATGGCAAGGCAAACTCATGAAACACTCTTGGTTGATTTAATGATATGAGAATCTGGTATACACAAGTAAATAATGCAGAGCCGTCTCGTGACTTTTGGAGGTCAGGTGACACTTTTCGGTTTTGTGCTCCCTAGATTCGAAGTAAATAGTTTGTTTGTTGTTTTTTGTTGTTGTTTTTTTTTTGGGGGGGGGGGGGGTTTTGGTTCTACATCACACCTTTGGACCCCTTAAATATCCAAGGCCCACACGAGCGTTCTGGAGTAATGTCGTAGCTGCGATTTCGTTGTTATTGCTGATTTTTTAATTGAGTCGTTTACGCACGTGTCAATGTGTCTAAAAAGATATCTGGTGTTTGTCATCATTAGCTCACTATGTCGTCATGAATGATCTGGTCAAACTTACTACAGTTATCCGTAAAATTCACCTTTGCCTTTTCAACTTTCAGTGGAGCATATACCATTAACAATATCTTACGGTAACACTGCAATAAATATTTGTTTTTTTCATATAATACAGCAATGGGCTACAATACTTTGATATAAGACAGCAAGGGGCTATAATTCTTGGATATAAGACAGCAAGGGGCTATAATTCTTGGATATAAGACAGCAATGGGCTATTATTCTTGGTTATAAGACAGCAAGGGGCTATTATTCTTGGATATACGACAGCAATGGGCTATTATTCTTGGTTATAAGACAGCAAGGGGCTATAATTCTTGGATATAAGACAGCAATGGGCTATTATTCTTGGTTATAAGACAGCAAGGGGCTATAATTCTTGGTTATAAGACAGCAATGGGCTATTATTCTTGGTTATAAGACAGCAAGGGGCTATAATTCTTGGTTATAAGACAGCAAGGGGCTATAATTCTTGGATATAACACAGCAATGGGCTATAATTCTTGGGGGTGTGAAACAGAAATCGATGGCGTCGATGGCTCCGGGGCGAAAAGGGGAGAAGAGTTTTGTGGAAGGGACTAATTGAGATGAATTATTTAACAATGTGTTTTTTAACCATTTTATGGTAGTTTTTGTGGCAGCACTTTGTAAATAACGAGCTGTTCCAATAAATTATTCGTGCAACCAGCTTTTTACATTTTAATATTTTTTTTTAATGCTTTAGAAGAACAAGATGCGAACTTTTTTTTAATGATTGAACTCTAATAACTACTTTGGATTTAACTCTTTGAATGAACTTAAGTTCGTTAATTGATTTATCAAAACTTTTTTAAAAATTAGGCTTAATCTATTTTTAAGAATTTCGCAAAAAATTTGGCGTTATAGATGGAGGTTTCGTTAGCCATCAGCTAAACTCTTTTAAATGTGCATTCATTATGACGAGTTGTTGTAGATTAAGTCGTTTTGTATTTAAACATTGGTTTGATGGCTCGAAACATAGCCAAGAGTAATAGTGATCCTTGTGACGTATCATTTTGTCATTTCCAAATTGCCGGTATCCACTTTGAGAATAATTTATCTAACACTTCCAGACCTGTTTACCCTCAAACTCTTAAAATCGTACATCATCACAAAATCGTTCAATACATTATCTTAATAGTAAAAAATAAACATACAGTAAATATAATGTATACACCTCAAAATCGCACATTATACGCCAAAATCGTAAGAGTACACAGGTCTGCACTTCCAGCATAGCAAAACAAGAAACTGTTGCATTACACCATAAGTATACTTAGGATCTGATTCGGCGAATCGGACACATATCATTAAGTTTTCTCCCGGATCGCTACCAATCTGCTGAGTCCCATCAATGAAAATATTTTATGTACACTAATATATGACTGACAATATTGACCAATGTTTTGCCGAGAACATTTTTTAAATTATTGATTTCGGTGAACGGAGGAGACACGGTTGATGGCCACCACTGCCAAAAACTTTGTAGTCACTGTTAAAGATGGCCATTATGAGTCGATCATCTTTTTTTAACGAGGTTTTGATCAACGAAATTTTAGTCAGCATTTTCTCACTGAAGACCGTCCATGAAATAAAAAGATCCATGGCTTGTATTCTAAAAATCTAAAATGCTTTATTTCAACATCACACAACGTACTTTATCTTTGTCAAACGTCATAATTTTGAGATTTTTCCGTGCGAAAAAAATATTATATTATTAAGCAACAAATTTGGCAACCGTAAATTAACTCTGCGTCCCGAGAAAATCAGTGTTGCCAGCACCTTGGACATTATCTCGAAATTCAAACAGAAGAGACAACTTCTTTAGCCAATTTTGCCATCGTCACGTTTATAATTTAAACATCCGTTGGACAGTAATGTTGATAGCTTATCTCCAGGGGCTGTCCATTAATTATGTCAACAAATGTTTGGCAATTTTTACCTCCCCCCTTCCCCCTTGTCAACAACTTGTCAATCTTCCAAAGACCCCCCCCCCTATAAAATTACGTCAACATTTGATTACCCCCCCCCTAAAAAACAAAATAAAGATAAAATGGGGGAAAAAACAATATTTTAAATGGACTACAACAAAAAGTGAATAAAAGTAAAATGTTTAGAAAAAAACGTTTCATAAATTTTAAATTATGACATTAAATTTATTTTAAAAAGTAACATTGTTGACGTCAACTTTTCTTGACCTCCCCCCCCTCCCCCTTGTCAACAATTGTCAAAAAATTTCAGACCCCCCCTCCCCCTTATTTTGTTGACATAATTTATGGACAGCCCCTCCATATTAATTAGAGTAACAAGAATTCGACATGTATTTAAATTATGATAATCTAGAACTCGAAATTAACATGCTCATATTCGTTGACGTTTGCTGTAAATTCTTCACCCCCTCACCCCCCCCCCCCCAAACCCCTTTTAAATTACCAGCAGTTAACTCATTCAATATATCTGAATCTTAACAGGCAATACGTTTCTGTGAGCATATGCAAAAATTAAGTTGTATTTATTAAATTGCCATATTTTAAAGCGCTAAACTACAATTTTTATGGCAATACCTGAGCGATTATGTAATCAATTAAATAACTGTCTTCTTTTACCTTTTTTTAAATGCACATTTTTCACGTCTATAAAGTTACACTTCGTACATACAAACTGAGTTACATGACAACATATTACTTTATAGTCATTAAAATATTTTCATTTAACTGACGTTTATTAGGCGCCGTGGCCATAGGGGCGCCTAGGGCGCTCAGAAAATATTTAAATTCCTTTAGTTTATTATGCTGAGGTGTGAACCTAAACAGTGTAAATTAATGTGCATGTTAAAAATGCGTATGGTTAGCTACATGTATAGCATCATAACACATCTCCATAGCCTTCGTCGAAATCGGAAAAAAGAGCGGAGCCATACAGGCATTGGCGTAGCTTGGGTTCGTGTCACCCGGTGCGGTAAACTCTTGGTGGCACACACACACACCCCCCACCCACCCCCCACCCCTCGACTTCCACGATGGATTTCTTCATGTTAAAATAAGTCCGCATTATAACAATGACAAAAACCATCTTTAATCTACTTTCTACCGAAATTCGATATTAGTTTCTTTTTTTTTTACGTGTTTTTTTTTTCAATGGCGCGTTTTTTATATTAATGTAAATATATTTCAAATATTTTTTTTTTTCAAATAACATTCTTTCGATAAATTTTGGGTTCGTTCAAAATGAAATTTTCTAATATTAGAATTAAGACTCGATATAACTTTAAAAAAAAAAACTATCTCCTTTGCAAATAATAAATATCAAAGAAATGTGTTTATAATAAGAGTAGTTTTAAAAAATATATTTAATTGGAGATCTTTAACTTTTTAAAATAAGTATTATGTATGTATTTTTCAGCGAGGAAATTTTCCATATCATTATTTTGGCTTGAACTGTAAAGAACACTTACTTTTATTAATTTTATAAAATTCCATGTAATATGTGAATTACATGCATTCATGCATTCACTATCATAAAAATTGAGTCTTTACGCTGCAAATGTCCACAGCATGTCAGTCATTTTAGTTCGGATGTGTAAAGTTGTAAGAGAACAAATATAAAGCTTATCATCATCAGTGGCGCTACAGATCATTTAGGGCCCTGGCCTGCTCCACCACATCCTTCCATTCGGACATCATCATCAGTGGCGCTACAGCCCATGTAGGGTCTTGGACTGCTCCACCACATCCTTCCATCCGCCTCCATGCGCAAACCACCAACTGGTGTTAATCCTTATCTACATTGTCGATCCATCTTAGCCTTGGGCGACCGGTGAGTTTTCTGCCCCCTAGGTTTTTGCCTGTATATCACTTTTGCTGTTCTACATTTCAGCATCCTTTATATATGTCCTGCCCAGCGCAGTCTGCCTTTTGTATTGTTGCGACGATGGGTGGGTCTTTGTACAATTTGTATAGCTCTTGGTTTGTACGGATTCTCCAGATATCATTCCCCATCAAAGGGCCGTATTATTTTCTGAGGATTTTCCTCTCCCATATATTGAGAAGGTTCCCTGCTTTTCTGGTAAGGGTCCAGGTCTCACATAAGTGACTACTGGTCTTATGTTAGTGGTGTATATTGTCTTCTTTGTTCCTTTTGAGAGGTTTCTGCTTCCCAGTAGCTTTTGTAGGCTGAAACAGGAGCGTTTACCTGCTGTTAACCTTTTTTTCACCTCCGACATTATTTCACTGTGCTACTATAAAGCTCAGGACTAAACGATAACAAAGACTTGTGGAGAATACAGATTTTGTTAAATTTTTTTTACAAAAAGAAGATCCCATATACCCCCCAACCCAACTCTCAAAAGCAGTGGCGTAGCGAGCTTAACTCGCGCCCGGGGCACAATACCTTTTTAGCGCCCCCCAATACCTTTTTAGCGCCCCCTATTCGAAAACTATACAATATTATAGTAAAATATACCATTTGGCGCCCCTTTGGGAGTAGCGCCCGGGGCATGATGCCCCCCCCCTCACTACGCCTACTGCTCAAAAGAGAAATTTGAAGTTTGTTTCAACAAAAGTTGTTAAAATAATATCCAAAAAAGAAGGAGTTAGTTAGCAATGTTTTTAGATGCAGCATCTTTTTGACCGCATCAGATGCAGACTTTTTATAGTTATAAATGAGAAGGTTACATACAGCATCGCCTGAAGCAGTTTCGTCCTGTATAATCAAACACCATTTTAATTATGTGTCAATTCCGTATTGGTTTATCTGATACTTTCTTTGTTTCTTTGAGCAACAACAGAGCCATTTCTTTAACTTCCTGGTGTCTTATCAAAGAACAGAGCCATTTCTTTAGGTCTCCTATTGTCTCATCAAAGAACAGAACCATTTATTTAGGTCTCTTATTAGGTCTCTTATTGTCTCATCTAATAACAGAGCCATTTCTTTAGCTCTCCTATTGTCTCATCAATTAATATGATGTATTGCATGTCCCGTTTTCTTCTTTCTGTAATAGAATAAACTGATCGTTGGACACGGGATAACGGCGCACAATCTAGGAGGTTGTCATGCTGGGCTGTCACATTAACATTATTCCACTTCAACCGGGTTGATTTTTGTTAGTTTGTTCTTTTTTTTTTTAGAATTTTCCCTCCCAATTTTTGTGTGGGCAATATTTGTAATGTAGTGAATTTGAATTGAGTGTAAATTTTTTTCATCAATTTTAAAGAAAAATAAAATGTACAACCATATTTCTAAATGGTTGTCTTTATTTCGATGCAGTTTACTGGCAGCACTGGGTCAAGTTAAGTTGATTCTATAAACTATAGATATGGGCGCGACGTTGTCCTGTTCAATTTGGCAATACATTTTTCTTCAGTTATATAACTT
Organism: Omphiscola glabra; assembly: GCA_964017045.1. NCBI lineage: Eukaryota > Metazoa > Mollusca > Gastropoda > Lymnaeidae > Omphiscola > Omphiscola glabra. The sequence goes on from OZ024795.1 coordinate 18,513,509, forward strand.
TTGTTTTGCTTGTTGACTGTTACGTCTGTTATGAACATAAGCTGTGAAACCAAATGTTGTTTTTTCATAGTTAATTTATCATGGTGTCCCTTGTACGCGCCATTGTATCCAATTATAAGAACTTTGTACGCGAATGTGTCATTTCATTGAGTGGTCTAGTGCCACAATAGTCATCTCAGTCTGATTATTTCTAGGTATGCGCTGTTGACCAACAAAGCAGTTCCTTGTATAGAAATATCTTTTTGCTGTATGTGCAAGGTGTGAACAACTGAAAATGTAAGGTGGGCCGTAATACTTGATGAAAAACTAGTGCAGGGCAAAAGAAAATAGGACAGAACTTGTGCAGGCCAAAAGAAAGCAGGACGGGTTGAAAAGCCATTAAGAGAAATAATAAGAATAAATAATATTTCGTTACTTTGCGGGCCGCCATTGTGGGTGCAGGTGGGCCGCATGCGGCCCGAGGGCCGTATGTTGTTCAAGCTTGACCTAGAAAACTCAGCTCCAATCTCACTATTGCAAAAGGGACACTAGAGTTGATTGCTCTAAATTCAACAGCTTTGGGAGTCTGCAGCAGCTGATGCTTTGACTTCGTGCTACACTCCGGGCCTTGGTGTAACAGTGAGACTTAAGTGCTACTCAGGGCCTTTGTGTACCGGTGAGACTCAAGTGCTACTCGGGACCTTGGTTTACCGATGAGACTCAAGTGCTACTCGGGGCCTCGGTGCACCGATGAGACTCAAATGTTCTCCATATACACTAGCCAACTAGGCAAAAATATTGAACGTCATGGTGTTTCACGTAAAATTTTTGCTGATGACACGGAACTGTACAAGTGTTTCCGCCTTAATCCCTTGGAGTGTGCTGCTGCTGTTCGGGCTGTCGAGGACTGCTGTCTTGCTGTAAAAGAATGGATGTCATCAAACAGACTAAAATTAAATGATGACAAGACTGAGGCAATTGTTTGTGGTTCGGACGCCAATCTTTGGAAAGTTGCTTTCACATCAATAAAAGTTGGTGAATCAGAGATACTGTTGTCCTCCACTGTCCGAGACCTTGGTTTCTTTATTGATAGTAAACTCAGTATGATTCCACATATCAGTTCTGTAGTCAGAGCATGCTTCTGTCATCTACGCGCCCTGGGTCAGCTGCGTCCTCAACTCAATAAGAGAACAGCAAATGCTGTAGCGGTCACTCTAATCCAGTCAAGATTAGATTACTGTAACAGTTGTTTGTGGGGTTTGCCTCAGAATCAAATTCAGAGACTCAAGAGGGTGCAAAATTCTGCAGCACGCATTGTGTCGCGGAAAAAGAGATCAGACCACATTACCACATTTCTACGAGATCTCCATTGGGTTCCTATTAGTAAGCGCATAGACCACAAGATTCCGTCCTTGGCGTACGGCTGCATAGAAGGCTCTGCACCAGAATATCTGAAAGAACTGCTTTATAAACATGTAACCTTAAAGAACCTGCGGTCCTCAACTCAGTCCTTACTGAAAATTCCCAGTGTGGATGAACACAGAAAAAAGTCGTACGGAGTGCGCTCTTTTGAAGCGGAAGCGCCAGAGTTAGGGAATATTTTACCTCCATCTTTTAGGAGTACTGACAAGGACAGAAAATTATTTAGGAAAAATTTAAAGACTTATTTGTTTATAGATTTGATTACACCTGAGCGCAGTGAGCATGCTAAAGTAGCATGGATACCAGCGCTATAGAAGTATCCAATCAATCAATCAAATGATTTGCTATTATTGCCCATGAGTTGTGTTGATGAAGAAAGCGTTGTGTTAAGTACGTCACTGATACTACATTTTGTTTAACACGTTCATCTCAAACACACAACAGTGGATAGACTACCAAAGGTTGAACTGCGACTATGTGACGATAAAATCAAACACACTGTATATTCCACAATACGACATGCTTCTTTAAGACAAGAGCCAAAAATACAGAATACATCAAAGATATGTTTATATCGGTAATAATTAATACACAACATTAATGAATATGTGTAGACAAAATATGTTTTGGTTTTGTAGAAGAAATGAGATATATTAATATTGTATACATCAACATGTGTGCGTCTGAGGAGGGGGGTTGTGTGAAAGATGGAGGACATTTACTCCGGTTTCACGCACCAAAGTACACAAGTGCTCCATAATGGTGAGTACTAATTTATAACGCATTTGTATTCTCAATAACGCAAAGGAATCGTGCTGATTTTTAAAAAGTAATAATATATCAAATATGGGATAGTATTTATTTAACATAACTACAATCTTGACAGAAGTCTGGATCATCCCAGATGTCTCATGCCTTACATGTACGAGCATTTGTGGTTTAACCGAATATCAGTTATTAGTTTATGAAACCATCACATTGTCCCATCGTTTATTTTTTTCAAATCCATTTAAGATCACGTCCAGGTGAGTGTTGACTAAATGATGACTTCTTATTCTCATGTATTTCCTATGCAACCTTCGTATCAATGTTTTTCCTGCTACGTCATGTTTTTAACAAATACCTCGCTTCTATTTGTAATCATGTGATTTCTTTTTATAACTTTGTCCCTGGTGTAACAGTACAGTAATTTCATATAGAGCTAAATGTTCCTGAATAACTTTTCTGTATTTTTGTTAAAAGGAGGAATTCTTTGATATGTTAAACTAAAATTGAGGCTCATAATGAAAAAATCTAGCCCCGGTTTCGGTCTGTAAAGGTTAAGGTCGTTTCACATTGCTGACTTGGGGGAAGTTTTTATGGGATGACTGTTTTAAAGAAACTTGTTGTTAATATAAATATTAACTATAGAGATGTGTTGTTCGAGGCGACATGAAAACATCAGTCTGTTTGGAAGGCTTTGTTGGTGTGACCCCCGTTAACCTCCGCTTCGGTGGTCACAACATTGGCTGGGGGTGCGGGCAACTGAGTGGAAATGGATTCATCGGATACAGATTGCGTGGTGTCTGCCTTGGCAATACGTGGAACCTGCAAAACATGAAAATGAAAAATAATATGCACAAATCATATTTATATTAAATTTTTCTATACATATACGTTGGTATGAAAAGGCCATTTAGCTCAGAGCTCCGCAAGAGGTCTTCCGTGTGTGGAAATCTCTCAATCAGATCGTGAGCCCAAATACGTAAAAGAAGAGCTAGACAAATTTTCATCTCACTCTAAACATTGAGAGCTCATCTCATGTGTTGTAATTTTTTATGAGACACTTCAACTAGTAGTTGATTTCTTCATAAACTTATGACGTTCATTGTTGTACTTGTCTTGATGTTTGCCTGGATGATTATGATACGCACTTACAATATTGTTTGTTTTTATTTTCATACTTAAAACGACGAATGGACTACGATTAGTCGATTGTTTTGTCACGTGATACGTGTAAAAACAAGTAATACTTCCGGTAGGCTGTCTGCAACACACTAGTCGCTCACAAATTTTTCTTCAAACAACTTTCTTCCTTTAATCATAACTGAATTATAATTATTGTCACATTTAATGAATGTCATTTTAAAAAAACACGTGTATTCAAGAATATTTTGAAAAGTAAAATTTTAATTAACACCGGGGAAGCGCTGATGGAGACAAACATTTTGCTTTAGAATTAATGATAATGGCAATGGCTGATCAGCTGTTTATCTGTTGTTATGTGTTGTTATGTGTAGCAGAAAGCCTACTAATGGCTGGTACGTATCACGTGACAAAACAAGGAAGTGACTCATCGTAGTCCATTCAACATTAGAAAGCGCTTTTCCGGTATTCATTGCGAATCATTATTGGTAAGCAACGAAATCCGATGTAACGATTGCCAGACGAAATATTGCAAATAACGAACAAAGTATCAACATCATGTGGCAATGTGCCACTTTTTGTATAATTTTGTTTTAACTTCTATTTTGCACAACCTTGGCTAAATATGTTTGCATATGTGGCTGGGTGCCACCTATGTTGCAGGGTGCCACCTATGTTGCAGGGTGCCACCTATGTTGCAGGGTGCCACCTATGTTGCAGGGTGCCACCTATGTTGCAGGGTGCCACCTATGTTGCAGGGTGCCACCTATGTTGCAGGGTGCCACCTATGTTGCAGGGTGCCACCTATGTTGCAGGGTGCCACCTATGTTGCAGGGTGCCACCTATGTTGCAGGGTGCCACCTATGTTGCAGGGTGCCACCTATGTTGCAGGGTGCCACCTATGTTGCAGGGTGCCACCTATGGGGCACACGAGATTTTCTGCCAGGCATCCACGTCATGAGCTGGGTATGCCTGCCCCACGGGGAACTGGAAAAACAGCTCATGACGTGGACACATGGTGACTACATAAGCCGGGGGAGAGTTGACCCAGAGGCCTGCCTGTCTTGTACGCGTGGTGTGACGGAGTGTGGAGTAGATGTGTTATTGTGTGTGACCAACTATGCTACGGATTGTACCTCTACATTGAAGCTATAGTTCACAGACTTGTTTTTTGGTTGTTCATTTTAACCTGTAACCACCCGGCTAACATGGTTAATACAAAAAAATTAATTGACGCCATGTGTTATATAGCGTGTGAAGAAGTTGGGTTTGATTATAAATCGTTATCATTTCCACCGTCATACGTTTATAAATCCTCCTTTGAGCTCAGATATGAGGTCTGGAATTGTCTAATCAATCTTACTGTGCCTGGTCTCCAAGATAATCACGGCGGCGGCTTAACAAACATACATGGTTGACCTGATTGTACGAATAAAAATAATAGGAGAAATTTGTTGTTTTTTTTAAGCAACATCGGAAGGTAAATTTCTTCCATACTTCAGTAAATAAAACGTGCTAAAAAAAAAAACTTGACTTTTGGAAAAAGCAAAATTACCACAACGGCCACTATTGCAAAGAAAATTAGCAAATTAACACCTTATGGAGGCCTGTACAACGTATGGTCCGCGGGGCGCAAGCGGCCCGCCAGCACCCACTTTGTGGCCCGCGAAGTAAACGAACTATTCTTTATCATTATGTTCTTAACAGCTTTGCCCCCTGTCACATTTTCTTTCGGCCCGCACAAGTATTTCATCAGGTCTAAAGCCTGCCTTTCACTTTGAGTTGTGCAGGACTGCCTTATGAATTTTGACCAATATGGTCAGATAATAAGGAGTAATAGAATTACATCCGATATTATTTTTGAATTAATTGCATCTACACGTCAAATTTTTCTTCAAGTTCAAAAGAATTTTCTGAAATTAAAGTACACCGAGTTGAAATGATATGTCTTCTGAAATTTCACCTATATGATATTACCTGAGTAGTACATGTGTGTCATGGATACTCAACATGGATTTACCATTGAGATTTGTGACTGTGACAAATTCACAGTGTAAACTTACTTTAACAACAAAATAATATTGTAATTACATCAACTAGGAATAAAATTCTGTCACAGACCTGGTTAGCAGCCCCCGTGCCCTGTGAAATGGCGTAGATTATTTGCTGCATCTGTTGTTCCTGGCCAACACTGCCCATCACCTGGTGTGGCAGATATACAGGGGCCTGTGATACAAAGGAAGAAAATTTAACCAAACCCTTTAACAAATATTCTTTTTCAGTGAGAATGTTACAGAACTATGTCAGTATTTGGACTATTAATGTAAAGTAGTCGAAAAAAAAGTTAGCTCTTTATATAAACTGCGAAGTAGCTGAACTATAGATGTAAACTGTTTAGAGTTGAAATTTGTTTCAGGATCCGTCCGAGAGTCTACAAGTGAGACAATGGAGAATTTTCCATGGAAATATGAACACTTTAAGATATGTATGTGACATCAAATGTAACTTAAAATGTGAATGTATAACATTGTCTTCCTATAAACTTTAGATTAGTTCCTTCTAAGACTTGTTAAATTTGTTATGAATTTTAACCATGGCCGGATTAAGCTAGAGTGGAGTCTGTAGCAGATGTTAAGAAAGGGACCTGTAGCATATGTCATATGAGTAACTCTACAATGTATAGAGTAGTGACTTTAAATATGTAGCATATGCTACTTTTACTATTACGTTAATCCGGGTCTGACTTTAACGAAGATCATCTTTTAGAAAGTTCTAATCCCGGAATCACACGGCATACCTGCTGACCAGCTGATTGGGTAGCCATTGCCACGGCCAAGGCCTGCATGATGTCCTTGACCAGTGCTGAGTTGTCTTGCTGAGCAGGCTGACTGGCTTCTTTCTTCATCTTGTCCTTGATGCTCTTCATACGGATGCCTGTACGGCGGACCGGCTCCGTGGGCTCTTCAACGGCCGTGTCACTGTCCAGGTTACTGATCTTTGGACAAGACATTACAAACAGGATACATTATCGTATAAGGACATGATGAGGATCTCAAGAATGTCTTATGTCACTGCATAACATTGCTTAACAGACAATAAAGTCCAAGTTACTGATCTGTGGACAAGACATTACACACAGGATACATTATCGTATAAGGACATGATGAGGATCTCAAGAATTGTTTTATGTCACTGCATAACATTGCTTAACAGACAGTGATATTTTGCCTGATGATTTGCTTAACTGACACAAGCTTCGACGTGAAACATACGTTAGTGTAGCTGTTAATCTGACGCACATCCGTTCTATCACCTCGCTAAAACACTCCCGTCTGTCATGTTGTCCCATTGACGTACAAAACATTGATCGAAAAGTTAAATATAGTTCTTATAATCAAGATTTTGCAGATTCGTTGTTGTTGTGTTTCTAATGTCCGATGTGGCTCTATGTCCAGTACAGATCAGTTACACACAGTTACCACATGCCATTCATTTGATTAACGTCCAACAAAAGCTGCTCACTGTAGTCCTTATTTTGAATCAAAAAAAAAAAGGAAGAAAATATTTGGCAAGCTCTCCCTTTTAGAGGATTCTGTTTATAGAACCATGATATAAAATTGATAAATTAGGTCTTCACTTTTCTGGGGGGAGTTTTGCAGTTGTATTTTTTTTTCTGGTCAACTATCTAGAAATCGTCGGTGCGCATTACATTGCACATAGCAAAAGGCATTTACATGCAGACACATGACAAATGAATGAGGCGGAATTATTAGAGTCGGGCGTACAAAATGAGAATTATATTAATGCCATAAACTGAATCGACCTCACCTCACTCATTTGACTCTGGTTGCCACCAAATGCTGTGCTGTTGACACTGTCCATGCGATTCATCTTTGACTTCTTCTCCGTGGCGGCAGTAGATGCGGCCTCTTTCTCCTTGGCAGTCACGCCACAGCAGCACAACAGCCATGGGAAGCGTTTGTCTACTGCCTGGAATATGACAATGGAGGTGTCACACTTTGTGGAAAGATGCCTGGCGGTAAACCTACATTAGCGCTAAAGCCAGAAATAATATGGGGCATTACCTCTCTAAACCTGGGATGTGACAGGGCATAGATGAGAGGGTTGTGCATGGCAGACGCTTTAGCAAACATGACGGGCAGCTCGGACACGTATGGGGTGACCAGTTCCGCCGGACCAAACTGTGCGATAAGGGCAACCGTAGCGTATGGCAACCACGACAACAGGAAGGTCACGATGATGGTCATGGCGATCCTGGCAGTTTTGATCTCGGACTTCTTGGCGCTCTGTCCTTGGCGGATTTCTGCGTTGAGTTTTTTCGCCATTTGGCCCATTTCCTGCGAGGAAAACAGATTAGTAGGGTTAAAACACACAATTCATGCCATTGCTAAATGTCTGCTTTTCATTATTTAACATGGCTTCTAAGCCTCAGGATTGCCATAGGCATTGGTCAATCGATCAGATTAACACGTAGCACACACAATTACAAGGTCGCGCCAAGTCGTGTCGCACCAAGTCGTGTACGAATATAAGATCCCCATATAGTCATCCGCCCTGTACACATCATGTCCCAGCTCTTACAAGATGATGTTGTATTACTTCGTGGTGTGTCTGTGACATCAACCTCTGTGCCATATTCTTGACATCGAGAAAAATTATTTTCAGGCACTTAGCTGTTTATTTCCATATTGATAGTAGAGTTGTAACAAATCTTTATCTCATTTTTTGAGTTCTTTTATTTTTAGAAGCCACTGGGGTCATTCTTAGACTTCGAGCCAAATAATAATGACAGAAATAAGTTACTATCAAGCTATAAATAGAGACTTCGCTTGTACGTTGAACCTGCTTTTTTTTAGAAATAAAGTTTCCATTTGATTTACCGTGTCATTCTTGTAAGCGAACTAACATTTAAATTAGCGGCATTAATTAGCCAAGGTGATATGTGCTTACCTTCTCGTTCTGGGCAACTGCTTTGTAGATGTAATAGTAGCAGTAGAGAATTAGCCAAGGTGATACGTGCTTACCTTCTCGTGCTGGGCAACTGCTTTGTAGATGTAATAGTAGCAGTAGAGAATTAGCCAAGGTGATACGTGCTTACCTTCTCGTGCTGGGCAACTGCTCTGTAGATGTAATAGTAGCAGTAGAGAATGGTCGTCAGCGGGCAAGCAAAGCCGAAGATGTACAAACACAGGACGAATGACCGGAAGTGGTCATTGCGTGTCAAGTAGTCGAACGTGCAAGATGTTTGAAAACCCTGGGAATGAGATGCCGCGCTTGAGAAATTATTTTTAGGCTAGATTTTACAGCATCGTCGTAGTACAGTGATATATATTTTATAGCTATTTATCAATTCTGGTCATATCAACTGGTACATAATGTAAAAATTTATTTAAAAGGTTAGTTTCTCTATTCTCTTTTGAAGCTATGAATATACGAGAAGTTGGCATTGAAATTACCTTTTATACATTTATTTACTTTTACTTACATAAAATCTCAACATACTTCCTTTTTTTATTAATAAAACGATTGAATCTACGATTCTTTAAGCGTTATTGATTTCTTTTCACTGTCTTAAAATGTGTTCCAACTTGGTCTAGATGTGGTAAAATTGTATTTTTTTAAAGCAGATTTCACAATAGTGACAAAATGATAAAGATCATTGTCTTCTTCAAGTAATTAACATAGATGTCCACCACTAAGTGTGTCATACTCCGTGATTTAATCTGTAATTAATTTTTGTCATAGCTAGTCTGTTAATTACTTTACGAAATAGTAAACCCCATGGAACTCCCGCAAATGTGTGTTCATTGGCCTACAACTTGAGGGTCGTGCCGACATCTCTTATGTATATTTTGCTTATGGTATGTTCTGCTTCCTCTTCGAAGCCGTTGCCACGTAAGTGCACGTGTTTTATTTTAATACTGCTGAGTGAAAAAAAGCTGTCATGCGCGACATGTCAACTAGGGTAAAAAAAATTGTTTAGTGTGAGGCGACTATTATATTAATCAATAAAGAACCGCGGGTATGGTGTAGGACTGCCTTTAGGACTGCCTGTAGGACTGACTGTAGGACTGTCTGTAGGACTGCCTGTAGGACTGTCTGTAGGACTGCCTGTAGGACTGCCTGTAGGACTGTCTGTTGGACTGTCTGTAGGACTGTCTGTAGGATTGTCTGTAGGACTGTCTGTAGGACTGTCTGTATGACTGGCTGTAGGGCTGTCTGAATTACTGTCTGTATGAATGTCTGAAGGTTTGGCTGTAGGGCTGTTTGTAGGACTGGATATATGACTAGCTGTAGGGCTGTCTGTATGACTATTGTTTAAAGGCCGGCAGGCAGGATGTGGAACTGTCTGTAGGACTGTCTGTGGAACTGTCTGTAAGACTGTCTGTAGAACTGTCTGTAAGACTGTCTGTATGTCTATTTCTCTAAATACCATGACACGGTGTAAACAAAAAACTGCACTCTTTTAAGCCCTAGTATATTCTAAAAGCGAAAAAATATTGAACTTCAGTTGATAAATCTAATATCGTTTATTGCATAACATGGAAACCTTAAACAGATCTTACATTTAACTATTAATACTTTTTTGTTATCAACGAAGCGTCACGCTTATACTGGTTTACACATTTTTTTTAAAAATATGAACGAAGAAGAATGTCATGTAAACCATAAACAATCACCAAATCAGATCGTACTGCACAACTTCATGTATACAACACACTGCCACCATTCAGATCGTACTGCACAACGTCATGTATACAACACACTGCCACCATTCAGATCGTACTGCACAACGTCATGTATACAACACACTGCCACCATTCAGATCGTACTGCACAACGTCATGTATACAACACACTGCCACCATTCAGATCGTACTGCACAACGTCATGTATACAACACACTGCCACCATTCAGATCGTACTGCACAACGTCATGTATACAACACACTGCCACCATTCAGATCGTACTGCACAACGTCATGTATTCAACACACTGCCACCATTCAGATCGTACTGCACAACGTCATGTATACAACACACTGCCACCATTCAGATCGTACTGCACAACGTCATGTATACAACACACTGCCACCATTCAGATCGTACTGCACAACGTCATGTATACAACACACTGCCACCATTCAGATCGTACTGCACAACGTCATGTATACAACACACTGCCACCATTCAGATCGTACTGCACAACGTCATGTATACAACACACTGCCACCATTCAGATCGTACTGCACAACGTCATGTATACAACACACTGCCACCATTCAGATCGTACTGCACAACGTCATGTATACAACACACTGCCACCATTCAGATCGTACTGCACAACGTCATGTATACAACACACTGCCACCATTCAGATCGTACTGCACAACGTCATGTATACAACACACTGCCACCATTCAGATCGTACTGCACAACGGCATGTATACAACACACTGCCACCATTCAGATCGTACTGCACAACGGCATGTATACAACACACTGCCACCATTCAGATCGTACTGCACAACGGCATGTATACAACACACTGCCACCATTCAGATCGTACTGCACAACGTCATGTATACAACACACTGCCACCATTCAGATCGTACTGCACAACGTCATGTATACAACACACTGCCACCATTCAGATCGTACTGCACAACGTCATGTATACAACACACTGCCACCATTCAGATCGTACTGCACAACGTCATGTATACAACACACTGCCACCATTCAGATCGTACTGCACAACGTCATGTATACAACACACTGCCACCATTCAGATCGTACTGCACAACGTCATGTATACAACACACTGCCACCATTCAGATCGTACTGCACAACGTCATGTATACAACACACTGCCACCATTCAGATCGTACTGCACAACGTCATGTATACAACACACTGCAACCATTCAGATCGTACTGCACAACGTCATGTATACAACACACTGCCACCATTCAGATCGAAATGCACAACGTCATGTATACAACACACTACCACCATTCAGATCGTACTGCACAACGTCATGTATACAACACACTGCAACCATTCAGATCGTACTGCACAACTTCATGTATACAACACACTGCCACCATTCAGATCGTACTGCACAACGTCATGTATACAACACACTGCCACCATTCAGATCGTACTGCACAACGTCATGTATACAACACACTGCCACCATTCAGATCGTACTGCACAACGTCATGTATACAACACACTGCCACCATTCAGATCGTACTGCACAACGTCATGTATACAACACACTGCCACCATTCAGATCGTACTGCACAACGTCATGTATACAACACACTGCCACCATTCAGATCGTACTGCACAACGTCATGTATACAACACACTGCCACAATTCAGATCGTACTGCACAACGTCATGTATAGAACAAACTGCTACCATTCAGATGGTACCTCTGGGATGTAAGCTCCCCAGCCAAATAAGGGAGGTATCGTCCATGTCGTTGACCAGCACCAGACGAACACGAGCATGATGAAAGCCTTCCTGTAGCTGAGACTCCGCGAGGCCTTGATGGGCCGGGCTATGACCGTGTACCTGTCGATGGCTATCACGGCCAGGGTGTTGATCGACATGAGACCGAAGATTCCTCCAATGAGGCCGTACAACTCGCAGGCTGAGAAATGTGACATACATTCATTTGAATTTTTACATTTATTTTGGCTTGGTATTTCTTTTGAACACATGAAGTTCAACTTTTAATCGGCTTTCTATTTCAAATTTAAACTTAACCCCAAGCATTGTTATACATTATCCCATTTCGACCCATATCTGTATTACATTACGCTTATTTTACCCTTACCATTGCTACCCCACCGCTCTCAACCACAGAACCGTTCACCTACCGACTTTTCCGAAGATCCACCGTCTGTTGAAACATGAGATGGTCATCAACGGGAAGCCTTGTATTATCGAGAAGATGAAATCACTCATACTTAAGTTGACCACAAACATGTTGGACGGCGTACGTAACGACTTGGTGCTGTTGATAGTAAGCGCCCAGCCGTTGTTTGTCGCATTGTCACAGAGATTAATTGTTGACATGGGCATTAAATGTTCTAAGGCTCAACTCAATGTCTCCCTTTATGAACGTTACAATTTTACAAGTGAAGTTATTATTTAAATTAAAGTACATGTATTATAGTTTAAATTTATTTTCATTAGTTCAAATTTCTGTAATGGCCGTTTCATCACAAATATGTAACAAGCACTTTGGATAAAATGCAGCAGTGTTTATCCTAACGCCTGGCAGAAATATATATATATATATATATATACACCAATAATCTAAGCAAGAGAGTGTTTGGAAAGCAATATAAGTTAAAATTACGTAAATTCTAAAACAATGAATTTTATTCATTTTGTCTTGCTCTTACGGTATCTTGATAAAAGAAAGCTGTTTTTGACCCATCCAAACAAAGCAAATAATGTTGTCCCAATTTCGTATAAATTGTCTGGTTTAGAATTAGAAAAAAAAACAAAAACTCACGTCCCGAAGATGTACATGACAAGCAGGTTGCCCAGGGAACCAAAGATGCTGACGAAGGTGATGAAGATGCCCATGGCGTAGTGCCAGGCGGGTGCTATCAGCGGGTACTGGTACCAATGCGGATGTATGAACAGGTCGTAGGTGTCGTACACGTGCGTCGTCATGTTGTGAGAGTACGCCGGTGACGTCATTCTGATGTCCACCTCCGTGGACGTCATACTGATCACTGGGTGTTGCTTTCACAATAGGAGGAAATTTGGTGACGATCGCTTGAGTCATACACAATCTGGAAATATAATAAAGTGTCTGGGATTTTTTATTAAAGCTGGAATAAATGAATGTGCGAAAATATAATTATAATACATCTTTAATAGCAAGACCATTACACTTCCGTCATAACATTTGGCCAACAATCACACTTAATTTAATTCTATCCTTGGTCGGTTATCTTTCTAACCGGAAAAGGCGCAGCTGATGTTGGCGCAGCTGGCTGATGTTGGCGCAGCTGGCTGATGTTGGCGCAGCTGGTTGATGTTGTCACAGCTGGCTGATGTTGGCGCAGCTGGCTGATGTTGGCGCAGCCGGCTGATGTTGGCGCAGCCGGCTGATGTTGGCGCAGCTGGCTGATGTTGGCGCAGCTGGCTGATGTTGGCGCAGCCGGCTGATGTTGGCGCAGCTTTCTGATGTTGGCGCAGCTGATGTTGGTGCAGCATGTGTTCCTAATATGCAAAAGTATAGTCGAATAATTTTTTTTGATTGTGAATGGAGTAGAGACATTATTCTGACGTCTCGGCCTGACCATTAAAATGGTTATTCGATTTCAAAATGCATAATTCAATCTCCATTATCAATGGCCACAATTAAAAGAGGCCTAAGGGGTTAACAATGAGATTTATTTCATATTTGACCTATTGACACTGAGCAAATAAATTTGAAGATTGGAACAATATGGGGCAGCTAAAACTTCATGTATACAAATGGAAAGCGAGACAAAGCTGTTTAAGAAATTTAAGCTGTCTATGCCTTATAGAGCAGGGACCGGCAAACCGGGGTAAATTACCCCAAAACGGGTAAATAAAATAAAATGATCGTGGTAATTAGGGCTCATTAGACATAAATAAAAGATGCATTCCTGTTTAAGCAAGCGTTTTCTTCTGGGAACAATGCATCTGGTCTGTGTACTAGAGAAACACACGCAACCGCACCTGATGTCTGGTATAAGTCACTTCGCCTGGTCACCTTATCTTTTGCTCAGTGTCATTACATAGGGTTGCTGTAACAATTTGCGGTAGACTCCTGATGCCACCCTCCAGGTTTCCACATGGACCTCAACCAGTGTCCCTGCTCTTGTGACACCCTGCTCTTGTGACACCTTGCTCTTGTGACACCCTGCTCTTGTGACACCCTGCTCTTGTGACACTCTGCTCTTGTGACACCTTGCTCTTGTGACACCCTGCTCTTGTGACACTCTGCTCTTGTGACACCCTGCTCTTGTGACACTCTGCTCTTTTGACACCCTGCGCTTATGACACCTTGCTCTGTGGAAGCCTGGTAGTACCCTACTCTGGCTGTACCCGACTCTGGAGCCACCCTGTGCTGGGGCACCCTTTTGTTATGGCACTTTGTTCTTTAAATTTAATCTCTATAATCCTACTGTTGTATTTAACTTTGACCTGTTAAGAAACCCTCGTGAGGAGATGCTTATCTGTCATCGAACGCCTCCCCAGGTGACGTATAGGGTAAAGACCACTAGCTATGGCGGGGATATAAAAAAAAACCGGGATGGACCAAAATCAGAACATACTGCCTTGTAGGAAGTAGAGGGATCCTCCCCCCGGGGCTCTAGTCGGCATGTCCGTCCCATAAATGGCATGTCGATAAAGAGGCGTTTGCCACGAACCCCCTGAAACGTTACCCGGGGGACATGACCCCCGTGTAGGGGACCCGCGCCGAAAGGCAAAGGTAACACACGGAAACTGCGTTAGAAAGAGCACGGCTACATGGTTTCCTACCAAGTGCAATCGAAAATAACGTAGAAACAGGTCGGGATATGATTACAGTTGCCGCATGGATATGAGGCGAAGGCGTGTGGCGACCCTAGCCGATGATTCCAAATATGCAGACGTGAGGGTACTGCTCCTAGGCAACCTCTCCTTTTGTCATTTCCCAGCTGCGGTGTGAATTAGTCATGCCGCAGAAAACCACGTAAACCCTATTAGAGGGCGTCTATTAACACCTACGAGTCCCCCCGCGGTGGGAAGGGGGACTTTAGAGACGTAAATTGTATCCACCCCAGCCCAAGGAAGTCCGGCCCGGTTGCTGTGTAAGCATCACCCCGGCTGGCCAGGCGTCCCTTCTCTGATGCGGCCTCACTCGCATAGTCAATCGAGTGGAAGGGTGGGTGGGGCCATCTCAGGGGCGGGGAGCCCTCGGCATGCCACTTCGCGGCCTGACTGGAATAAAGACCACTGGGGGAGTGGTTGAATGCCAGTTGGGGGCGGTGGAGGTATGTTGGGGAAGACCTTATGAGCCTCGGCTCGATGGTCTGCTGATTTTCTTAAGTATGTTAGTTAGTAGAGGGATCCACAAAGGCTAGGGACCAGACCCAATACAAAAGCAGCTACCATGAGAGCTACGAGGGGCATTCCCTCAAACGGTTGTTTTCAGTGCTGACGACCCAGTCACGTAAAAAAAAAAATCAAATGTTACTAAAGCTAAACCTCATTCTAAAAAACGGACTGATAATTATGGATTTTGGCCCATGCCTGAACAACAAAAATATTATATACGGATAGCGACCTGGAATGTACTGAGTTTACACAGAACGGAAGCACTCGCCCGCCTCAGTGACCAATTACTAAGATATGGAATCGTAGTTGTGGTACTGCAGGATATCAATGGAAAGAATCGGATATCCTAAGTACTAAGGAGTAGAACCGACCGAATGTCGGCTTCGGTTTCGGCGCCGAAAGTTGCCATTTGATCACTTTCGGTTTAGGCCGAAACAGAAAAGTTAACTTTTGGTTTAATTTCGGTTTCGGCCGAAACAGAAAAGTTAACTGTCGGTTTAATTTTGGTTTCGGCCGCAAGTGATTGAGGTTTGCGGTCATTTACCATAAGTCAGACTGTCTGTCTGTCTCTAGGCCTGCAATCCGATATTCCTTAATGCTCGACAGCTTGTTGTCATCGTATGTTATATGATTAATACTTTTCGAAAACTGCTCACCGCTACATTATGACCTTATACTTGTCCTTTATTTCAAAAAATTATATTCCAATTAGCCCTAGACAATTGTAAACAGTTTTGTGGAAGAAAAACTAATGGAATGGTAATATTTATATCATTATTTTTGTTTTAATTTTTTCAAAAAATAAAATGTGTAGCCCCAGGTTTATCCAAGTCATTCATTTGTGACGTTCATTTTGATTTTTCATCATCCTGATCATCAATGTTGTCACAGGCAAAGGTGAATAATTTTGATTAATCCAAGGGAATGGTAACATTTCCATTATTATTGTTTTACATTTTTTTAAAATAAAAATTAAGGAAACTTTCGCTTTTTCAGTTGATTCAGTTTTTTAAAATTCATCATTATCATGCTCAATGGGGGTGAGGGAGGTTGGTCGCGGAACGAACTAATTACGTCACCAGCACGGAAAGACTATTGTGTTCGTGCTAGGCATCGCTGTATTAATATTCAATCTGGGCAGCTATTTATGAAAACACAAAGCATTAGTATGACGATAACCGTGAAACATTGTGCGGATGTTTTTATAGTCCCTTAATAACTGATATTTAGGTGACACTTGGTTCTATTAGAACCACAATAATTATTGTAAGTATATGTTCTAGGTTGTAATTATATGATAAAAGCACAGGGCACTCAATGGTCTATTTTGCATGAATTTTTACCCCACCCCCGGTCCAAATTTTCCCTTACCATGCTACTTTAAAATACATTTTTAAGAAATTTTAATTACTTTTTAATTAAAATGGTAAAATCCAAACTGGCCATTACATTTTCATTTATTAATATTAACGATGATATCATTTATTTTTTTTTTAAGAATGTAAATATTGATACTTTCCACCAGCAATTTGTCCATGTATGCAAAATGTATGCGTGAACGAATTTCAAAATATATAAATATTTCGGCTTCGGCCGAAAGTCTCGTTAAGCCTTTGGTTTCGGCTTCAGTACGTGACGTAACTCTTTAACTAGGCCAAAAAAAAGTAAAAAGTAGCATTTAGCGACAGTGGCGTTTCATACCCACCTTTGAGTGACATCCGTAATGCCCCCATCGTCTTCCCCCACCCTTCCCAATAATCCTACAGTTAATACCGCCTGGATATTGGAAGTGGAAGGTGGGGTTGTTCAAATCACCTTTTCTGCTTTCCCCATAGCTCCCGACCCCAACACCCCCTTCCACGTCCCAGCGAATCGAAGCACTCAACCGAGCACCCCTATACACCCTTCCTCACCGTTCTCTAAATATGGCATACGCGAGACAGTCACGTGGAGATAATGGAAATTACGGGGCAAACAACCCTGGCGGATTTGTGGGCAGAAAGAAAGTTTTTCAAAAAGGCGTAAAAGGAAAAAAGACGAGACCAATCCATTTAGAGAGCAGGGTGACATTTAGAAAGGCGTCTCACAGAAAAAACAGAGCACAAGCCTCCATGATGTCTACCAGAAATCTATATTCCAGGTGAATCTTTTATTTTATTTATTTTTTAATCTATTCTTAAATTGATTGCAGCGCAATCTTTATATTAGATTGCGATTTCGATTGTTAAAATTAATAAACAGTAATGGCTGACTGGAGGTTAGAGTGAGAGGCAATTATCATTAATTCAAATTGGAATAACAAACTGATTGAGGTTGGTTTAGTATTTATTCGAGACGAGACGGAAGCATTACTATTCGTTTATAGGGGCCTATATATTAATATTCTGACACCTGTCTGATAAAGGGTGTACTATTTTGTTTTTAAAAATTACTGTAAACAGAATATATTGAAACAATTTTCTTTTAACGCCCTTGTTTATTTTTTTGTTTTTAACAATCAGCTTTTCTCTACACAGATAATATTCTGTAATCAGGATTAGAACTTGTTCTCAAATTCAGTATCCCAATACTTTCTTATACTTCATTTATTTTTCTAATTTAAATTTCGACATCGCATTTACTATATGCTAAAGCTTCTTCATTGTATTTTTAAAGACTTTCTCTCTACTCAAAAATGTAACTGCTTGTATCAAGAAGTTTGCCTGTGAATATTTTTAATTTTTAATATTTAAGTAGGTTTTGGTGTTTTTTTTTACATAATATTCGAATCCTTGTCTAAATTGGGTGCCTTTCTACCCTTCTGAACAGACTTTCTGTGTGTAATGTATTTTAAGAAATTTTACATTATTTTCTACTTTTAAGTGGGTTTAAAATCATCTCTGAAGGAAAGGTTTTTTTTTTTCAAATATCTTGTTGTTGTTTATGCTCTAGAGTTCAAAGAAATCTTCAACGAAACTGCTTTGGATTCCTCGACATATCCGGTTTGTTTGTCCAATCAGAAATCTCACAGTACTCAGCACTTAATAAACGCGATGATATATAAAGCATTTTAATGTTTGATGCTAACCATTTTCTAAATAACTTACTTAATAACAACAAATTTCACAGTTTTGTTTGTTTGTTATGTAATCAAAGCTACACAGAAAAGAACAACAGGATCAGTTCTATCCCCCAATTCTTTCTCACACATGACCCAGTTTTCAGTTTCAGAATTTCGGGAATACGTCCACCTCAACTCAGCTGTGGATGTCCGGGTACCAGAAGTTTCAGCCCTTAAATATAGGACCCCAGTAGGGACGTCTAATAATAGACAATTAAATGTAAGCCACGGAATGATAGCCGCGGTCATCGATCATTACATTTTCGTTACCAACTTGGGGGAAATAAGTTTGAGCACGGGAAATGTCATCACGTAGGAAGGAGTGTTGGGGGGGGGGAGGGGCTGCATTCATGCTGTTGTTCGTACCCTCGGTGGGTGGGGGGTGGGGGTATAATCAATGTGTGAGAAAGTGTCAAGGCTATTACATCTAGAGGTGCACCATCCTGGGCTGTAAGCTCTGACCTGGGCTTAATACTTTGGTGATTTTTGCTCGTTAACTATATCAAAAACGGAAGGGGGGAAAATATGGCGATGTAACACGCCACGTTTTATTCTGTTAGTTGGGGAAATTGAGCGATATATTATTTTAATAAATCATTTAACTACATCTATGGCATCACTATTCAACATTTGTTGAATAATTTTTATTTTTTTGTAATTATTTTTTTTGTTGTAGTTTTTTTTTTCTGAAAATTGTGGAACGCTACAAAAATTTGTCAGCATTTCAATATCATTTTTTTTTTACTGAACTCAAGTTTCTTTGTGATGAGCGGAAATCTCCAACCCAATAGTTTGTTAAATTGTTAGCAAATTTAGTTTGGAGAATATGACGTACAGTAAACATGCAATACATCAGAATTGCATTTAAATCGTAAACTTCATCAAACGTATGCTATGTAAGTATAACATGGTCTAATACAGCGGTTCTCAACCTGTGGGTCGCGACCCTTTTGGGGGTCGAAGGACCATTTCCCAGGGGTCGTCTTAGACCATCGGAAAACACATAACTCTACAGTTATGAAGTAGAAACGAAAATAATTTCGTGGCTGGGGGTCGCCACAACATGAGGAACTGTATAAAGGGTCGCGGCATGAGTAAGGTTGAGAATCACTGGTCTAATACATGAGTATATTACGTCAGTCTTAAATTAAATAAATAAGAATAGTACATCGGGGAAAACTGAAATATTTGATGATTACTTTAGTTTAGCGTGTCGATACAACGTCATCAAAACGACGGCTCGGTTGATCAAGGCAAAAAAATTAAAATCTCTGGAAAATCAATACATCGCCTCATACGAACTCATGAATGTGAGTGTGGTACACGCTTGTCAAATATCCGGAGCCGTCGCGTGACTTTTCGAGGCCTCCTTCCCCCATTTGGGTTTTGTTCCACCTGCATTCAAAGTTGATATTTTCATTATTTGGTTTTCCCCATCACAAGTCTGGGTCCCTTAAATTTCCGAGGCCCAAGCGACGTCTCGGAAGTGATGTCATAACTATGGTTGCGTAGTTTTAGGGTGTTTTTTTTACTGCATAGGTGACACGTTGTCATCAGTCTGAATGTTGGGGTTTGTCATCATTAGGTCCCAGATGTCTGACCTGGTCAGACACTGCATTCTCATCCAATCGTTAGGTCCCAGATGTCTGACCTGGTCAGACACTGCATTCTCATCCAATCGTTAGGTCCCAGATGTTTGACCTGGTCAGACACTGCATTCTCATCCAATCGTTAGGTCCCAGATGTTTGACCTGGTCAGACACTGCATTCTCATCCAATCGTTAGGTCCCAGATGTTTGACCTGGTCAGACACTGCATTCTCATCCAATCGTTAGGTCCCAGATGCCTGACCTGGTCAAACACTGCATTCTCATCCAATCGTTAGGTCCCCAATGTCTGACCTGGCCAGACACTGCATTCTCATCCAATCGTTAGGTCCCAGATGTCTGAACTGGTCAGACACTGCATTCTCATCCAATCGTTAGGTCCCAGATGTTTGAACTGGTCAGACACTGCATTCTCATCCAATCGTTAGGTCCCAGATGTTTGACCTGGTCAGACACTGCATTCTCATCCAATCGTTAGGTCCCAGATGTTTGACCTGGTCAGACACTGCATTCTCATCCAATCGTTAGGTCCCAGATGTTTGACCTGGTCAGACTCTGCATTCTCATCTAAGACAACAATGGGCTACAATTCTTTAGTCTTTTGTCATTGCGCATTTGCTGCCCAACCACACTGTCCCTTATGACAAAAGTTCGGACAGAACTCTTCACAACTAGTATTACAAGAAAGTGTGAGGTAAATGTAACAGCAAAATAAAATTAAATTAAAAAGAACACATACACTGGTTTAATTTGTTATCGTCTGGTCGGTGTATTTATCGTTTTTTCGATTAAACAAAATAAGTTGATAAAGTTATATGATGTTTTAAAATTGAATTTTAAAAGAAATTGATTGAACTATGTATGTGATATCTTGATAGTCCCTCATTTTGATGCCCCCAGCCCAAAGAAACAACAACACAGACACACTAATATTGAATAAATTCGCCTTTGCCACTCCGACCCACAAAGTGGGTTACTTAGGTGTTCATATTAATTTTATAATTTTCTGTCTTACTTCAATTCAACTCTTCCCACTCATGTCTGTGCATGTGAGGATGTGTGTAGGTTTTACTTCTTATGGTTGTTAAATTGTATGTACAGCACGGTGAGCCCAGCGCTAGGTTTGGGTATTATGCTATAAAAAAACTTCTTTAATAATAATATGTGTGTGTCTATGCGTACGAATATGTGTGTATGTGTGTGTATGTATGTGTATATCTTGATGTGTGTGGAGGCGTCCCTGGGGTGGGTTTCGCTGCGTGCGGTAAACTCTTGTTGTTACCCCCTCCGAATTCCACCCCTCCCTCTTCCCTGAACTGCAACGTGAGTAATTCTTAATTAAACCATGCAGAGCCGCCTATACTAATGCCCAGTACTAATGCCCAGTACTAATGCTCATTACTAATGCTCAGTACTCATGCTTCAATACTAATGCCCAGTACTAATGCTAAGTACTAATGCCCAGTACTAATGTCCAGTACTAATGCTAAGTACTAATGCCCAGTACTAATGCCCAGTACTAATGCTCAGTATTCATGATCGGTACTCATGCTCAGTACTCATGCCCAGTACTACTGCTCAGTACTAATGCCCATTACTAATGCCCAGTACTAATGTCCAGTACTAATGCTCAGTACTAATGCTCAGTACTCATGCTCAGTACTTATGCTTCAGTACTAATGCTCAGTACTAATGCTCAGTACTCATGCTCGGTACTAATGCTCAATACTAATGCTCAGTACCAATGCTCAGTACTAATGCCCAGTACTAATGCCCAGTACTA
Organism: Omphiscola glabra; assembly: GCA_964017045.1. Lineage (NCBI taxonomy): Eukaryota > Metazoa > Mollusca > Gastropoda > Lymnaeidae > Omphiscola > Omphiscola glabra. The sequence continues at coordinate 18,535,433 of OZ024795.1, forward strand.
ATGCTCAGTACTCATGCTCAGTACTCATGATCGGTACTAATGCTCTGTACTAATGCTCAGTATTAATGCCCAGCACTAATGCCCAGTACTACTGCCCAGTACTAATGCCCAGTACTAATGCTCAGTTCTAATGTTCAGTTCTCACGATCAGATTTTAGATCATACATTGGATGCGATTTTGTTTGAAGCCTTGTCATAACTTTCGAATGATCATTTGACCAAATTCTCATTTTTGTCCCCCAAAAAAAATAAAAAAAAAAAAAATAAAAAAAAAAAAACTAACACAAAATATTGCGTTCATACAAACATCTTGACGCGAATTTGAAGAAAATGTGATCGTGTGAAGTGAACGTTAGTATAGCAATGTTTGTAAATTAATTTCTAAATTTTAAAAAAATGACATTAAAAGAAATTATATAATTTGAGGTAACAGCATTTTATTAAAAATATAATAAAACTACATTTTATTGAAATATTAAACGTTGCACTTTACACGTGAAACTTTACTTTCTCGCTATTGGAAGACTCAAGACGCAACCTTGTCGATCGCCTCTTCAAAATCAACATTCTTAGCTTTAACAAATTTCAATTGACAAAGTAGCAAGCTCAAACAGCCAGGATTGTTCGTTCCATGTTGGATCTCATATAATTCATTTAAAAGTTTCAGTTTTGAAAAGTACCTCTCGCATGAATCCACAGAACCATAGGTCGTGGAATCCACAGAACCATAGGTCGTGGAATCCACAGAATCACAGGTCGTGGAATCCACAGAACCATCGGTCGTGGAATCCACAGAACCATAGGTCGTGGAATCCACAGAACCAAAGGTCGTGATAATTAATTGAAGGCTTAACTTAATTCCCAACTCTAGTCTGCTGGCATCCAGCTATGTATGGTGGCAACCTTATCTGGTGACACCCTGTTCTAGGGGCAACCTGCTACGTTGGCAACCTGCTATGGTGACATCCTGCTATGGTGGCAACCTGCTATGGTGGCAACCTGCTATGGTGACACCCTGTTGTGGTGGAAACCTGCTATGGTGGCACCATTTTCTGGTAACACCCTGTTCTGATAGCATCCTATTCTGGAGTCAAATTGCTATGATGGCAACCTGTTTAGGGGCATCCTGCCCTTGTATTTAACTGAGTTCTGCTATAACACCGACTCGAGCCAACTACGTCAAATTTGCATTTTCCATTTGGTTTCAACGCCCTGTTAGGGTGCCACCAAATGCGGTCCGAACACCCCCTAATGCCACAACTGTGAATGTATGTGTTTTTTCAATGTACGTGTAGGTGTGACCTATGAAGTACATTTATTATGCAAACTCTCCTCATTCTTCCACTCATCGTGTGTGCAACATATGAATGGCCCCTTAAATCACTTAAAAATTTATTCAGACTTTGTTTCTGAAATGTTACACAATCAACACTTTGATTGTACTATGTTAAATTTAAATGTGTTTTAATTTATTATGGGGGAAAAGTCCAAGTAAGAACGTCTGTGTGTATATTTGTGGGAGCTATCAGGCCCTTGTGTACACATATTGAGATTCTTGAGATTTGCTAACGATTAAGAGTTTCTCGCTGAACAGTGGTTAGCATTTAACAATAAGTAACACAATAGTGCATCGTAGTGCTATTGTACTGAAAGTATGTCACTCAACGATGGCATTACTTAAATAGCCCCCCACACACACACACGCACACACACAGACACACATAAATAAATTTGAATTCTAGTTGATTTTTTTAATTCTCATGTTATATTCTGAGGATAAATTCTGAGACAAGATTATGATCATAAATGCTGAGATTATATTCTGAACATATATTATGTGGATATTTCTGATAGATTCATAGAACAGATTCTGAGGATAGATTCTGAGAAAAGATTATGGTGATAGATTTTGGTGACAGATTCTACGGATATTTATGACAATTGATTCAGGGAATAGATTTTGGTAACAGATTCTGACGATAGAAACTGAGAATATAGGGCTAGATTGTGATATTTTGAAGATAGATTCTGAAGAAAGATTCTGAGGATAGATTCTCCGAGCAGATTCTGAGGAGAGATTCTGAAGATAGGTTTTGAAGATAGATTCTAAGGACATATTCTGAGGAAAAAAGGTAGTGAGTTTAACTTTATGCTCTGCTCATAAAAACTCCTCCCAGAATGTGTTACAATATTATGTGGTGCATGGTCACGGGAGGAGGGGGGGCGCATATAACTTATCCCAGATTGTGTTACAGTGCTGTGCGCAAATTACACTACACAACTTAGTTGGGTTGTTGTTTTTTTCTTGTTGCTTTTGTTGTTGTGTTTTTGTTTTTGTTTTGGGGTAGGATCGAGAGGTCAGCTTGTGATGTGTTACAGATCGAGGGGGGGGGGGGGGATACCTGTGACTTTTCACATGAGCCTTCTGGTTACCGTTCGTGGATCCTCTTATGTCGCAGCAGCCTTAACCCCCGGGATCTGATTACACAGAGGGTGGGGACTGGAGGGGATTAGCGGAGCCGATGTCCCGGCAGCACGCAACAAGTCGGACACGCCTGTGTTTATTGATAAGGATACGTCAGAGCGTCATATGCTGAGTACATCTCCATTGTGTATGGTGAGTGTCATACGATGACAATTTTTATCCTAGAACAATAAAATGATGCGCTAAAAATAACATTGTGGTTTTGTTTATTTCGGTAGGATTTTGTTTGTTGCTATAGATCACGTTCACGTGTTTATTGTTGAGGGTTGTATACCTAAAACAATAATTACCAGCAACCTTTATAAAACTTTTTCACATTCAAAGTAGCCACTAATATAAAATGCTTTAAACTACATATACATAAGATAATATAAGATAATATGAGAAAAGATAAGGATAAGATAAGATAAGATGCTATTATTGATCCAAATTTTAAAAAAGGAAAAGCTTTTTTTTATTGCATTGTACATATTCATTTTCAACACATACGTAATACATATTTTAACCAAGACAACATTTTGCAATTATAAAAATGTCAACACAAGACATTTAAAGTATAGCTCAAGAGTAGAAATCAGCCTCATTATTGAACTCCCTTATTGACTATAGTGACTTAATTTGGGATACTTTAGATTTGGTTACCGTTGACATTCTAGAAGACATCCTATTAATTGTTGGTGATATCTGATGGCCTGGAAGGGGATGTGATCCATTTGGGGGATGGGGAGAGGGGGACACGGTGAGGCTCCTGTCTGAATGACCCGCAAACCTGGTGACGGACTGATAACTGTTCATGATGTATACTCATGGCGCCAAACATTTGACAGTGACATATTTCAATGTTATGGAGTTAGTCGTGATCTTGTTGTTGGCATCGGTCTGTCTTTGTAAGACGATTATGTACCTTCAGTGTTATTGGCACATTATTGAGTTGCTTATGAGACCGATCTTAGAATGACAGTCTCAGCTGATCTTAGAATAACAGTCCCAGCTGATCTTAGAATGACAGTCTCAGCCGATCTTAGAATGACAGTCTCAGCTGATCCTGGAATAACAGTCTCAGCCGATCTTAGAATGACAGTCTCAGCTGATCCTGGAATAACAGTCTCAGCCGATCTTAGAATGACAGTCTCAGCTGATCCTGGAATAACAGTCCCAGCCGATCTTAGAATGACAGTCTCAGCTGATCCTGGAATAACAGTCTCAGCCGATCTTAGAATGACAGTCTCAGCTGATCCTGGAATAACAGTCTCAGCCGATCTTAGAATGACAGTCTCAGCTGATCCTGGAATAACAGTCCCAGCCGATCTTAGAATGACAGTCTCAGCTGATCCTGGAATAACAGTCCCAGCCGATCTTAGAATGACAGTCTCAGCTGATCCTGGAATAACAGTCTCAGCCGATCTTAGAATGACAGTCTCAGCTGATCCTGGAATAACAGTCTCAGCCGATCTTAGAATGACAGTCTCAGCTGATCCTGGAATAACAGTCTCAGCCGATCTTAGAATGACAGTCTCAGCTGATCCTGGAATAACAGTCTCAGCCGATCTTAGAATGACAGTCTCAGCTGATCCTGGAATAACAGTCTCAGCCGATCTTAGAATGACAGTCTCAGCTGATCCTGGAATAACAGTCTCAGCCGATCTTAGAATGACAGTCTCAGCTGATCCTGGAATAACAGTCTCAGCCGATCTTAGAATGACAGTCTCAGCTGATCCTGGAATAACAGTCTCAGCCGATCTTAGAATGACAGTCTCAGCTGATCCTGGAATAACAGTCTCAGCCGATCTTAGAATGACAGTCTCAGCTGATCCTGGAATAACAGTCTCAGCCGATCTTAGAATGACAGTCTCAGCTGATCCTGGAATAACAGTCTCAGCCGATCTTAGAATGACAGTCTCAGCTGATCCTGGAATAACAGTCTCAGCCGATCTTAGAATGACAGTCTCAGCTGATCCTGGAATAACAGTCTCAGCCGATCTTAGAATGACAGTCTCAGCTGATCCTGGAATAACAGTCTCAGCCGATCTTAGAATGACAGTCTCAGCTGATCCTGGAATAACAGTCTCAGCCGATCTTAGAATGACAGTCTCAGCTGATCCTGGAATAGCAGTCTTGGCTGCATTGCTCGCAGGAGAACCATTGACGGCTGGTCTAATTTGCCCTTCCATTATGCTTTCTTATTCTTATGTTTTGTCTAGTTACAATGATTTCGTTTCATGTGTCTTCGTGCATGTTGGTATCCCACGTGTACTGCTGGTCGCACATCCTCATGCCTGTTGATTTGGGAACGAATTCTCCAGCGATGTTCGCGAGGTTTGCACCAGATTTATTTATGTGTAATCTTTTTTCTAAGTTACAGCACATGTATATTAGTATTAGCATAAAATGCAAATAATAAATGTTTTCCATTTTATTGTTATTGCCGTACAATTTGCGAGCTCACTAATTCATTACCAAAAGCCTTAAAATCTATAAAAACGAGAAGAAATACCATGTTTTTTTTAAGACAAATAAAATATTTAACTTACAGTGGTCGTACAATTAAAAATGGATGAGATTAATACAAATGATTTGGCGAAAGAAATTGTTCAAAACAAACCTGCCTTATAGAATGTAATTGTGTTTTTTTTTAATGGAAGGGGAAAAACACTCATTTCTCTCTGAATCTGTTTATCTGAGTGCCGCCCTGAGAATTTGGTGTCACTTATGGGTGGGGTGGGGGGAGGTATGTGGCCAGTGCTTCAAGACGACGGTGTTCTAAGCTTGGGTTGATTTCTTGAATTAAATACATGGCGACACGCTGATCCTTTCGCTGCCAATGGCGTGACAAAAAATGAGTTGCTCTCTTGAACAAGTTTTGACGTAAAGGCTCAATCAAGTTCTTTTTTTCTTCAAAGAGTCAAACATATCTGGAAGGTCTGCCTCCTGAATGGATCCACAACTACCATAAGAAATTGATGCATTGCTAATTGATAATTTGACTCCATTCAAAACTTTATCTATTGCAAGGCCATCCTTAACACAAGTTAAGTCTCTGGACAACACAAATCACTGGGTTCCTAGGATTTTAAAGTGTGTGGTTTATAAAATGAATAGTATATATGATGTCCCTGCAATTGTACCCAACGTTCCAGTGTACCTAGGCCTAACTAAGCTGGCGCCGTTCACAAGTACACCCTAGGTACTTCTTGTTAAAGCCGCACGTTAGAGCCGAGGTAGGCTACTGGCCGTATCAATCAACACCATCATTTTTACGTGATAAATAGAGGACTGAAACTCGCCACTGTTGTCGTTTTCCTGTCAGCGTGCAGCTAAGCATTTGCTGAGACGGTGGTTCTAAAAAAATGATACCCCTGTGAATAAATATGTCATTTTGTTTCGAAAGATATAATATCTAAAGGATCTTAACACATATTTAATTTGTTTCTCTTTAGTAGCCTACCCATCCGACGCCATTATTTTTGCCCCCGGTATTACAATATTGCAGACCTTGTCGGTTAAAAACCATTATTGACATAGCTCTATCACGGGCGAAGTGAGAATAGAAGCCTAACGTTTGACAGGGTTGATAACAGGGTGTGCGTGCAACGTAAGCCTATTATGACAAGATGGGCGACAATCCTATTATCTTTATATGACCGTATGACGAAGCACGGAATCCAGTGCACAACAAAGGTGCACAAGGTATATCCGAACCGTCTCTGTAAATCTGCGGTCACAGCACACAGCACTCAAGATATCGTTGGGAGAGCGAGACCTGGCTATCAGTTAAAATATTAAGACAAATTACATGTGGTTGACTTTTCAGCACAGTGAGAAAACCCTAATCTTTTGTCTTTAAACGTTCTCTTAGTACACGGTTACGTATTTGCATCAACGGGTTACTTAATAAATTATTTTTTTTCTCCAGAATGATCAATTCATTGATCGTGGGCCCTTAAAATATAGAAGAAGAAGAAGATAAGGAAGAAATAAAAAAAAATGTGGCGTGATAATTAATTGAATTTTATTGTTTTAATATAAAACAATAAGCCTGAGTCAAAATAGAAAATCTAAAACAAGATAAAGCCGGGATCATAAATACAAACCACTAATATCCCAACAAGAAAAACAAATATTGACGTCATTAAGCCCGTTGCATTTATTTGTGACCAGAACATATCGGTGTGTGCCAATGCAGACCTGTTTACTCTTACGATTTTGAGGTGTGTACATGATGTATAATATATGTTTAATTTACTATTTAGATAATGTATTGAACGATTTTGTGATGATATTGCACGATTTTAGGAGTTTGAGGGTCAACAGGTCTGGCAAATATGCGACCAGACACATCATTTGAGCTAATGTGACCAAACATACATCTTTTGTGGGCTAATGTGACCAGACAATTCAAACATACATCTTTTGTGGGCTAATGTGACCAAACAATTCAAACATACATCTTTTGTGGGCTAATGTGACCAAACAATTCAAACATACATCTTTTGTGGGCTAATGTGACCAGACAATTCAAACATACATCTTTTGTGGGCTAATGTGACCAAACAATTCAAACATACATCTTTTGTGGGCTAATGTGACCAAACAATTCAAACATACATCTTTTGTGGGCTAATGTGACCAGACAATTCAAACATACATCTTTTGTGGGCTAATGTGACCAAACAATTCAAACATACATCTTTTGTGGGCTAATGTGACCAAACAATTCAAACATACATCTTTTGTGGGCTAATGTGACCAGACAATTCAAACATACATCTTTTGTGGGCTAATGTGACCAAACAATTCAAACATACATCTTTTGTGGGCTAATGTGACCAGACAATTCAAACATACATCTTTTGTGGGCTAATGTGACCAGACAATTCAAACATACATCTTTTGTGGGCTAATGTGACCAGACAATTCAAACATACATCTTTTGTGGGCTAATGTGACCAAACAATTCAAACATACATCTTTTCTGGGCTAATGTGACCAAACAATTCAAACATACATCTTTTGTGGGCTAATGTGACCAGACCCACGGCAAGTAACAATGTTCAAATCATTAAACTTGCTGTTGGTGTCACCACAACTGGCACACTATCAAAAGGTGAAAGTTAACAGCAGCTTGGTTATAAGCTTCATCCCTTCGTGTGATTGTTTCAAAAATCAAAGAAATGGTTGTCGATTTCCGGAGGGGGGGAGTCACCCAACTGAAAACGTTACAATAAAAAATTACAGTCTAGAGCAAGTAAAGGGTAGCATATCTCATTGTCACCATTAATAAGCTAACCTGGCACGGCCACAGCCTAATTATTTATTTTTTTAAAAGTCAACCAAAGCCTTTTGTATCTGAAGAAAAAGTCTATACAATTTTGGTGTTGATAGACAAACTATTAAAAATATTCAACAGTGCAACAATTAGAAGCATACTGAACTTCAGCAGATTCAAAAAGATTAAATAGACTTGTGAAGAGAGCTAGTAAAATCATAAACAAAACTCTTCAATTGAAGATCTATTTGAAGCAAAGTTTCTTTGGTAAAACTTAACAGCTCTGGAGGATACATCCCACCCTCTTCTTCATAGATACCTTAGTTCAGCTGGATCAGGACAAAATCTTTCCCTCAAAGTTAGGACCGGAATATATAAAAAGTAATTGTTCCCAATATGTCAGAATTTACCAGCGTGCTCCTCTAGCCGTTACAAAATATAATTAATCGCCCTTAAATTTAATATTGTCACTAACAGTAACAGAATTAATTCTTATGGCATATGATGTTTGCCCTTGAGAAACACTTTGGATGTCTCGTGGTTAAATTGTAAAAGTTTAAAAATGTTGCTAGGTAGGAATAGTTGTCTATGTGCTGAAAATGTATTTGTACAATGTAACAATCATAACATTTCCATTTTTTTTTTTTTGATCAACAAAAGAATCTTATCTTAATGTTTTTTTGCTTAAGTACCCAGCACTATGTTCTACATGGTAGGAGTTTTGATAACAGTTATTCTGAATTCAAAAAGCAGTATGAACCGATATAACACAAGAAATAATTGAAGCTGGGTGCACAGGGCTGTCTTGGCACAAAACAAGGTGCAACACAAAAACACTACAATTTACAGAATTATACAAAATAATAACCAACTGAAAAGAAAGGGATGAGAACAAACAACAGAATCTACAAACTCCATTGTTCTATAATTTATAATCATTGTAGTTTTTTATTATTTTTTTTTATTAAATCTCTATGACATGTATATAGCACATCAGCAATCCTCTCCGGAACACAAGTGGAAAAATATTAAATATACATTTCGGATAATCATGTCCAACTCTCACTTTTATATGAGTTATCAAAGATGTAAAATGCTATCTCTCCAGAGTCAACAACTGCCCAGTGTATGGGCACATCATCTTTAAAACGTGACCAGAGCTCTTGTATCTCTGCTAATCCTGGGGGCTGGGAATTACATCTGCTCAAGAGAATATTTGAAATTGTAGAAAGAAAAATTTTCTTTTTTTGGAATTGGGTAAAGAAATCAATGAAATATCAGATCATGTTATACCAACATTGTTTCATTTTTAATCTAATAACCAATTGTGCAGCTTAATTAAAAATTAAACTTTACATCAACAATGGTGTCGAACGAAATTATATTAGAAGTGATGCATGTACATACAAAAAATTAATTTGTTATAAATTCCACCCCCCCCCACACCCAACCCCTTCCCACCCCAAAAAATATATTATTAAAATTAATAACAATAATTGTAACTTCTTGCTTTCAGATATTTCAATACAGGATTCTGAAAGCACCTAGCACTGCTAGTTTTTGTATGGAGTCCAATCATATTTTTTTTTAAATTGCTAGCTTTTATTTATTTTTGTCTCACATCAGTTATTTTAAATTATAATGATGCCAGACCATAAATATGTTTTTACCAACTTCTTATTGGTTTCAAGTGGATATATATATATTTATTTATTTAAATGTTTGGTTAGGGTATAAAGTTCAGATGTATAAATCTCTAGTCTGAAAAGTGCTAAAAAGCTGACTTTGGCTCAGCTTAGTCTTAAAGGATTTTTTTCTTAATATCTATTTTGATTGTAACGTTTCAGAATTGTGTAAAAAACATGTAGGTACTTTTAGATCAATAATGATAAAAAGATTGACAACAACACATAATTGATGTTTAACCAGAGTGAATTTAACATAAATGCAGGAAAGTGCAGAAAATAACTACCCACTCTTTATCTGAATTAATACAGAAATTTGTTCTAAGAAAAATGACTCTTGTTTATACTTACTTTGTAACACATACTCTGTGATTTGGAACACCAGGCATGCTTTTTTTAAATTTACTGTCAGGAAGATGCACATCATAGGATATTTTCACACTCACAACACAGTCAGCTCTAAAGAAAGAAATATTTTTTTAAAGAATAGGCCACAATTAAATCACTAAAATAAAGACAAATATTATACCATATTATACCATACAGCAATTGAGGGTCAAGAGCCCCAATGAAATACACCAGGGTTCAGAGTCAGAGAACACTAACTCAAAGACACAATATCAGGGTCAAGGCCTCCCAACTTAAAACCACAAGGTTAGGGATAAGACCCACTACCGCACTCAAATACAGCAGGCAACCGACCAGACTCCCGAATTTAAAGTAAACTATAAAACTATGACTATAATTATATCAGGGTCAAGGCCTCCCAACTTAAAACCACAAGGTAAGACCCATTACCCCACATAAATACTGCAGGCAACCGACCAGACTCCCGAATTTAAAGTAAACTATAAAACTATGACTATAATTATATCAGGGTCAAGGCCTCCCAACTTAAAACCACAAGGTAAGACCCATTACCCCACATAAATACTGCAGGCAACCGACCAGACTCCCAAATTTAAAGTAAACTATAAAACTATGACTATAATTATACTTTTATCCTGATGTTTTGGGGTGTAAGAAACTGAAAATGTTCACCATTTGTTACCGTTTTTAATTTTGTTAAATTTGTAGGGGACTTTTGGTTAGGGGGGTAAAGGAGGGGGGGGAGAGGCGGAGGGGGAGGGGCGGTCGCGCATTCATAACAAAAAATAAGTAAGTCCATTTTGGTATGGATGATTGCATTACCTGATAATAACCTTACTAAATATTCACTGTTAAAAGACTGGATATTCTATCTTAAATTAAGTTTAATAGTTTAAATACTTAATGAAGTTAAACAAGTAGGCTATCGTAACACAACTGGAGTGCTCTGGTTAAGTCCTTTTTTTTATTAAATATCTGTCATTTTTTAATCTTTTTCAGCTAAAATCAATTTTTAGGGTAATTTCAAAAATTTTTCTTCTTGCCTTGCCCATGAAAATCCTGGAGTAATGAAGGAGATTAACAAGAATATATATAATAGTCAACGGACTTACTCAGGCACAAGACTTTCATCATCTGCTGTCTGGATGACGCTAAGCTTTTTGAGGATACACTCTGAAAAAATGGAATATCACTTATGTAGTTAAAGGAAAGGTTTAATCTATTGAGTTTATCTGCCCAAAAAAAAATTATTATTTTCTTATCAATCCAATCCAGGCTGAGCAGTCTTATATTTGTATTATATTTTTTTTAAAATATGGATCATCAAAGGAAGCATTGTGGTATAATTGAATAATATTATTTGGCTTTTTTTTTATTTTAAGGTAAATTGAGCCTTACCATACGAGTCTGCATCAATAGGACGTACAAGCGGAGTGACATCTCCTTCCCAGTAGTGATCCACAGGAGTAGTTGCATTAATCTCCCTGAGCCTCTCGGCAAGCTTCTGCTTGTAATCTTTCCAGTTTGTGGCAGTGACCAGTGGTCTACGTTGAGTCCACTCAGCAAATGAAAAGTTTAGAGATGCTATCCTAGCTTCCCTCTCCTCCTCTTTTTCCATCTGCCTGTTTTTAGGTTTTAATGGGTACTGAAGGCAAGGGGTTAATGAATAAATAATGGTATATATAAACTGAATCAGGAGATCTAAATAATATTTAATATGTTAAACAAGTCACATATTTAATTGACCAAAAAATATATAAAAGACAGTGAAACAAAATATTTAACAGAGAGTTTATAATATCAAATGTTTTTACAAGTTCCAAATACATCATTGTGGGAAACAATAAATATTCCCATGAGGTGAATATTTTAGAAGTTTTAGAAGAAAAATAGAGATGCTTCTGAGAAAACCAAGATAATGTAACCTCTACAAGAAATTATTTTTTGGAATTTGGAGTACAACTTGAAGAATTAAAGCAAGGCAATGAAATACCTGGAAAATAATGTAAAAAGAAGCTGACTGAAAGAATAACCCAAAAATTTGTGTAAAAATTGGTGGAGAGCCTGAATATTATTAGGTGTCAAAAAAACTAGACTAGAAAAAGTAGACTACAAAAATATTTTAATGGAGGTCATACTGAAAAGTGTTTATCATTTCCAGGATGCATGTATATATATTGTTGTCACAATTTTCTAATACAAGTTACAACAGACTGTGATAATTAATTGTCTTGGGAGTTATCTATTGAAATGTTTATCCATTATCAATTATACAAAGCTCAGTGTGACTATGTTTGTAAATGTGTCTATCAATTACAAGGAAATTAAACAATGGGTCGCAACCTCAATTTGACATAGTCATTCATCCTGACCTACAAATGGTTCCTGGAAAGTATGGACAGAAATTTTTAAAATCCTAAAATGTAGAGGGTTAAGAGTAAAAAAGGGTATTAGTTTCAAATGGCTTCGAGGGACATTCAAAGTAAAGTAATATTTGGTGTACGCATTTTTAACAAGCCTATTTTCAGAATGTTCAAACATTTATTAACGGAAGGTTTTTGGTGAGCTTTTGTTTTTGCATGCATTTTAAATAAAGCTTTCTTCCATGGGCTCTCAAAAAGTAGAACATTAGAATTATCACATAGTCCAGGGTCGTACTACATAAAGGGTGCTTTGGGATACTTAGGGGGGTTTACAGTCACGGGTGATCTTTTATTAATTTTTATTACCGACTTATATGTGTGTGTCAAAGGGAGAATTGTAAGTTTGTGATCTAGTCCCAAATCAGCATTTAGTCTAAACATGGGTCAGTGCATTTTATGAGGATGGCTAAGTCTCAAAGGCATTTTTACACAAGAAAGAGTTCAGTCCATATTAGAATAAAGTTGTTTAATTAAATTATTTACATACTGTACATGTATTATAAAAAACCTTGTTAGATACAAGAAAAAATAAGTTTTTGTCTAAATTATTTGAGGGCAACCAATATAATCACATGGTAGCGTTATAGTGTCAAACCTGGGCTCTGAATAAAAGTCTCGAGAGAAATATATTCACCTGCGAGATCAGTCGCTTAAAGGCAAGCTGCTAGCAAAACAAGAAGGGACCACATGAGGGACCAGGAAATAAGACAAATGGTTGGTGATATTCCTATCAGTCAATACACGGCTCAAAAACAAATTAATTGGTTTGGACAGCTGGTTAGAGTGCCTGTGCACCAACCTCCATTGCAAGCTAACAATGGCATGGATCCCCGGTTTCAGGAGTATTAACTCAAACGGGTTAAGCCCCAAATTCAATGTTTACAAGATTTATTATAATCTTGGCCTTTCAAAGGAGAAAATTTTTTAAGTTACTTAAGCGAAGTGTTTTACATGTTTTATTAATTTTCATCACAGTATTAAGTTTTGTTGAAGGGTCACTAGCCAATGTTAAACAAATATGTAATTAAAAATTATAATTTTTATTACTTACATAAAATTACTTTTATACATCCGTTTTTGACAAGTTTTTTAACACCCTAAAAATGCTCTTGTTTAATTGTAAAAACTTTGCTCTAATGCCTTTAAAGTTAACCATTTTGTGAATCATGATTAAAGAATGCTTACCTTGAGTCTGTATTGCTCAACATCAAACATGAGAGATTCCTCTTCTTCTTCATTCAACTCAACACTGGGGGGCAGCAGTCTGCTGTCAGGGGCCACTAACCATACAGCATTTCTATTGGCAATATTGGGCAACGGAACAGTCGGCTCAACCAACTTGTTGCTGGAATCAGAAGCTTTATTGCCTGTGTGAGTTTCTAAAGCGCTTGTCAGCTGTTCTTGTTGTGTGTTTTCTGCTGTCACATCTAGTGCATTCTTAACCTCCTCCTCTTGCTCTGAATGACTAGAAGAGTTTATTTTAGCTGCCACCTGTAGACAATCAGCCCACAGGTCATGGTAGAAACGAGAATTTGTTGAACTCTGAAAAGAATTACAATTTTCAGAAGATCTTTTGGAAAATTCACCCCCACAAATGGATACAAATGGATTTTCTGGATTTCCCTCCAGGGAAATACTTTCAATGTCAATTCTTGGAATTTTAGCAGAGCTTATTTCAGTTTTATTGTCCACTGCAGAGGTGCAGCGTTTTTCTGCTTTTGGAAAAGTGTTTACAGAAACATATTCTGGTTTAACATTTACCCGCTCTACAAAATCTGCTGGATGTTGACAGGATACCGACTCCTCTACTCCATTGCTCTCATTATACTCTGTGTCCGTTTTCTTCAAAGAATTGATCACATTTCCATTTGATTCAGAAGCTGCAGCTATTAAATTGTCTTGAGCAATGATTGTGTCATTAATCTTTTCAGATGAAATAGCTGGGTCCTTGCTGTTTCCCTGACTATTACCATTTAGCTGAATAATTTTTCTCCCTTTTTGAAGAGCCTTTCCTTTCCTCTCTTTGCGCTGGCTCTTTTTGATATATTTATCAAGATTGATCTGCCTCTCATAAGGAGTTATTACAGGACTGTGAATAGAATGTGTAAGATTTCATTGAAATCTACTGTAATGTTTTATCAAATAAATAAAAAAACTGAATTAATAAGTCAACACTAAGATACCATGTTATATATTTGCCCAATTGAAAAATGTAAGGCATGCTTGTTATGTCAAATGTACCCTATCATGGTACACCTTCAATATCTTGTTTAACTTTAACTAACAAACCTGCTTACTCTCGAACTCCTTAATAAAAATTAAAATTCAGTGTTTATGTAAAGTATGCAATAACTATTCGCATCATTTGTCGAGCTGGCTCAAGTTAAGCTTACATCAAAATAGGTAACTTTCAAAAGTAGATGACTGACTGAGTATATCGCAATCTGCAGCCACTTTGTTTAGCAGACGTGTATCTGCTATAGATATCAATTAATATTTGGGTGAACATGCAGATCACATTTTCAGCATCTGTGACTGGTAAAAATAAATTTACTGGTGAAATTTAACAAGCTTCAAACTCAAAGTCATTTCAGCATGAAATAAAATTTATTGATATAAGATTTAATTAACCAATGAGGTCGTCATTTACAAAGCCTACCAAGTAACTCGAGATTAATTTTTTTTAGGAAAAAAACTGTTTTATAAAAGAATCAAAATCTAACAAGCTTATATCCCGTTAACACATTGTAGTCTGTTAGGAAGAGGAATGTTGGAATCAAACGGGATGAGCAGATTAGCTCTTTAAAATTTATTTGTATGCTCGGGGACCCTTTATAATTTACTACAATTAACATATAGGCTACTGTCACAAAACATTTTTGACAAACAATAGTTTATTTAGAAAATGGCAAAACTTCATCATCAAATTTACATTTAATGGGATTGGTGAACTAACCATTTCTTCTTGGTTTGGCTTTGTTTTGGCCAGTGTAACTCTTATATTATTTTTCACATCTAATCTGTTTCGGGATTTAGTTTGGATATCAATGACTTTGGAAAAAGCTGCCTTACACTCATAGAAGGTGGTTGCAAATGGAATCAGCATTCTTAGAGCCATCTTTGCAACATTGGGATAGGACTGCCCCATTTCAATCCAAAAATTACAAAAACATATTTATCGGAAAACATGTTTTGCACCCCCCATCCCTTATCTAATCAATAAACTGAGACCTAATTAAAGTGTCCTTCAAAGGCAGATCACAAATGGAGAGTACAAACGTTTGTTGTTAAATCAATAGTATTTTTCAAATTCTTATAGATCATGAAAATAATGAGACATTTGTTCGCTAAGAATTGATTCACGTTGTTCCATCCTGTGACAGGATGAGTGACTGACGATTATGTTGTAGTATGTATTGATTGAACTGTGTGACCTGTTTGTCCTGTAGTGTTGTCATGTTGTATGACAGGACGTGGTGAGTTTTTTTCATGAATGTTTAAACTTAAATGTGTGAATATTGGTTGGAGGACTGGAGTGAGTGGTCATGTGATGTTGGGTATAAAAAGAATGTATAATGGTCAATAAAGGCTAGTAGTTACACAGACCTCAGACTTGAGTTGATATTTCATTATACTATTACATGCCATAGTTGGAGTGTTTCAACTTTGTCAGCCCTTTATATAAGAAGGAAATAACAAACGAAGTGGCTATTGGTACCCGGGTACCAGAATTGAGAGGTTGGGATTAAAAAATGATTTAAAATATTATTGTTGGGTTTGTAAGACCAAATGATGTCTCAAATGAAAGATAATTGAATGAACTATACGTTTGTAAACTTAATTCTTCATTTTAACGAAAATAAACTACTACAAATGATATCCGAATAGCATTAGTCAAAATGGACCCAGATACCCAGTGCCACCATTCGCACTTGGGTACCATTATGCTAAATAATTGTATTTCTTAATCCATTCATCATTGGATGTAGAAAGGAGCTAATATTAACAACCGAAAATGTATTTATTTTTTTATTCAGACAATTTTTTTACTCTGAAAAATTACCGGAATGTAAATATTTTCTTAAAATCGTTTCTGGCATATAATACAAATCAAAATTGAATATTGTGCGCTAAAATCGTAAGAGTAAAGAGGTCTGAAATAAATAAAAGTTATGATTTACTAATATTAAGCAGCTTACTGTGATTCATGCCTCAGTACAACAAACCCCAACCTCCGAAGGTGTGAGAATACTTGATATTCTTCAAGGCTGACATCAGGACCAAGAAATTCAAAGTAGGCTTCTTGTATGCTTAATGGTAAATCTCTGTAATATACCTCAAGGACATTCTGGACAAAAAATATATATGTTATTGTTTGTTATTAGATTGCAACTATTAAAGTTACACAAATTTGTGTATGATTTACAGTTCAGTTTTAAGCTTTTCACTTTAAATTTAATAAAGAATACCTGCAAGCTATGACAAGATAATAAAAAATTAAATACCATATTGCTCTGATTATAGACTGCCCATATCATGACTTGCATCCGTAAAGTTGCGCTCACATATACCAGTATTTTTTTTAATTATAAATTTAGCAACATCCTGATTGTAGGCCACACCCATAGTTTAAAGACTTACATCAAGGGGAAAAAAGTACAGCCCATACTCAGAACAATTCGGTGATTTGTATCTACATTTTCCTTTGGATTAATAATGCACATTGTATATAAAAGTCCATTTATCCTTACAATTATATTTGTATATTGTATTTTAGTACAAATTTTAAACAAATAAGATAAATAAAATTTTGTTGGAGTTGCATCCCTTTGGTTTGACGAATTAAGCTAAATGTAGGTACTCCAAGTCAAATTTTCAAATACATCAGACATACACAAATAGCATATCATTGGAAAGAGCTGGCTCTAAGCTTTCTAATGACACCAAGATTATCTTTCTATGATTTATAGAAGAAAAGTTATGAATATTTTAGTGATTTATTTTTCCCCACTATTCGGCTTTGTATTTAAGTTTTAAAACTGTGATCGCATTATTACACTTTTTGTACTATTTTGCTTGTATCTTTTTGGCTATTAAAGTTAGAGTTCTCAAATTTGGAGGAGACATTTACAATACAGTGTTTAACAAAACAAAATACATGAATTTTGAATTAACTTATTATATTTTATTAAATATGACTTTATGAGCATATGGCGTGGATAACGACGATTGGCGGAAAATTTAATTTTTCAAAAAGTGACATAATTACTAAACCAATAAAGCTACTGCTATAAAACTTTCAATACAAACAGATAACGTCCATCTAAAAGTAAGGCACATTTAAAATAAATGAAATACAGATCAGAAAAATAAATGCAATTTTAGAAAAAATATTTCATGAAAAGCAACCACGGCCGAGACATTTTTACATTTAAATACATAACTTTTAAACTAATAAAGCTACTGCAATCAAATTTTCATTAATAATAGTTTGTGACAATCCAAATGTAACAGAATATTCAAATATTGCAAAAGCAATTAAAATAATGCTATAAAAAATTCAAAAATGTCATGTAATCTTTTGACATTGATGTGCGTCTTTAAGCATAACTTTTAAACTAACAATGCTAATTCAATGAAATCTTCAGTACAAATAGACAGTGACAATCTAAATATAATAAAACATCCAATGCAATATTGCAGTCCACGGTCCACAGCAACAGATAGTGTCCTAGTCCACAGCAACAGATTGTATCTTTGTCCACCTGAAAATATGCAAAATGTTAAAAATTAAACTTCAAAATGAGTGAGCTGAAAATTCAAATGAATTTGATCAAAACACACAAACAAAATGAAAATCTCCCATAAGAATATCAGAAATTAAATGTGACAATGTTGTCCACCTGAAAGTATACAAAAAAAATTAAAATTAGTGAACAGAAAATTGAAATCAATTTCAATCAAAACACAAATTAACCAAATGAAAATCTCCCATTAGTTCATCAGAAACTAAATTTGACAAAGTTATTTCTTCATGATTTATGTCAAATAATACCAACTTACAAAACAATTTAACTGTGGTCTTAACATATCCTAAAGACAGAGCAACAACTGGCTCAAAAAATAGTGGACGTGGTTCGTGCTCCGGAGCTCTAGTCTAGCAGCAACACTTCATTCTCGATTGGTAGATTAAAACAACTTCATTGTCAACATCAAATTGGGTTGTTTATCTTATTGGTCTCCTCCAGGTTGCAATGCATGTCCTCATGTGTGGAATCTATTGAAAAAACAAAGGAAAATATAAGCGAATGACGTTGCAATTATTATTATATATTGGTTTTTAAACAAAAATCACCCTAAGTAGACAAAATAAATTAAAGGAATTACCCCACTGTTTAAATATATTTAATTTAATTATAGTATGAATGTAGGTCTATTTATACACCCTTATAAGTATATAACTAGTAGTCTTAGTTAATCTAATAATAATAGAGTAATAACTAGGGTAGACTGAAAAAAAAAGATTGTTTGCAATTAAATTTAAATCACGCAAATAAAATAAATTCCCTAGTATTAATTTTTTTTATTTCATTAATTTAACTCTAGTATGAATATAGGTCTATCAATACACCCTTATAACTAGTACTAGTAGTCTAGTTTATCTAATAATAACAGCTTATTAATACATTGCAATCATTGTTATTGTTGTTGAAGAAGAGGAATTCTTATTTGCCTATTTGCAAATTAATTAATTTTTTATTTTATAAAGAATAATTATATGAACAATTAATTTAAAACAAATTATTATTTATGTGTATACATTTATATTGTTTAGTAATATTAGAATCAAAAACATTTGTTTAATCAGATGTTAATGATTTAGAAATGTTTTATTTAAAGCGTCTTATTTTCAAATAATTTCACCTCCCTCCGGTTGAAAAAAATTATGTAAAAAAAGATGGCCGCCGTTTTTCCATAACATGTGGATTTTTTTTTTCCGTTCGGTATTATAAATTCTAGCAATAGCCAGTAATGTTAACTATAAATCCTTTCAATGTTAAAGGGATCAAGCTATCTCCCATTAAAGTTTTTATTTCGCCCATATGCTAAACAAAAAAACCAACACAAGTTTTAACTTACCCACAGTATGCGCTCCAACTGTTCGTCTGAGACCGGTCAGAATGACACAGCATTTATATCATCGTGACCGGAATTCTTCAGCGAATAGAGTTTAAGACTCAAACTTATTTATTTTTGGAAAATGACGCATAGGAACAACAAAGCCCGACACATACCGAAACCCGCCGTCCACGGCTCATCACAGAAATGTACCATGCGAAGCCAGCGTTTTTTTTGCCCACTCAGCGCGATATTGGAGTACCTACTAAATGTATTAATTATTTTTGTCCTTCACATCTCCAAGACGTAAATAGAAGGATTCCAATGTTGACGAGTTACTAACTCCTTCATTAATACTCATCCAAATGTAGTCCATGCCTTTGAAAGAAAACACTGGGAGTTACTTACGGCCTCCATTAGAAATAATGCTTCCTCTGGATACAACCAATTACGAAGATTGTCAGTGAAACCCATGTGTGTCCAAAACTTTCCCTATAAAATAAGCATTAATTTAAAGACGCTATGAAATAAAAGCTGATATGTTCTAACACATCAATATGCAGATTTTTTAAGCTAGTGTACTAGAAACTTTACTAATTTGTGTAGAATAGAAAACTATTTTATTTTCATGCTGAAACAAATGGATTACTTTCAGAATACCTAATTCTCTGTAAACAAGTTTTAGTTTTTAGTTTTGTATGTAAATTACAAAATGGAAATAATTAAAATCAATTAAGAGTTGCAGAACTTCCTTTTCAAAATGACTTTAATAGTTTTAAATTTGTAAAAAATGTGTTCTATATCTCACTTTGTAAAAAATGAGCATTAAGAGAATACAGTAACTAAATTTAATTAATTATTTGATCTGAACTCACTGTTTTTTTCACATTGACCAGTCTTTTGTTTATGTCCCACTTTCCTTCAATTAAATTTTTTCTGTTTCAAATAATGACAACAAACATACATTACTGAACAATATTTTTTGCTTGTAATTAATATTTAAAAGTAGTGATGGGACGATACCAAAATTTTTAACGATTCCGATACGATTCCGATTCTACCCAATTATCCTGATTCCCGATACGATTCCGATTCTGATTCCTGGCCATTATTACATATATGTATTATTGTGCCCAGATATTAACATATTTAATTAATATAAAAGTTGAGAATTGATTAGAAAAGTTTATTAACTTGCTATTGAAGCTTTACAATATGCTAGATAACAATGCATTGGAAAGGTTTTATATAAACACATCTTTCAATAATTCCATTTTAATAATACAAAGATGTAGTATTGAGTTCAAAATAATATAAATAATTCCATTTTAATGAGAAAAACTTCATTCAATTAAGAATCGTTTTGGTATCAGAATCGGGTCTGAATTATTCAGCTCCGATACCGATTCCCGATGCTTTGGAAAAATCCCGATATTTTGATTATTCCGATACGATTCTGATTAATCGTCCCATCACTATTTACAAGCCTAATATTTAAACTCATCTATTCTCCAAATTATGAAATACTAGTAGGCCTATGAATTATAATTACAATTTTTCTACACGTTGTTCAGACAATAGTGATGTTCGCTCTTGCATAAAAGCTTCCAGAGCTTTTGCTTGTATCCATGATCCATCAGGTTGAAAATCTTTCTGTCCACCCCTTGATGGCAAGGAAGTTTCTCGTTTTAATCTATATTTGAAGAGTTCTTGGGCACTGCAATTGTAAAAATAAAACATGCTTATATTGTGTTTTGCCTTTTGACCCATAATTAAGTTCTGACTCTGCCCTTTTACATTGTAAGATGTCTTGGAAAATTTGGAAAATCCTATGTCAATATAAGGCATCTGTCCATATAAAGATTTGGTCAAAATATTAAATCTATGTCTTTCATGCTACTTTTTAAAAAGCAATATATATTAATGTATATAATATATGTGTGTGTATGTGTGCAAAATTTCATTGGGGTGAGTCATGAAACTTTTTCTACACCCTCTGCATTATGCATAGGTCACACAGACCATTTTCCACAAGGAAGTTACAACGCCTCCTAATTAATGACAGGAGACGCTGATAAATTATTCCATTATTACCATTATGTACACAAGAAAACTATATTTGATAACTTGTGTTTTAAAATGAATTTAGAAGTGATTCAAAACAAGAATATTTTAATATGAGGTTTAAAAACCTGGTAGAGTCAATATTATAAGTTATAATAATTTGCAGTGTGCTAAAATTGCCATTGGCAACCATTCACAGCCACTTGCATATAGCTATACTATAGCACCAATCTTACAGTTTCAATCATAAGAATTTGCCATCTTTAAACACTATTAAATCATTGGTCGGGGAAAGTAATAACTGCTTAGTCATGTACAAAAGTTGAAACTTAAAAATAAGTACTCCCTAACTTTTTTTAGGTGAATACATTGCCTTATTGTATAGAGTATATACCTGTATTATGGATGCCGTAGACTTGGTAAACAGAAAAGCCATATGGTTTATATACAATTTATTGATAATGCATAGTATATAGTTAGATAGGTTACAATAGATACTTTGACATAAATTTTGAATTTCGTCTGATTGCCATAAACGATACATTATTTTAAAGAGTTAGCTATAAGCTTTATAAAACATCTATTTACTATTTCTAGCTTAAAAACAAGTGGAGTTATGATTTTTGTTTTTTTAATTACGGATGTTGAAATTGTTTTTTCCATAATATTATTGCAAATGTGTATGTTTTCATGACCTGACCATAACTATATTGATTCTACAGTGTCATTTGGATTGACTACCTACTTTGCTGATTCTCTCTAGTCCTAGCCATTTATTGATGAACAACAAAGAAGTTTACTGTTATGTTGATTCCGTGTCAGATCTGGTTTATGTTTGCCGCACATCCATCGGATACAATAAGTTCTTGAAGGATATAATATAGCTCTCTATGCACTCCTGTAATTTTGATCGCATGTCGATATGACACTTCATCGAGAAAACAGCGCCCACTCTCTTTTCAAAACCACGGAAAACTCAGTAGCCGTATCCCTTTCCACAGTACTATTACTATTAACGGACATCAATAGACGAAAAACCATTTAAATAGCGATAAACAACACGATTTTTTTCACAACCGACGCTGAAGTGATAGATTACCTATTTTTCTACACAATACGCTATTATAAAGTGATCGCATGTCATTGGTCTGTTTAAATACTATATATAGTGTCTATAGCCAGTATAGCATTTCAAACCAGAACACTGTTCTATTACCCTGTCAAGCTGTCATCTTGGTAGGCCTCAGCTTTCCATTCTGAGTCTTTTATGATTCTACTTTAAAATAAATAATTTTTAATAATGTACTTTGTAATAATATTATAGTATAGAAATATAATATTCTATTTAGAAAACAGTGTGAGTGTCTCAGTGGACTCAGACTCAGTCAGTCAGTGGTTTAAATTTAAATCAAATATAACAACTGAGTTAACATACCTTAAGACTGAGTCCTTGACAAGATCATAAAATGACATTTTTTAAATCTGCTACTACCATACAAATTTTAATATTTTATGTAGGCCAATAGATCAGATGAAAACCAGATAGATCTTTCTTATAATACTTGTCTTCGAAGTAGGTTCTTGCACTTACTCCTAAAGAAGCATCCTTTTTTAGTAATGGCTAAAGTTCCGTATTATTTCATTTTAAAAGATGAAAATGAAAAATGACTTATACATATTATGCGCATTAAAAGTAAATTATGTTTTTAATTTTAAACATTTCATGAATTATAGGACTAAACTTAAGAATTAATAATATTTTTAACACTGAGTTTTTTATTTCTATTTAAGTAAAGTAATTTAATTGTCATCATACTATTAATTTAATAAATTCAGAGTCCTTTGCTTTTCGAACAATTTACCTGAGTGGAACATTAGTTGTCTAAAATAATATCGAATAAACAATGAAAACAAACTATATTGACGTCCTATTTTTATGTAATTTTAAAGATTAATTAATTAAAAAATATGTTCATTTTTTAATCTTAAACGTCATTTAATTATTTTTATAAATTGTTTTTTTTTAGTTTTTTTTCCGTGGAAACTATTAATTCGATACTCTTTCAATTTAACATATTTTTTAATCCCCTTTGTGTACATGCGCAACAACTTGTGTACAAAATGTTTGGAAAGGAATTTTTGCTTCTGAAGACCTAACAACACAGGTTTGCTCTTCGGTATTTAACACATTTTAAAGCATGTTGGATGGTTTGTTGGACTTTTAAACAAAATGGATCGTGAGTACACAATAATATGTTGCTTGAGGTGCATTTTAATATCTGAGGATGTAACTAAAAAAATAATGATTCAGATTTCAGTCTTTTATCATTCATTATTCATTATAAAATTATATTCGGTCTCGTCTAGTCTTACTGCTCTTATTTAATTTATAATTTGTTAGTGTCTTAGTCTCCTACGTAGGCACGGTATACTCTACTCAGGCCTGCTCGCACTGGTTACTTTAAACTATTACTGACTTGTACTTGCACTACTAACTAGTCCTAAACTTAAACCTTAACGCCTTAGCCTTAACTTACAGGTCTAGTCTAGTCTAGTACTAGAACTAGTCTGTCTAACCCTACTGAGGCCTACTGCCTACTTTGCTGATTCTCTCCAGCTCTCTTTAAATGCTTCAACTACAATCCTAAGCCTACTCAGAGTAATGAATGATAATAATAATTAGGCTAATAAATAATATTATTTATTAAGTCTAAAGTCTAAGTATGAATAATTTGGGAGGCCATTTATTAGTATTAGTTATTTAAGCTATTAGAATTTAGATTTAAATTAAAAAAGATAAACATTGGGTTAACTGTATGGGTTTTGCCAAGAGTTGTCTCACACTAAATGTAATGACGATACATTCATTGGGGAATCCTTACTCTTACACTGGACATAGGACTTAGGTTAAATAGACAAATTGTTGGACTTGAACGATGTGTATGAGTATGATAACTTTGCTGATCTTCACTGAGCATTATTATTATTGGCATCATAAACTAAATTTCTTGATCGATAATGTTAATATGAAATATATTGAAATGAAATATTCCATTCATATTATTAAAATTCAAATTACAAGCTTCAAAATATATTTTTTTAAACTCATCATTGATGATAACTCAAGATAACCACCGGAGGATTTTAAAAAAAGGATGTGTTCTAAAAGTTATGTCTTTTGATTGGTTGAAAAAAAAGAAGTACTCAGACCAGTTGCTATTCATTTCTGTCATGGAATGTCTCTATAATTTTCTGGGTACCTCCCACCAAACAACTTTCAAGACAAATATAAAAAATAAAAATAAAAAAACTTGTATCAAATAAATACGAAGCTAAAAATAAAAATCTTTTGAATATGGAACTAAAGCCAGTATTTGATCTAGGGAACATACTGTGGAAGACATAGTTCATTTTACTATTAACCCAATCCTAGCCATTAAAAATTAGCAAATGCATATATAGGCTATATTAAAGTAGTAGTATACTATTAATGTCCTTAATATCCTTCTTGTCCTATATTACTAAGCATATAAAATAAAGATAACCACATAGTGTGACTGATGTCAGTGATGCTAACCAAAGAGACTAAAAAGTAAAAGTTGTTAATTGAGAATATATCAAGATACATACATTAGTGACTAGTACTACTCAGATCTACACATAGCATACAAGCATACACATTTCAATTATCAACTTGCTCAGTTGTTATTTCAAAACTTAAACCAAATAATTTTAATGTTGGTATCTGCAGGAAAAGAAATGAAAGGAGAACTAAGAAATAAGAAAATATACTCATATTATATGGCAGTTGCTATGAAATGAGAGTGGTTTCACACATTTGTCACTACCACATCAAATTACATACTTATGCATAAAAAGAGCATGTCACCTACAAGCACATTTTTATATTCACTATTCTATAAAAGGGTAACTTTTAATTTAGATCACAGAAAATAGTTTGTTTTGGTTTTTTATTCCATTATTAATTATTTCTTTTTTACATTTAAAATTTAATTGTTAATTTTAATTATTTATCATTCTGTTCATGTACTACTACTACTATAGTTAATAGATTTAACACTAGGATTGATTGCCCTCGAAAATGCTTGAATTTCCTATTTTTATTACAGAATTATATATAATGTAATTTTTATTTACGTAAATCTTAAGACGTTGCAGCTTATCCAGTGTCAGCTAATCTTAATTGTTAAATATAAATTTTTAATGGTTTGACTTAAAAAAATATAATTGAAGCTGCAGGATCCTGGACATTATTATGTTTACACATATGTTGTTTTTTTTGCAATATAATAAATTAAGCTCGTTGTCTTAAGAATTAAATTTTTATTAATATAGCATATTAATTGGTTTCTTAATAATAATTGTTTATTTTCCAAGTTAATAATTATATTTGAGTTATTCATGTTTCTTCTAAGTCAGTTATAGAATATATTTCAATTTCTATTTTAATTTTCTAAATCATTTTAGATCAAATATTTTTTGTATTCTTTGTAATAGACACTAAAGGGCGGAAAAAATGGGCTAATGGTGATTTTGAAGCTCAAATGCCTTTAAGTGTAAGTATTAACAAATATAAATTTAAAATATACTAACTAGATGTTATTCCTTATTATACTTTTAGCAAAGCTTCTAATAAATTTCAAACCGTCTTCTTTTTTTAAAAAATACTCTTTATATTATCTACATTTTTGTTCGTGGCTTGCTTATTGGCAGACTGGCAAAATTTTTGGATGGCTAACTGACCCACTTCCCATCAACCTATCGAGCTGAAACTTGGCACTTCGACTCATTGCTGATGACAACACATAATATCAAATTTTCAGCCCAACCCCAACTGCCCAAAGTTTTTCCTGTTTTTCAAGGGGAAGATGAATGAAATGTGATGAAGCTGATATACGTGTGACATGTAATATTTTCTTTTGTTTTTATGAAATAGTTGGTGAAACAAATCTGCTGTGTATAAGTGGGTTGTTTAATCTATTGTTAAATTGTCTGCAACAGATACCTGTAACCAAAGAAGAGGTGCCACCACAGTATGAACATTACTTGCATTTATTGCAAGAGAGAAATCGGTTAGTTGTCATAAAATAATCTTTAGCTTATCGTTAATTAGCATGTATGGCCTTACTAACTGTTCACATTCACTATCTCAATCCATGGTGAAAAACTTTCCAACTCGCATCAGCTGTTTTTTTGCCCTTGTAAATAGTCTTGACAGTTAATTTAGGCATAGGTCATGGGTACTGGGGAGTGAATGGGGTGATGTGTAACTATACCATATGCATGTGTGCAGTGGTAGGGCAAACTTTATCTGGTTTTATGCGGTTTAGGGGAAAATTAAGTTGTATTATGTGCACATGCAAAAGATACCTATTGACCTGTTAAAGGCTTTGAAGGATCTGTGTGAGGACACATATTTCCGTTAAGCCCATAGACCATCCCTTAAACAACTCTTTTTTTTGTTAGCCCTGATAACCTGTTGAGCAGTTTTCAGTGATGTAGGTATGTTTGGCTGTTCAATTATTAAGAATTTACATTTTATCTTAATTTTTGTTTTTCGAAAAATTTTCAGACTTGTTAAAAGGCTTCGACAGAAAAACAGACGGGAAATTGAGCTAGAGAAAAAAGAAAAAGGTTTTACAGTGTACCTTAATACATCTTTCTCTGGCGACAAAGACCCTAAGACCAGAATTAATCAACAGCTTCAGAGAAGAAAAACTGCTAATGCAGCTGGTGAGAAAATCTTTTATTTATAATTTAGGAAACTTCTTTAAATAGGCTTCTAGGAACATCAGTAAGGCAATAAAATAAGTTTTATTATATGTGATATGCTGAAGTTAACAATGATTAAAGACATATATGTGTTTAAAACAATGGAAAACTTCTCTAAAATCTTGAAGGCTTGCAGAGTTGTTTTGTTTGTTTGTTTTTTTAAGTCAGTAGGCTGAATATATTTTAACGTAATTTAATATTTTACTAATTTAGATCAAGTGAACAGATCATCCCATCCCAAGAGAATAGGTGGATCAGCTGGACAGACTCATGACCGTCGAAGACACTGGCAGCTTTCTTCAGTTGAATACACAACAGCTGATGGGCAGAGACAGAAAATCAAGGCACCAGGTAACTAAAATTCTCTTTGATTATGTAGAAAATTAACTTGTGAAAGATGAACTGTTTTGAGTAGGTAGTTATTAGTTTCACTTTAAGTCAAATAAATTTATATTGAAAATATTTACTAATTTGGGCTTTCTGCTGGCTTGCTTCTGATGTTTTTTTTTTATTTCAATTTTAAACATTTATTTTATTGTTCAAAATACAAACCACAAAAATGGCTGCTACATTTGTATTTATCCTACAAATACTACACTATATTTCAGAAATTCTCACAGGAAAGTACCAAGAGGATTTTGAAGACGACAGTGATCTTGATGATCTGGAGGTAGATTTATAATTCATTTAAATTATATTAGGCTACTAGCCAAATTTTTAAATGATTAACAAATTTAATTTTTTTTTTTTTGTCAAAGTGAATCTTGAAAAAGTTTATCAATTTGTTCTTTAGAAAATGCACTTCTTTAATGGAACAGTTAATTATTCTTTTGTTGTATTTAATAGCTCTTGACATAAGCAAGAATTTTTGGTTTCTTTTCAG
The DNA here is from genome assembly GCA_964017045.1 of Omphiscola glabra. Taxonomy (NCBI): domain Eukaryota; kingdom Metazoa; phylum Mollusca; class Gastropoda; family Lymnaeidae; genus Omphiscola; species Omphiscola glabra. The sequence continues at coordinate 18,563,520 of OZ024795.1, forward strand.
TGTAGTTTATCAGAACGTTATGATAAGTTTAACACTAAGTAATTTGAAAACAAACTTAAAAATATTTTTGAAAATTAAAGGCTAGAAATTTAGTTTTAGTGCAATATCTTTTTTTTTTCTTCTGATGGAAAAAGCTTAGTTAGACTGCTAAAAGTGGCATAATAGTTCCCATCAAGAATGTTATTTTAGTCAATTGTTTACTTTTTTTTCAAAAACTCAAAACATCTCTTGGCTCCATTTGCTTTTAATCCTGTTTAAAAGGGATAAGAAATTAAATTGCATACTTCTACTATGTTCTATTTCATTATGGAACCTCATGTGTGTGGTGCTTTCTAAGGAGTCCATAAAGTTTTTTCTTACTAGTTTACTAGTATGTAGCTGATAATAGTGTCTAGGGTACTGCATGAGAATATTTTTATTGTAAAAATAATTGTCCAGTTATGGTTGCCATGATGTGCCCCCTTAAAAAAGCATTAATGCAAATATGTTTTTATGTACTCCAGGGTGTTACCAGGATGTCCTCACTAGACATTTATGACGATGATGAGGATGGTGTCAACAATTCATCATCAATTAGCACCCCTCGCAGGCATAAAACAAGTTATCTCAAGAGGATAGCTGCAGCTAAAAAGGAAGAGACTGAAGCAGAAAATCGAGTATCTATCAAGATGGAGGATGTTAAGGTTTTATTTACCTAATTAAATTTTTTAATAGTTCTAAATCTAAGTTTAGTTGCAGCTGCAAAGAATAATAAGTCACAAAACTGATTTCACTTTTGTCCATTATGAGATTGTTTTTCTTGTAACATTTGTCTGAATCATTCAGTCTTAATGTGTCAGCTAATTAAAACCTTTGACAGAATTCTTTAACAAACATGAGATGGGGTGGCCATTTGACATCTGACCCAAAAACACAGGCTGATATACTCAATCGGCAGTTCCAGTCGGTCTTTGGTGACGGCAGAGAGTACTCAGAGGCTTAGTTCCACCTAAAAACCTACATGATGAACACAGCCTACTCCGTCATGGAAGATATTCAGATTTCAGGACAGGGGGTGCTTGCCCTCCTCAAAACCATTAACCCATACAAAGCATGTGGTCCTGACAGTATAAAACCACGAGTGATCAAAGAATTGGCCAAAGAAATTGCTCCTGCACTGACAATCCTCTTCCAATCATTGTTGTGCTCTGGCAATGTTCCAGCAGACTGGAGAACAGCTCATGTCACTCCAGTCTACAAGAAAGGGGAGCATTCCGACCCAGCCAATTATCGTCCGATATCCCTCACCAGCGTAGTATGCAAACTATTGGAGCACATAATCGTAAGCGCTGTCATGAAGCATCTTGAAAGCAAAAATATACTCAATGACTGTCAGCATGGCTTCAGAGTCAATAGATCATGTGAGACCCAGCTCCTTGAGTTTGTTGAAGACTTGATGACAAATCTAGAAAACAGCAAGCAAACTGATGTGCTGGTGATGGACTTCTCGAAGGCCTTTGACCGTGTCAATCATAGTTTGCTTCTACACAAACTTCAGAGATATGGGATCCAAGGCACTACTAGAACATGGATCTCCAGCTTCCTCAACAACCGATGTCAAGCAGTAGTGGTGGACGGTGCAAGCTCGTCCTTTGTCAACGTTAAGTCAGGGGTCCCCCATGGCTCGGTGTTAGGCCCCTGTTTGTTCCTAGCATACATCAATGACCTACCCGAGAAACTGACATCCCAAGCAAGACTGTTCGCAGATGACACAGCGGTATATAGGACGATCGCCAACAGATCTGATCAGGACCAGCTACAAGAGGATCTTAATCGGTTAGCTGAGTGGGAGGTGAGCTGGGACATGGAATTTCATCCGGCCAAGTGCCAGACACTGTCAGTCTCTAGAAGTTGTACTCCTCTACGCTACCACTATGAATTGCATGGTCATTTACTTGAGTCAGTTTCCTCCGTAAGGTACCTGGGTGTTACCATTTAGAGAGAGGTTCGCTGGGACGAGCATATTAACAATGTGTGCAACCAAGCAAACAAGACCCTGGGGTTCTTAAGGCGTAATCTAAAGATCAACAACTCCGGTGTGAAAGAAAGAGCTTATAAAGCCTTTGTCCGGCCGCTTTTAGATTATGCATCTTCGATTTGGGACCCATTCACTCAGAAGAGCATCGACAGGTTGGAGGCAGTACAGCGACGGGCAGCACGCTTTGTCCTGAACCGCTACAGGAATACCTCTAGTGTTGGCAGCATGCTGGAAACACTGGGCTGGTCACTATTGGAGGAACGACGACAACTATCCAGGCCCTCCATGATTTACAAGATAAATAATGGGCTAGTCCACTGCTCTGGCATTAAACAGAAACTCGTCTCTCTCTCCCATAGACAGCAATGAGGCCATGACAGGCAGTTCCGGCTAATACCAACGAGAAGCCCGTATAGGCACTGCTCATTCCTACCAAAGACAATCAGGGACTGGAACAATCGTTCAAAAGGAACAGTTGAGGAGTTGAGGCGACAACTGTAACCAGTGAAATATCCTCAACACCAGGCACAGAAACATTGCAAATCCCATCTACATTCATAGGAGCCATAATGATCAATAAATTGATCGTGGGCCCTTAATATATAGAAGAAGAATTAGAGGCCTTTATCTAGTACTAGGGCTTAACCTGGTGCAGATTTTTTCCACCGGGTCCGGGTATTTTTGAGAAAATACCCGGTGGGTCCAAGTGTTACAACAACAAAAAAGAGTTAACTTTTCATGTTCTATAAACAACTGGCTTACAGTCTCACACCCTACCTGTTGGCCCTTTAAACAATAGTCTCACATACAGTCCTACAAACAAACAAACAAAACAAAACAAAATTTCAACCGTATGCATGACCCTCGCTTCATGACAGCTTCTTTCCTTCACTCAGTACTATTAATATAGAATATGTTGAGTAGGGGAGGGCTGGTTGTAAAAAGGAAGCGGGACACACTGGAAGCAAAATGTATGTGTAAGAGATTATTAGATCAGGATAAATAAATGAAAATGTGGTATGATAGATGATACATTTTTTTTAAAATTTATCTTCAGAAATTACGAGAAAGTCTTCAAAAGAACAAATCTATTCGTCAGAGCATAGCCATGGATTCAGACTCTGTGAGTTTATAAAAACATTTTGTCAAATGACCTGTGACTGTTATTTTATTTATTTAAAACCACCTTTATATTATGGTCTAGAGAAGCATATGCCTTGTTGGACTGGTAACTGTAAAATTTAACTTATTAAAAATGTGTTTTCCCTTGAATGAGATGAAACTAATAAAAAATAAAAAAAAAAATAGTGGAGCACTAGCAAAACATAACTACTATACTGTTAGTGCTAGTTATAAGTACTATAACATACATTATAATTCATTCATTTTTACTTAACGAACTCATTGTTGGCCTTAGATGTGATATTAACATTCAATAGTTCAATCAATTCAGCTAAATCAGACTTGAGAAGCTAATAGTTTGACTTGGATATTTACATAAGATGAAGAATCAGTTTGTGTAGAAGCAAACTATGATTGACACGGTCAAAGGCCTTCGAAAAGTCCATCACCAGCACATCATGCTAGTTATAAGTACTAAAACATACATTATAATTCATTCATTTTTACTTAAGGAACTCATTGTTGGCCTTAGATGTGATATTAACATTCAATAGTTCAATCAATTCAGCTAAATCAGACTTGAGAAGCTAATAGTTTGACTTGGATATTTACATAAGATGAAGAATCAGTTTGTGTAGAAGCAAACTATGATTGACACGGTCAAAGGCCTTCGAAAAGTCCATCACCAGCACATCATGCTAGTTATAAGTACTAAAACATACATTATAATTCATTCATTTTTACTTAAGGAACTCATTGTTGGCCTTAGATGTGATATTAACATTCAATAGTTCAATCAATTCAGCTAAATCAGACTTGAGAAGCTAATAGTTTGACTTGGATATTTACATAAGATGAAGAATCAGTTTGTGTAGAAGCAAACTATGATTGACACGGTCAAAGGCCTTCGAAAAGTCCATCACCAGCACATCATGCTAGTTATAAGTACTAAAACATACATTATAATTCATTCATTTTTACTTAAGGAACTCATTGTTGGCCTTAGATGTGATATTAACATTCAATAGTTCAATCAATTCAGCTAAATCAGACTTGAGAAGCTAATAGTTTGACTTGGATATTTACATAAGATGAAGAATCAGTTTGTGTAGAAGCAAACTATGATTGACACGGTCAAAGGCCTTCGAAAAGTCCATCACCAGCACATCATGCTAGTTATAAGTACTAAAACATACATTATAATTCATTCATTTTTACTTAAGGAACTCATTGTTGGCCTTAGATGTGATATTAACATTCAATAGTTCAATCAATTCAGCTAAATCAGACTTGAGAAGCTAATAGTTTGACTTGGATATTTACATAAGATGAAGAATCAGTTTGTGTAGAAGCAAACTATGATTGACACGGTCAAAGGCCTTCGAAAAGTCCATCACCAGCACATCATGCTAGTTATAAGTACTAAAACATACATTATAATTCATTCATTTTTACTTAAGGAACTCATTGTTGGCCTTAGATGTGATATTAACATTCAATAGTTCAATCAATTCAGCTAAATCAGACTTGAGAAGCTAATAGTTTGACTTGGATATTTACATAAGATGAAGAATCAGTTTGTGTAGAAGCAAACTATGATTGACACGGTCAAAGGCCTTCGAAAAGTCCATCACCAGCACATCATGCTAGTTATAAGTACTAAAACATACATTATAATTCATTCATTTTTACTTAAGGAACTCATTGTTGGCCTTAGATGTGATATTAACATTCAATAGTTCAATCAATTCAGCTAAATCAGACTTGAGAAGCTAATAGTTTGACTTGGATATTTACATAAGATGAAGAATCAGTTTGTGTAGAAGCAAACTATGATTGACACGGTCAAAGGCCTTCGAAAAGTCCATCACCAGCACATCATGCTAGTTATAAGTACTAAAACATACATTATAATTCATTCATTTTTACTTAAGGAACTCATTGTTGGCCTTAGATGTGATATTAACATTCAATAGTTCAATCAATTCAGCTAAATCAGACTTGAGAAGCTAATAGTTTGACTTGGATATTTACATAAGATGAAGAATCAGTTTGTGTAGAAGCAAACTATGATTGACACGGTCAAAGGCCTTCGAAAAGTCCATCACCAGCACATCATGCTAGTTATAAGTACTAAAACATACATTATAATTCATTCATTTTTACTTAAGGAACTCATTGTTGGCCTTAGATGTGATATTCAATAGTTACAATCAATTCAGCTAGATCAGACTTGAGAAGTTAATAGTTTGACTTGGACATTTACACAGGATGAAGAATCAGCTGATGAGCTAGTCCAGGTCTAGTATTCACAATTATTAAATTGTCAGGGGTCTCTGTAAATATAATTCAGGTGTCCTTGTTTTTTTTCTTGTTTTTTTTCCCTTGATCTTTGGAGGTTGCTTAATACCTGTTTATGCTGAAAAAAAGTGTGAAGGCATACCTTCCTTAACAAATATCACCATGAACTTTTCATATTTAAAAAAAGAATGATTACAGAATATTGTGCTGTTAAATAAATTAAAAAAACTCTTCAAGCTAAAAGTAGTATGTGTAATGTAATCAGAACAAATTTCAATTTATTTGTATCAATAAAAGCGTCTTATCTTATTTATATCTCTCTCTATATATATATAATAGACTAACTGGCCAATTATCTAACATAATTTTAAATTAAAGACATTTCTTAGATCTCTGTTGTCCAGTTTTTGCTCTTAACATTGTTGATTTTTATAATTACCATATTTTCCGGCGTATAAGATGACTTTTTAACCCATGAAAATCTTTTCAAAAGTCGGGGTTCGTCTTTTAAGCCGAGGGTTGTCATCTAAGCTGGTATACGGCATGCTGAAACTTCAGGGACATGCGCCCTCTAGTTCCAGTTTGGTTGACAGCTTAGAAAACAAACAGCATGGCAGCTCCCATGGGTTTAAAGTCTTATCCTTCCTTTCTGATATTTTTACATTTTTAATTGGTGTGCATCTTATACGGTCAATATAGCCCAAACCCTATATTTTAACAGGAAAAGTAAGGGGTTGTCTTATACGCCCAGTAGTCTTAAACGCCAGAAAATACAGTAACTGTAAACAATTAATTTGTTTAAATTTATGCACTCCAGATGAAAAGTCTGAAATGCAATACTTTTGTTCTGTGTTTGTTTACTTGTATGACTTTAAACTTATTGAAAATGATACAAACTTAAATTAAATTTGTGCTATTAAAAATTGTATTTTGAGTACTTTAAATTACTGATTATTTGGTAATAACTTTAGCAGTTCCATTGCAAACAAATTGAAAGTTACCAGAAAGGGTCATATTTATGAAGAATGTATTGTATTGTGCTGTATAGCAATTATGGCTACATTCTCTTACTGAATGACAAATACTTTATCCCTTCAACATTTTCTTTTGTCTTTCACAACATGATCGACTGAAGTTAAGTTTTTAATTCCCCAAGTAGTATGTTCTCTATTAATGAACACTTTTCATTTATTTTATGGAAGTATTATTTTAAGAATAGAATTAATTAAACATTCAACAGTAATTCAAAAATCTCACCATAGAATCTTGTGATTACAGGATGAGTCAGATGGGGAAAGAATTTCACCAATCAATGAGGAGATAGAAGTGATGTCTAGTGATGATGACAACAAAGGGACAGATAAGAATGAAATTAAACCACTTCAATTGTTTAAACCTGGGGACACATTAGTCCTAGAGTTCCAGCCCTTACCTAATAGAAGTATGATTTATTGTTAACTGGTGGATATTGGATCTTTACTTTTTATGAAAATAAAACTTTATTTGTTTAATTTCAAGGTTTTTTTTTTTTTTAGAAGAAATATTAATCAAGAAATATATTACTGTTTTTAACTACCCAGTATCAAGTGTAGTTTTACCTTGGATTACTTTTTTTTTAAATTATTATTAAACACTTTTAGTATCAAGTTTTACAAGCTACAGATTATCAGAATATTTGTGCCCATTATAGGCCCAAAAGGCTGCATCCTCCATATGTTAACTGTGGCCAGGAATTCATGTTATTTTTAATATCCATATGCAACCTATTGTCCTCATTTGTTGAGCAACATAGTTATTTTAGAATGGTATTGATCTTCTTAAATATCATCAAAGCAAGAATGGCATGTCTCACAGACACAAAGTGTGCCTTTCATCAATGACATCCACAACTTCAATATTATTTCAGAATGCCTTAAGCTTTTTAGTGGCATTAAAGTGGGCTAAATGTTCCCCTGATGACTGTTTAAAAGTCTTTGAGATGATACCAGTTTTAAAAATTTCCCCTAGACTCAGTCAAAAAGATACCTCATGATATATAGTAAATTATCTCTGCATTCACTTTATTCAGCTGAAAGATTTCATTTTCCTCAAAATGTCAAATTTGTATCATCTGCCGCAATAGTTTTTTGTCTGCATGACAAAAGCTGCACCTAGGGCCTTGAATTTAGGTGCCCTCTTCCCAAAAAAGTAAATATTAATACACATTTTGCATGAAAAATGATGATTTTGGCACCCACATGCATAGCCATGCTTGTTTAAGTGGTTCAGGACAGCACCTATACTGTAGACTAGTTTATTGGCTAGCAAAACTGCTAATGTGGCTGATTTAAAGCTGAGATGCACTAAGGCAATCATAAGACTTTGGATGGAATGCTGTGCCTTTATTTCTAAATTTAAAATTTTTGTTACTTTTGTTTGTATTTAATGTTTCTTCTGGTCACTCTAAACTTTTACATATATAAAGAAATTGTTTTCTTTTTTTCATTCGTATAGGTAAAACTGCAACAAATTTAGTTGCTGCCAGAAAGAAAACAGACTCTGAGGAAATCTCATCATTCTCTTCAAAAAAATCATCCACTGCGCCTTCATTACAGAAATCCCTGACACCTAGAAATGTGGAGTTAAAAACAGGTGACGTTGCCTGGAACATCATTTTTTGCCAGCTTCATTTTCTAGTAGTTATTTATTTAATTTTTTTCTGTTCTGGATAAGCTGGGATTTTTCACATCTGCTATCTAAGCACAATACATTTTTAGAATCAGGTATATGTATTTTTTAAAAAAAAATGTTTATCTTATATTCAAACAGAGTTAATATCAGTTTAATGTCGATAGCATTTATTTTTTTTCCACAAAACCTTTGCAGTTAAATTACCCAGTTCACAATCTAATTATTCTTTATTTACTAGTTTACTCAAATTTGTATTTGCTTATTTTTTTGTTTTAAGTGTTTTGGTTTGCAATTGCGCTTATTCAGCATTTATTTCTACATTAATCAATTTATCTAGGAACAAGGCAATGCTAAAAATCTAGAAATAACTGAAACTTGAGATTTTTTTTTTTTAATTTGTCATGGCACCCATATATTTGTCTTTACTTATGTAGAGTTGCTAGTCAGCAGGATGTATGTTCCTTTGATCTATTCTAGATGCTAGCAAAGCCATTCGGCCATTGTCAGCCAGTAGAAAGAGCACTGACTCTAAAGCAGATTCAAAGGATGAAGCTGCTGCCGTGTTAAAAGCACTGCAAGAAGAAAATAAACACGTGGAAAGCTTTTCCAAGGTGTCTAAGAGCAGACCACTTCCACAGCCAAAGGTAGAAAGAAAATCTCATTCTGACAAGAAGTATTCCTTGCATGTATTATTGTGTATATTTTAGGAAAATTTCCCTCTGGTCATTTTAATCTACTCCAAAAAAAATAATTTTTTATGACATATAAAATATTATTTAAAGGCTGATAAGAGTGACTTTTCATCTCAGAAAACATCGGACACATCTAATATAAGCTTGCCATCAACCAATGAAAAGATCAAAGCCCTCACCCCTATTCCATCTTCAACTGATCCAAATCTGACCAAGTCAAGTTTGTCTGCCAGTAAATCACAAACGGATCTAGATGCAGAGCCAACCATAAACACTGTCATAGAACGTGTCCTCAAAATGAACCCCAAGTTAGTACAAGTTTTTAACATAAAAGAAAAAGACAAGAATTTTGACAATGCAATTGTGATTTCTTTTCAGTCACAAGTTAAGTGAAAATAGCCTTGTGTGATATTTGAAAAATAAGCTTGATGTGAAATAAAGATCTCAAAAAGTCTTAGACGGAAACCTTGTTTGAAATTGTTAAAGTTTTGCCCATTTCTAAGACATTATAAAAGTTTGATTATTTAGAATTCATTAGATTTTTTTTTAAATAAAAAGAAATATTTATCATAAAATCAAATATCAAACTGTATTTACGCCTACCATAAGTCACAAGTTATTATTTACTACTTCCACCATTTACAGACAACAGAAGCAGTTGCTGCACACATTGAACCACATAGACTCAGAAGAAATTCCTGTGAGTTCACAGTGTTTGGAACCTTCATGGGTGAGTGATATGAACATGTAATGTTCACACTGAATGAAGTGATGCTTTTATTTTACACAATTGCACAAATTAAAGTTGTTTGTTAACATAAGCTGTCAGGATGATCTTAAAAACGTAACTGGATTTCTGGTTGGTGCAAAAAACTATTACAGCATTGTTAACCCTTTGAACCCTTGGCTCCTGGGCCTAAAATACCCAATCCCCTGGGCTCCTGTGAAAAAATGTCCACACACTGACACACAAACAAACAAAATCAAATGATTATAAAATAACAACACATCGATAGCACTAGAACTAGAAGTTGTAGTCAATCGATCGTCACTATCATTGTCTATTTACTTATTTCACTCCTTTTTCAAATAAATATTATCTAAATTATTTACATTATCATAAAACTACTCTAGTTTGTGTCCTTGATAAAAGTAATTATTGGATTTTCGCCACTTCTATACATCGAAAAACATTACTAAAACATAACAAAAACAATGCAACCATGGGCGCGGCCATTACGGTGACCTTTCCCAAGTCACGTGATAAACCATGAACTCAGTATTTATAGCACATTTTACATACGGACTGTCAATCTATGGTAAGGTATGGGAGACCAATATATAGGTCTGGCGGGTTGTGGATTTTTAAGGCGCAGACCGATAAAGCGGGATCGAAGGTTTAAAGGGTTAACTTTATGAAAAACATTATGAGAACAAAAGTGAATTGATTAAAAAATGTCTTCCTTAGGTTAATAACAAAAACCACTTTTTGTATAGAAAAACTGTTTTTTAAAAAAAACGTATCTGTTCCTATAATAGTTATATGTTGAGTTATGTCCTGCAAGTTTTGTTTCCAGATGATGTCCAGTTCATAACTTAGTTTAATTATTTGATACAAACCAATGAAACCGATGAGTTTTGATGTAATCTACAGTCATCCAAAGGTCCTGTCACCAATCGATTAGAGGTTGTTCTGGAAGTTCTGTCAAACTGGGGCCATCCTTCATTGGTTGGACTCACAGAACTGCAGTTTTTTGACCAATCACAGTGCTTGATCCCTATCAAACCATCTGATGTGTCAGTGCATGGAGCTAAAGAATGCTCAAATAAAGTAGAGGTTTTGTTTAATGGAAAGTCTAAGGTAAGGGTCTAATCATTTTAATATACCAGTAATTGATTAAAAACAGAATCAACTAAGAAATTATCTTTTTTTCTCAATGATCTGTTTCTCAATAAATTATTTTATATTTACCCTGTTATAAATATTTATATTTTCAAATGTCCTTTATGCTTATATTGATTGTAAAATAAGTCATAATTAGTTAACATTGGTAATTTTACACAAAAAACTTGAGCCTCTGCCCTGATATATTATAATTCATAAATTGATATTTTCTAAAATATTAAATTTGTTTTGCTGAATTCACTAGAAATATATTTTTATTTTTTTAGACAACCAAAGAGCGTAACATGTGGAGCTGTCATTTTGATGGAAAGCCAATTGAATTCTCTGTCTTATTAATAAACTCACACCCTGGTAAAAGCTTCCAGCTAGGGTCTGTGAAAATATGGAACTGGAACAATAAAATAAATGTAATTTGTTGGCTTTTGTATTAACCATTTCTGCTTTTAGTCTAATCACTATAAATTATTATAAAGAGCGGAAAAGGTTAGTGATGAAAAAACACTTGAGCACAAAGTGTAACATTTTAAGCATCTAATGTTTATGATCAGCAAAAATTTATAATAACTACTATGGTGAGTAAACTAATTAGTTACAAAATGAATTTGAAATCAGTTGTTCTTTATGTTGTAAATACATTTTCAGAACCTCAACATAGGTGCACGTCACATCCGAATACACTTCAAAGGGGAGTTGCTTTTTGACGGAGACATAGACAAAGGTTGTGGAAATCAGGTTTTTGACTACAGTAAACATGTCATGTTTGCCTCTTCTGATGGAGCAGGACAATCTAAAGCTAAGAAATCCTCATCAAATTCTTCACTTTCACTTGACATTGGCAAAGCGGCATTAGCCAATTCCAAAAACAGTCCCAGGCTAACATCTCCTGCTGTTGAGTCTCCCACAAAGGCAGACAGCCATGGCTTAACACCATCAGGAAGTCACCACACATTCAGGAGCATATCTCGATCATCGCAATCATCAGCTTCATCCTCCGGTTCTGGAAAGGTCAGGGGCCAAAGCGAGGAAAGGCAGGAAGAGGGGCACATCCGCAGTGAAACACGTACACTGGTACGATCTAACATTTTTCACAGAAGAGGCTCGGGTGGATCAAGTCCTGAAGTGGAATTACCTGACAGTGGTAAGTAGTTTTGTTTTAAAATGTCATTAGAATGAAGTTGAATTACCTGACAGTGGTAAGTAGTTTTGTTTTAAAATGTCATTAGAATGAAGTTGAATTACCTGACAGTGGTAAGTAGTTTTGTTTTAAAATGTCATTAGAATGAAGTTGAATTACCTGACAGTGGTAAGTAGTTGTGTTTTAAAATGTCATTAGAATTACATACTTGCCAACAATCTTGGAGAAAATATCATTATATTCTTCTAATAAAAACAATGTAAAGATAAAATAGGAAAAAGATCATCAGTTGGTGGTCACCTTCATAAATATATTTATGTATCACAGTAAAGTACTATTTTTTTAAACAAGTTAAAACCATTGCAAATTAAAGGCAACTAAATTATTGCTGACAAATGAACATGATTGCTGGTAATAAATAAAAAATGTACGTAGTTATGACTGTGGTCTTAAAAACATAATTAGGTTTAGGCTTCATCTGAAATATTCCATTGCAGAATTTAAGAAATGTATTACTTTTTCTATTTAAGAGATATTACTTATCTGTCAGACAATTAATAAAAATATGTATCTAAGGAATTTTATTGCTTGCTTATAAAATATAATGGTAATTATTTACTTGAAATAATAGAATTGTCTTTATCGGTCAGACTTGTCCAAGATACCAGAGAAGTCAAGAGCACAGACACCCAAGAAAAGCAAGCGTGTAGCTGCCAAATTAAATGGAAGATCTGCTGAAACTGACAGCTCAAATAAATCAAATGGTGACAGGTAAATTGATTGACCCGGATGCTGACAGGTGGTGGGGGATCCATGCAAAACATTTGAGGATGAGAACTCCCATTACTAGAAGATGAAAAAAAAAAGGTTAACCAACCTAAAATTTCATGGTTGATATATTCTTATGTATTTTGAAATATCAGTAACTGCCACCATCCCTGAATCCATAACTGCCAACAGTTGTGCCATTATTTACTTCACTCACTTTGTGTTGTCAATTGTTAAAGGTTCCTGTAAATCAAGGTCTATTACAATAACAAAGAGGTATTTTAAATATAATTCTAATGGATTTTGTTTGTTTTTTGTGTGACTCTGTAGAATTATATATTTAACAATAAATCAAACAACTGCTTTAATTTTTATTTTATTTTATAGAGTTTGAACCAGATAAAAGAGTTGTGAGATTGAGTAGTAGAAAGTATTGTGATAACTTGAACAAAAAAACTTATGGACGATTGATCAGATATAAATAATTTTTTTTAAAGTTCTTTTTAAAAGCACTGACAGTTTTTGTTGAGCTATTTAGACAAAACTCATAAAACAGTCTTAACAGTAGTAAATTTTTTAATTCATTCATTTTTCCAAACCTTCTGCAGTTTTGAATCCAAACCTCCTCTACCACCAACTCATAAATCAGATGATAAGACGAATTCCTCATCACGATCTGCCGAAAGGTCATCTCTTCCCAATATCAAGTCCAAGTTGTCACCCAAATCATCCCGCTCAGAACCTTACATATCCCCACTACCGTCATCCCCACAGAAAAGCAATACCAAAAATCAGAAGGATAAGGGAGATAACCAGTTATTAGATTCCATCAAAAGCATGAGTCACAGGTATTTTTAAAAATAGAAAAATAATTTATGCAAAAATGTGACCAGAGTTTGTATTTAACTCATACTGACAAACTAATTTAAATCATATTTGTGTCATGTATTTCAGTGAAAACAAAAGGAAAAAGACCATTCCAACATGGCTGAAAGGTGATAAGTCAACAGGTAAAATTTAATAGTTGAATGTAGCTTTGTCCTACTTTAATTAAAACTGACTCATAAAAAAAATTGTCATTAGTTGTTATCACAAAAATAGTGAGCTGCTTTATCAGTAGGGATAAATCACCACTAAAGGGTTCATCAAGACACTGCTTTTGATTTCGTTAGCCCAAATGTGTATGCAATCTCTAAAACACTATAAAAGAGAATAATAAATTCATGTTCAGATGTTATTAAAATATGTCAGTCTCACACTCTTTTTTCATACTGCCCCCTTGTGTTCTACTTGACAAGATTGTTGTCTGCTTCAAGTTTCATCTCTTCTGATGTCATTTACAACCAACTTATCCAAATCCAGGAAATTTTAAATTAGGCAGACGGGTTCATGTTGTGGACCATTTTTAAATGTCAAAGTTTGGCGGCTCCTCAATTTAGTTATTTTCAAATAAACACCCCTTGAAATAAATAAATTTCTGGAGTGATTTTGTTCATCGACTTTCCTGACATTCTAATCACAGATCTTGACCTGATTTCTGGGCAGAGCAGTAAGAGAGACAAACAGAAGGAAGATGTTGAGCTTCAGAAAGAGCTCGATGAGGAGTTTGAGAGATTTTCTCAAGCAGGGTGGGTTGCTCAATGTTATGCTTATGATCAGTCAGTGGGCTCCAGAAATGCTTTTCTAACAAAATTAGAAGTAACCAGCCAAACAGTGGCAGCGGCATTGCGTGAAATTCCCATCTACTAAAGTTACTTGACAAAACATACAGCTAATATATGGGAATTTTATTTTGCTCTCCAATTCAACACATTGTTACAGCCATGCATACATATCTAGAGATTTATTATTTGTGATATATTAAAGGATTTATGGGAAATCAAACACAAGCCAAGGTTATGTTTGCAGAGACACTTCAAGTAAACATAAACATGTTCTGTTGTTCCGGTATGTCAAATGAGACACAGAATAAGTTGATTTTCCATAATTATTGTTTGCTTTTGATACTTGGCTTCTCCTAAATTTCAGGAGTAAAAACAAGAATAAAGAGCAAAAGCATGTTGCAGGTAAAAGTTTCTAATTAATTTTACTGAACGAACATATTGAAATAAATTCTTGTCATTCCATAGACCTGCTTAGCTGCACATATGGTTATGTTGTACCTTCAGACTTAAATATTAAACTGTTCTTAACTATTAAATTCCTATCTAAAATATAATGTGTGTCTATTTGAGAACAGCCTGGGTTGATGCTTGAATTCCGATAGAACTTCTGGAAGATTGACCAGATTTATGTAGCTTAAAAAAATATACTTATTTGTGTAAATCCTTCTTTCTTAAACAGAGGAACAAGATGTACTGACTCCCATGAAGAAAATAGAGAAATCAAGAGCCAAGTGGAGGCAAAGAGAAGAGGATCTTGAAGAATCTTGGGGTTCATTGTCCTTCTTCAACAAATCTCATAGAGGGAGAGTGTCTATTGACATGGGAGGTGATTATCTGGGTTTCTGAATATTTATGGGGGAGGTAACTTCATACCTTTAGATGCAGACTTCAGGAGTCAGTTTAACCCGGTGACCAGAAATACGCGCACAAGACAAACGCGCACACGATAAACGCGCACACGATAAACGCGCACAGAAAGATCCGCAAAGCCATAGCTGCGCACAGGACAAATGCGCACACCGACATTAGCTCACACAGAAAACAGCGCACACTGACAAATGTGTAAACTGAAAAGTCCGCACATGGACAGTTGCGAACTTTGATTATTGCGGACACACACAGATGCGCAAAATATCAATGACATTTTATTTTACGCTACATTTTTAAAATAAACGCGTTCAGTTCAGTTGCTTATCAATATCAGCATAAAAGGCAATTTGAGAAGAATAAAATTAACAATAGTATAATTATAAAAGAAAAAAAATGTTGTATTTAAAATTTAATTTTATTATGAAAATCTACTCGGAGGTAACTTTGCATTATAATAATAATAAAATTTAAAAAATTATATTTATAAAAAAGAGTATTGCTGCAACCATAATAAGGCATGTTACTTTCTTTCAAATATCTGGAGATTTCTCATAAAACAACATGGAATACACACTATTTATCAATGTGTCATGGCTGTTAATTTTTTAGCCACCTAAAATTATTGTATATGATTTTAATAGCGAGAGTGAATGCTCCTTAATATACATTTGTTTCTAATTTACGGTATATATATATATTTAATTTAAATTTAAGGCGATTAGTTTTAAAATAAAGAAACATATATCGATTGTAAAAACAACAGAATATCACAATATTAACATTTTTTCACATGTAGTTAAAGTGATAGTTTTCTAGCACATACCAGTATCCAATATTACAACACATTAAAATTTCAAATCAATAATACTGTAAATTTTATTTCAAAGTTACAAGTGATTTAGACAGGATATTAAATAACAGACTAACCATCAAAAATTAAAAATATTAATCAATTTTGAATAATTTTATAGTTTTAAAAGTTTTAAAGGAAAACATTTAACAAATTATCACATATAAAATTAATATTAAGTACCCGGGGCTACCTGGTGCTACCCGGGGCTACCTGGTGCTACCCGGGGCTACCTGGTGCTACGTTAAAATAAAATAGGAGGAACAAAAACAATTTTTCTTTAAATGAGAGAAAACATGCAAGTCAGAGGTATGAAACCTACTGGTAGATAATGTCAATGTCATTTATTGACAACCTACTGGTAGATTATGTCATGGTCATTTATTAACCTACTGGTAGATTAACTTCCATGAACAACAAGATGGCTGAAATCAGAAATTGGTGTAGTCCCCAAATGAAAATTCAAACTGCAACATGCCTAAAAAGCGGATAGTGTTCATAAAATGTACCAATAATTCAAAGGAGAAGAAAATGGATAAATCTAATCGGAAGACAGTAGAAAAGGTATAAGAGATTGACTAACGAAAGTGGGAACATTTGTTTCTTGAGAGACAAATAACCGGAAATTGTGTATTTATGCCGCGACACAATATCTCGGTGAAATAACAACATGTAAAAAATATCTCAAAACCAGTAGCTTCGGGTAGATGAGACCCGTAAACCATGGCCGGTAACTCATCTAGGAGAGGGAAACTCTGACTCCAAACCTCCGCTGCCTTGTGGATATACCCAGATGGGAAAGGCTAAGGGAGTAAACCCCGACAGAAAATCAGGAATTGGAGCTCCTTAAGCGGTCTGTTTTTGAAATCATTTACATTCCGGCAGCTCCTGCGACGCCAATGGTGCCAAGCCGTATCGACACTACTCGATCCCTTGGATCCACCAATGACATAGAGAGGGGGGATCTGCTGGTTGGGCAGCAGCTGGTTCTCCATACTACTTCGCCCAGGCTTTATCTTCACTGGAGAGGACACTCCAGCATCGCCGAAAGGTGTGAGCACAATACGGGAAGCAGCAATTTGCGTGGAGCTCAGAGGGTCATCTCAACAAGTAGGCCACAAAAACACGCACCTAGAAATAAGAAAACACTACGTGCCGAGGAGCTCTACAGGGCGGAAGCAGCAGTAAAGAAATATCCTCATCAACACCAGGCACAGAGACATTGCAAATCTCATCTACATTCATAGGAGCCATAATGATCAATAAATTGATCGTGGGCCCTTAATATATAGAAGAAGAAGAAGAGAGCGCAGAGAAAGGCCAGAAAACACTGCTCCACCTCATCTTGTTTTTAAACCAGGAAGCTGTCTGTCTTAACTCTATATTGTGGAAATAAACTTCCATTTATTACACTTACAATAATAATTATAGCATTCATAACCATAGATGAGGTACAAAGACTATATTAGTATAGCATTGAACTATTAAACAGCAGCATATTTACATTAATAAAAAATAGTAAACTACTGCATAGTAGGACCAAATACATTTCACTGACTGAAACTAAGGAAAACAGTTGAGTGCTTACAAAATAGATTATAGTAGAAATTGCCTGTAATTTGTGTAATTGTAAGTCTACATAGGACATAGGTAATAGTATGTTTGCCTTCCTGAGTTTAAAAGTAAAACATAATAGTAATAGGCTATTATTATTTTTTCAACTCATTAATTCATTGATATAAGGAGCATAATATGATATTCGAATTTTCTGTCTAAAATATTCTATAATATCTTTCGGCCATTACAAAATCAAATTTAATAAGAGTAAATCAAAACACCATGTGATACCACCTTTAATTTTAAAAATAGATTTCAATGAATGTTTGAATAATGCAAAAAATAATAAAAACACTCAATTAGGCTTAGTGACAAATTAGTCTATGGAATAGGAAAATATAAACAAACCTTCATTGCCTACAACTACAGGAGTTATTTTGTGTATTGCGACTATAATTTAAAAGTAACAGTTTCCGTACCCTTATTATCAGACTCAGACTCTTATGATGTGTACAGAAATATTTTAAATAACTTTTTTAAATGTGAATTAGTCACTTTAGTATTATAAAAAAAAAATTCTTGTTTGTCAAATAGAAATTTAATCATTGCTTTATTATATGTGTGTATAGTTTTAAAAAATCAGAAATGAGATGATCAATTTTTTTTAATATTTCGTTTTTAAAATGATTATTTCTAATCCTAGCCGCATTGCCGACTTGTCTTTTACGCTGATAACCAACTGCAACCCTTTCAAATATGCAATGAATTGTAAATAACATTGTAAATTTACATTGTGCGCATTTTTATGTGTTCGCTTTTGTCAACGTTCGCAATTGTCAGTGTGCGCGATATTCCGTGTACGCTTTTGTCGGTGTACGCAATTTTCAGAGTGCGCAACTGTCGGTGTGCACAGTTTTTGTGTCCGCAGTTGTGTCTTTTTCACGGAACCGTTTAACCCACAAGCTGTCAAATGCTAACAAGCTGTGGTGTCTTTTTTTACTCACTTTGATATGTGTCCCTAAATTACCCAAAAATAATAGAAAATGAAACTAGAGACCCATTTAAGTTGAGATTTTCTGAGAGTAATTTGGACAAGGAATCCTTTTGTATGAATGCTTGAGTTCTGTGAGATATGTGAAATGAATGTGACCATGACAATTCAGATGTGAGTACAATTGTGGTACTGTTTATCTTTCTTCAACTCACAACCACACCAACTGTTGGGTCCTTTTTATCCTTATTTTTACACATGTTTTTAAGACAATAAAACATTATTCTTTTAGTTTAGAAAATATAAAGTTATTTGGGTTTATAGAATTTTTTTTTTTTAAAAGAAAATTATTGTTGACCTACATATTTTGCCTATTAAATTCATTAGTACCTTATTTGCCACTGCTTCCACAATTAAAACTTGAACAGCTACTAGTTCTAGCTCCACTATCCTAATTATCACTAACCATGAGTAATGCCAAAAAACTATTTAAAAGCAATTTATTCAAATAAACCAGGCTTTTGTTTTGCAGGGCCAATATCTGAGTTCTACAAATTAGTTTTAACAAAAATCCTCTAAAAATTTCAAAAGATTTAATCCCAATTTAAAAAAACAAAACAAAAAAATGAAATATTTACCTTTCTAATTTGAAAGAGTTATAACCCTTTAAGAAATAAATTTAAGTTGAGGCCAATGATTGTCTTCTCCTGTAACACTATTTTAAAAAATTGCTTTTGTCTCATAATGTTACAACCACTTACAATACTTTTGTGCCCCCAATGAAATTTTTTTAATAGCACCTTTAAATTTTGGGGGGAAAACTTACATCAAGTGAAACATTTAGAGAGTTTCATTGAGATGTGTATTCAATTTGTTTTCTTACCTTTATGTGTCAGATGATGAGTTGGATGAGTACCTCAATCCAGTGAAGAAATCAGAATCAGTGACACCTGTAGCAGCACCTGTGATACCAATACCTGAAGATGGGTGGTCGGATGAGTAAGTCTTTCCATCATAAGTAACTCATACATCTCTTATGATATGAGTCTCCTGATAAAATTATGCCTTAAAAAACTCCCAATGCACATATAAGTATAAGTATTGTTTCGGGGTTATATTAAAAAAAATTTTTAATAAGTAACTCATACATCTCTTATGATATGAGTCTCCTGATAAAATTATGCCTTAAAAAAACTCTCAATGCACATATAAGTATAAGTATTGTTTCGGGGTTATATTAAAAAGCAATTTTCAACAATAAATTTCAACATGATTTTGTGTCCTTTCCTCCCTTTGCAATTTCTCTATTTCACACAATTTTAAAAAAATATTTCTTTTTAATTATATAACGTTTAATTTTCGGTAAATAAAATTGTAATAAAGATGTAAGAGTATTGCATATTTGTTGGCTATTTCAGAGATGCAGAGTTCACCATCCCAGAGCTACCCAGTGGAAAGAATATGGTGATTAATATCAAAACTACATGGGGAGATCACCACTATGTTGGCCTGACAGGAATACAGCTGTTTACAATTCTGGGAGACCAAGTGGTCATCACAAAGGTAAGGCTCCTGCGAAGCACTAGCTTATGAGAGTGTTGAGGATATTAAAAATATCCCCAGGTGTCTAAGTGATTAAAGATTCATAATAGGAAGTCCATCACCAAGTCAATAAGATAATTAAGCTGTTTTCACATTATCTAATGGTGCTCTATTCATGGACCAAAGCTGTCTTCACATATTTTCAAATGTTGAAAGTACACACTGCAACATTTAATGTAGCTCTATTCATTGCTGTCTTGACATATTTGTTTCTGCACTGTCCTCCAGTTTCATTTCCCTCACTGAATGTGAAGCAATTTCACCTAAGTGTCCCAGTTTTTCATCTAGTGGACTTGAAGTTTTTTTTAAATTACATGGCTTTCCTTAAGATTAAGACAATAAATTTAGCGGTTTATACTGGCACCTAGCTTAGAAAAAAAAACAAGTATTTCCTAGCCTTGTCAAGACTAACCCATTATAGTTTTGGTAGGGCATCATAATAGAGATAATCCTTTAAAAAAATATTGAGGTGCTCACATAAAAACTTGCTTATTAATGGCCTAGTAAACAAAGCTCATTTTACTGTAAATTTTACCTTTTATTTTTATTTATTTTTTTTTAATGAAAATAATATAAAAACAAGTTTGTAAGACTAATCCTGATGGATGATTAATATTAATATGCTGAAAAATTCAGTCTTACAATTTTTTTAATTGAAATAAAACTAAAAGACAAACCGGTGTTTATATACATCACACTGCTGAAGATATACTGCAAAGATTCTGTGCATATTCTCTTTCAGATCTGGGCTGAACCAAGTGACATAAATATCCTGCCAGAATACAACAGGGACCCAAGGGTTGTCACAAATCTTATAGATAATGTGAACCGCACCAGAGATGATGTCCACATGTGGCTAGCCCCCTTCACACCAGGAAACAATCATTATGTTTACCTAACATTTGCTAAGCCATGCAAGTTGGCTCTGATGAGGATATGGGTCAGACTCCAATGTTGTATATTAATTTCTTACATTTATATGCACCAGTCACATTATATTGTTACAACTTTTGATTGAATAATTTATGACTATTCATGTAAGGTGGGAACTTTTTTGGAGGTTCAAGCTTTATGTTTACTTAACATTATTGTGTGTTTTAAAAAATAAAATAAATATGAATAATCAATTATGTGGTGAGATTGATTGGGTGTCTCTTTTCAAATTATTCCCAGAGACTTTCAATACTGCTCAACATTTTCAGAATTACAACAAGTCCAGGATCCATTCATTTCGAGGTGCTAAAGATGTCATTATAACTCTTGATGGAGCAGAGATCTTTAAGGGAGAAATAGCCAGAGCCTGTGGAGGGATTGAGGGTGGCACCGAGGCTTTTGGAGATGTAAGGAAAGCTAGACATATTTTTTGTGTCTCTTTTTTTTTCTAATGTCTGTGTGGAAACAAAGAATGTATTGTTTGAACATCTACAACTATAACTTGCTACAGGTCTCAATATTCCAACTCATATTAATTTTGAAATCACTGGAAAATCTTTAGTTTTAATCATTGAGATATAGAGTGAGGCTTTAAGCATTTGCCCGCATGAGCATCCTGCAGAATTAGTGGCACACAAATAAACATCCATTACCATGCCTCTTCAAACTTATTTGAATTCAAACATCTTATTTTTCCCAGACAATTTTATTCACCACTGATGAGACGATTCTGGAAGCTGTGTCAAGGAATGATGATGCCTTTGAGGGCTCAATGTTTAGTGACACTGAGGAAGATGTACCATTGGAAAGACCCAGTACAGCAAATGCTGAAGATGATGTTAGTATCATAGTTTAGAAAAGTTTTAAAAACTCAATTCCTTTACTTTCACTGTTTAAGATTTTTTACAATAAATTCTCAAAAGTTAAGTTCTCCTTTTTTCTTCCGTCCTTTTTTTTTTTGTTTAAATTGAATTTAAAGATTTTATTTTGATTTTAGAAGAAAAATATATAATAGTTGCACCATTATTTTATTCAAGCTGCATAGTGATAGAAATTATTTTTTTTATGACTTGCAAATTGTGCATGGTTTCTAAAAAAAATTATTTTAAAAATATTTTAAGACTTAAGCTTACTACTTTGGCAACTTCAAATTTGTGTCTGTTATCTTCATTTTTGATAGACACGTCCATTTACCAGGGCAGCTGGTCTACTTGCAGCAGACAGTAATAAAGGTACAACACCAAGACCTAGCAGTTGTTTTGTTACAAATGTTGGAGATGTCATGGTCTACAGAACTACTAGTAAGTTATAAGAATTGTTGGGTCTGCTAGTAAGTTATCAGAATATTGGGTCTACAGAACTACTAGTAAGTTATCAGAATATTGGGTCTACAGAACTACTAGTAATTTATCAGAATATTGGGTCTACAGAACTACTAGTAAGTTATCAGAATATTGGGTCTACAGAACTACTAGTTATCAGAATATTGCTAGGTTCTCTTGAAAATTATTTAGAAATTATGAGGCATGACGACAAACTATTCATGATAAAATCTGCATTGAGAAGTGAGAGTGTGATTGATTACCATTCATGTAAGTCCCAGCTGTACAATAGCATCAGAGCTGGACCTGAACCCCAGTCCCAGTGTTGGAGCTGTGCCATAGTTCTAAAGTTGGAACAGTACCATAGTCTCAGAGCAATATCAGCAAATGTTTTTTTAGGCCTGGTACAAGACATTTATATGTCAGGTAGTGGGAGCAATTTCTTATGATTAATCATAAATAACTGATTCTACCCCAACATTTTTGTCTCACAGAAGTACATTTGCAGTTCACATCCACCTGGGGGGATCATCACTATTTGGGTCTAACTGGCCTTGAACTTGTTGGTAGTGAGGGAGAGGCTGTCCCACTTACACTTGACATGGTGACTGCATTACCTAGAGACCTGCGACATCTGCCTGGCAACGAGAAGGATGACCGTACACTGGACAAGTGAGTTTAATACGGGGTAGTTCATTTTAAGTGTAGGAGAGATTTTAAAGAGATCAAGGTGCATGCAGATGATTAGTTTCTATTACTACTACAGGTATTCCATAAGATTTTATTTTTATGTTACCATTTTCACAATCTCTATGACAACGACTCTTTCTTCTCATGTAGTGGTACTTGATAACATAGGACTCCCCCATCCACACCAAAGCGTACATTTATACATTAATGGTTTTACTTGGAAATTTTTGTGTGCTTTTTTTAGGTTGATAGATGGAACTAACGTGACATGCCTTGACTCCCACATGTGGCTCATACCATTCACTGAAGGTCAAATCCACACGGTCACCATCAACCTTTCTCAGCAAACTCTTTTAACAGGCCTGCGAGTGTGGAACTACAACAAAAGCCCTGAAGACACATATAGAGGGGTGAGTCGCAAAGTGAAGTTACTCTAATCTGCCATGTATAATTGAATGAAACATGAAGTAACTACCACAGCAATGAATTGTGTCTGTCCATCTCAGCATATATATCTGTATTTTTTAGTTTGATCAGGATAGAGACCTTGTGATCTTATGCAGGTGAGAATGAATGTATCACTCTTAACCTTTCATAATATTGTTTTAATCATCATTTATATAAAATACAGAGAAACTGTTGCCTTCGGTTTACTTTTCTGATGCTGAAATTGATTTGTATTTAAACATCTTTAAGTTTAAGTCATGTAATGATATAAATAATAAATATTGCTTCAATGGTGAGAAGCTCAAGCTGCAAAATCACCATGATATCTGCATCATTATTATTAAATAGCCAGACTGTGGTAGGTTTTTTTTTTGGATACAAGTGTACATGCTGAAACTGTTATAGCGAAATCCCAGAATTAAAAGTTTTAATCAAACATGCTTTTTCTGTAAGTTTTCTGAAGTTGTTACACAAGTGATTTTTTTAAAATATGGGTTTATGCACAAAACGTTTAATTAACTGCATCAGACCCTCGTGTTAATTAAGCAAATTGTAGAGTTTATTAGAAAAGATGTGTTTGAAGATATTCTCAATTATGCAAGATACGTATGATTGACTTTTTAGTTTATCTTTTGTTAACACAAATTCTAAATTTCTTTTTGAATATGACAACAGGCAAAAGTCATGCATGTGCATTTAAATGACAGAGTGGTCTCCCCACCAGAAGGGTATCTGCTGAGGAAAGGACCAGGTGTTTGTCACTTTGATTTTGCTCAAGAAATCAATTTCTCCAACACATCCAATAACCAATCAACTGGTTTAAATAAGTGAGTTCTCATCTACTCATTTATTATTCTTTTTATTTTTATGCTTTTACTTTAGTTAATCAAACGGAAATAATCAATATTTTAAATATTTTCCTCCAAATATCCTTTTTTTATTTAATTTTTATTTTATTTTATGCACTTGATAATAATAATATATACAAAAACTTGAAAAATTATAACTAAGTCAGATAAATGCTTACATATAAAAAAGAAATTTCAAAGTTATGTTGTGGTAGTAGGATTAAGTACATAATTTTTTTTTAATTTGAAAAATATTTGTGCAGATATATTATAAACAATTTAAATGTAGATTTCTTATATCAATAATTTCACATAAAATAAATATTTAATCTGATCAAATGTTCACAGTGTTGCTGCAGATCTGAACTTTGAAGGTGGCGTACAAATGCCAAGAGGCTGTATCCTTTATATTTACACTGTAGGGTGAGGAAATTAGTACTAGTACTAAAAGAAAAAGGGTGGTCAGCTATCAGGTTTTTTGGGTTGTTTTTTGTTTTTTTATGAAATCAGATATTTTTAGTTTATTTGTCTATATATAACTTAAGATTGAGAAACACCAATTTATTTTATTAAATTACTTTTACAATGTAGATTCTCATCAGAATTTACGTTTTGTTGCACAGATATTTTTATCATAAATAATAATAATCAAACAAAATAAACAAATTAATGTAAAAACACGTTAATAGATTTATATAATTAAACAACCTCTGAAAACAAGCTTTTTCCTTTATCAAATGAAATATCAAGCAATGGGTGGTGTGTGGCTGAAAATTTTACAAACCATGACTACGAGTGTTGCACTTTATATGAATACCAATTAGCATCATCATTTTCCCCCCCCCCCCCCCCCCCCAAGGCTTGCAACCACCCATTTTTTTCACTCCTCTGAACTATATTAATATTCTAATGACCCATCTGCTTTTACTTTTACACCACAGATTTATTTAACCAACTATTTCAGAAAAACAAAAGAAAATATTACAATTACAGACCAAATGCACTTGCCATTTTTTTTTAAAGAATCTCATTTAGCACAGTTATCTGGAATTTGATTTCGTGATATCAGTGTCATATTTCCTTCATCTTCTTCCCCTTGAAAAACAGGAAAAACTGCTTTTTGGGGGTTGGCGTTGTGGGGTTTGATGTACTCGTAATGTGTTGTCAGTGGCAATGAATCTATGTCAAGTTTCAGCTCGATAGGTTTACTGAAAGTGGGTCAATTAGCCATCCGAAGATTTTGCCAGCCAGCCAAGAACAAAATGTGAAGTTAATATAAAGGATTTAATAAACATTTAGTTTGTATGCACAAAACCAAGAAAAAAGTACCAATGCTTAATGTTTTCCTGTTAAATACCAAACGGGAAGATGTTAAACGTAATATATCCTACTGATAAGTTTCAACGTTCAGATTGTAATAATGGTGCAACTAATAGTCATATGTGTTTTCCTTAAATTCATCTTAGTTATTTTCCAGTTCCAGTTATTTTCAACATGGGGTGACCAGTACTATATCGGTTTAAATGGTTTAGAGTTTTACGATGCATCATTCAACAAGATTGAGCTTACTCAAACCAGTGAGTGCATTACAACTCTACAACCCTGGTTTAACTGTTTTATTATAGGGCGTTACCATCTTTTTCTATTGAAACACCCATTTATTTTGTTTGTTTAGAGTAGTATGGCATTTAGTGCCATGTTTCCTTGAGCCATAAACTAAATGGAGACATTTCCACATGGATGCTACAACTTTAGTAAGGGTATATATAAATAATTTATTAACTACTGACAGACCTAGGACGATATAATGTCCCTTGAAACTTGAAAGTAAATAATTTTACAAATGCATTTTGAACTCCTTAGCACTTGTTTTGTATCTTTGTGTTACTAATAAGGAAATCATTAATTAATATGTAAGTGGTACACATGAACATGACAATGAATTGGGTTGAAAAGTATTTATTAAAATTTACAAAATTAGATCCATTTTGATTTCAACAATATTAGACATATTTTTTTTTTATTTCAGATATTGCAGCCTACCCTGATAGTGTCAATGTCCTAGACAATGTTAGCAATGATGCTCGTACGCCTGACAAGCTCATTGATGGCTTCAATGACACTAATGATGGGAGGCACATGTGGCTTGCTCCAATACTTCCATCAGTAGTATGTAACCCCAAATTAAAATCTTAGATCCTTGTAAGGGTATCCTTTTTTTATGAACCCAAAGAGAAAGTAGTTTTTTGCTCCCAACCTATGTTACACCCATCATTTTTTTTTTTAAACACCTCTTCATACTTTCAAACAAATTGAAGGAACCACACACCTTTGCCAACTATTTTAATTTTAGATCTTTAGGTGTATAATTTTAACACTTTGAGCACCAAAAACTTGATTTAATTGTGTATAAAAAATAAAATATTTTACTTTATATTATATCAGGTATCTTATTTATTTGGTCACAAAAAAAAAAAAAAAGAATGTCATGAAATAGGACCCACCCCATCCCAGTATGTGATATATGGATGACTGGCCCTAGAAGACAATAAAACACTTAGTTTCATCCAGTAGCAAAGGATATTAACCCTTATGTTCCCCTCCTAATTTTTACCCATTTTCTCTGTGGTTTCAGATCAACAGAATTTATGTCATCTTTGACCAACCAACTTCCATCTCCATGATCAAGTTGTGGAACTATAGCAAAACTATCAATCGGGGCGTTAAGGACTTTGCTGTAGGTAGTTTAGGCTTGAAATAAAATAATCTTGATTTTATTTTTAATGTTAATTTTCTAATTATAGATTAAGACAAATGAATGTTTTCTAATTTTTTGTTTAAAATATTTCTATGGTATTAATTAATTCATTGAAATTGAAGCATTCATATTCCTACTTATTGCATAATTTAATTAAAATTATATTAAAAGTTAACAGAAAAATGTATATCATCCCAGCTTTTGGTTGACGACTTGTTAGTCTACAATGGTACACTCCAGGCAGTTAATGGAGGAGCTAAGGGAATTGTACCCAATTGCAGTGCCCCTATTCCCCATCACACTGTGCTGTTCTCAGATAACAAAGAGATCATTCGTAAAGAGAAACATTTTATTATAAGGTAAGTTAATTGCGGTAGTGCCAAAGTCGGCATCTTGTGACCATTTTGAATGACATAATTGAAAGCTTCTTTACAAGATTACTCAGACCTTTTTTTCTAATTCTAGATAACTCCTTTCACAATCAGCAGTTGAATTATGATTGTTATTAAGAAGATTCTAAAATTTTCATAAGAAAGTTAAACTCTCTAGCAGCTGCCAACTGTGAGAGGGTATAATTAATAATATTGTTTTCCTTCTTGTGTTGTTACTATTTGCAAGTGCTGTATTTTTTTTTAATTGTGCACCTTAAAATTAAGCTATATTCCTACTACTCCTAGAAGTTACAGTTAATATTTAATAATATGAGGAGGTACTTGTCCACATATTAAAATAATTAAGACCAAAATAAAGAATAATTAGGACCTAAATGATTTTTTTTCAGTCTTATTGATATTTTTTTTTTTTCAAATATTTTAGCAACCAAACTGAAGATCAAGATATCCAACTGATGAATGATAAAAAGGTCATTAGCAGAGTTGCAAATTCCAGTTCTAGTAAACCTGTCAACCAAGGTAACTTTATTTCATCCATTTTATTTGTGTATTTAATTTAGAGGAATAATAAGACACCCCATATGAAATTCACTAAATGTCATGTGCTCATACTCTTAAATTTTGAAGAATGCTACAAATAACCCAATTATTTTGAATTAATTTCCATGTGTATAGGATGAGTTGGATTTCAAAATTCAGTGACTCTTTAACAATAATTTAAAAAATCTTAATATTATATTCACTAAATTATTTAACCAACATTATTAGACTATGGTAAAAATTCATCTTTTTTACTAATTATTTAATAGCACTTCGGCCACAGACAAGCGTCGCTAAAACATCGAGAAGATGACGATGGTGTCCTGGTTTAGAAAATTAACTAACCTGTGACAGCATGACAATTATAAAAAGACCATCTTTTCAAAATGTAAAACACTTTAAAATACTTAAGACTGGAATGTTAATAAACTTAATAATAATTTGAGCAGTCCCGTATCAGCTCTGGAGAGTCAAAGATGTGAGTCAGTTTTGTATGAGTCTTTTTTAATTAGATGTTGCTACTATTTCAGAAAATACAAAATTAAGAGAGGCTGGTGGTCTTTGATTGGAAAGGTCTTAAAATATGAACTTGATAAGCTTAATTTGTCACTAAGGGTGACAAATTACCTAGATATAAATCAACTAAGAATGTGCAACGTTACTACTATGAAAATGCAAAAGTAGAAGTTCCATCTAATGAAAATGCAAAATTTGAAGTTCCGTCTAATTGTTTTCTACCTTTAAATTATGATCAGTGTGCTTCTGAGACAAGAATTGAAAATGTTTAATCAATTTGTTTAAAATGTGGAAGTGAATAAAAAACCAGATTAGTTTTTACCGCATGCATCAATTGTTAAACAGGTAGGCACTGATTCTGCATGTTTTTCTTTTTTATTTTAAGTATATATTAAATGCCTTTCATCTGTGATACAAAGATGTCTTTAATATGTTGCAACATGGTAACACATGATGCATAGTTGTTTAATGTAAAATTTAAAAAAGTATGGCAGTAAATTATATTGCATTTGAATTAAAAGTTTGACAGTTTGGATGACTGATTTTAAATTGAACTTTTTCCAAACAAATTTTCAGTACATTATTGTTGCTCCGTCCAATTGCATTATTTAATAAGTGATGTAATGGTAGATTTAATTAGTCATTTTATTTATTAAAAAAGCTCCAGCACCTATAAAAGTTCATTTTTTTCTTCCAGTACATTTGAGTTCGAAGTCAGTATAAGTATAACTTTCTGATGTTTCAATTCAAACTAAAAGAGGAAATCATTTTGTTCCAATTGATAAATGTTCAAACTCTGTGAACCTCAGATCCTTTACTACAATTTTTAACTCACTACGACCTAATAGAGCAGAGCTCAGCCAACTGTGTGCTGTGAAATGATGCCAGGTGTGCCACGCTAAATGCTCCCAAAAGGATGAAAAGCACTTAGTTCACATATGCGTGTAAATATGCTAAATACCCTTCAGATACCAAAAGGGACATTGGCAGGGGTGCCACCCGCTGAAAGCTGTGAACCCTGAAATCCCTCTCTGAAATTTCTTGAAACCTGAAACTTTCCAATTTCTTCAAACCCTAACGAAACTCATAAAATTCATACTATGTAGAAATAATTTCTTGTGCAATTATTGCAAACGAAAGTGAGAGGCTGCAGTACCTGTTCTATTTCCATTTATAGCAAACCCGCTCTAGCTGAATAGGCTTTCGTGCGATCTTACGCTTTGATTTTTTTTAAAACCCAGAATCCATATATGAATAAACTGAACTGACGAATCCGGAGCGAGAGAAAATAAAAACTCGTGAATCTGGAGCTGAAAAATATTTAGCCTCACAAATCCGGAATTCCGGAAAAGTGGCACCCCTGGACATTGGTGAGCCTATTACCAGCAATCAAATTCTGCAATAACAGATGTTTCCAAAACAGACATTTAATATAGTGATAGATAGACTAGTACAATTCATTACTACATGAATTAAAGTGATGATAAAGAAAATTATATTTTGTATATTTTTGCATGTTTTTACTTGTGGTGTGCCGCAGAATGCATTAAAAGGCCTGGGGTGTGCCGCACATGATACATTTTTTTATTCTGTTTCTTACACTACATGACAAAACTGAACTCGCTGACAAATATTCCTGTGGTTACAAATTTTACATCCTCACAATTTGATTGTTTGCCACCTTTCAACCAATCAGACTTTGGCCTCAGAATACCATTCTGACCTAATCAAAGATATTCTTTGACAGAGATTCTCTAACATAAAAACTGCTGTTGAATATATATATATATATATATATATATAGACACCTACCAATAATACCAATGTTAAAATTAAAATAAATTAAAAGCATGTTAACCACTGTTCAATTTAGACCAGGTTTATTATTTTATAACTGGAACTCAAGCAGTAGAATTTTTTTAATGAAATTATTATTTTGTTTATCAGTGCTCAGTTTTTAATTTGTGATAAAATGTTTTTAATTGCTAGGTATTGTTCTAAATTGAACTTTTTTAGAATTGCTTGATGCACTACCACATCATATTATTGCCCAGAAGGGTAGTAATGAAAATTCACAGTTTAATTGAGAAACTTTTAATTGTTCTAATTCACAACACTTTTTAAAAAGTTAAAAATAATTGATCTTTAAATTTTGAAATGATGCATGTTTTATAATAGTATAGTCAGTTACAAATGAAAAAGATTAGTTTAATCTCTCCTTCTATCAGTAAGAAAATAACAGCATGTAATGTTACAAAGTTCAACAATTCTTTGTTTATCATTTGCCAACAGTACCACAAGTAAAATGTTTTAACTCCACACCAAAATGTTTTGACAAGTTTATTATTTTATTATATGTTTTTTGGGTGTAACAAATTCAAACCCTAGTGTACAGTAAACAATAATTATATAGCTTACACGAAAAAGTGCTTATTACTTAGTTGACATGTATTAAGTTAAATTAAATTTCCTATAAGAACTCCAAAATTCTAACAAAAAAATAGCTGACTAAATTTTTCCAGCAAAGGTTCCACTTTCTCGCTGCTCATCCCACTGCTCAACCTGAAAAAAAATCGTCAATATTAACTTCAAAAGTCACTCTGATTTTTATTTTTTAACTTTTGCACATGAGGTCTGTCTTAAAACCCGGATACATAGAACCCTTGAGTAAGTATTTACTAGGAGCTTTGCTACTTATGATGATTTATGTTTAGTTTCCAAACAGTTTATGACTTTTTTATTGTTGCTTTTAGTTTTGAAGAGCTTTGCTTTCCGTGTATCCTAGTTTTCCAATCTACAGTGAGTGCAGGTACACTATATGTTTATACTTTAAAAAATCATATTTGTTGAAGGTCAATGGTACAAGGAAGGTTCTACAGCAAATTAAGAGTTCATAAACATCTGGGACTTTTTAAAATTTAATAATGTTCAATTTCTGATTATCTATATGGTTAATTTCAAAGCAATCTTTCCAAATACCTAATTTTTAAAGACATTTTTTTTCTCCTCCTAATTAATCTCATTACAGAAAATAAGATCATTGGCAGAGGTGTTGGCCTTATGTGCCACCAAAAAAGTATAACTCATTTAAAGTGATTATTGTGTGGATTTTTTCTAAAAGGAATAATTAATGAATGAAAAACAACATAATGTAATTTGATAATTTTAAACAACTTGTGTATTATCAAATTGCATGTTTTTTTTAATGTGCAGTTATAGATAATTATGAGACATGTACTTGCTTACCCAAAATCCTGGACATAAATGGGTGTATACTTTCTTGAAATATTCACAAGGAGCATAATCCTCACCCTTGATTTTTTGGCAACGGAAGTAGTCAACATAATTCTGCCAGCAATTTCTATTAGTAGATGAAAGATAATTTGTGATAACTAAATCTGACACATTTTAATTTAATATACTACACATTTCCCTCTGGCCTTCACCCTTATCATCTAATAGATACAACATTTCTTATCTGTTAACTCCCTAAACCTTCTCCACTCACTTCATTATTCACACAACTTTTCTTTTACCCCTCAACCCTAAACCTCATCCTTCCACCTCTATATTTTTTTCATTATTTCAGAGAATATCAACATCTGTATATATTAATAAAAATGCATGCCCTATGTCAATAAGACATGATAAAAGATTATATATATATATATATAGGAGACATAACATCTTTGTAATTTCAACATTTCAAAAAATTGAAACTAGTTTTGTTATTTACGTATTTCATCATTGCTGATGTAATATAAACATGCTTTACAAACTAATGAATCCTGTTGAATGAAAGAAATGATATTTTAAAGTTGCTAGCTACCTTGTCTGATTTTGATTCGGGAATCTGGCATCAAAAGGAGGAGACCATACTTTCTTCTTTAGCTCTACATTTTCAGCTGCTGCTGCCCTGGATAAAAATACATAGAAAAATGTAATATTAAGTTCATATTTTCCATTGTTTTAAAGGTCACATGTTGATGAATGTATATATGTTAAGAAAAAGCATTGAAGTTGAAGAGATTTTGTTTGTGTTTCTTTGTGGCAAAATCTTCGGAAGGCTAATTGAGCAACTATCAAATTTTCGGCCCCACCCCTCCCCAATCACTTTTTCCTGTTTTTCAAGGGGAAGCTAACTGACCCACTTCCCGTCATCCTATCGAGCAGAAACTTAGCAATGGCAATGGTTGATAACAGCACATTCTATCAAATTTGCACCCCCAACCCCAACATTCAATCAATGGGTGCAAGTTTTGGTAAGGAGATTAATTATATAGCTGTTGCTAAAAAAAAAAAATTATGAGAAGATTAATTGTATAGCGGTTGCTATGTGATTTGCATTTGTGACGTATTTGGGTAAGAAGGAAAAATAAAATGTATTTTTAAGGGGAAATATGAAATAGGTTTTCACCAGAAGTTTACCCATTTAATAACTGCTTCTTAATAAATGATTAATCATGTACAATTATATAAATGCAAAAAAAAATGCATATAAGGATTTACATGAAAAACTATGTTTTTAGGGGTTGGTTTCATAGGCCCAGTACTAGTATAGTATTTAACGAAGTCATGTCGGCTATGTGAAATTAAGGAGTGAATATTGGCAGGTCAAAAAGCATAGCACATGGTTAATGTAGTAGTAGGATGAGTGGGAAGCCAAGGGGGCGGTCCACCCCCACCCTGTGGCGTTTTGTTCATTATAAATTTATACATTGTTAGGCACTTTGATAAAAATGGCAAAAAAATGTTTAAAATATAAAAATACTACAGCTGTATAGAGCCTAGAAAATAGATTACAAAAAAAAAAACAAGATCAACTTTCTGTTATAAAATTTATAAATGACCTTATAATTTAAAAAACCTTTTTTTTTTTATAAAGTAATAAAGAAACATTTTTCTTTTTTAAATTTATTGATTTGTTAATTTTACCTATTTTCAACTTCAAATTTCAAAGCTTTAATCTCAAATAAAAAACAAAAAAATTAAATTATTAAAAGAGCTAGCAAGATGTCAATACACTAAGTAATTGGATGTATAATTTATTATTATGCTAAAATTTGACTATAAAAGGTGAAACGATACCCTGTGTAAATTAAAAAGTGGAGGTCGCATTTTGACAACAAAATTATGATACCTGTTTTTCTGGCATTTCCGGGGATACCAAAGTGCCTATATATTACAGTATATATATGGACATTAGATAGGTACTTATGTAAAGCAGGGATACTCCTAGAAAATTTGTATCGGATATGGGCATCGGCACAATGGAATCAGAGTTAATTTTTTTATGTGAGTGTAATTTTAATGATACAGGAGTCCTTTCGGCCCAAAATTAAAGACTGACTCCACCCATTCACATTAGGCATTAGGAGAAATGTTGATCTACATTCCCAATGAGTTATTTTATTCTTTATATCAACTTTAAGTGAGGAAAATCGTATGTCAATTTAAGGCATCTTTCCCTCAAAATTTCTTTATGAAATTCAAAGATATGGTCTTTCATATTAAAACTGGTAAAGCATTAAATATTGATGTATATGTGTGCCTATTCTCATTGATGTAGGTCATCTCGGACGTTCGCTACTCTTGTCCTAGTAACCTGCATTACCATATCATAAGGTCACTCAGCCTAATTTTGACAAGGAGTGGACCACGCCCCCTTATTAATGGAGGAGGATGCAGATACTTAGGAAATATTTAATTATTACCATTATTTACATCAAATTATTTGATAAATTACGTTTTAGAATGAACTTAAAAGTTATTGAAAGAATAATATTTTGGTAAATTCGAATAGATCGTACCGCGTTTTTTTACCATGGCCGCCAACTTGATTGCCGTAACCAGGGGTGCCACTCACTGAAAGCTGTGAACCCTGAAATCCCTTTCTAAAAATTTCTTGAACCCTGAAACTTCATCTACAAAATTTTCCAACCCTGAAGCTAACGAAACTCATAAAATTCATACACTTTTCTCATGCAATGATTACATCCTATACTATAACTATATGCATATATTTAGCCACAAAACTAATAACTGGGGACAAATCACAGGCAGTTGAAGACATTTAATTTGCCCAAAAAATGTTAACCGTATAAAACCAATATATATGACTTACTCATTGCAAATGAATAAATAAAATAATGAGAAATGTCTAACTCTCTAAACATAAATAACAAAAATAAGCAATTTTTTAACAAATGATATGCAAAATGTGTAACTATTTTAACAAATCAAAGTTATAACTTTTTGAAGAATTTAGTCCATTTTGACTATGGATTCTTGATTGAACACTAACGTTCACTCTTTGGCTTGTACTGTTTTTTCGTATAGTTGCTTACTTAATGATAAAGTTTCCAAGCCTACCAAACCCCTACCCCACCCCACCTTTCACAAATTCTATAATATTAATAGTCTATATTGATTTCCTTTGAGATTTCAAGATTTTTTTATCAGTTTATATATTGTTGAGACTGTTCTATGCATATGGTGTACAAGGTCAATTTGATAAACATTCAACACCTGAATGTAATTTGTAAATCTTCAACCTATAGAAAGAGAAAATTGAATTTCTTTAATTATTAACTTTTTTTATATTTCACAATATTAACTTTAATTTCAGAAGATTTCTTATTTATTTATGATTATGAGTGGTTTTAAAATTTAAAATTAGAAAAGAGTTAAAACAATAAATCTATTTTCATTGTTACTTTAAAAATTATTTTGCTTTATTTTCACTTTAATTTTTATCACATATGTTGTTTGGGTTTTTCGAAATATATAAAAAACATCTTCCTCCTGTTAATATTTCCCAAGGTTTTGCCTGATTTTCAAAATTATTCCCCAGATCCCAATGGGGGTTGTGAATTTCCAAGAGCTTGGGAAATTTCCCAAGGTGTGGTAGCACAGTAACAGTGGTACTGGTGCTTGCAAACGAAAATGATATGCTCGCAAACAAAAGTGAGAGCTGGTCGAGGTACCTGATCTATTTATAGCGAAAAACGAACCTGCTTCTCGCTAACTGGATTGTCCTTCGCGCGTTCCTACGAGTTGTCTTTATTTTTAAACCCAGAGCCTGTGTTTGAAAAAATTGAACTGGCGAACCCGGAACGAGAGAAAATAAAAACTCGCGAATCCGGAACTGAAAAATATTTAGCCTCGCGAATCCAGAACTGAAAAATATTTAGCCTCACGAATCCGGAATTCCGGGATAACCCGGAAAAGTGGCACCCCTGGCCGTAACCCGTAAAATTAAAAATAAAACGTTAAAAAATAATGAAAAAACTTCCCAAATGTATCCCTAAACCTAACCTGAACCCTAAATCTATCCCTAAACCTAACGAAATGAGGTACGATCTATCTTAATTGTTAAATTAGCCAATATTTTAATTTGAGATTAAATGTGAAGAGATATCACCACGTTTTTTTTTTTACCAGGCCGCCATCTTGGATGCCGCGGCCCACGAACTTATGTCCTAAATTTATCCCTAAACCTAACCTGAACCCTAAACTTATCCATAACCTGGGCTTTGACCCTATCGGAACCAGGGTTTTGAGTTTTGAACCTATTGGAATCAGGGACAAAACACGCAAATCACATCATGGTGATATCTCTTCGCCTTTGCCAGAACTAGAGTAGGTCTACAAGAAGTAACAAAACATTCATTGTGACTGACAGGAGTGTGAGTGACACGAACAAATCATTAGTCATTAGGCAGGCCTATCTGAATCTGCCTATCTATTTATTAACAATTAACTTAATTATTAGCTCATATCAAAATCATTTTTTTTTCAAAAAAAATAAAAATAGTAACTTAAATCAATGGTTCCAAGGCAGGTTTATCAATGTATATATCACTATTGTGCGCGTATTATTTTGACAAACTTACATTTTCGTAATTCACTACTTGACCTTGTAAAAAAAATTGAAGAAAGGTACTATACTCTGTCCGTAGTCCGTAGTGTCTGTACGTATGAACTGAACTTTAACTGGACCAGATTTTTTCAAGACGTCAGTTCAATTTTACAACATCCAAGAAAATATGATTTTCAATGTCGTGTAAATTTTAAGACAATCTTCTATTGTCACGGTAACTTTAATTTTAAATTAATTTACTGTAATTATGTAGACTTACAGTCAGTTACCTTACAATTTAAAACTGTATTATTAATAGACTACCATATTTGCAAAATCGGTTGCTGCCATCTAAACGTATGCATTTCATTTCTAATTTTTACATAATCCCCCGAATAAATCTTCTATCTCATTTTAATAGGAAATAACTCATCAGCATTTAAAATGGGGCAAACAATTTGCTAGCAAAAAATGAACGTTAATAACATTAGTAACAGCAGACAAATAAAGAAAACGCATAACTGTTTATGTAAATGAAATACTGATTTAATCAAATCAACTTTTTGGATCATGATATAGTAGGCCAATATGAGCGTAAAATCACTAGCCCGACTCCCCAGAGAGTTCCATCTAATCCCCTTTTTGATGAGTGCCCATGAGTAGTTAATCTTGGCAATCTTGGGGAAAATTTGAAAGTTGCACCAAGGGCCTTGGCAAGCAAAAGCTGCACCCGGGGCAAAGCCTTAATTTAGGCCACCTATTATCTAAATCACAATCATGTTTTGCATTTTAAAAATGACGATATGTGTGCACTCTGAAGATGACACCCATTGAAGGGGGGGCGGTGGTTCCTTCGCACGGCACTGGTGGCACGTAATAAGTCAGTGACAAAAATAAAACACTAGAGTCTGGTCAGTGCCATTGACAAATCGTTCAAAAGTTAACATTACTGTCACTGAGATGGTTTCAGAATAAAGATGGGAATCGAATCGAACACAACGAACTCGAACCCTGCTGACGACCATACCCGAATCGAACCCTACTGGTGACCCGACCCGAGCCGAACCCTGCTATCGATCGGACCCGAAGAAAACCCGAACTTCAACGTCACTGAGTACGAACCAACCCGAACGTTCTATTGCAAACTGTTGTACGAATGTGGCACATGATTGCTTACGCCAGAAATGATTACAACTAGAAAATCCAATTGCAAAACAATTTTTGTAAACAAAATCATCATTTTTTAAGTCGTCCCTTACCCAACTCTCTCCTACCCGACTTTCCCTCGCCAACACCCTTTCGCGCATATATATCAATGTGTCGACTAATTAAAAACAACACTATGTGGCCGACTATTTTTCATCTACATTCAGAAGCTCGGTCAAAACGCACCAAAAAATAGATACCATTATGCATATTTATTTATCAGTCAAACAGTTTACAGTTGATAAAACTTATATAATGAGAGATATGCTGCATTATATGCTTGGGTGGAGAGGGGGATCTTGACCCGCCCAGGCAGCGCTAACCCTAACCACTTAACTGCCTACTACTTACAAGATAAACAAATAACAAACCCCGACGCGCCGCAGTAGATCAAGTGAGGAAAGACATAGAAATTGTTTGTTTTCGCGTGCCGTTGAAATGATTGATATTTAATAATAAAATATCTCGTAGGCCTATAGTCTTTTCATTAAGAGTAAACAGAAAACCCAATAAAAATGCATGTTTCCTTTATTTCACTCAATTTTAGCGACACGCGTATATTTATAGTTGTATTAATCCAGATGTAATATGATAGCTTTAAAAAATATGACATAAATTATA
Source organism: Omphiscola glabra (assembly GCA_964017045.1). NCBI lineage: Eukaryota > Metazoa > Mollusca > Gastropoda > Lymnaeidae > Omphiscola > Omphiscola glabra. The sequence goes on from OZ024795.1 coordinate 18,601,799, forward strand.
TTGTTATTAATTTTTTGTGAATTTCTATAGAAACCCGTATGTTTATAATAAATTTAATATATATTTATTTTATTTAAATTAAAAAACAAATTAATTTCAAATTACCGAATGCGGAACTGATGTGGTCGCCGAACCCAAGCTTCAGTTGTTACTGAACCCCAACCGAACCCTGCTGACGACTGAACCCGAACCGAACTTCTAAAAGAAAGATGGTTCGATTCCCATCTCCTTTTTCAGAATATATGGACACATTTAAACCTTGATACTTTTATAGGTTTAAAGCTTAAACTCAGCAACTTGTTTATTTATTCATTTATTTATTTTTTTGCAAATAGTCGTTTTATAATTTATGTCTCCTTAGTCTTAGAAAGTATTATGGGAGACACAGTCAGGGGTGGACTGGGAGGGTGAATGTGTACATTACAACTGGTGGAGTGTTAAGTCTTTTAAGTTGTTGTTTTTTAACTTCTTCTATACAAGTGTGTGCCGAGGAAAGGCGAAACCTGATTTAATGATAGGCTATATTATGTAGGCGAATGCCCTCTATATTATTTGTATAATTTATAATTAGGATAATTTACGATTTTGGCACCCTCTGCTTCTATACCTTGTTTTAGAGACACCCTTGCTCTGGTGGCACCCTGCTCTTATATTTAACTACGAACGTTTACGAAACCTATAATCTATTTTAAATTTGAAAGTTTCCATTGTTGAGTCACCCCAAGTGGACAAGGGTTTTCCTATAAGAAATGTACATATTAGCTTATGTTAGTGTTTTGTATTTCTAGTACATCATTCATACGCTCAATACATGTTTTAATACAAATTCTATTATAGTCTGATATTTGAGTCAATTGTCAATTGCTTTGAACTATTGTTTGAGCTATAGTACGGGAAGTTCATTAAACTTATATATGTTTGAGCAATAGTATGGGGAGTTCATTGAACCATTGTTTGAGCTCTAGTACGGGGAGTTCATTGAACTATTGTTTGAGCTCTAGTACGGGGAGTTCATTGAACTATTGTTTGAGCTCTAGTACGGGGAGTTCATTGAACTATTGTTTGAGCTCTAGTACGGGGAGTTCATTGAACTATTGTTTGAGCTATAGTACGAGGGGGGGGGGGTTATTGAACTACTGTTTGAGCTATAGTATGGGGAGTTCATTGAACTATTGTTTGAGCTCTAGTACGGGGAGTTCATTGAACTATTGTTTGAGCTATAGTACGAGGGGGGGGGGGGGGGTATTGAACTACTGTTTGAGCTATAGTATGGGGAGTTCATTGAACTAGTTTTATTAAATTTCTATACAAATTCGAATACAGAAACACACACACACAAACCTATATTATTATCAACCTTTAAACTACAATACAGCTTAGCAGGGAAAAGATACATTCCTAAAAAATAAAAATATTAATTTATCACACTCAGTTACATAACGTCTTATTTATGTTGGGAAATATAGCAAATATCTCTCTTTCGCGCTGTCTCTCTATGTCTCTGTTAAATAAATCTGTCAGTCTCTCTCTGTATATATATATTTTATATAATGGGTTTATTCATACAAGTTAAAAGCAAGCAATAAAAAATAAGACATTCTTTTTAAAAATCCAGTTTTAATTTTGTTACGAACATTCTTAAATTTTTAAAGACGTTTATATGGACAACTTTATATTTTATGCCTAATCTTTACGGACTTGAAATGAAACGGTGTTGTTTATTCAATTAAGAAAGGAATGAATTGTTTAATTTTATAATGCTAGCTCTTTTTAGCAGCAATTCTCACCACTGCCCCACACTTCGTGTTTCGAGGTACTAGCTAGATTATCTATTGTAGCCTTTATGATGCGGGTCTCATTGACGGGGATCATTTTGGTCGGGAGTCCTTTTGGTCGGGAGTCCTTTTTTCAGAGACTTATTTTCGGGAGCCATGCTTTTGCGGGCACTTTAATCGTGAGCCATAACCATATTGTCGTGGGCACTTTTGTTGTGAGTCATAGCCATATTGTCACGGGCACTTTTGTCGTGAACCGTGGCCATATTGTCGGGTGTGCTTTGACGGGAACCTTATCATGTCTTATGTGGGGGCGATGTGTCAAGGGTCAGGGGTGACTTGTTCCGTGCTGTGTAGACGGGCTAGAATACTATAGTATGGTCTCTACGCTTGCAAATCTAAGGCTACAATGGTAAATAGCTTCTCTTACCTTAGCAGCAAACTGCCGCAAAGCGCAACCGTCGATGACGAGGTTAACCCTCGTATTGCAAAAGCCAGTGCAACCTATGGCAAATTGTTTAAGAATGTATGGTCCAGGAGAGGCATCAGCACTCAAACTACAATTAAAGTATAGGCTCCAACTCGGCTGTGCTGCCCACGTTTCTCTACAGGGCCGTGTGGTAGATTTTTTTTCAGTATGATGCTAGTCTTAAATGCCGTCCTTTAAATTAAAACATTTTTCTTCTTAAAAATAACCTTCGATTGTGATTTTTCTTTTTTTTATGGAAAAAATATACGAAAGCTATTTTTATTTTGAAAATATTAACTACTTTAAAAATAATCACATCACCTATCAACCACAGCAATCTACTACATTTTGCCCTTCTAACTTTAACTTTAGCAAATTCTTGAATTAGGAATATGTAGACTAGAGTGGTAGTCAATGTAGATTCAGTTGAAATCAATTACATATTTCTAAGTTTGTTTGGGTTATTCAACTTCTTAAGGGGCTGTCCATAAATTATGTCAACAAAATAGGGGGGAGGGGGGGGTCTGAAAATTTTTGACAATTGTTGACAAGGGTGGGGGGGAAGGTCAAGAAAAAATGACGTCAACAATGTTACTTTTTTAAAATAAATTTAATTTCATAATTTAAAATTTATTAAACTTTTTTTTCTAAACATTTTACTTTTATTCACTTTTTTGTTGTAGTTGTAAACTAGTCTATTTAAAATATTGTTCCCCCCCCCCCATTTTATGTTTATTTTGGGGGGGGGGGTATCAAATGTTGACGTAATTTTATAGGGGGGGTCTCTGGAAGTTTGACAAGTTGTTGACAAGGGGGAGGGGGGAGGTAAAAATTGCCAAAAATTTGTTGACATAATTAATGGACAGCCCCTAAGTAGTGTTAAACTTTTAATTATTTTAATTTGGAAAAACTTCTTTCCCCACTAGCGACAGAGACAGGGAGAAATAATAAAAATTCTCAGGGCTACAACATTATTCGGATACAAATTAATTAAGTTATTTTGGCACAAATAATTTAAAACATACAAAGGTTTCATGAAATATGGTAGCATTTGCGACACATCACGTAATTCTTCTTGAACAGTGGTTCTCAACCTTCCTAACACCGCGACCCTTTGATATAGTTCATCATACAGTGGTGACCCCCAACAATAAATTATTTTCTTTGCTACTTCATAGTTGTAGAGTATATGTATTTTCCGATGATCACAGGCGACCCCTGTGAAAGGGTATTTCGACCCACAAAGGGGTCGCGACCCACATGTTGAGAAGCGCTCTTCTTTAAGGACATCAGCATCTATATCTGATTCTTTTTCGACCGAAAGTATTTACTGAAGACTGGGACGATAAGTTTCTAGCGTTTTGTCATCTAAATCCTTGAGTTTTAAAATGTCACATACAAACTGAAAATGTTTGCTATGAGTTTCCAGAAGCGTGAATGGTTCATTGAGAGAATTAAAGGTATTTATCCGAATATAATTGAAAAAAGTTTATTTTAAATGTATTCTCATCTGTTAAGGTTTCATCCACAGCAATTTCTTTGTCAAATGGGTACTTTTCCCTTCTGGCTCTAGCTTCATTTTCGGGGCAGGAAATTTTGTTTTGCATTCAAGATTCTTTGCAATCTCATTAGCAGCAATTTTCATCGTATCATATCCAGATTCTCTATAACTTTTCATTTTTTGTGTGGTTTCTGATAACATCCTTGCACACTCTGACATTTTTTTTTTTTTGCAATAGCTTCTAGACTCATTTTTTTTTACATACAATATCATGCCAAAGAATTACATTACAAATAAACGTTTAATTGTTTGGATATTTTTTGCTATCCCTCTTGCTTTAACTCTAGTTTCTTCATCTCTCTTGACGTCTTCTATTATTTGGAATAATACGTCATTGATTTCGCAAAGTGGAAATCCTTAAGGTTCGCATGTATCCTGCTTGACCACCTAGTAGCACTCAATGGTTTTAGAGTTAATTGTGAAACATATTTTTTTTTAGCATTTTCTCAACGCTTTGTAGAACCATTAAAAATGTGTAAATGTTCTTGTACAATAGAAGGAAAAAAAGTTGTTTCTATAGAAGAAGACGCTGCATCATTCACAACTAGGTTTAAAGAATGACATGCGCGGGGCTCCTAAAACGTGGATATTTTTTCAAGTATTCTTTTTTGTACACCCTTCCTTAGTCCCTTCATATTAGCGCCGATGCCATAGCTTATTGTCCTCTAAGCCACTTTAACTCAAAACCTAACTTGTCCAAATGTGTTAGAATAGGTTCTGTCAAACTTTCCACTGACTTAAAAAACAACAAATATGTCTTCAATTTCACATATATTTAAATGAAGTTAAAATCGACAACTCCTATTGTTAAAGAGAGCTGTTTAATTTGACTTACGTTTGGGGTATAATTGGTGATTATTGAAAAATATTTAGCGATTTGTGTTATTTCGACAATTTTGCTTAAAATCCATTTCCCATCAAATTTATCCATTCATCTTGTATATTTTTGCTTAGATAAGTCACAGACCATAATTTATCAGACTCAAATTCTCCTAATATGTTCTTCCATAACTGGACCAAACTCAGAAAGAAATTCTATAAACGTTCCGTTATTTATAATCGTTTCCGTTATTAGCTGAAACACATGTTCAGTCATTCCACGAAGAGCTTAGCATTGTGAGGCCAATAGTCTTATTATTGACATAATTCTTTTTAAGAATTCCTCTCCAAAGATGAATGCCATATCCATAATTTGTTGATTTTAAGGGTCAATAGCTTTTTCTTCTGCTGGATTCGAATGTCCAGTTCTTTCCACGCTCTAACAGCATCTTTGTGATTTACAGACGCTTTCATACAGTGTGAGAATTGGCTCGTATAAGATTTTTCCCAGTCAAAAAAAAAAGCCTTTTCTTGGGTCCGCCACTAATAGCAGAAGAATTTAACCAACTTGTTTCAACGACTTCACCATTGCTCAACACTTTCAAATAATGCGAGGGCGAAAATCTACTCCCTCATTTATTAATAGGAAACTCGAATTCTTAAAATGAAATGTGGAGCCCTCTCAACCAGTATTTGACGAGTCTCAGATGACACGCAGAAAGCATTCCATAATGCAGAATCAGAAAGAATTTCGTTTAATATCTGCTGGCTGCCACTGCTACGTCTACCCGGCTCTGGCGGTGTTATTTTACTGTGTGGCCCTCTTCAACTTCTAAGTGATTGGTATGGCACTGAGTTTATATTTGCCGAATCCAAAGCAGTCGCTGTTGATGTGGCTCACCAAAACAGGACTTCTGTACTAAGAATTCCTTCATAACATAGCTTAGCTTTCTTCCGTGTTCCTGTTTATTTAAGAGTTTCTTTTTACATTGATTTCCAGACTCATTTTTTCTTCTTTTCTCTCATACTGTAATAATAAAAAAATTAAATAAAGAAATCAGTCTTTCGCAAAGATGCAACCAGGGGTTGTGGGGGGGGGGGGGGGGGGTGGTCGGGGATCTTTTAAAATGATTTAAAATTATGATGCTTATCATGCGTTTAAAAGGGATAGAAAATATTTGCAAAGCAAGTAAGATTTGTAGGTAAACAGGACATAGTAAATAGATTACGAATATCTGTCAAATTGACATCTAGCAGCCGTTTAGACGTTTGTCTTTTTTTAAGTTGTTATGGTATTGTCTATACTTCAATTTATATGGATTTGGTAATAATAGAGCAATAAATATGGAATTCAAAAGTAGGCAAATGCAAATATTTCCTAAGCAAGGCTCTCGCTCTATCACACACAGAACGCAAAAGTAGCCCAATATTACCTAAATAACTCTATCAATAACACACAGGCACACATTCCTCACGGGAGATATACCTACTCCGCATGCAAATTAAAGGGCCTATATGCATTTGAAAAGTGGACAGTCTATCAACGCCATGCAATAATGTTGAACTACTTTCATACGACAAGCATCAGAAAAATCCTCAACATCAAATGGCAGGCAGGGTCCCAGACAGTGAGGTACTCGCACAGGCATGTCTGTCCATCGTCTTTACCATTTTAATGCATCCCACGCTTCGTGGGCGGGACATGTGGTGAGAATGTTGGACGACCGCTTGCGCAAAAGAATATTTTATGGAGAATTCAAGCATGGAGGGAGGTTCACTGATGGGGAGAAGAAACGCTTTAAAAACAGACTAACTGAAAGCGTTCGATATAAGCCCGACGATAAGCCGACGCATGGAGAGAACCGGAAAAGAGTTGAGCATCGTGGCGATCCTCAAAGGCTCCATACAACATGAAGCCAACAGAACAGCGACTACAGAGCACAAAAGACATGCCAGAAAAGCTCAGGTTAACTCTGCACCTGGAGATGTCCAATCAATTCCCTGCACTTACTGAACTAAAGCGTTTAGTGTCATAATCGATCTCATCAGCCATCTGCGCATCCACAGACATGTTCAGGACTAGCACAAATACGATGATTAAGGTGGTCGTGGACGATTTCAACTGACGAGTTACAGATATTAAATCTAACAAGCCCATTTCTCGTGCACTTTAAAATTATCACTTTTTAAAAAGTTAAGTTTGTCTATTTTTGATCTAAACTGTAAAAGAAAATAATGCTTCTATTTCCTCTATATGAAAAGAGAAAAAAAAAACTGTGCTGCATTGGGACTTCTATTTTTATATTCCATGAATTTCAATCACCATGGGACGGGGGAGGGCGGGGTCTTAAAATATGTGATGGAGAACGTGAGTAGGGTTTATAATAGAGAAAAGATACTTTTTGTCTCGTTTCCGACTTTGTTTTTATTTAAAATTGTCTTAGATTTTTTAATCCCTTACCGAAAACTTTGTTGTTACATTATTGTAAAAGGAATGAAATGCATTAAATATATTTTTAATGTTGTCATAAATAACTCTGCGCACATTATTTAATTTTTTTAATTTGATATTAAAATTTCTATTATCTGGCACTCTTTCCGCCGTTTTTGAGTTACTCCATTTAATTATTTGACATTGACAATTAACTGAATAATTTTTATTGTGGAAAATGGGAGATTTCAAAGAATCTTGTCCGCCTCCTACACCAAAGCCATGCCCACCAAAAGCGTGGTAAGCCCTTTTGCCTCACGTTTGGACAGTTGGTGCCTAGACGACGGAGCCCTTTTCACACGCGCTGCTCTTACATTGCTGCATTGCAAAAAAAAAAAAAGCAACCTTAAAATAAAAGGTAAATGCAAAGAGAATGCGCCATGACGTATCACACGGTCGCCATCGAATAAATCGTTAAAATTTAATGAAAATATATCCCGTCATGGCACATTCTCTTTGCATTGACCAAATAAGGTAAGATTTTGACTTTTCAAATATGAAACTAAATATATTCTTGTAGGGAATTGGATAATCTAATACAATCTTTAGGAATTTAACTGAAATCTCATTTATGCAAATGAGATATCCTGATTTGCATAAATTATGCATTTTTTTTTACACTTAAAATTTTTCAACAAAATTCTGCACTGCAAGTATGGCATATTTGGTGTTTATTCTAAAGATAAACAATAAATTTGAAGATGCCTTAATTTAATTAATTGCTAAATTTTCTGATTTTTTAAAATCTAATTAATTAAGTCCTAACAAACATTTGAATAAGATTAAATGTGAAAAACCACATAAAATATTCCACTGGGGGGTGCATGGCATATGCCTTTTTTTGGGGCATATGTCAAGGTCACAATACATATTTAAGCATTTTAAAGGGGTCACTAGGTACAAAATAAATGACAAAACACTTAACTATCTAGGATCCATATGGAGCTGCCATTACAATTGCAAGATGAGTAAAAAAAAAATGCAAGATCCAATCTGATTTGCTGGTACTTGGTAAAAAGACCAGCCAGCCAGTCTTTAGGCTTGTATTATACTATAGATCACCCCATGTCTTTTTCACCATTTAACTCTTGGCTGTTGGATCAGCCTAGCCATCTCAAAAGGGTTAAAAGAACTTTCTGAAGTGATGATGATTCATGTTAGTATTAATAGCCTATGGGAGGCTTAGGCTTAGTTAAGTAGAGACGCCTAGCCTTTTTTTGAGTAGCATTTCTGAAAGGGAGCTTTAAAATCATGCTTTTTGAGTTTGAAGTGCTATTTTATTAGTTATTCTTTTATCGATCCAAATATTGGAGAAACAATTTTTTAAAATGAAATTTTACATTCTTAACAAGTCTACAAAATAATATAATATGTAAACACAGTTTGATTTTAGCATAGTTTTCCCCCCTAAGTTAACTATAACATCATGATATTTGGTGTTGGTTTATGACTGAGTAAAACACAAACAAATAGATTTGAGGCACAAGAATACAACTAATAACTTGTCTGTAAGAAGGAACTATATTGGCAGCCATATTTTAAAATTATGTTAAATTAGGCAGTGAAGAAAGCTCTTCATGAGTGTGTAGAGTTTTGAGTGACATGAAATAATTGAATTTCTTGAGAAAGTCAATGGATTTATATTGAGTCATGTTGAATTACTATTCCAAATTTCATTTCATGTGAATTGAGACATTATACTTATACATTTATGAAGCTATTTATGTGAAGTCATTTTTTATAATAAAATGGATGTGTTAAGAACCCTTACTTAGTATTTTTTTAAAAGCAGAGCTTGTGAGGTCTTAGATAACCTGTACTAAAATTAATAAGAACAAGACCGGCCACACTAAAATACTACAGATTACAGTAACAATGAAGGGAATAAGTGATAAATATCCCGAGTGCAAAAATCAGTATCCCTAACTCAAGTGTAATTTTTAAACCTAAAATCTATGACCTAATGTATACCTAACAACGTGTTTGTGTGTTACAGTTACACAGTGTAGTAAGAAAATCTTAAATTTAAATAAAAATATTTTAAAATATTCAAAATATTGAAAAGTCAACGTACTGTTTCATTGAATACACTTTTACATACTTTATTACAGGCTACACCAAAAATAAAAATCCAAAAGTTATCAGAAAAGTCAAAATCTATTTTTCACCCGACACCGGCAAATAATCTTGTTTTGTTATTTTATAATTATAATCAGGCCATCAGCCAAAAACTTTTCATCTGCGTATGAATGTAAAAAAAAAGAGAATAGTTAACTCTGGTAAAAATCTGTGACTAAGTGGAGCTCACTCATCCACAGAAACTCAGGTGACTCCTAAAGCGTGAATTAGCCCAATTTTAAATTGAGATGTTCTTAATTTGTCTCTTGCTCCTGCTCCAAATCCACTGTTTGAAAGTTTGTACAATCTATAAATCAGTTTTGTGACTAAATGTTATTAAATATTCATCATCAGATTCCAATGACCAACCCCCCCCCCCCCCCCCCCCCCCCCCCCCCCCCCCCACTTTTTTTTTTTGTCCCAGAAAATAGAATTGACATTTGGCTTAAATTTTAAACAAAGTTATAATCAAAACAAATAACAGTTGAATAAGGGATCACACATAAATTATGTTACGCTATTTTGGATCCCACAACTTTTTTTTAAAAAATGGAACAAGAATAACAAATTCTATTATTTTTTAAACAAGCAACCTATTGCTATGCATTTTTAATGTTTAATGATTGATGTTGAGCAAAAGTACAACCTTTTGAAGCAACATAGTGAATAAGAACAATACTTGTTTTCATTTTCATAACTACAATACTTAAGTGTGGAAAAAGATACAGAGAGAAAAAATGAGACAGTGGAAGACAGTGGAGAAACAGAGCTGCAGGGCCCCACTATCTTGGAACAAAAAGAAGAGTCTCGGGGAAATTGTAAGACATTGTGGCACCCTGGTTTTGATGCCAGATTTCCAAATCAAAATCAGACTAGGTATGTACATACCAAAAAAATATTTTTACTGCTTGCACCTTTATATTTTAAATACAATTTTAAGAGGCCAAACTAATTTGAATAATTCAATATACTGAGTCAAAAAAGTGTGCTCTCCTTTGTTGGTTTATCTAAATCAACCAAGCTTAATTTTTTTTTATATTTCTTACAATAACATTTACATATCAATTAATGTTCCTAAAATTAATTTTTAATTAAAATTATTTAGGTAAATTTAATGTTTAGTTTACATTGACATTTCTTGAAGATTTTGATTAAATCTGCAAGTGTTAGATTCTCATACAATTTTATAATTAATAAATCAGGAGGTGCTGGCAAAACTACGTTGATTATTTTAGATGCCAAGAAAAATTTGGCGAGGACTATGAGGGCTGTGAATATTTCAAGAAGACATATGAATTGTTTTGTCCTGGCTTTTGGGTAAGTTCCATCATATCAATGATATTATTTACTTTAAGGACTTAAATATTTTTAATATTAATATTTAAAAAAAGGTAACCAGTATACCTTTCTGATGCCTTGATAATTCAGAAATTGTATTAAATCTTTTAACTAGTTGTTTTTATATACTGGCATTTAGTCTAGGTGCTGACATATTAGCTTTGCAAAATTAAATCATTGCTTTGTTCAGTTTACAGTCAATGTTTAAAACAAATAAAAAAATTTAACACATATACTACTTCCCATTCCAAAAAAAACCAAGCTGGGATTCATGAAAGTGTGTTTTAATAGTTTATTCCCTAAATGAACTATATGTATAAATTTAACAATTTATAGGAAATTTGTGAAACTGCTGTTGTTCCTTGACTGTAAACAAAACAAGTTTATATTAAGTGCCATAAGTTGACCATACTAATTCAGCTTTCATTTCTTCTTCCATCTATATATAAAAACTATCAGTAATTTTTTTAAACATTTTTCTGTAAAAATTAATTTTTAAAAATTCATGCACCATAATTTTAGTCAGTAGGAAAATCTAGAAATATGAAACAAACACAGGTTATTCATTTAGGTGTTAGACTATATGTTTTAATAAATATGTTACTTTTGCTAATTGTAGACAAAAATATGAAGTAACATCTTTTGGATGAAACTTGGTAAATCTGAAAGTTGCACTTTATACTAGTCTTATTTGATGTTTTGCATGCAATTGGAATACAATGAAATACAGAGGAAATTTTTTTTTTAGGAACCCTACAATTTTAGCTTGTATTCTGTTTTTTTCCATTAATATTATGTAATTAATTAATGAAAATTGATAAAATATTAGCCACCAAAAACATACTTCATATTCTCGTCAATTGTTTCTTTTCTAGATCGAACACTGGAATGAACAAAGAGAAAATGGTACTTTTCCTTATCCAAGGAGGTAAAGTGGTATCAAGGATATGTCACGTGAATCGACATTTTCACACTGTTTTTTTTTTTACATTATTTATGCATTTTTGTCTTAATTGACATGTTTTAAAATAAATATGTTTTTAGGGAATTCTGTTGTAGTTCATTATGTTATGAGAAACAATACAATAATTTATGAAAGGCTCTTAAATCAATTTAAACAAATCTGTCCAACTGAAAGTTTGAATTTTTTATTTAACAATATTTACATCAACATATAAAATACAGATTTATCACACTGAGTGTCAAAAAAGTAATTATATCAATTGCACATCTCCTCAAAGAGAATTTATGACTGGTTGTATATTTGACACACTGTCACCCATAAGTTTATAGATGCCTAAGATAGTGCAACTCAAATTGATGATGATGCTACTGGTTCATGGTTTAATGAATCAGTTGTCAGTCTTAAAATTTGAGGATGATTTATCAAATAAATAGCTTTATACACAGTAATATCAAGCCCAATCCCCATCTTCTCTCCCACCTTTTAAAATTTTTTACAATGTAGCTTGGCAATAAGTAGCGCTATATTTTTATACTTGTATTAACTTGTATCTTCCAATAAAAAGCTTGTATGAGAGTAACAATTAATTATAAAGCATATTATATTTTTATTTTCCAATTGAAATTGTAATGAACCAACACCTGAACACTTTACAAATCATCTGTATTGCCATTTCACTATATATTATTTGATAGTTGCAGTTTATTTGTGGATAATGTTTAGGTTCAATTTGAAACTGCAGATTAAATGTCCAGTCTTCTATGGCTTATCTATGCTTAAAACAACTATTATAAATAAAGGGAATAAGTTTGCTATCTCTCATTTTTAGCATATTCAAATGATGACATAGTTGTTACTATAGAGAAAATTAGTGACTAGATTTCGTTTTATAACAAGTTTTTTTTTATCAATGACAACTGGAGGTCAAATGGAAACATACTATTTCATTTTAACAGAAGTGTTAGTAAGTTCAGGGCTTTTTTTTTTCAACTCTTATAAAAGTTAAAATAAAATGTAATTGAGGGTTTATAATTTAGATAGGAAATGTGATCTACAATTTCTTTTTTTAATAATTGGATGTACATTGTGTCATTGAATCTCATAATTTTTTTACTTGAGATAAATGAAACTTTAAATGGAACTAATTTAGAGAAAATTCAGGCTTTTTTTGCATGAGATAAATAAAACATTAATTGGAAAAAATTTAGTGAAAATTTATGCTATTTGGTATAACTAAAATTTAAATCTTTGGATGATCCAAAATAGACAACAGATTTCAAACATGAATTTTTTTCTCACTATTTTCTGTCGTAGTGATAAATTTACAAATTTTATTTATAGACAATATTTATGCACATCAGATAACATAATATTTATGCACATCAGATAACATTTCTTTTAGTGTGGCATATGTTTAGTTTATCCATTCATTGTGCATTTTTTGACGGCCACCTTATGTAAATGTACAAATAAGCAACTGACAAATGTAATTTAGTTTGAAGCTTTTAAGTTACTATTCTGAGTTTACCAGAAAAAAAACAGATTTAACATTGGGTAACTTGTTTTATAAAATAATAATTAAAAAGCCATTCATTACAGTGCTGGAAAGAGCATCATTTCAATCATATAACATATTTTTGTTAATGTTTCATCCAATTTATACCTTCTGCCATCTGCAAACAAATCCTTAATATGGTGCTACACAATGCACTGCATAATTTAGAACAGCAATTTGAATTATATACACTGTATCCGCATTTTTGGAGTGTGCTTAATTGAGGATAGATAATTTTGATTAATTTGAAACTAGTAATGGGTTACTTAATCATATTTATAATTGGATTACATGAAGTTTAAATTGGTTGACGTTGCTATGCATCATTTAATAAATACAAGTTATTAATGACACTTTGATGAATTTATTTTGGAATATCTATTTCGAATAATGGTCCCCTTAGTTGAGCATTTCTGTTTCAATGAACATTTCTGTTTTAATCCTGACCTATACATTTCCAAACAGAAGGTTACTAGAAAAGAGTAAAAGTGCTTAGCACTGAAAGATATGTGATTGTTTCCTTTAAAAAAATCATTGTGTACAAAAGTAGGGAGGCAGAAATAAAACAGGCCATACTGAGCTTACAAAATATCAGAACAACTATAGTACTTAAAGAAAATATGATGAATCTATGATTGACTAGATATCAGTGCAACAACCAGAAATAAATTTAACTATATCTTATGTAAATATTTTAAAGTCAAAAATTAATTTACAAAAATTGACTTTTCTTAGAGTCAATATTTTTGAATAAAATGTGTAATTTAATCATTTACAGTGAATTATCCCAATTTAATTAAAAATTTAAAAGTGAATGTTTGAGTTGCAAAGACTTGCTATGATGAACTCTGGCATCTTGAAATCAGCACAGAATATTCAGTCAGTAATTTCCAGGTCAATACAGCTTTACCCTGCAGCACTAATAACTCATCCTAAGTTAAAAGTTTAAGATGTCTTACCAATGACTACGCTTGCGATAGATTAATGTTTAATTATTTATTTCATTAGATGTATTGCTGCCAGCTAGGCAGATATTAAAATCACACTGCTAAATTTAGTTTAAAGACAATTAGACTTCTGTTCAAATTCTTTTCTTTACAATATTTATATTGATAGTTTCAGAGAATAAGTATAAGAGCATATGGCTGATATGGTTCCAATTGGTTGAGTCTAATCAATGTAGGGCATGAGGAGAGGGAATGATAGAGAAGATTAGAAATAAATGCCTTGGAACAAAACCCAAGCTGAAAGCCCTGGTATACACATAAATGCAGTTTCAAAGATAACTACTTGGCTAGTGGAAGATTTTAGTTGTCAAATAACAGAAACTTGCTATGGTATATTAAAATTAAATACTAAATGTGGTACCTACTTATAGTTGCAGAGCTTTCCCTTTTTTTTTTCTTCTTTTAAGTGGATGATAAAAGGTAGAAAAATATGCATATTAGCACCCTGATGTTTAAAAAAAAATATTTAAAAATTCTATAAAAACAATATTTATATTGATAGTTTCAGAGAATAAAAACAAATAAGTATAAGAGCGTATGGTGCCAATTGGTTGAGCCTAATAAAAACAAATATGTGTGATCTTAATAATACTAACAAATTATGTCAAGTATGTTAGAGCTCTTCCTATGTCTTTCATTATATTGGCTCATGACCAACTTCTGAAACAAATGTTTATTTCTAGAATAATGTTAGAATTATTAAATGAATTCTGTACCTAAATGCTTTAAATTTAAAGCAATAATTGATCAATCATGGATGAAAGAAAATATTAGTCATAAAGCAGCAGCAGCTTAATAGTTTATAATAAATATGATAACACTTGTAACAAATAATGTATTATACAAACAGGCATGTCTATCCAGGCTCAACTTTTAAAAAATATTTATTCTTGAAAACTTTGCTAATGTTAAGAACAAACTAAAATTATATTAAAATGTTTAATGGTTCTTAAGATGTTCTTATCTTACTAATAATAGTGATTGGTACAAATCTCCCTGCCCCCGACCCGACGAACTCTTTTAATATACTATACAAATGAAGATCACAGCCATAAGCTTAGTTTTAAATGTTGCACTTGATTAGGACGATTCTGTATGCAAAATATGCATATTACTGGCCAATTAAATTCACATTAGCATGATTCAGTCTATACATAGAGAATGCAGTATCAACTCTTCAACTGTGAAGATCCAAGGAAAAGCTACTGGACTCCAAGTAGCAAACCAGGTGAATGTGTTCCTGCAATCGCTTGCAATAAAGGCATATCACTTGTTTCAAATCTGAATTTTAAAAAATAATAAAATCACATTTTAGAATTTATCAACAATGTGAAATCAGTATATTACTTTAAAAAAAAAATATATTTGTCCCCTCCCTATACACACCAACACACATACTATCCAAATCCAACCCCACTGATTGTATTTGGATGACATTTCCCCCCCCCCCCCCCCCCCCTTTTTCCCATTTAAGATTGATCCAAATTAGATTTAAATGTCATTATTTTCAAACCAAATACTTTAAAATATTCCATTTTCCATTATGGTATGAATAATATACCATTAAATGAATGGAACCCCATGACTTAGAAAATAATGATTGACCTGTTATGTATTATTAGTGGTCTGAACTTACCCCAACATCGTTGTTAGCTCTCGCTGATTGTATGTTTTAGCCCCTCTCAAGTATTCAGAAAACATAAGGCTTTTAAAGTAAATCTCTTGTAATCTATCCTCTAAATGCATCAGGCACTGTATAGATAAAATTTAAGAAATTAATTACAAAAAAATAAGCACTGAATATTAGAAAACATAAAAATGCTATTTGCAAAAAAATAGCTGTTTAAATATTTCAAATAGTTTTAAGTTGTATGGTAATGTAAAACGTCGTGGAACAGTTAAGGAAATTAAAACCAATGAAAAGAAAAATGTCAAAAGCAATTTTATAATTAGAGGTGTGATGATAAAAGGATTTAGGACACTTACAAATTCTGGACTCATTTTAAGCCTAGAAATCTCTACCACGGATTCAATTAAATCTGCAACAAGCTGTGATGATGTCCATGCTGTGCAGCCAGAAGGGGATATACTCATGACCTTGCTGCTGGCCACCTCCACAGTCCTGACAGGAAGAAACAAAACTCTATTTAAAAAAATTTACAACAAATGTTTTACACCCAAACATGTTACAAACCTGGAACGTTGTAAAATAGTGTCAAGTTGTGTTGCACTGCTGCTCTATGTACATTATTGAAGATTCAAATAACCTACAAGATGATGCTTCCTGAAACTATTGTAAATATTTTTGAGACCATAATAAACCATCTCACCAATTATCCGTGTCTGCAATGACACACACAGCTTCATCTATAGGTTCATCCAAGATGGAATGCTGTGAAAACATAAAACTTAAATTATATTATAGCAAGTCTCCAGAGCATAACTTACTTAAACACACCAAAAAATGTATTGCACTTTATAGCTATTTTCTGAACAATGATTAAATCCCTTTCATTCTTCATATCTAATATGACTAAACAAATGGCCAAGCAACATTATTTTTCACAGCAAAAAAAATGTTAAAAATATATCCTTTTTTGGGTGGATTAAAAAAAAATTGGAGAAATTTTTTGTTTTTTTAAAAGATTGGGTGGTCATAGCAATGCCATACCAGCTTGATGTCCTATTGACTACTCTACTTAAGCCTCTCAACCAATTGGTAAATTTGAATACATTTATGGGTATTCAACTTTGATAGTTCATTCATTCTAATACTTGCTACTTAGAATTATATAATTTTTTAACCATGAAGAATATTTTAAAATTCGTTAATTCCAAACATTGTTAGAATAAAATAGTGCACTTGGCTAAACTGTGTACCAATTATCAGAACTAAATTCAAGAAATTTTGGCTCAAGAATTGCTAAAAACAATTAACCATCAGTATCAACCAATCAACAACAGCCTGATGTCTCACATCCTGTGTAAAAAAAAAAAAAAAAAAGTTTTTTTTCAATAAAAAAAGGTTTTAGTTTAGGCCTAAGTAATAAAGTAAAAAAAATGTGATGCCTACCTTAACTGTCATTTGTAGATCATTAAGCAGATGAGATTTATAGTTGGTATCAGAGGTCCCATGAAGAACAAAGTCAGACATATAATGATCTGTATAACCAGCTAGTAGGGAGCGACCAAAATTACGATCAAATGCTTTAATGTGCCACTGCCCTGAATCTGTCACTGCACTGTACAATTTAAAAAACAAATCTACAATTTTATCTTTTAAAATCATAAGATTTTTAGCGTGTCAAATAAATTCAGCCCAACTACTTTTAAATAATTTTACGGTCCAACAAGCAATCTTAAAATAAATAAACCTCTCCATAATTTAAATAATTTCTACAACTTACCATGGAAGTTTAACCTCTTTGCAATGAATCATAGGATCAAATGCTTCATAATCGATGCTCCCAGTGGATGATAAATGTCGTCGCCTGCTGAGCTCAGAAGTGGGTGTGAGAGATCTGTAGATACAGACTTGTGATTAAAGAATGACGTAGTTCTCCAATTAATGTCAAAAGTTCTTTACCACTGTTTTTTTTTTTGGCGTACCAGAAGTTCCCAAACTTTTTTGAGTCACGGTGCCCTTACTTTATCCACATTTTCTAACAACAAGTGCACTGCAACATAGTGACCGTTAATCTATATTTATATTTTTCACTCTCACTATTTATTAAAAACAAATACAGTTGGGAACGTCTGGTAGCCCATATAGTCTTTGGTTCAGTCAAATGAAATAAATATGTTACAAATTATGTCACAAGCAAGGCATACAAAGGCAAAAGGTGGTCTTAAAACTTAAAGTTGTCACTCCCACTAGGCTAAATATTACTGTTACGAGATCTTACGAGTTCATTTATGAAAATATTAGAAAACAGTATAGCAATAATTAAGAAATATTTCTGAAATTTGTTTAAAACCTTTGAAAATAATAAGAAATCACAAATTTCACCAATTTCGACAGTTGGTTAAATTAGTTTTACAGATTTAAAAAGGCTATTTCATGAATGTCAAAATTTCAGCGTAACATTTCAGTGAGTATGCAATTAATTTATGGATAGCCCTTAACTTAAGCGGTTTTCTTTTAAAAACCTTTTCAATTGTGATCGTTATTCTTTTCATTTCAAATTGAAATTCATGCTGTGTCCCTTTGTTTATTTTACTTGCTTTTCTATGTTTTAATATAATATTAAAGGTTCAGAATTATTAAAATCCTTGCTAGCACTATAAATATAAAAAAAACCTCTTATAAAATAATCATCAAGTTATAAAGAAGAATCACATATCATAATTATTTTTTTAAAAAGTGTTCTTACCTGACCCTTGCAAGTGTTGTTGGTCGTCCAGACGGTGGTTTCTGATCTTGGCTGACTTGTCTAGAAATAACATTCTTTGTGTTTTGTTCAGTCTCTTTCTTGATGTCGCCCAACAACCATGATGAGCCTGAACCATTGGACGCCACCGTGATTTTGTCACTTTCAGCTGTCTCATTTTTCTTCCCTGTGCCATCATAAAAATATTCCTCAGATCCAGTACCCTCTGAAATAAATTTTCTTATTTCTGCAGCTTTGACTTTGGCAGCCTCATTCTGAGCCATAGCACTTTCCAACTGCTGGGCTAATCGAGATCTCACCTTAGCATCAGAAAACGACTCAGACCTGGTTATTGGTTCTGGCCCTGATTGATCAGGAAAGTCTACTTTAAGGGCTGGAGGTGCCTTCACTACATTTAAAACTTTTTCCAATCTCGGAGATTCAAGTGGTTTGGCTGAAGTGATACTGCAGACTGAGTTTAGAGAATACATGTGCAGTTCACTGATACCCAAGCATTCACTTGGAGAGCTCATTTTGTCCTGGTTACGAGCACTTAATGATTTATCATCATATTCAGATCTTTGGTCTTTGGTAAATGGGCATTCACTACATGAAAAGCTATTATCACAAGGAGAACTTGTTATTGATTTAACAGCTAAATTTAATGACGAGGCAGTGAGTGAGTCAACCTCACTCTCATAATCTAGAATCTCATCCATTTGTTCTGAACTGTTCTCAAACTGAGTACCATTGTAACCACTATCACTTCTCTCAATACGCGTGCAGCTTTGGTTATCCAAATGTGTCACAGCTCCATTATGTTCACTAATTGTCCTTTTCAGAACTGCTGAATCTTTAAACCAAGATAAATTTCTAACAGAATCTCCAGATTTGATTGGCCCTGTGCTAGTCTGCCTAGTGAAAACATTCCCACAAGCACAAGGACTAATGTTTTCATCTGGACATGATCCCTCTACATACAGAGTTTTTTCACTTAGGGTAGGGGACAGAGAAGCATCAAACAGTGGGTCATTGACAATTTTGCTCAGGCACTGGGGGTCAGAGTTTTCATGCACTTCACTACAACGAATAAAATAGCTCAATATGTACAGGAAGTCTTTCACAACCTCAGCTTTTTTTCCAACAACCATTGTCCGGGAAATCTTTAATGGAAGACCAATAGCTCCAAACAAATCTCTAAAAGATATAAGAAAAAAAGAATCAGATAGGTATAGATTAAAATATGTTAATTACTAAGACTTCTATTTAACTTTGAAGCCATTAGGGCTATAGTACTTTATCTAGACTGGCTTTTGAAAGATAACAAAAAATTCTGATCCAATTCAAACAATTGTAGTTTTTTTTAAATACAACACTTAAAAAGTAAAGAAGATTAATTGAAAATTACAAAATACATTTTAACTAAAGACACTACAAGACCATATCCAGAATTTTTTTATATAAAAAAAAAAAGGAGAAATTACATGACCGATACTGATATTAAAGACAGTAATTGAATGCATTACAACTGTAATTTCCAAATAAAAAAATTGTGACAGGTAAATAAAGTTTAATTACTTACCCTAACTGTGCCCACAATGGATTATATGGATGAGTCTTGGCCAATGTGTCAACCTAAGTTAGTATACATAAAGAACAAGAAAGATTGAGATTCTATTGTGGAATGCTACTGGAAATGCTTGTTATTATATATTTAAGTTCTACAACAATGTTAATAGAGAATCAAAAAGTAAAAACATAAAGTGATTAAATTCTTGTTTTTATATTATGATCAACAAGATGAGGCAAAAAATGTTGTAAAAGTGCACTCAGAATCCATCTGATTGAAGAGAAACTTTAGATCCTAAAATTACAAATTTTCCTCAAAAATTGCAAAAAAAACAACAAAACAATCATTGATCTTTAAAAAAAAAAGTACACTTTTTCAGAGTTACTAATAAGCAATAACCATCAAATTCTTCTATTGTAAGATCTAGAATTTCCTTCTTTTTCATCATCATTATTCAGATCCAGTCTCCATTTGGCTCCTTTTTTAAAATGTTATTGGAACAGGTAAATCTCAGTGAACAGGTTATGACCAAGGTAATTTCTTATATATATAAAATCAGAGACTAAGAGAACTGCATTGAGATCTTCAAACACATACGTTTTTAACTTCTATTTATTTGTTGTTTCTTGTTTCATCAGTTCTGCTGAAGATGGTATTTAGCCTAAATGTCCTTTTAATTGTCTGTTCTTTTCTTTTTTTTCAAGCCTTAACGTACCTTGTCCACCATTTATATATCTTTCAGCTGAGTTAATGTTTAGTTCAACTTAATTACAAGTCCTTTGTTTTAGCATCAACAAATAAAATATTTATCTTAGCACATATTGTCCAAATATAACAAGCTGGGTGGCCGAGTGGTCTAAACTGAGCAAATCTAAGTTGATGGTCTGGAGTTCAATCCCCACCAAAGCCTAGCCAAGCAAAAACATCACCAGCACCCCGGGTGGATGGGACTCATTTATCTTGGACGCATCTAAGAGAAGGAACTCTGAATTCAAACCCAGGGATGGAGCCCCGAAAGGCGGTTAACGTTGATACAATCAAACATTCCAACTCCTGCAACGCCACTGGTGCCAAGCTGTATCATCCACATGATGTTCCCTTGGGGTTATCCAGCAGCGGGGAGAGAGGTGATTTGCTGTTATAGTCCTAGAAGAATAATCCCAGGCCTTGCGGATTCCTTCCTGCATCGTCCACACCATCGTCACATTGTGACGAACGGATGCCAGCAATAAAAAAAATAATGGAAGGAGAGATCAGCTTTATTTTTCATATTACAGCACTTCCATTTAATTGTAATTTTGACACCCTGAAAGAGTTAAGTAAAACATAAATGTCCATCCACAACTGTTGCAAAGTAGCAATTTTTTAAACATTTGCTTACCCATTTGGCAGTGTGTTTATCTAAATATGTGGGAGAGGGAGTTCCTCCTGCAGGTGTTACTGTTGCCACCCATGCAAGGTGTTGTGTCAGGACAGCTGAGAGAAGTGTACTAACAAAACTGAAATTATAAAACTTAATAGGGTCAGAATTAACATTTAAGCAACCCTAAGATATGTCTTAATTTTAAATAAAACAAAAATGGAGTGCATCCAATCTGCCATAGGAATGATGAAACTAATGATTAGTTTGACATTAATTAAACATTATAGATTTAAATTAATTATAACAAGGTGTAGCTTTGCTTTATTTATATGAATGACACCTGAAATAACATTGAAATCTTAAGTTCTAAACACACAATCATTAAATATTGCATTTAAAATTTAATGTTATGTTTTTATTTACATTAAATAAATGTAAGTTATTGTTTTAATGTCATGTTTATTATTTTTATGTGAAGTTCAGCAAGCCCAGCCCTGAGTAATAATAATAAATATTGTCAGGTAAACACAATTTTAATAATATTTTATTTAAAAGGATAGGCTAATTGAAAACTTCACACAAAATAAAATGTTGTTACTCACAATTTACAATTTTTATTATCATATTTAGCAATCAGATTTACAAATGTTTTCATAAATTTTTCACATAATTTTGTCTTGTAAGTTGTAGTGGACATCATGGTCAACCATACAGGCTCTGGTAATCGAGGAGCCATGTATAGGTCATAAATGGAGTTCCTAAAATTTTCAAGTGCCTGCAAAAAAAATTGAGTCAAATAGTTTTAAGGTTGATCTTAAAATTCAAATTAACAGGAAAATATTTCAAAATAAATATTAGCAACAAATAATGACATTTTTTTAAATTATCTAAAATTTTAATTGTTTAACTATGATTCTACACATTGACAAAGAATAGAAATCAATCATACTTCCATAATTGTAGGTAAGAAATTTCTAGTGTTGAAATAAGCTTTCTCAGTGACAGATCTCAACTTTTCTACATGACTTTCAATCAAAGCAAAATGGGAAAAGAAAAAACTCTGGAAGAGACTGCAAAATAAGAACAATAAACTTATTAACGGCACATAGTACACTTACAAAATTTATCATACA
The DNA here is from genome assembly GCA_964017045.1 of Omphiscola glabra. NCBI lineage: Eukaryota > Metazoa > Mollusca > Gastropoda > Lymnaeidae > Omphiscola > Omphiscola glabra. Next base: position 18,624,332 of record OZ024795.1, read on the forward strand.
CTTATATGTGACATGTTGTTTACAATATACTAAAATAATATTTTTAACAGCATAAACACTTACATTCATGAAAAACATATCAATGTATTAATCTTCATTTTAGCATCTGATTAATATAATTTTAATTTTACAGAAAATTTGTTTTTTTATTTTATATTAAACAGGATAGTAAGCATGCTTAGTAAAACTTTTTTTATTTTATATTAAACAGGATAGTAAGCATGCTTAGTAAAACAAACAGAAATCTACAGGAACACATAGGACTTAGATTTATTCAGTTCATTGCAGAAATCTTTAAATAATGTACAGAGTTATACATACTTATTGCTTTCTTCATCCTTGTCATCATGACTTCCAATGAGGATTCCTATTGCCAGCTTACTTCTGCTTCTGCGACTTGAGCTCTTAAAATAAAAAATAATATTAACAGGTAAATAAATAAATCATAAAATAAGTAATAAATATATAAACGTAATATGGAATAAGTTGAAAAAATGTCTAAGAGGCCTGTTCCCTTAGATAGAGTAGCTTGCCTATAATGTTGCAAAAGGATATCAGAAAACTAATACTCATGTTTGACTCACTTTAAACAATTTTTTAGTCACTATTTCTATTGATGCAGTAAAAAAAAAATTATTTATAATAAATTGTATGAATAACAAGACATACTGTCAACATCTTAGATGCTGAAAAAGCTTCAATAAAAATGATGCTGCATATTTATATGTCTTATAAGCTGGATATTTTACCTCAGCAATTAAATTACTTTCATGTAGTTGTTTTCGATGATGTCCGTCTAGTGATGTAGTTTGAGCTCTCATCCAACGACGGTGAAGGCTGTTGTAACTGCTAATGCTGTTATTACTTGGAGAAGGGAAGGATGCTCGTAAGCTACCGCTCGATGTAACTGAAATCAAAATATATTATGTTTTCAACTCAAACATTTATTGTCATTAACTGAGCCTGTTTAAGAAAGGCCACATACATACTCCTTTCAGTCATATTAATCATAACATGCCTTAAAATTAGCTAGCCTTTTTAAACATTCTAATATTTGCCAATATTGAAAGAAGTTTCCAAAATAAGAACTATTAAAAATGTAAACTTACAAGATGCAAGGCCACTGTCATCATCAGTGCTATAGTCAGACAGCAGTTCTTTATTAGGCACATCTACTGGAATACTTTTCACTGTTCAGAAATCACAAGAACTTATTTTTAAAATTTGTCAGCACGGAGGACATTTTCAGGATGTCAAATATTATCTTTAAATAATATAATTGAGGATCCACTTAATAAAAATAATTGCTATCCTACTTTGTTCGCTACTCACATAAACTCCATTTAAATAAAGGAAACTCGTTTCCAAATATGAAAAAAATTAAAGTAAAGTTTGGATTTACCATATTTTTCTTTAGATTTATGAATTGATCCATTGAATTCATCAGATGAAAAATCAGCTGAAGAGTCAGGCAAACTGTTACTATCTGACTCTGTATCCCTGTAACAAATGACCAAAATGGAAAAATTTGAAGAGTTAGTTATCAAAACAGGAAGAACTTTTAACTTAAATATCCATTAATTTTGTGAAAGAATACCTTGGAAATGAAGTAGGATTTAGATTTAAAGTTAGACAATTTCCAAACGGAAATCTTAATAAGCAGTATCTACTGTAGAGTTCAAAAGTATAACAATGCAAAAACTTTAATATTAGAAAGAAAACATATTTTTAAAATTCTGAAATAATTTAGAAGAAAATTTCAGCAATAAAAATATATTTGATTACTGCCCTTTAAGTTTTCATTCATCCCAAATGTTAGTGGGACCTTAACGGGTGCCAGAAAACAAAAAAGTCAAAGAACTAATATTTTTGGGCCATAATAATTTAAAGGGTCTTTTGATTAAAAAAGTTTTTTTAAACAATTTATTTCTTTTTTCAGTAAGCTTGATCTCTACATTCTACATGGCAAAAAGACAACAAGAAAAACTTTTTAAGTTTAAGAAACTAAATTCACTTTGTGATGCTGGATTATCTCTTTCTTCCAGTCCTTCTCAGTGGCAGATAAAACTGAGTATATTAAGATGCTTGACAGTAAGTTGCAGAGCTTAACTATAATTAGTAACTAGGCATTCTAAGGAAATCTTACCCAAAACTATCTCTGCATGGTTTTTCTGGTATGAAGACTTTGGAAACCATCAATTTTGTAGGACATCTTAAAATACAATAAGAGAATTTCAATTGATCATATGTTTATATTAATATAATTTCTGGTTAAAGCTTCATCATTGACCAATAAAACATGCTTTCAAATATGGATTTTTAAAAAAATAAATTAATGCATTATTAATGTTACCACAAAGATTTTAAGTTAAAAATAAATAATAGTGAAATACATTTTTATAAAAACAATTTTAAAATTTTGGAGTTCATTTTACAATTTTTATTTTTACCTAAGTAGGTGAACCTTCAGAGTGGAAGCTTTGAAGGCCATTCCTACAGTACCAAACATCATCTCCTCAAGCACTTTGACATCACTACCAAGGCGGCTGAACTGAAAGTAACAAAAATCTACATTATTTTCTAGTTTGAAGAGCATGTTTTTAGATAAGGAGAATTTAACTGTTGAAATATTTATTTTAAATATAATATAATACACAATGAACATTCCCAAAATGATTCTTTAGGCTTTGTGACATCTGCATAAAAATAGCTATGCACTTAGAGTAAAAAAAAAAATTACGTGATATTTTGGTGCTTGTCTTTGCTGTGGTAGGGAAGACTCTTTTTGAGATGAATAATTAAGCCCCTTTGCTCGCATCGCTTTAGGAGCAGCTTTGATAACATTCTGTAATATTTACAGTATATTTCATAACTTTAAAAACACAAATTTAAATATATAATTTACTAAATTAAATACAATTTTTCTAATTGTATTTACCTTTGTTGGTAATTTAATAAATGCTCTTTACATTAACTTTATAACTCTATTCGTCATAAGACTATTTCTATTACCATTAAACGTGATTTTCTTTAAGAAACAAGTCACTTTTAGAGACAAACATTTAAAAAACAAAATGAGCTTTATAAATTATAATTTATCAGAACTTACCTTTTCTGTATCCTCCAATGGCTTAATGGCATCAGAGTCAAAGAATGGAGTCCTACCCCTGTCAGAGTCAGCGTAAATGACCAATCGAATTTTTGATTTATCCAATTTAGGAGGGACTGTTTTTCTGAAAATACCAAAGATAAGATTGCATGCTATTTGAAACTTTTACACCCATCTTGTGACAACATTTTTGTTTCACAAATCTTATGAGGAGATCAAACATTACATAATTTTTAATAAATCATTATTTTTTTCAAAATAGAGATAGTGATATTTATTTTAAAATAAACCAAATATTTTGCATAATAATTTTGACACTTATCAGTTGGTTTATATTTTCCAAGTATTAAACATCAATTTATATCCCAAATCCCTTTTAATCATTATATAGTTTTTTTATTATTGTAGAAGCAAAATAATATTGACCCTAGTATTACAAAATAAAGATGTATTATAATACTTTTCAAAACAAGGATTTTAGCAGTTGTATTGGTCTAAAAAAAATTTTTTTTTAAATCTCAGGAGCTTTTCACTTTTGTTAATAGTAACTTTTCTTTAACATGATTTGGTTGTCAGCACTAGAACTTTAAACAAAATACATATAGGCTACTTCTGAGCAGAAAATAACTATTATCTTCCCAAATGAAAATGAAATTACAAAGAAACTACTCTTTAAAAAAAAAATCAAGCAAATAATGTATTACCTTAAATCATGTGCATTTATGTCTCTTACATTCACTGCATTACATACCATTGTCAAAAACGTTCACTTAGCACCATTTTAACAAAACAGTAAAGTAACTAAGTAGAAATTCCTTATGAATAAACTCTTTTAATCAAAAACACCAAAACCACATTTCAAATCCTATAGTCTTGTTTAGCTGTATAAAGCATAAAATTAAAATATAAAATAATGTAAAATTTATTTGACAGCTAAAAAACATGGGTGCCAACTGAATCTTTAACATTAAAAATAACCTAAAGCATACCCATTAAGTGCCATTTTCTTAGCAGGCACATGGTAATCATATGATGGCTAGATTAGCATGTGATCATTATTACACTCATATCTCTTCCCGCAGGTGAAAACATGACACTTATTATCAGCTTTCCAAGGATTAACCAAGACCTACAGTGTTATCTTGCATTACTATACATACCTATATCTATATAAATACACTCTACTAATGAGACTTGAGTATATTTAATTGATTTCAAAAGAAAGTCTTTTAAAAGAAAAAACACAAAACCATTCACACAGTCTGATAAAGAACTACTTAATAATAGCGTATTACATTAAAATCTTTTTTTTTTAAATAGCAAAAAAATTGCTTAAGGGCACCGAGATAAAGATTTTATCATGTATTCTGTTTCATGAACTATGATTATTTAATCATTGCACATTTATTATTGATTACATGATAAGTTACTAGCATTTATTAGAGCTTGTGGTACACAGTGCAAAATATGGAACCAAAAACTTTCAATTATTGCAGTTTAAAAAAATGGAATGCATAATCTTGTTTTATTTTAAATTCACCAATTTTTGTTTACCAAAAGCTTGTCATCTTCAGCAGGTCTACAAAATTTTTATTGCTATTGCTTGCAGCCTTACACATAAAACGCAGGGATCCTCCTAAATATGTAAAGAGTTCTTGAGGTACCGCAGTCTAATGGAATCAGCTGGAAAATTTGAGCAATTTACACAATAGAGCTAAGAGGAAAGTGTATGTGTGTGTGGGCGTGCCTGTGATGTGACTTAGACGCCAACATATTCAGATTAATCTGAATTTTATTTTTCTAATGTGGTAATCAACCTACATTTTTCAAACATGTTGTCACTTGCCCTTGCCATAGTTGTACTTCTTTTATCTTGCCATTTACCTTAAATTTACAGATTGGTTTTCTGGCAATGAATTGGTGATTTTTAAACACTTTATTTAACGTGGCATGATGATGTCCCTTCTTCAACTTCTTTTAAGTCATTTTTAATGAACTTGACAAAAGTATTAGATAACTTAAATTGCATATACAGCTTAGTCTTGAGAGACATTTTAGTCTTTCAAAATCTGGAGCCATTTAATTTACATTATCTGATATGTATACATCTACTAGTTACATGTATGCAGGGCCATATAGGGGGGCACTCTAACTGGGTGCCAACATCAGGGGGCATAAAAATTGTCTTTAGAAAGACCTTAAAAATAAATTTTTTAAACTATAAAATCATGCGCTAAAATTCTTGTTCACTTATTCTATTATTGTATAATTTCTTGATCAAAATATAAAATTTCATCGAATGTTACTAAAATAACCTTTTAGAGTTTTCATATTGAGAAGAAAATGCACATCAAACTAATACTAGTGAAATTAAAAAGTGTCAATTCATTTCAGAATCTACTATAATTTTTCCATTTAACGAAATGCTCATATTCATATGATAATTAATAATGTCTTAGCAAAAATAAAAGCATGTAGGTCCTACCAAAAAATAACAAGTCTTTTAAAAGATAAATAATAGTCTACATGTGGAATATTACCTGCATTTAAACGTCTTGTAGTTTAAGAGTCCATTTCTGCAAAGTGCATTTATGTCCAAAACCATGGCTTAAAGTTTAACAAAATTGTTTTGTTTTTTTAAACGTCAAACTGCAATGTATGCATCAATAAGAAATAAACTGGAGAAATGTCTTTATTTCAAATTCAAATGCTCTACTGGAGGCACAACTTTCAACTGGCTAGCCTTTGCCTTTACTAGCTTATAATTATAGGAAATAAGACCTAAACATGAATATGATGAAGGTTGAATAACAAAGCTCCAAGCCACATTTTATACAGTATTAGTCATTATTTTAATTTATTGATAAAAGAGTCAGATCAGTATTGGAGTATGTCCTATTATTATTGTTATTGAGCCTATTGACCCTTCTAGCCTCTAATAAATAAAAAATAAAAGGATCTATTTGTCCATTCAGAGTACTGTACTAGTACTACTTACAACTAGTAATAGTTGTAGTGTAGTAGTTATGGCCATTTGACTCATTTACTGATTTGGATTACCAAATTATTCAAATGCACTTTTTAAAACTTTACTTAGACAACTGTATGCTAATATTTTTTTTATTGAGTATTATTACATGGTTAATGTTATGGTCATGGTTTTAGTTTTATAATTTTAATCAGTTCAGAAATGTTCTAAATAATATAATACAGTAAATTCCTATACTTATATCATATTATATTAATGTTATACTCTAACTCTAATATTAAAACTAAAATATGTGGAATGATACGCATCAATCGATTACCGTCATCGGTAATTGTAGTAATTTAAGCACGAATGACTCTAAGGAACCGAGCTTTCCATTATGGATGTGTTTTAAGTTGTGTCTTTGTTTACATCGAGCACATGACTGCCATTCACAATCATGTGATTTATAATATAAAGGAATAGCAATCGTTGGTCGTGTTTTGGGACATTCCCATCGCTCCGTTTACAGGACCTGAATTCTGGTGACTGGTACATAGTTGAACAGCTTAAGATTGTAAAATAGAAGACTTACTGTATCTGATCATTTTTTCTAACATTTTTATCATTTGTAAAATTCCTCTGGGTTTTCTTTGATGAAAATATACGCTGAAATAAGGCCATGTTAAAGTCTGTCCCTAGTATTGATCGCCATCACATGATTCATACTGTTGTGGGAGAAAGACAAGTTTTGATTGGATAACCGAAGCAGTGTGTACAACTAAAATCCCCATTGGTTAACTTCCCGACCTACATTCCTGGAATGGTGGAGAACGCCATAGTGCCCATAGTCATGACCCACTAGAGTTCTAGTAGGTCGTGCCATAGTTTTAGGTATAGATTTAAGAATTATTTTAAAAAATAATTGTCTGATCAGGTGGCAATCAGAGTGTACTAAGATTTTTTAAATGCTAATGAAAATGAATGGGTCACACTCTTAAAAAGAAATGTTTTTTAAAATAATATGTATTTCTCTTTTCATCCGTCCAAGTCATTTCTGAAGTTTCTCTTTCAGAGGTTTCACTCTGCCTTTCCGAGTTTCTCTCTCCAAGTCTCAATTATTTCTTCAATTCAGTTCTCTCTCTTTCTACCTCTGTAGTCTATGGTTAACTGCACGAATTTACTGTTCAGGGAAAAGACGACATTCTCAAAGCCGTGTATGATTTAGGCTATTTTAGCTTTCTGTTTAATAAAATAATCACATTTGTAGAGCTATAGTATATAGGGCCTAAATGTATATTATATTTATGAAAGTTGTTTGCTAAAACTAGGTATTCCTCAAAATAAAATGCAAATAAAGCATATTATTTTAATGAGTCGTCATTCTTATCAATGACAATGGGAGATCACATGAGCTGGAGTAAAAGAAAAAAAATGGATCACGTGCAGGCAACCCTTAGGAGACACGTGATTTTACAAAAATGTATATAGGTTGGGGCTGGGTCGTGGCGAACTTGAAGTGCGCATTTGAGAATGTATAGGCCTGGGTCAGATAGGTCATGGGGTCTCCTTACATGTTAGACTAAGGGTCGGATTGAAAACATTTATTAAATTCACGTGCTAAATAACCGGATCCACGTGCTGCTTTAAAAAAAATTCTATGACATGCTACTCCCAAAGTATATCATTAGAACAGGCCTGCACAACATACGGCCCGCCAGCACCCACTTTGCTGCCCACAAAGTAATGAGATGTTCTTTATTATTATTATTATTTTCTTAATACCCTCCCCACGTCTTATTTTCTTTCGGCCCGAACAAGTTTTTCATAAAGTGTTACGGCCCGCCTTACAGGGGCCATCCATAAATGACGTCACGCTTCTAGAGGGGGGGGGGGGTCAGATTTTTGTGACGATGTGTGACGAGGGGGAGGGGGAAACTCTCAAGCAATGTGAAGTCACATGAAAAGTAGAATATTGTAGTAAAGAATTGCACTTAATAACCCTAAATTATTGACATTTTTAACACATTCTTTTATACAAAAATCATTATTTTATTTTTAAACTACTATTACTGAGACTGAGAGAATCAGTTCAGGTATGTGAGGTCCAAATAATGGCTCAGATCAGGTTACAAGACAATATGGAGGAGGGAACTGGGGGTGTGGTTGCCATGCCAGTTGTGAGAATTTATGGCTAAATGTGGACACAGGAGTCATCCAGAGGAAGTGGAATTGAAAGAATACAATGGTTGACCTTGGGGTGGGTGGGTGGTGGTAAATGCTCTAGGGCAGGGGCCGGGGGTATCTTAGTACATGCTCTAGAGCAGGGATTCTTAACATTTGTTGCAGCCCTGCTGGCCCACTCCATTTTAAACACCCCCCCCCCCAAACATATAAATTATATTGTAATAAACTTTAAAATAACTCAACAATTTAGTCATCACAGTTTTATTTCTTTCATAAACTTTATAAGCAAGGGGAAAAAATTACAAATAAAAGCAATGCGCCAACAAAATTCACAAGAAAGACAATTACTGCTGCTAATCAAAATGGATATAACTATTTTTTTTAAAAATGCAGCAACAGCTAGCAATGGCAGCAATTACAACCAGTGGCGTAGCTAGGGTTGGTGTCACCCGGTCCAGTAAGCTAGTGGTGTCAACCCTCCACCCTCGACTTCCACGATGTAATTCTTCTTGTTAGTCCACAGTATTGAAGGTCAGAAGGTAAATGTATTTAAGAACTGTGACATGTAGCCTACTTAGAATCGCTTATTGTTATTAGAATGTTATCAAAGGATAGTTTTACTTCTCAGATTTTAGATAATTATAGCTTCCTGTCACATACAAAAGTTACCAAACACTTCATTCGGCGTTGAAACATGGTCAAAACGGTGTGTTTCTGACCTAATAATAAGGTAACCTAACTGCTGACGCATCACCTTTTAAATTTTAATAAAAAACGAATCTTGTTTGGTTACATGGGTGGAAAATGTACGTGCCATCTGTTATCCTTTATGAATTTCGGTTAGACCGAGCATTTTGTGCTCTGTAAATAATCAATTTTTCAATTTGATTTCACCCCCCTGAGATGGTGTCACCCCTGTGCGGTCCGCACCCCTCTGGCTACGCCACTAAATGCACGTTTCTAGTCTTCCGCACCTCAGGGCTGGGGAGGTACTTTTACCACTGGATAAGAACCACTGTTCTAGTGAAGTGTTTCTGACACAGGTGCAGTAATTTGATATCCACGGGAGGTGACTTTCTTACGGGCTTGTAAAGGACAGTAGTGGACACAGGGATTTTTTATAGGAAGGGGGGGGGGGGGTGTAGAGATGTGTGACGTTATATTTTAAGGGGGTCTAACTTTTTGTGACGATGGGGGGAGAGGGGTCAAAAATCGGCAAAATTTGCGTGACGTCATTTATGGATGGCCCCATTCGCTCACACACCCACACACATAAAAAAACAAAAAAAAACTTAGGTGGATAATTTATTACAAGTTTAATCTGCAGACATATAAAATTTACCGCAATGCCATTTTTTTAAATATAAGTTCCTACGTTAAAAAATATTTAAGGCGAAAGAAGTCTAAAAGTGCGTACGATTTTTAGAGTTATAGGTGTACAATTACAATATTATCATGAAAGATGTTGTGACAAAAATATTAAAAATGTTTATAAATATATATTAGATTAGCCCGCCCAACACTGTCCCTTGAACACTATATCATGACCATAGAAAGCCCCCCAGCCCCTTTTTGATTGCAATTTATGTTTTCGTAATTTTTTTTCAGGGATAATGCTATCTTGTTTTTTTTCTCAAAGCTGGCGAATTGAAAAAACGTATTTGGCATATTCTGGTGGTCGCCACGCCAAAAGTATGATTTACATACTTGCCCAGGGCCTAACGCCTCTATGGGGTCAACAATTAAAACGCAATTTTTGACCCCCCCCCCCTGACCACAACAATCAAACTTTCAATGACCCCCCTCCCATTTAATTATGTCAACATTTTCTACCCCCCCCCCCCAAGAATTATAATATATATAAATACATTTAACTTTGTGCCGATCTATTTAAATGACACATACCATTGTTGGAAAAACATTATATTACATCTTTAGCTTGTTAATCAACACATTAACAAGTTTTTACACTTACATTTTATAATGCTGAATCAATTAAAAGGTTGTTAAAGACTAAATATAATTGTTTGTGGCATATATATGATTATTGTCAGTAAAGCTGACAATTATAGTATAGTTTCCAGCTTCTATTATCTTCCCATGGAGTAGCCAGGTGTTGATCTGTTGTAACAATGGGCATAAATAGTAGCTGATTTATCATTTTCATATTGCGGAACTGATATCAGACCTGTTTACCCCCAAACTGTTAAAATCGTACAATATCATCACAAAATAGCTCAATACATTATCTTAATAGTAAAAAAATAAGCATACAGTTTATATAATGTATACACCTCATAATCGTATATTGTACGCCAAAATCGTAAGAGTAAACAGGTCTGTCATATACCAGACAAGTCAACATCATCATCATCTAACCATTCAGCACTTAAAATAAGTTAAAATAGAAGCATTGTCAGTGTGATCAATACTTGCCATAAGCTCTCTCTGTCTCGTGACAGCTACTCGCACTGGTCGAATCCTTTTTTTTTTGTAGAGGAGCAGGTGCTAAATTCTTATGCTCATTAGGGCATTGTTGGTGCTGTTGAACATGCTTTTTCAAAATGACTTGTGGTGCAAAATAGATGTTACAGATTTTCAAATCCGTTCAAGCAGCGATGTTATTATTGTTACTCACTTTACTTTCCCCTAATTCTCAAAATATCTTATTCCTACTCTATCAATATCATTTATCTTGACTGCACATGACACTTGAAACTTGTCCATGTTCCATACCTGCAACATGGTCGCAAACATACCGCCGTAGCCGTTTACGACCAACAGAATCTACAGGTGAAGAGAGACCAACTTTTGACTTCTTTTGCACTAACAAAGTTTGCTAACATTCTGACCAGCCATCTGCAGTGCACAGACAGACACACATTAAATAAATCTTTTATTGTTAAACTCCTAAAATTATCTGACTATTTACACTCATTTACACGTAGGCCTATCTATAAGTGTTTAAAAATAATTTAATAACCAGTTTTTCAATTTTTAAGATTACAATTTTAATAGAGAAAACATGATTGTTGAAGTCAACTAATCTAAATACCCCCCTCCCCCTTGTCAACAACTGTCAAACATTTCCACCCTCCTCCACACTAATGTAAAAGCCCAATCGTTCAAGTCACTTCCTTTCCATTCTTCTTTACTTTGTTTCTGTCTGGTTTTCATCTCTCTTTCTTTTTTAGGTAGGATATTTCTCTCTATATAATATATATGTAAATTTGATTTATACTTATGTATATGTCTTGTTGTACTGATTAAGGCATGTGCCGAAACGTTTATTTATGTCATTATTAAAGCTTAATAGCCTATATATTGTTATATTGACACAGATTGTTCGTGACTATTTAATTGTATATTTAAGGGGCTCAAAGTAATTTTGTGTGGGGGTTGGATTAAACCATTATTACTGGATGCAGTGTTAAATTATGGAAAAGTGATAGTGTATGTCACAGGTGGGGGGTGTGGTGGATAGGGCGGGAGCGCTAGTAGCTCGTCTTGCCAAATGCGCAAAATAGCCTGATGCCGCCCCTCTCTAAGTTGAGCCGAGGGTAGGACACGTGTTTCATTTTGCGTCACACTTGTATGCCCTTTGCCCGCACATTCCCGCCTTACTTACTCTCTCCTTTGTTCGGTTTAATCGGAAATAAATATTGGTTATATTTAGTAAAATAATTGTTACATTTTGTAAAATATTTGTTACATTTTGCTTTGTATTTGAGGGACGACGAAAATACTGACTGGGGGAAATTACACACGTTTGTATGCGCCAATGGCAAATTAAATTTTATCTTTGATTTTAATCTTATAATTCCTGTCTCCTACCTTGATAAATATAAACTACCTCTAAATGTTTATTTATTGACAATAATTATTTCTTTACTCTAAGATTTCCTGCACATATGAAATGGATAAGTCAATTTATATACAAGTCATAGTTATCTCGGAATATATCTTTTGTCTCGGTATTAAAGGAACAACAACTACTTGTTGACTTCAGTTAGTAAAGTTAGATATCTTTATTTATTTCCTTAAGTCCATGTAGTTCCGTTTTCCAACTATTATTGGGCCTACATCTTTTTAAAGCTGTAAGTTTCTCTGTTTAATCATTTAAGAAACAACATAATATATATTAAGCATGTCTGAAGTGAAGGAAATATAGAGGCTAATGTGTAGAGATAGGGCCATGGCGTCATTTGCATGACAGGTTAGGGTGAGGCGGATAGATTTAGGGTTCAGGTTAGGGCAGGGTGAGGGATAGATTTAGGGTTCAGGTTAGGGTGAGGGATAGATTTAGGGTTCAGGTTAGGGTGAGGGATAGATTTAGGGTTCAGGTTAGGTTAGGGTGAGGGATAGATTTAGCCATGGTAATGGTAAAAAACGCGGTCCGATCTCTTCACATTTACTGTGTTTGTAATTAACTGTTACATACAATATTTTCTATATTCACTATTCAATAATAATAATACCGGGTATCAACTTAAAATTTATGAAAGTGAAAGTAAGTAAAAGTCTTACGTCATTAAAAATGATAAGTATTAATAATCATATTCAGGCATTCAGGCAAAAATTCTTAAGACTTAAGATTCTTAAACTTAAGTAAACTCATTAGAATTAGATAGAGGTAATTTACCCCTTGAGCGTTGGTTACTAAAAAAAATCTTGCACAGTTTTGAAAAGGTTACATCTAATAATTCAATCATTAATTTAATTTGGATTCAAGCTTCCAAATTTTTATTGTGCTCTACTATTTCATTCTTGCAGCTTGAGCGCAGTCCTTCATTTATGATCATTTTTGCAATTTTTAGATCGCTCTTCTGTTCTTTGATAATTTGCATTTGAGTTGGTGTCTTGTGATTATTTGACTCTTCTTTGAGACTTTTGAATGAAAAATCAACACCGGGATTGACCTCTTTAACTTTTGGAAAAATATCTTTTTCTGAGATCTTTGAACTAATGGTCATTGTAACACAGTAACAGCATATGCTGGATATAACTCTGGATATAACTCTGGATATTCATCTTGAGATTCAGTCAAACAAGGTTCATGAGTAACGATGGGTACGGATATCACCTTCCAACCAGCTAAGTCATTTTCTATACTATAAGTAAGCAAAGAGAGGCAGTGGAATGGTAACTTTGGTCGGACACCCACAACCACAGCTCTAAAGACTTGACATGACTTGAGATCGTTAAGATGTAAAGGTACATCAATACGACCCAGCTCTATACCTCATAACAGAATGTTGCTTCCAGTAGCAGTTGTTTCAGGCAAAGGATGTTTACCCTCAAGAAGTAAGGGCTGTGAAGCACCTGTGTCTTGTAATATCTTGATAGGTCATAGACTGTAAGAATCACCTGGCAGTGACACAAATCCTTCCAATATGAAAGGCATAAAGTAGATTCTGATATAGAAGTTTGGACCTTGGTAGGAAAACTCTTGTCGGAGTCTTGAGAATATGTGGTGAGGGAAGAAGTAGTAAAACTATTGGTAAGATCATTAAAACTTGCTCTTGGGCCCTTGGTGGAATGCCTTCTTGGAGCAAGAGGATCTTGGTGTCAAGCTCATAAAACTCACAGTTGAAGCAGGAACTTAACTGGATGCAGTAAAACTAGCCATACTATTGAGAATACACACTTTTATGAGTCGTGACAAACCTCTGTGAAGTTTGTATGGACATCTGGACAAGAGCATAAACTTTGCGATTTTGAAAATATGTTTCCAGATGTATGACGAGATGTACAAGCGAAGACCAGGATGCATGGTCTTCTAATTTTTCTTCTTCAGTTTCCAACTATCATCCCACTTATGACTTTCCTTTTACAATAAGCACATGTGTCTCTTGGACTTGGATTTGATTCTTTTGTGCCAGACTTGTGTGATCTTTGTTGAGGTATGCTGTAAGTTGATTATGTTGCTGTATGATTCTTCTCATGTTTTGTGTCAAACTGACTCTTGGAGAATTGATACGAGATGGTAAAGTCGTCAGCCAACACTGCTGCCTTATGCACACCATCTTCGCCACAGTCTGCAATAGTCCGTAGGTCCAGACGCAAACTGTTCTTGAACTCCTCTATCAGTATGAGATTTTTGAATTGACTGAAGTCTGTGACGATGTTCATTGTATGGGGCCACTTTTTCAGGAGTCATTCCTTTTCTTGCAGAAACTCGACGTGAGTTTAACCATCACTTTTCAACAACTCCCTAAACTTTTTACGATATGTTTCGGTGACCCATCATAAGACTTAACTTTTAATGACTTTACAAACCTATGGTCCCTACGCTGTTCAGAGTCCAAGTACACAAAAACTTCAGGTGCCCAACCAGACAAAGCTGGCTGCAATGAGGTAGACCAAAGATTTTCTGGTATTTAAAAATTTTGTGCAGTTATTTCTAACATAAAAAATACAGGGATTAACTTTGCAAATTTAATTGCATCACAACACTGACTGGTGGTAGCCATATGTCTATTTTCCATGGCACTGTGGTTAATCATAATTTCCATTTCTTTTAATTTTATTTTTATTTGTAGCTCTCTATGGGCATCTAGCTCCATTTGCTTGCGCTATTTTTGTGCTCCATTTGTTTTAACTTTAGTTGAAGCTCCATGCTAGGATTGTTGACTGAGGCCAGCAGATCATCCTCAGACAGATTTTCATCCACTACACGGACAATTATTAAATCTCTAACAGTCTTTTTAAAAACAAAGCGAGCTAAATTTATTCCTAAATCTTTTGCAATGGAAAATAAATCTTTTCGAGAACATTTGTATAATGTCTTTACTAATGGGTTGTTTACATCAAAGGCCAATCAGACACAGGTAAATGGTAAGGATATATTTATTTTTTATTAATTTACAAGCTGAAATGAGCACACTTATTTATAAAAGTAAAAAGTAAGTAACTAGCTCTAGTATTAGTGTTGATATTGTTAAATGGTTCAGTGAAAATAATTTGTCATTGGTGGCAATAAGAAAAGATGGATACGAATCAATGTACAAACCCGCAATTTGTTATCGGTGGCTGTAAGGAAACAAAAAATGGGTAAAATCATGGGCAAGACAAGTGGTGGAGGCCACAGTGCTATGTTGAAGTAAAATTAGTTGAACTCACAGGCTATAAAACACTAGTGTACCTGAGAAAAAAAGTAAAGTCAGAGCCAGACTGAGTCCAAAATACAGTGGGGCCTTGGAATCCAAACTTAATCCGTTCCAGAGCCCTGTTTGCGTTTCAAATTGTTAGAGTTCCAAGTCAATTTTTTCCCTTTTAATTAATAGAAACTGGATTAATCCATTTCTGGGTCCCACAAATTCAATGGATCCCAGTCCTTTTCTTAAAGTTCTTGAACTACCTCCTACTGGCTTTTAAGTCATCTGAGTACTTTTTCCATTAATCCAATTTAAGAGGATTTTTTTTCCATCTCCTACTTACTTTTTGATCTCCTAGCTCTAGGACAGCGGTTCTCAACCTTTCTAATGCCGCGACCCCTTTATGCAGTTCCTCATGTTGTGGCGACCCCCAACCATAAACTTATGTTCGTTGCTACTTCTTAACTGTTATGTTGCTTCTGTTATGTTATATAGTAATGAAAATATCTGATATGCAGGATTTATTTCCATGGTTACAAATTGAACATAATTCAAACATGGTGATTAATCACAAAAAACAATAGATAATTATAAATTGTAAACTATTTATTTCTAACAACAAATAAATGAGATTTTGTCTTGTAGCATCTGTAACAGTCTTAACATAACTACAGTAAACTACATTGCTACATTTTGCGACAGTATGCGTGAAAAGCCAACGTTGAGATTGATTCTTTTTTTTACCAGATCAGAAATGCTC
Organism: Omphiscola glabra; assembly: GCA_964017045.1. NCBI lineage: Eukaryota > Metazoa > Mollusca > Gastropoda > Lymnaeidae > Omphiscola > Omphiscola glabra. The sequence goes on from OZ024795.1 coordinate 18,640,453, forward strand.
GGGGCAGTTTTTGCCAGCGCACAACGAAGATCATATTCCACAACAATTCTACTTCTGTATTTAGATTTGATTACCATGTCATCTATTCTTCTGCGGACAGTGTCGTTGGATAAAGGAAATTGTACTCAATTTCGTAACAAATTTATCTCCGATCATAACGCGAACAATGTCTTTGGCCGCTGGCAGCAATAAATCTTCAGCAATGGTGTGAGGTTTCATAACTCTATTGATTCTGAGTGCCTCCAAATATGAAGCTTCAACGGCTGCTAAGTTTTGTTTTTGGTACTTGCCTCCAGTTTCAAGTCTGACTTTCTGGAGTCCATCAGCTTTACTTCTAAAATAGTTGGTATCCTTGCCAGCAAAGCTTGGATGCTTGCTATCAAAATGCCTTTTCGTTTGTTCGGCTTCATAGATTCGGCTGATAGAACTTCACAACAAATAACACATTGCGGTTTCCCAATCCCTGTTGTAATTATTGAGGTAAAACCATGCTGCAAATAATCCTCACTGTATTTTCTTTTCTTAACGTTCTTCTCTACACGATCCATTGTCATTGGATGGTTTGCTACAAGATGGTATATTGAAGATCTCAATTTAAAAAATAGACATGTAACATTTTGAAGAGTTTGAGAAAAGGAAATTTTAAAGTTTGAAAGTATCCAACATATTCTCAAGTAAAAATACAATTATATATTCTTCCTCTATTTAGTGATACCATTTTACTTTTAAAATATATCAGTTACTAGGTATTTTGTGACAGATTTTTACAGTTTATTATCAGACTGACTCAATATTGTGACTTGACAACTTTTTCCACTGAAAATTGTAATTTATTGATTTAACTTTATTTTATGGTTTTTAAAAGTCAATGCCATCTCTTGTTTATCCCTTATGAAACTTGAGTGTCCTCTCTAAATAAGAAAACAAATTGTGGCCGAAATAAAAAAACAATTATATTTCAAAAAATCGTCAATTTTAAAAAAAAATCTGAAGCAGTGTACAAGCCACTGAGATCTTGTACAGGTGGTGTAATTTCCGTGTAATGACTCAATGATAATGTAAAAAATTATATCAAGTTTATACTTTCATAGTGCCATTATCATTCAGCTTATAATAAATTATAAGTGACATATAAGTAATATGACTCATTGTGACCTTGAACTGGTACTGAAATTTATGGAATAGGCTTATGTTATGCTATTTTACACATAAACATCAGTCATTACTCAGTTCAATGTAAGACTTTGATTAATAACATAAAAGAGAATGACCTGCATTTTCACTAACAATGAAAACATAGAGATATTTTATAACGTGTTTAATCAGGTGGCACGAAATAGAATTGTTTAAAATGATTGACAATGACAATGTTGTAAATCATTGTAATGCTCTCATCACTCAATGGTCAGAATCAAAAGAAGGCGTGAAGCAGTAGACGAGCATACTTTTTATTTTGTGTTTTATTTTTATTTATTGCCTTTATAAGGCAATCGTCGTTCATCAGGGGCAATTTTTAACAGAGACGAAACTTAGTACGACAGCATGTTAAGCTTGAGCAAAATAGTACTGACTGCAGGTGAGGGCTACTGAAACTGATTAAACTTAATCCTAAACTTTCCTCTTAGTACACTGCTTCTAATCACATAAAAGTTGAACAGTAACTATCTTTACCCCATGTATTATAACTAGAAAGACTCTGCTTCCTAAACCGATATTTACTTTTGCCTTTAAATGTTCACTTTAAATTCATCGTAGATAAAAATAGTAGCATTTATTGTTCGATGTAATTTTAGTATCTGGCATTTGACCTATAATCTTTATTTATTTACGTTTTCTTTACTTGCCATTGGTTAAGCGCATCACTTGATATTAAAGAAGGTAACTTTGAGTTTTTTCTTCTACATTTTCACTGGTCTTGTAAGATTCGTCTATTGAATGCCCTATTTATAGTCCGCGATTACCCGTAAACGAGCTGATTTGTGCAGTAGTTTTCACTGTAGGTTTAAGCTTTATTATGGGGTGAATAGTTCAAATGGGGATATCTAATAAATGAAAATTGGTGACATGTCTGGTTTTTCAGCTGGACCTAATCAATCGGTTTCTAAGAAAATCATCATCGGAAATGTGTGTTTTCCAATGGTCCTTGGCGACCCCCGCGAAAGGGTCTCGCGACCCCCAAAGGGGTTGAGAACCGCTGCTCTAGGAGATAAGCGTCATAGACACTTTTACTTTTGAAGCATTAGCTGCTGTGGTAGCTTCTTCTTTATTTTTCAAAATCGTACAGTCGATTTAGGCATCCCAAATTTAGTAGGTAGATCAGCAATTAGTGTAGAGCAATACAGACAAAATGCTTTCACTACAGCTTCCTACAATGAACTGAACAACAAAGCTTAAGGGTGGCCTGAGCGCTGAGGAATTGAATACATAAAAAACCATGACGAACAGGTTGAGCATTCACATTCCAAAGCAGCATTCAGATTTCAAGTGAATCTTCATTTAGAAGCCAATTGTCTCATAAATTATACAAGTTTGTCATGTAGTCTAGATTTGTCTCCTCAATTTGTGTGTTTATCTTATTAATTGCAGAAGCAGGCTAAGACATTTTACTTTTGATGTGACATCTTGAAAGCTAAGTGGTTTTTGCAGTGTGGAATAGTCAATGATTTCTTCCAAATTAAAGTCCTTTGTGTTAATAGACGAATTTTCAAAAGGGATAAAAACAATGTGTATAAATTCACATTTAAAGTTTCACTGCTATCCTTAACAAAAATCATGCTATTTTGGACCCACCCTCCCACCCATCATAAAGCTACCCTCATCAATCAGTAATACATGAATACCCCCTCCATTTTCCCACCCTACCTGGATGTATGTAGTCATTTATGGATGGCCCCCATAGCTAATAAAACTCCTTGGGGCTACCAGGCTGCAAAAGAATTAATTTCCTCAATAAATACAGTGTACATAGTTTCAGATTTGTACCCTTTTTTTGTAAGTTTGAAAAATAATGAGGACATGTTAGTCTGTTAGTCACTTATCTTTTAAAATACATTATGTTAGCCTACTGTTAATGAAGTGAAGTAGGAATTAGGCCTCCTCAAGAATATAATTGAAATACTGGGTATCTAAAAAAGTATATTTAGGACGAATCTCAAAGAAGAAAAGCATAGCAAATGAAGTATGCTTAATTTACATAACTTAGTATGGATAACATCATACCAATATACTAGGACAAATTGAAGCTGACCAGGTGTTCCTCAAGGCGGGCTTTCAGATTGGGAGGCTACCATTACCAAAGGGAGAGCTGGTTCAATCTTTTTTCAGAGTGGCATAAAACAAAAAATCAGCAGTTTGTTACCTTTGTTTCCCTTATGAATGTTTAGTAAACTATGAAGGTTTGGCTCAAGAGTTGTATTTATAGCATCGTGGCCGGAAAGAGAAACTAAATGGAGATTAATATTTTGTGTTGTTGAGAAGTTCTATAACATATTTTCATTTTTACTGGTCCCAACAGCAATGTGAGTAATTCACAATGATCCATCACACTGAAAGGTTTGAGAAGCACTGAGCTAAACTATGAGAAGTGCTTTCTTTGTTCACTGTGGTTATAAGCATTGAGGCTAAGATGAGCTAGATATGGAAGATAATGAAAAATGAGCAATGAGAGAGATGATCTTGATAGCACATTTACATTATTGAGGAGGATTACACTATCGATGATATCAGGCTGGACCCTAGAAGTTTCTGCACCAAGGTATGAGCGGGTGGTAGTGACACCAATTGTATGTTCAGCGTTGTGAGCCCAGCCCTAGGCTAGGGTACAGCGCTATATAAAACTACTACTACTACTACTGTGAGCCTGCGTCCCAGGACTTAGAGTTTCAAGGACACTACATCCACACTATACTGCTGGGAAGTACATCCCAGAATGTACAGCTGGAAAAGTTATTCCACAATGTACAGTTGGAAAGGCTATTCCACAATGTACAGCTGGGAAGTCTCATCCATCCCCGCCCTGAGAACTTTTGAAGGCGAGGAGAAGAGGCCCCACTTCCATCATTTATGTGACCTCGTGTCAAAACATATCTATCTTACTACAAAGCAATGATGATGATGAAATTTTAAATTATTATGGGAGGCCAATATTAGAACCTAGATTGTAAAATTATATGCAAAGGTTGATCTAAGCCATTCCTATGAGCAATTCATTTTCACACTTTTAAGATTGTGATTTCTATGAAAATGAAATGTAAATTTAATGTACGGTAAATAAATATGTTAGTTTCATTTTAATGAAATTGATTGTAGAAATATTTTGAATTACATTGAAGTAGATATGAATAAAAAAAAATTCCTTTATGGTTGATTTGAATCCACACAATAATACCCCTAGGCTGGAGTACCGTGCTATATAATAAGACTTCTAATAATAATAGTTTACACTAGAGTTATCCACCGAAATTTAGTAATAAAAGTCATTTGACCACAAAACTCCTGAGTTTTAGCAAACAACCTAACAGGATGTAAAAAAACTAATTCCTGGATCATGATGCTGCTTTAATCAGTTCTTTGGCTACACAAGATTCCGGTGATGATTTTTTTGTTGCTTTGAAATCTTGAGAGTTTGTCTGGGTTAAATTTTTTTTGCAGAAATTAGTGAAAATGTTTTCCTACACTTTGTTGCATCTCCTCAAATTTTAATTTCTCTTTTTTAAATCAGTGCCTGTGTAAAATCCACAGAGAGAATAACTTGTCTTTTTTTTTTTTTTTTTATTATTGAAAATGCAAACAATAATTCTTAAAAACTTGAATAATAATCCTCAATTAATTTTTAAACAAATTGTTTGTCCCCACCTTATGTCTATCAGATGGACAGAAACTGGAGTCAACGAGGTGTACCGTACAAGGCATGTTTAGTCTCCCTTATGGTTGGAATCTGCCCTTTTTTAATTGGATTTGTTGCACCTGATTGGCTCTGGTTTACTAGGAGAGGAGAAAATGCTACTGAAGTTGATGGCTCTTTTGGTCTCTGGGAAATGTGTGTAGACTACAAGTGCTCAAGCAATGATATTCTAGGAAACCAAGTTGTTGATGGTATAAAAATTAATTGAAACTTTAAATATGCTATTAAGTAACCTGAAATTGTGTCAGCAATTTCTCTTCCCTTTCTTTAATAAGAGAATACTTATATATTGGTTATTAAAAGTAACTTGATAAGTTTGAATTGATTCTTTAAAAAAATCTTTTTACATACCTATGTTTTTCAAAAGTAAGTTGAAAAAACACATTTAAAAAAAAATACTGAAGAATTATATGTGATGGTTACAAAAGTACATAACACTTACAGACTGGTTCCTGGCTGTGGTCATTTTCCAAACGATAGCTCTGCCATTCTACATGGTTGCCTTGGTTATGGCCATTCTTCAGAATTTTACGCCAAGGAGATGGCTTCGCACTATTCGTGTTGTAAGGCTAAGGCAGTTACTTCATAAGGACAGTGAGACTCCAGAGGATTTGGCATTTGTTGCAGGTGAAATATCCACCTTTTTTTTTTTAACTTGAAGAAGGAGAGAGCATGTATGAGATTTAAGCCTTTTAAAAAATAAATCTAGCTGCTCTTAACTTTGAATATTTTATCTATGGGAATCATTATTTAAACTCCTAATGTCAAGCAGAAAATTTTAAACATTGAGTTTACGTATAGTGCTCATAAATTTTCCCTGGCAAGTTTTCCTCAAATAAGTTTTAATGCACTTAGTCTTTCCTTAAGAATTAAGAGTTGTATCAACATTTTGAAGATTCTTTGCTCTGTCCAGGTTTCCTCAGTTTCTTGGCCATCATTGTCTTCATGATCATGACTGCTGATATAGTGTCTAAAGGAGCCTACTACTCCTGGGGATTTGCCATGTCTTTTACTGGTGCAAGCATTCCTGTCATCTCAGGAGTGCTCATGTGCAAAGCCCATTCACCAAGCTTTGGCCCTGCCCCACAGCCGGCTGAGCCACGTGTGGTCCACACATTGTCACCCACAGCCAGCAGGAGGCCTGAGAGAAGAGTGGAAAGACCATCAGATAGGAGATACAGGAGATAAATGTTTGCAAAAGCCTTTAAAAACAACTTTCTGTGGAGGGATATAATAGCTAAATATATTTTGTTTAAATGACTTTACACTACTATAATATAAACCCATATTATCTGTATCATTTTCTAAAATTGACTATGTAATGAGCATGTATGTAGAATAGTCAAAATGTAATGATTCTGGAAAAAATATTAACATAAAATATAAAATTCAGCAGTATTTACCATATGCAGTACAAATAAAAAGTTGGTTATTTAAAACTTACTTTACAGACCTGATAAATAATATAGTTTAAACTGTTCAGTTTCTTGTAAATTTTTATACTAAAATTATATGTCTATCAAATTTTCATTTTTTTTTTTTTCATTGCAGTTTTCAAGAAGCAGAGCCACTAGTGAATATTGGTTCAATTGTGTTGAAAATTCCATGTATTCTAGTTAATTAATAGTTTTACTTGATGAAATACACTTTCTTACACCACGTATCAGGATTGTAAATTTTGAATAGTTTTCAAATTTGAGAACAACCTCATGAGTATTGTTTTTCACGATTACATTAAGCTGGTGAATTTATTAACACAGTTGTGGTCGATCTTGATTGTTTAATAGTTTCATGGTAAACTCTCAATGAATGCATGACCTCTTTATAATTGTACACTTTTCTGTTTGTATTCATTTTTTTACCTTGTTAGTTCACAGTTTAATGATGCCAGTCAGCATAATCTGTCGTTCCCACACCTTGCAATTATGTATCTAATGTGGTTATCATACACCTATGGATTGGACTAATAATGACACACCCCAGTTATTTTGTTAAGTATTGGAAACAGTTTTGTAATGAGTTTACATTTTCTCCATCCAATCACATGTTGCCTTTTGGTGAACTTTATGCCTTGAATCCTTGAAAGCAAACCTACAGTTCATTGATTGAAAGTTTGTTGGCATTTTGAAAATATAGTCTTTATAAATAAATATCTTTATAAAAAAATATGTTGAGAAAGATGTTACTAATTGAGTGTATAACTTCGTTAACTTACTGCTAAAGACACATTCATTATTTTTAAAGATTTTGTCATCTCACTTTCTGTTGATTTGATAGAAAATTTAATTAATTTGCTTGTCACTTTTATTTACATTTACCTTGATTAAAGTTACACAGAAACTTCATTTTTTTATATTTTAACATTTACGATAAACATTTTTTTAGTTTGTAATCATCATGGAAATTTTATATTTGGGATTAATGTAAATATTTTGTACATATAATTATTTGTTGACTATCAACTTAACAAATATTACATAATAAAATTGTCTTCCCAATTAAACAGAAACTATGCTTTTTTTTCCAGTCAGTGCAGATCCAGGTCAGTCAAAGCAGCACATTTACACCATTATGCATAGTTACCTGTCCTTTCCGCCGAGGTTTCTGAAAAAAGGGACATGAGAGCTTTTTCTCACATACCGGTACCCGCAATTTTCATTGTACTGTTCACTTTTACTTACTTGCTTTTTTTATTTGGTGTATCATGAGATAATATGTTTTTCATTGCTCTGAGGATGCATACATACTGTGATAAAAATGTTAAATAACTTACAATTTTATTTAATCTCTTTGAACTCAACATAGTTACAGTACTTACTCTAATCTTTGTAATATGAGTAATGTCATTTAACATGTTATTATTACAAGAATCGCAGATAAAGGCAATGTAAATCATTGCTGGAAATAAATTTACAGGCTAATTTAAAAGCTAATTGCTCCACCAACAAAGGATTACAAGCTTGAGGATATAATGGTTTGCATAACATCTAAATGAAACAGTTTACACCTTTTTTTAAGGATGATTCTTGACTAAATCATCCACTACAGTGCAGATTAATTATTATTTTGTTGAGGAAGTGAACCCAGTTGATGTTTTTTTTTGTTATCCGTTTACATTGAAGTATTTTATTATTTAAAACATCACTCATTAATGATTAAACATATGTAAATTATGCTAATTATTTTGTGTGGATAGAATTTAGTGATTTTAAAAGTTAGGGAATCATTTAACGATGTATAATGATCGGTATGCCGTGTTCAACTTGAAAATCATGCTTGAAATATGGACAAAACAATTCTTGCCATTAAAAAAAAAGATAAATGTGCATTTTATTGGATTAATTGAAAAAAATCCCAGAATTTCACTTCATTCAGATGTCAAGTATTTGTAGATTTCAGCCCATTTAAGACCTTTCCCAAAAATGGTTCAATTATTTATTCTTGTACAATGAAATATGCTCATTTTTTGGTCTGAGTAGGTTACATTACATACTTTTTAAAATAGTTTTTGATTAAGACTAATTTATGTGTTTTGTGTTCAATTATATAATGCTCGAACCATTCCAGTTGAAACACTAACCATTCCAAACAGAATTTTACTTTAATGCCTTACCATGGTCCTTGCTGTTCCTGGTCACTTTTACTATTATGCATTTGCTAATTATTATCGGATTTATAATGGAAACTGCAAGTGAATAATGACAAACTGTTTTGTGCCTCATTGCTGACATGTTTTGTGTTGTAATGCTTGTATGTGCAAGCTTACTTCACTATAGTGTCTTTAATATTTTCACTTAGTGTGATTTTATGTACATACTGCATTAGCAAATGTTTTGTATATTATCATGTAGTGATTCTAGAAAAAAAAAATGTATTATGGTTTATACTATACTTGTAAGTAAAGTAATCATAATAATAATAAATAACTTATTTAACTTTTGTGTAAAAGGATGTTAAAACATTTTTCCAAAATACTTATAATGCAATGCAGTATCTTCACATAAAAATATATCAGAAACTGGTGTTTATTAAGTGAATGTACTAGACCAGGGGTCTCCAAACTACGGCCCGCGGGCTGGATGCGGCTCGTGAGTTCCTCACATCCGGCCCATGGAGACCTTTTTGTCAATGGAAAATAAAAACCGAAATTTACGTGTATCCTGCCAAGATACACAGAATCGCAAATGTAGGCTACCATATAACAAAGCACTCAGATGGCTAAGTTGTGAGACAGCATATGTGGCCAGTTGCCCATATGAACTGCAACTGTAGGTCACTGAGTTGCAAGCAAATGACCTCCTTAGGGACAAATTCAAAGGACTGGTGGGTTTTTACCAGTTTTCGCCAAAGGAAGACTTTCCTAATGTCAAAACTTTTGAATCAAATTACCTTTCAATATTTGAAACAACATACCTGTGTGAACAAACGTTTTCAAGAATGAAATAAGTGAAGAACAATTTGAGAACAAACTTGTCCGATGATAATCTCAGGTCACTTTTTATATTAGGGACATCAAATCTAAAGAAAGAAATGTCTGCTATTTTGGCATCCAGGAAACAACTCCATCATTTCCACTAATACAGGTGTTCATGTGTAGTGTTATTAAATAATAACTGAATAAAATAATATTAAATAAATAATTAAAACAATACCCATTTTTTTTTTTACCTTAAGTGTGTAGTCAGCCCCCAAACTGCTGTTTGATAGTTAATGCGGCCCTGTGGCTGAAAAGTTTGGAGATCCCTGTACTAGACTATTAATTGCCGCCTACAGACTCAATCTCTGGGTTTAAATTCTGAGTTTTGATTCTCCTAGATAAGTTGTCATCTAGGGTTAACCAGTCCCATCCACCCGGGGTGCTGTGGTGTGTTTTTGCTTGTCTAGGCTTTTGCTGGGGATTGAACTCCAGTCCACAAGCATGGGATAGTTTCAGTTTAGATCGCTCGGACACCCAGCATACACATACACACCTATAGAATTATTATTTGTGATTTAATAGCTGCATGATCTCAGTCTGTCACTTCTAATGTGGGTCTGCTTCATGCTCAGTAAATATTCAAGGTAGTGGTATTTACATATGGGGTAAGGGGGCATGGTGGTTGGTAACATGGTTCTCACATTTTTTTCAAAACTAATTCCTTACCTTTTCCCAACTTTTTCCCAACTGAAAAATGAAAATTCCTGACTATATAAAATGCAGCTTTATCGACATTATTGCGACCGATTTTCAAGCTTTTTCATTAAACATTTACATTCATAATCCTGGTACATGTTTGAAAATATAATGTGTTAAAGATGGTTTTAAAAACAACTTGGATACCAATCACTAATATAAAATATCTCAATCCATAGCTGCCCAAGGATGAAATTTTTGGAAAATCTGGAGCACTTAGTAATTAAGTTGGGATATTATTATTATTAAGGGACAAGTTGGATTACCTTATGACATATTAATTGTAGGCCTAGCTGTTCAAAGACAACTTGGTTACCATTCACTAATTGCGAATATTTCAATACATAGCTGCCCAAGGATGAAATTTTTGTAAGATATGGAGCACTTAGTAATTAAATATCATTAAGGGACAAGTTGGGTTACCTTTTAATGACAATGCAAATCATATCAGTATCAGGCTCTTAGCTCTCTCTCCTGTTCATACACAATTTCCTTTGCAAAATTTAAATATTTTTTATTTGCAACATGTGGTTGTGTTAATCAAAATGCCTTACTACAGAGACAAGACGTTATCATAAATCTTCAATTAAAAACTACTATTGATGTACTGTCTTTTATTTATTTTTTTTAAATAAAGGTTTATAGTTATTAGAAATAAAAATGTGTATGATGAATAATTATACATACAGACAGAACATTTACAGTAAACTTAAGGCTCATACAACAAAACACATCTTTTTCTTTTCAAGAAGGATAAAATATCACAGTATTATGTGAAGAAGATGTAATGTAACTGATTTCTTTCAGATTTCAGTCAGCAGAGTTAACATTCATATATATATGAATAGCAGTTATTTGGACTTCTTAAATGTATTCCGTGGACCTACTAAATCCCTCGGCATATTTACTTTTAACAAAAAACAAAACAAACCCAAAAATATCTGTGCACAATAAAAATATGTAACATGCAGAGCAATCAAACTGTATTACATGTATATGTAAGTTAATAATCACAAACAAAAAAATTATTAAAAATCCATAAAGAATGTTAAATTATGGCATCTGATCTGACTTTATAAGAAAGGTAGACACCAATAGTATCATTGGAATATTCTTACAAAGTAAGAATAAGAAGCAAGATTGTTTACAAGATCACAAGCAATGAAATAATATTGAAAAGCATTCTTAACTATCCTAATTACAACCTGAAATCAGATATCAAATTGTCAATAGTTATGTTTTAGAGCACATTATAAACCAAATTTTTTTCTATTAGTAGTTAACCAAGTACCACAAAGACAGATAATTATGGCACATGCATTCCGATCATTAGGTTGAGATCATTACATATATACTGGCTAAATAGAAAGATTGAGATTGATTCACTTTGGAAGTTCTTTTGTAAAAAAGACGTTACAACTTTCAAGGATTGCATAAAAGCTAATATTTTTTTAAAAAGATAATAGAAAACAAAATTATTGTTTCATACACAATAGCAGGGTTATTGCATACATTTTACTTTTGAAATGCACCGCTTCTAATAGAGCACTATAACAGGTGGAATGAGCACATCACCTAACGAGGATATTCTGTAAAGACAAAAAGAAATAAAATATCTGTAATTATAAATTAAATGAAAAAAATGTAAAATAAATACACATTATTGTATTAAAATTAGAATTGATGATGGCTAATTTGCATCAAGCCATCTTCTATTACATTAAATATTTGTCAATGAATAGAAATTCTTAAGACTCAAGAAAGATGATTCACTGTTTGAAACAGAAACAGATAACAGCATACGATTAAAATAAGTTCTTTTAAATGTTTTATGTGTTTCTGCTGCCTTCAGGTTTTTACCTTACCCAATGTGCCATAACTCCTATAACTCTTTAACATAAAAAAGCACAAGCAAAGTGGTATGAACTACAATAATGCAGTTAAAGTCTCTAAGATAAATTACTAAATGAAGCAGAGTTTGCTTATATTAACATTGTATGAACAAAATTTTGGCTTAAGTCAAGGAGGCCTAATACCAGTCCTAGCACAGATATTTGTTTTAACTTTGGTAAAAACAATGAGGATTATATTAGACATTTAATTGCATAGATGGCAAGGGATATAGCATCATAGTTTGATGTGTTTTAAACAGCATCAGGGGCTTATGACAAAGATAGTACAATGTCATTAACTATTCTCCGATCTCCTTAATCATTAGGAAGTCCTAATTAAATGAAGCGAAAATTTAAACTTTACATTTATTCCTTTGATCTCTGTTCCAATAAATCAAAATCCACATTAGTCTAAGCTTTAAATTATTTATTTGTTAATTATAAATTTTAATACTTACGTTGAGGATACCCTCCACCCTGAGGATAACCACCACCTGGTGGAGCTGTGGAAACAAATATATATTGTAAAATTGACTGATAACATATCACATCCAAAACGAATAAGACTATAATTATAAAAAAGAGGGAGGAAAAAAAAAAGTTTTTTGTATACAGCACAAAATTTACTCATCAAAACAGAGGACAACTCTATATTGTCATTACCATAAAAAATTAAGTGCATGAATGAATTAAAAAATTAATCTTGTTTTCACTAAAAACTAAAAAAAAACCACCACAGTTTTTTTAAAATTGCATTAAAAAATCTTACAGTAATTAATAATACAGAAAATGTAAACGGCTCACCCTGGAAAGGCCCTGACGGAGCAGCTCCATGGCCATAGGGGACCCCCCCTGCCGGGTACTGAGCTGGGGGAGGTACTCCTCCATAACCTGGAGGCATTGGCTGTCCCGGATAAGCAGGCTGGGGTGGAGGGTAGGCAGAGGGGTACTGGCCTTGTGGGTATTGGCCCTGTGGGTATTGGCCCTGTGGGTATTGGCCCTGTGGATACTGTCCACCTGCAGGGTAATGACCACCAGCAGGATAACCTGGAGCACCCCCAGCTGGATAACCCCCATGAACGCCACCAGCAGGATAACCTCCATGAACACCACCTGGATAGGCACCATGCCCATGTTTGCCTTTCTTCCCATGTTTCCCTGAGTGTGGTGGACACCAGGCTGGACCTCCTTGCCAAGGCTTTAAATTGGATAAACACATTCATTAAAAACAATGGCATAGATATAACATTTAAAAAATAAATATTTGCTAATTAAATTATTTTTCAAAAATTAATTTCAAAATAACATTTCTATTTATTTTGTTATTAGTTTAGTGTGATATTTAATTTATAAAGAAATAGCTAGACCAGACCTGTTTAACCTCAAACTCCTAAAATAGTACAAAATCATCATAAACTCGTACAATAAGTATCTTAATAGTAAATAAATAAATATACAGTACATATAATGTGTAGCTACTCGCATCATGCATCTAGCGGAATCAAGTTAAGCTTGCCTCAAAAAAAAGGAACTGAAGGTAAAAAGTAGATGACGAATGTTAATATTGCTATCTCTGGTCACTTTATTTTGCAGACATTTATCTGCTATAGATGTCAATTAATTTTTAGGTGAACATGCAGATCACATTATCACAGTTTGTCAATGGTAAAAATAAAGTTACTGGTGAAATTTAATGTGGTTTAAACTCGAAGTCAGATCAAAAGCTGTAAATGGGTGAAGGGAAGAGGGGATATTAAAAATGATGCAGCCATTTTGCGAGTTCTAAAAATAGACTTTAAAGGCCCCCACCCAGATCCTATAAAATATGTCAAAATCTAATATTGCTCTGCGGACCAGTTGAGAATGCATTCTCTAGTTTTCTCCCTGTGGTTCGGCCGAAAGAAATAATTATGTCATAAAATAATGTCAAACAGCACCGAAGCAAACAAGCACAAGGCCATCTAGATAGTATGTACAAAGAAAGTAAAATTTTCTAAACACCCCCCCCCCCCTTTCCCCATTGCATACATATGTACAATGAGCTTTCAACCCGCCCCCCCCCCCCAAAAAAAAAAATAAAAAAACATGCAACAAAATCAAATATTTATATAATTATGATGTTACATTACTAAACAAAATGTGACAAGCATTTTCACCTCTGGCTGTTCGGCGCACCCAGTGGTTCACTGAATATTAGCCACATCGCCCTGGGTGCCTGTTGCCCTCAGGCAGGGCCATGAGAATAGGGCCAAGAGCAACAGGTGCCAAAATCAGGGGGTGCAAAAATCGTCAAGACCTTCATAGTGAATTAAACTATAAAATTCCATTTACTACTCAAAGACAAGAGGCACTAAAATAGTACTTTTACTGGTCCATACAAAATTTTCACAAATTTTATTTCCAGTTTTAATCCAATTGACAATTTTCGGTTGTGGCAAAGACAATAACTCACTTGAGTAACTACTGTTTGCAGTAACTAGATGGCGCTTAGTGACATGTTATATTTATTTTTACCCAACCCTTTATTTCATTTTGTTTATGCATTGGCTATTTTGAAGCTACATAAATTTGTAAAAGACATCTCCAAATCGTACATTTTACACCAAAATCATTAGAGTAAACAGGTCTGCTATACTATAACTATGATAAATTAGCACTTTTTATTTCCAAACTTAAAGATATTCAAACTAAATCTTTAGACATGCTTTCCAACCCATTGATCATTACTAAAGGGAAATTAAGTAAGAACAAATGAGAAGTCATAACATGGAAGAAGGGACCAAATGAAATAAAAGGGTGGGATGTGGTTATATTTATGGTTTTGACGTTCGAATAGTCAATATGTAATAGGGTGAAATTTAGGGTACACTAAACTTGTTGGGAATTTTTAAAAAAAAGTTTTGCAGCTAGCTAGCCATTGCTAAGATATTAACAAGACTAGTTGGTAGAATTACTTTAGAAAAAAATTGATGATACATAAGAATGGGATCTGCTCAAGATCTTGAATAACAAAGTGCGCAACACCCACTCCGTTGTTGTAATCTTGGATGATGTGGGCAAGATTGAGGCAATAGGTTCCAAGTCACATAAACGTAAAGGGTAATGAAAAACTCTTAGTTTATAACTATTTTAAAACACTTACCGGTAATGCTCCATGAGGAATCATTCCCTGGAAAATAAAAATATAATTAAAATAAATAGCATTAAAACACATTAAAATAAAAACAACACATTTTAAAATAAATCTTAATGTTAAGCCTTTCCATGTGTATTGGTTGATTGAACAATATTATCCATACAATTTCCTATTTTCGTGTGAGCGACAAGTTACAACCTTTCCAAATGTATTTTAACTTTCCCCTCTGTAAGTAGTGTAAAGTGAAAATAAAAAAAATGTTTTTAAGAGAAAGAAAAAAGGACCCCCCCACCCTTCCGTTGTTGAGGTTATAAATAGTAAATAACTTTAAATGCTTTGATTACACACACACACAGTATAAGGTTTTCTTTCAATACCCTTTTATTATGCTTTTTCCATTTCTTTCGCATCTTTTTTTCATGTTTTGGCAAGTGGCGCCATCCCTCGTCAGATGAGCCGCTAGAAGATGAACTACTACTAGATTTCCCCATTGTTAATCAGATGATCAAATGTACCTGCATAACAAAAGTGAATCATAAGAACTATATAAAAGATAAACGTTTCATGATCCAAATCCTGCAAATTGTGTGATTTCCCCCCCTAAAATTTAAGAGCGAAATTTACAAATAATTGCATTGCTGCATTACTAATATAAAATTATTCTCTAGTGTGTACAGAGACTGTACAATAATAATATGTACTAACAAGTTTCTCCAACTATTCATTATGGCTTAATTAATGTAGATAAAGCTCCACAGTTAACTTTAAAACAAATGTTGCTAAGTATACCTACCAAGAGCTTAGCTCTGTCTAAAATATCAGAACTGAAATTCACAGTCATGCAGGTGCTATATATACTATCATAAATGACTACATGAAATGATATGGCAACTTTGGAACCGTAAAAATGATTTACTTTTTTTTTAAACATGAGCAACATCAAGGGCTGTTATACTATGTCAGACTTTTTCAGCTATCAACTAGATTATAAGAACTTAACACCAGCTACAGTAACCAGAATAATACTCTTAACGTCTAAGATGTGTTTAAAGAATTGCCAACACTCATAAAAGAATTGTCAACACTCATAAATTAATGTTTTTTTTAAAAAATGAATATATTTAATATTTTGGACATTAGTCATCATTAGTTCAAAACACAAATAGGTTTTAGTAAATAAAACATTGGCTTTTTGACATATTCCCAATAATATTAGACATGTTTCTTTAACACAGCCATGACAAATTAATTTTTTATTTCATAGTGATTGAAACCAGGGCAGGATATCAAACTGGCAGGAAAAATGTTGTGGAAATTGAAATGATCACTGATCACATTCAAACCAGGACTTATTGTAAGCCTATGCCTAAGATTAAGACAATGACAAGTGCTAATCTGACCCAACCTAATTTAAAATAACCAACCTACAAGTTATAATCATAAAGAAGATAAAAACAATTCCATACTATCTTTTAAAATTCATAACACATTCTTTTTATTTATTTCAAACCCAACTAAATGAGCAAGGAAGTGTTACCATCACTCCTACTAATCTCAAAAGGGTTGAACTGTCCTAAAACATTCATGAATTCATGCAAGTATAAATTAACTATTAATAAATATGTAAATTTAATCTTAACTCATCATATTCATATACATTTTTGATCTGATGAAGAATGAAGGCATTTGCTGAATCATTTCAATTTGTATTTTGTTTATTTACACAAATTGGTTGTGTCTTACTTATCTTAGTGGCTAGTGGTTAACTTTTCACACTTTTGCAGATTTCTGACTTTACTTTAGCATTCAACAGTGAATGAATCAGTAATTGTGACAAAGTTCAATACTTGCCTAGAGCTACCTACACACTAGCTATCATTTATGGCGAGGAGCACTGATGCTTAGGTCTACTTCACTCAGGCCCAGGCTGGGCAGTAGTGAATTTTGTCAGTCACAAGAAGGTTAGGCTAGACTAATGTTTTTGACATACAATTAATTTCAATTAGAATTAGAGCTAATGAATAGGCTATGGCTATATACTATAATAAGGCTTAACATTCAGATTCTAAGCAAGTTCATGTAGTGCCAAACTAGTGCCTGGAGCAATTTGTTTTATATTTTAGTATTAGTATTAGGCCTAACAATTATCTTGGACAGGATATAATTTGTATGTATATTATTGTCTACTTTAGGCATATTCCTTTTTAAGCCCCCCAAAACTCTGAAACTGAAACCCCCTTTTTATCAATAAAAATAAAATACCACCAAGACCCATTTTGGCACCTCCACTAGTTTTGGGATAGGGGACATGTCATCTGTCCCACCTCTGCCCCTCCATTTAACTACTTCTCTAAGTTTCTAAGACAGACAGTATACTCAGTATAGTCTATAGTATAGTTAGTTAATAAGTAAATGAAAAGGTTTCAAGCAACTAGCTAGTCAAAATATAGTTGACTAAGTTGACTAACTACGACTAAACATAGTCTTAAATACTAATCAAAATGATTTTTATTTAATTTATTTATGGCATTATGATTAAGGACTTACCTTTGACTTTGATTGTAATGAATACACTATAATTTCAAATACTATATGCACATAGTTTAGGCTAAGAAGTGTCAAAGAGTATGTCTCAGTTCCTAGGCCTAATCCTAACCTAATTCACTGTTTGACTAGCTAGGCGTCACTTGTATTGCAAGTTACAAGATTGTGCAATCCCTAACCAACCCAAGCCAAGTGACGAGTCTAAAAATAGCACCTCCCTCTAACTTCTTGCAGTGCCTGTGCAAAATAATTTATTTAGGCTTTCTATAAAAATTTAATTGAAAACAAAAATAGGGAAGGAAAAAAAAAAAAGGGGGGGGGGGGCTTTTGTAATTATGTGAAAAATCAATGAAGTTCAAAGATTCGCGGACGTATAGTATATGTTTTTGTGAGTCATTTCTGAATCATTTCTAATTCAGCGATACGGCAAACTTTTTTAAACTTTTTAATTTTCACGACTGTCTTCTCAGTTTTCTAATCTAAGTCTACAATCGACCGACGGGATAATACTTTATTTCACTACATAGCCTAATGACTTTTTTTAAAAAAGGGAAACCAAAATTAAATTATTAAAAATATATAGCCAAGCTCATGTCTTTTAAAAATGGGCAACCATCTTACCGTGATTCCGGTTTTCGCTAGATCAACAATAATGGTTACAACTATTAGTATGGTGACGCTTATTTGGAGAGTTATTTATAATGAAGTCATGGTGCTTCCGATTTCCGGTAGGCCAGGTGAAAAAAGTATTTAAATGAATTACTCTAATTTATCAACATAAATGTGCAGATTAAAAGAATAAAAATAAAAATTCACTTAACAAAGATTCAACTATAGAAAACAAATTATGCAAAAGTATTTGAAAGCTGATAGTGATACATGACAGTGAGAGTATTTAAAAAAAATGAATCTAAACTACGACACTTGACTTAAATAAGATTTCTATTCTAATTTCTATTAGCCTAATAATTAAGAATTATGCGCGTTACTAAAAAGCGTCCAACATCCCTACCTCTTTCTTATATTATATAGGCCTATATTTTTCTTCTGGTGCGTCCTGCATCCTCGCCAAACCGCCCCGAGTGGAAAAAAGGCAGTCACGCAGCGAGCTTCATGCGTTACGCCTGAACTCCAGTCAAACAGGTTGATTTTTATTTCTTTCGACAGGAAGTTTTTGGTTAAAATGTCACTGTTTTTCACATCTTTGTTCTGTGGCTGCACAACACACAAAACTAGGTCATGGGCCGTCCTTTCACTTCGGGCATGTGTGCGCCCGAGAGCCTGGAAAGTATTGCTATATTTTAAATTTTCATTATACCGCGACTGTTGTTTCCTAAGTCTTTTTATCAAACGAACAACAGTTCTTCTCTGTTGACGGGTTTTTGAACTGCCTATTCCTATCTGAATCAGTAATTTCTTGACACAAACACTTCAAACAGCTAACGAAGGCAATGCCCTCTCTCTACGACATGGGGGCAGTATATTTTATAATTAATATTATGTATAGAAAATGAGAAGTTAATTCTTTTTTTTTTTTGTTTTTTTGTAGCACTTGGACCCTTCAGGTATTTTCCTTAAAATACAATGAACCGTGAAAAAAACTGCACCCTCTTTTTAAAAATATATTAAAAAATAATCATTTGGTCATCGATTTATGTTTTAATGAAATTTAATGTAAAAAGTGGGTGGGTACAATATTTAAGATGTGAGGCCCCCCCCCCCCTTTTAAGTGAGGAGCGCCCGGAGGTAATTTTAGCTAACTGCAAAGTTTTCTTCATAGCAAGGGGGAGGGGGGCTTCAGAAACTTGGTCCAACCCAGGCAGCACTAATAACCCTCGCTCATACAGTGTATGATACACAGCTACTGCAACTGTAATACAAATCGATTTTGTTAAAATTGCACATGATACCCATAGGCATAGGCCTTGTTGTAGGCAGGCTTGTTATCTTTGCCATATATGAATATGGACCAAAGTTATTTATGCCACCTAACAATAATTTTAAAAATTTAACTAGCCCTGTTGGTTTTATTGAGCGTAGGCTATCCAATTAGGCATTAATGAAGGTTGATGACCAATTTAAATTATGAGTATGGCAAACTTGGAACGCGATGCCCCCGACAAAGCATTTGAAAAGACTATCAGGTAAGCCGTACACTTACTTAACATACTGATTTATTCTTAGTCACATTAGTACCAATAAATTAATGCCTATTAAACTATTAATACTTTATTAAAAAGTTGCAAGTACTTAATTTAAATATTGCCTAGGCCTAATTTATAAACTAAGTCAACAAGTTGAAGTTGGGATAAGTGAGACCAAGACCAAGTTGAATGACTAATGATAATTAATGTCAAAGATAACAGGGAAGAATAACTAAACATGACATGACTTATGTCAGATAGAAGATTAAATATCAAATACTAATGACAAGTATTGTTAAAGCATCTTCAGTGTGTTATAATATAGGATAGCAGACATAGGCAATATTATGTGCCAGCATCAGTAGTTCTATTAGCATTTTTTGGGTCATGACCCTTCCTTGGCAAACTCCTTGGGATTCACCTAACAATATCAATCAATATCCTGAATATGTCATGGTCGCCAGAGAACTTAAAAAATTTGAGTTTTTTTTATTTTTTGGGTGTTGGAGGGGTAAAATTGTGCATTTTGATCTTATTTTAGGCCTACTGCCTACTACTAATACTAATAGTTTAAAGATTTTAATATTATGTACTGTTATAATGATAATGAAAATTTCTTTTGTCATTACAATGTCTCATTCTTAACTTCATAACACATGTCATGTGTCTCAATTTCTATGAATATTGTTTATGGGGGCCATCCATAAATGACGTCACGCGTCTAGAGAGTGGGGGGGGGGAGTGGGGGTCACATTTTTTTGACGATGTGCTACGAGGGAGGGGGTCTTAAGCAATGTGACGTCACATGAAAAGCGGAATATTATATTAATAATCTGCACATAATAACCCTAAATTATAGACATTTTTTACATTATTCTTTTATAAAACAACTATAACTATTATATTTAAACTACTATCACTGAGAGAATCAGTACATGTATGCCAGCCAAGAAATGGCCTCTGCTGATCAAGTTACAGGCCATCACTGAGGAGGAGAAAATGGGGTCTTGACGTTGACAGTTGAGAAAATTTATGTGAAAATGTGGAGATGGGAGTCATAGAATCAGGGGAAGTGGGATGGAACAAAAAAAATGGTTGACCCGGGGGGGGGGGGGGGGTGGTGATCTTAGTAAATGCTCTAGGGCAGGGATTCTTAACCTTTTTGCAAAGCTGTAGGCCTACTCTGTTTTAAACACCCCCCTCCCCAACCGTATAAATTATATTATTAAAAAAAGTTAAAATATGAAAATAATTAAAGGAAGTCGCTATTCGCACCTGGGTACCAGAAGTGAGAGGTTGGGATTAAAAAACTATTTTAAATATTATTCTTGGGTTTGTAAGAAAAAATGAGGTATCAAATGAAAGATAATTGGATGGACTGTATGTTTGTAAACTTAATTCTTCAGTTTAACTAAAATAAACTACTTACCACCAATGAAATCCGAATAGCATTTAGTCAAAATGGACCCGGACACGCATCACCGCCATTCGGACTCGTGTCCCATTAGAATCATTGCTATTTGGATGTCATTTGTGGTAGTTTAATTTAGTTAAACTGAAGAAGTAAGTTTACAAACGTATAGTGCATTGAATTATCTTTCATTTGATACCAAAT
Source organism: Omphiscola glabra (assembly GCA_964017045.1). Classification (NCBI taxonomy): domain Eukaryota; kingdom Metazoa; phylum Mollusca; class Gastropoda; family Lymnaeidae; genus Omphiscola; species Omphiscola glabra. Next base: position 18,661,860 of record OZ024795.1, read on the forward strand.
TTTGTCTTACAAACCTAACAATAAAGTTTTAAATATTTTTCTTAATCCCAGCCTCTCACTGCTGGTACCGGGTACTAATATTCGCAGCCATAATTAAATGATTTAGTTGTCGTTGTTTTATTTCTTTAATTCACTTATTACAAACAAGGGAAAAAATTACCAATACAAGTATTATTAATGCCCAAACAAAATTGACCAGGAAAACATTTACTGCTGCTAATCAAAATGCATAAAATCTGTTTTTCAAAACAAAAAGCAACTGCTAGCAATGGGAGCAAATGCAATTTTCTGGTTTTCCACACCTCAGGGCTGGCGAGGTACTCCTAGTTAAGAAGCACTGTTCTATTGAAATGTTTCTGACACTGGTGCAGTAATTTGATATCCTTGTATGGTAAATTTCTTAAGGGTTTGTAAAGGACTGTAGTGGACCCAGGGAATTTTTTTAGAGGGGGGTGCAGAGATTTGTGATGTTATATTTGAGGGGGGGGGGGGTCCTAACTTTTTGTGACAATTTGTGGCGATGGGGGGAGGGGGGGGTAAAAAATCAGCAAAATTTGCGTGACGTCATTTATGGATGGCCCCTATGTTTGTTTTGGAAAGCCACAATTTGGAAAATGGATTAATATTATAGTTATTAAGGGTTCCCGGTACAAAAAGATTGAGAAATACTGTTATATACACTATTGTGTACAACAGCCTTTGCTGACTACCCAAATACTCTTTTCTTTTTATCATCAAGTCATTGTTTACCAATCTATTTAATTTCTCTTTCACATAGGGGTGTCAGTATTATAATTATTATAACTTGGCATTACTGGCCTAAATCTGAACTACTCAAGTTGATAAACTTTTACTTTCATGAGTCACACTTTTTAAAAAAATCAATGATTTCAGTATTAAAATTTTATAGTTTATACTTTATTTTAAGTGCACTTAAGCTTACAGTGATTGAGTTGTTCAAAATCTTTGTTTGCCTATATTATATATTTTTTCTTTGTATTTTTAGATTTAGAAGCTTGTAGATTGAGAATTCTGTAAGGGAATCACATTCAATCCCACACACAGAATTTTCAATATTTTGCATACTTTGAAATTACACTGTTAGTGTAATTAAATTATAACTAAAGCAATTTTATTTAGTAAGTTATGTTCAAAAACACTTTAGTAGGCCAATTTAACTTTTCAATTTATTTATTTAATTATAAAGATTAGCAATGGCATCATATAAACTAGATCTATTTTTTATTAACACATAATTCCTTGCTTGAACTCTTGAACTTAAAACACCTCTTTAAATTTGTTTACTAAGTGAATATACTCTTTAAAATAATGTAATGATATTTATTTTTTATAGAGAAAAGTCAAAATGGCATTTGATGGTCAGTGATTTTGGGAACATGTTGAAAGCTTTTATTGGTTCAAATTATTTGACCATTGCATATGCATTCACACAAAGTGGAATTTTAGTAAGTTTTATTCCAATAAAATGACTGTGAATGTTATCAATATTTTTTTATTTATAAATATTTAATCTACAAATATAAGTAGAACTCAACTGATGGCATTTTCTCCCCATTTGGATATTGTGGGAGGAAGATTTTTTTTTTAGTAAACAAAATATTCCATAAAGTAAGTACATGGGTTTTAATAATTGAGCTTCATGATTTTAAAAATCGCAACTAAATAAACTCCAAGAATTGGTAAAGGAACTAATTTATAGCTCCATTGATAAAGAGTATATTTGAATTATAAATGCATTGAATCATTTTTAGACTTTATATGCAAAATGAACTTAAATTATTACATGGCTGTATCAGTTTGAGACTCCAACCTACATGAACAAGATCTTATCAGTTTAGAGACATTTTATATCATTACACAACTAGATATTCAAGATGCTTTTTATTCAGATTATTATCTTTGTAGCTTTTATACGTGCCGTACATGAGTGCCGTTAAAATTCAGAAGTAAATATACAGTTAATGAAAGATAAGAAAACTATATTTTATTTTTCAGCTTTAAAAAACAAAAGACTACTGTTGTTTTTTTAATTAGCATTGTTGAATGGTAACAAAATACTGCAACAAAGATTATATAAAAAATGTCTCTCTTTTCAAGTCTTCTGCAGCTATTTGTATGCCAGTTTGTAAAACATTTTCAAAATTAATAACCCTGTTTTATTTAAACTAGATTATATGGGACGGTAAATAAAGTGTATAAACAATATTTCATGGTGTTATATTTATTTATTTTAAAATGCCAACATCACAAAATGTTGTGAAACTATTTTCCAAAAGCAAGAAATAAGAATAATCATGAAAGCAATTCTTCACAATGAAACTTTACTAATGGGTTCTAAAGTTTAGTTGTGCATGGGGTGTTTCTCTTTCAATCTTCAGCCTATAAAATGTTCCACCATCTCCTTACTCTCCCGTGCAATTTAAGGTGAAAATTAGTACTTGCTATCAAATTGCTAGAACTCTCCTTCATAAATTTCATATTTTAAAAATAACTAATGACATGTTTAATATAAAATAAAACAAATAAAGACCAAATGAATATCTTTTAATACAGAAATAAATCATGAGCAACTGGAAAAATTTGCATAACTATCTAGCCTCCCTTCAAACTTTATTTGAACCTAGTTTTCAAATCAATCATCCATTAAATATACATTTTTTGCTCCATTAGGCTCTAGTACTTAATAAATTAAAACTTTAAAAACTTAAATCACAATAAAAAAAATTAAAAATGCCAATATAGTCCAGCCATTGTCATCTGGTGGGTCACAAGTTTGCAACATACATTATGAATCTAATAGAGAAAAATAGAAGAAAATGTTATCATTTCCTCCATTTCATCCACAACTTTACTAAATGTTAGCAAGTTTTCTCTATTTTATCTATAGGTCTAAATTTAGATGTGACTTTTGTTATAATCCATCCAATTTGATTTCCAAATAATTTTTTGGGACACTCCCTTTAAAAAAAAATATTTATATTAAGTTATAAAGTGTGAGAGAATCAAACTAGTTATTTTTAGTGTGTTGCTGGATATAATAAATAATGTTTAAAAGTATTGAACATGCTGATCATGCAAAAGAACATTATTCCATTTCTTCTTCTTCTTATTTTTTTTTGCTCTTTCAGATGGGCATCATCTTATTAATCATCATAGCAGCTGTAACAGACCACTGTTGCCATCTCATAGTAAAATGTAAATATCAGGCTATCAAGCATGTTTTATCCAGTGGAGATGCCTACAAATCATCATCCACATCATCAGTTAATGGTAATACTACATTTAACTCAGAAAAACAAGAAGAGGTTGAAAGAGATCTAGATAACTTGAAAAAGTCTCAGGATCTGATGGTAAGGCACTTAACATATGGAGATGTTGGCAAGATTGCTTATGGATCAGTGGGGCTTTTTCTAGTCAACGCATGTCTTCTCCTCACTCAATTTGGATTCTGTGTTAATTATTTCATCTTTATCGGCAACACAATATACACTTTGTTTCCAAGTGAAAATACGACCATAAATTATAATTATAGCGTTGTAACTGTAAAGGAAATAAATACAGCAGTAAATTTTAAGTCACAGCATATAGACTTAAATATATCATTATCAGCATTGCCAGCTTACCTTCCAATGTACAATGTCTCAGAATATATTATAACTTCTACATCACCTGATCTTCGCTTGCTAGTACTGACTCCAATACCAGTTTTTGTGGGATTTGCATTTTTGCGAGATGTGAGGCACCTTGGTTTTGTCAGTGTGGGGGCCAATGTTTCTATATTCATTGGGAGTCTCGTTACATTGGTCTACATTATTGTAGGTGAGAGTTTTAAATGAAAATTTTAGTTTCTTGATTCACTAATTAAATGGTAGCCTACTTAAAAATAAGAAACTATTACATTATGTACTTTTTACAACTTATGATTTCATAATAGTTACTCTCAACTCAACCTCCATTTATAAAATATTTTGTGTATCCCAGGCTTTAGTGTGTCATCAGATTGGGAGCTTTACAAATGGGCAACATTACCTGTGTTTTTTGGTATGGTGACATCTGCTTTTGAAGGTATTGGCACAGTAAGTAACCTTCACCTTGGTTCCATCAGTTTATGTTCCCTAGAAACAAACAGTCTCTGGACAAGCACAAACAAACGTAGTAATAGACGCGGCCAGCTTTTTTAAAATCAAAAGCAGTGTCAGTCACTTCGGTTTTCTCTTTTTTGTCAGTAAACTGACCACGTCTTGCCAGTCATGTGTGTGTTAAATAAAAGCGTTTGTTTCAGGGAAAATATTTGTATGTGGAAATAACATTTGATATTTAAAATTGCATAAAAGATTACAACTCGAGTTTGAAGACCAATTTAAATAATTAATTTGTTTAAACTGAAACTGTATGAATGAAGCGCATCAAGACGACTCAAAATTGAACACTGATAATGATAAATGTAATCACTTCATCAATTACATTTTTCCAGAATCAAAGCAATAATGAAACTTAACCTACAATTATATAGTTGATTCTAGTGTTTTAGTTTTGCAACAATATCAATATGCTTGGAAATTCTAATTTGCTACATTTACAGTACTCAAACTAACAAATTTCAGATACATCTAACATTCACAAAAAGCATACTATTGGAAAGGGCTGGCATATTAGCTTTCAAATGACACCAAGATTACCATTCTAACACTTAAAGAAAAAACATTTTGATTTTTTTTTATCTGCCCTATTTAAGCCATTTTTAGGCCTAACACTTATACTATAATCTTTCTTTAAAATTTAGTTTTTACCTTTCTGTTTTCAAAGGTGTAGCAATTAAATTATTTGGAGACGCCAACCAAAACAATTTTTAACTAAATAATAAATAGACACATAAATTGTGATTTAATTTTTTATTGTTTTTATTTAATATGATCAGACAAGGCAGGGTGTGGTCAGTATTGACATTTGTCAAAAACCGATACTTTTTAAAATAAAAATAAAATAGCATAACTATTCAATTAACGAAGCTATTGAAATACAATTTTAAACAATAACAGATAGTGTCCAGCTAAAATTAAATACATTTATCAATTATTATTTCCCATCAAAATAATTAACCTCATTTTTAAAAAAAATGGACAAGCTATTGGAGCAGACATATTAAATATTTCATTTTAAAACTAATAAAGAGGTAGCAATAAAATGTTCCACAGTAACTGATAGTATCCATATGAAATTATTAATTATCATTTAAGTTTTAAAAAAATTGACGAAAAGCTACAGTGGCCAACATATTGGTACTGTTAAGTAGGCGACTTGTTCACTTCATTCTTTCCATGTGCCGTGAACTGTGTTTGACCCAATTAGGCTGTAATGCGCTAATCTCCCCTTAACCTTGTTTACAACACTGCAACAATCTTCGCTTGTAACTCTCAGCTGATCAGCCATCATGTTTTTCAGTTGTGAAGCAAAAACTTGCAATGTACTAGTCAAGATTGTTCTCTATTTTCTCAGAGAAAAAGATTAACAGGGACAATAACCAAATGGACTATCCTATAAGAGTATTACGGTAACCATGAAAACAGCTATAATTGCAATGGCTCTGATTCTTTTTCAGTAACTTTTACAAGTTTATAAGTTGTGATTATTTTGCTAAAAATATGACATTTATTACTAATCAAGGGGCAATAGACGAAATGACAGGACTGTTAATCAGCAATAAGAATCCTTGGCTTTCCAAAAAACAAGATCCTGAGATATTCTAAAATATTTTATTTACAGATTTTACCCATTGAATCCAGTATGGAAAGAAATCGCCACAACTTTGCCCCATTTCTGCATGGTTCTATACTCATACTAAGCATAGTTTTGACAACGTTTGGTATTGTTGGCTACTTGCGCTATGGTGAAACAACAGAGCAGATCCTCAATAAAAACATTCCTACAACAACAGCAGTTGGCATGGCGATTAATATCTGTTTGTTGTTTGGTGTTATATTGACCTTTCCCCTTCAGATCTTCCCTGTAATAGAAATTTCAGAAATTTTTATATTTGGACATGGTAGGTTCTTATAAGCAGCACAAAATTGAAAAAGAGTTTTTTTTATAGTAGAATTACTTTTTAAAATAATCATTCTAAAAGGGAAATTAATAATTATGTTATGGTTGAATGATTGTTTTAACAGATCTGCATCATCGTTAGAGTACTAGTGTCTAAAACAAAAGTTTACCTGAGAGAATTACTCTAAAGTTTGTCATTTCTGTATATCTGCAGGCCATCAATGTGAATCTAAAAAAAAAGATCAAGACAATGAGGATTTGGAAGACAGAAATATATATGGTGAGAATTCAAATGCCAAATTGCTACCAAAAAGAAAAGCACTTGCACCTGACCCTGTGTGCATGACAGCATTAAATGAGGTATAAAATTAACAAGCGGCTTACATTTTACTGTCTTATGAATATTATGTTAAAGACAAATGTATTTGCAATTAATTTCATCATGCATAGTATGAGTCAATGGACGTGATTTTGGGATTGCGACCTGGAATGTATTAAGCCTGTTTAGAGCAGGAGCCTTAGCCAACCTAGTAAATCAACTGGTCAAATATGGATGAAAAAATTTAGATATCCTCAAAACAAAAGACTACAACATATTTTATAGCACTCTAAACATGATTTGACTTGAAAAAAAGAACCAGTCAATGCAGTCATAGGCCTCAAACCAGAGAAAGAAAGATTGTGCTTGTTGCTTGTGTGAGGAAAATATAACATTTATAAATGTACCTGCTCCCAACGAAGAGATGGAAGATCAGGAAAAAGAATCCTTCTAATCCTCATATGAGACATTGGAAATGATCTATGAAGAGGCACCACGATATGGTATCAAAATATTAATTGGTGACTTTAATGACAAAATAGGAAAAGAAAAGGTGTTCATTCCATCTATTGGCAAGGAAAGTCTGCATGAAGAATCCAATGACAATAGGATCCGACTAATAGACTTTGCTTCAAGATGTCAGTTAGCAGTACCAAGTTTCCACACAAAAATATACAGAAAGTTACTTGGAATTCGCTAGATAGAATCACCCACAACCAAATTGACCATGTTCTAATCTATCTATAAATGATAAATAATAATTAATAATTTCATATGGATATCTATCAGATATATTAGATGTAAGAAGCTATCGAAGAGCAGATGTAGACTCTGACCATCTACTTGTAAGTGTTAAAAATATGCAGCAAATAAGCATAATTCACAATGGCCATAATCAAAAAGAGAAACAAAATGATTACCAAAAACTTACTAAAGACCCACTAACTGCAAAGGCTTACCAAAATGAAGTAGAGGCACAACTAGAAGCCTCACAGGAGGAAATGAAAGCAATATAAATGAACTGTGGCATAGGATAAAAAATGCTACGAAAAGTTCAGCAGAAAAAGTAGTAGGATTCCAGCAAACGAACAATAGAGTAGGCTGGTTTGATAATGACTGCAGAGAGACTGTCGAAGAAAGGAGCAAAGCAGGATTGATCTTGAGTCAAAGGAAAACTAGAAAGACAAGACAAAGATACAAGGAAGCCAGAAGGAAAGCCCCAAAAATGTATAGGGAGAAAAAGAGGGAATGGGAAAAAGCTAAACTAAAATCCGGACTGCAAATGTGTGAGAGCCAGGATGGAGGATTAATTTCAGAAAATAGTAAAGTTCTGGAAAGGTGGGCTGAATATTTTGAGGACATACTAAATGCACACAATAGAGAAGATGAAGCTTATCAACCACCACATTGAGGAACAGACCCTTTTCTAAACTCCCCAATTCTAGAAGAAACTACAGAAGTAATAAATAACCACAAAGCCTCTGGAGAAGATCTCATCACAGCAGAACTCATTAAATATGGAGGAAGAGAACAACACACTAAGACGCATAAACGTATAACTAAAATTTGTCAAGAAGAGAAAATTCCAACAGAATGGGAGACAGCATTAATAACTCCAATACACAAGAAAGTCTCCAAAATTCATTGCACAACGACTGATCAGATTTTCACCATCACTACAAGCAGGGCTGGAAGTTAACAAACAAACAAAAAAGGTAGAAAAGTCTTTTGTTGAATTTTTTATTCAGCATTTGCTGTGCTCATGCCATGTTAGCTTATTATTAATGGTGACACCTATTACTTATATGTCTCTACTTTCTCTGCACTTTGATTTTTTATGTTAAATCAACAACCATTTCCTTGGTATTTGAGACATTCATCTGGAGAACATTTTAATCACACCAATTGATAAAGCTTGTAACTGAGCTGCACTATAAGCCTTCTCCCTCAGATGTTAAGCCAAAGATGGTGGTATCATCAGTAAGTTTTATGGTTGGAAAGGTGTCACTTGAGCTCTGAATATCATTGGTATATACAGTATACAGTACAGGGTAGAGAACGCAACCTTGGGCCCCCCCCCACACCCCCCCTCCCCCGGTGCTCATTTCTAAGATTAGAATTAATGTGGGCAATTTGTTAAAAAGTTCAGCATCCACGTTGAATATTTAAATGTACACCTAACGAGGAAAGTTTCTTGATCATAAAGTGTGGTTGGATAGTGTTAGTTAAATGCTGATGAGAAGTCTAAGAAAAGCACTCTGGCATATTTTTTAGGGCTGTCTAGGCGATGGTAAAGTTTCTCCAACAATAGTAAGATAGCATCCTCTGTGCTTCTGGCAGGTTTATAAGCAAATTGGTGGAGGTAAAGTTTTTGCTGTACTTCATTCAAAATTTTTCTAAGAATAAGTTGCTCAAAACATTTCATTACAATAGAGATAATTGCGACAGGACGTAAGTCGTTGCAAGTTACCTTATTTTTCTTTGGAATTGGTATGATTTCTGAAGTTTTCCAAATTTTTGGTTTAGTATGAGTTACATAAGATTTATTAAATATGTAACAAAACAAAAGATGTAGGAGAGCTGCTCTGGGCATAGTTTAACAAGCAGACCGCTTGATTTGTCAGGCCCTGAGGCCTTGGCTGCATCCAATTTTTTGAATAATGACATCACATCTTTTTTGGTGAACAAGAAAGTATTATCCTGTGTAGTACTGCCATCTTTAAATGAATTCATCATTTCAATGTGTACACCTCCAAAGTCCAGACTGTCAAAACGACAATAAAAGCCATTTAAGCCGTTAACAAAAATTCTTCACGTCTTCAACACACAAGTATTCACAAGATTTTGAAATAACCATTAATTGTACTGTCTATATAAGGATCCAACGATATTAGCAGAAATAAAAAAAAGGTAGGCTGCGCTGGGCAGAATAGTTAAAGAGAATGCCAAATGACAGTGGAGTGAAGAGGTTACACCACCAAAATCCCAGAAGATAATTGCTCAAAGGCAGACCTAGGCTTAGATGGAAAGATGATGTGGAAAAAGATCTATAACTGCAAGGGATCCAAGCATGGAAAAGAAAAGCATTAGTTAGATCTAGCGCCACAGGGATGGACGGATAGTATGAGTCAAAAATGAATTTACATTTGCTCTATGTTGAGAGCCTTATCTAGAGTGGCAACCATTGCAGAAACTGTTCAGACATGTCAATGGAGAGAACTTGGTCTGAAGAATCCCACCAAACTCACTTCCATTCAATAGATAAGGATCTGTAGAATATAAACCAACTCTACAGAAAGCTCACACAGAAGGGTTACCGGAAATTTGATCGAAAGAAATTTCGTCGAAGGAAAATTGATCTACGGTATTTTGATGGAACGGAAATTTGGTCGAATCTTTTTTTCAGTCGAGACGTTAAAATTTTCGTCAAATTTCTTTTTGAACGCACTATACTATATAGTAAAACAAAACAATGCGTTCAAAAAGAATTTGACACAAAATTTTAACGTATAAATAAAAAAAACACTATTCGACCAAATTTCCGTTCGATCAAATTTCCGTCGATCAATTTTCCGTCGACCAAATTTCTTTCGATCAAATTTCCGGATACGCAGAAGTAGACAGTAGTGGCCTCCCTTGGCAATTGCCTGAAGCACCATACAGCAAATGAGCACTGAACAAATGATAAAAGCAGAGTACAATAAATAAATTTAAATTTAAAGCCAATTGGCATTGATTTCTTCTTCAGGTTTCCAGTTGGAAAAGAAATATCCTACGTATTCTAATTGTGCTATGTGCAGCTGGACTTGCCATTCTCTTACGAGATCTGTTTGCATATGTTAGTGCTTTTATTGGTAAGTTAAACCGATGTAAATTTTTTTGGTTATATCTGACACATTACAGAAATTGTGCCATGAGCTGTGACAAAGTGCTTTCCTTTTGTTAGCCCCTGTAAAGATATACTCTTATGGACAGAGGCATTTTCTAAATTTACTTTCTCAGAGACTATTTTCTCAAGAAGGGCTGGGAGGTAAATGGTGATGGTGTTAGATTATTGAGCTCTCCTGGCTGACATACCTTCCTGCCATAGACATTTTGGATGCGAACCTCACAACTAAGCTTTAGATCCATGATAAAAGTTGTTCCGTGAAGAACCCCTGTCATGATCATTCATATTGATTTCTATGCATCCTGCAGAGTAGGAAGAGCATGCGGTTCTTCCCTGCGGCTCTTTCTTCTTTATTTGGAGGAGTGGCAGTATTGACTGCAGATTTTTTTCTTGGCAGTGGGCCAGTAAAATTCTTGGCCTGCCACAGTGGCACTAATCTAAGCTACGCCACTGTATGTAAACCTCATTTGAGTTATTTAAAGTCTAGAAAGAATTTAGAGAAACAAAGTATCATTATCTTCATTGGCATTTGGTTCTTAGCTTATATTTAAAAGCTCTTCATGTGTTTAAATATTTTGGAAAGAACAGATAAACTTTTATATGTTTAATTTACATGATTGTAGAACAAGATTAATAACAAGACATTTAGAAACACTGATCAGTGAAAATATGAAGATATATAAAAAAACTTACATTTATTCTAGAGAATATTTTGTAAAAAAATCAAAACTGTGTTAACTTCTAACCTCTGAGCTTTTAATATCGCATTACTTGAAGAAAAGTTCAAGTCCATGATAATTTTTAAAGACTTTCTCCCTACTCACATTTCAATCTTGTGGAGCGTAATCTTGTGTGTTGCGTGTAATCTGTTGTTTTACATACATGACATTTTAAGACTTAATTGTGTGGTGTTAACCTGGGGAACAGCTGGAAAACTGGGTAACACTGTTGCACAAATTATCGTGGTTGACCGTGTCTGCTTCATGGTTGAGTGAACGGGTGGGTGGGGGAACTCAGATCTTCTTTGTTTAGTTTTATTCCCAGGTAAGGAGTTAAGTCACTTTAACCTGAATTTTGTAAGCATTCACAATGTTTAAAAAAGTTAATAATTCTACTTTTGTCGATAATGTAAAGATTACAATTTTAATATGAAATAGTAGCAAGCAAAAAATATTGAAAAACTTTTTTTAAAAAACTTTTTATCAAACATGAGATTAAAATTAAAATAAATTGTAAAAATGCATTATGCAAAGAAAGTGAAAGTCTTTGCAGAAAATATGTTCAAAAAGTAATAAAAATAAAACATTTGAGTTTCATATATATTTATTTAGAATTCTCTGCTTCTTGGAGTGCTGATTTACACTTCTGCAAAGTCATATCTTGCATTATGCATTTTAGAAATGTTAAATTATTTTCTTTTTAATGTGTTTAAACTTGTCTTTTAAAGAAAGTATTTAAATTTATTTGAAATTTTACTGCCATGATCTTTTAAATTCTTGCTTTTAATTTATTTTCAGGTGCCATTGGAAGTTCAGTAATTGCCTATATTCTTCCATGTCTTTTCCACTTGAAGCTGTGTTGGCATAAAATTGGCTTTTGTGTCAGATTCAAAGATATTTGTATTATTGTTTTTGGTACTGCTGCTAGTATTTTAAGTTTGTATACAACAATCAAAGAAGTTGTTGAAAAATTTTGATCTCTTTAATTCCTGTAGCCTTAAGTAAAAAAAGAATCTGAACCATAATAAAATATATAAATAAAATATTTGAAAATCCATAATTATTATCTATTATAAATTAATAATAATATATTTAAAATTAATTTAAAATAATATAGATCAATCATCAAATCTGTACATGTCAACTTGTTAGATGTAAATTTTACATCATATCATTTGAAACAAACAAGCATTGTGTACATCTTTTTAAAATAAGTTATTATCTGAAATTGTTAATGTTATGGAAATTAATTTTTTTTTTCTTCAAGACTAGAGATTTTTTTTTTCAAGTTGTCAAAGACTATAGAAGCTTGTATCAAAGTTTTAACACAAAATATTGTGTAAAACACCAAAAAAAAAAACCCTGCTAAATTCAATTAATTTTAGATTTTTTCCATCCTTAATAACATTGAAAAAAAAAATAGGATGCTCTTCTTCCTAGTTATTTGTAACATACTGAGCCTCAGTAGTGTTGTTATTTCAACTATTCCACTAGGTAACTATATTATAATTACCATGTCCTGATTAAATAATCTCAGGATGTTGACAGCTATGCACATTGTATTTTGCTTATTACAATAATTACTTTTATTATACATACTTAAAAGATGTGTTATTTCATTGACAGAAAATGCAATAGTTTTATAAGCCTTTAACTTTAAGGAAAAGAAAGTTTATGATTTTTATACAAAGGATTTATAGCAATATATATTCTTTGCTTCTGGTGTGTCCTGCTTCCTCTTCAAACTCGCCCTTTCCCTAACTTCACATGTTTTATAACAAGTGTACTGAGTGGGAAAAAAAAAGGCTGTCACACAGCGAGTGTCATGCGTGACGTCATGTGTGACGTCATGTGTGACAGTTGAACTCTGGTAAATAGTTTAATTTTTTTTTCTTTAAGTGGCGGTGACTATTAATTATTATATTAATTGATAAATATCTAGGAGTATGGTGTAGTACTGTCTGTAGACCTATTGTGTAAAAGTTGGTGTAGGACTGTCTGTAGGGCTATAGTTTAAAGGCTGGAAGGTAAGATATTGGGCTGTCTGTATGACTATTGTTTTAAGGCCGGAAGGTAAGATATTGGGCTGTCTGTATGACTATTGTTTTAAGGCCGGAAGGTAAGATATTGGGCTGTCTGTATGACTATTGTTTTAAGGCCGGAAGGTAAGATATTGGGCTGTCTGTATGGCTATTGTTTTAAGGCCGGAAGGTAAGATATTGGGCTGTCTGTATGGCTATTGTTTTAAGGCCGGAAGGTAAGATATTGGGCTGTCTGTATGACTATTGTTTTAAGGCCGGAATGTAAGATATTGGGCTGTCTGTATGACTATTGTTTTAAGGCCGGAAGGTAAGATATTGGGCTGTCTGTAGGGCTATTGTTTAAAGGCCGGAAGGTAAGATATTGGGCTGTCTGTATGACTATTGTTTTAAGGCCGGAAGGTAAGATATTGGGCTGTCTGTATGTCTATTGTTTTAAGGCCGGAAGGTAAGATATTGGGCTGTCTGTATGGCTATTGTTTAAAGGCTGGAAGGTAAGATATTGGGCTGTCTGTATGACTATTGTTTTAAGGCCAGCATATATTATAGAAAATGAGAAGTTAACTCTTTTTTTTGTGCTTCACTTGTACCTACCTGGTATATTCTCAAAATACACAGACTCTGCGTAAAAAAACTGCACCTTGTTAAGCCCTATTTTAAAATATTGTAGAGAATCTTATGCGTCTCTATTCTATAACTATATCGCAACCTTGTACACTCCGTCTCTCGTACTGCACAAATCCGACAACTCAAGATGGTTATAGTCTTGACTCTTTTATTTGTCTCCTCCTTTAACCTCACTCTCTCTCTCCGATACTCGACTCCGACTGTCCCGGTTCGTCTCTATCTCGATTCTCTCAGTCTATTCACTACTCCTGTCCGTTGGAGTCTCCTGTCTGTTTTTTTTTTTTTTTAATTTTTTATTTTAATATTTAAAAAAATGCATTATAATTATAATACAACAGAACAGCATTGAAACAAGAAATCACTGTTATATCTAATATTATGCTTTGATATTGGGACTGCACTGCAAAAAGTCAAGCTATTATTACAAACGAGGAAAGTGCCTCAACCAACTATTTTAGAAGACAAGCTACTGCTGCTTTATCAATTTTTTAAAACAACAATGTATATGTCATATACTGATCACATTAAAAAATCAGCGCATTGATCAATATGTATACATATATACAACTAATACAAGCATTGAGACCGTCTTTACTTTTTTGCATCTTTGCTACCCAAATGTGTTTCTCCTTTACCAATTTTTCGCTTTCTGGATCTGCGTAGATTGAGTTGGGTGTTACTTGACGTGGACTGAAGACTCATTCCGATTGCATCGTCACTGGCCCAAACAACTGTGACCAATGTCTCTCCCAGTTTTATATTAAATTCAAGATGCTTATCCTCAGCCTGCAATGGACTGCTAGTGTCTACGGAAGTTGCCGGTTGGGCTTCCGGGCTGCTATCATGTCTGGCAGGTGCTTGTGCTCCTTCCCCGTTGGTCGCAGATGCTGTTGCGGCTTCCGTGGTTGTAGGTCTGGCATTAGCTGTGACATCGGGGCAGGTGGCAGGTTCAATGACATAATCAACATCGGAGTCTGGCTGTTCCATTCTTTGGCTTATGGCCTTATCTCCTGTCTGTCCACTAGCCTCCCCGGCTGAGTTCTGCTTAGTCCCGTTCAACTGTTCCTTTTATAAGTTCCGCCTCCCTAGAGATTTCTTCCCCATGGCTTTAATCTTATTCCTAAATCTCAGGCCCTTAAATTATACCACCGTGTAATTGGTCATAACCCGCACCGCAACCGTCGTACCGGGGAAATCACATCCGCTTTACCTTTAATGAGTTGGTCGGTTTCTGATAGGTCCGGACTGACACTACAATTTGTTGTAACGCTCACCCACCGTTTAAATAGACATTAACCGTTGGGCAGTTATCTTGATGTGGGATCCCCCCTTGTACTGAAAATGTCGCATAAGAGATGGAGTCGGTGGGCCGTCGAGCGCGAGCTCTTAATGCCCCCCCCCGGCGCTCCCCCACACAAACCAGAGCACTGAAGGACTTAACCCGACTCCAGCCCGTGCGGGAGGGCGCCGGGAACCTCCCCCTTGACCTAGGGGAGGCCCGGTCGACCGAGGACGCTGCGTTTAAAGCGTCCGCAGTTAACTCTCTGTGGGTCAGGACGGCTTTGCTTCCACTCCGGGGGTTGGTGTTGCGTTACCACTCCCCACCGCCCAGGGAGTCTTTCGGTCGGGACGTTGGTAGTGGCGGGACGAAACGGTTGCCTAGGAGCGGCTTTCTCATGGCCGCGTAGCTAAAATCATCAACATGGGTTTTAGTGACCACCCAAGTTTCATATCCATTAACAGCAACTAGTAATCATGTTAGTGGCAGCTCCCGTTGCGTTGGGAGTCATGCGTTTGGCCGGGGTTTTTTAGCTTCGGGTGGACAAGTCCCCCCTACTAGTCTGCCACGCCGCGAAGAGGCAAAACCCCATGTGGACGCCCCCAAGTCACCTTGGGGACGCTGCCGCTTACGCAGCACAGCCCCCCTTGTACTGCAAATGTCGCATAAGAGATGGAATCGGTGGGCCGTCGAGCGTGAGCTCTTAATGCCCCCCCCCCCGGCGCTCCCCCACACAAACCAGAGCACTGAAGGACTTAACCCGACTCCAGCCCGTGCGGGAGGGCGCCGGGAACCTCCCCCTTGACCTAGGGGAGGCCCGGTCGACCGAGGACGCTGCGTTTAAAGCGTCCGCAGTTAACTCTCTGTGGGTCAGGACGGCTTTGCTTCCACTCCGGTGGTTTGGTGTTGCGTTACCAACCCCCACCGCCCAAGGAGTCTTTCGGTCGGGACGTTGGTAGTGGCGGGACGAAACGGTTGCCTAGGGGCGGCTTTCTCACGGCCGCGTAGTTAAAATCATCGGCATGGGTTTTTGAGGGCCACCCAAGCCTCACACCCATTAACAGCAACTAGTAATCATGTTAGTGGCAGCTCCCGTTGCGTTGGGAGTCATGCGTTTGGCCGGGGTTTTTTAGCTTCGGGTGGACAAGCCCCCCCTACTAGTCCGCCACGCCGCGAAGAGGCAAAACCCCATGTGGACGCCCCCGAATTTCTTCGAGGACGCGGTCGCTTACGCAACCCAGCCCCCCCTTGTACTCGAATATCACTTTAGGAAATGGCGTCAGCGGGCCGTCGAGCTTACGCTCCTTATGCCCTCCCCGGCGCCCACCCGCACCTGCCGGCCGCCTCGGCGGCAGGCCGTGCGGAAGGGCGCCAGAGACCTCCCCGGGCGTGGAGCGTCCCCGCCCGCAACCGCTCGATCGGGTTCGCCGGCGGAGACCCTCCCCGTCCGGAGACATCTGGTCGACCAAAGACGCTGTGTTTCAAGCGTCCGTAGTCCACTCTCCCAGGGGCCGGGACTGTAAATTAACGTCCTAATATCTCCCCCCACCCGTCCCGGGGAAGCATCGGACGCCCTCTAAGAGGGATTCTACAGTGGGTTTCCACCTCGCGACTAGTTCGCGAAATAGCTGGGACGAAACGGTTGCCTAGGAGCAGCTTTCTCAGGGCTGCATATTTAGAATCACCGGCTATAGGCTTCCACCACAGCCTATAGCCTCATATCCCTTAACGGCAACTTGTAATCATGATCCCTACCCTGTGTTTGCCTTTTCTTCCCCCTGTGAAGCATCACAGGTGGCAGCCCTGTAGGAGCTGTTTATTCCAGCAACTACCATGCATGGCCGTGTCTGCCACGCGGGACACGCAATGGTTGTAATGTGCCCCGGGTTAACGCCGAGGGGGTCGGTGGCCAGCGCTTCCAAATCGGCAAGTCACTACAGACTTGTCAACCGGAATCCCGGGGGGGCCCCCTTGTACTACAAAGGTCGATTGTTGTATAAACCACCCGCCGTTTAAATGGACATTAACCGTTGGACAGCTACCTTGACCCCCCTACCCATGTACGACACAGGTCGACTACCAAGGCCTGAACACTCCACAATACCCCCAACCAACAAAACAATGTAGTCCCGACATTACGTAACATCCTCACTACAATTACTGATGACTGATCTCTAAATGGCTTTAAGTGACTTAGACCTTTAGCTCTCATTTGAAAACAGTACAAATTAATGCACGCTACGTCATCCCATTGCGGTTATTTTGCGTCTCATAATCTGTCCTGGTCAAGGACAGAGTCAGCTTTGGTCACAGTCGGAGCATCTTTACATTCACACAATCAATTATGTCGAACAAGGAATTATACAAAATGTAGAAAATAAATTAACAGGCAGTAACACATGACATAAAGTTGAAAACTAAATTATCCATCTAATAAAAAATCAAAATGAAAACATGTGAAGTACAATGTCAGAACCGACTAAAGTTCTAATGCAAGAAAATAAGTGTTGTCACAAAACACATGCAACTAATGTCAAGTATGGGAGTTCAGTAGTTATTGTTGTGTTTGAATGCATGTTTATTACGCACGGTGTGTGAAAGAGTTATTATTAGCTATTGAACGCGCTTGTTTGAATGACGTAATTTTATGTGTATGGTGACGTAAGTGGTAGTCGTGCGAGAGGAATGTTGTGGAACCTTAGGGAAGAGAGCTGAGTGCCTTGTGTTTCCTGATAATTAAAGTTATATATAGTTATGAAAAGGACTTGAGTTGTTATTGTTACTAATGATTGAATTATTGGAAGAACTTGATTGAATGATCCAATCCTGAGGACATAGAAGTTGACATTGGGTGCTACTCGTCCGAGATTGGAAAACATCATTTTCTTACTTGAGGTACAGTCCAAGAACTTTCTTATACTTTTGTGAAGTTACAAGTATCGTCGCTGTCCCGTGTTTCAAGGTCGGAGCTCTGATGCCACCGTGTATCAAGTGTGTATGAGTTGCATACACCAGTGACTCCATTAACTACCTACGTCCTGTATCAGGCTAGTTATGTTAACTGCGCCTGGCCGTTATTCAAGTTAACTACGTCCTGCCCTGTATGAAGTTACGAAGGTCGTGTCCAGTTACAGTGAAATAACAATGTCCTGCCCTGTATGAAGTTACGAAGGTCGTGTCCGGCTCCAGTGAAATAACTACGCCTCGACCTGAAGTTACCAGTGTCGTCGCCTGAACAAGCTGTGTGTCGTCGCCCGAACAAGCTGTGTGTCGTCGCCCGAACAAGCTGTGTGTCGCCGTCTGAACAAGTTGTGTGTCGTCGCCCGAACAAGCTGTGTGTCGTCGCCCGAACAAGCTGTGTGTCGTCGCCTGAACAAGCTGTGTGTCGTCGTCCGAACAGGCTTTGTGTCGCCTGTCCGAACTCATCTGAGTCTGTTAAGTGAAATCCTCGTCCGAACTCGTCCGAGGTGTGAAGTATTCTGACCCATCCGTCCGAAGCTGTGTGGGGTGCTCGTCGGAAGCTGTGTCTCCTGTCCCAACCAAAGCACCTGTCGGATGCTATGAGCCGCTGATCGGTGTATTCTTCTGAGCTTTACACCGCCCTTTGCTGTTACCACCGCTGACACTCCGCTGTTGCTGTAGACCGCAGTGGTTATTGACCGTCGTTGCAGTGCTGTATTAAGCTGCATATGAACTGTCTGTCGGTGAGTGCCTACATCGTGTCCAGTGTCCAGTGAGCTGTCGATGTCCCGTGGCCCTGTCCGGTCACCCAGTTGATCAACGTCCTGTATCATCGAGCCATTGACGTCCTATCCTGCATCACGCTGCCTATGCACCCATCCTGCATTGGGGAGTCACCCACGAACTGTCCAGTGTCGGCGATTCGCCTACATCCTGTCCAGTGAGCTGTCCATGTCCCGTGGCCTGTCCTGGTCATCCACAACCTATGACTGTGTCTCGTGAATTGCCATCCAGTAACATTGAAGTTCGTGAGAGAGCCATTGACACTTAACCTAAGAACAATTGACACTTAATTAAGTCCAAGTGTGTTGTTTATAAATAGTTTCATTCCAGTAGGACATTCCACAACCCAGGCAAGTTATTAACTTTTATTATTTTTTTAAATATATTTGTATATATATTTGATTGATTTTACCCTTGTAAAAAGTTAGTGTGTACCAAGAGTTTATTGATAGTTACCGAGGTTGGTCCTATCAAATAATATCAAATAATATCAAATAATATCAAATAAATGGAAATGGAAACTAGAAGCAAAGCAAAGAAAATGAGCACAGATGAAAAATTGCATCTATTAGGAAAACAGGGGAATTACTCTCCTATACGGGAGAGAAGCTAGAGGAGTATGTAAGAGTAAAGTATGAAGAACAGGTACGGGAAGAGAAAGAGGAAGAACTTAGAGCTAGAGAAGAAGAACGTATGGATAGACAGAGAGAAGAAGAACGTATGGATAAACAGAGAGAGGAAGAACGTATAGAAAGAGATAAACAGAGTCAGAGACAATACGAACTAGATAAACTTGAACTTGAAATTAGACTTGCTGAAATGAATAAAAAACCAGAAGTTGTGCAGTTGAATAATAGCGAGACGAGAACAAACAAAAATTATCACTTACTCAAAAGTCTACCGAAGTATGACAACAATCACGAACTGGATGAGTACATTGTTAATTTTGAACATATAGCCACTCAAAATAATGTGCCAAAAGATGAGTGGATCACCGAGCTACAGGTTAGGTTGACCGGGGAGCTACAATCTTTCCTTATGACGGAGGACGTGAGACAGAAACTGTCGGAATACGACACCGATAAATTATTACTACTAAAACATGCGGGGTACCATGGGGAAAAATATAGAGATAAATGGAATAGCTTGACACCAGAAAACGACAATTTTAGAGCTTTCCACTTTAGAGCTTTCCACTCCAATCTAGTTAGAAGTTTAGATAACTGGGTGGCCAGTTCCAATACAGAGAAAACATTTGAAGGACTTAAGGACTTATTGTGTCGCAATAAGTTATTACTAAATATGAACAGTGATGCAGTTAAAAGTGTCTTGGTACTTAATGCAAAAAAATGTGAGGACGTGTTGTCACAAATTGATAATATTAAGTCGTCTGGACAAGTAAGGTTAACAAGAAAAGTTAACACACTACCTTTAGTAGCAGGAGGGGCCGAAAAATGGGGAGATCAATGGGTTAAATTGAGAAGTCGATCTACGGATGGTGGAGTAATTGGCCCTTGTTTCTATTGCGGACAGGTTGGACACCGAAAGGCCAACTGCCGTCAGTGGTATGATAGGGGAACAACAAAGTCAAGACCTGGAGATACTCGGGGCAGACAAATCTACAGATATACCAGTCAGACTGGATATAATGTAAATAAATATCAAATGCCCAGACACGAGACAAAGTGACTAGGAACAAAATACAACCGCGTAGCTAAAACATACAGTTCTAAGAGGTGGGGAAGGAAGGTTCATGTAGGCCCGTTTATGTGCGAAATGCAATTTGTTGGTAGTGTGGATGAGATACTTAGAAAGTCAACAGGAAAATTAAAAATTGAAAAATGTTTTTTATTTGGGAGGGAGGTCTCTCTACTTCGTGACACGGGTTGTACACTAGTGGGTTGCAGAAAGAGTTTGGTATCGGAAATTCAATAATTGACATGACGTATCAAATTAAACTTATTGATGGGACGATAAAGACTTATCAAACAGCTTATATTGATATTGACACCCCTTATGTGAGCGGAAGGTTTTTGGCCGCTCTTTTTGATGATTTAGCGGGTGATATGCCCATGAAAAATATAATTAAGACAATTCCCACAATATTAAAGAACATAAATTTATCACATGATCAAGCCAGTGATGAAGGGTTAACCAAATACTGGAAAAAAGCGGAAAGTAATTGTGTCGAGCACACCAAACAGGGACAAATCACTTACGAGATAAGGGAAAAAATTTTATACCGAGTATTTACCTATAACGTTGGTGGTGTGATTGAGAAGAAATTAGTTGTGCCTGCATCATACCGCAGGATGGTCTTGGACACAGCTCATGCTTCAGCATTAGCGGGCCACATGTCTGTTAGGAGGACCAAATACAGAATTTTTTCCGAGTATTTCTGGCCAAGTATGAGCAAGGACATTGTAAATTACGTGAAATCATGCTCTATCTGTCAAAAAGCACGTCCGCCAGGACAAGTTAAACCCTTAGAGTTAGGTCAGATGGAGGTGATTGGGTTACCGTTTCAAAAGGTTGCTATTGACATTGTGGGACCCCTACAGCTAAGTGCACATAAGAACAGGTATATTCTTACATTGATTGATATGGCCACTCGTTGGCCAGAAGCCATTCCCTTGAAAAATATAACAACAGAAGATATTTATGAGGCACTGTTGGCAATATTCTCTAGAATGGGGTTCCCAGAAGTTATACTATCAGACAATGGTCCACAATTTTCCTCAGATCTGTACGAAAAAGTATGTGGACATTTTAATATAAAAATTAATCATTCATCAATATATCACCCACAGTCGAATGGAATGGTGTAAAGATTGAATGGCACTTTAAAGGGATTGTTAAGAAAAGTTGCTAATGAAGAACCAGACAACTGGGATAGATTTTTACCAGCAATTCTATTCGCATATCGGGAAGTCCCAAATGAGACTACGTTAATTTCACCGTGTGAACTTATCTTCGGTAGGAAGATTAGGGGGCCGATGTCAATATTGAAAAAACTACTTACAAAGGAAGAAATGTCAGAAGAGAATAAAACTGTATTAAATTGTCTCTTAGGCAAGCTGATTGTAATTTTAAAATCCAGTCTGGTGGATCATTGTCATAATGCTTCATCCTATAGTGGCCTTCATGATGAATAATTTTGCATGTCATTCTTCCCTCTCCCCGAATCTCGAATAAATTATTACGTAGCTTTCGACTGATGACACGAGGACCGCACCACTTATTAATTGTGCTCAACTTCTGGTTTCTACTCACTTTGTTTGTTGAGTCTGAAAACTGGACTACGTCACCCACGTTGAAAGGGCGCACTACCGCTCGAGCGTCGGGGTCACTTTTCTGTCGCTTCACTGGTCCAACTGGAATTGCCTCCATTTTCTCCCACTTAGAATTTACCTCACCACACAACTGGATTGATTTATTACCCACATTCCTGAGCTTCGTCGATAGCGAGGCCATCTCAGGACGGTGTAACACGTTAACCTGGACAGCAGCCATGCTTGTCCACTGGCTTTTACCTGGACGCTGTCTTTTGTTGTGTGTGGTGACCG
Source organism: Omphiscola glabra (assembly GCA_964017045.1). Lineage (NCBI taxonomy): Eukaryota > Metazoa > Mollusca > Gastropoda > Lymnaeidae > Omphiscola > Omphiscola glabra. The sequence continues at coordinate 18,684,105 of OZ024795.1, forward strand.
TGTTCACTCTCACACTGAATGGTGCTGGGGACGTTTGGGCGCCCTAAAATACCTTTTATCTGGTGTATTATTTGCACTCGGATATTTAGCCACAATCGGCACATTGTGAGAATCCAAGCTCAGATCTTTGCTGACTGAGAAAGAAAAATTGTAATAACTCAAAAAGTCAAAACCCAGGTAACCGTCTTCTGCTATATCTGCCACATATACTGTCCAGGGATACACTTCATCTCCAATCAATAATTCAACGTCACTCACCCCATAAAGATTCACTGGTGCTCCAGTTGCTGTCTGTAGATTCACGGGTGAGAAATGGTGATGAATCTTAGGTCGCTGATGTCGTGGAATTTCAAAAAATCGTTTTTTCGAAATAACGGTCACCGACGCACCCGTGTCCATTAGAAATTCTGTCCTAACACCACACACTTTCACAGGCACGAAAACAGCACTAGGGCGAAGGTTTTGACCATTTGATGAAATGTAGTTTAGTTTCAGCCGATCAGTAATTTCTCCTCCTTTCCTCCTGTTTGGACAATTACGGCCCATATGACCGATTTGGTAACACACGAAACACCTTGGTTCCGCCCTCCGAAAACCTCCCTTTTCTCTTGCCGGCTGTTTGACTGACTCCCTCTGCCATGTGATGAATGCTCTAAAGTCCTGTCTCAGGCCACTTATTTCTCTTGTCAAGTGGTCTGTACCTATTGACGCCACTTGCTGTCCAGATACACACACATTGTCCCTGAGATTTATTATCTGGTCGAGGGCAGCTCTCGCCTTGTCTACTGTGGGAAGAACTGACATAGTGCCCACGTGTGTCACCACAGACTGGTCCGGCAGCCCACGTAGAAACTGTTTGAATCCAATGGCATCTCGTGTAGCCTGGTCTGCCGTTGGAAAACTTTTCGCTACCAATTTCTTAATGTCAGTAGCATACTCTGTACTAGTCTCGGATTTCAGAAATGTGCGTTTTTCCAAAACATGTTGGAAAAATGCTGGTGTTCTGTGGTCTCTGAAGCGAGTAGCCAGGGCATCTCGAAGTTCAACGTATGTCTCTCTGTCAGTTTCACTCAATTCACTGAACGCGAATTCAGCCGCAGCGTCCTTCAATGCAAAGCCGAGATAAAGGAGTTTCTCTTCCTCGCTCCATTTAAAAAATTTTGCTGCCGTTTCGAACTGGATGATGAACGTGTGCCAAGTTGTAGTGCCACTGTAGGTCGGGAGGTTGTTTAAGTACTGTGAATTCATTGTTCTTGATGCTGTTGCTCCGCTCCTTGTACTTTTCATCTCAGGCTAAAATTTTTTGTCTCTTCGGAGTCGTTGCAAGGTTTAGAATCCCACCGCTGCCACCATTGTAGAGAACCTTATGCGTCTCTATTCTATAACTATATCGCAACCTTGTACACTCCGTCTCTCGTACTGCACAAATCCGACAACTCAAGATGGTTATAGTCTTGACTCTTTTATTTGTCTCCTCCTTTAACCTCACTCTCTCTCTCCGATACTCGACTCCGACTGTCCCGGTTCGTCTCTATCTCGATTCTCTCAGTCTATTCACTACTCCTGTCCGTTGGAGTCTCCTGTCTGTTTTTTTTTTTTAAATTTTTTATTTTAATATTTAAAAAAATGCATTATAATTATAATACAACAGAACAGAATTGAAACAAGAAATCACTGTTATATCTAATATTATGCTTTGATATTGGGACTGCACTGCAAAAAGTCAAGCTATTATTACAAACGAGGAAAGTGCCTCAACCAACTATTTTAGAAGACAAGCTACTGCTGCTTTATCAATTTTTTAAAACAACAATGTATATACCATATACTGATCACATTAAAAAATAACTATGATCAATATGTATACATATATACAACTAATACAAGCATTGAGACCGTCTTTACGTTTTTGCATCTTTGCTACCCAAATGTGTTTCTCCTTTACCAATTTTTCGCTTTCTGGATCTGCGTAGATTGAGTTGGGTGTTACTTGACGTGGACTGAAGACTCATTCCGATTGCATCGTCACTGGCCCCAACAACAGTGACCAATGTCTCTCCCAGTTTTATATTAAATTCAAGATGCTTATCCTCAGCCTGCAATGGACTGCTAGTGTCTACGGAAGTTGCCGGTTGGGCTTCCGGGCTGGTATCATGTCTGGCAGGTGCTTGTGCTCCTTCCCCGTTGGTCGCAGATGCTGTTGCGGCTTCCGTGGTTGTAGGTCTGGCATTAGCTGTGACATCGGGGCAGGTGGCAGGTTCAATGACATAATCAACATCGGAGTCTGGCTGTTCCATTCTTTGGCTTATGGCCTTATCTCCTGTCTGTCCACTAGCCTCCCCGGCTGAGTTCTGCTTAGTCCCGTTCAACTGTTCCTTTTATAAGTTCCGCCTCCCTAGAGATTTCTTCCCCATGGCTTTAATCTTATTCCTAAATCTCAGGCCCTTAAATTATCCCACCGTGTAATTGGTCATAACCCGCACCGCAGCCGTCGTACCGGGGAAATCACATCCGCTTTACCTTTAATGAGTTGGTCGGTTTCTGATAGGTCCGGACTGACACTACAATTTGTTGTAACGCTCACCCACCGTTTAAATAGACATTAACCGTTGGGCAGTTATCTTGATGTGGGATCCCCCCTTGTACTCGAATATCTCATTAGGAAATGGCGTCAGCGGGCCGTCGAGCTTACGCTCCTAATGCCCTCCCCGGCGCCCACCCGCACCTGCCAGCCGCTGGGTTTCCCCGACGCCAGGCCGTGAGGAGGGACGCCAGAGACCTCCCCGGGCGTGGAGCGTCCCCACCAGCCACCGCTCGATCGGGTTTACCGATGGAGACCCTCCCCGCCCGGAGACATCTGGTCGACCGAAGACGCTGTGTTTCAAGCGTCCGCAGCCCACTTTCTTAGGAGTCGGGACGGTAAATTAACGTCCTAATATCTCCCCCCACCCGTCCCGGGAAAGCATCGGACGCCCTCTAAGAGGGATTCTACAGTGGGTTTCCACCCCGCGACTAATTCGCGAAATAGCTGGGACGAAACGGTTGCCTAGGAGCAGCTTTCTCAGGGCTGCATATTTAGAATCACCGGCGATAGGCTTCCACCACAGCCTACCGCCTCATATCCCTTAACGGCAACTTGTAATCATGATCCATACCCTGTGTTTGCCTTTTCTTCCCCCTGTGAAGCATCACAGGTGGTAGCCCTGTAGGAGCTGTTTATTCCAGCAACTACCATGCATGGCCGTGTCTGCCACGCGGGACACGCAATGGTTGTAATGTGCCCCGGGTTAACGCCGAGGGGGTCGGTGGCCAGCGCTTCCAAATCGGCAAGCCACTACAGACTTGTCAACCGGAATCCCGGGGGTTCCCCCCCCCCCCCTTGTACTACAAAGGTCGATTGTTGTATAAACCACCCGCCGTTTAAATGGACATTAACCGTTGGACAGCTAACTTGACCCCCCAACCCATGTACGACACAGGTCGACTACCAAGGCCCGAACACTCCACAATACCCCCAACCAACAAAACAATGTCGTCCCGACATTACGTAACATCCTCACTACAATTACTGATGACTGATCTCTAAATGGCTTTAAGTGACTTAGACCTTTAGCTCTCATTTGAAAACAGTACAAATTAATGCACGCTACGTCATCCCATTGCGGTTATTTTGCGTCTCATAATCTGTCCTGGTCAAGGACCGAGTCAGCTTTGGTCACAGTCGGAGCATCTTTACATTCACACAATCAATTATGTCGAACAAGGAATTATACAAAATGTAGAAAATAAATTAACAGGCAGTAACACATGACATAAAGTTGAAAACTAAATTATCCATCTAATAAAAAATCAAAATGAAAACATGTGAAGTATAATGTCAGAACCGACTAAAGTTCTAATGCAAGAAAATAAGTGTTGTCACAAAACACATGCAACTAACTCAACTTTTCATTCTTAAAGGTCATAAAAAAAAAGGTCACCAAAGAAAACATTTTATAAAATTAAACAATCTTTAACTCAAAATAACAATAATCATGACATGCTCAGATCATTATCTATTCATAAATTCATCCATTAACCACAAGTGTTTCGAGATAAATATAACATGACTTCCTTATAAATCTATGCATAAAAGAAGAATGTCATGCCATATGATGAATCTAAATGTCCCCGAACGCTCTACGCTTCCCGAAGAACTCGTGGAAGCTTCGGAGTGGTTCCCATCAAATTGTCTCTTAGGCAAGCTGATTGTAATTTTAAAATCCAGTCTGGTGGATCATTGTCATAATGCTTCATCCTAAAGTGGCCTTCATGATGAATAATTTTGCATGTCATTCTTCCCCCTCCCCGAATCTCGAATAAATTATTACGTAGCTTTCGACTGATGACACGAGGACCGCACCACTTATTAATTGTGCTCAACTTCTGGTTTCTACTCACTTTGTTTGTTGAGTCTGGAAACTGGACTACGTCACCCACGTTGAAAGGGCGCACTACTGCTCGAGCGTCGGGGTCACTTTTCTGTCGCTTCACTGGTCCAACTGGAATTGCCTCCATTTTCTCCCACTTAGAATTTACCTCACCACACAACTGGATTGATTTATTACCCACATTCCTGAGCTTCGTCGATAGCGAGGCCATCTCAGGACGGTGTAACACGTTAACCTGGACAGCAGCCATGCTTGTCAACTGGCTTTTACCTGGACGCTGTCTTTTGTTGTGTGTGGTGACCGTGTTCACTCTCACACTGAATGGTGCTGGGGACGTTTGGGCGCCCTAAAATACCTTTTATCTGGTGTATTATTTGCACTCGGATATTTAGCCACAATCGGCACATTGTGAGAATCCAAGCTCAGACCTTTGCTGACTGAGAAAGAAAAATTGTAATGACTCAAAAAGTCAAAACCCAGGTAACCGTCTTCTGCTATATCTGCCACATATACTGTCCAGGGATACACTTCATCTCCAATCAATAATTCAACGTCACTCACCCCATAAAGATTCACTGGTGCTCCAGTTGCTGTCTGTAGATTCACGGGTGAGAAATGGTGATGAATCTTAGGTCGCTGATGTCGTGGAATTTCAAAAAATCGTTTTTTCGAAATAACGGTCACCGACGCACCCGTGTCCATTAGAAATTCTGTCCTAACACCACACACTTTCACAGGCACGAAAACAGCACTAGGGCGAAGGTTTTGACCATTTGATGAAATGTAGTTTAGTTTCAGCCGATCAGTAATTTCTCCTCCTTTCCTCCTGTTTGGACAATTACGGCCCATATGACCGATTTGGTAACACACGAAACACCTTGGTTCCGCCCTCCGAAAACCTCCCTTTTCTCTTGCCGGCTGTTTGACTGACTCCCTCTGCCATGTGATGAATGCTCTAAAGTCCTGTCTCAGGCCACTTATTTCTCTTGTCAAGTGGTCTGTACCTATTGACGCCACTTGCTGTCCAGATACACACACATTGTCCCTGAGATTTATTATCTGGTCGAGGGCAGCTCTCGCCTTGTCTACTGTGGGAAGAACTGACATAGTGCCCACGTGTGTCACCACAGACTGGTCCGGCAGCCCACGTAGAAACTGTTTGAATCCAATGGCATCTCGTGTAGCCTGGTCTGCCGTTGGAAAACTTTTCGCTACCAATTTCTTAATGTCAGTAGCATACTCTGTACTAGTCTCGGATTTCAGAAATGTGCGTTTTTCCAAAACATGTTGGAAAAATGCTGGTGTTCTGTGGTCTCTGAAGCGAGTAGCCAGGGCATCTCGAAGTTCAACGTATGTCTCTCTGTCAGTTTCACTCAATTCACTGAACGCGAATTCAGCCGCAGCGTCCTTCAATGCAAAGCCGAGATAAAGGAGTTTCTCTTCCTCGCTCCATTTAAAAAATTTTGCTGCCGTTTCGAACTGGATGATGAACGTGTGCCAAGTTGTAGTGCCACTGTAGGTCGGGAGGTTGTTTAAGTACTGTGAATTCATTGTTCTTGATGCTGTTGCTCCGCTCCTTGTACTTTTCATCTCAGGCTAAAATTTTTTGTCTCTTCGGAGTCGTTGCAAGGTTTAGAATCCCACCGCTGCCACCATTGTAGAGAACCTTATGCGTCTCTATTCTATAACTATATCGCAACCTTGTACACTCCGTCTCTCGTACTGCACAAATCCGACAACTCAAGATGGTTATAGTCTTGACTCTTTTATTTGTCTCCTCCTTTAACCTCACTCTCTCTCTCCGATACTCGACTCCGACTGTCCCGGTTCGTCTCTATCTCGATTCTCTCAGTCTATTCACTACTCCTGTCCGCTGGGGTCTCCTGTCTGTTTTTTTTTAATTTTAATTTTTTTATTTTAATATTTAAAAAAATGCATTATAATTATAATACAACAGAACAGAATTGAAACAAGAAATCACTGTTATATCTAATATTATGCTTTGATATTGGGACTGCACTGCAAAAAGTCAAGCTATTATTACAAACGAGGAAAGTGCCTCAACCAACTATTTTAGAAGACAAGCTACTGCTGCTTTATCAATTTTTTAAAACAACAATGTATATATCATATACTGATCACATTAAAAAATCAGCGCATTGATCAATATGTATACATATATACAACTAATACAAGCATTGAGACCGTCTTTACTTTTTTGCATCTTTGCTACCCAAATGTGTTTCTCCTTTACCAATCTTTCGCTTTCTGGATCTGCGTAGATTGAGTTGGGTGTTACTTGACGTGGACTGAAGACTCATTCCGATTGCATCGTCACTGGCCCCAACAACAGTGACCAATGTCTCTCCCAGTTTTATATTAAATTCAAGATGCTTATCCTCAGCCTGCAATGGACTGCTAGTGTCTACGGAAGTTGCCGGTTGGGCTTCCGGGCTGGTATCATGTCTGGCAGGTGCTTGTGCTCCTTCCCCGTTGGTCGCAGATGCTGTTGCGGCTTCCGTGGTTGTAGGTCTGGCATTAGCTGTGACATCGGGGCAGGTGGCAGGTTCAATGACATAATCAACATCGGAGTCTGGCTGTTCCATTCTTTGGCTTATGGCCTTATCTCCTGTCTGTCCACTAGCCTCCCCGGCTGAGTTCTGCTTAGTCCCGTTCAACTGTTCCTTTTATAAGTCCCGCCTCCCTAGAGATTTCTTCCCCATGGCTTTAATCTTATTCCTAAATCTCAGGCCCTTAAATTATCCCACCGTGTAATTGGTCATAACCCGCACCGCAACCGTCGTACCGGGGAAATCACATCCGCTTTACCTTTAATGAGTTGGTCGGTTTCTGATAGGTCCGATCTGACACTACAATTTGTTGTAACGCTCACCCACCGTTTAAATAGACATTAACCGTTGGGCAGTTATCTTGATGTGGGATCCCCCCTTGTACTCGAATATCTCATTAGGAAATGGCGTCAGCGGGCCGTCGAGCTTACGCTCCTAATGCCCTCCCCGGCGCCCACCCGCACCTGCCAGCCGCCGGGCTGCCCCGACGGCAGGCCGTACGGAGGAGCGTCAGAGACCTCCCCGGGCGTGGAGCGTCCCCACCCGCAACCGCTCGATCGGGTTCGCCGATGGAGACTCTCCCCGCCCGGAGACATCTGGTCGACTGAAGACGCTGTGTTTCAAGCGTCCGTAGTCCACTTTCCTAGGGGCCGGGACGGTAAATTAACGTCCTAATATCTCCCCCCACCCGTCCCGGGGAAGCATCGGACGCCCTCTAAGAGGGATTCTACAGTGGGTTTCCACCTCGCAACTAATTCGCGAAGTAGCTGGGACGAAACGGTTGCCTAGGAGCAGCTTTCTCAGGGCTGCATATTGTACTACAAAGGTCGATTGTTGTATAAACCACCCGCTGTTTAAATGGACATTAACCGTTGGACAGCTACCTTGACCCCCCTACCCATGTACGACACAGGTCGACTACCAAGGCCCGAACACTCCACAATATTTACTTAAAATGTACATTTTTATACACTCTTTGCCAAAGGATATTATAATGTGAACATGATGTAAAAATTGTATGGTAAATATTACCAAATGAAAATAACAGTATTTGTGTTGTCTTTTGATGCATGCATTATTGCTAATAGAGTAAAAACTCTTTTTTTTCTTGCTAGTTTGAGAATCCTTGTTTCGCATATTAAAATTAAAGCTTTTACTAAGCTATATAAATTTGTAAAATATTCACAGTGCCGTATACAGATATAGGTTGGCAAATTCTTAAAATATAAGAGTAACATTTTAAACACATGAATTTTAAGAAAATGATTTTTCACTACCCCCATAATGTTATCAGTTTAGAGAAGAATATGTGTTTTACAATTGTACCCATTAAGAGCAAGGGTAGTGCGTGTAAGCACACACGCTTATCAGGAACAGAGTGTAGAGTACAGAAAGAAAAGGAATGCCAAACATTATTTGGTGAATCACAGAAAGGATCTATTTTAAAATTCTTGTCTAAACAGAATGTACTGTGTAGTAGTAGGAATAATGGCTATTCAGAGCTTTCATTTAACTTGGAACCAGACATGCTATGGCTATGATTTTTTGATATAGTTTAAGGGGAGACTCATGTGATTTTGGAAAAATCTATAAATGACAACTTTTAAGTAATTTTTTGTTGCATACTATCAATACATGTATAGTAGAGCATAGTAAATTTTGTTTTGGCAATTTTTATTTTTTTTTGGTCAACTTAATAGGAATTTTATTGCATAAATAATTAAATTTTAGTGATTTGTCTTGCGGAACATATAAAATCCAGCTGCATGGTTAAGCTCACACTTCCTATGTATCTCCCCTATATAAATATCTACTGTTCTACAAGAGCAATTTTTAATATCTTTAACAGAAATTTTTTAACAATTTTTTTTCTAACTATATTTTTTTTATAAGTTGAAACCAAAAAATATAAATAAATAAACATTTACAAATTTTAAACTAATAAAGGTTTCATAAAACTCTCATGTCATTTTCTAGATATATATATAAGAAAAAAGCACAGAAAATTTGAACTCTCTAAGACCTAAGGCTCAGGAGAAATCTTGATTTTAATGTACAAAAGTAACAAAAAACAACGAACAGAAAAACGAAAAAAAAACAATTTCAAAGTATATTTTTCTACAAAAAGCAACTGTATTTATTCAAATGCCTATTTTTTAAATGAAATGTATGCAATTATAAGCTTAAATATGTGAAAATATAAAGAAAATATTGAAGAATAAATATTTTGCAACAAAAATATAAACTTTTTTCTCTATCTCCACGTCAGTTGAATGTATTGATAGAATATGTAAAAGAGGCTGTTAAAAATTATGAGCTACACATAGGGAAAGTGGAGTTAATGCTGAGAAGGTAATACTATACGATACCAAACATTTGAAATTTACAATGCACTTGTTTTTCTGATGATGTTTCACTAACTGGACCACATGGAACTCACTCCCACGTAGAAGCTAAGGTACTTTAAAACATTATCTTCCCAAATCCAAAGAATGTATTTTAAATAGACAATTAATGAATAAGAATCTTTTCAAAAAGAATTATAAGTGTAAATGAGTATAAATAGTCATATACTATTTAGGCTTTTAACAATTTAAGATGTAATTAATGTGTGTCTGTCTGTGCACTGCAAAATGTTAGCAGTCAAAAGTTGGCCTCTCTTCACGTGTAGATTCTGTTTGTCGCAAATGACTAGGGCGGTATGTTGGCGATCATGTTGCAGTGCAGGTATGGAACAAGAACATTTTCAAATGTCATGTGCAGTCAAGATAAATGATATTGATAGAGTAAGAATACGATATTTTGAGAATTAGGGAAAGTAAAGTGGGTAACAATAATAACATCGCTGCTTGAACGGATTTTCAAAATCTGTAACATCTATTTTTTGATAGATTGGATACATCTATAGCGCTGGTATAAATGCTACTTTAGCATGCTCACTGCGCTCTGGTTTCCTCAAATCTATTTAAACAAAAAGTCTTTAAATGTTTCCTAATTGATTTCCTATCTTTTTCAATACGCCTCAAAGATTGAGGTAAACTATTCCATAACTTTGGCGCTATCGCTTCAAAAGAGCGCACTCCGTACGACTCTTTTCTGTGTTCATCCTCACAAGTCATGTTGAAAAAGCATGTTCAACAGCACCGACAATGCCCTTTTGAACAAAAGAAATTAGCACCTGCTCCTCAACAAAAAAGGATTCGACCAAAGAGAGTAGCTGCAAAGAGATAGATAGAGCTTATGGCAGTTTTTGCTCACACCGACAGTACTGTGTATGGTTAGATGAGGATGTTGTTAACTTGTCTGGTATATCAGTTCGGCAAGATGAAATTTGAAAATGATAAATTAGCTACTTTAGGCTATGCCCATTAGGGGCGTCATTTAAGGGTTTTTCGGGGGAAATTAAAATTTGGTCGGTTTGTTAAGTTGTTTATTACTGGAGGCGCCGCAGTACATAGCAATAGCAATTGAAATAAAACCTGAAAATTCAGGGGGAACATTTGCCATCCCCCCTTTCCTACCGAAATGATGTCACTGATTCCCATTGTTACTATAGAGCAACATCTGGCTTCTTCACGGGAAGATGATAGCAGCTAGAAACTATACTACAATTGTCAGCTTTACTGACAATAATCCTATGTATACTTCCACAAACAATCATATTTAGTCTTTAATAACCTTTTAATTGATTCTGCATTAAACATTTTAAGTGTAAAACGTCTTAACTTGTTGATCAACCAGCTAAAGATGACATAAAATGTTTTCCCTGCAATTTTAGGTCATTAAAATCGTATCCGGAAATTTGATCGAAAGAAATTTGGTCGACGGAAAATTGATCGACGGAAATTTGATCGAACGGAAATTTGGTCGAATCGTTTTTTTATTTATACGTTAAAATTTTGCGTCAAATTTCTTTTTGAACGCATTATTTTGTTTTACTATATAGTATAGTGCATTCAAAAAGAAATTTGACGAAAATTTTAACGTCTCGACTGAAAAAAAGATTCGACCAAATTTCCGTTCGATCAAATTACCGTCGATCAATTTTCCGTCGACGAAATTTCTTTCGATCAAATTTCCGGTAACCCATTAAAATAGATCAGCACAAAGTTAAAGCAATTTATAAATTTATTTATATTAAAATTCATTTGGAGGGGGGTGGGGGTAGAAAATGTTGACATGATTAAATAGGGGGGTTTCATTGAAAGTTTGACAGTTGTTGACAAGGGTGGAGCGGGTAAAAAATTGCGTAAAAATTGTTGACGTAATTAATTGACGACCCCTTAGGCACATTTTAATGTGTTCAAATTTATGCAGTACACTTGGCTATCGCAGATAAGAAAAAGTCAAAGTTTAGATTTATTTTGACAAAATGTGACTAAAGTACTTTTAGCACTAGGGTCTTCAATTTACAAATTTTGTCGTGTTTGAAAGAATATAGCTAATCTGACAACCTAGTGCAGGTTAATATTTAGGCTCACTTTTTAATGCCTAAAAGTACTTACTAGATTGTACTGGTACTGTTTACTTTCGTGCGACCCACAGTTACATAGTGTAGACGACACTCATTAGTAGACAATAGCGTTAAATACTTAAAAAGCACTGTTCTTAAAGCGTTGTTTTTTTTTTAAATTTATAACAGTCATACGATCAGCAACAAAAAAATAATAGTAAGTGCTAGCGTGTTTAATTATTGTTTAGAGAACTGCACTATCAAACTGGCTTGTCGAGAATTATATATATATATATATATAATAATTTAAAATTTCTTAAAATGCTTTACGCAAAGTAAGACTGTGGCGCCGTCCATTAATTATGTCAAAATAAAAAGGGGGGGGGTGGAATTGTTTGACAATGTGGAAAGTGTGTGGGGGGGGGGGGTTTAAGTAGATTAATTGACTACAACAATCATGATTTCTCTATTAAAATTTCAATCTTAAAAATTGACTGGTTATTACTTTAAAAACAAATTTAATGAGTGTAAATTAAAATAGTTCTATAATTTTTAGGCTTTTAATAATATGAGATTTATTTAATGTATGTCTGTGGACTGCAGATGGCTGGTCAGAATGTTAGCACACTTTATTAGTGCAAGGTAAATAAAAAGTTGGCCTCTCTTCACGTATAGACTAGGGCGGCATGTTTGCGATCATGTTGCAGGTATGGAACAAGGACAAGTTTCAATTATCACGTGCAGTCAAGATTAATGATCAATATAGAGTAGGAATACGATATTTTGAGAATTAGGGGAAAGTAAAGTGAGTAACAATAATGACATCGTGCAGTCGAAAAGGAAGCTACCGTAGGCTTGCTTTAGGTCTGAGATTGAGGAATATGAAATAAAATCTGGTCACTAATCTGATTCATGCCGCACATTTTAGAAAAAAAATAAATCAGTTAGTGATATATCATATAGTGATTTTTAGAGGTATTCAGGGACATAAAAAAGTTTAATTTTTAAATCCACAAAGAAATGGAAAAAAACAAACTATCATCAGTTGATATTTTAGGCCTATGTAAAGGCTTTTTCAAATAAGTGTAAGCAGGATAATCAAAAGGAAGTCAATAAAATTTGGAATGACTTAAAGAAAGGTGATAATTTGTTAGCAAATGTAGATGCCTTCTGAGCTAAATATGAGGCAACAGCACAGACAAATAAAGGAAAACTGCTCAGCTTCTGGGCAGGTCATGCTTTGAAAAATGAAACTGCTTCCAGTCAAGTGGCTACAAGTGTCATAGTTGAAGTAGAAAGTATAAAATATCAAACAATGAATGAGAAAGACCAGAAAAATGTTGACTTGTTAGAAGCTGGTCCATCCAGTACATGTAGTAGTAGTAGTAGCAGTGAAGCTGGTCCATCCAGTACATGTAGTAGTAGTGGTAGTAGCAGTGAAGCTGGTCCATCCAGTACATGTAGTAGTAGTGGTAGCAGTGAAGGAGAATCTGTAAGTACAAAACGAAATCATGTGATAAGCTGCAGGGTCAAATAAATATCTCCAAGGGTGACTTGATTGACTTGTAAAAACGAAAGGGCAGCGGTGTCACAACTTTAGCCCAGGAAAAGGAACTTAGAGAAAAGAAACTAAAAGTTGATGAGCTAGAAAAGAAACTTTTAAAAAAATACGAGCAAGAAAAGCAGCAGTCGTTCAGGCAAAAAAGAAGGACATTTTTACTAAAATGTGTACAGAGAATCCTGACATAATTAATAAATTAAAGATTTATCAGAAAGCTGGCCGACCACTAATTGAAGGAGATAAGCCACTTCTTCTCAAGACAATAGTTGACATTGCCTTATATGAGTCTGCTGCTCACGAGAAAAGGCAGAATGATACTAATAACAGTGTCAAAACTCTTGATGAATTGACAGAACACCTGAAGAACAAAGGTATAGCGCAAGTTTTATGCAGAGGGCCCTGACATTGTCATAGGCTACACTGGCAAGCTGCCCCTGGTCTTGAAACGTCATGTTGAGTAAGTTCAGCTCCTGTGTGATGTCAACAAGAAAAGCTAAGTCCATGAGCCATTTTGGATCACTTAGTACAAGAACAACCACCCCATCCTTCTCCATGAAGACTTTGAAGACTAAAACGTGTTCAAACAGTGGGCAGGAGTGGGCAATATTTATGAATTATTGATGCGAAGGAAGATGCTATTGTAGAGAAAATGAATTTTTTAAAATATTTTTTTTTGTCTTAGAAATGGCCTTTTTGACTAACCTTATTTTGAAAGTGACCAATCTGACAGGCTCGGAATTTCCCTCACTCGTAAACAGTAGCGGCAATTTTCTAAGAGATTCTTTGACACCGTGTCAGTTTGCTACGACTTACACAATTATGATTGTGCATTACCCATTAACTGACTTTTAAAACTTTTCTCAAAACCACACGTTGCCCTTGACTCAAAAAATGCTATAAAGTAAAAACGTTTAGTCCGATTTTAAAACGGGTTTTTACCATTGTAATCATCTATACAAACAAATTTAAAATAATAATAAGACTAGTCGGTGAGATTCGACGAAATCGTCGCGGCGAGTCACATCATAGATATGCGAATGGGGAAAACGCGCGGGCCGCTTTAACACTAAATTTTGACGTCAGGTGTCGGGCGGCAAAATATTGTCTTGCGGGCCGCAAATGTCCCGCGAGCCGTGAGTTTGAGACCCCTGTACTAGATTGATACCAAAATGAATTTGATCGTTTGGGGGTAATCGAAATGTCAGAACTGCACCAGTGAAATTAATTCGAGCACAACAGGATTCCCCCTCCAAGTACAACATGATTCACCCTCCAAGTATAACATGATTCACACTCCAAGTACAATATGATTCACACTCCAAGTACATTATGATTCACACTCCAAGTACAACATGATCCACACTCCAAGTACAACATGATTCACACTCCAAGGACAACATGATTCACACTCCAAGTACAACATGATTCACACTCCAAGTACAACATGATTCACACTCCAAGTACAACATGATTCACACTCCAAGTACAATATGATTCACACTCCAAGTACAACATGATTCACACTCCAAGTACAACATGATTCAAACTCCAAGTACGACATGATTCTCAATCCAAGTACAACATGATTCACACTCCAAGTACACCATGATTCACACTCCAAGTACAACATGATTCACACTCCAAGTACAATATGATTCACACTCCAAGGACAACATGATTCACACTCCAAGTACAATATGATTCACACTCCAAGTACAACATGATTCACACTTTAAGTACAACATGATTCACACTCCAAGCACAACATGATTCACACTCCAAGGACAACATGATTCACACTTCATGCACAACATGATTCACACTCCAAGGACAACATGATTCACACTTCATGCACAACATTATTCACACTTCAAGTAAAACATGATTCACACTCCAAGTACAACATGATTCACACTCCAAGTACAATATGATTCACACTCCAAGGACAACATGATTCACACTCCAAGTACAATATGATTCACACTCCAAGTACAACATGATTCACACTCCAAGTACAACATGATTCACACTCCAAGTACAATATGATTCACACTCCAAGGACAACATGATTCACACTCTAAATACAACATGATTCACACTCCAAGCACAACATGATTCACACTCCAAGTACAACATGATTCACACTCCAAGCACAACATGATTCACACTCCAAGGACAACATGATTCACACTTCATGCACAACATGATTCACACTCCAAGTAAAACATGATTCACACTACAAGTACAACATGATTCACACTCCAAGCACAACATGATTCACACTCAAAGTACAATATGATTCACACTCCAAGTACAACATGATTCACACTCCAAGTACAACATGATTCAAACTCCAAGTACGACATGATTCTCAATCCAAGTACAACATGATTCACACTCCAAGTACACCATGATTCACACTCCAAGTACAACATGATTCACACTCCAAGTACAATATGATTCACACTCCAAGGACAACATGATTCACACTCCAAGTACAATATGATTCACACTCCAAGTACAACATGATTCACACTTTAAGTACAACATGATTCACACTCCAAGCACAACATGATTCACACTCCAAGGACAACATGATTCACACTTCATGCACAACATGATTCACACTCCAAGGACAACATGATTCACACTTCATGCACAACATTATTCACACTTCAAGTAAAACATGATTCACACTCCAAGTACAACATGATTCACACTCCAAGTACAATATGATTCACACTCCAAGGACAACATGATTCACACTCCAAGTACAATATGATTCACACTCCAAGTACAACATGATTCACACTCCAAGTACAACATGATTCACACTCCAAGTACAATATGATTCACACTCCAAGGACAACATGATTCACACTCTAAATACAACATGATTCACACTCCAAGCACAACATGATTCACACTCCAAGTACAACATGATTCACACTCCAAGCACAACATGATTCACACTCCAAGGACAACATGATTCACACTTCATGCACAACATGATTCACACTCCAAGTAAAACATGATTCACACTACAAGTACAACATGATTCACACTCCAAGTACAACATGATTCACACTCAAAGTACAATATGATTCACACTCCAAGTACAACATGATTCACACTCCAAGTACAACATGATTCACACTCCAAGTACAACACGATTCACACTCCAAGTACAACATGATTCACACTCCAAGTACAACATGATTCACACTCCAAGTACAACATGATTCACACTCCAAGGACAACATGATTCACACTCCAAGTACAACATAATTCACACTCCAAGCACAACATGATTCACACTCCAAGGACAACACGGTTCACACTCCAAGTACAGCATGATTCACACTCCAAGCACATTGATGGTCGATTTTGTACAGCTACTCTAAATCATCTCGAGGAAATTGCCTCCATGTTGGGACCAAGAGAAGTGTGCTTCATCAGCCAAGATGACAAAGCCAGAGTTCCCATTGTACTGACAGTGCAGGGCTAACAAGCAGGCTCCACTTTTAATACATGTTGAATACCGTGTTAATTTGCGAGGCCATGACTGGGTTGTGGCGGTAAGGCATAAACTCATTCCGTCAGTTTATGCTGGCATTGAAAATCAAAAGGGTGATCTAGGCAAAACTGAAGCTGTAACTTATTCAGGTCCAACATACATAGCCATCAGGTCAGACAAGCATTCCTCATCATCAGCTTACGCTCATGGAAAAGACTATAAAAAGCTGCTTCAGTTAAACGAATTCGACATTATCACAAAAGATGAAAGCAATAAGATAGTCAAACCTGTTCTTATCATGTCTGTGGATAGCAGACCGGATGAAATTCCGAGATATCAAAAAGCCCTTGATGTGGAAATTAATAATTTTCTGAAGCAAAACCTTGATGCAATGTTCGAGATAGTCTTTAAAGAGTAGATCCAAGTGTTCTAAGCTCACCCAGAGATAGTCTTTAAAGAGTAGATCCAAGTGTTCTAAGCTCACCCAGAGATAGTCTTTAAAGAGTAGATCCAAGTGTTCTAAGCTCACCCAGAGATAGTCTTTAAAGAGTAGATCCAAGTGTTTAAGCTCACCCAGAGATAGTCTTTAAAGAGTAGATCCAAGTATTCTAAGCTCACCCAGAGATAGTCTTTAAAGAGTAGATCCAAGTGTTCTAAGCTCACCCAGAGATAGTCTTTAAAGAGTAGATCCAAGTGTTTAAGCTCACCCAGAGATAGTCTTTAAAGAGTAGATCCAAGTATTCTAAGCTCACCCAGAGATAGTCTTTAAAGAGTAGATCCAAGTGTTCTAAGCTCACCCAGAGATAGTCTTTAAAGAGTAGATCCAAGTGTTCTAAGCTCGCACCAGAGAAAGTCTTTAAAGAGTAGATCCAAGTGTTCTAAGCTCACCCAGAGATAGTCTTTAAAGAGTAGATCCAAGTGTTCTAAGCTCACCCAGAGATAGTCTTGAAAGAGTAGATCCAAGTGTTCTAAGCTCACCCAGAGATAGTCTTTAAAGAGTAGATCCAAGTATTCTAAGCTCACCCAGAGATAGTCTTTAAAGAGTAGATCCAAGTGTCAAGGGTATGAAATCCATGTAGTTATGTTTGTAAGTAAATCATGTTGAGTTAGAGAGTATACGTGTAGCGTTGTATATTGTGCGTGAATGTTGTGACGTATTTGGGTAGGGGAAGTGACGCATTAGTTGAGTGTAGTGTGGAGAGTGGAATGTAGATGGCGGTTGGACAAAGCGATGTTGTAGAACCTTAGGGAAGAGAGCTGAGTGCCTTGTGTTTCCTGATAATTAAAGTTATATATATAGTTATGAAAAGGACTTGAGTTGTTATTGTTACTAATGATTGAATTAGTGGAAGAACTTGATTGAATGATCCAATCCTGCGGACATAGAAGTTGACACCAAGTGTTCTAAGCTCACCCAGAGATAGTCTTTAAAGAGTAGATCCAAGTGTTTAAGCTCACCCAGAGATAGTCTTTAAAGAGTAGATCCAAGTATTCTAAGCTCACCCAGAGATAGTCTTTAAAGAGTAGATCCAAGTGTTCTAAGCTCACCCAGAGATAGTCTTTAAAGAGTAGATCCAAGTGTTCTAAGCTCACCCAGAGATAGTCTTTAAAGAGTAGATCCAAGTGTTCTAAGCTCACCCAGAGATAGTCTTTAAAGAGTAGATCCAAGTGTTCTAAGCTCACCCAGAGATAGTCTTTAAAGAGTAGATCCAAGTGTTTAAGCTCACCCAGAGATAGTCTTTAAAGAGTAGATCCAAGTATTCTAAGCTCACCCAGAGATAGTCTTTAAAGAGTAGATCCAAGTGTTCTAAGCTCACCCAGAGATAGTCTTTAAAGAGTAGATCCAAGTGTTTAAGCTCACCCAGAGATAGTCTTTAAAGAGTAGATCCAAGTGTTCTAAGCTCACCCAGAGATAGTCTTTAAAGAGTAGATCCAAGTGTTCTAAGCTCACCCAGAGATAGTCTTTAAAGAGTAGATCCAAGTGTTCTAAGTTCACCCAGAGATAGTCTTTAAAGAGTAGATCCAAGTGTTCTAAGCTCACCCAGAGATAGTCTTTAAAGAGTAGATCCAAGTGTTCTAAGCTCACCAAGAGATAGTCTTTAAAGAGTAGATCCAAGTGTTCTAAGCTCACCCAGAGATAGTCTTTAAAGAGTAGATCCAAGTGTTCCAAGCTCACCCAGAGATAGTCTTTAAAGAGTAGATCAAAGTGTTTAAGCTCACCCAGAGATAGTCTTTAAAGAGTAGATCCAAGTGTTCTAAGCTCACCCAGAGATAGTCTTTAAAGAGTAGATCCAAGTGTTCTAAGCTCACCCAGAGATAGTCTTTAAAGAGTAGATCCAAGTGTTCTAAGCTCACCCAGAGATAGTCTTTAAAGAGTAGATCCAAGTGTTCTAATATCACCCACCCACCCATTCACTCAACCGCGAAGCATACGCGGCCAACCACGATACTTTGAGCGACGGTGTCAACCCAGATTCAAGAGCTTGTTCACACGCTTTTTCAACCATCCGTCACTAGAAAACAAATAACGCTCCACAAGAGGGAAAATGTTAGTAAAGTGAAATTCTATAAAGAAATATTTATGACTTAATAATAATTAAAGTCCAATTTAAAAAAACAACTATTAATAGATCTAGCTCCGGTCCATGGTGCAATGGGAAATGCGTCCACAATTCCCCCAAACTTAAAATTTTGGGAAGCACTGCCCTGCCAGCCAGACACCTGTATTGTAGAGTTCAGCCGCAGTCATTTTTGGCACACTTGAGTCTGAGAGTGGCACAATATTGGATAATTAGCCGAACTACTGATTTAAAGAAATATATCAAGCTATGATAGGAGAAATAAATTTAACTATTAATATATGTTGTCAGTCTGTAACCCACAGACGCTGCAAATTAAAATGACTAAAGAAAAAGTCAACCAACAATCAAACGGAATCTTTAATGGCTTACTTTTATGATGACAGACCCTTTATTAGTATGCCAACTTTAGGCAAAATTAATTTGGTACTTGAACTTCATTTAATGATTTTTTTAGCTGGAAATTTGGGCTTAACATGAAAATTTACTTAAGTGTAATTTAATAAATGTAATTTACAATTGATTATTTATTTTGTTAGTGTTACCATAACTTTTTTTAAAACAATAAAAATTAACACACCAAGGGGTTTTCCACATTTTAAGCTTAATTAAGTGACACCTACATTTTTTTAACTAGCATCTCTTCCGTTGCTCTCCAAGTGTAGAAAGTTGCAAAACTAAATTTAAGTACTTGCTAAAGTGCATTCTTGTATTTTGAATTAAAAAAAAAAAATTTCTGGTTACTATAAAGACGTAATAGGCGATATTAAGCTAAGGAAAATGCATTCCCTCAAGGGTACCACAACTGGAATGAATTTAATTCACGTCCCGCTGGTGCGGTGTTAAAGATGTCTTTGATCATTATTATGGCTAAGGTTGGCGCTTTCCACGCGTAAGTTTAAAATTCCTGCATTTTGTATTTGCGCGACTGTCTCCAGCACTCTCAATATCTGTACCCTTTCCCTCACGCTGAACAAAGTTACAGTATGGCGTTGAATATAATCTTGTGCCAAAATGATTATCCTGGGGCACGCCACAACTAAAATGAATTCAGTTTATGTACGGCACTGACACCAAAATGCCTCCACAGACCCTTAAAAATGTCCCTCCCCTAATCAAAAAGTCTAACAGAAACATTGAACTCAATAATACTATAAAACAGGGGGGGGGGGGGAAAGGCGGGGGGGGGGGGGCCTTTTCAGGAGGTGGGCCAAATTTCAGAAATAATATTTCCTGCCAGGCCTCGCACCTATTTTTTTTTTTTTGTAAATTAAAGTAAACAAGCAAGCGTGCCACAGCTTAGACCACATCGTCGCTTCCCATTAGGCGAGATCGTGTTCAAACGCTTGGCTTGTTTAATGTAAAAAAAAAAAAAAAAACAATTATAAAAAATGGGTATCTTTATTTTTTTAAGAAAATAAAAACGTAACTAAAAATCAATCATATTTAGAAATTTCGTCGACGGAAAATTGATCGACGGAAATTTGATCGAAAGGAAATTTGGTCGAATCTTTTTTTTTTAGTTTATACGTTAAAATTGTGCGCCAAATTTCTTTTTCAGCGCATTATTTTGTTTTACTATATAGTATAGTGCGTTCAAAAAGAAATTTGACGCTACGGTGAAACAACAGAGCAGATCCTCAATAAAAACATTTCTACAACAACAGGAATTGGCATGGCGATTAATCTGTTTGTTGTTTGGGGTTATATTTACCTTTCCCCTCCAAATTTTACTTGTTACAGAAATTTCAGAAATTTTTATATTTGGACATGGTAGGTTCTTATAAGCAGTACACTATTTAAGATATGTTTTTGTTGTTGTTGTTTACAGTAGAAATATAATTTAAAATAATATTTTTTAAAAAGTGTAATGAATAATCATGTTATTGCTATGGTTGAATAGTTAAAAGAAGTCTACCTGAGTAAACGTTGATTAGGTTTGTCATTACCTTTCCAGGTCGTAGATGTGGCTAAAAGAAACACGACCAGACAAAGATGATTTGGATGTCCAAAATATAAGTGGTGAGAATTCAAATGTCCAATCGCTACCAAAAAGAAAATCTCTTGCACCCGACCTTGTGATTACAACAGTATCAAATGAGGTATAAAATTAATTGGCTAAGTTTAAATTTTATTGTCTATAACGGTTACCGGAAATTTGATCGAAAGAAATTTTGTCGACGGAAAATTGATCGACGGAAATTTGATCGAACGGAAATTTGGTCGAATCTTTTTTTCAGTTCAGACGTTAAACTTTTCGTCAAATTTCTTTTTGAACGCACTATACTTTATAGTAAAACAAAATAATGCGTTGAAAAAGAAATTTGGCGCACAATTTTAACGTATAAACTAAAAAAAAGATTCGACCAAATTTCCGTCGATCAATTTTCCGTCGACGAAATTTCTTTCGATCAAATTTCCGGATACGGTCTATAACATGTTGTCATTTTTTTGTTGTTATAGTAAAAACGCAGACAATGGTATGTGCAATTTATTTCAACATGTATAGTATGAGTCAAAAAATGAATGACATGTGCGCTATTTTGAAAACTTCACCTGGAGTGACAACATTGCAGAAACTGTTCAGACATGTCACTGGAGAAATAGAAACAAGACTACAGATAGTAAATAGTAACAGAAGTAGATAATAGGCAGAAGTGGCCTCCCTAGCCACTGCCTCAAGCGCCAATCAGAATATTAGAACTGAACAAATGATGAAATCAAAATGAAATAAAGATATTTAAACATTTTTAAGTCAATTTAAAGGTAATGGTAGTAAGGTCACCGATATCATCTTCAGGTTTCAAATTGGAAAAGAAATATTGTACGCATGCTAATTGTGCTGTGTGCAGCTGGACTTGCCATCTGTTTGCATATGTTAATGCTTTTATCGGTAAGTCAAGTATTTTGATATAATATTTAGTCTATACACAATATAATTATCTTAAAATTAATATTTAGTTAGGCTTTAAATTTGTATTATTCTGAAACATTACAGAATTTAGAAATGTGCATTGAGCTGTTGTAAAATAACTATTGTATCGTTTCAGTCTTCAGAATATATTTTCCTTTTGTTAGCTTCTGTAAAGAGTTACTCTTAAACTACGGATTTTCCTCAATTTAATTTCTTAAGACTGTTGATTTCTATGCAGCCCAGATTTAATGGCTCATTAATATTTTTTACAGTTATTTAATTACTTAATTTTAATTTATTTACAGGTGCCATTGGCAGCTCAGTAATTGCCTATATTCTGCAATGTCTTTTCCACTTGAAATTGTGTTGGCATAAAATTAATTTCGGAGTGAGATTCAAGGATATTTGTATTATAATTTTTGGAGCTGCTGCCAGTATTATACGTTTGTATACAACCATCAAAGAAGTTGTTGAAAAATATTGATAACTTTAAATGAAATAAACATATCCCTTAGTAAATGGACTAATAAATAAGTTGACAGAAGAAGATACATTATTTTTATAAAACATTTCAAACCATAATGGTAGGCCTACTTAAATAATATTAATATATTTAAAACATTATTTGTAATATTTGTACTACTTAAAATTAATTACTTTCTTTGGCATTTAATTTTAAAAGAATAATAATAAAATCTGAACCATAATCTTACGTATTTAAAAAAATATATTTGAAAATCAATTAATTCTTTTTTTCATCCTAATCTTATCAAATCTGAACCTATAAACATGTTAGCAGTAATTTTACATCATATCATATGCAATAAATCTGGACCTATCATGAAAATTCATTTTTCAATGCTGAATTACTTGATTTTTTTCTTCAATTCGTCCAAGACTGAGTGGTGAAGGAAGTGGGTATTTCTTTTCTTATGAGCTTATATGAGCACCAATATAATGAGCCCCCCACCCCCCACCAAAATTAAACTTGGCTTCTCTCAAATTTCCAATGCAAAATAGTGGGGAAAACAACAAGGACCAGTTTCAAATAGGCATAAAAATCTATTGACCTCTTCTACAAACATAATAATACAGTTTATCTACAATTTAAAAAAATTGATTAGTTTTAAATAGCCATAAAAATGTATAGACATTTTCGTCAAAACAATATTTTGTTCCCCTTATTGTTTCTGTAAAAAACTTAGACATTCCTATTTTTAAAAAATGCAAAAAGTTCATTATAAAGTTGTTTCATTTTTGTTCAACATGAAATGCTTCTCTGCCTTTTGGCGAAGATCAAAATGTAGTCTATCTCGCTTTGTGTCTGGCCGAGGTCGGGACGATCACTGATACAGATATAGAGCCAGAAGGCCAAGAGACTAGAAAGGGTCAAGAGACTCGCAAGGGTATAATAATTGGGAGTGACTATCTCAGTATTGCAGTACTTCTGGGGAACACTAAAAAAACAAAAAAAAACAATCAACATGTATACGATGTTTTTTGTTGTTGTTTTCGGAAACAACATTTTAAAATTGATTGTAAATTTAAATTTCATTGTTATTATAAAAAAACTTAGAAATAAATAAATAAATATTTGAATAAAAAATTATACAACAATTTTATTATTTAGAAACAAATACAACTTAAGTATTTGTTTGAATATATGCATAGTGGTGAAGAAAACCTAAATTTAAAATTGCAAATCTTCTTTCCTCGCTGATTAAGTCCAGAATGATGCAAATCTGTATTCATGTATGCTCCAGAGCACCCCAGCATTTGAGATTTATCAAACATTTTCTGTACATGGGCTCCCTCAACAAACCCCAACCCTTGTGTCATTCGGGATCCTTTGGCGCCCTAGATTTCTGTCCCTCTAGCCCAGGGCCGGATTAAGCCATTTTAGTGTCCAAGGCACAAACCCACATGGGTGCCCCCTTCTGCCCGGGGCCCCTGATCTTTCACTGACTGTAAAATTATTTCTCGAGGACTTGTGGTGCCCCCAAACGCTTGGTGCCCAAGGCACGTGCCTTGTTTGCCTAATGGTTAATCCGGTCCTGCTCTAACCGATAGACGATACTGCTGGGTGCCGTCCATGGCTTGACATTTTAAAAAGTGATAGAGAGGTTGGGCGAATACACATTTGTTTTGTTTTATTTAATTAATGTATGTTAATGATTTAATTTCATGATTATGGTTTTTTAAATTGTATGTACAGCGTGGTGAGCCCAGCCTTAGGTTGGGGTACTACGCTATAAAAAAAAACTTCGTATAATAATAATAATAATCCCCCAACAGAGGGACAGTAACGGCAAATTTTTATCTAAAAAGAACTGGATGTTAATAGTTTTAAAATATGCTTTTCTTGAACTGACAAAAGTATGATTTTTCCTTTATTTGGTATATTTAGTTGGACTAGATAGATTCCAAAGGCGAAACTAAAATGGTGCTAAATGCATACAATCAGGAAGGAAAACAATTTTATAATGTTTATAAATTATATATGGCGGGATCGCACGAGTCAGAGCTAGTCCTTGGCATCATAATGTCTAATTTAGGCACTGACAGATGCCCTGCCCCCACCCCAGAATGCTTGAAATGCCCCCCCCCCCTTTTTTCCAAGGGAATTATCTGAATGAAACACTGGTCACACAGCGCATGGACCAAGTGTTTCGTGCTCAGTGCCGCTTCTGCCGATTGTTTGTCATGGACCAACCTGAGTCTGAGTCCCATAATCTTTTCCTAATAGTGTACCCGGTTCTAGAAGAGGTTGTTGATGAATGCCTCAGTGCATTACTTTTCCCAGGTGATGCTAAAACGGCCCTGCACATACGTGCTTTAATTTTTTTAAATGCAACCTTAAATTAAAACGATGTAAATGCTGTTCCCAGTGTACTTGTTATAATTTGACGGTGAAGACGCGCGTCGAAAACCTATTAATGACAAGGCCTTGGAACGTACAACGAGAATTGACACCTTTTATGAATCAATGGCGTAGCCAAATAAAATAAAATGAGCGGCGAACTACTAAAAATATGTAAAGTCTCTTTTTATTTGATTTTTTCTTCTCACATGGCAATGACTAAAGACAAAGTACTGAAGAGTGAATGCTGATTTTGAATATCGGACATAAAGCAATTCAAATCTATAGAAGGATTTACTCATTATTACACTCCTCCCCCCTAGTAAATAAATAAATAGTTAATTAAAACAAAATAAAAAAAATATTTCATTATTATTCATGATATACGACGAATAAGAGATATAGCATTTTTTTAAAGTGTAATGAAAAGGTCATTAGAGTTAGGCATATATAAATGTCTATTTATATATAAATGTCTATTTATATTATTATAAGTTATTCAATGTTATAATGAAGGTTGTTCATGAAGTATGTCACGCTCCGGAAAGGACAAAAAAGGGTGGGGGTGGGGGGGTTAAGAAATTATGTCAGTTTGTGACATGACATGGCCATGGGGGGTGGTTTAGATCATATGTGAGTCACTCATATTCATACATACATTTATATATAGGCCTATATATAAATAAATATATATCCTAAATATATTGTGTTGTGTTAGATGATATTTATCATAATTTATGTTTTCCGAAAGAAGATGACACTACTTTAGTAGTCTTGGTAGACTATAATAATAGTGTATCATTTTAAATAGTGAAGTGTGTTTCAGGCGAATTTTAAGTAGATGTTAATTTTTAATTTTTTTTATAAAGTTCGAAAGTGTTGAATACTTGTAAACAAATTGGAGAAAAGTGGTAGTGGGGGGTTTAAAGATCGTTAAAAACTGCGTGATGTTCTTAAACTGCAATGTCAATTGTAGCTCATTATCTTGTCATTATTAGTCATTATTAATATTCAACTGCGTAATTATGTATATCCTTCCCTTGGCCTTGACTGCCCATCATTGTTCTGAAATGATTATAATAGAAGTATAATTTAATCCACAGGCATAATTTATGCCATAACGCTCAAGGAAAAGTTAAAAAAAAAAAACAGAATCAATTTTTAAAATTTTCAATGATTAAATACATTTATGTTAATAATAAGAATTGTGCGAGTAGTTGTAATAAGAACGCCACAGGATTTTTTAAAGTAAAGGGACAACACTCTTAAATATATCGGAATATTGCTACGAGTAGTACTGGCCGCCGTACTTCAGTTGTCAATTAATTTTTTTACAATAACTGACATTGTAAGATTATATATAAAACGTTTAATTTATTATATTTTATTTTTTATATTATTATTATTACCTAATTAATAATAATAATAATAAGGTAAATGTGAAGAGATATCACCGGGTTTTTTTACCATTGTGCCGCGACCCGAGAACTTATGACTTATGTCAACTTGCTTGACTTATTTCCTAAATTTATCCCTACCCTAAGTCTAAGCCTAAGTAGTTAGGCTACTTAAAACTAAACTGAAGCCTAAACTAAACTTATCCCTAACGTTGGTTTTGACCCTATCGGAACCAGGGACAAAACACGCAAATGACGTCATGGCATGGTGATATCTCTTCGCATTTTAGCCCACGAAACTACATCACTCTTCTAACCAAGACTTGGTGGTCCAAGTTATTAACTAATTAATATTCTAAGGATGTTCAATTAAAATCTTGAAAATATTATTCTTACATTTAAAAGATTGTATATCTTCATGTAGGCACTTCAATATCATCCGAGAAACGCCGAAAACCGAGTATCGTGATTTCGGCATCAAAATGGCGACCTCCACTTTTTAATTTACAGAGAGTGTCGCTGTTTACGATTTTTTCGTTAATTAAAGCCTAACATGATCACTCTATTTCTGCCCACAACTTAGAGTAGACATGTTGTTTTATGATTAGACACTTAAGTTCTAAAAAGAAATTGAGGTCTTAACTTTGAAAATATAAGGTAAAATAATGCTATTCATATTTTTTTTGTGGAAAGGGTGTCTTTCTTAAATAAAAAGACGTCGGTAGATAATGGAATAAATTACAACATATAAAAAATTCATGACGTTAGGACCCAGTTCAGTGGTGAAAAAATCCCTACCAAATTTTTATCACATTCACATGTGTCCCAAAATGACCTATTATCGATAACGATTTTTTTTAATAGAGGAAATAACTTGATTTACACTGGAAATCTAGCTTATTACTCCATAATAACTCATTTAAAAACAAACAGAAATAATTTATTAACACAGATATATATTTTAACAACATAAATACATATTTTTAACTTGTTTTGATGCTTTTATTGAGTGGTATGGACTTGGGAAGTGCCTGAAGTTGGTTAAAAACCATTTTCATTTATTAATATTAGCCTCATTATTATTACAATTAAATACAAAATATAATAGTTTATATATATATTTATAATCTATATATATTATATATATATTTAAATATATATATAATACATTAATATGTATATTTATATAATATATATAATATATATATATATATATACTTAAGTGGTAGGGTAGGCCCCATTTTTTTATATCGCGCCCAACACCAACACTGTATTGAAATTTGACCTCGTTCAACACGGGATCGGAATGTTGACCTCGGGTCAATTTCACCCCATGCCCTCCCTCATCGCGTAGAATTAGAATCCTTAAATAGTGGGAACCACTATGTGTGCGTTAGTACTAAATTAAATAATTTATATCTCGGGAACTCTAGTGAATTAAATTATAAATTATATCTGGTTGGGAAGGGGAGTTTATTCGCTATACTTTAGTATATTTACAAGTCTGCATCGTCATAGGGTATTTTAATTTTTAGTAATTAAGAGAGTTTTCACATTCATTCATGGGGGGTCCCAACCTATTTTATTTAAATATCTCAAAAAGTACATAACTCATAGAAATATAAAAATGTATCTTAGATAGCGGAGACAAAACTAAAAAGAACACATGTAGTAATTAGGGATTGGGCCCGGTATATCAACTTTAATTCGGGTTGTAGTCTCCAGGGTTTGTCATTTTACCACAGAAAATCTGTCAGAAGACAAGTTTTGGACAGGTCGAAGTCGGGGCGTGATGTTCAGGTTTTCGGGTAAGTTCGCACACGACTATTTAAGGCGGACACATTAGGAAGATTTTTATTCGAGGTTGGAACCACATCCCTGAAGTGTGTCAGTGTTCATAGAGGCCGATTTGGACGCTCTGTAAGTAGAAGCAAATACACCTTTTTATTTCTGTGTTTGAGTTGTAGAATGCAATAATTGTTGGGTGTTAGTAATGGAATATTTCTGTACATGACTTATATCAGGCAGTGTTTTAATCACTTGTTAGCATGACGTATATTAGGCAGTGTTTTAATCACTTGTTAGCTCTGTCAATTTGACGTGTAACAATGATATTGTGATAGTGGAACATACAGCTGTCCACTGAATTCTTAAATGGAATTATATACCAGGGTACGTGAGCATAAGACGCAACCGTTATATCGCTCTGGTCACACATACTGCAATGTGCTTAAAAGCTATTGATACAACATGTGTAGTAGGCTGCCTCTCCTGCCTTGTGCTATATTCTCACATAGAAAATTGTGCATGTGTTAGGATACTATGACCAGCTGTATTAATATACTTAGACATTTTGCCATTTGCTTTTATCTTAAAAAGACACTGCGATTGCGTGATGCGTGTATCTAACCAATGGTGGTTATATAACCTTACCCCATTATAGTACTTGTCCTGCAATGGGTGCATCTTATATAGACCCCTTACATGGATGACATGACAACAGTTAGACCTTTATGCTAGCCCTCACATCTCACACTGGTTCTTTGTGTAGCAGTGCACGTGCTACAAGTTCAACACTGCCCCGTGATTACTTTTGTCATGAAACATTATTAAAACAATATAATTTTAATTTCAATTTGTATACCATGTAAGTATTACTCTACTATTTTTAGTTAAGTATATTTTGTCACACCCTGTATTTACAGGGTTAGTTAATATGATTATTTGTTAGCTGTGTTATCCAATGTAAGTCAGGGCATTTTTAACCTGTACTATTTGTTTCTTTGCAGGTATTGTCCCTTTCCTGCACCTTTCCTTTACCATTACTTTGGCGTTTCTTTGCTAGTTTTCAAATAAATAACAGCTATAGTCCTCAAGACCTGCATTTTTTTAGTTTGTTTTAGTAAAACTGTCATCGTCATACCACAAAACATCACCACCACTTGGCTACAGTTTTTGGCGCTGCTAGCAGGGTTTTAAAAAGTGTGTCACACACACACACACCACACCCTCAAGTAGCCATATATCAACTGACATCACACATCACCACTCTGCTACACTTATATCAATATATAGGACCTATAGGCCTAGAAAAATATAGTATTCTAATTATAGGCCTAGCCCCACCCCAACTGATTATTTGTGGGACCCATTATTTGTTATATGTAATGATATTTTAATGAATATTATGATTCTTAAGGGATAGATTAAGTAAAATTGTAAAATAATATCCTCTTATCTTTAATATAGAAATATCCTATATTTAATCACTTATCACAATATTCCACAAGAATTATTACATAATCCTTGGTATTTCAAAGAAAAAGCACACTCTGCCACAATAATCCAAGAATTACTTAAGATATTACTAAAGAAAAATCATAAAACTTATACTTACCTCAAGCAAATGACTAGAACTTATTTTAATTTCTATCAACCGCCAAAGTTGATTATATCAATACATGTTGATTTGTGAAAAAAAGATTACTAACTTAAAATAAATGACATACTATTTTTTTGTCATATTCAGACATTCATATGATATGGGACTAAAATGCATATATAGAAAATGGTAAAATAAAAAGTGTGATCATCTATTTTAAACTAAATGAAACAAATAATCCCTTTATTATTTGTTTATACTTATAAATGTTAAACAATTCCATAGCAAATTTGAAATTAATATCTAAAGGATATTATTATGATTATGGGAAATTTAAAAAAAAAAATATTTAGACATAATTAATTAATTTATTAAAAATAAGTGACGAGTCAGCATATTTTATACATCTTAATAAGAAAATAATGATTATTTTTTAAATTTTTGCGGAATATTAACAAAAATAAACTTATATTTTGTGGCTTTATTTAGAAGTAATCTTATCTATCTATGTTCCCTTTAAAAATTATATTTTTGTCCCACTTTATAATAAAGTTATGGGTGTTTTAAAAAAAGCAAAATGAGGGTCACAAAATGTGGAGGAAAACCCCCATAGTGAAAAGTTCCTTTGGGGTACCTGCTAAAAAATTCATAACTTTTGAACCACTTGAGCTAGAAAGTTGATCTTGGTGTTTTTGTAATCTATTCACCAGGCTCTATACAGCTGTAGTATTTTTATATTTTTAAAAATGTTTTGAAATTTTCATTAAAGTGCTTAATTTTTTTAAGGTCTAAATCTGATAATTCTTTAAATTGCACCTGAGTCATGATAAAGACAATAAAGTGTTCATTAAATTAAGTAAGCTTAAGGGCTAAGGATGTTAACTTATTAAGGCTGAAGACTGAAGTTAAGTTTTAAGGAACTAAGCTGATAGTGATGCCGGTAAAAGTAAAAAAAAAAGTGTATACTGTAAGTCAGATGCGTATTAGTATTATTACTTATTAATAGTTATTTTTGATTATGTATGATAACATATAAATACAATTATTATTATATCTCTTCTCATTTACCGTTTCATAATAATAATGTGATAAAAAAGGTGTGTGCAATCTTTTACACCATTTTTCTTTCTGCCCCCAAGACTTTCACTCTTTCTGTGCCCCCAAACAATGGAATTCTCTTCCACTACACATCCGCAATATCCGACCATCACAGCCTTCAAAACTGCACTCAAAACACATCTCGTTAAACTCTACTATCCTGACTGATTCCCCCCTCTGACCGATAAACGATGCTGCTGGGTGCCATCCATAGCTTGACACGTAAAAAGTTATTGAATGGGTGGAGTGAATATACATTTAGTAACATTTGTTTTGTTTTATTTAAGTAATGTTTGTTAATTTTTAAGTTCATAATTATGTTTGTTAAATTGTGAGCGTGGTGAGCACAGCCCTAGGATGGGGTACCGCACTATATAAAAGTTCTATTAATAATAAAATAATAATAATAAGCAAAGCCCCAGGGCAGGAGATACACTAGTCACTACAGATGATGCTATTCAGTCTTCAAAGTATTCATTAGGTGAATTGAACTTCAAACACATAATTTATTTTCATTAGATTTCTTAGTTTTGAGTGTTGCTTAATAATTTTCAAAGATTCTAATGTTTATATTAGAATAAATTATAGTATTTCACATGTTAATGCATCGTTATTATGAGTTTCCCATCTCAGACTAATGTAACAGTAACATCATTTCATTAATAAAATTTTTCCCATCAATATACCTGTAATAATTTATTTATTTTGTTTTATCAAATACAAAAAAACAAATTAGTTCCAAAATAAATTCCAAAATTGAATTATTATCTTTTCCCTTTTGTAATTTAACATATTTCTTTATGATGTTGTTTATTTTGAATATCAATTTAAACTAATTTTAGAGACTGCAAAAGATTCCAATGGTTCTAATACATTCATGTTTGAGGACATTCCATTCAAGCCAGAATAGTGTCTTTGCATTGGTCTACAAGTGCTTAAGAAAGCAAAAAGTTCAATATTCTATGTTTGCTAAAGGAGCAACTTTGAAAGGAATGAGCTTAGATGGTAGGTTATCTTTTTAAAAGATAATTGCATTGTAAAATGAAGAAACAAGATATAGTAAGGGTGGTGGTTATTAAGCAAAATACGTTTATCAAATTTTTTTTAAACATCAATATTTTTTTAAATTTAGTAATTTACCATTATTTTAAAACTAACAAAGTTGCTACTGACACAGTTTTACTAAAAGATTAATATTAGCTGTGTAAACATTTTCCCCCTGTAGGTCCTAATGCTCCTTTAAAAATAGAAAGCATAAAAGTGTAAATAATAATTCAACATGAAGATGTTCATTTTATTTATTGTGAAAAACTTAAGAATAATTACATAATTTTGAATGGATACGATTGCTGTTATAGAGATTAAATTAGTTGAGTTTCTCTTGATAAATTGTACATGTTGAGTATGGTGTGACAAAACCCTTCTTTCCAATTAAAACACATTTGGTTTAACTGCACACAAGAAGCATTTAGTTATAATTTACCTAACTCATTATCTAATGACCTTTTGATGAGTTATTGTAAAACAATCTCTTCCTGCCTTAAAATATTGAAATTACATTTTATTCTCAAACCAGTCCTATTATAAAGTGGTTTGATTTTCATTAGTTACAACAAATATCTTGGGACACCAATATAATAAAAAATCTTTTTCTTTTGCATTCAACACAAGATTCAGTAAAATATACCATAACCTAATTCTTTCTAACCTTAATTTTCAAATAAGGAACCCAAAAATATTATAGTCTTAGTGTTGCCTGAAGTGCAATTAATTTTGTTTAACTGTTTTGTTTAATTAATGCGTGTCAGTTTGAAATTTTTTTAAATAATTTTTTTTTAGAACTCAAAGAACATATTCCGCATACAAGCAAGAACAATTTTACAGTATGTCATTACTTCCATTTTTTCAGTTACAAATTTATTTTACCATCAAATTCTATTAGTTAAAAGAAATGAAAAACATAATAGTTATAAAAAAAAATTGAACTGCAATTAAATGAGATCATTTTAAGCTTTTTAGGATTTCAGAAACATTCATAACTTTTTGGCTGTAGTGCAATATTCCTTTATGATAAACATTTCTCATAAGAGATATTTCATAATGTATTCCAGGTTGTTGTGGAAGGCAACATAGGAAGTGGGAAAACTACCTTGCTTCAACATTTTGAGAATCTTTCACATTGTGAAGTAAAAAAATAGAATTTTAGTGTGTCTATAAAATTAAAATCAAGATGTTTTTCTGTAATGCTGATTTTTAAAGACTAATAATTTTTTTAAAATTTGCAAGAACCGTAAAACATACAAAAAAAACTATTTCAGTTATGCTATTCAATGGTTTATTAATTCTTTCTTTGTCACTAACACAAATTTTTGTATTTTGATACCGGTATCTAGAATACCAATTTTGGAGAAAACATACCTTTTGGGCTTGTTACTTACAAATTAAGAAGGGAGCCTACCCATCTAACCTTCTAGACTTAAAGTCGTAATTTTTGTGTGTGCTGCTTTTCTTAGAAATGGAAAATTTAAAAACACTTAAATGTCTTGTTGAAGAATTTTAGTTATTAGCTTTTGTATTTTATAACATAAAAATCTGCTGAAAACAACTTATCCAGAATAATTCTAGCTTATTTTCACGTACTTTACAGGAAGTAATTTTAGTTCTTGTTCTTTATATTTAATTTTTTTCTTTTTTCTTTGTTTACTGACAAATATTCCTAAAACTATTCAGGTCCTGAGTGAGCCGTTAGACCAATGGACAAACTTAAGAGGTCACAATCCATTAGTAAGTTATTTCTCATGTTGGTTATTAAACTATTGTAAGTTTTGGCAATACAGTGATATATAATGTATACGTATAATATTTATTAACTATTCTATAATTTATATTCACATAGATAAATGTTATAGATGGTCAAGGGTGACCACACTAGGACAAAGACACATATAGTTGTTGGATGGAGTTCAAACACCAGCAATACCAAGATCAACAAAACAATGCAAAAACCAAGCACATTTTGACAGATCATGATCTCTCCAAGAAAGTTAGAATTTTTGAGGAAGCTTGTATCTGTAATGGCAGCTACAAACATTTTTTTTGTTTGTTTGCAGGGATTACTGTATCAGGATCCCAGGCGGTGGAGCTTTTCCTTCAACATGTATGCATTGCTGACACGGTTAAAGATGCACACCAAGCCTCATCTTCCTGTAAGTACTTGTGTACTCCCGGGTCTTAAAAAAATAAAATCACCATACGTCAATTAGGAACACTCTTTCTAAATAACTGAAAATTTATATAACAATAATCATTTCGCCCGATACATGATTTGCCGTTTTTTGTGAAAAAATGTCAAAATGATTTTATTTTAAAAAAATGATCTTTAACGCTAGCAGGAAAATAATAACAAAATATGTCATCTGATACTGTCTCTGGATATGTAAAATACATGATACAGTGTTTTGGATTGGGGTCTCTCTTTTCAATAATTCTTGTTAACTGGAGATTGAGCTTGGAATGTGAGGATTACAAAGTTTACTTGTGTCTTTTTTCAGGACCGGGCTGTGAAAATGCTAGAGAGATCATTGTACAGCACTCGTTACTGCTTTGTTCAAAATGACTATGTAAAGTATGTTTTAATTTACAACTATTGGAGTTATTTTAATAATAATAAGGGCACTCATCTGTCTAAATTGGCAGACAAGGAACATGCATGGTACCTGCCGGAATTAAAACAGCACCTACAGGGCTGCCAACTGTGATGTTTTACAGTTGGAAGTAAAAGCAGAGACAGGGTAAGGAGCATGATTACAAGTTGTCGTTAATGGATATGAGGCAAGAGGCTAAGGTGGAAGTCTCTGGCCGATGATTCTAGATACGCAGCCCTGAGAAAGCTGCTCCTAGGCAACCATCTGTCCCAGCTACTTCGCAAACTTGCAAGGTGGACATCCACTGTAGAACCCCTCTTAAAGGGCGTCTTGATGCTTCCCCTGGATGGGTGTGGGAAGATATTAGGACGTAAATTTACCATCCTGACTCCTAGGAAAGTTGACCTTGTGCTGTGTGTATTTACAGTGCTGGACCGAAGGGTGTCCTTGGGTTGAGGTGGCCTCTAGCGGAACCCGATTGAGCAGACTCGGGTGGGGGCTGCCATGGCAAAGGGACATCTCCTACGTGCCGCTTCATGGCCCAATACTCTGGCTTAGGGAGGGTGCTTTTAGGAGGGCATAAGGAGAAAATGCTCAATGGCCCACTGATTCCATTTCCTATTGTGATATCTGTCTTAATGCCATTGACACACGATTTCCTTTTTAAATCTCCAGGTATCAGTCATAATACATTAAAAATACTGCTGAAGCTCAGTTTAAAAAATGCTTGCTTGTAATTTACATTATAAAAATGCTTGTAATTGTTACTTGATTCATTTAAAGAGTAAAAATTATAAAAAAAAATAAAAAATTTCTACTTTCAGTAAAACAATTAACGAAGTTGAGTTTGCTGTCTTTAGTGAATGGTTTGAACAATTAGTTCAGACAGGAAATGCAAATGTTGATCTCATTGGTAAAAAATATTTTTAACTCTTGTAAGAAGCTATGTTATATTATAATAATGAAATCTTGAAGATGAAAGCTATATTGTCATTTTATAAGATACAATTGTCTTAACTACTTTTTACTTAAAATGTTCGCATTGCTTTAATTTTATTTATTTTGAGTAAACTCTAAGTACAGTGTGAACCAGCTATAATGCACCCTGTTTTTACATGAATGTGGATTAGAATGGAGTCTGGGCATTGCTCCTGATATTACATGTAACCATTTGCTTATTTTTTTGGTTTAACGTTTCCCCCCAAAATAACAGTATAAAAAAGTTATATATTCTTGTACAACAAAATCACAATTCCACTAAATCTAGTCCAACTTCAATACCACATAGCTCTCTAACCACAAGAGATAAAAAAATTCATTTTTTATAAACAAATTACCCATCTTCTTATTGGTTAAAAATCCCAGGACCATTCAAAAAGAATATAGAAGAAACCTTAGTCAACCTGGCTATCAACACTTCAGACCTGTTTACTTTTACGATTTTGGCGTACAACGTACGATTTTGAGGTGTATACAATATATATACTATGTGTTTTTTAACTATTTAGATAATGTATTGAACAATTTTGTGATGATATTGTACGATTTTAAGATTTTGAGGGTAAACAGGTCTGTCACTTTATAATTTTATGAAACCCAGTTATTGCAAAGCCTGGTTTCACTGTACAAAAATAAAATAAGATAACTTGTCAAAAGGAGAGTATACAAATAAAATGACTATTAAACAAATGAAAAGCCCTCCTTTGATCTCCACCAACCTTATTCTTCTTATTAATCTCAAACTTCATGGCATTTCAATTTTCTTAGTTTATTTGAGAGCCAGCCCAGAAAATTGCTTTGAACGTTTAAAGAAAAGATCTAGAAAAGAAGAGGAAGGGGTCCCTTATGTAAGTTGAGCATCATTGCAGGTTTTTCTGGATATTTAATAACAAACTTAGAGTCAGTTTTAAAAGCCAGTAACTGAAGCTAGGTATAGATTTAAATTGAAACTTTTTACTGCACTTACAATATGAAAAATTTATCATTAGGTTTTTAATTAGCTTTTCTAGATCCATGGTCAGTTTTAGTAGAATTTATTGTCCTTATACCGGTACATCAAATAAAGAAACTTCATATACTAATGTCAAAGGTTAAGCACTGAAATAACAATTACACCTAAAAATGGAATGATCAAGTTGCTTTTAAAGAGGCTGTTTAACTTTTAGAAAATAGGGTTAAAATAGAATAAATAATTTCAATTACTGTTTTTAGTGAAAGTACCAAAAATTGTGTTGGATTATTGTTGCTGAAGCTTTAGCACAAGTTTAGTATGGGGATAATGGGTAGCCATGTTTGAATATATTCTGCAGGCCCTGATTGAGTCCCTTCACAGACTTTATGATGATTGGCTCCTGAACAGATTGTCTCCAGTTCCTGCACCAGTGCTTGTAAGTTTACTTGTTAATCATGTAGACCTGAGTTTATTCTCTTTGAGCTGAAAATATTCATGCACAGTCTATGAACACTAAAATTACTGGAATACATGTTGTTATTTCAGCTGCTTGATGCCAACTATGATCTTGATACAATGAAAGAGACATACAACTCAAGGAGACAGGAAATCCTGTGTGGATTCGGCTAATGAACTGAGTTGCTGATTACTCACTTGAAACAGAGCGCTTACCTGCTTGCTGATAACTACTTTCAAGCTGTCCAGGAGTAATTGATTTACTAAACATCAGTATTGCTGGGAGCAATATCAGTATTGCTGGGAGCATGGTCAATAGTGTGGTGACATTTCTTTATTTCTACTTCCATCATGTGTTCTACGGGATCAACTTGAAGTCAGATCATTGTTGTTCAGGACTCTTTTTTTTATGTGAACGTTACAGGGTTAGCATGTCAGATATAATGACAGTTTACACTTGTTGAACTCTAGCTAAAGAAGTGCCTGGGGATGATGAGTATTTTTATCGCATACATTTCAATAATAAATTGAGTAAAATAGCATTTTGGAACATTTTCAGGTTTTCACTAAACTTGAACAACACTAAAAAAAAAATGTTACTGCAGGAATATTACCTTCAGATATGTTTCTGATAATTTCTTTTTTCCCCAAAGTGCATGCGAGATAATCAAAAATTATTATAAATGTTTTATAGGTTATTGTAATACCGATAGTTCTTTATTGTTGGCATAAAGCTTTTGGGTTTTAAGTTTATATTGTTAATGCTTTATATGCCTGGCACTATGACATTATTGAGAAGCCATGCCCTGCATGCAACTTTGATTTTTACGATTCTTTTTTTTCTTTGTTTCTGTTTTTTGTGTGTTCAAGTTAGAGCATCTAAGAAAGATAACTCTAGACTAAATTCTTGGGGCATTAGTAAAGAATTTTGTTTTCATTTATTATGATATAAAAAAATATATTAATGAGTGACTTTTGATTTTTTAAAAATATTGTTTTTTTTCCATGCAGATATGTAAATGTTACAATCAAAGTGTTCATGTATGTGTAAAGGTTATTGTGTCAGTTGGTAAACTATGATTTTCAAGGATCAATGATATCGGCATTTATTCAACTTTCCAGGTTTTTTTAAAGATCATAATGATATATATATTTTTTTTTTTTTGCTATCAACTCTACAATATTTTTTATTCATGCTTCATGAGATTAAGATTTTACATGTATATGAATCCTATTATTTTTTTATAATTGCATGAAGAAAATATTGATTGTAAGGATGCATTACTTTAAGTGCACCACTGTGTGTAAGAATTGTAGGATTTCAGTTAGAACCAATTTTGTTTTGGAACAAAACAGTGTGTAAAATTCATTCCAGACTTGTTGTCAAGTTATAAGCTTAATCAATATCTATAAATTCTTCTTACCGGTAACTAGAAAGTGAATTAAAAGATTGTATGTTGCATTGTTGGTCATATGAACTTGTGAGCCTGAGTTGGACCACAGTTTTATGTCTAGATCCTTTTACACAAATGCATTTAAACAATATTTCCATCAAAATTGGTGGTAAATGTATTTTTAAATATTTTTTTACATTTAAATATTTTAAGCTATGTAATAAGTTTAAAATAAAATTGAAGTTTTTTTTTCATCCAGTGTGTTATCAGTAAGTTTAAAAGCAAAAAGAAAAGCATTATCTATTGTACTGTTTTCAAAGTCTATGAATTTTTTAATATTATTTTTATATCAAAGTGGCTATTGGTACCCGGGTACCAGAATTGAGAGAGCTTGGTATTAAAAAACAATTTAAAATATTATTGTTTGGTTTGTAAGACCAAATAAGGTATCAAATGAAAGATAATTGAATGTACTATACGTTTGTAAACTTAATTCAAAATGGACCCAGACACGCAGCGCCGCCATTCGCACCCGGGTACCATTAGATTCAATGCTATTCGGATGTCATTTGTGGTAGTTTATTTTAGTAAAACTGAAGAATTAAGATTACAAACGTATAGTCCATTCAATTATCTTTCATTTGATACCTCATTTGGTCTTACAAACCCAACAATAATATTTTAAATTGTTTTTTAATCCTAACCTCTCAATTCTGGTACCCGGGTACCAATAGGTGCAGCCTTTTTATATACTGTAATTGTAATATAATATTTTTTTTCTTCTAAATTTTCTTACTTTTTTTTTGCTTGAGTAAGATCAGCTACAATATTCTGATTCATACATTTAACCAAAAAAAAATAGCAACTCAACAAATATCATAATATAATGCTACTACTAATTTTATACGTCTGAGTTACAAAATTATATTTTTTACACTGTATGACTGACCTGATTAAAATTTGTGACACTTAAATTGTGAATGTTTCTTGTTCATGTAATTATCAGTTTACAGTTGCTGAATTTCTTGTGCAACCATTGTAAAACTGATGTACAAGATGTTTATTATTTATTAAACACATTATGATTTTAAAATATTTATATGTTGAAGGAAACAGAATTTGTCTGTCTCAAAGAGTTGAAGTACTTTTTCATGACGGACTCCGTTAGTACCGGTCAAGATATTCATGATGTTTAAACAGTTTCCTGATGAGGCTATTTACAACTTATAAGTTTTATAAAACATGCATTGGCTCTTCACTCGAAACAGTTATGTCATTTTAATAAAATGAATCTGTTGAGAGTTTATGGATTCAAGACAAGGAAACAATTTTTCATGAGAATAATCCCATAAATCTGCCATTAAAAATGTTAAAAAAATAATTAAACGACTATCAAAATATTATAACTAACAGAAGTGAATGTAGGCGTAAAGAAGCTTAATTCCATTAGTTATAATTATGAAACAAGTTAAATGTGCTTAGATATCCAATAACAATAACCAAACAAAAGGAAGGTGTTTAATTAATTACACTTTAAACATTATCTTCCACCACCAGCTGCACAAGTGCATCCACTTGTTCTCAACAACAGTGCATCTTGTTTACCATCTGTTTCCATCATGAACGATTAAAAATGACATGCATTAAGGGGTCGCGACCATAGGATTTTTGAAAAGCACTGATCTAGTCCTACACTTTCATACAAATTGTTATAATTAATCTCCCCCCCCCCCCCCCTCCCCCCCAGTTGCTTCCAGAAGTAGTTAATTTGCTTTATGAAATAGCAGAATTGTTCATACTTCTTTCCTCATATTTCAATCCCCTACCAATGCAATTAAAACTATGTTAAATCATTACATAGTCTACCCTTTTTGGAGCTTTGATTTGAATGGACTAGGCCAGTGGTCGGCAAAGCCATGCGGCTTTTTAACAACCTGAGTGCGGCTCGGCCGGTCGGCCACAAATCAGTTTTGACTCTGAAAAACATGGTTCTTGACAGGTTCTTGAAAAGAAGTTTGGCTCTCAAATTTTTTTAATCGTCCTGCTGCTGATTTTTGGCTCTTTTGACTTATGAGTTTGCCGACCACTGGACTAGGCACACCTATAATGCCTACAATATGTATCCAAAGACTTGTCAACGCCTAGGCACATCTCATTCTCATGTATCCAAAGACTTGTCAACGGCTAGGCACATCTCATGTATCCAAAGACTTGTCAAAAGCTAGGCACATCTCATGTATCCAGAGACTTGTCAAAGGCTAGGCACATCTCATGTATCCAAAGACTTGTCAATGGGTAGGCACATCTTATGTATCCAGAGACTTGTCAACGGCTAGGCACATCTCATGTATACAAAGACTTGTCTACTTGTTTGCTGACTTCAGTGACACCAGATGGTGTTTGTAGTATTCTGTGACACCAGCATGGTGTTTGTATGTAGTATAAAGTGACACCAGTTTGGTGTTTTGTCCGCTGGCTTCTGCAACGCCAATATGATGAATGTGTAAAAAAGGAAATCTCTTCAGTTTTTTTTTACGGTCATCCGATACTTGTTATACTTCTTTTTGTCTTGTTTTCTGATGAAGGCTCTATGCCGAAACGTCAAAATCTTTTGTCCTGTCTATGAATTCAAGTTTAGCATACCCTGTTCTTAAATGTTATTCTCATATTCTATCAGATTAATACATATTTTTATGTGGAGAAAATGGATAAGCTCCAAAAATGTATTCTGTAAATAAGAAGAGAAATGAATAAAACGTATCAAGGAAAGAGACAGGTGATGCTGAGCAAGATAAAAATTATGTTTAACTGATGCCACACACACATCATGAACTGGCCAAAGAATACACTAACGATTAGATCTCTGGTGTCTTTTTCTGGTGTAAATAGTTTTGTGTTTTTACCAACCGTCCACTTGTTGCCGACCAGAATAAAGATCATCTATAATTTATATAGTCTTATACATAAACAATCGAGTCCTAACTTTTAGTCAGTCACAAAACAATTAGAATGGGGGTTAAACCAAGTTGGCCTAACAATAGAACAAGGTATGTGGAAGCTTGTTGCTTCATGTGTTCTGTCTGCTGAGCAAGGCTCTTAGAGTCTTAGCCGAAAACTTCTTTTATTGTCCTGTCTTTAAATTTCAAGCTTCCACACGCCTTGTTCAAATTTTTCCTGCACACAGCTAAAGCGCTTTAAATCATTTAGTATCATTTATTTTTTTTTCAAATGACCGGTGTTAGTAAAGATTATCCTAAAAATATCGTGGAAAGTTCTGCTTTGGCTTTTGGGATATTTGTACGCCTGTATTGATCCACGACAGAAAAAAAAATGACAGAGTGTCTGATGATAAATGTCAGCCAAATCTTTTATTTCTCAAGATAAGATAAATATTTGATGATACAGACTTAATTGCACTTAATTTTATGTAGGCATACATAACACGGACAATCATATAAGGTAGATTAACAACGTGAATGGGTAATCACATGTGGCAGATAGTCATGAAGGTCAGGTATTATATGGGATGAGGAATCATGTGATAAAGTGGGGTAGGACAGGGCACGGTGGGTTGGTCCTGCCCAGGCGGCATTGTTTTTCTTTAATTTAGTGGCTGGCATTTTCGGAAGACTGAGGAGTTTTTTTTCATGGAAGGGGTGCTGCAAATTGCTTGGCCGGCTCCGGGTGGCACTAACCCAGAGGCGTAGCTACAGGGGGCAAGGGGGACAGATGTCCCTGGGCGCCAGACTAGTTAGGGGCGCCAGAATCTGCTTTGATATTATTTTATTGATAAAAAATAATGGGTTTGAGAGTTGAAAAAAGAAAAAGGGGGTTCTTTAAAATGATAATAATGGGGGAGACTGCAATCAAGTTAGCACACAAATCTTTTGCTGCCCTCTTGGATACTACTTCTGAGCTAAGTGCTACATTATATCTTTTGTTACATTTTTTAATTTTATACGTTTTTCTGTTTGTTCGCTGATGAAGGCTTCCTGCCGACACGTTCGTTGTTTTGTTGCGTTCCTTTTATCAGGTTTAACCTTACTGTGTTTTACTAATTTTCTTTAAAATGAATCTTGTCCCCGGGCGCCAAACACTGTAGCTACGCCCTTGCACTAATCCCAGCTAAGCCACTGATGGGATAAATAACCTCAGAATAGGGGGGGGGTGTAACCTACGGGATAGGTAATCAATTGGGGTAGGATTATTTAGGATTAAGGTAATCATTATGGGATAGCTATACACCTGCTGCCTAAGTTCTTTACTGAAAATAAATGATTAAAGCTACAGAAGCATTGGGACCCATCAATCATTAAATATTGTGTGGCTTAATCATGCGTAATATATGGTGCGCAATAATAGTGCGTACAACAGCCCCACCTGCCCCCCCCCCCTTATCAATAAAACTCTGATAAAAAACAAAGTGCTACACAGTTTTGGCGGCAGAAGGAACAGAATTTGAGAGTTTCTATTTTCACCAAAAGGTAATTTTAATAGTTAGTAGAAATAATATAGAAGACATGAGTAATATTAATACAGGTGAATAACTGGAAATAAGGGGGAGAGATTGCAATCAGGCTTGCAAACAAGGAAATGAATGAACAAATTATGGGAATACCTGAAAAAAAAAAGAATGCACGGGTTGCAACGGCTGCGACTAAATGGCTTGGTCCCAAAGTGGGAGGGGGCAGCGTTTTATTTAATTCTGTTTTTACTGTTGTTTGTTCGCCGATGAAGGCTTCTTGCCGACACGTTCGTTGTTTTGGCGCGTTATTTTTTCCCCAGTTTTCCCCATATTTTGCTTCTTTCAGGTGAAGAACTATATATCATAGTAAAATTTAAAAAAAAAATTTAATTGTTAAAAAATTAAGTTGGTCAATAAATGCAATCACTGCGCTATTAGGGAGGAACTTGGAGAAGGAAAATTTTTGACTTTAAAGATTACACGAAAACAGATTTACATTACCGTTATGTACATGCCAGATTTCTAAGAAATTTTGACAAAAACGTCATTGCAATTTGAGATTTTATAATGATTTAGACTTGAGAAGCGATTACGCGTTCTCCTATAAGATTCTTCTAAAATGTACAATGCCGAACGTTTTTGTAGAGTTTAAGTAATTTTTATTTAATGTACATGAGTAAATAAGGAATGTTCTAGAACAATACATGTATGAATGAGTATGTTTCGACAGATGACAGATGTCATGATAAGACTAACGGCAACAAAGAAATTTCCCGAAATGATCACGGCAACAAGTTAGACAAGTGGCGAAAGCATTGGGGTGCCAGAGGGAATGTTGCCCCCACCTGTGGAAAAAGAAAAGTGATGGTGGGAGGGGGTAGGGTTTCAATACTGGGCAGGGTGAAGGGACTCAGGTTGTGGCAATGGTCCACAGATTAAGGGATGCAAGACTTTTCTTGCTCCTGGCACTGGCAAGCCCTGCTACGCCACTGCATCTGATAACTAGAAGAGAGTCAATTTATCATTACCAACCAATGTATGAATGTATGGTTGAGTAATGTATAAACTTTTTCCCCCACAGTCATCCCAACATGTATAATAAATTTTGGATTAATGGAAAAAACAACAACTAACTCTATTATCATGCTGGCCCTGTGATTATAATGCAGAAAGGCCGTTGAAGATTTTATAACATTAATGTATAAAGAATTGCCATCTCTTTCCTCTCAAAGCCAATCCTAAAGAAGAGTCAAATTTTCTTTGATGTTGGTCAGCTTGCTATAAATGGTCTCCCTTTAGGGTGCTACTTGAACTTTGTTAGTTGACTTTCTTGTCCTAGGAGTTGAGTAAAATAATTTTTTTGATGACATTAAATTTTCACAATTTGACATTAACTTAAAAACAACAAAAACATTTCAGCTAATATATAAATAAAAAAATACACA
The DNA here is from genome assembly GCA_964017045.1 of Omphiscola glabra. Classification (NCBI taxonomy): domain Eukaryota; kingdom Metazoa; phylum Mollusca; class Gastropoda; family Lymnaeidae; genus Omphiscola; species Omphiscola glabra. The sequence goes on from OZ024795.1 coordinate 18,728,221, forward strand.
TAAATAAATAAACATATATAGAAAGGGTACTGAACTCATAATATCCATTTTTCTGGGGCCGGGGGGCCCCATTTCATTTTTCCTTATATGAGCTATATAAATATCGATAGGCTTAGACAACACTATAGTTTCTATGTCAATTGATGGATATAGGCCTAGGGTGGTAGCAATACACTTCACTGTCCGTACAGAAATATCGGTGGATATAAAACTAATAAAATCCGATCTAAAATTTTCCTGAAAGTTCGATATTCTTAAAATGCTATATCTATGGCATTATTCATTAGATTTTATCGGGAAATGGGATAACATTAGAAAGCAGGGTCCTTAGATGGAACGGGATCCTACAGAGAACAGTATCCTAACGGGATCTGTAGGCCACCGGGATCGGGGTCCTAATGCAATCCCGGGCCACGCCGGGTATATCGGCTAGTATATATATATATATATATATAAAGTAATGAAGGTTGAGTGAGAGAAAGTTAAGAAGAGTAAGAGAGAAGACAAAGAGAAACATTACTGAAACAATTTAATTATTTTAATGATGATGTAGGTACTACCTCTACCACGAAAGAGTGAAAGTTATGGTAATCAGACAAACATTTAAACATTTAATCATAAACATATTATTACGTATCTCAAAAGATTAAGAGATCCTGATTACCTTCTGGCTAGCGTCACTGCAGGGCGACCTTCTAACGCAGCATTTCATGATCAACTTGAGCAGCTCCAGCACAGACAAATCTGTGAGACACATTAGGTCCTTAACAACGTACTGCAAGACAGCGCCGCCTACCACAAACAACGCCAGTCCCAGGACTCCAGCAATGCCACCTGCTACCAGACTTTGACTGAAGTTACTGTACGCCCAGGCCACCAACCCGAAGTAGACCACCCCCAGGGTCAGACAAGCGAAGGTGATGATGGCCAACAATGTCCCGATTTTGATGAATTCCACAGCGAGCCGCACTGTCAGGCGATAAATCATAGAGATGATGGTATGTGTGATGCCGGAAGCTGTGGCCAGTGGATCGTCGGGCATGTCTATTAAGTCAGACAGGCGATTGGTTGGTTGAAAGGTTGATGGGCGTCTGGGTGGTCGAAATACTAACTGGATGTTTGGCAAGGGAGCTGATTGGCTAGAGTTGGCGATTGGTTGTCTTTAAAAAAGTTGGCGCCAACAGAGACCTGTTCGAGTGTACGGTCAGAGAGCTGAAAGAATGAGTGTCGAGTCAATGATTGTTTGACGATCGTTCAAACATCTGTCGGAAAATGGAAGCCCACTGCCGCTTGAGGGATGCGAGCGTATCAAGTTGAATAACGGCTCGTTAACACAGGTGCCAGCTTCCTGTGATGAGCATTGATCGACCTACATTCGTCAATCACATATCTATATATATAGTTTAAGGAAAAAAAATACACTAATATAATGGGGAGACATATACAGTTGCATTTATAACACTCAGTACCGGTACTCACAGTAACAGTTCTACTTTGCATTCTACCATTATTATTTTCTTATTGCGTTAAAATAATAATAATAATAAAATTCATTTTAAAAACACACTTCATCCCTAATGAAGGCTCAAAACGCTATAAAAATACAAAACGCAACAATACAAAATTTACATACAATTTATTAATTATGTCTGGCTTCGGACACGTAATACCAACTATCACATATCACAATTATCCGCTTGAATGTAAGCGATTGACACAGGTACTGACGTAAAGACAGGCACGGCTTATGTAACACAACCACACATATTTTTTATTCTACCCTCATTTAACACAGGTCTACAGAGAAACCTTTAACCAACGGAACCCAATGATGCGTGTGATAAGTGATTGATTTCTTCATATATCAGCTGGTCGACTTTTTTTGTAGTCGGAAACAAATGAAGCACATAGGCACATATGCACATATGCACATTGGTCTAGTTTAATAGCCATAGAAGCACCAGGTGCAGTGTTACATATTTGATTGAATTGACGTTACACGGTGTGTTAACTCAGATTGAAATATTGATTGGTCTGCGTACCGGTATTTACTTTAAGAGAGGAAGCTAATGAGATCAATTATTGATTAATTTGTTTTAAAAAAATGTCTGTGCGTGTTGGGGGGGGGGGGTTAAGATTTATTAATATATATTTTTTGTAATTGTGAAGGGGTGGGGGCAGTTGTAGTATATGAGAAAGGACATTTACTTACGTTTCAAAAAGAGTTGCTTATTTTAAGTTTTATCCTAAAACTACGACATTGAATCTTGAGCCATAAACAGACCACGTAAGTTTTATCATAGAACTGCAACATTGAATCTTTAGACATACACAGGCCACTTAACTTTTATCCTAAAACTACAACATTGAATCTTTAGACATACACAGGCCACTTAACTTTTATCCTAAAACTACGACATTGAATCTTTAGACATACACAGGCCACTTAACTTTTATCCTAAAACTACAACATTGAATCTTTAGACATACACAGGCCACTTAACTTTTATCCTAAAACTACGACATTGAATCTTTAGACATACACAGGCCACTTAACTTTTATCCTAAAACTACAACATTGAATCTTTAGACATACACAGGCCACTTAACTTTTATCCTAAAATACAACATTGAAACTTTACACATACACAGGCCACTTAACTTTTATCCTAAAATACAACATTGAATCTTTAGACATACACAGGCCACTTAACTTTTATCCTAAAATACAACATTGAATCTTGAGCCATACACAGGGCACGAAATTGAAATTCAGTTTTCCGGGCGGCAGCATGGAGACCATTTGTTTATCTCTTCCACTAAGTGGTTCGGTGGAGGGAGAAGGGGAGGGGGTGAGTGGGACAAAACTTAAAATTTTTAACGCTCAGGTGGGGCGAGAATAATTGTTTTTGGTAAACACTACTTTAAAATTACCCCGTTTCAAGGTATAAAGGACGATGAAGTGTGTGTATGGTGAGGAGAAGAAGAAACAACTTTTTAAGTGGTTGCATGAATTTTTGTGTCCTATCATTCTGAACACAGCTGTCAAGGTCTCAGTGATCTGGCATGCTGTTGCATAGCAAGGTCTCAGCCATCTGACGTGCTGTTGCATAGCAAGGTCAGCCATCTGGCGTGCTGTTGCATAGCAAGGTCTCAGCCATCTGGCGTGCTGTTGCATAGCAAGGTCTCAGCCATCTGGCGTGCTGTTGCATAGCAAGGTCTCAGCCATCTGGCGTGCTGTTGCATAGCAAGGATTCAGAATTATTTACAGGAGTGGGGATGGAAAGCTTACCAATGTCGCATTTTCTTAAAGAAACGCCAAATAATCCAAAATGGCTATAGCCAGAGGGATCGCCTATTATCTGGAACTCATGTGAAGCTACGTCATTGATGGAAAGTGTGGCATGGTTTACCACCTGTAACTACATTTATAAAATAAAGCAATACAATCATAAACAGGGATCCCCTGCCATACCTCACCATGTTGAAGAAGCACAGTTATTTGGGGTGAGGGAGATCATATTATTATGAATTAAGATTGGCCGAAAAAGGGGGTGGGTGCCAATTAACTATCAAGCCCTTCCGGTTAACGAGGTTCTATGTATGCCATTAGACAAAGGATGGGAACTAATTGAGAACCGTTGATCTTTGCAAAGGAGTAGAATACTTAACATGTGTTACATAAATGCAGCAGTCTGCAAAACCGGTTGTCGTTGACCTCTTGTCCCACCTGTTGTTGTTGTTGACCTTTTACCCCATCGTGAACGGAGGCGTTGCCAGAGAATTTTGGTGTCCGGGGGACAAGATTCATTTTTACCCGTGCCCTCCCCCCCCATACACAACCCTGAAACCCATTGATTTCATTAATAAAATACTATCAAAGCCCATTTTGGCCCCCAGCCCCCACTCGTCTTATGCCCGGGGACATCTCCCCCCTCTACATCCCTTAGCTACGTCTCTGATAGTGAATAAGGAATACATTATATATACTGTTCTAATTTAATAATTTATTTTACTTTATGTCTAAAGCGTTATATGCCCTGACAAATAGACTATATAAATAATTCGTCTATAGCCGAAATAATTTCAGAAGCTGTTTAGTTATGGGACACTTTATTCCCGGAAGCTGAAAGATCCCAGTAGTCCGCAATAACGGCGTTAATAACAGGTCTTATCCGTTCCATACCTGATACGATCTGGCAAACCTTCTGTTAACTTGGGGGGTCAGGGGAACAACTCGGTACATTTGCTAACGAGATGGGGGTAAAAATCCCCAAAGATGGGCCCACTTAATACGTGGAGTATTGTTATCTGCTGAGCTTGTGGTAATGACCAGCACATCTGTTTTATTTATTATGCTCAAGCCAAAAACAATTTAAAAAAAATTAAATAGAAAAAAAAACAAACCCAAACTAATACGCTATCTTAAAAGCAAAAGTTACACAGGCGTCACAGGTCGTGTGGTGTGTGGGGTTGTTGTCTTATCAAGAAAGTTAACATGACGGTAAAAATTAAGCATGTGATAGCGTCAAGTAGGCCCACAGTAACATAAACTAAATTGTCCAGCAAAGGCGTAGCTAGAGTTTGTGACGTTGGGGGGGGGGCGGTCCTTGACTTTGCCGCCCCTCACTCACGAAAGCCATAAAATATAGAGAATATACATCAAACATAAACCAGAGTTTTGTAAAGTGTATGCAATAGACCGAAGATAAGGTGCCAAAAATACCCTACAACCCTCCCCAAACCAGAAGTGCCCCCCCGGGGGCGGACCACACTACCACGCCCTCTCTTCTTACTCCAGTTCAGGCAAGGGGGTATATTAATCAAAACACCCAAATAAAAATTAATAAACAATATTTGGAGTTAAAATAACACCGAGGACACATTTAAATTATATGTAAAAATAAAATATTTGAAATTTTGTGTGTATGCATGGGCGCCCGCACTAAAGGTCAAGGTGGGTCACATGGCCTCCCTTGAAAATAATAAATTAATTCTAAAAATATCTCTATTTGCACGTTGTCATTATAAATGTGAATATTGCATGTGCTACTTCTTTTTATGTGTCACAAATGACAAAGGATCTGATAAAGGAAACGATAGGTGTAGGTACACATGTACACTAGATGAGGGAGTACTTAGCCTGACATCAGCAGAGTTAATGATAGCACAGGGAGGACAAGACAGCTTGGGAGGCAGAAAGACATCATAAGGGAGGGGTGGGTACTGCTGGTGGTTGTCCAATACATAAAGATTTGGTAATGTAGAAATGTCAAAAGAAAAATGCTTTAGTATAACACTTGACCTTGCGAGGTCGGTAAACTAATATCAGACATGATCAAAACAAAGCTACGTCAATAAAACAAAGCTACGTCAATAAAACTAAGATACGATCATTTATCTCTAACCATCTAATTACAACCACTTAAGTTTTGGATTGTAAGCCTTATTTTGAAACTAAGCACTTGTATTTTTTGTGCATTTCTAACGTATTTCTCAATAGGAATATTGACAAAAGAGATTCCCGATTTAATATCTTATTATTACATATCTCATCATCATTATCATCATGTCCCGTAGTTTTTCGACCGTTGGGGCGCCACAGATGACATGTACACTATTCTTTTTCATTCCTCTCGGTCTCCTGCCCTACGCATAGCATTGCCTTGTTTTAATCCCGTCCATTCTACGTCTAACTAAAACAATATAATTTAAGGCTGCACCTATTGGTACCCGGGTACCAGAATTGAGAGGTTGGGATTAAAAAACGATTAAAAATATTATTTTTGGGTTTGTAAGACCAAAATGAGGTATCAAATGAAAGATAATTGAATGGACTATGACTGTACGTTTGAAATGTTAATTCTTCAGTTTTACTAAAATAAAATACCACAAATGACGTCCGAATGTCATAAATGACTCATTGTCATATGCAATTAATTATAACGATATGGCTTATGATTGAAACTAAATATTGGTTAATTTGTAGGCCTAATATATTAAAATATTAGTAATTGTTAATGAATTAAAATTTCAACTAGTGACCAGAGACCGCTATGATAGTCTGTAGCAGTTTAATTATAGCATGTTATAAATAACAATGACTCATTGTCATAAATGCAATTAATTATAACGATGGTGTTTAAGAGATTTGAGATTGTTCTACAAATATTAATATATTATATTATTATTCATAATGTATTAAAAAAGCTAGGCTATAGTTAAAAGCCTAATCAATTGTTGCTGGAATATTTTTACCTTCTCGTATTAGAGATTTCTAACCATCACTTAGTTGTAGAAAGTCCAAAGCTCAAAACAAAGCGAACGAAATCTGTTGTAATGAAATGTATTGGCCTCATTTAAATGAATGCTTCAATACGCATTACTGCTAATACTTGGAAAAAACAACATCTCTTTAAACACTAGAACATAAACATTACGTAACACTGCACACTGTATACGTTTTTACTTTAAAGGCAATTTTAATTCACTGCACATCTCCTGTTTTATGCATGACTCCATGATCCATTTTCTCACCGTACTGCCAGCCACACATTTTACTGGTATTTAGACACCACTGGTAGGCGTGGAGATTTCATGGTGGCTGGTTGACAACACACCGCCGTGCATTCAAGCAAATAACACAGAAAGGGGAAAAGGGGAAGGGGCGGGAGGCAAAGGTTTTGGGTGTGTAGCTTTTGGGTGAATGGGAGATAACCGTGAAAAAAAGAAGATAAATCCTTAAGGTTATTTTGAGTTAGCTTGAGTGATTCCCCCAACCGTACCACAAGTTGAACATAGCAGTAATTTGAAATATGGACTTTTAAAAATAAGAATACTTAAATGACAAGACCATATTCATTTATTGGTTAAAAAAATTTAAAACAATTTAAATACAAAAATAAATAAAAAAGAAAATGGGGGAGGGTGTATAGATGGGTGGGTGTGGAGGAGTTTGTCGGAGGATTTACAGTTTTTATTATCAGACAGTGGCGTAGCTAGGGGGGTGCGGACAGCAATGGTTGACACCAACCTTAGCTACGCCGCTGCTAATAGACAAAGCAAACAGTTGCTCCATTTTATAAATTGGGCCTATTTTTATTCCCGGTACAGCTTGGGTCAACTTATTTTTTATGTAGGTTGTGTAGGTGTTTTTTTGTGTGTAGCTGAGCGGGGAAAAGGGGGGGGGGCGAGTAAGTCATTTTGTTAACATTCCCCACACGCGTTAAGGACGGATAACGCTTCTATGAAGGGCTGCTAATGAAGGGCAACTCCGACTCACAATCGCTGAACCTAACAAAAGGTAGAAGGTCATGACATTGTTTGGTTGCGCCGATGCTGTTGTGAGTAATGATCAGGTGCCATAAGTTGGGTTGTAACTTTAACTGTAACTGTTACTGTAACTAAATTAAAATGTTCTATTTAAATTCAAATAAAAATAAAGATATATTGTATTTTTTTTTCGTAAAGTAAGCAGTTTTGTTATTTGATTAAAAATAAGTTGATTGCAGAAAATAACCCATAGGTGGGATAAAGTTAAATATTTCTATTGTTAATAATTTCATGATTTGATTAATATTTATGTTTTAATTAAAGCTGCACCTATTGGTACACGGGTACCAGAATTGAGAGGTTGGGATTAAAATTATCTTTCATTTGATTCCTCATTTGGTCTTACAAACCCAACAATAATATTTTAAATCGTTTTTCAATCACAAACTCTCAATTCTGGTACCCGTGTACCAATAGCCACTTCGTTTTAATAATATCGTGTTTTGATAATATTTTATGGTTATTAATTTTTAGTTTATGTGCAAGGATTAACAGCAAGCGCAAGATTTGTGAAATGTTGTTGGAGTGTAGAGATAGCGATGAGAGGCAATGCTCTATGCAGGATTTTTTGGGGGTTATATTGTTAAAGTAGAAATTACATCGTTATCAACAGAGTCCACATATACGGCCTTACTTACAGTTATGATAATATTAATTTAAAAAAAAAGAAAGATTTTCTGTTAATTTTTATATTTCTAATCTTAGCTTAAACACAACAGACTCACCGGCTATCGATAACCCATAAAGCGCGTCGAAAAACAACAATGCTTACCACAGACAACAAGTCAGCGGAAGTTATAAATGACAACATTATTCAATAAACAAACTGAACTAGAAACATTTCGAACACATATTTGTAATAAAGGGTTAAATTTGTATCACTTATTTTTTTTTATGCCAAGTCACATAATGGCTGACTTGATTCCAATGCTCTAACGTCTGTTAGGTTTTAAAGAGTTAAACGCTAAGAGATATAATTATGTTCTTTATAAGTCGCAGAAGTTTATCGCCTAAACAAAGCTGAAAGAGCTTCAGACGAGCAAACCAAGAAACAAAACCCACCAAGACTAGCCGACATCCTTTCTGAAAAATATCTCAAGAACTTTGAGACGGAACTTGGAACTCATGTTGTAGTAGACGACAAAGTTGATACTGGAGTTGACCGTCTCCAGGACATTGGCCACCGACCACACGACGATGTAAATGTTTTCATACCTGCCCCCATAACTGTACTGAGGCTCATACGCCATCATGAAGAATATCAGTGTCGTGGGGATGTAGCAGATCACGAAGATCGTGGAAATCAGCGCTACCATTTTCACAACTTTTCTTTCCTTGATAGAGACGGTTTTCGACTGCGGCGCGGTGTTGGCGACGGAGGTCAGCCGCCATTTTGCTTTCGAGTTTAGTTTGATGATCAGAACGAGGGTGCAGATGAACACGAAGGCGATGACGAAAGCCGACATGGCAACGCTGTAGATGAAAAAGGTGGCCGTCTCGACTGCCTCCCTCTCCTCGGAGTACCTTATGGCCAGGATGGTGGCGTTACGCAAGGAGCTGAAGGTCCACGTCAGGCGGTTGACGTAGAAGAGCGGGGAGAAGAGCCCGAACAAGAGGACGAAGATAACGAGGATGATGACCTTGGTGCGGAACGGGGTGATGATGACCTTGACCTTGAGCGGCATGGCGATGCAGATGCATCTCTCAAACGTGACGAACGCCGTGATAAAACTTGTAATTCTTTAAAAAGAAAAAAAAAGGAAGCTTGAATAAAAAAGTATTTGGCAATTGATCTTTCTAATATCTCTCATTGGATAACCTACAATAATTAAACGTAATAAAATCGTTGTAGAAAAAGAGTAGAGAAATCAAAATGACATCTGTAATAGATGAATAACTTAAACAAGGAAGTAAATAGGTTTACTTTATACCACCTCAGAGCCTAGTTGTATTCGTGGGAACATTTCAGTAGCAGCCAACACAAGTCAAACAGAACCAAACTGCACTTATCGAGTACAACATATTAAAAGTCTTACTTGTTAAAGCAGGCGTGGGGCCATGCACTCGTAATGTACATGACGTCCATTGTCTGAAAAGGGAGGTCACTGCCGGAAAACAACGGGTTATAGCAGATGCTGGACCACAGGATGGTCACGAGTCCGCCGAGGTCCGATATAGCGAGTCCTGGATATGAGTATACATTTCAACAAATTCAACTCACCCACAAAGTAAAGTTCTATAAATACTTTACTAATGCGACTCACCCCCAAAGTAAAGTTCTATAAATACTTCACCTATATTCTACGCACCCACAAAGTAAAGTTCTATAAATACTTTACCAATTCAACTCACCCACAAAGTAAAGTTCTATTTCACCAATTCAACTCACCCACAAAGTAAAGTTCTATAAATACTTCACCTATTCAACTCACCCACAAAGTAAAGTTCTATAAATACTTCACCTATTCAACTCACCCACAAAGTAAAGTTCTATAAATACTTCACCAATTCAACTCACCCACAAAGTAAAGTTCTATAAATACTTCACCCTATTCAACTCACCCACAAAGTAAAGTTCTATAAATACTTCCCCTATTCAACTCACCCACAAATGTAATATTCATACAATCCTGGAAGCCTTGCTTGACAAAGACGATGATGTTGACGATGTTGGCCCCAATGCCCAGGAGACCGATGACACCGCACAGGATGACAAAGTTGAGAATTTCCAGCAGCTTACGCGTCTCATCACTCACGAACTCTGGCACGGGTCTGTGCAATACACGGGTTATCTCCCATTGGCTAGTATTGTCCGCCATTGACAGTTATGGTCACGTGGTCGCACACACAAGAGAGAACGTGCACATAAGATCTTTAAATCTTAACCTTTCTGTTAACTAGTAACGAAATGTACCGCTAAAATGTTGTTTATAGAGATATGAACGAGTAAATGATTCGCACTCTAGCAAGCAAGATCAACAACAATAGAAAAAAATAACACTGAGTCACGTGGGTTAGGGCTTGAAATCATTGCAAATGTGGGTCTCTTGTAATAAGGTGCCTGTAATTCAATGTGAGGACCGCGTGGTTTAGAAATTGGCTGTAAATTAGTGTAAATGGCCGTGCACATCAGCGATAGATATACACGTAAAAACGTCATTTAAGGGTTAACTGGTGTTGTCCTCGATATGTATGGGTGTATTTTTCTTCAAGACACTCGGTTGCTGACTCATGGAATGCTGTGTTAAAAACAGCCATTTTGACATAAGTTATAATGTAAAGGTATATATTACGTACCGTGTAATCAAAACTGTGGAAACAAATTTCACCGGAAGCCAGGAAACGATGAGATCAAAAGCTATCAGTAAAAAGAGCTGTTATTTCTTAAGGCTAAAAGTACTTTTAAATGTATTTTTCTTTGTAATGAATTACCCCGTCCTGTTAAGCAATTATTTTTAACATTTGTAAGTGTAATGATGGAAAATTATCTCAAAGTTAAACATATTTGCTCATAATGTGCAATGTACTTTAATTAGGAACTTGTACTTGTCACGTAGTCTATATGCAGGCAATGAACTGATTAAATCTTTGTTTGTAACGACTAATACAATTAGTTTGAAGAGTTCTGCCAATTAATTTCATGAATTAGACGAAATGTTGACATGTAGCCAACTTGTCAATAAATCCAATCCATGATATCATAACCAGGTTGTGTTTTAATGATATTGACACAGACTTGTCTGTCGGTGGATTTATGTGGACATTAATGAGAAAAATTGCCAATTATTTTGTACTGTTAAGTGGAATTAGTGAAGTTGTTAGAGGGAAATATCTTTGACATAAAGATACACAATTTGATCAACGATGGTGTCATTTTGGAAAATGTAAAGTGTTTTAAATTATGCAACATATTTTATTGAATAAGATAAGTGTTTGAAATTATGTAACATATTTTATATGTATAAGATAAGTGTTTAAAATTATGTAACATGTTTTAAATGTATTACAATATTATTCTTTAAAAGATAAAGTAGCCAACGTTAAGCAAAAGGTCAAAACAAAAATCCTTAAAACATGTCACGTGGGCAGAGCTTATGTCACTGGAATAAAAGATTGTGAAATTTTATGAGCGTTACGATCTCAAATGTTTCAACCAGTTTTCTCAATCCTTTTTAAATTCTTTTGATCCGACATGTTACCTTTATTGTAAGCTCGTCAACTCAATGGTCAGGTTTGTATACACGTGAAGAACATGTTGTATAAATATGGGGATGTCTGAAATGTCCAGGTCAAAAACAAAATTTACCAACACACTTTGCTTCAAAGATTCCATCAATTTCAAAATGCCAATCAAGTAGAGGCACACCGAATTTCAGTTTCGGCGCTGAAAGTTGCCATATGATCATTTTCGGTGTAGTTTCGGTTTCGGCCGAAACATAAAAGCTAACTTTCAATAGAGATTGGCTTCCGGCCGAAAGTGATTTAAGCTTTCGGTCGTCTAGCAGAACACAGACTGTCACTCTGTCTGTCTGTCAGCCAACAGTCCGATATTCATTATTGCTCGACGTCTTGATGCGATTGTATGATACATGACTAATCTTCTACGAACACCGCTCACAGCTGTATGACGACATATTATTAGTCAAATATTTCAAAAACATATAATTATTATTAGACGTAGGCAAAAGGTTTTGTGAAAAAGAAAACAAATAAGGGAATGGTAATATTTCTATTATTATTTTTGTTTCAGTTTTTTTCTTAAATTAAAATTTGGGAACAATACTTTTATTCGGTTCATTCGTTGCAGGCGAACAGTTGATTAGTTTAGCAAGTCAGCTGTGTGCTGACCAGCGCAGCAACGTACCAGGCGATAACTTGGGGAAACGTTTATTTCTAAACTACAACATTCGTTTGTTGGACTTCAATTACTAACCAATTAACGGTGAACTAGCTACTAACTGCCACTTAACGACTCTTACTTCAGGTGAAGGTTCGTATTGACTATTTCTGGATTACATATTACTTACCAATATAAACGTTTTGTTCATATTGTTGAATTTTGTATTACATCATTCTTTAGCGAAATAGTTTTTAAATCTTGTGCTGGGTTAACGTATGTTATATATATCTTTGGGTTTAGGTCTCGGCCGAAAGTGTTTGTAAGCTTTTGGTTTCGGCGAAATTCATTTTAATCTTTTGGTTTTGTTTCAGTTTCGGCCGCAACCCCAAAAAATTATTCGGTCGGTTTCTACAATCAAATAATGGTTGCTAAAATAAGGCAAAACAACAAACAACAACAACAAACACACTATAATGGTCTAAAGTAATCATGCCCAGTTTATTTATACTGTTTAAGGTTTTCTACTTACGTTTATTAATAGTTTATAAAACAATCCACCCACGTTTTGTATTTCATTTCATACTTTACCTAAGTCCTGGTGGGTATATTGTATAAACCTAGGTAAGGTAAATAACGCCCAAGAACTATTCCAGTATCTCCCCCTTTGATAAAAAGTCTATATTTCTTCTTTGCCTCTTAAAAATGGATTAAATTCATAAATCTACATCGTGATCACAAACTTCATCGCGTTTCTTATCTGACAGATAAATCAAAAAGGGAATTCCCCCCCCCCCCCCCCACTCGCTCAACCTAATATTAAAGAGAAGGCCACCTATGCTTACTACTCATTATTTTGATATAACTTTTCCTAAAACATCTTTTATTGCCCCAATTCGACAGTAACCAATCAGCACGTTTACTTCTTGCAACTCTGAGTAAAAAACAGTAACGACACTTTACAACATAACCTGTGACCACATCCACGCCTGATGGCCAGTCGCTACTCGTGTTAAGTTTCATTTTGATGGATTAACCCATCTCTGCCAGAACACTATATAAATGACAGGCAAATCACCTTCTATGGTGATTCTAAACTATAGGAATTTAGTGTTTGAAATATTTCTGAAAAGTTCTTCAATGTCCATCGACCAAACATTTCTTCGCAATTCTACATCATGGTCTTTGTTGTTTTGGTCGTATCATATTCAACATTTTAAACATGAACAGAGATTTAGATATCAGGTAGATCAACTATCCGCCATGAACAGAGATTTTGATATGAACTAACCACCAAATGTCGACAAGATTTAAATGTCTCGTCTGTCTTTGCTGTGTATACATGTGATGAAAAGCTGACGAGAAAGTTTATCTGTGGCGCAACACGATGTTAAATATACTTTTTGTTTAGCCCGAGCATGAATGTCAACTACCCTCGCCCCCCTTCCCCGTTTCAAATTTAAAGACGACCTGGGATCGAACTTTGTCAAGCAACCATGCTAAACATAATGGCTTTAAAGTCCCACATTACCGTTCTTAAAATCTCGCATACGCCACATCATTGATTTCCTATTATATTACAAGACACTTGTGTAGATCAAACCTTTTGCTGACAGAGACGGGAATAGGGATTCGAGCGTTTGAGTCGTATTCGCTTCTCCGACTCCTCAATAAACATCGTTAAATAGCCAAAAAAATACAAGCTGTGGGGCCCTGTTATTATAAAACCATGTGACAGTTAGCATAAAGGTAGCAAAAGAAATATATTGTGGGGCACTGCTATTACAAGAGCATGTGAGAGTTGTCTGTAAAGGTAGCCAAACAAATACAAGCTGTTGGGATCTGCTATTACAAGAGCATGCGACAGTTGCCCGTAAAGGACTACAAAGCTTGCCTGGTGTCATATTTCGTAATCGAGATATATATATTCAGAATCGAAGTTCTCCGCAGTTTTCTTTCGCAGTCTTGGCTTCAACAAATTCCTTTCGGTTCTTATCGATTGTGTTGTTGGAATATTTCCTAGAAGTACAGATCACATTGAATTTCGCTGTTGTCCTATATAACCGCCAGTAAGCAACTTTGTGGCTTAAAATTGATCAGGTATCAGCCATTCGAAAAGTAAGAGTAGGGAACGTTGATCTTGTGATAATGTGCACTGGAAATGTTCGAGGGGCCAGGCTTGGCTTACTGCTGTCAAGCATCTTTTTGATGGTAAGAAAATGATTGTGTTAGGTTAATAAAAAGGCATATATTAGAGTAAGAGAAAGACAATGAATACATGATTTAATAGTGTGCTTACTGATTTGTATTGAACATATCTTTTTTTTTTTTTTTTTTACCTAACAGTGAGATTTATGGAGACCAACTATTGTGAATATTTCAGATAGATTCGGATAGTTTTATGTAATTATGGATGTCTCCAGGTAGTTTCATGTAACTTTTGATGTCTCCAGGTAGGTTCAGACTCGGAAAGTGCAAAATACAATCAGCGATTTAAATCGCTTCTTAAGAATGTCTTGCTATTTAATTAAAGGAAAAAAAGACTAGTTTCTTTATTTTAAAGCACAAAGATATTATCTTCTTCTTCTTCTTATGCGTTTTTACCCCATCTGGGGCATCGGCCGTCCAGAAGATTTTTCCATTCATCACGGTACTGTGCTTTCCTTTAGAGCTGGGTTCAGGTGTATCCCATATTTTGCGTAACTGCCTCTAGCTTGCGTCTTCATGTATTCATTGGCGTTCCTCTCTCTGATAAGATATTATCAGGTGCTGTCAATTCTTCGTACCTAAATTAACTGATGGCACGTTATGTTTGACCGGCGAAATAGATAGTTTAGTAAAAAGATTTTTAAAAATTAATGCTATTGGTACCTTTTAATATTAAAAAATTAAATGTGTAAAGAAATGTTTACTGCAAGGATACTACAGTAATACAAGGACATGACAGTAGTACAAGGATCCTACAGTGATGCATTTAAAAACTGAGTTCCCTTTTAGTGTTAAAATGAAGACGTGAATTGTTTGTTTTTTTCCATAAAAATATCTTTCTGATTCCATTGGCTGCAAAGAGATGGTAGTCGGGAGTCATGACAAGCGATCTATTTCATTAAATATACGGAGACAGATTTCTGACGTTTTAATGAACGTTTTTAACGGTCTTGATGACGTATGGCTCATCGTAACATTGCTTACAATGGTGACATACGATATGATTTTTGTTTATGTCAATAGAAGTTAGTGGCAGACTAAAATGGCAGTTTTTTTCCCCAAATGTGGTCACGTGACTGTTTAGCATATATAATTTACTATTTTCGCGCGAGTAATTCTCCATTTTGCAGTAACTGATTCCTCCATCCCAGACTTTCTTTACCACTAGATAAGTGACAACGACTTGGCGTGTCCTGAAAACGCTTGAATTGATTTACTTATATCAACTGAGAATTTCTCATTTTGTTGTACAATTTTATTTGATATGATCAAAGGGAAATATTTGTTTTATATTGGCATTATTTTCTTTATTCAAGGAGTAAAAAACTGTGCACAGAAGACTCAATCTAATAAAGAGTCTCTTCATTTATTTAACAATAATATATTGATGTTATCAAATATTTTTTTTACAGATAATCTCACTGGCTTGTCTGGGTGGCGGCATCGTGCTGGTCATGGGAAGGGCCGTCTACGGGAGTGAACTGAAATGGCTGCAGAATGAACTGACGGCGTCATCAAAATCCCTCGGGGTGAGCAGCCTCGACGTCAGCAAACTCGACGTCATTTTCATCACCCTCCCGTTGGGCGCCGTCCTCATCCTGTTCGGACTCCTCATGCTCGTCATCAGCATCCTCGGCACCATCGCGGCGTCCGGACAGTTCTACAAGTTTGTCATCGTCTACCTCGTGCTCATCTCGTGCCTGTTTTTCACCCAGACCGTGGTCATCATCTGTGCTTACATCGACCGGACGCCGTTCGACAGCACGGTGAAAAACCTGTTGAAGTACACGCTAGAGGGTTACACTGGAGACACGGGGACGGACGGGTTGACTCTTGGCTGGAACGCCGTCATGTCCTACAAGAAATGTTGCGGGGTAGACGGCTACGGTGATTTCGCCGTGTCGACCGCCTGGACCCCCAAAACGCTCGGGGGTGAAACTTTAGAGACCCCTGGTATATGCTGTATCGTTAAAAAGAATCCACCTAAATGCGCCAACAACGCCAACTACAGGACAGAAACCTACCACAATCGTGGGTGCTACCAGCACATCTGGGACTACGTCACGTCCAACACGGGGCTGATCATCTTCACCGTATTCTTCATCGTGTTGCTGGAGTTCCTCTGCATCTTCTTTTCCTGCTGGATCCTCTGCGACGTTTGCAGCAGGGGAGCCAACAAAGTTGATCATTACCGGCACAACTGACAAGAAAAGGGCAAACAAAACCTCCCGTTAGAGATTGTTGAGCTAAGTTACATCACAATGAAGGTTCCTTTGGCACTTGACAATATTTTTAGGAAACGTATGGTTAAAAACGAAATAAATCTCAAGCATCCGAATAAAATATTAAAAAAAAATTGAACTAATCAGTATTTCTTTAAATTATATAACCCTAGCATGTGTTGTTAGACACCCGCTTAAGCTGTTTTTTTGACATCATATGTTTTGTTTGGTTGTGAGATGATATTCAGGACATATTGTACATCTTCAGATCTCAACACGTTAACACATTCGGTCACTATAATGACGTCACAGACAATATCCATTTGTTTAGCGTTTACAAAGACACAACACAACGGAGCACGTCTGCTATGTCATACGGTCTGATTTGAAACACTCTTTTCCTAGTATTTTCAAAATACATATTTGCAGCTTCCTCAATCCATAGAATATGATGCTGCTGAGAGTTTCTGTTGATCTGTTAACTGTCTTACACTTGCTATAAATGGAACTGGTCTGCACGAGACAACCCGGAAGTACTCACCTGCATGAAATTAGGTTTTTACAACAAGAGAAGAGCTCATTCTTATTTTTGACAGTGGAAGTGTTTGTGTGGTGTTCAGAGGTTTACTTCATGTCTACGTTATTTTAAAGCTCATATTGTCCGATCGTATTTTTTGGTATAATGCAATTATTGTTTTGTATCGCAAGACCAGAATTACATTGCACTTTAGGATGAGTTTATAGGAGAAATCCTTGTTCAATTGTTCCGTAACCGATAAAAGATAGTACCGATTTTCAAACGCCATCTAGTGTCCTGAGAAAAATTTCAACGTGAACACAAGACTAGTTGAAATGCAAAACATAGAGCAAGCCTGCACAACACAAGGCCCGCCAGCACCGACTTTGTGGCCCGCCAAGTAACGAAATATTACATTTCATTTTTATTTTCTGAATAGCTTTTCCTCTGTCCTATTATCTTTCGCCCCGGACTATTTTTTCCTAAAGAATTACGGCCCGCCTTTCATTCTGAGTTGTGCAGGTCTGACCTAGAGTGTCACAGGTTACCTCAGGTCCACGTTGTCATGTGACAAGTTAAAAGATAGAAAAACAATAAATAAACATTTAAACTTAATAATAATGATATTAAAAAATTCAATAAACCTATTTGTGATGTCTATATTCACATATGATTCTACTTTACTTCATGTAGATTATATTTTATCTTCATCGCATAATTAAAATAAAAAAAAAAAAACTGTATGTAATTAACTAAGCTTACTTTTTCCATTAAAAAAGGGACGCAAATCAAAATAATTACAAAAATGTTTTAATACAAAAGCCCCGAGGGACTAAAAAATCTTAATGATTTGTATGAGAATATTAAAGCTAATTTATCGTGTATTCGTACACATTTTCCAATTCCCCCAGTGTTTTATGTTACGCTTTCTCTAAAGATGAGTACATATTATTGTCATCTGGTCTGTCCCAGTTAAAAGATAAGTACATATTATTGTCATCTGGTCTGTCCCAGTTAAAAGATAAGTACATATTATTGTCCTCTGGTCTGTCCCAGTCAAAAGATAAGTACATATTCTTGTCATCTGGTCTGTCCCGGTCAAAAGATAAGTACATATTATTGTCATCTGGTCTGTCCCAGTTAAAAGATAAGTACATATTATTGTCCTCTGGTCTGTCCCAGTCAAAAGATGAGTACATATTATTGTCATCTGGTCTGTCCCTGTTAAAAGATAAGTACATATTATTGTCATCTGGTCTGTCCCAGTCAAAAGATGAGTACATATTATTGTCATCTGGTCTGTCCCAGTTAAAAGATGAGTACATATTATTGTCATCTGGTCTGTCCCAGTCAAAAGATGAGTACATATTATTGTCATCTGGTCTGTCCCAGTTAAAAGATGAGTACATATTATTGTCATCTGGTCTGTCCCAGTCAAAAGATGAGTAAATATTATTGTCATCTGGTCTGTCCCAGTCAAAAGATGAGTACATATTATTGTCATCTGGTCTGTCCCAGTCAAAAGATGAGTACATATTATTGTCATCTGGTCTGTCCCAGTCAAAAGATGAGTAAATATTATTGTCATCTGGTCTGTCCCAGTCAAAAGATGAGTACATATTATTGTCATCTGGTCTGTCCCAGTCAAAAGATGAGTACATATTATTGTCATCTGGTCTGTCCCAGTCAAAAGATGAGTACATATTATTGTCCTCTGGTCTGTCCCAGTCAAAAGATGAGTACATATTATTGTCATCTGGTCTGTCCCAGTCAAAAGATGAGTACATATTATTGTCATCTGGTCTGTCCCAGTCAAAAGATGAGTACATATTATTGTCCTCTGGTCTGTCCCAGTCAAAAGATAAGTACATATTATTGTCATCTGGTCTGTCCCAGTTAAAAGATGAGTACATATTATTGTCATCTGGTCTGTCCCAGTTAAAAGATAAGTACATATTATTGTCATCTGGTCTGTCCCAGTTAAAAGATAAGTACATATTATTGTCCTCTGGTCTGTCCCAGTCAAAAGATGAGTACATATTATTGTCATATGGTCTGTCCCAGTTAAAAGATGAGTACATATTATTGTCATCTGGTCTGTCCCAGTTAAAAGATGAGTACATATTATTGTCATCTGGCCTGTCCCAGTCAAAAGATGAGTACATATTATTGTCATCTGGTCTGTCCCAGTCAAAAGATGAGTACATATTATTGTCATCTGGTCTGTCCCAGTTAAAAGATGAGTACATATTATTGTCCTCTGGCCTGTCCCAGTCAAAAGATGAGTACATATTATTGTCCTCTGGTCTGTCCCAGTTAAAAGATAAGTACATATTATTGTCCTCTGGTCTGTCCCAGTTAAAAGATGAGTACATATTATTGTCCTCTGGTCTGTCCCTGTTAAAAGATAAGTACATATTATTGTCATCTGGTCTGTCCCAGTTAAAAGATAAGTACATATTATTGTCATCTGGTCTGTCCCAGTCAAAAGATGAGTACATATTATTGTCATCTGGTCTGTCCCAGTCAAAAGATGAGTACATATTATTGTCATCTGGTCTGTCCCAGTCAAAAGATGAGTACATATTATTGTCATCTGGTCTGTCCCAGTCAAAAGATGAGTACATATTATTGTCCTCTGGTCTGTCCCAGTTAAAAGATAAGTACATATTATTGTCATCTGGTCTGTCCCAGTCAAAAGATGAGTACATATTATTGTCATCTGGTCTGTCCCAGTCAAAAGATGAGTACATATTATTGTCATCTGGTCTGTCCCAGTCAAAAGATGAGTACATATTATTGTCATCTGGTCTGTCCCAGTCTAAAGATGAGTACATATTATTGTCATCTGGTCTGTCCCAGTCAAAAGATGAGTACATATTATTGTCCTCTGGTCTGTCCCAGTTAAAAGATAAGTACATATTATTGTCATCTGGTCTGTCCCAGTTAAAAGATAAGTACATATTATGGTCATCTGGTCTGTCCCAGTCAAAAGATGAGTACATATTATTGTCATCTGGTCTGTCCCAGTTAAAAGATGAGTATATATTATTGTCATATGGTCTGTCCCAGTTAAAAGATGAGTACATATTATTGTCATCTGGTCTGTCCCAGTCAAAAGATGAGTACATATAATTATTATCTGGTCTGTTCCAGTCAAAAGATGAGTACATATTATTATTTTCTTGTCTGTTCCAGTCAAAAGATGAGTACATATAATTATTATCTGGTCTGTCCCAGTTAAAAGATAAGTACATATTATTGTCATCTGGTCTGTCCCAGTTAAAAGATAAGTACATATTATGGTCATCTGGTCTGTCCCAGTCAAAAGATGAGTACATATTATTGTCATCTGGTCTGTCCCAGTTAAAAGATGAGTATATATTATTGTCATCTGGTCTGTCCCAGTTAAAAGATGAGTACATATAATTGTCATCTGGTCTGTCCCTGTCAAAAGATGAGTACATATAATTGTCATCTGGTCTGTCCCAGTCAAAAGATGAGTACATATTATTATTTTCTGGTCTGTCCGAGTTAAGAAGTCAAGTTGGAATTTGTATATCGTCGACTGCTCACATAAAATAAAATTTACAGAAATTAAAAATGTGAACAGTTAAGTTATCATGTAAACGAATTCTGTAAAACAGTGTGTACATTATATCAGTGTGTACGGTATACAAAGTTCCCCAAGTAGTGGTCCACGGACCAGCGCCAGTCTGCAAGACTATCGTTGCCAGTCCGCACAACACTAGTCAATCCAATGTGGGGAAAGTGACAGGTTTTATAGTTTCGTTTCAGAAAAACAAAATAAAATATTACGCACCAAAAGCACTTGTGATATAAAAAAAAAAAAAGAATATCATTTACTGCAGTTATCGGGAAGTTTCCTTCATGGTCCCATTGAAAAACAAGGAAAAACTGATTTTTGAGGTTGGAGTAAGGGGCTGAAACGTTTGATAAAATGTATTGTCATCGGCAACAAGTCTTTATGCCAAGTTTCATCTCGATCGGTTGACGGGAAGTCACTAACAAAAGCTTAGTTAAAATAAAAGATTTTAAATTACCACACAAAACAAGGTAAAATTAATTGATAAAAAAATTCTAGCGTGACAAGATCACGCCTGAACTGACAACCCCAAGGAATGTTTCTGAGAAGAAAGAAAGGGGAATGTCAGGGTAAGACACAGAATAGTTAGACACGGCAACTCAATCCACTGAGTGGACTGAAAAACGCCAGAATGGGAATTTTCCTGATCAAAAATTTTGATCATACATACCTGAGCTAAATCTTTCTAAGTCAGTAGTTCTTAACAACGGTTGAGGAGCAAGCTTTTTTGCTTTTTCCAAGCTGCGCTCCGCTCAAATTTTAGTTAACTCCAGCTCCGCTCCGAAATCCACTACGAGCTCCAGCTAACTAAAAAAAAATCAGCAGATAATCAGTATTAAGTCTACTCGGTCTTTTTGCTGAATCGTTGCTAATCTGTCCATTATGACTAAATTAATCATATGGTTCTCGTGTTTACAAAAGGATAAAGTTATTTACAATATTAATTTGCAGTTATTTCATCGCAAGATTTATATTAAATATATTGCATTCACAAGATTAAACTTATTATTTTATCTAGGAAAGAGGGATTGTCTTGGAGGGGGTGATAAGTGTTTCAAGAAATATATTTATTTTTAATTATCACTTAGCCATATTATTAAAGAAATATGTTTTTTATTGTCATTTAGCCATCCAATTAAAGATATATGTTTTTTATTGTCACTTAGCCATCTTATTAAGGAAATATGTTTTATTGTCACTTAGACATCTTATTAAGGAAATATGTTTTATTGTCACTTAGACATCCAATTAAAGAAATATGTTTTATTGTCATTTAGCCATCCAATTAAAGATATATGTTTTTTATTGTCACTTAGCCATCTTATTAAGGAAATATATTTTATGGTCACTTACCAATCTTACGAATTAAGCCTTTGAAATGCTTTTTACAGCAACATAGCCGCAGAAGAGTTGGGCAACAAATCGATTTTGAAACCGATTCCCCGCATCCCACATGATAAAAAAATTGTTTGGTCTTTCAATGAAGCCTTGCCGTACGTGAAGAAACCTTTTATCAAAGGAGTAAGTTTGTTTTAGTCTAGGGTCCGGACTGCATGTTTTTTTAAAATATGTTGAAACGGCCTTTACAACAATGCTGCTACCAGCTGGCATTAATGGTAATACAACAATGCTATTACCAGCTAACATTAATGGTAATACAACAATGCTATTACCAGCTGGCATTAATGGTAATACAACAATGCTATTACCAGCTGGCATTAATGGTAATACAACAATACTATTACAGCTAGCATTGATGGTAATACAATACTATTACCAGCTAGCATTGATGGTAATACAACAATACTATTACCAGCTAGCATTGATGGCAATAGTTAATAGCTTCTTATGGGATTGGCTGATTAAAAATAAAAAAAAATATTTTATGACATATTTAAGGTTCCATAAAAATATTAAAAAATAATAATAAATCTGGCACCGGTCCATGGAGCAATGGAAACTTGTCAACCGGTCCTCAAATCTTAAAAGTCGGGGAAACTCTGCAATAGAAAACTTCCATATTTGCCTGTATTAGAAAAGTAAAGGTTGTACACGATTTAAGAAGAATTGGAAGAAAATTGAAGAACCACAAATTGAGACAAAATATAATAAAAATTTAAAGTTTTTATTTAATTACTCAAACATAAATCTTAAAGAAATCTCTATAGATACAGGCTCCTCTATACAGGCGGTTCATGCTGTTTAAATAATAGAAATATCTGAATTATAAATGGTGAGACAGCATCACAAGAATGACATTTTAACCATGAGATTAAGTTAGACTCCTGTAGTGATAACAGAACAGATGTGTTAGTATTTGTATGTTTTATATCGATTGAAATAAACATGTATAGCGTGACATTAGTTCACATTTGGTTTCGATTACTAAAAAGAACAAAACAGATCAATAACAGCAGAAACTCCAACCAGGACATCAATAATAGCAGAAACTCCAACCAGGACATCAATAACAGCAGAAACTCCAACCAGGACATCAATAATAGCAGAAACTCCAACCAGGACATCAATAATAGCAGAAACTCCAACCAGGACATCAATAATAGCAGAAACTCCAACCAGGACATCAATAATTGAATGAAGTGAATAGATCTAAGAACCACATTTATCGACTTATTAAAAAAGATATAATTTCTTGACATGAACAGTTTTCTCTGTCCTTCAGGTCCAAAAATAAATTTTCTTGACCACATTTTTGCTCATTCTATGGTCAGATGATCACATCCTCGTCATATCAAACATAATAGATATTTTCATTTTTTTAAAATATTGTTAATATTATTTCGATTGAATTTTGAATTTTAAAAATAATCTTTTTTTAATGCGAGTAATATTACAAAAGAAACATACAAAACTATTCGATTGTGTCTTAGAACTTATCAACTTTCCCACGAAAGTTGAAATCAGTCTCTGTTACCATTTAAAACGTTGCATAGAGTCTATGGTAATAAGTGGCATACATGACATATGAACAGTGGTGGGCTCAGTTGTAGCGAGAATAGTGTCCAACCTTGGTCGGACCTTTACTCCGGCGGTTACAGATGATCCACGAGGCGAAGAATATACAGAGGAACTCCAGCAGCACGATGAAGAAGACTGTGAAGATGATGAGCCCCGTGTTGGACGTGACGTAATCCCAGATGTGGTCGTAACAGCCCCGGTTGTAGTAGGTTGAGGTCAAGTAGTTGGGGTTGAGAGTGCAAGTGAATAAAGGGCTCTTCGTTATGCAGCACATCCTGGGCGTCTCTTGGTTTAATACCTTGGTCCACCCCGTTGCCACCGCGAAATCGTCATAGCCGTCCACGCCGCAGCATTTCTTGTACGACATGATGGCGTTCCAGCCGAGGGTGATGCTGTCTTCACCGCCGTCTCCAGTGTAGGACTTTAGGGTCAGCTTCAGCAACTGCTTGACGGTGGTGTCGAACGGCGTCCTGTCGATGTAGGCGCAGATGATGAGGACGATCTGCGTGAAGTAGAGGCAGGAGATCAGGACGAGGTAGACGATGACGAATTTGTAGAACTGGCCGGAGCCTGCGATGATGCCCAGAATGCTAATGGCCATGATGAGGACGCCGAAGATGATCAGGACCGCCCCCAGGGGTATCGTAATGAAGATAACATCTAGGGCGCTGACGTCAAGAGTGGTGAGGCCCATGCTTTTGGCTGAAGCGGTCAAGTCATCCCTCAGGAATTGGAGGTCACTGCCGTAAGCGGTTCTCCCGATGACAAGCACTGACCCACCGGCGATGCATGTTAGGGCAATTAGCTGAAGAGAGATAATGTGTTTTTTTAAATTTTTATACATTTTCAACAACATATGCATTTTCAACAACATATGCTTTATCTTCTTCTCTGCTCATGTTCGTTTTGACTATTCCATATTTTACAATTATTGTCCACACATATAGATACTTAGTTTTTAATTCAATGAATTCAAATCAGCAGAGAATATTTTTGTGTCTATTGAAAACAATATATATTTTGCCTCTACTAAATTTGCATAAAAAAGACGGTGATAAATATTTTGAAACAAGCGGTACTCACAAAAATAAATAGTTAAATGTTAATATTTCAGCGTAAATTTTCAAATTATTCAATGGTGAGCCCCGTGTTAGACGTGACGTGATCCCAGAAGTGGCTGTAACACCCTCGGTTGTAGTATATTTGGGTCGGGTAGTTGGCGGTGAGAGTGAATAATCACTATAATTGCTCTGAGCTACGTTTTTCCATACACTCTAAGTTTTTCGAAATTTTTTATAAAGACATTAAATAAATTATTTTTCCCTTTTACTATTATATATTTATATCGATAAATACACACACACATCCTTTCACACAAACACCTTCAGACACATCTATGCAGAACACACTCTAACACATACACGACAATACTCTCTCAAAAAGCAAAAAAAACAACAACTATTACCCCTATCTATAAAGAGGCCAGATTTAGTTTATTTTTACCAATGCAGTGTAAAAAGTAAAGGCCACAGTTCATAGGCCACAGCATTAATTAAATGGCAAATAAACAGGTGTGTACCCACCAACAAGATAATGCTACAGATGAGCAGGCCGAGTCTGGCCCCAGTCACTGGGTTACCTGTACACATGATGGCTGGCGCGAGTGTCAGAACCTGAGCCTACAGGAAGAAGACATTGTCAGTAGTTACCTCAAGTTAGGCCATTTAAACATTACTTTAGTTCAAACAAATGTATTTCTAGTGTTGCTAACCTTTAAGTTCAAACAAATGTATTTCTAGTGTTGCTAACCTTTAAGTTCAAACAAATGTATTTCTAGTGTTGCTAACCTTTAAGTTCAAACAAATGTATTTCTAGTGTTGCTAACCTTTTAGTTCAAACAAATGTGTTTCTAGTGTTGCTAACCTTTTAGCTCACATGTTCTGTAAATATGGATACGTTTATGTTATTTGACATTTAAAGTACATGAGTTATTTTGAATATAATTTTTCCACATTTCCGTGCATGTTTCCATGTAACTTTGATAAGACGCAATCAGTAAGAAACGAAACAAAAGAAAGCTTAAAAGACTGGCAGATTTTTGTGTATTTTTGTAATAAAAATCTGTCATTAGATATAATTAGGTACGATATATTCAGTGACAATCAATGACATGATAAGATTCAAATAAAGCAAGTAAATACATTTACACATAATAAATGTATAAAATTCGTTTCAATAAAATAAACAGTGATAGATATTTAAATGGGGAATATATTGATGGGCGTCGCAAAACATAAATAACTCTAATTAAATATTAATAAGGATCTTTAAAATGGACAATAAAGTTTGATAAGAATAGATTTTTAGTAAACCCTTCAAATAATAATAACAATAATAAAAAGAAAATGAAAAAATAAATACAAACAACAAAATTATTTAATTTACTTTAGTGTGGAAAAATAAAACACAAAGGGATTGATATTACGATCGAATAAGATACTTACAACTCGATATTGAAGTTGTCCATGAAACGTCAAATAACTATTTTCATCAACGTCCAGTGACCGCAGCTCCCAATGGCTTTGTGGGTAGGCAATAACGGTCAACACTTTTAACCGTTAACTATTAAACACTTTTGGAAATAACTCATGATTCCGGTGGAGCCGTAAACATATTTTTTTACGATTACGACTCAAGGTACACGATTCCGACCGGAGTTGCAGTACTCCAGAATAGGACGTCCTTTTTGCAGACTAAATTTTGAAGAAATTAGATAAAGTCAAATTAAAGGAAAAAAAACAACAAACAATCAAGCATGTCACAACATCCTGTAATATTATCTCTGCCCCCACCCCCCATCCCCCGGGCCGAGCTAGCGATGCGATTGCTAATCATGATACATATATCGATACTTAAATATTTAGTTATGTACAAGTACTAACTGTCAGGGTGAAATGAAATACATCTAAAATGTCAGGGGTTTCAAAAGCAAGGACTTTCCTTTGATGACTATTAAAAGAAAATCAATACTTGATTTATCGATATAATCTGAGTCCCACTGATACAAGACTAACCGCGCTGAACATTGTATTACCCGTGGGACCATTTCTATGAGTACTTGTCATGTTAGTCAATACATTAGACAGCCGTAGCCACCATGCTTCCCAGGCGGTTACCGGAAATTTGATCGAAAGAAATTTCGTCGACGGAAAATTGATCGACGGTAATTTGATCGAACGGAAATTTGGTCGAATCTTTTTGTCAGTCGAGAAGTTAAAATTTTCGTAAAATTTATTTTTGAACGCACTATACTATATCGTAAAACAAAATAATGCGTTCAAAAAGAAATTTGACGCAAAATTTTAACGTATAATTAAAAAAAACGATTCGACCAAATTTCCGTTCGGTCAAATTTCCGTCGATCAATTTTCCATCGACCAAATTTCTTTCGATCAAATTTCCGGATACGTTCCCAGGCAGTTCAGTAACAGGACCGGATGATTTAAGTGTGCTCACGGAGACCTGGCGGAGACAGAGCGTTAAGTGTTATTATATTTCGATCGATTATAGTTTATTTTTCTTACGACCAACAACCAAAAAGTACGAATATTATCCCTGCAAACAATCCAAAAAAGTAAAAGAAAGGCCTGCCACCCCTATCCCTCATGTTAAGCCAGCAACAGTAATCAAGACATGTTCTTAGATTTTATTGTGGTATTCTGTTTGGTAAAATGTGGGATGAAGAAGGTACATTAGGTTGGAGGATATTTAGGGACGGTTTATTGATGAAGGTCTTAAGAGCGGTTTCGGGGGTGTATGTGTGAACTTTGTCATTTATGAGGATAATACAACTTGGTCAGTTTATGAGGATACAACTTGGTCAGTTTATGAGGATATTAATGTAAGTTTTAACCTCATGGCTTTACCATGTTTTAAAATAAAATATGTTATTTTAATTTAGGAAATTCTTTAATCTACAACGTGCACTTGATTGATTTTATTGAATGGGCGGAGAAGAAAGAGCATCCCACGGCTATGACCTTTGACCTTTGAGCCTTACAAAAATAAGCGTTTTTGAGAATCTTTGAAAAACCAATAAATTTAGAAGTCATCTGACATAAAGAGAAACTCTTTTAAAAACAAATTAAATGTGAGTCTCCACTAAATACAATTAAAACAATGTCTACAATTTGACAAACAGCTTATCTATGTGCTTATCTATCTGTTTTATCTATCTGCTTATCTATCGGCTTATTTATCTGCTTATCTATCTGCTTATCTATGTGCTTATCTATCTGCTTATCTATCAGCACCACGCACTGTCGACGAATAGCTCGAAACAAAAGTGAAAACGCTGGAACCGAAACAGGCGCAGCTCCACATATGCGAGTCTGTCCTTTACAGATAACGGCCACTGTTTCTTGATTCACCTAGCTTTCCCCCACCCTTTGTCTATTTCTTATTGCTTCAAACTGAACGATGTCCTAGTAATATTAGACTTATCACTTAGCGCCGACTGCTACCATTGGTCATTACTACTATAGCTAAGTTTTTCTCATTGTGTTTTTGTTGCTGTTGCTGTCGAAGCCTCCTTAGCAGTTTCGCGATGTCTTTTGTTTCTTCAAGTTTTCTTGAACACTTCAGCCCACTATTAGATTCTGGCATGAGTGTGTTACTGTCTCCCATCACTCTGATAGGCTATTGTTTTAAATCTATTTCTCTTAATTATTAGTCAAAAATTGGTTTTACGGTTCAAATCTTCGAACATCCATACTGTTGAATGTTTTCATAAAACTCAATTAATTTAAACTTAAACCAATCTTAAGAACTGAAATCAAAATAAATATTCTCTGAGCTCCCATGCCCACTTTATACTTCATCTGTGAGACCTCGATTCAATTAAATTATCTCTGACACACAGAGTAAACATTTTATGAGTAAAAAAAATGAGTGCCCCAGGCCACCACCCCCTCCAACAAATAAATAAAAATAAAAACATCTTCATTCACCTAAAAAGCCTTAATTTTCCGGAGTTATTTTCCCCAAATGTAGATCTCTCTGTGACTCCCTTTCTAAAACTTCGAAAAATCCTGAATCCCATTCCAGCCCTCCCCCCGACTCCACTTCTCTGCAAGTCTCCAGTAAATCTAGCGTCATTTTTCTACTCCATTCACCTTACAACCACCAGTTAAATCTCAAGTCTAGTGAAATCCCGTCATATGGCACGGTGAAACAGAATACAAAAAAGTCAAACAAATTTAAATGAAGCGTTCAAATATCACCAATAACACGCCAATCGCTGTACCGTGGTGAAGAGCCCAGTATGTTTACATTTGTAAGACTGCTACAAAGGTGTTCAGCCAAGCGTTGCATTTCAGTAAAGAAAAATCGATAATTCAAATTTTCCTTTCAGCCAACGAACAATTTTTTTATTTGAAAATAGATTTAAAAAAAAATAAAAAATTAAAGTTTTGAAAATAGTCGAGGCCCAAAAGTACAAACAATTTATACACGATACATAAAACCGAATGTCATCTTATAATCTATGTACGAAATCAGTACTGTCATAAAATTATACGATTTTAAATCCCAAAGTCTTACATGTACGTCAATGTATTTTATGAGGAGTTCCCAGAGTTAAAAAAATATATATTAATAAATGATGGTCTGTGTTCAAGTGTGTGAAGGAAATAGTTGAACAAAGTATTTGGAAGTTTGAATCGAAAGACAGGACGATAAGATAAGAACGTTTCGGCTGAGAGCCTTCCTCAGCAGACGTGACAAATGAAAATACTACAAATAAACAGATGATGCCTTACTGTAGGACACTGGAACATTTACTGTCTCGTATGGGGAGGGGACACTGAAGTCTTACTATAGGACACTGGAATAATGACTGTCTCGTGTGTGTGTGGGGGGCACTGAAGTCTTACTATAGGACACTGGAATAATGACTGTCTTGGAGAGGGACGGCACTGATGAATTACTATAGGACACTGGAATAATTACTGTCTCCTTTGGGGGTGGGTGGGATTAAAAAAAATTCAGGCTCCCGTGTTAGGGCCCCACCTGTTTGGTTTTCAGTTTCATGTGCCGGAGTGCGAGAAATACAAAATATCGATCATGGACTTGGCAGTAAGTCAGACGTTTTCAAAAACCATACGCAGATCGAGGTAGTTACATAGGCAAATGTTAGCATACGTACTATAGAGTTAGTCCGAGACACGTGATACTGTCTCTAGACACTAGTCAACAATACATGATCAATCGACTGAGTGACAGCGCCAAGTTCTGTTTTTCAATCACTTTATATATAATGTGTGTATAAGCGAATGTGTGTGTAAATATATATATATATATATATATATTATGTGTGTGTGTGTGTATGTGTGTGTGTATGTTGTGATCAGGACTGCACATTCAAGAGAATGTCATTTACTGACTCATATTTTAGATCTTCAAAATTTGTACGGACTAACACAAACTTTTACGAAGCATTGTTGAGCCATGGCTTTGGTAAAACTATCGAGTTTAGCAACGTTAGAACGCTCGTCGCTTTTGGCTACACTTCTCCTTATACATCTATGTCTATGTCTAATGCCGTCAAAACGTATATGTAGTATGAGTTTATTGTATGAGATTTACATCAGTGTTTCATTATTCATGACTATCATACAAGTTTAGAGATGATAAGTTAAAAAAAAAAGAAAAAAAAAAAGAAAATTGCTGCGAAATATTTACAGTTTTCTTTATCTTAAAAGTCTTTAAGACCATTTCTCATTTGTTCAAACGGACAAATCATTTCATGTCAAAGTTTTAGGCATTATCAGTAAATTTACTGACGGTCGGCAAACCTGTTTGGGACTAGCGGGTCATGTTAACTTACATCCCAGGGATATCAAGACTAACAACTCAAGGAGTTTCTGACAGATGGAGCTCATCACACTCGTTTAGAGACTCATCACCCTCGGTTAGTGGTTCATCCACATCTGATAGTGGCTCATCAACTTGGATAGTGGCTCATCAACTTGGATAGTGGCTCATCAACTTGGATAGTGACTCATCAACTTGTTTAGTGGCTCATCAACTTGGATAGTGGCTCATTATACTTTAAACGGATTGGCGCCACCTATCTTTGTCAATGTACTATCAATAGAGTGGTCACAACTGACTATGTTTGCTGATTTACTGCCGATGGAGTGGCAGCGCATGTGTATGTTAATACACATACTCTCAGTGGAGTTTTATTTAAAAAAAGGTATTGAAACGTATATTTATGCCAAACCTTGCCTAACTTATTTGCGCCTCGTTTCATTATGCAATGAAAAAGAACACAGTCAAGGCTGGAATTCTTCTTTTGTTAATGACAAAAACAACTAGTTTTTGAATTATGTGATCCCCATTATTGCCAAACCCATAGGGACTTATATGACACGTTTTTAATCGTGTCTGCCGCACAAGTGACAATTTAGTAAGCCTTTTAAAAGTTTTTAATAGGAAAAAATTGAAAAAAGTCGCGTAATGTTATCAATCTTTCCAAATAAGACTTAAACAAGTCAAATAAAGTAAACGGTCATTACACTCAAAATGCAGCAAAATAAAAAGCAGCATTTCAATAAGCGTAAGTGCCACACATAAGTGCCACACATAAGTGCCACACATAAGTGCCACACGTAAGTGCCACACATAAGTGCCACACATAAGGGCCACACGTAAGTGCCACACATAAGTGCCACACATAAGTGCCACACATAAGTGCCACACATAAGTGCCACACGTAAGTGCCACACGTAAGTGCCACACATAAGTGCCACACGTAAGTGCCACACATAAGTGCCACACGTAAGTGCCACACATAAGTGCCACACGTAAGTGCCACACATAAGTGCCACACGTACGTGCCACACATAAGTGCCACACGTAAGTGCCACACATAAGTGCCACACATAAGTGCCACACGTAAGTGCCAATTTAGCATATCATTGAAATATTTTTTAGAATGAAATAAATCCACTCCAAGTTGCTTCCGCCGAATAAGTCTTAAGTTTTAACAAAATGAATGTTTTGAACAATGTATCCATCAAAGGTTCAGCATACGTCTTAAAGTAGTAAACTATATGTAAACGTTACTAAGACGCGGCACTTGACGAATCACTTGAATTATTTATGTATTTTTTTTGGTGGGGGTGGGTGGGGGGGGGGGGACACGGACTTTGTAATGCGGGTTATTTTTGGCGCCAAAGCAGCGTTCTCTGTATGTTTCTATTGTTTAGTTCAGTTTTTGCTTTCCATTTGGTTAAGAGGTTCTCTCTTATTTTATTGCATTTAAACGTGTTATGTTTTAAATATGTTTTTTATTTCCAACCATAAATATTAACATAAAGTTATATATACATAAACAAGTTCTCAATAATGTTGACTTTATGCCTGTCTCCGGAACACATTGTCCATGCACACACTCCGTATACAGGTCCTGCGCATGCGCGCCGCTTGACCTAGTTGGTTATCCGGACGGTACAGTCCGCTATAACAAAACGCCTTATACATTCTTAAAATTCTCAAGTCCTTTCATTAATTTATTCTATGAAAATGTTTAGTAAAATTATACCTGCATTATCCCCCTTCTGTTTTTGTCCGCCATTTACTTTTGTAGGGTTAATTCTGTTCGTCCCGTCCTTTCTTTTCAAGCTTAAACAATTCTTGTTTCATTATTTATTTAATTCTGTAACCGTCAGACAGACTTCTAATGTCTGCGTTGAAAGAACGAAATTCAAAATATGACAAATATTTTTTTTTTTTTTTTTTTTTTAAAGTATTTTTTGTTTAACTCCCTTAGATCGTCTTTGAAAGCAAATAAAAAAAAAATATTATTGCATTTTAAAATATTTTTTTTAAACGTAATGGATCTTAAGATCTTTTATCTTAAGATAAACCCAGTAGCCAACAAGGTATTTTGTGTAAATAAATAAATA
Organism: Omphiscola glabra; assembly: GCA_964017045.1. Classification (NCBI taxonomy): domain Eukaryota; kingdom Metazoa; phylum Mollusca; class Gastropoda; family Lymnaeidae; genus Omphiscola; species Omphiscola glabra. The sequence continues at coordinate 18,760,895 of OZ024795.1, forward strand.
CAATCCTTGCTAGGTAATTGCAAAATATGTGGTTATATTGAAATTTTTTATTTATTTTTTTTCGCTCCTTTAATTTAGAGGATGGCAGCGGAAACCTCAGACTTCTCTTGAAATTAAATCTTGCTTGAAGGTATTCTTTTTCAAAAAAATTTAAAAAAAAAAAAAAAAAAAAAATTTTTCTTGCTTGAAGGAAACTAATTTGTCTAGTTTCTGCTTGGATGTTTATTTAGTTTTTTTAAATTGTGTTTTTTATTTCTTTTGCCCTTTTTAAACGATTACAGTTTATGTATGATGAAAAATTTAATCCGTTCGAACCAATTTAGATACCCTAGAGTTAAATATTTAAACTAAGCATATGCTCTTGCATGAACACGGCTCACAATATGTTTTGTTTTTCTGTCATTTATATAATTTATCCCATGGTAAAGATTTTCAAATTTGTCATGGTATCATCCACATTTTTCCGTTACGTTCCTTATCGGGTTGATTTTAAAGAGATACACTGTATAAACACCCAGGTGTTAATCATTTATAAAATATAAATTTGTCAACGGAGTCATAAGATGGTTGAATTGAAATCGTGAGGGGTAACTTTGCCGTGCCCGGGGTAAATCCATTTAATTTTGTTTGCAAATTGTAAGGGCCCTTGCTCATGTGCGAATGTTTTCTCTATTCCACAATGAATGGCTTTGTGTGCGTCTAAACAGGAAAAAAAACCCATAACAACAGGACAGTAGCACACACATTTACTGTTAACATGTTAACAAGTAATAGGAAAAAAAAATTTGAACAGAGGTCAGCATTATTTTTTTATAGTGAGAATCCATTTTCTTGTATTTTATCTGTGGGGAGATGCATGTAACTATTAAATATATGGTAAAAACAAAGCCGCATCCATTCATTCAAAGAGCCGCGTGCTGCCGACCACTGGTTCTGACTAACGATTAACGATTGAAAAAAAATGGAAACATTAAAAAAAAAATGCTTTCTTTCGAAAACCAGTTTAATCATCCTCTCCGACCCCAAGCCAACTTCCGCTCCTTTTTCCTTATCTTTTCCCCTTATAAACCCACCCTCCTTCCACCCTCTAACCTAAATACAATCACCTCGTCCTCTCCATCTCGTCTATGTCTATATTTCATTTGGTGTGGTCATATTTTAGACTGTGACGTAGTTTACTCCCGTGTTACATAGATTTGCTTTAAATAATAAACGGGACGTAACTCTTATTAAAAAAGAAGTAAACATGACCATTTAGTTCTTTTTATTGTTCAGTTGTCTTCCCTTTAAGTCCTCGATCTCGAAAAGCCTTTTCCACCATGTTCAATGTTCAATGACACCTGCATCGTCTGTTGTAATGTGTGGTCTTGTACTGAGCTTAGTGTTTTTGCTTCAAACACGTCAGAAATTCTCAAATCGTGATCCATATGAAATACAACGGTTCTAAACTTTATTTTAAAAAGTGACCTCAGAATTAATACTCTTTTCATTCCAGTGTTTCTCTTTCGATAATGTTTTTGGGGGGTATTTTTATTAATAATTATGAGGATCTTTTAACACGTTACTATGGAAAATGTAAATAAATTCCTTGTATTCAGTGATTGAAATGATTTGCCTGTAACGTGTTCGGTCTAATCAAGTGATGGCGTTGACTTAAATGGATCATTTAAAAGTCTTGTTCTACTCGAGTTAACAATGGTTAATGCCATCGTGATAATTGTTCTGAAGAAAGTTAAATATTTATTTTAAAAACTTTACAGTTCTGTTGAACAAATAGTTCTAAAATGATAACAGTGTTGGGGGAGTTAGAGAAACGATAAAATCATCTCATTGTATCAGGCCTGTGGTGTAAGGATGTTTATCGACAGCGCTGTGTAGAGTGTCTCGTGTGGGGGTTTAAGAGTTGGGGGCACGTAGGGGTCATGGCTGAGAGGGATCTGGTGGGGAGAAGAAATGGGTGGGATCAGTTGAGCTAAGTGCCAACAGGACATTACGAAATGTTGCAGTTTGAGCAGAGGCGTATGAGGGGAGCCGAGGAGGGGGCGGTCCGTCCCGGGCGGCACTTTCATCAAGCATTTGAAGGGGAGCTATTTTCGGCCACCTGGAGAGTTTGATTACGTGATAATAGAGGATAAAATATTGGCCCGCTCCGGATGGCACTAACACTAGCTACGCCCCTCAGTTTGAGTGTAAGATCCATTCTGCAAAACTCACCGTGCGTATGATGTATAGTGAAACGTGTGATTCGTTTCTCATTCTTAAAAACTATCATGTCGTTGTATCATCCCAACATGAAGAAGAAATAACACTAAAAATGCATACACCTATAGTTGTCTTTTGACTGTAGAGAGTGAGTTCATTAATGAATCAGTCATATGACGTACTTCAATAGGAAGTTGTTGAACAATGATAACGATTACCTTGTGACACAACCGCACAGTCCACCACGAAGGACGCCATAAACATAACAGGTTGACTATTGTTTCAAATCTTGGATCGCAAAACAAAGATCGAGGACTTAAAGGGAAGACAATTGATTTTTCAAATCAGCGACGGGCAGCACGCTTTGTCCTGAACCGCTACAGGAATACCTCTAGTGTTGGCAGCATGCTGGAAACACTGGGCTGGTCACTATTGGAGGAACGACGACGACAGTCCAGGCTCTCCATGATTTACAAGATAAATAATGGGCTAGTCCACTGCTCTGGCATTAAACAGAAACTCGTCCCTCTCCCCCATAGACAGCGACGAGGCCATGACAGACAGTTCCGGCTCATACCAGCGAGAAGCCAGTATAGGAACTGCTCATTCCTACCAATGACAATCAGGGACTGGAACAAGCTTCCAAAAGGAACAGTTGAGGCGACAACACTTGACTCATTTGTGTCTATTGCCTCAGGCCTTCCAACCCCTAGTGCATGATACCCTAGAACAGTTACTATTGTAACCAGTTAAATATCCTCATCAACACCAGCACAGAAACAATGCAAATCCCATCTACATTCTTAGGAGCCATAATGATCAATAAATTGATCGTGGGCCCTTAATATATAGAAGAAGAAGTCACACATATTTGGTCAGATCATCTATTGCATCGGGTTATATGTTGAGTAGATTATGTTATATTACATCTATCGGTTGGTACAGACTTGACTTTTTCTATTTGTGCTTTGCACAGTAAATGCTAACTTTAACATATTCTTTCTCTATAGTTTTCATTATATTTTGTGCAAAATGCTAAATACTTTTCATTACTTATACTGAGCTCATCTAAGAGTACTTGATCTACTATGACAAAGAAATAAGACTTCAAAAAGATGTAAAAAAATGAGGGCCAATGATTTATAAAGCTTATATCTAGTAATAAAAATAAGGCTGCGACTATTCGCACCCGGGTACCAGAAGTGAGAGATTGGGATTAAAAAACTATTTAAAATATTATTGTTGGGTTTGTAAGACAAAATTTGGTATCAAACGAAAGATAATTGAATGGACTATACGTTTTTAAAGTTAATACTTCAGTTTAACTAACATAAACTACCACAAATGACATACGAATAGCACTGAGTCTTCTCGTACCCGGGTGCGAATAGCCACTTCGTAAAAATTAATATTACTTGTTGCTTAAAACAAAAGAATAAATAAATTAAAAAAACAACAACAAACCAACAAAATAAAGACAACAGAAAAGATCCTGGTTTTGGAAAACTGCTTAAAAATTATTTTAAAATAAAGATGTGTTCTTTAATTCCTTTGATGTTTCCCTCCCAGCGATCGGTGCTAAGTCTTTGGGATAGGGTGCAATGTTGACGAAAAGAAAACAGTTCTTACACAAGGCCAACAATCCTGACGATTTGAGTGACGTATTTGGAGTGAAAGAGCGTGAGCTGGAATAAGAGGCCGGTGATCTTGTGATCAAGTCGTTGGTGTAGGACCCATCCGCCTTTATGGGGAAAGGATTTTTAAAAAATTCAACAACTGAAGCAGTCAATTTAGGCCACATCCCCACTGTTCTCGGTCCCGGAAAGGGGGGGGGGGGCATATGAGGCTTTTGGTCCTGTTTACCGGGGCTGCAATGGGAAAGCCCAATGTTATCATCTTTGCAGTAATTAAAACAATACATTTGCCACTGAAGTAGGAATAAGGAAGAGAAAGCTTTTATGCTCGTGAAAACCACGGCAACCTATCAATAAAGATTTTAACAAGGACAAGTTAATCATTTTGACATAACGCTTGCCCATCTCTGTTCTAGGCAAGTTAATCATTTTGACATAATGCTTGCCCATCTCTGTTCTAGGCAAGTTAATCATTTTGACATAATGATTGCCCATCTCTGTTCTAGGCAAGTTAATCATTTTGACATAATGCTTGCCCATCTCTGTTCTAGGCAAGTTAATCATTTTGACATAATGCTTGCCCATCTCTGTTCTAGGCCATCATCAATATTGCAGGTGATTGCTACGACAATGGACAACATCCTTTTTTAAATAGAATAAGTAATAATTAGCCCACTATAAAAGTAATAATACTTAAATTTGATATTGTGGACGTACACAAATTCTCTGATTTAATTGATAGCTCCGGTGAACCCCAGGCTCTAAAATATCACATAGAAACGCACTGAAAATCAAAGTAGCACAAAGCTGTGTCCTGGGTGACCAAGTAAGGGCTGGTAACTCATGCACGGTGAGTGACCATGCCGGGACCAACACGCGACCCCCCCCCCCCCAACCGTTTTTCTCTCTGCCGGATGGATGGCACAGAACACATTATGAAACGATTGTCCAATATATCCGGACGGGTCCTATATCTCGGAGGTGCGATGGCACCCACTTGATTTTGAGCCAAGCAAAAGATATTAGAAATAGATGTATTATCGGTCGTATCTGACTACTCCTAGCCATGTGCTTGGTTATATTCTAACCGTGTAGAGTACATCTTATAATGTGTTTGTGATGGCCAATTCCTGTTCATGATTGATTAGGTTAAGTAGTACTATAATGTAGTAGTAAACATGCTGCTATATTGTTATGTCTAAAATAGACACGACATGCGAGACAATGTAATTGTAATAGACAAGTGTCTAGCATTGTAGGTTAAATCACCCAATCAGTACCCCAGGGTCTCCGTGCTGAATATAGGAACGGTAGTCTATCAGAGAAGAGTTTAGATTTAGAAATTAAAACATATTTTGTACAATGCATATGGTGACATAAATCTTTGGTAAGTCAGAACTACTCATTACACTTTCTGATACAACTTTTTTTAACGTTCGAATTTTTCATTTCTTTCGCATGAGAATTTCTTTCTCTCATTTTAATTTCCCCCAGACATTAAAAAAAAAAGAAGATATTTCGGGTGAAATGAGGTTGGACAAAGGTTTTAAGGTTTTAATCTATACAAATCCAATCCATAAGAAATGACAGTAAACAACAACGAGGTCAAGTCCACTAACAGTCAAACATCTTTGGCGACAACGTGAAACAACTGTTGTCTGTTTATGTGCTTAGCATCGTGCATTAAGCAATGACAAAAAATAGCATTGGGGTGTCATTCAGCGGTTCTCAAAATTATTTAATTTAGCACCACTGAGATAATCTGATACAGATACATGGACCGACACTTGCCTACGATTAAGCACTTAATTCATTTCCTGCACCTACGTGTGACACATGCAACAATCCAATTTACCACCGATTTTACAAGTACCACAGTTTGAGGATCGCTGCTCGAGAGTCTTTTATCAAGAGGGAACTGCACCGACCAGTGTGGTGACGTAACTAGTTGAATTTTAATGTGACGACTTCGTACTTTTGCCTAGATGTAAACACGAACAGCTGGCAACGAGCAGACCAAAACCTTGTAAACTCTCAGGCTTTAGTCAAACCATTCAATTACATTTACAAAGAAAAAGATTGTGTTATATGTTAGTTGGTACGATGAAACATGAATTATAACCACGCAGTAATTAATTTTAGATAGGAAAACAAACAAAAGACGGAGACTTAAAAGTCCAAGACAAAACAATGAATGTTTCGACCAAAAGCCTTCGTTAGTAAATTGAAAAATAGCGGTTTCTTTATGTTGGGGGATGGTTGAAAAAAACCAACAATAACCGCATCAACAGCACCAAGTTGGAATAATGAGGGGGCGAATCTGGTTAAGTTAAAAGAGTAGGAAATAAAACTCAAACGGTAAGTGAAGACTTAAAGACACAAAACAGCAAACATCTCGACCAAAAGCCTTCGTTAGCCAAACAACAACAAAATGCAAAATAACAAATAATCTCACAAGAATTGAACAATGAAATATAGTTAGATCATAACTAAAGTCCTTGGGTTTAAGTCAAGCGCAAACTTAATTTACTGCGTTTAAGTCAAGAGCAAACTTTCGTCATATCTGAAACATCGAAACCTGATTATTTTTTTTGGGGGGGGGGGGGGTATTTGTCTCTTCGTGCCCTCGTTAAAGTTTAGATAAAACATAATTAGTATTATGTTTATTTTAAAAAAGACTAATTTTAATTTTAGTATTTTGATGATAACAAGGACATACATTGATTGTTGAAATCCGAATGGCTGAAATCGTATAAAAAAAGGGAAGGGGGGGGGGATAAATCTCAAGATAGCGCTTTACAAAATAATAAAAATGTATTCACCTTTACTATTGGTTCGGTCACATCCCTTGCACCGCCCTAGAAATATCTCCATCCATGATTGATCATTTTTCTTATTACGATGGCAGGTGCACCATAAATAAGCGTAAATTTCTGATGAGCTCGCTCTCTTGTGTTCTGCTTTCTCTGCTCTCCCCTCCCCACCCGTTACATTTCTGATGAGCTCGCTCTCTTGTGTTCTGCTTTCTCTTCTCCCTCACCCGTTACATTTCTAATGAGCACGCTCGCTTGTGTTCTGCTTTCTCTTCTCCCTCACCCGTTACATTTCTGATGAGCTCGCTCTCTTGTGTTCTGCTTTCTCTGCTCCCTCACCCGTTACATTTCTGATGAGCTCGCTCACTTGTGTTCTGCTTTCTCTGCTCCCTCACCCGTTACATTTCTGATGAGCTCGCTCACTTGTGTTCTGCTTTCTCTGCTCCCTCACCCGTTACATTTCTGATGAGCTCGCTCTCTTGTGTTCTGCTTTCTCTGCTCCCTCACCTGTTACATTTCTGATGAGCTCGCTATCTTGTGTTCTGCTTTCTCTGCTCCCCCCCACGTTAAAGGTTCTTTCTGTCTATTAGTTTCCACTCTATTTAAGTCTCTGCAAGTCTCCAGTGTCTCCAGTGTCTCTTAATGTTATTCTGCATACATTTTCCCCAAATTATACATTTCCAATTGATTCCCAGTAAATACAATTGTTTATTAATTCCCCTTATACACCATTGACTATTCATTCCCCGTATATTCCATTGTTTATTCATTCCCCGTGTGTTCCATGTCCATTTATTCCCCTTTATTTTATTGTCCATTTATTCCCCGTATATTCCATTGTCCATTCATTTCCCGTATTTTCCATTGTCCATTTATTCCCCGTATTTTCCATTGTCCATTCATTCCCCGTATTTTCCATTGACTGTCAATCTTCCGCATGTCTGATTTATCGACCCTGTTTGAGCCTAGCATAGATTAATTTATGAGCCCTTTAAATTAAACGATACGCCAACGTTTCGCCATCCCCCTAACGCTTCATTCAATCATATATTATCTATCTCTTTTAAATCTCCTTCTACAAATTCCATTTAAACCCCCCGTTCTCTTATCTTTATTGCCGACGTCTCGCTGTGTTCAAAATGTATTAATGTTCCATTTATAACCAAAGCCATAACAATAAAACCAACATTAAATCAAATTCTATGCGAAGTCTGTTCTTCTGCTTAAATCCATCATTTAAATGTTAATGCTCGTCTTGGGGCAAAAAAATGCATCTTTCCGGAACAAAGAGTTTTCTTGAGTGCTTCAAACACATGCAGACGTGCTAGAAAATATCGAATAATTATTTAGCGGAAGGAACAGTTACTGAAACAACGAGATGTGGGGTTCACTACATTTATCACATTATTAGTCCTTAGAAAAGTGATGCCCAGTTCTACAATGCTTTACTGTCTCGGGAAAAAAAAAAGATGTATCCTACACGCTATCTTTCCAAACATGTTATACAAATACCTACTCTCTATCCTGTTCATGAGTCTGTTAAAATCTGAGCGTGAGATTATGTCACTTGGTAACAAACATTATCAATGCTACAAACTCAGAGTATTTAATATACAGTGGAACCTCTCATAACGAGTAATTCGCATAACGAGCAAAAAAAATGTGAAGAAGTTGCTCCGTCCCTTGGAATTACTAAGAGGACCCTCACTTCTGCTTGGAAAAAACTTTGGCCAGAGAGTGTTGTGGAATGAGATTTTGAAACAGTACCTGTGGAGTCTACAGTTAACGAGATTGTGTCATTGGCCAATATCATGGCACTCGAGGTGGACAACATCGATATTGCAGAGCTTGTGAAAGAGCACAGTCAAGAGTTGAGCAACAATCTTCTAGCGCAATAAGAGAAATACTGAAAGCATGGGAAACTGTTGCATCGTACACTGAGAAGCATCCACCTAATAAGGAGGTGGCTGTTCGTGCTACAAATTTATTCAATGATAATGCTGTGACACATTTTCGTCAAATTTTGAAGTGTCGGCAAAAACAAATGTCTTTAGACAGTTTTCTAGTTAAAAAGGATTAAATATTTGTCATAAATTCATATTTTTATTGACGTTTTTTATTTCAAATCTAAATTGTATTCCAAGTTGTTACACTCCTTAACAATTCTTAAGTAATTTTATTTGAATAAATGTTAATAAAAATGTTTGAAAAATGATTATTTTTTCAGCATGGAACGCATTATCGTATTTTACATTGATTTGTATGGAAAAAGGTGTTTCGCTTAACGAGTGTTTCGCTTAACGAGTGTTTCGCTTAACGAGTAAGAGTCAGGAACGAATTATGCTCGTTATGAGAGGTTCCACTGTACTTTAGATCTGTGCATACAAGTGCGGTTGAAGATGGTGAAGTTAGCGATGGTCAAGTCATGCTGCACTGACCGGGAGTGGGGGGGGGGGGCGAGGATTAGGAGACAGTGGGAATGAAGGAAGAGAGGCGTGAAGTTGTCTACCATCTTTTCCAGCTAATTATTTTCTCCCAGCTTTGTTTTTGTATTGCGCTTCGAGCCTTTGGGGATGAAGCTTGATTTTTCAAATTATGAACTTTATTATTATTATATATTTTAAAAAATAGAAAGATAGTCGCACCATTTTTTTGGGAAGGAGCGAGTAGAAAGGGATGAAAGTGGGATGCCTTCATCCCGAAGAGGGTGGCCTACGTCACGAAGTGGGTTGCCTTCATTGCGAAGTCGGTTGCCTACGTCACGACGTGGGTTGCCTACGCCACGACGTGTGTTGCCATTGCATCTACTATTTTATAAATTAAATTCATGTTTATACATAAGCTCATGAATAAAGTATTGGATATGATTCTTTTCGGTCGCCAGAGACCGACTCTCTGCTAGACGTTAAGCGGATCTAAAACAATAAATCGAGACGTTGGCTGAGAAAATGTGTCATTTATTCCTGTCAGAAAATGTGTCATTGATTCGTGCTGCCGAGGCGTAGTTTTTGAAATGGATTAAGGGCACGCATTTGTTTATTTGTTGCCTGTAATGAACATATATTTGAATACTATTCTGAATAATTCTATGGGCTGTTAACATAATGCTGTACGACGTCTATCGGTTGCTAACATAATGTTGTACGAATTCTATGGGCTGTTAGCATAGGATGCACGGATTTAATGAGTCGTTGTAACAATGTTGTACGAACTATATGGGTTGTTAGCATAATGTTGTACGAAATCTACGGGTGATTTTTAGAAAATGTTGTTATAGAATGTACTAAGCGATACGATCTTAATTGTAGTTCAGGGGTCAGGGTCATTATATAACATTTGACTTAAATGTATATTAAATAAAATCTGTTTTTAGTGGGCCGAAAAAAAAAAAAGGGGGGGGGGGGTGGCTGGAGTTTTGCTCCCACCAGACGCGCTAAAATTAATTGGTGTACTTCTCTAGGGAAGGCATCCTAGACAAATCTCTGGCTTAAAATTTCATCAGATAACCATCCATGCCATGTTTTAATACGTAGACGGGTAGAGCTATGTCTGGCAGCGCCATCAGTCTAAGAGCGATTACAAAGGTATTCAGCATAAAAACGCCTGGCCTGGTAAGTCCGTTGTACTCAGGTAAATGAAAGGCGTCACGTGACGGCGTGCTCTGGCAATACCGTGACATACGTCACCCTGGATACTTGTCACCACCATTTCCCCGCCTGAAGTAGTCGATACCAGTATTCGGTCAATAGTAATATAACTTATATTTAGCATGCAATTTCCTTCATGCTTAAGTAAAACTTATGGGAATATTTTTAATTAATAAAATACTAGGTGTAAATTGATGAATGGAGCGGTATAAGTGTTGTATTATTTGTATTCAAACATATTTCTAAACAATACAATCAAACAGTTCACCCATACCGTTTTGAAACAAAAGGTATACTGTGACTGTTTGTGACTTTACAATCATACATCGTATTATTCAAAAGAGAATCCTGTTTTCATTTTGGGGATTTCTAGTAAAGAAAATTATTTGTATATTTTTAATTTTGGAGCTTTTGCAAGTCCACGAAGAAGTATTAATAAAAAAAAATATATTTTTTTTTTGCATTAAAATATGCCGTGTAAGTCAATAAAGAAATATCTTGGGCTGTAACTAACATCCAGTTGTGGATTATTTAGTGGAAATTGCCTTTATCCAAGTTAAAGTTAGATTAAATAGACACGAACAATCTGTGTCATTATAACAATATATATTAAGCTTTAATAATAATTTTACATTACACATAAGTGAACGTTTCGGCACATGCCTTCATCAGTACAACAAGACAGATAAATAAGTATAAATCAAATTAACATATATATAGATATATCCTACATAAAAAAAAGAGAGAGATAAAAAAACCAGACGGTTAACATCAATGATAAAAGTACAGAAATATCGACTCCGGCTCAAGAATGACGACCTCAGACTGCAACTCAAATCGCCAGGGCATTTGTAATTTGTAAGGTTGGTGCATATACAAGACAGAGTGTAAGACTCACATACAACATAATAATACTGAAAGCCTGTGATGAGGGTAGCCATTAGTGGACAGTATTGTCACGGCTGCTCTTGGTGGATAAGATTAAGCAGACGGAAGCAGGATGTGCGTCGTCAATCATGATCTTTTAAAATGCTAAACATTTTTTGGAGGAAAAAAAGCACACTGTAAAAGATGATTATTTAATCCTTAAATATCTATGAATAAATTTGGGTTTTACAAAGTATATTAGTTTTATTCCTCCTCAGCGATTCTCAAACTTCCTAGTGCCACGACCCTTTAATACAGTTCATCATATTGTGGTGACCCCCAACTATAAAATTTCGTTGCTACTTCATAAGTATCCGTTTTCCGATGGACTTAGGTGACCCAAGTGTAAGGGTAGTTCGACCCCCCCCCCCCAAAGTGGTCGCGACCCACAGGTTGAGAACCGCTTCTCTAAGTGTTTTTTTTTTTTGGGGGGGGGGGGGGAAGGTATTTGCCTCCTTAAATTTGCTCCAGTAAAAAACAAAACAAAACCACAGCACAATAACAAATTGCAGCGTTCTAATCTAGTATTGATGGTTGTCTAGGGAGAATTGTTAAAAATGTCGGCCTCGTGTGGTTTTAATGTTCAACCCACATGCCCACATGTTTACAAACAAACACCACATGTACGGCACAGAAGTCGTCGAGACTTAATGCGCGCCGTTAGCGTTTCGGAGATACCTTTTGGCACCTTGAATAATGACTTGTGATCTTAGACAATTGCTCTCTCAGTTCGTGCGTGCTCTTGTAAACCGATTGGTGCATACTCAAGCAGCGAAACATATTAGGGTCGTGAGATGTCAGTTTACAAATCGTCTAATTAGTTTTTCATTTTGTAACCCACACTTTCGTTTAGATCTATGTGGGCTTTTGGCTAATGTTGGAAGATTTGGCCATGACGTCAGTTGCGTCTTTTGTTATGTAGCTGATGACTTTAGGGTTCAGGTTAGTTTTAGGGATAGATTTAGGGTTCAGGTTAGGTTTAGGGATAGATTTAGGGTTCAGGTTAGGTTTAGGGATACGGTTAGGAAATTTTTTCATTATTTTAAAACGTTTTATTCTTAATTTTACAGGTCGTGTCAACCAAGATGGCGGCCATGGTAAAAAAAACGCGGTCCTATCTCTCAACATTTAACGGCGTTTTTTTAATTTGTTGCGTAGATGATTTGGTTTGGGTTGAATTTCTTTTGTTTTGGTATCGATTTCAACTACTTCTGTTTGTAGTTTCCCGAATGGCTACAGGAATAAATTTGGTCCACACACAGCCCCAAAGTGCGTTTTGATATATCAAAATGAAGTGGATTCACAATTTGAATAATTAAAAATGTGTTTTGAATTTGTTGAATGAAAAGCGACGAACAGCCCCTCGGCAGCCCCTCGACAGCCCCTCGGCACATAGAAAACTAATTCACCGAGTTTCATTTAAATTAATACAAAAAATGGGTAAATATATAAAAAAAAAAATAAGATACATATATAAAAAAAATATAAGATAAATATATAAAAAAATATAAGATAAATAAATAAAAAAATATAAGATAAATATATAAAAAAATATAAGATAAATATATAAAAAATATAAGATAAATATATAAAAAAATATAAGATAAATATATAAACAAATATAAGATAAATATATTAAAAAAAATATAAGATAAATATAAAAATAAATTACATAAATTTTGTTTGGGTTTTCTAAAATTTAAATTTTTACAGGGCCAAAAGAGAACAAGATATCATTTCAGATTAAATCAAATGTATTCAAATAAAATATATTTCCTAACACAACTATTTTATTAGGTGTTAATTTTAGTCGTTAAGTTAGTGATTTAAAAAAAAAAAGACGATATTCAGACATCACGAAATGATCGACAATCTTGCATTATGATTGCTACAGATTGCACAGTTGAGGCAACAACACTTGACTCATTTGCATCTATTGCCTCAGGCCTCCCAACGCCCAGTGCATGATACCCTCACTAAGTAACTCTTGCAACCAGTGAAATATCCTCATCAACACCAGGCACAGAAACATTGCAAATCCTTTCTACATTCATAGGAGCCATAATGATCAATAAATTGATCGTGGGCCCTTAATATTATAATATAGAAGAAGAAGATTGTCATTGAGTGACGTTCGAATGACGGATGCCACGTCGTTTTCGGAAGGGTATCACAGTTATGTCTTGTAGTGTCGTCTCTAAGACAGCACGGGGTTCTAATGATTAGTATGAGATCCCCTGCCTTGACTACACACACACATAACAATCCAAAGTACTTTTCTGTACAAATTATCGTCGTGTACCGCCTTGCATACCGAAGACGACTCTGGCATTTATATGTGTGGCGGCTGGTGGTACCACTTCGGCGGCACCGAGGTCCTGACGCCGCGTCTGGTATGGCGTCGAGGGCCAGAGATATGGGGATTCGGTCAACGACGTGTCAGTGAGGGTTAGACTTCTGGGGCAGAGATTAGGCAGCGGGGTCGTGACTTGACATGCGCGGTAGCTCACCCCGAGCTGGCCTTGCCAGATTTAGTCTACATGCCGCAAGACAAATTAACCAGCTGACTGGGGCGGGGAATGGCTTCTTTTGTGGACATTTTTGTTGTCGTTTTTTTTTTTGGTTACTTTTTGTGGACATTTTTGTTGTTGCTTTGTTTTTTGTTGCTTTTTGTGACAAAATCAGCAAAACTCATTTGAAACAAAAGTATATCATCTTATGTCACAAACCAGTAACACTGTAACACAATCGTGAGTTTTATTTCCCGGAAAGTAAGAATTAAAGAAGATCACATGAACACAGTTTTGCCCGTGTAGTGTTAAAATCAAAAGCGCGGTTGTGAAAAGCGCGATTGGCAACACTATTATCATTAGGGAATAATTTTATTTTACCATTAATTGCTATTAATTATCTTCTTAGAAAAATTACAAAAGGTTGAAAACTCAGCTGCTATGGTGGTTTTAAAGGCAAAAAAAAACGTGAACACGTCACACCACTACTTCATTCACTTCAAGTACAAGCACGGATTGATTACAAACTCTCTTTTCTCTGCCACAACTTTTTCTCGAAATTCTGCTCTTCCTATTTAACCGAACTTCTCTCTGTCTATTCACCATTTCGACAGCTTCGCTCCCTCGCAGACGCGCGTATTCTTTCTGTCCCCAAGACTCGCACAAAAACATACGGTGAAAGATCTTTCCCTTTCTGTGCCCCCATACAATGGAAATCTCTTCCACTACACATCCGCAATATACCGACCATCACAGACGTCAAAACTGCACTCCAAACACATCTCTTTAAACTCTACTATCCTGACTGATTCCCCCCTCTGGCCGATAAACGATACTGCTGGGTGCCGTCCATGGCTTGACATTTTAAAAAGTTATGGAATGTTTGGGCGAATACACGTTTGTTTTTTTTAAATTTAATTAATATATGCTTATTTTTATGTTCATGATTATGTTTTTTAAATTGTATATACAGCGTGGTGAGCCCAGCTCTAGGTTGGCGTTCTACGCTATAAAAAAACTTTTTATAATAATAATAATATAAAACTGAGTGCAACTTTGTTTTATTTACATGTTTGAGGATGGGTTTATCTACTGCAATAAAACAAAACAATGAATCGCAGCCATATTTGACAACGTCATTCCTCCGGACCTTCAGATTGTTCCTGAAAAGTTTAGTCATAATCCCAGCACCCCAAAGGCTGTAATATAAAAACAAAAAACTTAAAATATAGAGGATAAATAGTAATTACTTTTTTTTTAAAAAATGACTGCGATTAAAGTTCAAGTTAAGTTATTTTTTGTGTGTATGTATTTTTAATAAGCCTTTCTTTAGAACGGCTCGCTTTCATCTATATATTTAAAAGGAGGTTTTCGTTGGCGCTTTTATTTGGTGAGCTCATTTTAAATAAAGCTTCATTCTATGTGCTGCTTAAAAAAAATAGTTCATTATAATTATTACAAATTTCAGGGGCGTGCATAAAGGGTGCTTCGGGATACTTAGGTGTACACACACTGGGTGTTCTTCTATGATTTTTTATTAGGAATCTTTATATAGTAGATGTGTGCGTGGGGGGGGGAAGAATCACAAGTTTGTGATTAAGCCATAAATCAGCATGTAGTAAGACTACGTCCTTCAGTGGGTGGGTTCATTTTATGCGGCCAGCAATGTCTCAAAAAGCATCATGTGTTACACATGGAACTATTTTAGTCCACAGATTTCGCTTTTTAAATTAAATTATTCACATGTTGTACATTTAAAACACGCTTCTCAAACACAAGACAAAATAAGTGAATGTCTAAATGTTATTAGTGACTTCCGATAATGACGTGGTAGTGTTACAGTGTCAAACCTGGGCTCTGAATAAAGTCTCGAGGCACTCAGCACAATGGCAGGCACTCAGTACAATGGCAGGCACTCAGTACAATGGCAGGCACTCAGTACAATGGCAGGCACTTAGTACAATTGCAGGCATTCAGTACAATTGCAGGCACTCAGTAAAATGGTAGGCACTAAGTACAATGACAGGCACTCAGTACAATGGCAGGCACTCAGTACAATGTCAGGCACTTAGTACAATGGCAGGCATTCAGTACAATTGCAGGCACTCAGTACAATGGCAGGCACTTAGTACAATGGCAGGCATTCAGTACAATTGCAGGCACTCAGTACAATGGCAGGCACTCCAGTTTCAGGAATATTAACAGAAGCGGGCTGTGCCCAAAATACAATGTTTTTAGAATTATTATAAATCTAGCTTTTTATAGGAGAAAATTGTAGCTTTCATAATTACTTTCGGGAATTGTTTTTCGACTACTTTTTCGCTTATAGCGCTTTAGGAGATTTTTCAGAATACAAACCCGAGAAAAGCAGGGTATGTTGGCTAGTTATGATAGAATGGAAAACTAATTGGCTAAATTATATGCAATCAGCCTTTTAGTCTGATAAAGGTAAATAGAAATACTGGGTGGAATAAAGGAGGGAAGTAGAAAAAAAACAAAAACAAGCTATCAACTGGGGCGATTGTCATTATATTTAATAGATATTTTATTTTGCTGACGTGGCTTGACATGATATAAATAAGCCCAATGTACACCCGTGTGATAGATGAAATAAGTCACGCCTAGTGTTAACATGATATAATAAGATCAATGTACACCCGTGTGATAGATGAAATAACTCAGGTCAAATACGTGATCGCTTAAAAACTGTAAACCTACTATGTCCTATATGTGATCGCTGAAATAATTCAAGCATACTAAGTGACAGCTGAAATAACTCAGAACTACTTTAAGACAGGTGAAATAATTCAGACCTACTTTAAGACAGGTGAAATGATTCAGACCTACTGTAAGACAGATGAAATAATTCAGACCTACTTTAAGGCAGGTGAAATAATTCAGACCTACTTTAAGACAGGTGAAATAATTCAGACCTACTTTAAGACAGGTGAAATAATTCAGACCTACTTTAAGACAGATGAAATAATTCAGACCTACTTTAAGACAGGTGAAATAATTCAGACCTACTTTAAGACAGGTGAAATAATTTAGACCTACTTTAAGACAGGTGAAATAATTCAGACCTACTTTAAGACAGCTGAAATAATTCAGACCTACTTTAAGGCAGGTGAAATAACTTAGACCTACTTTAAGACAGATGAAATAATTTAGACCTACTTTAAGACAGATGAAATAATTCAGACTTATTTTAAGATAGGTGAAACTATTCAAGCCTAAACAAAATCTACAAATAATCTGTGTAAGACTTCATCACGCCAAAAAATTCCTTTAAAATAATTACTTTGAAAAAGGAGACATACAAAGTCCAGAGGTTACGAGTCAGGAGACATCCAAAGTCCAGAGGTTATGAGTGAGGAGACGTACGAAGTACAGAGGTTACGAGTCAGGAGACATCCAAAATCCAGAGATTATGAGTCAGGAGACGTACAAAGTCCAGAGGTTATGAGACGTGGCCTGGATTTAATAAAGATAAACCTTATGAAAAAGTTTAACTTAAGTTAAATGCAGCCATTGTCATGTTATGCCTGTAATTATATGTACAGTTGGTTATTAGTATTAACTTACGAACGTATAAAGTTTGAGGCTCTGGGTAAAGAAAACAAAATAAAACGTGGAACCATACAAACCTTCCATTTGTGCAATTTAAAAAGCCAGAATTGACAAAATTGACAAACGTCTTCTTTGGACAGTCAGCGCTGATCCTAATATAACTCAACGCCACAACGCTTTCGACGTAAAAGGACAGCAGTACAGATATTAAAGTAATGGGACAGCAGTATAGATCTTTAAGTAACAGCACAGCAGTACAGATAATAAAGTAACAGGACAGCAGTACAGATATTAAAGTAACAGGACAGCATTATAGATATTAAGGCAACAGGACAGCATTATAGATATTAAGGCAACAGGACAGCATTATAGATATTAAGGCAACAGGACAGCATTATAGATATTAAGGCAACAGGACAGCATTATAGATATTAAGGTAACAGGACAGCATTATAGATATTAAAGTAAGAGGACAGCATTATAGATATTAAGGCAACAGGACAGCATTATAGATATTAAGGCAACAGGACAGAGGCGTATATATGAAGGCAACAGGACAGAGGCGTAGATATGAAGGCAACAGGACAGAGGCGTAGATATTAAGGCAACAGGACAGAGGCGTAGATATTAAGGCAACAGGACAGAGGCGTATATATTAAGGCAACAGGACAGAGGCGTAGATATTAAGGCAACAGGACAGAAGCGTAGATATTAAGGCAACAGGACAGAGGCGTAGATATGAAGGCAACAGGACAGAGGCGTAGATATTAAGGCAACAGGACAGAGGCGTAGATATTAAGGCAACAGGACAGAGGCGTAGATATGAAGGCAACAGGACAGAGGCGTAGATATGAAGGCAACAGGACAGAGGCGTAGATATTAAGGCAACAGGACAGAGGCGTAGATATTAAGGCAACAGGACAGAGGCGTAGATATTAAGGCAACAGGACAGAGGCGTAGATATTAAGGCAACAGGACAGAGGCGTAGATATGAAGGCAACAGGACAGAGGCGTAGATATGAAGGCAACAGGACAGAGGCGTATATATTACATTTAAATGCTTTTTTATGTGGGTTTGCATTCGAAGTTTAAAGGAAAAATAAATTCATGACATTTTTTTGCTGATCTTCGCTAAGGGTGTAGATTGATTCAAAACTAAATTCAGCTATGCATCTAAATCAATCATAAAAATGTTTCGTGGGCGTGGTCACCGCCCCTTGCCCTCTACCTTTGATCTTATGCCTTCGTTGGACTTGATTTTATTAACCCCCCGCCCCCCACACACACCGCCCCACACCCTGGCCAATTCAGAAATGAGTTCGTACCGGGCTGAGTTAGCCCGTATGCCTGGGGCAGCGCAATTTCAAGGTTCGTTATTTCATGCTTTTCAGCAGGCCAAAAAGAACTAAGTATATTTATCGGTAGTGTCTTCTTGTGGGGGGGGGGGGAAGTGATACGGCAAACTCAAATTCCGCCCTGGGCTGCACTTTGAATCGCTACGCCACAGGATAGATATATCTTATCTTATTAGGCAAATTCTCGTAGTTAATTTTTAGAGTGTTTAAATAGAAATATTTATTTTTTCAAAAATGTAAACAAATTCTAATGATGTTACACAGATTAGATGCAGCATATATAGAGCACAGCATAATCAATGCAGGTTAAATAGTTTTTTTTTTAAAAATCTGAAGACTATTTTTAGCTTGCGAGCTAATCTCAAGCGACGGAGAAACCCATTCCCCCCCCCCCCCCCCCCCCACATCCAATTCTATTCATCGCTACCGGTATTACAACAGTCTTGGAATAGACGATCAGTTTAGCGTTACTACCGACACCGTCGGTAATATATCTTCTCCATCTTTTCATATGTTTGCCACCTCTTTTCAACTCACTCTAACCCTCAGGTATAACAGTCCCTTCACCAGTTGCACCCGTTCACCCCCCCTAACATCATTTACCTCCAGGTACGTGAAGAAGGCGATGTGGAGTTTAAATGTACATAATACTAACATTATCGTAGTGCTATACTATAGACGTTCTAGTTGCGACATTCAATGGCCTTTAAAAAATGAAAAGTCTTGATGCGTACCGGAGATGAGGTACGTATGCAGTGGATGCCCAAGATGTTCTACGTGCCTCATCTCGCTCTTCACACGCCACGATGCGTTGCTGCAATCGCCTTCTCCGCCGTTGAACCGAAATGGTCTCCTACGCGGGATCCGACGACGTCCAGGCTTCGCATGCAGTAGGTAGGCAGTGCCAAAGCACCGAGGGTTTGAGGCCCATCGGCTACCCCCCACCTGGTTTAGCCGGATAGAGGAAGCCGTTGCCCAGGGTGTTGGCCGCTGTTGCTTGCTAACAGCTGCTTGGATGCACATGTGACAGTTTAGTTGCAGGAGAGGACCAAGGCGGACGAACTTCTCATTGGAGCACAACGTGTTCCCCCATCAGGGGTACTAACTATTCGTGTACATCTCAGGGGTACTACCTCTTCCTGTACATCTCAGGGGTACTACCTCTTCCTGTAAATCTCAGGGGTACTAACTTTACTGTACATCTCAGGGGTACTAACTTTACTGTACATCTCAGGGCTACTAACTTTACTGTACATCTCAGGGGTACTAACTTTACTGTACATCTCAGGGGTACTAACTTTACTGTACATCTCAGGGGTACTAACTTTACTGTACATCTCAGGGGTACTAACTTTACTGTACATTTAAGGGGTACTAACTTACTGTACATCTCAGGGCTACTAA
This sequence comes from Omphiscola glabra, assembly GCA_964017045.1. Lineage (NCBI taxonomy): Eukaryota > Metazoa > Mollusca > Gastropoda > Lymnaeidae > Omphiscola > Omphiscola glabra. The sequence goes on from OZ024795.1 coordinate 18,780,957, forward strand.
CTTTACTGTACATCTCAGGGGTACTAACTCTTACTGTACATCTCAGGGTACTAACTCTTACTGTACATCTCAGGGGTACTACCTCTTCCTGTTGTAAAAAAGGGAAAATATGTATTAGAAACAAAAATTCCGGCCAGAGTCTAAAATATATTTTCCACAGAAATGACTATCTACTTTAACTAATTTTCTTTGAAATTAAGAATTCCTTCCTTTTTTTTACTTGTGGTTATTATACCGCCATCTTGTCGCAGCCAGGAGTTTTTATAATGATAATGGAGATTTTTAGAGCAAAATGTTGTTGAAAGGAAAAATTTATATCTGAACCAAAAATTCCGATCCTGGCCAGACTCTTTATTACATTTTTAAGAGAAAGGACTATTTCCTACAATTAATCCATTTTGAAATCGATATTTCCTTCCTTTTGTGCCCATACGTATCACCCATATGTGCCCACTTATGTATGGCCCATATGTACCCCCCTTATGTATGGCCCATATGTACCCCCCTTATGTATGGCCCATATGTATCACTATCTTAAATTTTAATAGAAACTAATAACACGTACTTTACTTTAGATTTTATAAACCATTGACACTCATGAAAATAGATTTAAAAAAAAAAGTGACAAAATATTGCCAGGAAATAGACACTTTTCTGAAGACAGTCTGAATTTTAAAAAATGGGATTAACTCAAGTTAGTTTTTGTCACTAAGACACAGTCTTTGACGGAAAGCTTAACAATGTTAGTGATACGTCGATTACAATCTCAGTATGTGTTGAGGATTTGTGTTCACTAGTGACCAATGTCAGCATTCACTAGTGACCAATGTCAGCATTCACTAGTGACCAATGTCAGCATTCACTAGTGACCAATGTCAGCATTCACTAGTGACCAATGTCAGCATTTACTTGTGACCAATGTCAGCATTCACTTGTGACGAATGTCAGCTATCATTAGGGACCAATGTCAGCATTCACTTGTGACCAATGTCAGCATTAACTAGTGACCAATGGTTGTATTCACTAGTGAGAAATGTCAACATTCACGAGTTACCAATGTCTGCATTCACTAGTGAGCAATGTCAGCATTCACTAGTAACCAATGTCTGCATTCATAAGTGAGCAATGTCTGCATTCACTAGTGACCAATGTCAGCATTCACTAGTGACCAATGTCAGCATTCACTAGTGACCAATGTCAGCATTCACTAGTGACCAATGTCAGCATTTTAAAAAGAATGAAACATATTTATTATTTTTTAATGTTATATAACCATGCAATCTTTCTATCGCTTTATAGGGTAATATGTTTGTGATCTATCCATGACTTTATAAGGTACTATTGTTGTGATCTATCCATCGATCTATAGGGTAATATTGCTTTGATCTATCCATCGCTCTATAGGGTAATATTGCCTTGATCTATAACCATCGCCTTGTAGGATTATATTGCTGTTTTCTATCCATCGCTTTAAAAGTAATATTGCTTTGATACATCCATCGCCTTATAGGGTATTATTGCTGTGATCTGGCCATCGCTTTATAAATATTGTTTTCATCTATAAACCACAGTGTAAGGTTATATAGTTCCGAATATCAATTGTTGACAAGTATTACCATTTATTGGTATGGCCATAAAATCCCGTGGGAAAAAAGCAGTTTCGCTATTACCAATATTTGGAACGATTAATTACCATAAGGTAAGTTACCCTTTTTAAAGTGTGTTCATCTTAGAAAATAAAACAAAAAAACTAGTCATTGACGTCACTTCCTCACAATTGTTTTCAATGGACCTGAGCCTTAAGTACCGCGCCTCGAGCCTTTGGGGATGAAGCGTGAGTTTTCAAATGAACTTTATTATTATTATGTTTCAATCTACCTTATCAAACATATGTGAGTGCCTCAGACTGATTGTACTTACCTTATCAAACATCTGTGAGTGCCTCAGACTGTCTGTACTTACCTTATCAAACATCTGTGAGTGCCTCAGACTGATTGTACTTACCTTATCAAACATATGTGAGTGCCTCAGACTGATTGTACTTACCTTATCAAACATCTGTGAGTGCCTCAGACTGATTGTACTTACCTTATCAAACATCTGTGAGTGCCTCAGACTGATTTTACTTACCTTATCAAACATATGTGAGTGCCTCAGACTGATTGTACTTACCTTATCAAACATCTGTGAGTGCCTCAGACTGATTGTACTTACCTTATCAAACATCTGCGAGTGCCTCAGACTGATTGTACTTACCTTATCAAACATCTGTGAGTGCCTCAGACTGATTGTACTTACCTTATCAAACATCTGATCCACCTCCAATCTTATTATTGCCAGAACAAAGGGAGAAGTCAGGTGATGGCTAACCGATAGAGCTGATAATGTCAAGGTGCTAGTGCGCTCGTACCAATACCTGTACAAAATCAAATCTAGGGCACTATTTACTTCCAAACAGGTCACACTTTTGTTATCAGTTAAATTCAATCCCGGTCACTGAGCCAACAGTGTAAAGAACTTATGGACTCATATCAAAACTTTCTCAGAATTATTCTATGCCTGAAAAAGAAATGAATTTAGGACATGTCTCTATAAATGACTTTAAATCTAGGACACTGTTCTAGCTGATAATTTCGACGTGGTGACGTGTTCATATCCATACCTGAACAATATCGATATGGCTCAATCTTTATACCATCAGATTTTAATGAAGTCTTGGTATAATCATAATGAATGAAAATAATAAAATGTATTTAAAATGTTGAAATTGAGTTTTTATTATTTCAACTTCTTTTATTTGTAACTGGATGTTGCTTGTTCATCTTAAAACTCATTGACTATTTATTTGAAATTATTTAGACGGAGCTTCAAATCTTTTTGTAATAAAGAAATAATGATTCTATATTTTCCTAGGCACTGAAAATAAAAAAAAGAAACCAATTTTTGTTATATTCATTCAATACTAGACTAAAGCTCCCGAGAAGTTCTAAATAAGATGTTGGTCCCAGGGCCGTCTTAAGACATGGGCACTGGGCAGTTTCCCAAGATTCCCTTAGCTAATACGGCCCTGGCTGTCCCCTCTTTTCTTGAGAAATAAATTGCAAAAAAAAACAACCAACCAACAACCAAGCAATAACCAACCAACCAACCAACAACCAACCAACCAACCAACAAACAACCAACAAACAACAAAAAAAAAACAACCAACCAGCAACCAACAAACAACCAACAAACTACCAACATACCGTGTAAAAAGAAAATGCGCTATTTCTTCAACAAGGGAGGAAACAATTTCCTCAAGCAGGATAGTTTATAATTTTCGCCCACTGGGTGGGAAGCCAGGCCATCAATCATGGGGAGGTTACCCCCTGGAATCACTTCGTCACGATCTACTGTTAACAACAAACCGCTCTCACACCACCGAGAGACACATTATCGCCAGGTCCATCACCGCCGTAGTTATTCTCTCTTCACCATGTCAGCACCACTTTCCACAAACCAGCACCTGACAACCAGCTGAATCTGTTAACTCTTCCCGCCCCCCCCCTCAGAAAAACATCCACCACACCTGCAAGTACTGCGCCTCACTATCACATCTCTTATCCTGTCCAGGTCTGAAACTAAAATGGTCTTCTGAAAAGCTACGCTCCGTCTAAAAGGTTTGAAGTACGTGCGTCCACGCCTTCGCCTCCCGGACATTCACTTCCAACACATGCCATTATGGGCCCGTACCACAGTGACAACCACTTTAAACTGTAATCGGAAGTCGTAAAATGTTATGATCGTCACGTTGTCAAGCTTGCCTCAACTTACCAATAAAACCATAAAGTGCATGCGACAATATAAGACATCCATGAACACTATACTTGTCACTACGTCACGTGACAGAGTCGGGTCTTCGAATCACTCCCCCCCCCCCTCGCTCTCCTTCTCACGACAGTGTGGACCACACGCGACTGCTTTACCGTGATGTCCTAAATTATCCAGTTATTGGTGATTTTGTTGTCACGTGAGCTGTCATTGAGTAAGGCAGATCCTCCTGGCAAATCGCTACCTCATTGATTTGTGCGTTAACAGCGGCTCTCAATGCACAACTATCTCACTGACATGCACGTGAGCAGTGGTTCTCGGTGAATAACTGCCCCAACACACATGTATATAATTCTATATGCAAACCCAAAAGTGATGCACTGGCCAGTAGCCAATGCGGGAAACCTTACATACGCCATTGCTCGCAGGAATCTAAGATGATGTCAATATGGAGAAAATGGTGGCATGATGATAAGAATGAAAATGATAGTAAGAAGTTCACGAAAACAATGATAAAAATAAGACGTTTAGGGTAGACACTGAAGAGACGGAGGGAAAGAAGAATACTGTAACTAGGTTTGAAAGGAGTAGCATCGTAATAAATATCTGACAGGTCAGGTCAATCTTTGCCCACTTGGTCATCTTTATTTCTAAAGCAACATTATCCACGTTGCCATCTTGATGTCTAGCACACCATTGCCCACGTTGTCATCTTAATGTCTAACACACCATTCCCACGTTGTCATCTACATGTCTAACACACCATTGCCCACGTTGTCATCTTAATGTCTAACACACCATTGCCCACGTTGTCATCTTAATGTCTAACACACCATTGCCCACGTTGTCATCTTGATGTCTGAAACAAAATTTCTCACATTGTCACCTAGACTTTATTGACAGATATTCTGTCCAAAATTTCAACGAAAGAATGCCAAGTAATTCTTCTCTTACCTTTATCAGAGCCTTAGGTCATGGGCCACAAGTAATTCGGTTAATTTTATCAGAGCCTTAGGTCATGGGCCGCAAGTATTTCGGTTAATTTTATCAGAGCCATAGGTCATGGACCACAAGTATTTCGGTTAAGTTTATCAGAGGCTTTGGTCATCTGCCAATTTCTAATTCGGTCATCAATTCATTTGGTTTAACTTTCCACCTGAGTCATGAAATGAAGTACGTACATCACCTGTTTACTTGAGGTCATATCTTACTCTTAGTTCAGGATTAGGTCAATTAACCCGTAACATGGATGTACCCGAAGCTGTTCTCTGATTCCTGAGTACTGAAGACACAAACATCAGACTGAGACTGAGAATGAATTTCCCCCCGTACGACGCGCTCACCTGGATGGGTTCAACCGACCCCGTGAATAAACTTGAGAAGCTAATTTAGAAATCTATGGTATCCGAGATCGTCTGACCTTCACCTTGTCAGGTAAGCCAAAGCTGGTTTTCTAAAGTTGATAGCGGAATTAAATCTTATTTAAAGGATTTTTTTGTTATTGTTTTTTTGTTTTGTTTTATGCGAGATCAGAGCAAATATTTCACATCAAAATTCTTAAGCACTTACTGAGTGGTGGGGATTTAAAAAAAAATAAAATAATTACCAATTAAAAGTTTAATTTTCAAGTTCAGATAACTTTATAAATAGAAAATAACTGTAACTTATAAAAACCCGTTTAAAATGATGGACGGATAAAATTTCCATATCTGTACAACACAGCCTACACGTGTATATTGTTGAGTAACTCCTTCGTACACAACTCTTTCTTTAACCCTAACCATAGTATGCATTTTACTCCAATGTGTGGCACATAAAAAATACCAGTTTATAATAGAATGTAAACAATTACACGTTTTTTTAAAACAATCGAACTTTAAAAGACAAGTGATTGATCTTTCGAATATTCTTAGCTCGTAAAAAAAAAAAAGTAAGTAAATATAAATGGATTTTCAATATTACTTCTTGTTAAGAAATTTCCGGAAGAAAAACCAAAAAAAAAAAGAAAAAACAAACAAACAAGTAATTGTACATTTTTGTAGTAGGTTAACATAACACAAAATGTATTTTATTTTAAATACACAGAATCCATTTTAAAGCAAACAATTCGAGCATGCATATATATTTTTAGAAAAAAAAAAACATCTGTTCCATTGCATTTTTAAAAAGTTGCTCCTGCTCCGTTCTTGCTCCATGCTCCATAGTGTAGAAATACACTGAAATAATTTAAGGGGCCTCCTGTATGAATAATTATTATTGGAATTTGTTAGATTTGATTCGATAATATGAGATCATAAGCCCAAAGGAAGGAGTTTCTAGGGAGGAAATGTTTGTATGAATTTACAAAGAGTCTAATCACACCCACTGATGTCATACCTAAACTCCTTGTATGTCGGTAATTATGAAGTATATTGTAAAGTGTTTTTTGATAGACCCTCCAAGGGAAAGCCCAGGGACGTGAGATTTTGAGTTTAGAGAAGAATGGAGAAGACAGTTTAAATATTCCTCATGCAAGTATAAACATGTCAAGATGTCTAAATATTTATTTATAGACTACTCTGCTTTTTCAGCTTATATGTCATATAATTCTATTGAATAGCGTATAGCTACAAGGGAGGTCATTTAAAACTTTCGAAAACACTTACATCATCATCATCATCAGTGGCGCTACAGCCCATGTAGGGCCCAGTCCTTCTCCGCCACATCCTTCCATTCGGACATCATCATCAGTGGCGCTACAGGCCATGTAGGGCACTGGCCGCTCCACCACTTTCTTCAATTCGGACATCATCACCAGTTGCACTACAGCCCATGTAGGGCCATGGCCAGCGCCACCACCTTCCATTCGGATCGATCCATTGCTTTCCGCCTCCATGCGCAAACCCCCAACTGGTGTAAATCATTCTCAACATCGTCAATCCATCTCAGTCTTGGACGACCGATGAGTCGTCTGCCTCTAGGTTTCTGTCTCTATATCACTTTTGCTGCTCTACAATCCTGCATCTTTTCAATATGTTCTGCCCAATGCATGCTGCCCTTTTTACTGTTGCGACTATGGGTGGGTCACTGAATTGGCATAGCTCTTGGTGTGTACATATTCTCCAGACATCCTTTTCTATCACTGGGCCATATATTTTTCCTGAGGATTTTCCTCTCGCATGTATTGAGCAGGTTCTTTGCTTTTCTGGTAAGGGTCTATGTCTTACTAGCGTAAGTCACTACTGGTCTTAGAATAGTCGTGTATATTGTCTTCTTTGTTCACCTTGAGAGGTTTTTGCTTCCCAGTGGCTTTCGTGGGCTGAAATAGGAACGGTTGCCTGCTGTTATCCTCTCTTTCACCTTCAACATTATTTCGTTGTGCTCGTTTATAGTCGCCCCTAGATATTTGAAAGTAGCCACTCTCTGAAATTTGTGGCTGCTTATAGTGATGACATTATCAGTGGCTGCTTATATTGATGACATTATCAGTGGCTGCTTATATTGATGACATTGTCAGTGGCTGCTTATATTGATGACATTATCAGTGGCTGCTTATATTGATGACATTGTCAGTGGCTGCTTATATTGATGACATTATCAGTGGCTGCTTATATTGATGAAATTATCAGTGGTTGCTTTTATTGATGACATTATCATATATTTTGTCTTCTCTTCAGAAAGCACTGGCATCATTGGCTTTTTCTTTGAACCCCTTCAGATGTGTTCAAGAGATTGTGTGGGGTGAAAGAAAAGCATTTCGGGCCATGGGGCATGCCTGGATTTGGATATCCGGGTGGTCCAAGGAAAGTGTCTGGGATGTGAACAGGTTTAATGGGATGGCGCGTGTTGTTTGGGTTCCGTGTGGAATTGGCCGAGACAAGACTTACACAGAATTAGTCAGAAGATGAACGCACCCCGGTGCGGTCATGCGCGGGCATGTACGGTGCTGCTACTGAACACCCATTCGGACATTTTCTGCTTTAGATTTCAATTTTCCCAGACTGCTGTCAAAGACTCTTATGTTGCCAACTTGATGCATCTCTGCTACTTAATACTATAACCTTCAGCTTGGCATCTTTCGATAACGTATGGAGGTGTGCAAATCGGGAAATTGTGGTAATTTCCGAATGCGACTTAAGTTATGGCTTGAAACCTATCGTTACGTCATGCCTTGATGTCACACCTTTCTTTTCTCTGCTAGATCTGCTACTTTAGATCTTGTATCTAAATCCAGGCATAGGCAAATGGAGTATTCCACTAATATTTGATATATTAAAATGACTGGGTTTAAAGTTTGACCTCTATACCTTTACGTTAAACAACGTTAAACTACGTTAAAGCAAATAATATAAATTAATGAATGGGATTTAACACGAAAAAGAAAAGGAAAAATATTTGACATTAAGATTATGGGGAGATTTTTAAAAAAATAATTTTTTGCCCTTTTCATCGAAGCTGCTAAAAGAACTATAAGGGGAGAGATTGTAATAAGGTTAGCAAAATAGGAAATGAGTGAAACAAAGTAAGGTTAAACCTGAAAAAAAGGAACGCAACAAAGCAACGAAAGTGTCGGCAGGAAGCCTTCGTCAGCGAACAAACAAGAGACAAAACAGAATTTAAAAAAAATATATGTCCCTTAGATGAGAAAGAAGAGAATTGTGACAGAAAATTAAGTAAATGAGAGATTACATAGGGAATAGCCAAGCTCCGAACCTCCACGTCATGACCTATCACATTGGACTAAATCTCCTCTTTTCTTTCCCTCTTCCCTACTTCTCAAACAAGATTTAACATCTAAATCAAACTTTTTTTTAATACGTCTAGATCTTAAATATAAAAGAAACACACACACACACACACATATATATATATTTATCTTGTCTCTATTGAAAATAGGAGCATGGGTTTGTCAGTAAATTCAAGTCAGATTATTTCCCATATGTGGAAAAGAAAAAGCCCAATTGTCACTGGTTACCCTTCACCAGTGACGTAGTTGTTTAAAGGTGCAGGAGAGGGAAGAATACGTATATCCCCCACCCCCCATCCAAATTTAATCAGGCGCCCCCCCCCCCCCAATGCCTCTAAAAATGATTCCACTTCACTTTCAAGTTACTGTATGAATAATGAATTTTTTAAAAAAGCAACTCTTAATTATAGCTTATTGCAAACTGTTAAATCATATGAGGCACCATTTAGTAGCATATGTACATTATAATTGATGAAACATCTGTAACGCTGTGTTTAAAGGCGCGCAAAGTAAAATTCCAGAATGTAGCACTTAGCAATTTAGTTAGGATTTTTATAAAGCATATTTGAGCAGGGTTGCTTTCAGGCATCTCTCGGGGGGGGGGGGTGCACTGCCCCCGGGGAAAGTCAAGTGCTGCCCCCCCCCCCCCGGAGCTAAATGTGGACAACTATATAACGATAAATTATTTTTGTTAAAAACAACTAAATGGTCATTAAAAAACAGTTTTAAAAAAGAATAGTATCTGGTGCCCTTAAACGATTAAAATTAGTGGAATTTATGAAATATCGCTACGCTCAATATATCTGATTATCCGTATATTTAAGGCTAATTAAAAGGCTTACATTATTATATTATAAATAGTGTACTGGCGCTACTATTAATAAGCAGAAGGCTTACATAATAATGCCGTTCATATAGGATTTATAAAAATAATAAGAGTTGTTTTTTTTTCATTTGCGTTCAACATCAGTTTACATCCTCCGCTAGGAATCTTGGTTATAATTCTGTCTAACAACATGTCTCTCGATAATCATATATCCCACATTTGTCGCTCTGCATACATAGCTATCCGTCAGATCAGCTCCATCCGCCACTACTTCACAGTTAGTGTAAAAAAAAACCTAGTCTATGATCTTGTTCTCTCTCGTCTTGACTATTGCAACTCTCTTCTGTCAGTTTCACCAAAACACTTCTTAGAAAAACTACAAAAGGTTCAAAACTCAGCTGCTAGGCTAGTTTTAAAAGCAAAAAAAAAAACGTGATCACGTCACACCACTACTTCATTCACTTCATTGGCTCCCTGTACAAGCACGGATTGACTATAAACTCTCTGTTCTCTGCCACAACTTTTTCTCGAATTCCTGCATTTCCTATCTAACCGAACTTCTCTCTGTCTATTCACCCCTTCGACAGCTTCGCTCCTCCGCAGACGGGTGTATACTTTCTGTCCCCAAGACTCGCACAAAAACATACGGTGAACGATCTTTCTCTTACTGTGTCCCCAAACAATGGAATTCTCTTCCACTACATATCCGCAATATACCAACCATCACAGCCTTCAAAACTGCACTCAAAACACATCTCTTTAAACACTACTATCCCGACTGATTCCCCCCTCTGACCGTTAAACGATGCTGCTGAGTGCCGTCCATGGCTTCACACGTAAATAGCTATGGAATGGTTGAAGCGAATACACATTTGTTTTGTTTTATTTAATTAATGTATGTTAATTTTTAAGTTCATGATTGTTTGTTAAATTGTATGTACAGCCCAAGGCTGGGGTACCACGCTATAGAAAACTACAAATAATATACTAATAATAACATATATATCAATCTTAGCACTGCTCTTAGCGATGGAAACCTTTTTTATTTATGTTGAAAACTCATTTCTTAACTAAGTAGTTAACCCCGAAAAGGTTTAAATAAAAAAATTGAAGCTACATAACTAGTCAGTAATATAAAAAATAATGTTTGCATAGCACAAGCAGGTCAAGCAGGGACGTCGTTCGACTTTTCGAGGCCCCCTTTGCCAATGGTTTTTGCGCCCTCTATTTCTGCCCTACATCTCAATTTTTGTGACGATAGATAGTGATGTAGCTATTACTAGTGCAAACATGTGGGCGAAACATTTTTTCCGCTCTCCCCTTCGCAATACAAACTCTCCAGTTGTCCGAAAAATGATGCAACTCCATATAAAGAAAAAGTTAGATCTGGGGGAACAGCCTCACCCCCCCCCCTCTTTTTTACGCCACTTGAAGGGCGTAGCTAGAGTGTTTGGCGTCAGGGGACATGATTTATTTTTACGCCCTGCCCCCCTCCCCTTAACCCTAAAACTAATTATTTCAACAATTAAATACCACCAAAGCCCATTTTGGTGCCCCCTCTAATCTGGCCACTGACCACTGGCAACCACCCCCCCCCCCCCCGAAAATTTAAAATGCCCCCGCCCAGGGGAAAATGTCTGAAACAATATGTTTTGTCAAGAAGCCTTAGTAGACCGAAAGTTCACGTTTTTGTTCGAGTCTTATAATAAACAGCATGGTAGTCATTATAAGAGTCACATAGTGGGATAACTTCCAGCTTTTCACGGAGTGATACAGTTTATAGAATGCTCTCACTTAACGAACAATCTTCTATATTTCTCTAAGGCAATAAAATTCCTTGTGGTAATATATTAATAATATAAACTTTAAAAATGTAATCGAATTTTTAAAAAAAGGACAACAAGATTCGAAATTTGGTACAGTGGAACCCCGCTATAACGCGATGATCGGGGTCCAAAAAATCTATCTACAGTGGTACCCCACTATAACGCGATGATCGGGGTCCATAAAATCTATCTACATTGGCACCCCGCTATAACGTGATGATCGGGGTCCATAAAATCTATCTACAGTGGAACCCCGCAATAACGCGATTATCGGGGTCCATAAAATCTATCTACAGTGGCACCCCGCTATAACGTGATATCGGGGTCCATAAAATCTATCTACAGTGGAACCCCGCTATAACGCGATTATCGGGGTCCATAAAATCTATCTACAGTGGCACCCCGCTATAACGTGATGATCGGGGTCCATAAAATCTATCTACAGTGGCACCCCGCTATAACGCGATGATCGGGGTCCATAAAATCTATTTACAGTGGAACCCTGCTATAACGCGATGATCGGGGTCCATAAAATATATATACAGTAGAACCCCGCTATAACGCGATGATCGGGGTCCATAAAATCTATCTACAGTAGAACCCCGCTATAACGCGATGATCGGGGTCCATAAAATCTATCTACAGTAGAACCCCGCTATAACGCGATGATCGGGGTCAATAAAATCTATCTACAGTGGAACCCCGCTATAACGCGATGATCGGGGTCCATAAAATCTATCTACAGTAGAACCCCGCTATAACGCGATGATCGGGGTCCATAAAATATATCTACAGTAGAACCCCGATATAACGCAATGATCGGGGTCCAAAAAATCTATCTACAGTAGAACCCCGCTATAACGCGATGATCGGGGTCCATAAAATCTATCTACAGTAGAACCCCACTATAACGCGATGATCGGGGTCCATAAAATCTATCTACAGTAGAACCCCGTTATAACGCGATTATCGGGGTCCATAACATCTATCTACAGTAGAACCCCGCTATAACGCGATGATCGGGGTCCATAAAATATATCTACAGTAGAACCCCGCTATAACGCGATGATCGGGGTCCATAAAATCTATCTACAGTAGAACCCCGCTATAACGCGATGATCGGGGTCCATAAAATCTATATACAGTAGAACCCCGCTATAACGCAATGATCGGGGTCCATAAAATCGGATCGCGTTAAAAGCTGGGTCGCGTTAATGCGCGGTTTTACAATATTTAACTTTTTTCCATGTTTTGAGATTGTTTACTTTCGTTCTTAGCACAGCGGAAATCCCTTACGTATTACTATTTATAGTTTTACCGGAAGAAAGCCTCCTTTTCGGCATTAATTTTGATACTAGTTTGAACGTGGTGCGTTTAAGGGCCTCATTTTCTACGATATTTTGAAAAGTTGTGTTTTTTTTCGCTTTAAAAATGGCTTTCCAAGCAATGGATACAATTTTCAAAGAACTTATGCCTTATGGAGTAAATTAATTTCAAATTTCAGGAGCCATGCTACGACCGCGTTATATCCGAATTCGTGTTATGGCGGGCGCGTTATAGCGGGGTTCCACTGTACCGTCTTATTTTAGCGTATTAATTTAAATGCAAATTGAAATATATTTTAAAAAATTCTTTGCCCTCATAGTTTACTCTTTAAAATAATTTTTCAACGTTTTTCATTTTAAAAAGCACTTATAAGTCAAATATCGTACACCTGCAATCATCTTTTGTTATTTACGACGCCATTGTATTTTACGAAGAGAACGCAGAAATAAAAAAAAAGGCGGAAAAAAACAACAAACTAAAATATGAGATAAAATAAATGGAAAACCATAAATACTTGTTCTTATAACTAAACAGTAACTATATAACAAATAACTTAACAGTAACTGTATAACGAATAACTAAACAGTAACTATATAACGAATAACTAAACAGTAACTATATAACGAATAACTAAACAGTAAATATATAACGAATAACTAAACAGTAACTGTATAACGAATAACTAAACAGTAAATATATAACGAATAACTAAACAGTAACTATATAACGAATAACTAAACAGTAAATATATAACGAATAACTAAACAGTAACTATATAACGAATAACTAAACAGTAACTATATAACGAATAACTAAACAGTAACTATATAACGAATAACTAAACAGTAACTGTACAACGAATAACTAAACAGTAACTATACAACGAATAACTAAACAGTAACTATACAACGAATCACTATTGAAATGTTTTAAATGTAATTTCATCGGGAAAATGGGGAGTTCTCAAAATATCAAAATCCAAATCGCTGAGGACTGATTACTCCCCAGAGGCGTTTAAAACCTTGTTTTGCGCCGCTCTAAACCGAGCTCGTGACCCTTCCCCGTCAACATGCAAATGTAGAACGAGTCATCCTTTGGCCCCGCCATCTTATAATCAACAGAAGGGACATCAGATCCCCCCCCCTTTCCCCCACACGCACATTTAACATTAAATCTTGGCAACTATTCGACCGTCAAATACCCACATAACATTTGTTGACAATCCTATGACTTTCAAAAAAAAAAAAAAAAAAAAAAAATTATACTGGGGGGAGACTGCAATCAGCTTGGTAGGAGGAAATAACTGAAAGAAAGTATGGGGAAACCTGACAAAGAGGACGCCACAAAACAACGTTATTTACCCATACATTGTTTCACTTATTTCCTTCAAAAAAAAGTTGTTGTTTTTAAACATTGTACTTTCAAGGACTTGTTTTGTCAACGGTTGAATGTTCGATTCCAACAATTTCTTTTTAATGGTGTTTACTTGTTTGGGGCAGGTTCGCGTTTCCATCCGGTGACAACAACATTGCATTGCAGCGGCCAATCGAAGACGTGTAGCGTAAAATTGATGATATCCACTTTTGCCTGCACTCTGGCAGTGCACTCGTCGCGGACGGTGCTACTGGCACGGCTCTTGGGTATCTGCTGTCATCATGAGGACATCTAAATTTGCAGCACCCTGTCCTTATCCTGACCGGAGTGGCTAACCCGAAGACTTAAGATTACGGTTGTATTCAGAGCTTTAAGACAACAACATTTTATTTTCGCCTGGAAAAAATTGTTATAAAAATGGAAAAAAAAATAAAATTCAAGCCTTTCGGTGAATCAAAACAAATATAACCTTCTTTAATTAGTCAATCTTTAAATTATAAAATAATATATATTAAAACTCATCATGTTTCTATGTCGCAGATTCCTCCACACCCCACTCCTCCTCACCCCCACATCACCTCACACCCATTCCTCCTAAGCCCCACTCCGCCACACCCCACTCCGCCACACCCCACTCCGCCACACCTCCACTCTGCGTAACTCCCTATTCCTCACCCCATTCGTCCTAAACCCCACTCCGCAACACCCCCATTCCTCCTCAACCTCACTCCGCCACACCCCCACTCTGCCACACCACACTCCTCGTCACTCCCACTCCTCCTCACACCTGCTCTTCCTCACACCCACTCCTCACCCCACTCCTACTCACCCCCACTCCTCCTCACTCCCACTCTTCCTCAGCCCCACTCCACTACACCCACCCTTTTTTTCGCAACACCAAATGTGTCGGCAGTGTGCAGTGAAATTGTTAGATAAAAGAAACCATTGCCATTTCTTGTCTAAAAATAGTAAAATTTACAAAGTGCGATTGTAATGCGACATTTCAGCGCAATAGTATACAACGCCGTTAAAAGAATACTTTCTTACAATGTTAAATATACAGAGAGTATTATGACAACTGAAATACATTTGGCTTTACCATTCACTGTCTTGTCCAGATAACATCTCATCACCCCTTACTCTGCACATAATAGGTTCAAGGCAGAAAAATGTATAAGCATTAAAAATCGTAACACACATTCCCCTCCACAAATACATACTTTGAACAAATACATACTATGAACAAATACATACTATGAACAAATACATACTATGAACAAATACATACTATGAACAAATACATACTTTGAACAAATACATACTTTGAACAAATACATACTTCTAACAAATAAATACTTTTAACAAATACGACAGCTGAAGGGCTCACTTTAGGGTATAAGGGCCTAATTTAGGGTATAATGGCCCACTTTAGGATAGAAGGGCCTAATTTATGGTATAATGGCCCACTCAGGGGTATCAAATTCACGGCCTGCGGGCCATTTGCGGCCCGCGTGATGATATTTTGCGGCCCGATACATGACAACAAAATTTAGTGTTAATGTGGCACCGCGTTTTCCCCATTCTCATATTAATAATGGGACATTCCAAGACGATTTCAGTCGAATCTAACAGAGTAGTATACTTCTGATTTGTATTATGTTTGTATAGGTTTTGACGTTTATAATTATGGTAAAAACATTTTAACATAGGATTAATAGTTTTTATTTGTAGCATTTTATGAGACAAACATGGCTACAAACATGGCCACAAACATGGCCAAAGTACGGTTTTAAGAAAACACGCTTCAAATATTGTAAATACAAATATCAAAAGTTTAAAAAGTCAGTAAGTGGGCAATGCGTTACCATTATTGTATAAATCGTAGCAATCTGACAAGGTATTCAAAGAATTCGTATTAAAAAAGCCTCAAGTGAGTACGAGTGACGAGTTAGAGAAATTTTGAGCCTGTCAACTTGGTTACTTTCAAAATAGGGTTATTCAAAAAGGCCGTTTCTGTTTTAAGGCTCCCAGGTTTGCAAATTATAAAACAAACAGAGCCAATTTTCAAATTTTTGCTGACCCTTTCTCCTTCAACGTGGAAGAAGCTGATTGATTTCAGTGCAATTCTGAGCTCAAGGCTAAATTCAGGGAGGTGAATGGAAAAACATTCAAGGTTGGACATTTTATAAGAGAAATGCCCTCTACCTTCCCTGAGATTTCCAGTTTGTTAAAGAGGATCATATGCCTTTTTTAAGTACCTAGCTGTGTGAAAAGTTCTTTTCCACTATGAACTAAAACAAGTCAAAGTTCAGGGCCATACTTACCGATGAACATCTTCAAGCGGTACTGAGGGTCTCAGTTGCTTCCTCACACAAGCCCAATGTTGCTCAGCTGTGTAAGAAGAAGAGCTACCAGGTCTCTGGCTACAAAGAGTAGGAGGAAGTAAGGGAAGACTAGTTCTTGAGAACACTTAATGTTTTTTTATTTGTTATCAATAAAAGTCGAGCCCTTTATTGTATTTGTTATCGCTTTTTGTGTGGAATACTTGATGCGACCCAGTCTCACCCAGACTCTACCTCCTGCGGCCCCCCCCCCCCCCCCCCCGGATAATTTGAGCTTGAGACCCCTGTTATACATCTTCCATAATAAATTCTGAGCAAGATTCCAAACAAGTCAAACGGCAATCAGTTTCATCAGTTCCACCACATTACTCAAAAGCCTGGCCGTAAATTTCATCCAGTGGGAAACATGGACACAACGGATACAACCAACAGAGTTAAAAAGTGTTTAATTGCAAATTTGGCAGTCTCCCTGTGCGAGCTGACATATCTTTGGAGGCGTTCCCTTAAAACTAACCACGTTTCGAGACAGGTGGTGTAATTCTCTCAGCAGATACATAAATCTTGTGACGCTGGCTGCACACATACATTTCGCATGCTGGAAGGTGGGCTTTAAAGTTAATATGCGACATCGCTGGCTTCTTTGCAACAATAATCGTTCATCATGGCTCAGGATTTTTATAATGGGGTGGAACCAAGAGGATGAGGCAATCATAAAGACAAATCGTTTAAGACAGCGTGTCTCATATGTCAAACTGAGTGATATCGTTGAAGGAATTTAACTCCACAAGCGACTAGGTGATTCCTAATGAAAATTTAAAGAACGGATACCTTTATTCACGAGAAAATACATTTTAAAGGTATATATAATGAAATCTCAAAGCTTTTTCTAAAGCAGTCAGACAAACGTAAGACTTGCATTTTTTTTGGTTTTGGTAAACACAACGTGCTTGACTTAAGCGAGAGATCGGTAAGACGAAAGGTTTGGGTGAACTGAGCGACCTTCTCTGGAGCGAAATTTTAGCCCACGGCAGGAGTTCAACATGCGCTGTAAGTGGTTGTCTGCTTCATTAGGAACAGCACCTGGAGCGTAATTTAAGAAGTTACGCGGGTCGTAAATTCTCCTTCAGTTGGGATTTAAATTACTCGCTATTGACTTCCCATTTGTCATGCTTACCATCCCTACACTTACCATCCATACACCCCCCCCCCCATACAAACACACTCGCACGATCTGAAGAGTAAAACTAGAGGCCATTCACCGATTGGTCCCGTAAGTTCCAAAACAACTTACATACGATTCTACTTACACATAAGAGCAAGCATTGATGTGAATAAGAACATGTTTTCTTATTACACCGATCACCACGGAGTGCGGCCCTATTCACCACGGGGTATGGCCCTATTCACCACGGGGTGTGGCGCTATTCACCACGGGGGTGTGGCGCTATTCACCACGGGGTGTGGCCCTATTCACCACGGGGTGTGGCCCTATTCTTTTCAGTTTTGTTTAGCAATGTGAGCCTACAATACCGTATGATATTCATATCGCTGACAGGACAGCTGGATCATCCTGGATGGCATGATATTCATCACGCTGACATGACAGCTGGATCATCCTGGATGGCATGATATTCATCACGCTGACATGACAGCTGGATCATCCTGGATGGCATGATATTCATCACGCTGACATGACAGCTGGATCATCCTGGATGGCATGATATTCATCACGCTGACATGACAGCTGGATCATCCTGGATGGCATGATATTCATCACGCTGACATGACAGCTGGATCATCCTGGATGGCATGATATTCATCACGCGGACATGACAGCTGGATCATCCTGGATGGCATGATATTCATCACGCGGACATGACAGCTGGATCATCCTGGATGACGTATTTTTTGTATTCAGGTTATTAAAAAGCAAGCACTGAATTTTAAGGCATTTAAATTCAACGTTTTATTTACGAACTTGGCGCTCAAATTTGAGGGACGCCAGCAATGTTCCCTTTAAGGTGCGCGGCTGCGCAGCTGTCTCACAGACGCCGCGCAGCAGTTTTGAGTATCCGCGCATATTTCCATCTCAATAGTTGACCCGTGATCTAAAACAACGATGAGTGTGGATGGCTGGTTTTGGTCAAGGTCGCTTACGACAGAGAAGCAAAGTCGTGAACGCAAAGCATGATACTCTCGATACCGCGAGTTCGCCTTGAGACTTACGGAAAGCGCACGTTCGCATTTGCTGGCCCAACCTTTTGGAACACCCTTCCTGTCGCTCTAAGAAACAGCCAGACGTTGGAGTCCTTCAAAACAAATTTAAAAACTCATCTATTTCGCAAACATCTTCTGGAGTGAAGTTGTCTACCATCTTTACCGGGTAGTTATTATCTCTCAGCTTTGTTTTTGTACCGCGCCTCGAGCCTTTTGGGATGAAGCGTGATTTTTTATCAAATGAACTTTATCATTATTATTAAGTATTTTTAGTATTTATCGTGATGACAAAAAGATTATGAAAAGAAACGCCAAAATTAGGAGTCACGGGTTGGTCCAGAAAAGAAACAAATGATGAAACGTGGAAAAATAGTGATTAATGGTGATAAAGAATGGTTAAATGTGATGGTACAAAATTGTGAATTAATTTTAAAAACAGAATGATATAATGATACTTTGGTGTAATAGAATTGTGATACTGTGGTGAAAAAGGAATAGTGTAATAACAGATGGTGAAACATCGGACAAGCAGAAAGGCATAACCGATTGGTGAAGCATTCGTGAGTTAAAAAGTGAAATGGAGAGGCGATTCATACTGGTGAAAACTGAACCCAATTTCAACTTCACTATTGAGAGTTCAAACGTTTGCGAACGCTCACGTTTCCATCACTGTCTTAATAAGAATGCACATTGGGAAACAACGAAACTTCTTGACGATAAGGGGAAAAAAAAAGGGAATCCAAGAACTTCGATCAAAGGCGCGCACCGCATGATGCGATTGTGTGTACGGTGCAGCCTTCCTGCACAGACATCTGTGTTTAAACCATTAAGATGTTCGTCATCAAAAGCCAGTGACTCCATGTAGTCATTACCACTGGGCTGGGGCGTATCCTTGAAAGGAGTCGATTGGAGGCTAAAACTGAATGGTCTTTGAAAAAGCATTTCTGGAATGCGAACTTTGTTCACCCGGTGTCAGCGAGGCCAAGGTGACGCAAAAACACATGTTTTGTTTTGAAAGATTTTTAAAAAAATGTCTTTTGACGGGTCGCGGTTTAGATAATTTATATTGAGAATGAAATAATTATCGGTATTTAAAATTCAGAGATAGATCTACAAAAACATAACTCAGTGGCGAACAATTTTGGCAGCTCTAAAAAGTCTATGAACATTCCGCTCAAAATGATATTTGGAAATGAACTAAATACGTTATAAATTGAAAATAAATTGTAGAGTTAGTATAGTTTAGTTATGGTACATTTCATGCAGAGAATTCTCGGTACAAGCGCTAAACTAGCGACCCCCTCTCGCCCCCTTCTGAATAGTATATTAAAAAAGAAAATAGAAAATCAAAATGAATCTGTTTTACGTGTAATAAAATCTAAAGATTGTTGCCTCTATCAGCAGTTACTATTATAAGTTGGTTGGATGTCACACATTCAATAAATGATCTAACTAAAAACGATTTTTACGAAACATTTTTTTATAATCTTACTAGGAAACGGACAACAGCAGCAATTTTATATAATATATGCGTATACAGCTGCCACTGATGTTACTGATATGATAAAACAGTCCCAATACTATTCTGCTAGACGTTTGAGAAGCACTGTTACCCTAGAGATTATGTTATTGTTTTATTTCCACCTTTGAAATAAAATCCAAAATAAACACCAGGGCGCCAATAAGATCAACTCATTTGAGAACGAACCCAAGGATAAGCGGTGGGCAGGGAAGGGGTGGGGGGGGGGGGGAAGGCCCTTAATTTACTGGCTTTACAGTTTTGACTTGAAATTATCTCTCTTTTTGCCACTTATTGGATGGATACTCTGCCCCTCCCCCTCACCGTCTCGTTACTCCACCCCAGGTTCACGTCAACATGCAAGATTACTAGACCTGACGTGAGCGCCAACACCTGTGAGTTTATGGGGAGTTAAAAAGTTGTTGTTAAAAGGTCGTGTTTAAAAGGTGGGACAAAAGACATTTGGAAAATGCATTCTCCTCGCAGGTGGATGTTGATGTTAAATGGGCGATTTATAAAACATTGAAAACAAGTTTAGATACCACGTGATAAGCCTGTGGAAATAAATCAAGGGTCGACTCGGGCTAGATGAAGTCGAGTAGATGAAACTGAGAACTACGAATCGAGTCGTGGTATTCGATTATTTAATAACTCATGGAGAGAAGCGGGTTTCTGAACTCTTAGTAAGTGAGAAAGAATCGTTTCACTTTTGAATATTACTGAAGGATACATTTTAAGGTTTCCTTTGCAATTAGATTCTAAAAATACAATTTCATGTGATTAAATTGGTTACAGTTAGAACACTTAAATTGTTCCTTAATTTAGTTTTAAATGTACTATCGTAACAAAGGACGAATGCAGGTGCGCGATAAGTGGGGGGGGGGGGGGGCGGGGGTGTGCGGGTGAGAGTCAAATAACCTGGAAACAGCATCGCTAAATATTTGTTCGCTTTTACTTTCCAGGTGTAAATTATGTGCAGAAAAAAGACACCAAACAATTGCAATGACTCGTTTTTATTTGCCATCATACAATTAGGGTGTTTTTCAGCTTAATTCACAGCATTTTCCAGGGTTTATTTGCCATCATACAATTAGGGTGTTTTTCAGTTTAATTCACAACATTTTCCAGTGTTTATTTGTCCGTACAGCTTTCCTATGACAGCATTACTTCTTAAAGTGTTTACATGTCTGTGCAAATGTCTCGATCTGCAACTACTCATTCGATTCGTGGTCATTTCAGATCAGCTGTTCGGGTGACCAAGCCCGGGGTACCGTTTATAGATTAAATGTGTTAGATAAAGTTTACAGCGCTCTAATGTTAGTTGACTTTCATACTTTTATATTCTTTGAATGTGACTCAGATTGACAAATAACCTCAACGTTACCTGACATTGCATTTAGTCATCGTAGACAAATAATTTTACCAGACATTGTAGCCAGACAACGCAAACCAGACATTGCCAGCACATATTATAACCAGATATTGTAAATATACATTGCAACCGGACAAAAGTACCAGAAATTTTAACAATAAATGAAACCAGACTGTATAACCAGACATTGTAGCCATACATTTCATTCATACGTTGTAACCAGACATTTGTAACACGATACTGTTATCCAGGCCTTGTAATATATCGCAATATTTACGTGAAGCAACAGTATTGTTTCCTATAAAAACTATCCCATCAGACGCGTATAACCGTGAGGTTAGAGAGTTTTATTACCTTTCTTTTGTTCCAGACACGGTAAAGGTGACGTCATGACGCCGTTCACTCTTTTTCATCTTATCTCTTCAGTTCAAAGCGTTTACGTAATTGTCTCCCCCTGAACCTTTACTTTTAACGTGTGGACCATTACGGGTTGACCCCCATTACATGGAGTGCATGTTGATGCTTACTTTATGCTAGACTTCATAAGTCAACGTCTTGGAGGACGTAGGATCTTCCACCTCCCCCAACCAGTTTCTTTAAAAAAAAAAGACTTTCATATTATATTGTAGCCGTACTCTGCATAAATCTAAGAGTATTAGACGCAGACTTTCGGTTTTTTAGCACCATGACAGGAAGTTTCGCATATCACCAAGTTTTGCTTTTTACGGAAAGGGGTTGAAAAGACCCGAGATATTGAGAACATGAGATCCATCTTCAACAAACCCACCCAACAACAACGCTGAGAACCAAGACGTAATATTAATAACTAGATACAGCCCGCCAAACATTGGCGGCAACGAGGCAAGAACTTCCCATCTAATAAAGTTACTTGACAAAATATGAACTCAAGTAACGGACATTTATAGAAACACCATTTTTGCTGCACACCCTTCCCCCATGATACGTCACTGCATACTTTTTATTTCACGCCCATGAACAATATTACATATTCTGATGTCCCAACTACTTTTAAATCGAATGTTTTTTTTTTACACCATACTTAGATGGAGACGATTTAATTTTCCGAAAAAAAAATATTACGCGCCAAACGTAGTTGCGTAATATAAAAAGGACATTTTATGTAGCGTAGTTATCGGGAATTATATTTTGCGCGCTATTAAAATCATTATTGAACCGTACTTTCTTTCAAACATTTAGAATTATATAATTTGTAATATACTCTCAAAACCAAATTCGCTGATGGAAGCAGTTTATTAGGACGCAGTCTATTAAGAAGCAGTCTATTAGGAAGCAGTCTATTAGGAAGCAGTTCATTAGGAAGCAGTCAATAAGGAAGCAGTCTATTAGGAAACGGTCCATTAGGAAGCAGTCTATTAGGAAACGGTCCATTAGGAAGCAGTCCATTAGGAAGCAGTCTATTAGGAAACATACTATTAGGAAGCAGTCAATAAGGAAGCAGTCTATTAGGAAACGGTCCATTAGGAAGCAGTCCATTAGGAAGCAGTCAATAAGGAAGCAGTCTATTAGGAAACAGTCTATTAGGAAGCAGTCAATAAGGAAGCAGTCTATTAGGAAGCAGTTCATTAGGAAGCAGTCCATTTGGAAGCAGTCTATTAGGAAGCAGTCTATTAAGAAGCAGTCTATTAGGAAGAAGTCTATTAGGAAGCAGTCTATTAGGAAGCAGTCCATTAGGAAGCAGTCCATGAGAAAGCAGTCCATTAGGAAGCAGTCTATTAGGAAGCAGTCCATTAGGAAGCAGTCCATTAGGAAGCAGTCTATTAGGAAGCAGTCCATTAGGAAGCAGTCTATTAGGAAGCAGTCTATTAGGAAGCAGTCCATTAGGAAGCAGTCTATTAGGAAGCAGTCTATTAGGAAGCAGTCCATTAGGAAGCAGTCCATTAGGAAGCAGTCCATTAGGAAGCAGTCCATTAGGAAGCAGTCTATTAGGAAGCAGTCAATTAGGAAGCATTCTATTAGGAAGCAGTCCATTAGGAAGCAGTCCTGTAGCAAGCATTCCACGAGTCATAGCAGAAGCGTAATATATATAAGAGATACAAGATGTGTTAGGTCGTGTAAGGCTTGTGTTTGAAACCTTATGACATCATCAATTTGAGATAACACGTGACACTAGTTCTCTGATTAATTTAGTTGAAACCAACAAAAGCAACCAATGACCAACCAATGACCAACCATTGACCAACCATTGACCAACCAATGACCAACCAATGACCAACCAATGACCAACCAATGATCAACCAATGACCAACCATTGACCAACCAATGACCAACCAATGACCAACCAATGAGCACTAATGACAAACCAATGACCAACCATTACAATCCTCTTATGATATCAAATTTCATCTTTTAAATTTATACAACCAAGTTCAGCTGTGCATCCTCTACTTAATTAAAACTCAGTGTAACTTTTCATCATCTACTTATATAAACGCTCAAGTCTAACTTTGCAACATCTACTTATATAAACGCTCAAGTCTAACTTTGCAACATCTACTTATATAAGCACTCAAGTTAATTTTTCATCCTCTACATTTACTGACAATTTAAAAAAAAATTACACTCTTACTTGGCTATGCATTGGAAATACACCCCGTTACCCCACACCCTAACAAACAACAAACGCACACAATTCCCATTAACCAACTATATGGCATTACGTTGTCATTCAACTTTGGTTATTAAAACTTGAAGTTTCAGCATATCTGCTGTATTTCTTCTTGACATCTAGTTTCTTCAAAAAGTGTTCGCGGGATGGCCTCAATGACACCCTAAGCCTCGAAGCTTTTATCGCCCGGTAACAAAACA
Organism: Omphiscola glabra; assembly: GCA_964017045.1. Taxonomy (NCBI): domain Eukaryota; kingdom Metazoa; phylum Mollusca; class Gastropoda; family Lymnaeidae; genus Omphiscola; species Omphiscola glabra. The sequence goes on from OZ024795.1 coordinate 18,805,142, forward strand.
CAATCTTACCATCGTAAAGCAATTAGCTTCTTCATCCATCTTTCAACACTTGTAAGGTAATGACTCTCTATACAGGCTCTGTGTTGTAACACAGCTAGAGTTACTATTGAAGCTGACATTACGTACGAATGATTGGGTTTTATTTCTCACAGCAGCTGATCTGGTGGGCTTCTTCTGTGGTACTTGCTATTTAAATTAATGCTGCACATTTACAACTGCCTCAGCTTTAATTGGAGATTTCACTCAGTTGTCACAGCTCGGTAAATCTAATGCTTGGACCTGATTTGGCTTCGGTCCGTTGCCGGAAAGGGCCATTTGATCACTTTCGGTGTAGTTTCGGTTTCGGTTTTGTTTGTGCTAAACTTCAAAATCGTCAAAACGGAAACTATAAATATTTATCATGAAGTTATAACAAGCCGGGAAAGAATCGCAACGAGTTTTCAACTCGGAATTTAACAATTACAAGTATCTTCAAAATAAACATGCTGTAACCGAAAAGTTAACTTTCGGTTTATTTTCGGTTTTGGTAGAAAGTGATTTAGGCTTTCGCTCATCTACCAGAAGTCAGACTTTCACTTTGTTCGGCCGGCAATCCGCTATTCATCATTGCTGGACGTCTTGGTGTCACCGTGTGATGCATGGCTAATCCTCTGTGAACACTGCCCACAGCTACATGATAACCTCCAATATTTCTAAAAATAAAATTGCAGTTAGGTTTAGTCAAAGGTAATGAAAACCCTAAGGTAATGGGAATATTTACACGGTTATTTTATTTTAATTTTTCAAAAACACAATTCAGGATCCCTAAGTTTATTCAATTCATTTATTTATGATTTTAAAAGCAAAATCATCAATTATGTCTTTACCTATTAAAATTCACTTTAAATCATTTCAAATAAAAAGGTATATAAATAATGTTATTTTGCCCTGTAATTTTTCGACGTACGCAGAACGTATGCACGAACATGTTTCGAAATATTCAAATATTTCGGTTTCTGTTTTGGCGGAAATTCTCGTTAAGCTATTGGTTTCCGCTTCGGTTTCGGCCGAAAGTCATTTTTAACTTTCGATTTCGTTTTGGTTTCGGATTAAATCGGAAAATCTCATTCGGTTGGTCTCTAATATGAAATCAATTAATCAATAATCTGTTTTAATCAATATATTGAACATCAGAATTAAATTTGCGGAAATGACCTGATATTTTGTTTGGTTTAAAAAGTTTGGGTTTTCCGGATGCTGTACATTTAAATAAATATAATGCATTTCGTTTCATCAATCCTGGTTACAATTATGATAACATTTGTTGTGGAATATTTCCGTCACTCCGGAAATCTTCTGTCGAGACTACCAAGCTCGGGTTCCGTTGTCTTTATGGAGAGTCGAGTGTTAATTAACGGCCCCTCGGAAAATGGGGTTAACTGCCTGAAATGTAACTTTTAGAAGGAAAAAAAAACGTACTAAAATTCCAAATCATTTTAGATTTCAAGACTTCGGTGAACTTCTTCTGGTTCTGGTTCGGTACGTTGCTGCATCCATATACTGGCATATCTTATTTTCAGATACACTTTTTTTTTATAAAAGGAGGTCTTTTTTACCTTTGTGTGTTCATAAATTACTTGTATAACTAAATTCATATTTATTAAAACATCTTACTAAAACGTATGATGATAATGTTGTATAACAATGAAAACTCGCTACTGGCTTTTCTTGCGCTGGCATTAATGAAGTTAGATCAAGTGAGATGTCAGCCTTTAATCCCTTCAATATTCACACGATCAATTCAGATCATGAAAAATAATTGTCAATTTCATCAGAGGATGTTCTAATCATCTTCCATGGAGTACTTGACATGAACATTAAAAAAAAACACCTTCTTTTAAAGAAATTTGATAGAGGGAAGGGTCCTGCTGGAATAGAGACCACTGGGTTGGGGGGTGAGGGTGGTGGTTGAATGCCGGTTGGGAATGGCGGGGTTGCGCTGGGGAAGACTTCATGAGCTTCGGCTCCATAGTTTGCTGAGTTTCTTAAATAGACTAGATTAGATAGTGGGAAGGGCAAATGTGATTTCTCCAGTGATAGATGCGTTATTTGTCACAATGACAGCATTTATTGACAGTGAATGACATCTGTCTCGAGACATCATTTATTGAGTTATTGGTGAATCCATATTACACTTGAAACATGACCGGGAAAGAAAATCTATTTTGGACAGGTACAGATCTGAGAGTTGTTGAACGGACTGACATGTCAGTATGGTTAAGTAGAATTAAACAAGTGATCTTCAATTTGACATATTTTAAAAGCCTTAATAGTGTATGCACATAATTCAAAACTATGTGCATATAAAATGTTTTAAAATCATCTTCCCTTCCATCTAGACCGCACGTTTAAAAAATGGCGTCACAAAATATGGTTGCCGGCGTTTTTTTCTTTAACAAGTAAATTCCTAAATGCTTGACATTACAATTGCTGGTTACGCAGACCACATGACTCTCACTTGACAAACTATGAACGTTTGACATTACAATTGCTGGTTACGTAGATCATATGACTCTCACTTGACAAACTATGAACGTTTGACATTACAATTGCAGGTTACGTAGACCACATGACTCTCACTTGAAAACTATGAACGTTTGACATTACAATTGCTGGTTACGTAGACCACATGACTCTCACTTGACAAACTATGAACGTTTGACATTACAATTGCTGGTTACGTAGACCACATGACTCTCACTTGACAAACTATGAACGTTTGACATTACAATTGCTGGTTACGCAGACCACATGACTCTCACTTGACAAACTATGAACGTTTGACATTACAATTTCTGGTTACGTAGACCACATGACTCTCACTTGATAAACTATGAACGTTTGACATTACAATTGCTGGTTACGTAGACCACATGACTCTCACTTGACAAACTATGAACGTTTGACATTACAATTGCTGGTTACGTAGGCCACATGACTCTCACTTGACAAACTATGAACGTTTGACATTAGAATTACTGGTTACGTAGACCACATGACTCTCACTTGACAAACTATGAACGTTTGACATTACAATTGCTGGTTACGTAGACCACATGACTCTCACTTGACAAACTATGAACGTTTGACATTACAATTGCTGGTTACGTAGACCACATGACTCTCACTTGACAAACTATGAACGTTTGACATTACAATTGCTGGTTACGTAGACCACATGACTCTCACTTGACAAACTATGAACGTTTGACATTACAATTGCTGGTTACGTAGACCACATGACTCTCACTTGACAAACTATGAACGTTTGACATTACAATTGCTGGTTAGGTAGACCACATGCCTCTCACTTGACAAACAATGAACGTTTGACATCACAATTGCTGGTTAAGTAGACCACATGACTCTCACTTGACAAACTATTAACGTTTGACATTACAATTGCTGGTTACGTAGACCACATGACTCTCACTTGACAAACTATGAACGTTTGACATTACAATTGCTGGTTACGTAGACCACATGACTCTCACTTGACAAACTATGAACGTTTGACATTACAATTGCTGGTTACGCAGACCACATGACTCTCACTTGACAAACTATGAACGTTTGACATTACAATTTCTGGTTACGTAGACCACATGACTCTCACTTGATAAACTATGAACGTTTGACATTACAATTGCTGGTTACGTAGACCACATGACTCTCACTTGACAAACTATGAACGTTTGACATTACAATTGCTGGTTACGTAGGCCACATGACTCTCACTTGACAAACTATGAACGTTTGACATTAGAATTACTGGTTACGTAGACCACATGACTCTCACTTGACAAACTATGAACGTTTGACATTACAATTGCTGGTTACGTAGACCACATGACTCTCACTTGACAAACTATGAACGTTTGACATTACAATTGCTGGTTACGTAGACCACATGACTCTCACTTGACAAACTATGAACGTTTGACATTACAATTGCTGGTTACGTAGACCACATGACTCTCACTTGACAAACTATGAACGTTTGACATTACAATTGCTGGTTACGTAGACCACATGACTCTCACTTGACAAACTATGAACGTTTGACATTACAATTGCTGGTTACGTAGACCACATGACTCTCACTTGACAAACTATGAACGTTTGACATCACAATTGCTGGTTAAGTAGACCACATGACTCTCACTTGACAAACTATGAACGTTTGACATTACAATTGCTGGTTACGTAGACCACATGACTCTCACTTGACAAACTATGAACGTTTGACATTACAATTTCTGGTTACGCAGACCACATGACTCTCACTTGACAAAACTATGAACGCCTGACATACAATTGCCGATTAAGCAGACCGCATGACTCTCCCTTAAACGCATCCAAGACCCAGGTCTCCAATCAGTGACTATGGATCTTATTTGCGCAAGCCAGTGGTTAAGAGCTACTTAAGGCCTAAGAATGTACCTATGCTCAATACATCAAATACATTTGTAACACTGGAATAGGGAGATGCTGCTGGCACTTCAGAAATGTAGTTCTCCTATGTGGCCCTATTTCACTTAAAAGCCCGAGGACCTCCCACCTAAATGTGTCAAATAAATTAAATTGACATTTTATTATCTTGAAAGGGGGAGTATACAAATCAAATGACTACAAATAAATTTGCATTTTTCGGAGTGAAAGATTCCTGAGCCAAAAATATTTTCCCCTCGAATTACTATTTTTAGAAAAATATTTATCCTTTTTTTTATAGGCTACTACTATAACCACACCCCCCCCCCCCACACCCCCTCTTAAAAAAAACCAAACAACAACATAGCTTTCGGGAGATTCTATTACAAAAACCAAAAATGTTATTGTGAGATAATACCCTAACATTTTTTTTTTTGCGGATAAATTCTTAATCGACCAAAACATTATTTCCCACTGAACTTTAAAATGCTCTCATTTAGTTGCCGTTCACTGGCTGAGATGTCAATTTTAGCGGCGTGACCAAGTCATTTGTAAAACGCGATAGAAATTTAATAAGTTCCTCCCAGGCCTCACGCTATCAGGCACGGGCTGTTGCACTCTTAGTACTTTAACAGTGATGACGTCTTTAACGCAAGGTATCTCAAAACGTTTGTTCGTGCAGGACTTCGTTCATTTTTGTGTGTGCTAAACTTCAAAATAGTTCAAACGGAAACTATAAATATTTATCATGAAGTTATTGGAAAGCCGGGAAAGAATCGCAACGAGTTTTCAACTCCGAATGTAACAATTACAAGTATCTTCCAAATAAACATGTTGTTATAGTTTATAACTTGTTTGAGATATATTTCAATATAAGCCAAAGATTGCGGTATTTTGACAACATCACAGTCTGGACAGACAACAAACACACCGAATCTATGAGAACAATCCTTGAACACCCAGTTACAACTCTACGACAGAATCCTTGACCACTCAGTTACAACTTTACAACACAATCCACGATCACTCAATTACAACTTTACGACAGACTCCTCGACCACTCAGTTACAACTTTACGACAGACTTCTAGATCACTTAATTACAACTTTACGACATACTCCTAGATCTTTACCCAATTTTCATCCAGAGAGCATCGGTTCTCTTTCATAAAGCGTGCATATTGGTTTTTGAAAACATATTTTGAAAGTAAATAACTCATAGTCTCGATTTTACGCGAGATCAAATAGGTTTGCGTTAAAAAAGATTATATATATATATATCTAAATATAAATAAATAAATTATTTAAATAATTAAATAATTCTTAGGATATTAGGTAATAGGTCTCTACAATAAAAAAAGATTTCTGAAAATATCTTTAAACATATAAAATACGTCTAAAACTTATACCGTGTAATGAATCTTCTTGGTAATGAATATCCTGTTATTAAAACAACTTTAAAATGAATTTAAAACCCGCTTTCAGTATATACCTTATGCTATGGATTCCGCGGACTTTTAAAAAATTGAGGACCGCTGTCTCGAGGGATCAATAAATACTTTGTGTTACTAAAAATACCATCCAAGAATTTCATCCCTTCAAAACTAATAAGACTTGTTAAAAAGTAATAAGGGAAAGGTTATTTACACTGCAAGCTCGCGTCATCGGGCTGATGGGAAACACATTGAAATTATCAATCTTGTGCTTGGCTGTTGGAAACAGGCGTCGATCTGGGGGATTACAGTTTCCAAAATGAGGCTAATAAATGAATGACTCGTTTGTTATTTATAGACTTCAGGTTAAAGGTCGCACTAGCGATCAAGTTTCTGTTATTGTTTAGAAAGACGTTGACTCTTCTCGTCTTGTCAAAATTCCAACCTGCAGACGAAGTGGAGAAACAAAAATCTTGGTAGCACGTGATTTTAATCTTAAGATTCGCGATAAAATGACATAATTTGCTTCTGCGTAGCTTTGCGGGAGCAACCAATATCCCCCATCTTTCGAATAGTCGACGAAACACTTACACTTCTACGTTTTCAGATGAACACATTGTCATTTTCATCAGGGCCGTTGTACACGGGGGAGGGGGTGTTGAGAAACAGGCATATGCCCTGGCGCTTAATTCAAGAGGCTAAAAAAATTGTTACTTCAAACAATGTATATCCTAGAACAGTGGTTCTCAACCTTCCTAATAAAGCGACCCTTTAATACAGCTCCTCATGCTGTGGGTACCCCCCCCCCCCCCAAACACAAAATTAATTTCGTTGCTACTTCATAACTGTAGGGTATATGTCTTTTCTGATGGTCTTAGGCGACCCCTGCGAAAATATACATTTTGAGACAACCAATTTCAAATTTTCTTTTCGCCTAAAAAAATTCTGAGTAATTTGAAAATGAAATTTACAATCATTTTTAAGTTGTTTGATTTAACTCTATTTTCCTACACCCATAATTTCTGTTCTGAGTGATGTACTAGTTTCATGTCTTATCGCGTCAGTACACGACCTAGAAACTACACGCCTATACAAAAACTTCCCACTATATTTATTTATACTACACCTCTGTGCGTCAACTCCTTACCTTAACTACATACTCCACATGTTTGATTATCACATACTTTATTATTCATTGATCAGACGGGACTCGCAAATCAATAAACTTGTCAGTTTCCCTCGCTGAGACAAGTCTTCTATTTTTACATATCAAATTTTCTCTTTGGCATTCAACGCACCAAAATTTTTTATTATCCATTATTGGCTTGGAATATGCCCCGACCCCCGGGGGACGCCTCACGCTGCATGCCTCAATTGCTCAGTGCCAAAATCGTGTCATTTTGATCTGCCTCCCTCCATGTTACGCCACGAAAACTGATTAGCGTTGGGGATTTCAGTAATGGGCCTGACTAGACGTGGCTTTGGGGAAGGGGGTGTGGGGGAGGGGCGAGTTGCTGTAATCCGAAAATCACAAGTTTGAATATTCATAACTTTGGAGCTGTTGGAAGAACAAAAAATGAATTATAAATATGCGCTTGCTTTCTTCCCCCCTCTCGTCTGGTTTAAACAAACCAATGTAAATAAAAATCGATACAAATAAATACCAGTGCTCTGATGGCAGGATGTTAAAAGTTTAACGAATCGGAAAGAAAAAAAAAAGAACCAACAAAATAATAATAATAAAGGAAGCAACCAACTAAACACCGATAGCAATACCACGCCCACCCCCACTCCATAAGCAGCAGGCAGACTCATAAGGAAAAAGATTTTAACACATGGTCCTTAAATGACACGCGTACTATCTATCTCCATAAGCAGCAGGCAGACTCATAAGGAAAAAGATTTTAACACATGGTCCTTAAATGACACGCGTACTATCTATCTCCATAAGCAGCAGGCAGACTCATAAGGAAAAAGATTTTAACACATGGTCCTTAAATGACACGCGTACTATCTATCTACATAAGCAGCAGGGCAGACTCATAAGGAAAAAGATTTTAACACATGGTCCTTAAATGACACGCGTACTATCTATCTCCATAAGCAGCAGGGCAGACTCATAAGGAAAAAGATTTTAACACATGGTCCTTAAATGACACGCGTACTATCTATCTCCATAAGCAGCAGGGCAGACTAATAAGGAAAAAGATTTTAACACATGGTCCTTAAATGACACGCGTACTATCTATCTCCATAAGCAGCAGGGCAGACTCATAAGGAAAAAGATTTTAACACATGGTCCTTAAATGACACGCGTACTATCTATCTCCATAAGCAGCAGGGCAGACTCATAAGGAAAAAGATTTTAACACATGGTCCTTAAATGACATGAGTACTATCTATCTCCATAAGCAGCAGGGCAGACTCATAAGGAAAAAGATTTTAACTCATGGTCCTTAAATGACACGCGTACTATCTATCTCCATAAGCAGCAGGGCAGACTCATAAGGAAAAAGATTTTAACACATGGTCCTTAAATGACACGCGTACTATCTATCTCCATAAGCAGCAGGGCAGACTCATAAGGAAAAAGATTTTAACACATGGTCCTTAAATGACACGCGTACTATCTATCTCCATAAGCAGCAGGGCAGACTCATAAGGAAAAAGATTTTAACACATGGTCCTTAAATGACACGCGTACTATCTATCTCCATAAGCAGCAGGGCAGACTCATAAGGAAAAAGATTTTAACACATGGTCCTTAAATGACACGCGTACTATCTATCTCCATAAGCAGCAGGCAGACTCATAAGGAAAAAGATTTTAACACATGGTCCTTAAATGACACGCGTACTATTTATCTCCATAAGCAGCAGGCAGACTCATAAGGAAAAAGATTTTAACACATGGTCCTTAAATGACACGCGTACTATTTATCTCCATAAGCAGCAGGGCAGACTCATAAGGAAAAAGATTTTAACACATGGTCCTTAAATGACACGCGTACTATCTATCTCCATAAGCAGCAGGCAGACTCATAAGGAAAAAGATTTTAACACATGGTCCTTAAATGACATGCGTACTATCTATCTCCATAAGCAGCAGGCAGACTCATAAGGAAAAAGATTTTAACACATGGTAAATAAATGACACGCGTACTATCTATCTCCATAAGCAGCAGGCAGACTCATAAGGAAAAAGATTTTAACACATGGTCCTTAAATGACACGCGTACTATCTATCTCCATAAGCAGCAGGCAGACTCATAAAGAAAAAGATTTTAACACATGGTCCTTAAATGACACGCGTACTATCTATCTCCATAAGCAGCAGGGCAGACTCATAAGGAAAAAGATTTTAACACATGGTCCTTAAATGACACGCGTACTATCTATCTCCATAAGCAGCAGGCAGACTCATAAGGAAAAAGATTTTAACACATGGTCCTTAAATGACACGCGTACTATCTATCTCCATAAGCAGCAGGCAGACTCATAAGGAAAAAGATTTTAACTCATGGTCCTTAAATGACACGCGTACTATCTATCTCCATAAGCAGCAGGCAGACTCATAAGGAAAAAGATTTTAACACATGGTCCTTAAATGACACGCGTACTATCTATCTCCATAAGCAGCAGGGCAGACTCATAAGGAAAAAGATTTTAACACATGGTCCTTAAATGACACGCGTACTATCTATCTCCATAAGCAGCAGGCAGACTCATAAGGAAAAAGATTTTAACACATGGTCCTTAAATGACACGCGTACTATCTATCTCCATAAGCAGCAGGCAGACTCATAAGGAAAAAGATTTTAACTCATGGTCCTTAAATGACACGCGTACTATCTATCTCCATAAGCAGCAGGCAGACTCATAAGGAAAAAGATTTTAACACATGGTCCTTAAATGACACGCGTACTATCTATCTCCATAAGCAACAGGCAGACTCATAAGGAAAAAGATTTTAACACATGGTCCTTAAATGACACGCGTACTATCTATCTCCATAAGCAGCAGGCAGACTCATAAGGAAAAAGATTTTAACACATGGTCCTTAAATGACACGCGTACTATCTATCTCCATAAGCAGCAGGGCAGACTCATAAGGAAAAAGATTTTAACACATGGTCCTTAAATGACACGCGTACTATCTATCTCCATAAGCAGCAGGGCAGACTCATAAGGAAAAAGATTTTAACACATGGTCCTTAAATGACACGCGTACTATCTATCTCCATAAGCAGCAGGGCAGACTCATAAGGAAAAAGATTTTAACACATGGTCCTTAAATGACACGCGTACTATCTATCAATGGTGTCATCATCACCAATACATCTTTAGACGTGAGCCAGGAATATACCAAGACTTATAGTTAACTTCAAGCTGGGTGTGTGATAAGAGGGTGGGGAATAGGTTTGGGGAAGGGTGGAAAGTATCTCTGCCTCTCGATCAGATTAAAAAAAGCACCAAAAAAATACCAAAGAGCTAGAAGAAAACATTGCCAGTTTAATGAGAATTATATTTTTTAAAACAGACAAATTTCCATTCTGGCCAATATAGTGTACTAGGAAGTATATCATGCGTTGCTGGAGTTTGCATTCGGGAAAAAAAACAAAAAACCCCAACAAACAAACAACTGAAGAATATCAGCGTACACTTAATTTTAGAATTTCTAGGACCTTGTCAAAAAAACTTCTCTAAAATAACAATCAAATTTTAAAACGTTCTCTCATGAAAAAGCCAGATTTATAAAAAAACGCATGCAAACATTGAATTTGGGGCCCCGCACCTTTCCGCGTTAATGCAAAGGCTGGGAACAGTCAAACACCTTCCCGCGTTAATGCACAATCCGGGAACAGTTAAACACCTTCCCGCGTTAATACACAATCCGGGAACAGTCAGAAATCACGATTTAAAGACTAGTTAAAAATTTAAAAATATGTTTTAATTAAAAAAAAAAGTTTTCTCTAACGTCAAAGCTGTGGCTGTTTGTCATTTAAAATAAAACAGAATCCCCGGCAGTAGCAAATTCCAAAATGGGTTCTTTTAGCTATCCCTAAGGGTTGGGGGCTTTGTACTCACCATTCAGATAAATATTCGGTAATTGAACGCTACTGGTACCGCGTTTTTTTAACATGGCCGCCATCTTGGTTGACACGTCCCGTAAAATTAAGAATAAAACGTTTAAAAATAATGAAAAAACTTCCCAAATGTATCCCTCACCCTAACCTGAACCCTATATCTATCCCTCACCCTAACCTGAACCCTAAATCTATCCCTCACCCTAACCTGAACCCTAAATCCATCCCTCACCCTAACCTGAACCCTAAATCTATCCTACCTAACCTAATGAAACGAGGTACCACAGATGAGCATTAGCCAAATATTCAAGTTAAATTTTCACAGTTATCCATTTAAAGTCCAATGTTATTTTTGCCCAAGTTGTTGCGATCTAAAATTGTTACTATCGGTGCCGCAGCGTACAAACGACTTTATCTTGATGTTCTACAGCATTTCGTCATTGAATTTAATCAATAAACAAAAATTATTTTAAAATTGTGTCCATTTGAAAATCAGATGAAAAACGTCATAATAAATATACATTCATCATCATCATCATCAGGTCCCGTAGTCCTTCGACCGTTAGGGCGCCACAGATGACATGTACACTATTCTTCTCCATCCCTCTCGGTCTTCTGCCCTACGCATAGCATCGCCTAGTTATACATTGCATTTATTTATAATAAAATTGTAGCCCCTGTCAAGGAACGGTAGTGGATAATATTAATAGTTTGAACTTCACGGATATTTGAAAAAGGATTATGAAAGGTACGTTTACCAGTCACATAAATGCAACATACTGGCCTAGGTGCATACATTCACGTTGAAGCTTGCATTGTAAACTAAGCCTTCGTCTATAGGGTTTGGCTATTATAACGGACATTGTAGAGCCTCCTGCACTCACTGTGAACTTTCAAGAAACTTCAGACAAAAATGAAACCTGATTTTATAACATTTGAGGAAAATCAAAGCGACTTTAGAAACATAAGGAACACGTAATGATCACATAATGATCACATAATGAACACATAATGAACACATAATTAACACATAATGAACACATAATGAACACATAATGAACACATAATGAACACATAATTAACACATAATGAACACACAATGAACACATAATGAACACATAATGAACACATAATGAACACATAATGAACACATAATGAACACATAATGAACACATAATTAACACATAATTAACACATAATGAACACATAATGAACACATAATGAACACATAATGAACACATAATGAACACATAATGAACACATAATGAACACATAATGAACACATAATGAACACATAATGAACACATAATGAACACATAATGAACACATAATGAACACATAATTAGTCATTTTAAAACCCTTATAAACACATTGAACGTACGAGAGGTAAGGTAGAAATCTAAAACTCTAGCATAAGATAAAAAACTTAAAGAAACTTATAGAAGATCATTTTCCGATACCGAGGAACATCACAGGAAACAACAGAAATCTATAAAACTGAACTACAATTTGCCATAAACATATGTATCCCTTTGACATTTGAATAATCTTTAAATCTGATGGGACAATATAGAACTTTCTGGATTGTTCTATAAAAATATCTTGCACCACGGGCGAATATTATTAGTTCAGATTCGAACGCCATTTTAATGTGTAACACAAGGGTATGCATGCCAAGTTTATACATCCTTCGATTTACTAGAACACTGTTTGTTACATAAGTGTTTTGGTAAATAGCTTATATGGGGAAAATGAACTTAGGGTCCTCGGCCCCAAAGGTGGGGCATATCCAGAGTTCAAAACCATCGAGTATTTCAATAGAAGTATTGAAGTGCATTTTTTTTACCAAATTTGTTCTACGTTTGTCCATTTGCTATAATTTTATTTAATTTATAATCGCATAAGAAACAGTATGAAATTTTGACACATGGCCTGAATAGGATTTGTTATAAAAATTCCAACTAATCGGGATTTCCTTCTGGTGTAATAACTATGTATGCCACGTTTGATCAGGATCTGTCAATCCATGTAGAAAGGTATGCAGTACAAACACATAGAGACAAATTATCAGCTTTATATAGTAGACACATATTATAACAGGAAAATACGTGTAAGAACACTTGAAATGTTTTTAAAAGATAAGTTGTTTTATTTAAGACAAACAACTTTTAAAAAAATCATTTAAATATTTATGAATATATGTGTTTTAAATATGTTTCTATGTTCAGTGATTAGCGCAGCTTTACACTGAAATGCGACTGTGTCATTCTCTGATGTCAATAATACAATATAAACAAATAGTGTCTGGCATACAAGTAGTTTATGATAAACCGAACGATTAATTATACACATTGACTGACATTGACCCGTGTGTAACAAATAGACCCTTTGAAGCATTGCTATACTTAAACAATTCACCCACCCATTAAGTTGCGTATTTTGAAATAAACGATGTTCGGGGTAAAATCCCGAGTTTGCGATTTCCCATTTCCCACACACACAAAATCTAAAGTTTGTAATAAAAATTAAGAAAAGAGCCCCTGGTCACTAAACCCATGGTAACGTTGAAGCACACTTTATGCCCGCCCCTGAACTATGTGATAACCCTAATCATAAGTCCAATCCCCACTCCACTCTTATACAGTAATGTATTTTTCTTATAATGTTACATGTTCATAATAAAACGTTTTACCGTATATGCAATGAATTAGGGTTGCGTTTAATGCCGAATCCTTTCCCCCCAATGTAACTATATTAATAATTATTATTCCCTAGTGGATTTTATCCACCTTGCTATCATTGCGCACCGGGATGCGCTCTCATTCGCTGTTTTGCACGTTGTACGCATTAAATGCACATAAAAGAAAACACTCGTTACCGCTCATTCAAAACATACAAGCCACGCCTAAAAGAAAGGCAAATTAACACATGCCGTGTGTGTGTGTGTGTGCACCAACCGTTCGAGTTGGAGTGTGTACAGTCTACACCTGCCACGCTGCAGTGCGCAGTGACCAGTGACCAGCGAGAGGGAGGCCAAGCAAACAAGGATGTGTGTGTGTGTGTGTGTGTGTGTGTTTGGACCTGACCTGCTACAGAGGACAAGATAGTCAATGTAACTTGAGTCCATCGCAAAATTGTATTAGGCAGTATATCTAATAATTTCTCTATATGAGTATGTGTGTAGTTAATTCTGTTTATAATTAAATATTTATTTGTGGGCTGAACCACCTGTGTTTCTTAGTATAGTGATAGTAATAATAGAAGTGAGAGCGAATGAGAGTGCTAATGAATGTTAGTGTGTGGAGTGAGATTAGTTTAGAGTACTTACTTAGGAAATATAATCATACCCTAGACATAGCCCTAGTGACAGTACTAATCTAAAGCAAAGTAAACAGGGGACCTATATATATATATATATATATAAAACACACTCTAGTAATACACATTAATCTTCGTAACATCCACGCACTCACGTCCTTGAACTCATTCGCGGCTACCGTCCTAGAAATCATTGTTTAAACAGTATCCATTGTTAATACATTGATTAATTTGTAGTTGGTAATTTCTGTAACGTGGTATGGAGAAAAGCCAAGAATTTGGGGGTGGGGTGGGTGGGGCAAGGAAGAGGTGGAAAGTCGGGGAAGATAACATCTGGGGATTACTAATAGATCATTCGGGCTGCGTTATCTCACATGTCATTGGTTAGATCATTTGTGCAAACGACACAAGCGGGTGTCGGTTTTTGTGTGAAGATACTGCCAATAATATGCTGACACACACACACATTTTCATATTTTTCCATGTTGTGGTGACACCATTATATTTATTTTATCTTACTGACTCGCTTTTGTACAAAACCTACAGCGAAGACGTCTTCAAGTTTCCAGACTGATATCAACATTTTAAAAACAGACATTAAGAGATTCTAAATGAGCGAATCAACTTAATCACTTCTAATATTAAATTATTGTTCCAGTTACATCCAAAGTAAAAATGTTATTTCTAAATGGCTGATAAACGTTTCACAGCCGAAAAATGTCTGTAATTCTTGTCTGATGTCTGACTGCTGCTCTTTTTTTTAAAATGCCAACCTTAAAACGTTATTCCTCTAAATTATAAAACAGCGCCACCGTAGTAATCTAAGCGCCCCCATTGAACGCCCTGAGACGTCAATTATTTCATTGATATAAATCACACCCTCAACTCAGGGTGTGTCCCCCCTCCCCTCAACCGGTTTGGGGGGGGAGGTCTGTCTAACCACATTTAGAGCATGTTGATCACATAATCCATGTTCAGTTTCGGTTTCATTCTCAGCTCACATTGCGTCGTCTTACGGTCCTATCAACCTAACATGAGAACCCAACACTTGCATAATCTGTGGAGTGAACCATTCCCCGAACTCACACGAAGTTATCATTTATGAAATAGCTGACAGTTTATCCAAAAGTTGTTTTTGATTGCCGAACAAGGAGATCACCGCAAAAATTACGACGAATCCAGTATTGCACTACCGCTCTATTAGAAGACCTAATCCAATAATCTCCTAGCATTTGTTCATGTGATATTACGATATCAAGCTTGAGCCAAGGGGAGGTTTTTGGATCCACATGCCAACATGTCAATTGCAGTGCTTACCCTTGTCCCGAATAATAAAAAACAAAATTAAAAACTAGACACAGCCTATTTAGTCTTAATTACTCGGGCAGAGTGTACAAAGTCGGAAATAAATCCGAATTTTTTTAAAAAGCGAAATACGCCTTAACTCTGCCAATGTTGAAGTGATCTGAATTCATTCCATATCAACCAAGCATCTTCAAGTTAAAAAAAAACTATAGGTGACATGCGAAATGTCATGTTTCTAGATAGCTTATTTCAGAGCTCTATGTTTTTCGATAGCACTTATCGCCAAGAGCTTAATCGCAAGGCGCATATTATTATGTCAAAGATTGAAGGTTGTTCCATTTACCTACTCTGAAATATATTTTATGTAGTTAAGGCAGGGGCGGCGCAACCGTCTTCCGAGTGATGAGTTATTTCTTATCAAAAATCTTTTAGGAGAAGCAAAAAATTAAAGATTAGTAAAAAAGAAAAAGAGTTGCATTTATTTCTTCAAAGAGCCACACGCTGCCCGAGACTTGTGGGTTGCCGACCATGACACATTTTCATACTTCAGGCAATGGCGTGAATAAATCGACTGTCAGATGTCAATTCTTTTTATTAATCTCAAGTTTGACCAGTGATTGTCTAGACTTTGAATAAGGGGGGCAGTAGGGTAAGAGCTTCAATCATTATTCTTGACCAGAGATTTAAAAACGTTAACTTCCGGTATTATTTCCGTTTAACATGTTAAGTTTCCCTGGGACTTCTTGTAGAGCTAATTTGCGATAAATATAAGGATTTTCCTAAAGAGCACTTCTTTTTCTTGTTGCCCATTCCATATTTTGGGTCGTTTCAGACGCAAACATTTTTCCCACGCCCGTCGTTCCATCGCCGACTCGCCTGGAGCAATTTCCAACTGTTCATCTCTTTCATTTTTTCCCGTGACAAGCTGAGGGAATCTCTACCATTATAACGTTGGTACGTGTGCGCTTGCTAAATTCAAGGTTCGCAAACATCCCTTTTTGTGTGGGTGGATTGCCACTAGATGGCAGGATCAGCGCTTTCTAAACTGTTTGTCGCGATACAGTAGTGTGCCGCCTGCAGGGTGTAGGTGTGTCGCATAAAAATTACCCATACAAAGATTCAAATGCAGAAATTTTACAAGCAAGTTGATCAAATGGTAAATTATATTAAAAGCTAACCCATTCAATCAAGATTAATTTGCAAATGGTTGTGAAGAAATGGGGACAAAATTAAAAAAAGCTGGCACATACAGATAGACATTCTTTGGCAATGACACGGTTGGGTGCTCGTCGTGTTTAGGAATTGAGGGAAATGGTGCTTCCCTAATTTGATATCATTCGCGACACAACTGATCATTTAATCAACCTAATTGAACGTTTCTGTTTTATATTCAAGGAGAAGTTGATCCGCGGATTTCAACTGGATAGATCCGAAATTCGTTTACGTCATCAATGGATGAGCTGAATATCACTTTTCATGATAAGCAGTTGATCAGTTGCTGACGCAGGATTGAAGATGGTTTCATCACCATCAAAACGAAAGCATTTTTTTTCCATCCTTATGAAAGCAGAATATCCTGAACTTACTGAAATTGCATTGATATTTATGATCTCATTAAATTTTATAGACATTTATGATCTCATGAAATTGTATTGACATTTATGATCTTACGAAATTGCATTGACATTTATGATCTCACGAAATTGCATTGACATTTATGATCTCATGAAATTGCATTGACATTTATGATCTCATGAAATTGCATTGACATTTATGATCTCATGAAATTGCATTGACATTTATGATCTCATTTGCACCACCTTATATCTTTAACACTGATTTATCGAAACAGAACATTATTAAGACGAGAATAAGGAAGATAATGGATATTATTAGGAAGATAATGGATATTATTAGAAAGATAATGGATATTATTTCTCATTTGCATGTAGCACTGTCTACAATCCAGCAACGATCTGATTATCTTGTCAATAAACATTTTATAGCATGCTTCTTGGCCTAGTTCGAGCCGTGCAACCCTTACACCCCACTTGGTTTTGTTGCTGACGTCACCAATTAACTTGATGCATGCGCTGGCACTCCTTTCCCGCACCACCTTTTACGTTTCCAGAGAGCGGTCTACATAGTGGGGTCTACTTAGAGGGGTCTACATAGAGGGGTCTACTTAGAGGGGTCTACATAGAGGGGTCTACTTAGAGGGGTCTACTTAGAGGGGTCTACATAGAGGGGTCTACTTAGAGGGGTCTACTTAGAGGGGTCTACATAGAGGGGTCTGCATAGAACGGTCTACATAGAGGGGTCTACATAGAGGGGGAAATTCTCTCCGGCAATTGAATTTCTAGACTTTCTGTTTTGAGGGGTTCTGACTACCTCATTATACATACGGCGGTCGACTATGACCAGCAGGTTTATTTACGAAACTTACTAGACTTATGAGCCCTACAAGACTTAATGTGTGTGTGCGCGTGTGTATGTGTGTGTGTGTATATATGTGAGTATGTGTGTGTATGTGTGTGTGTGGGTATATGTTTGTATGTGTGTATGTTTGTGTGTGGTTCACTATTTTTTACTTTCTAGTATTATAATTTCATTAGCTGTCAGTTAGTATAGTTTTTATTTCTATTTATCTGATTTTGTATTTTTTTACATCAACTTGATAATATAATTTAATTGACTATTGTTAACATTATAAGCTTTGGTTTCGTTTTTCTTTGTACGATGGTTTTCAATGCATTGTCACGTATTGTTCATCCATCGGGCCAAATCTTAAACCAGGTTAAAATTTTAAAACCGCGTAACAGTACGTAACAAAAATCATGTCCTCATTTCTCATTAAATAGTCAGCGTTGGGTTAATTTTTTTGCTTCCCTCCTGACACCGGACCCTGGCGCAAAGGAAAATTTGTTAGCTAAACTTAAAAGTTTGGTAAACGCTGCTCTAGAGAACATATCACATATCAGTTAGTTTCTGTTTAAAACAACTTTGTAGGCAGAGAATAAAGGAAACATAAGTCGGATATTCTTTATGTAGAACTTGTGGTTTCAGACGTCCGTGCAGTGTTTTTTCTCTATCTTCTATCTCGGTAAACATGTTTTTTGGGAGTGATATAATATTTTGTTCTTTAAAAAGTTCTATAAAGTAGAGTTGACTCCCAAAATATTCTTATGGCACAATGGACTACGATGAGTCACTTCCTTGTTTTGTCACGTGATACGTACCAGCCATTGGTAGGCTTTCTGCTACACATAACAACACATAACAACAGATAACAGCTGATCAGCCATTGCCATTATCATTAATTTTAAAGCACAATGTTTGTCTCCATCAGCGCTTCCCCAGGGTTAATTAAAATTTTTACTGTTCAAAATATTCTTGAATACACGCGTTTCTTTAAATGACATTCATTAAATGTGACAATAATTATAATTCAGTTATGATTAAAAGAAGAAAGTTTTTTGAAGAAAAATTTGTGAGCGACTAGTGTGTTGCAGACAGCCTACCGGAAGTCTTACTCGTACTTACGCTTATCACGTGACAAAACAATCGACTCATCGTAGTCCATTATGAACAGTAATCTATTGCCTCGGATTTATATACTTGCTGTATATTAGTGTGTATGGATGGATTATGGGTGGAATTTCCCGATCGACACACCCTCTGTGCATAAATATATTATGTTAACAACCGAGCCATTTCAATATTACAAAATTTCCTTATCTCCATTTTTATATTCCGCCATCGCTTTCTGCCCATAATGATTTAAGAGCATATACAATCGTTATACGATTTAAATTATGAGGCAATTAAAGGAAATATATAAAACTTTATAATCTGACTCATACTGGGCTTAAAAAGAAAACTCATTTCACGTTTGTATATATGATAGTGAAACGAGAAATCAACAATGTTAGACAACAGACGCAATCTATCATTAAAAGTTAAATATTTATATTCTATTCCCAGATTAAGAGAAGCATTTGTATATATGTAATATACTCCTGTACCTCAGAAACCCCCCCCCCCCCCTTTTTAAAAAAAATAAAAAAAAAAAAATAAAATGAAAATGGCTGCCATTCGTTCGAACGTGCACCCTTACAAATGACATTAACTGTTAATACGTTCTTTTAACACAATGTAGTTCTTTGCACGGCCTTGAATTCTGTACCCATTCTCTTCACACCAGCTTTTTGATAACATTTTAACGGCAAACATTTCCCCCCAGGCGAGCCAGATGCCCTTGCCCCTGGCCTTGTCCAGGTCTTTAGAGAGTTTGTAAAGTAAACTTACTGCGTCTGTTAATCTGTTGGACTCAGAGGGAAAAAGAGCCAAGCCATTTTCATTATGTAAAAGTGCATTAAATGTGTACAAGTGTCTGATTCACAACTCATTGTAAGTGCTATATGCGCACTTGCCATATGCATACTTGCCACATGTGTACTTGCCATAGTGTACTTGCCATATGTGTACTTGCTATATATATATATTTACGTGTCATATGTGTACTTGCCATATGCGTACGTGCTATATGTGTATGGGCTACATGTGTACATACTGATGATGCAGAAAGTTAAGACAAGTAACATGCAATTAAAAAAAAACTTTTTCGGTCAAGTTGGTGGAATAGAATTGTAATGAAAATTGGTCTTTGTTGATAGGAACGATCTCATGTTGTTTGGAACAATCCTTTGTTTATAGGAACAATCCCCTATTGATAGGAACGATCCCATGTTGATTGGAGCAATCCCCTGTTTATAGGACCGATCCCATGTTGATTAGAGCAATCCCATGTTTATAGGAACAATCCCATGTTGATAGGAACGATCCCAATTTGATTGGAACAATCCCTTGTGTATAGGAACAATCCCCTTTTGATAGGGACGATCCCATGTTGATTGGAGCAATCCCCTATTTATAGGAACGATCCCATGTTGATTGGAGCAATCCCCTGTTTATAGGAACGATCCCATCTTGATTGGAGCAATCCCCTGTTTATAGGAACGATCCCATGTTGATTGGAGCAATCCCCTGTTTATAGGACCGATCCCATGTTGATTAGAGCAATCCCATGTTTATAGGAACAATCCCATGTTGATAGGAACGATCCCAATTTGATTGGAACAATCCCTTGTGTATAGGAATAATCCCCTGTTGTTATTGAGTCCTTCATATCAAAAATGACAACACAAAAGGACTTCCACATTTTGATATTTTCTAACAATGATTCGTGAGGATAGGGCTGCTGAAAGCTCTTCATTTCATGACATAAATTGTCACTTTAGACTAACAGCGTGAACTAACACTGCTGTATCAAAACTGCATCAATGATGTATCACTGCTCCATCACTGCGTTATCACTGCTGTATCACTGTTGTAGGATGGTACGAAATAATTTTTTTATCTTGGAATCAAGATGCCAATGAAGTGCTACCACGCCCTCCCCCCCCTCCCCCACAAACTGAAGTCCTTTGACAATACTCAGGAAATTTGTTAGCTATGTGGTAGGACTTCACACTTAGCTACATATATGAGCGAAAAACAGCAAGCCACCTCGAAATGAATGCAATAAAATACCGTCTCGAGATGTCCACTGTCTCGTTGTCTAGACGGTTGGTGCACCGAGACAGAGGAATGGATAGACTTCAAGGCTTCTTGTTAAGTTCACGAGATTGGTATTGGAATAGTAGAGTTGCATACTGACATCAAATAGGAATTGGTGTCCTGAACATTTCCTCCGATTTCTCATTATAATTGACATTTCAATTCTTTTGAAAGTATATAGGTTTCGGCATATTAGTTATTTTAAAAATTGTGAAACGTACATTTTATAGTTTTATTTACATTAAGCTTTCCGAAGAATCAAATCCTGCAAAAGACACCCCTAAAAATTACACTCCTAAAAAGACACTCCTAAAATACACCCCTAAAAAGACACTCCTAAACAGACACCCCTAAAAAAGACACTCCTAAAAAGACGCCCCTAAAAAGACACCCCTAAAAAGACACTCCTTAAAAAAGACACCCATAAAAAGACGCACCTAAAATAGACACTCCTAAAGTGACACTCCTAAAAAGACACCCCTAAAAGGACACGCCTTAAAAAGACACCCCTAAAAAGACACCCTAAAAAGACACTAATAAAAAAGACACCACAAAAAGACACTCTTAAAAAGACACCCTTAAAAAGACATCCCCTAAAAAGACACTCTTAAAAAGACACCCCTAAAAAGACACTCCCAAAAAGACACCCCTATAAAAAGACACCCATCAAAAAGACCCCCCCCCCCTTAGAAAGACCACCCGAAAAAGACCCTCCTAAAAAAGACGCTCCTAAAAAAGACACTCCTAAAAGAACACCCCAATAAAAGACACCAATGATTGATCTATTTAATTAAAAATTAACAAATGATGTGCTAAAATGCTGTCTGGGCTTGAGGAGGGATCATTACCTCTTTAAATAAAAGTAATGATGCATGAAGTAACTTATTTTTGTCTCCATCTGTTATCGTATAGGGCGGTGAAACGCTTACAAGGAAATTACCATTGTGTGTATTTATTTAGAGCATTGGCGTAATCACTCACAATATGGGGATCACTGAAATAACAATACTTTAGTTGGTGTTTGGAAGGGCGGTACGATGGGAGGTTCTCAGTCTGGTGCATGATATTCACCTGATTTTTAAAAAAAAGGGATATTGTCATGGCCATTGCTGTGTGGTAAGAGTGTAATACAAGGATATCCATCGCTTTAAACAAGATTTAAACCGCGCAGAAAGGTAAGAGATAAAAGATAGTGTAATGATGTAATTCATGGTGGGCTTGTCTTGGCCACGGAAAGTTATTCGTCTCTTCCCCAACCCCTTAACCTCATTTTTCGGGGAAATGGCTATTTATTTCTCAGTGCAAAAATCAAAAGCTGATTATTTATTTATCAGTGCTAAAAACAAAAGTTGATTATTTATTTATCAGTGCTGAAAACAAAAGCTGATTATGTATTTATAAGTGCTAAAAACAAAAGCTAATTATTTATTTCTCAGCGCTAAAAACAAAAGCACAAATCATGTTCAAGTTCAACTAGAAAATAAGGGCAATCACTTTTAAATAAACAGTTATCCCCACTTGCGTCCTTAAACTATTGAGCCTCGATGAAATCAATTAAGTTAAATACGAAATACTTTTTCAAAGATATCATCTTACGTCACAATGGCGCGATTTTTGTGTGTGTGTGTGTGGCTCTTTCATTAAACGTGTTGGTTTTTAAAGTTAATCATTTTATTTACAGTTGCAGTTCGTGATCCCCGCAATCATTGGTGAAATCTTAGAATTCACGTGAATTAAAGCCAGACCCCACAGACCACATAGACCACACGGAGCACACAGATCACCCAGACCACACGGACCATACAGACCACACAGACCACACACACACACCTGCTATTACCACATCCACGATGGGAAACTCAAAGGCTCCAGGAATATCAACTGTAGCCACTTTCAATAGAATTTTGTGTTTAAAAAAATTCAACGATAAAAGCATTAATGACAACGTTAATGACAGTAACGGTAATGCTATTACTATTATAATGATATCTTAAAATATATTCATAAGAAGAAAATTACAATTCATTCAATAACTCCTTTTCAAGGATTATTTAAAGTTTTAATTTTTTACCCATTATATAAAATTAAATTGTTGACTAACCAACGTTCTAGCTGTCTATTTTTAGTTTATTATGCTTTTCCTTCCAAAAGTCAAGACACTTCTTTCGGTATATAAACCTTCACTCCTCAAGGGGGGTGATCTGTCGCAAGCGATGTAACGCACACAAAAGCAAACGATATCTCTGACAGGAGAACAGGTTTGAACATGCAAACCTTCCGAGAGACCACAGGATAAATAAGTCGTTTCTTTATCGGCAGTTTTGTTGATAAAAAAAAAATTAATTTGCTTCTTAGAAAATGTAAATATGAAAACGATAAGACGGATTAACAGAGAACGATTTTGAAAGTAGTATTAATATTATATTCCAGTGCTTCTAGCGTGTTTTCGGGGATCCACTACCGGTCCCCAAGAACTCCGTCACCGGTCCCCAAGAACTCCACTACCAGTCCCCAAGAACTCCACTACCGGTCCCCAAGAACTCCACTACCGGTCCCCGAGAACTCCACTACCGGTCCCCAAGAACTCCACTACCGGTCCCCGAGAACTCCACTACCGGTCCCCAAGAACTCCACTACCGGTCCCCGAGAACTCCACTACCGGTCCCCAAGAACTCCGTCACCGGTCCCCAAGAACTCCGTCACCGGTCCCCAAGAACTCCGTCACCGTTTCATAGTAGATAGAAATCTGAAAAGATCGTTAAAAAAGTTCTGTCCATTGTGAACCGATACATTTAGAAGAAAATATGTGAAGTAAAAATATATGTTAAATATAAAAGAAATACATAAAGATTTCAATGCTAACAAGGAATAAAATATGGTAAAAGTAAAAATGTGGGAAAAATGGACCTCCCAGACTCTTAATGGATTTTTCCAATTCTATTTAGAGTATCGATCTGACTAATGAAAGAACCAGCCACTTTGAATCGAATTTTAACAGTGAGAAAAGAAATCCAAGGCTTATTGCTCAGCCCACAACACGTTCAATTAATTTAATGTGTGATGACGATTTTAAGCTTTTGATTTCAATTTGTTTTTCAGAAGCTTTATTAATTTTTTTTTTCAATCGATCATAATAAAATATTACGAACTAATTGGACTTACGATGCCAAGGTAAAATCTTTAAACTTGTCTAGGTATCGATACCACATTTATTTTGTTGTCATTCTCGATTACTTTATGAATAATCTTCACAGCGATATTTAGGATCTGCCTTTAAAGAAATTTAACGTGATTGCGCAATGGAACTTGGAGGCCAGGCATTTGATTACAACTGACGTTATCCATGACATTTCTTTACATGAACAATGTTTGTATTGTTAAAAATTTGGTATTTATTTGTTTTGAAAAATCCATCAGATACAGTGTTGAATAGTTCAATAAATCAATAATAAATCAAAAGATCAAAGGTAGTAGATATATGGTCTCCTTTATCCTTAAGGGGGTTATGGTTCGAGATTAGAAAAAGAGTCTTAATCGAGTCCAGAGCTTGCATAAAAAATAAGCAATTAAATGTGTAGGCCGATCCAATCTTGTGGATGTTATCGAACTGTAGGCCGATCTAATCTTGTGGATGATATCGAACTGTACGCCGATCCAATCTTGTTGATGTTATCGAACTGTAGGCCGATCCAAACTTTTGGATGATATCGAACTATAGGCCGATCCAATCTTGTGGATAATATTGAACTGTACGCCGATCCAATCTTCTGGATGATATCGAATTGTAGGCCGATCCAATCTTGTGATTGACATAGGACCTCTAGAAAATTTGTCTTAAATTGTTTATGTAAATTGACGTATAAAAGTGGTGACTAGACACCTAATACTTGTTCATTAATTTCATACTGTAAAGACACAAAATTATATTTAAAATATATTTTTAGCCAATGAGAATGTGCTTTGATAATATACAATATCTCTTGAAATACATGCCATTTCAGCACACATTTCAATGTATGTTGCAAAAAAAAAAAATAATTCCTCGTAACTTATCCTTTGTCTGTTGTGTGTGTGTGTGTGTGTGTGTGTTCAAATAGAGATTTCAATTTCATTTAAAGTAAGGGAATGGTGGTAATTTTGTTATCAGCCCTGCTCCATCAATGTGTTATAGTCCAGATTTAAACAGTTAATAGAAGCTTGGGGGGTTGGCTTCTAGGGTTAATTTAGGCGCCAAAACGAGACTTAAACGGGGCTGCAGCGATGGCTCAGATAGCTCTCCAAACATTTTGTTGGCCCTTTCCAACCCCCACCCCAAATCGTAGGCGCCCACAGAAGTTGGAGCATAGAGAGCACTAGCAGACCTAAGCCCGTGGCTAATTACGGCGTGCAAGACCCACTTCAATATTTTGTCCGCGTCATGAACTTTGTGAAGATGAGCAATGTTATAATGGCTGACAAGGGTGGACACATAACGGTGTGTGTGTGTGTGTGTGTGTGTTGAGAGCTGTTAAAATTGGGCAATGTCTGGCTGTTGTTTTAATAATTTAAATCTCCTAAAAGACATGTCTTTAAATATACTGGAATGTTTTCTTTGATATGATGACACATCCCAGACGCCCCCCTGACCCTCCAACACACATTTGTCATCTTTACATCAAATCAACTTTTACTTTTAAAAAAAATTATATTTAATAAATTGTTAGCTTTCCAAAAGTCTCAGCTTTCTAACAGTCTTAGCGTTATAACAGACTTAGCGTTATAACAGTCTTGGCTTTCTAACAACGCTAGTTTCTTCTAACAACAGACCTAGCACCATACCTTATCCATTCAGTTTTCTTTATTTTTATTTCGACCTAGTTTTTTCTTTGTTCGCTGAAGGCTTTTGGTGACGACACTGTCTTTGTTATGCAGTTGTCAGTTGTTCTCCATATGTTTCATAATATTATTACATATGTTTAATTTAGCATAATTAAATACAAAACATGAACTGTTATTTTGTTAGGCATGGTGTTTCTTGGTCAAGGGCATAGGAAGCGGGGTCACGGAGGGGTCGTCTGCAACCGGCTGCACTTCACGGCCAAAGCAGAGCAGTTTTTTTGTAGAATATAGGTGGCAAAAATCTTGGCATTCCCAGGGCGGCACTATCCCTAGCACTATCACTAGCACTATCACTAGCACTATCACTAGCACTATCCATAGCACTATCACAAGCACTATCCCTAGCACTCTTACTAGCACTCGCACTCTCACTAGCACTATCCCCAGCACTATCCCCAGCATTATCCTCAGCATTATCCCCAACACTATCCCAAGCATTATCCCCAGCACTCTCCCCAGCACTCTTCCCAACTCTCTTCCCATGCAGCAATCTCCTTACACTGTCCCTATCACTCTCCTTAGCCCTCTCCCTAGCACTCTCCATAGCACTCTCCCTATCACTTTCCCTAGCACTCTCCCTAGCACTATCCGTAGCATTATCCCTAACACTATCCCTAACACGATCTGTCACGATCATATCATGTAATTTTGTTCTGTGTCTGTTTTGATGATGTTAAGATTTTGGCATTGAATCACACGATTGTCTCAGCCACGTATGACCTATGACGTATACCTATGACGTATGACCGTGGCGGTATGTTGGTAAAAGCAACGTGAGGAAAAAAGGTAAAATGATAGTTGTGTGGATAGAGTGACATTGCTGTGGATGGAACAGGAAGTTAGTACATTTTCGCTAGGAGTTGTGTAACCATATGTTGTTATACTATGCGCAGGGTTTCTGGACATGTCTATTTTATTCTGAGCACCAGAGATTTTTGTTATGCATTTTTCCACTGTCATGCATATAAAGCCAATAAATAATAAGAAACCTGAATCTTTTCACTCTTTGTTTTTGTTACTTGAAACATTCAACACATCAGCCCTTTAGGGACTAGAAGCTCATTTAACATATCAGCTCTGTAGCGGCTAGAAGGTCATTCAACACATCAGCTCTGTAAGGGCTGGAAAGAAAGGTGCTCTAAACACTTACAAATTTTTCTGTGGCTATAACGCAGGGGACCGACCTCTAGACGACGCACTATTCACCACACTATCCTTGGTACAATCCCTAGTACAATCCCTACACTATCATTATCAGTAGCACTATCCCTAGTACTGTCACTAGCACTGTTACTACTGCTATCCCTAGATCTATCCCTAGATCTATCCCTAGATAATTTTCTGTCCCTGGCTACACGAAATGAAACTTTGCAAGCGTACTCAAGTGAACCAGGATCTGCTCACAGATTTTAAAATTAAATAACATTATACATAGATTACGCAACGCATGTACCGGAGTCATGTCTTGAATCTCGTTATGAAATGAAATTGATATTGTTTTAAACATTGGATATACGCATGCGTATTATTCCCAGTACCCTAAACAAACAAAACGAAATATCTATTAACAGCAACAACCCCCCCCCCCCCACACACACACTCAGAGAGACACACAGACAGAACCATAAAGACATTGTGACAGCTAATAATTAACAAAATCCAAGTACACAAAATAATGATGACATCAGGTGTGGCAACATAACTGCAACGCTTTGATTGAACATTGAACATAAGGTGTGGCAACCTAACTACAACGCTTTGATTGAACATTGAACATAAGGTGTGGCAAGCTAACTGCAACGCTTTGATTGAACATTGAACATCAGGTGTGGCAACCTAACTTCAAAGCTTTGATTGAACATTGAACATAAGGTGTGGCAAGCTAACTGCAACGCTTTGATTGAACATTGAACATAAGGTGTGGCAAGCTAACTGCAACGCTTTGATTGAACATTGAACATCAGGTGTGGCAACCTAACTTCAAAGCTTTGATTGAACATTGAACATCAGGTGTGGCAACCTAACTTCAAAGCTTTGATTGAACATTGAACATCAGGTGTGGCAACCTAACTTCAACGCTTTGATTGAACATTGAACATCAGGTGTGGCAACCTAACTTCAAAGCTTTGATTGAACATTGAACATCAGGTGTGGCAGCAACGCTTTGATTGAACATTGAACATCAGGTGTGGCAACCTAACTTCAACGCTTTGATTGAACATTGAACATCAGGTGTGGCAGCCTAACTTCAACGCTTTGATTGAACATTGAACACCAGGTGTGGCAACCTAACTACAACGCTTTGATTGAACATTGAACATCAGGTGTGGCAACCTAACTGCAACGCTTTGATTGAACATTGAACATCAGGTGTGGCAGCCTAACTGCAACGCTTTGATTGAACATTGAACATCAGGTGTGGCAACCTAACTGCAACGCTTTGATTGAACATTGAACATCAGGTGTGGCAACCTAACTTCAAAGCTTTGATTGAACATTGAACATCAGGTGTGGCAGCAACGCTTTGATTGAACATTGAACATCAGGTGTGGCAACCTAACTTCAACGCTTTGATTGAACATTGAACATCAGGTGTGGCAGCCTAACTTCAACGCTTTGATTGAACATTGAACACCAGGTGTGGCAACCTAACTACAACGCTTTGATTGAACTATGAACATCACGTGTGGCAACCTAACTTCAACGCTTTGATTGAACATTGAACATCAGGTGTGGCAACCTAACTGCAACGCTTTGATTGAACATTGAACATCAGGTGTGGCAACCTAACTGCAACGCTTTGATTGAACATTGAACATCAGGTGTGGCAACCTAACTGCAAAGCATTGATTGAACATTGAACAGGAAACCCTCTATAAACGCCTCCCATGCCCACCCCACTTCTTTGTTGTCAGTGAGGGGGGGGGGGGAAATTACTGCAAACCGAGTTTATTTTATTAAGGAAATTCGCACTGAAATACAATTGGAACTGTCTTGATATAAGTCAAAGTTTAAAACAGCGTCAGACGTCATTGTGCTGGCGGTGTGGTGTCCAAGCTGGATGCGCCGCCCTCGTGATGTCCAAGCCTGTTGTACCGCTCCTGTTATGTTTGTGAGCAGGATGTTCCACTCATCTGATGTTTAGGCTAGATCTAACATCCCTGTAATGTCCAAGCTAGAAATACTATCTATGGAATGTCCAAGCTCGATGCACCACT
Organism: Omphiscola glabra; assembly: GCA_964017045.1. Classification (NCBI taxonomy): domain Eukaryota; kingdom Metazoa; phylum Mollusca; class Gastropoda; family Lymnaeidae; genus Omphiscola; species Omphiscola glabra. The sequence goes on from OZ024795.1 coordinate 18,834,468, forward strand.
CCTGAAGTGCACATGACATTTATAGATGGCATATTTTCATGTCACATCAGTGTTCAGTGCCAAGCCTCTGCTCCCACGCAAACATTTCACTACGATTGTTAGTGAAGATTTTTTTTGTGTGGTGCCTTTACACATCCCTTATCTGTCATCTCCTTTGTTAACGGAAATTGCATCTTCAATCCAGAACCCGTCGCGAAGCAAGGATAAGTACTGCTAAGAGTTTGGCTGTAGTTTCAAGGGATTTTATTCTTTAAAACGATAACAACACAAAATGAAAAAAAAAATCTTCACCGTCAGGTCTTGCGGTGCTATCACAGTGGAACGCACGCGAAGGATGTCTCAGGACTCAGCAGATTTTGATAATTCTTCTGCTGCTCCCCCAGAATACAGGAATACATGTTTAGGATTGGCATTTTAAACCAGTCGTTGTTTTTAAATGTATACGTTTATGTAATTGATAATTTTTATGTGAAGCACAGTGAGCCTAGCCCCTAGGCTGGGGTACTGCACTAAATAAAACCACTTATAATAATAAGAAAGAGAACAGAAATGACGAATAATTAAGACAAAATGATATAAAATAACTTATCAAGATTATAGATATAGATATGAATAATAGGTAATATAAAATTAATAATTGGTTGCATTTGATAATTGTATCTAGTTTTGCATATGGTGACTGTCATATGCTCATTGCATTTGGTTATTATTAAGATAGCGTGTTCAGGACATGCATGACGGCTTTTCCAGTTCCTTAATTTAATTTAGCACTAATAACGTAATGTATTTTAAAAGAGAATAGAAGGCATAATCCTGCTATGACAATTTAGTGTCAGTTCACACGATCAAATTTCGCGTCAAATTCTTGTATGAACGCACTATTTTTTGCGTGGTTTCTTTTTTGGGGAATATGATCAAATAATATTTTGAAAGTTGTGACAAGGCTTCATACACGAATTGCATCAAATGCTTGAAGGAAAATTTGATCGTGTGAACAGGTATTATTGAAGTTAACATGTGTCGCTTGATTTCTCCTGGTGTTTCAGTGGTGTTGCTAAATAGAGCATAATAATGAAGGAATGATGTCTTGGACACTGGTCAAGGGTTAAGAGTTTTTAAAAAATCGTTTAAAGTTTTAATTTAAAGATTGTACTGTTGACATTAAATTATCGATTAATTACAATGAACGTCACGTGTATATGTAAGCTCGCGCAACTACGACACTCACGAGACAAACTCAGGAAGGTGAGAAGGGTAGCGTTTATTTGTATAAGAAAACCAAAAACCAAAAACCCAACCAGCCAATTAGTGCGGCTGGAAGATAAAATAATAAAACACATTAATTCATGAATTACAATAAAAATAAGAACAAATATTAGAAAGTTAAATGAGGGTATTAAAACATTGTTAATACCGGTATGAGGCCACACCACTGCCTGGTACACTCTAGACATTAATGATTAATGTATCAATGTATAAAATACATAAGAGGCATGACTCAGAATCTGGGAGACCATGATTATCTGAGACACCGCACCACTGTCTGGTACACTCTAAGACATTAATTATTAATTTATCAATGTATAAAATACATAAGAGGCATGACTCAGAATCTGGGAGACCATGATTATCTGAGACAAATATACCCATTGCAGTATCCGTAATACATAGTATTACCGCTTTAGTTGACCTAGTCAACTCATGTTCATAATGCACATTCTCATTTAAAACTTAACTAAATAGTGTTAGATACAGGCATCAAAGCAGTAAGTAACAAAAGTACATAGACTATAATAAACATGCGAATATAAAATAACATTAGAGGTTAAACAAAATAATGACCTAGTGCTACATCTTAAACCTTGAAACGGAACACTGTCTTGACATTTCACTAGCAACTTAAATAGTCATTTTCAAAAAACGGGGAATCCACTTAACACAAAAAGGGGGCCAGCAGAACAAAAACATACATTTAGACGAAACAAACTTAAAAAGGCCACTGGCCTACACATACTTTTACCTTAAAATCAATAAAGTGCGTAACTATTTCAATCATTGTAGACAAACTGTCATGCCCATATCGTTTAACCCATTCAAAGTCTTGCAGGAGTTACTGCAGACATTGTTAAAGGTCTTGGACAGTTGCTGCAGACATTGTTCAAAGTTTTGTAGAGTTACTGCAGACATTGTCCCAACACGCGAACTTTATATATTTGTTATCCATATTCACGATTTTCTGCATGCCATAAGTGCACAAGTCTACACAAGACGGTACTACGTTGATAAGTTTTGCTTCAAATTCCTTGATAAAAGTCGGTCGTATGAATCAAGCGATGAACTATGGATTTCAAAATGGGTTTTAAAAAAATGCATGCTTGACATGACTAATGTTAAAACATTAAGTGCACCCATTATCCCACTGAGTCTCATTACAAACTTTTCAACTTTTAAGAGGGTAATTACAATTTGTCTGCCTTCTGCCTACTTTTAAACACAAGGCTGTGATGCGTAAAATACTCAGAACTTTATCCCTTAAGCACAGACGTGGTTAAAAATAGTTTGGTTTGCCAGGTTTTGGCGGTATGTCCTAAACAAGACGAGCTCTTCACTTTTGGAGCGTGAAATAAAAAGAAAGTTATTTTTAAAACTATTTATTTAGGTTGTTATGGGCAATGTCTGTCTTTTAGTTTTTATGAGTAATTTCTGGCTTTTATTTTTTATGAGTAATTTGTGCCCATCAGTTGTTATAAGCAATGTCTGCCTATCAGTTGTTATGAGCAATGTCTCCCTATCAGTTGTTATGAGCAATGTCTGCCTATCATTTGTTATGAGCAATGTCTGCCTATCAATTGTTATGATCAATGTCTGCCTATCATTTGTTATGAGCAATGTCTGCCTATCAGTTGTTATGTGCAATGTCTGCCTATCAGTTGTTATGTGCAATGTCTGCCTATCAATTGTTATGAGCAATGTCTGCCTATCAATTGTTATGAGCAATGTCTGCCTATCAGTTGTTATGAGCAATGTCTGCCTATCATGTGTTATGAGCAATGTCTGCCTATCAATTGTTATGAGCAATGTCTGCCTATCAGTTGTTATGAGCAATGTCTGCCTATCAATTGTTATGAGCAATGTCTGCCTATCATTTGTTATGATCAATGTCTGCCTATCAGTTGTTATGAGCAATGTCTGCCTATCAGTTGCTATGTGCAATGTCTGCCTATCAGTTGTTATGTGCAATGTCTGCCTATCAGTTGTTATGTGCAATGTCTGCCTATCAATTGTTATGAGCAATGTCTGCCTATCAGTTGTTATGAGCAATGTCTGCCTATCAATTGTTATGAGCAAAGTCTGCCTATCAGTTGTTATGAGCAATGTCTGCCTATCAGTTGCTATGTGCAATGTCTGCCTATCAATTGTTATGAGCAAAGTCTGCCTATCAGTTGTTATGTGTGACGCATGCCTTTTAGTTCAGCTGACAAGACCAAAGTTAAAATAAAATAAATGGAACACAAAATAAGGCAGAGGGGCATGAGTAGCATGAGGGGCATGAGTAGCATGAGGGGCATGAGTAGCATGAGGGGCATGAGTAGCATGAGGGGCATGAGTAGCATGAGGGGCATGAGTAGCATGAGGGGCATGAGTAACATGAGGGGCATGAGTAGCATGAAGGGCATGAGTAGCATAAGGGGCATGAGTAGCATGAGGGGCATGAGTAGCATGAGGGGCATGAGTAGCATGAGGGGCATGAGTAGCATGAAGGGCATGAGTAGCATGAGGGGCATGAGTAGCATGAGGGGCATGAGTAGCATGAAGGGCATGAGTGGCCAAAAAAATAAATAAATAAATGTGTTTCCTAAAAATGAAATACCCATTTTAGCACCACTGTGGACTTTACTCTTTAAAGTGTGTCGGCAAGATCATGTGCCTTCCTCCACCATCTCACCCACGCTAACTCCTCTCAACACCTGTTAGATTTGTTTTCAACATCATACTACTATAAACATAATTAATTACTATTTTCACCTGATTTTTGAATTGTTAATGAAGTGTTTATAACAGATAGTGGCGCCAGGATATCTCTTGTAGTAGTGACTTGTCATTATTCCCCAAAGAATATATTGATTTAAATTATACACTAGTATACGTTATTTATTGGAAACATTGAATATGATAAAATGATATGATGAATAGTACGGCAGTGATGCAGGGCAAGCAGTACATAGACATTTAGAGAGAATCAGTTTCATTAAATAAGTCAGTCACACGCTGGAGAAACTGAGATGGGGTCGATTAACATTGAGTTGTTGAATGAAAAAAATAACCTCTTTATCTTCTTCAACTTTAATACCCTGACCTCACTACTCCAACTAATATACTTCAACTTTACAAAATTGACTACTCAAACTTCACTACTCCAACCTCACTGCTCCAACTCAACAACTCCAACTCAACTAATCCAAACTGACTAGTCTCATTCAACAACTATTCCAACACAACTACTCCAAACTCACTATTCTCACTCAAGTACTATTGAAACTCAGCTACTCCAAACTCACTATTCTCACTCAACTACTATTCCAACTGAGCTACTCTAACTCCATCCAGCCCAATGCACTACTCCCATTCCACTTCTTCCCTTTTTACTATTTTCACTCCACCGCTCCACGCCACTAATCTACAACACCCCTACTCTACTATTTAGAATTGACTAAAAATAATATCACTATTTCTATGTCCAATTTATCGACATCTCAGGCCTTGCTGCCCTTCTATTTCTGTCACCATTTCACAAGATTTAGTGCTGAAATCTCACTGATAAGCACAGGCGGTTATCATACAGTCAAATCTCATTGATAAGCACAGGGGGTTATCATACAGTCAAATCTCATTGATAAGCACAGGCAGTTATCATACAGTCAAATCTCATTGATAAGCACAGGCTGTTATCATACAGTCAAATCTCATTGATAAGCACAGGCTGTTATCATACAGTCAAATCTCATTGATAAGCACAGGCGGTTATCATACAGACAAATCTAATTGATAAGCACAGGCTGTTATCATACAGTCAAATCTCATTGATAAGCACAGACTATTATCATACAGTCAAATCTCATTGATAAGCACAGGCGGTTATCATGCAGTCAAATCTCATTGATAAGCACAGGTGGTTATCATACAGTCAAATCTCATTGATAAGCACAGGCGATTATCAAAAAGTCGAACTCATTGATAAGCACAGGCTGTTATCATAAAGTCAAATCTCATTGATAAGCACAGGCGGTTATCATAAAGTCAAATCTCATTGATAAGCACAGGCGTTTCATAAATTCAAATCTCATTGATAACCACAGGCGGTTATCATAAATTTAAATCTCAATTAAATTAATGCCCTCTCCTGTAAAATAAAATTGCATAATATATGACATCAAGCAGCGCTTTGTGTGTGTTTTGTGTGTGTGTGTGTGTAGGGGGGGATTGATGGAGGCGCATTTTCAAAAAGGTGTTTGGTACAATCATACCAGGCTAACACCATTACTATGGACGTCAGCTGGGAAACACCTGCAGCTTTGAATGGAGCCAGTCCGTACTGAACGAGTGTTAGTACTGATTGCCTCAAACCTCAGTAGATGTGGTGACTGCAAAATAAATTACTTTAAAACTCTTCAATAACTAACCTCGTCTCTATCACAACAGCTCCAATTCATATGTAAAATTAAAATTCAAATACACCATTGCTATATAATGAGAGTCCAATTTACCATCACCTTGACTATATAATATAGGTGAGAAACACACCAGAGATCCCTGGGATGTAATTTTTGAGTACTCGCTAACCGAAACGTGGGACCAGTTGGCGAATACAGGTGGCTGTAACTATTTATTTGAAAGTGAAAGTGATATAATTTAAGAAGATGTTTCTTATTCATTCTTCAATGAAAAATCTCTCACAGCTTCATCTACCGAAGTCTCACATTCACTCAGTGGTTTATGATTTGGGGGGGGGGGGGGGGGGGGAAGGGGGGTGTGGGAGTGGTGTGTGGGTTCCGGTACCACTATTTGGAGGAATTTAATGAACTTTATTTATCTGAATATATACATAAGGAGTTCCCACGCCTGATGTGTTACAGTAATAAATTAATATTTTTAAGTCTTTAAAAAGTCGGGAGGTGGAATAAAAATTACAACTTTCAACATTGAAGGCAATGGGGTACACAACCGAGTAGGTGCGCTGGGTGGGGGGGGGGATGGGGAGGCGCGCCAAAAGTCACGCGACTGCTCTGCCTTGCAGGACCTAAATAGTCAATGTCAGATTTATTAACCAATGTATTTAAGGAATCTTCTGCCTACCTACATTAACAATTTTACATTCCAGAATTTCTGGTATTTTTTTATCAAAAGTACACAATTAAAAACGATAATATAACTTGTTCAAATAAAACTTTTTTTTAAAAAATCGAGATGCTAAACTCACTTCTGATTTACCCTCCTTAATTATCAAATGAATAATTCCTTTAAAAAAGGGCATTTTAAATATCTTTGAGAGCTGTTAGCAGCTTGCTTCACTAAGCGCCACCGACAATATCTTTGAGAGCTGTTAGCAACTTGCTTCACTAAGCGCCACCGACAATATCTTTGAGAGCTGTTAGCAACTTGCTTCAATAAGCGCCACCGACAATATCTTTGGGAGCTGTTAGCAACTTGCTTCACTAAGCGCCACCGACAATGTCTTTGAGAGCTGTTAGCAACTTGCTTCACTAAGCGCCACCGACAATATCTTTGAGAGCTGTTAGCAACTTGCTTCAATAAGCGCCACCGACAATATCTTTGAGAGCTGTTAGCAACTTGCTTCACTAAGCGCCAACGACAATATCTTTGAGAGCTGTTAGCAACTTGCTTCAATAAGCGCCACCGACAATATCTTTGAGAGCTGTTAGCAACTTGCTTCACTAAGCGCCACCGACAATGTCTTTGAGAGCTGTTAGCAACTTGCTTCACTAAGCGCCACCGACAATGTCTTTGAGAGCTGTTAGCAACTTGCTTCATTAAGCGCCACCGACAATGTCTTTGAGAGCTGTTAGCAACTTGCTTCACTAAGCGCCAACGACAATATCTTTGAGAGCTGTTAGCAACTTGCTTCACTAAGCGCCACCGACAATATCTTTGAGAGCTGTTAGCAACTTGCTTCACTAAGCGCCACCGACAATGTCTTTGAGAGCTGTTAGCAACTTGCTTCACTAAGCGCCACCGACAATGTCTTTGAGAGCTGTTAGCAACTTGCTTCATTAAGCGCCACCGACAATGTCTTTGAGAGCTGTTAGCAACTTGCTTCACTAAGCGCCACCGACAATGTCTTTGAGAGCTGTTAGCAACTTGCTTCATTAAGCGCCACCGACAATGTCTTTGAGAGCTGTTAGCAACTTGCTTCACTAAGCGCCAACGACAATATCTTTGAGAGCTGTTAGCAACTTGCTTCACGAAGCGCCACCGACAATATCTTTGAGAGCTGTTAGCAACTTGCTTCACTAAGCGCCACCGACAATGTCTTTGAGAGCTGTTAGCAACTTGCTTCACTAAGCGCCACCGACAATGTCTTTGAGAGCTGTTAGCAACTTGCTTCATTAAGCGCCACCGACAATATCTTTGCTCTCTTATGTCTGGAAAACAAATAGCAAATACAAGTGTACCAATTGTGGCAGATACAAGTGTACCAATTGTGGCAGATACAAGTGTACCAATTGTGGCAGATACAAGTGTACCAATTGTGGCAGATACAAGTGTACCAATTGTGGCAGATACAAGTGTACCAATTGTGGCAGATACAAGTGTACCAATTGTGGCAGATACAAGTGTACCAATTGTGGCAGATACAAGTGTACCAATTGTGGCAGATACAAGTGTACCAATTGTGGCAGATACAAGTGTATCAATTGTGGCAGATACAAGTGTACCAATTGTGGCAGATACAAGTGTACCAATTGTGGCAGATACAAGTGTACCAATTGTGGCAGATACAAGTGTACCAATTGTGGCAGATACAAGTGTACCAATTGTAGCAGATACAAGTGTACCAATTGTGGCAGATACAAGTGTACCAATTGTGGCAGATACAAGTGTACAAATGTAGCAGATAAAAGTGTACCAATTGTGGCAGATACAAGTGTACCAATTGTGGCAGATACAAGTGTACCAATTGTGGCAGATACGAGTGTACCAATTGTAGCAGATACAAGTGTACCAATTGTGGCAGATACAAGTGTACCAATTGTGGCAGATACAAGTGTACAAATGTAGCAGATACAAGTGTACCAATTGTGGCAGATACAAGTGTACCAATTGTGGCAGAAACAAGTGTACCAATTGTGGCAGATACAAGTGTATCAATGTAGCAGATACAAGTGTACCAATTGTGGCAGATACAAGTGTACCAATTGTGGCAGATACAAGTGTACCAATTGTGGCAGATACAAGTGTACCAATTGTGGCAGATACAAGTGTACCAATTGTGGCAGATACAAGTGTACCAGTTGTGGCAGATACAAGTGTACCAATTGTGGCAGAAACAAGTGTACCAATTGTGGCAGATACAAGTGTACCAATTGTGGCAGATACAAGTGTACCAATTGTGGCAGATACAAGTGTACCAATTGTGGCAGATACAAGTGTACCAATTGTGGCAGATACAAGTGTACCAATTGTGGCAGATACAAGTGTACCAATTGTGGCAGATACAAGTGTACCAATTGTGGCAAATACAAGTGTACCAATTGTGGCAGATACAAGTGTACCAATTGTGGCAGATACAAGTGCACCAATTGTGGCAGATACAATTGTACCAATGTAGCAGATACAAGTGTACCAATTGTGGCAGATACAAGTGTACCAATTGTGGCAGATACAAGTGTACCAATTGTGGCAGATACAAGTGTACCAATTGTGGCAGATACAAGTGTACCAATTGTGGCAGATACAAGTGTACCAATTGTGGCAGATACAAGTGTACCAATTGTGGCAGATACAAGTGTACCAATTGTGGCAGATACAAGTGTACCAATGTAGCAGATACACGTGTATCAATGTAGCAGATACAAGTGTACCAGTATAGCAGATACAAGTATATCAATATAGCAGATAAAAGTGTACCAATATAGCTGATACAAGTATATCAATATAGCAGATACAAGTGTACCAATATAACAGATACAAGTAGTTGCTGTTAATGGATATGAGGTTTGGGAGGCGGCCAAAACCCATGCCGATGATTTTAACTACGCGGCTGTAAGAAAACCGCTCCTAGGCAACCGTTTCGTCCCGCCACTACCAATGTCCCGACCGGAAGACTCATTGGGCGGTTGGGGCGGTAACGCAACACCAACCCCCCGGAGTGGAAGCAAAGCCGTCCTGACCCACAGAGAGTGGACTGCGGACGCTTTAAACGCAGCGTCCTTTGTCGACCGGGCTTCCCCTAGGTCAAGGGGGAATTTCCCGGCGCCCTTCCGCACGGGCTGTCGTCGGGGAAACCTTCAGTGCGCTGGCGTGTGTGGGGGAGCGCCGGGGGGGGGGGCATTAAGAGCTCGTGCTCGACGGCCCACCGACTCCATTTCTTATGCGACATTTTCAGCAGATACAAGTGTACCATTATCTTCTGTGGGCATTCTTTCCAGGATAATAAGGCCCTTTTTAAGCTTTGCCTTTCTCTTACAACGTGCCACTCTAAAGGAAAAAAAAACATGACGCGTGGGTGCTGTGGTGTTGTCAGAGTTTGTGACACCCGGGGTGGTCCTAAACTTTGTCGATCCTCAAGAAACCTGCAGAGCATGCAGATAGACATCAAAGATAAAACAGAATTAACCGGAAATCTAGATCCTAAAAAAAGGGTACTAAGTGGGTGTGGGGGGTGGTGGTGGTAGTTTCATAAACGTGTCATTTTGTCAGCTCAGTACAGCAAACATCTTCTATGATAAACAGCAAACATATGTCTATGAGTACAGCAAACATCTTCTATGATAAACAGCAAACGTCTGTCTATGAGTACAGCAAACATCTGTCTATGATAAACAGCAAACATCTGTCTATGATAAACAGCAAACATATGTCTATGATAAACAGCAAACATCTGTCTATGATAAACAGCAAACATCTGTCTATGATAAACAGCAAACATCTATCTATGAGTACAGCAAACATCTGTCTATGATAAACAGATAACATCTATCTATGAGTACAGCAAACATCTATCTATGAGTACATCAAACATCTGTCTGCGATAGACAGCAAACATCTGTCTGCGATATACAGCAAACATCTGTCTATGATAAACAGCAAACAAATGTCTGCTAATTGCTCACCGCTTGACAAATGAATTCTGTGTCTGGCTAGGACTGTGTTAAGTTTTTAAAATCTATATATATAAAAATGAATGTATGTCTGTATGTATGTATGTATGTATGTATGTATGTCTGTTTGTCTCGTATGCGCTCCCACACCATTTATGCCATTGCAACAAACCATTGGTGAGTTGTTGGCCACCTACCTGGGCATTTAACTGCGTCATTAAAAAACTTTTCAATTATTTCGTTTTCGGCCGTTGGCCCTTCATTCGTTTTTTTTCTTATACGAGCTTTGTAAAAAATATTTCCGTCTGCGCTTCTACACCATTCGTCTGAATGCACTAAATCTTTGGTAAAATGCTACAAGCAAGCCCACAAAGGTTTGGAAATAATTATAACCGTTTTAAAATATTCCGTTTTGAGCCAGGTGCCCCGTGTTCGTTTTTTCTTATATGAGCTATATAAATATAGTTTTAAACCGTATGCGCTCCTACGCCATTCATGCGATTGCAAAAAACATTGGAGAGTTGTATTCCACAAGCTCGCGCATTTTGTTGAGTCATTATAACACTTTTAAAATATTTAGTTTTTGCCGTTGGTCCAAAATCGTTTTTTTTTCTTATATGAGCTTTGTAAACTATAGGTTTCGTCTGCGCTCCTACACCATTTATTCGAATACGCTAAAACTTTGACGAGATGTTGCGAGCATGTCTACAAAGGTTTCTAAATTATTACAACCGTTTTAAAATATTCCGTTTTGAGCCAGGGGCCCGATGTTCGTTTTTTCCAATATGAGCTATATAAATATAGTTTCAAACCGTATGCGCTCCTACACCATTTATGCGATTGCAACAAAACTTTGGTGAGTTGCTGGCCACCTACCTGGGCATTTAACTGCGTCATTAAAAAACTTTTCAATTATTTCGTTTTCGACCGTTGGCCCTTCATTCGTTTTTTTTCTTATACGAGCTTTGTAAAAAATATTTCCGTCTGCGCTCCTACACCATTCGTCTGAATGCGCTAAATCGTTGGTAAAATGCTGCAAGCACGCTCACAAAGGTTTGGAAATAATTATAACCGTTTTAAAATATTCCGTTTTGAGCCAGGGGCCCCGTGTTCGTTTTTTCTAATATGAGCTATATAAATATAGTTTCAAACCGTATGCGCTCCTATACCATTTATGCGATTGCAAAAAAACATTGGAGAGTTGTATTCCATAAGCTCGCGCATTTTACTGGGTCATTATAACACTTTTAAAATATTTCGTTTTGGCCGTTGGCCCCAAAATCTTTTTTTTTCTTATATGAGCTTTGTAAACAATAGGTTTCGTCTGCGCTCCTACACCATTTATTAGAATACGCTAAAACTTTGACAAGATGTTGCGAGCATGCCCGCAAAGGTTCCTAAATTATTACAACCGTTTTAAAATATTCCGTTTTGAGCCAGGGGCCCCATGTTCGTTGTTTCTTATATGAGCTATATAAATATAATTTCAAACCGTATGCGCTCCTACACCTTTTATGTGATTGCAAGAACACTTTATTGAAAGGTTGTCCATAAAGTCGCGCATGTTAATAAGTAATTACAATACTTTTAAAATATTCCGTTTTCAGCCGATGGCCCCAAATTCTTTTTTTTTCTTATATGAGCTGTGTACAAAATAATTTCGGTATGCGCTTCTATACCATTCATCTGAATGCGATAAAACTTTAGTTAGATGTTTCTCCCACGCCCGCAAAGCTTTTCCAATTATTACAACCGTTTAAAATGTTCTGTTTTGAGCCAGGGGCCCAATGTTCTATTTTTCCAATATGAGCTATATAAATATAATTTCAAACCGTATGCGCTCCTACACCATTCATGCGATTGCAACAAAACTTTATTGAAAGGTTGTCCATAAAGTCGCGCATGTTAGTAAGTAATTACAATACTTTTAAAATATTCCGTTTTCAGCCGTTGGCCCCAAATTCTTTTTTTTTCTTATACGATCTTTGTACAAAATAATTGCTGTATGCGCTCCTATACCATTTATGTGAATGCGATAAAACTTTAGTAAAATGTTTTACCCACGTCCGCAAAGCTTTTCAAATTATTACAACCGTTTAAAATATTCTGTTTTGAGCCAGGGTCCTATGTTCTATTTTTCCTATATGAGCTATACAAATAAATTTTCAAACAGAGCTAATGTGTGGATAGATAGATTTTTAATCAAATACAAATAGCGACATTAAATTGTGTGTGTCACATAATAATTAGGTTTCTGAAGTAGTTACAACACTTTTAAAATAATCCGTTTTTGGCCGTTGGCCCCAAAATCGTTATTTTTCTTATATGAGCTTTGTAAAAAATAATATCCGTATGCACTCCTATACCATTTATCTGAATGCGATACAACTTCAGTAATATGTTTCTCTTTTTTTAATTTTGTGATATAATAAGTAGGTTTCTGAAGTAATACAACAATTCTACAATATTCCGTTTGTGGCCGGGGGCCTTAATTCGTTTTCCACCCTTATATTATCTATGTAATTATCGTATGCATTCCTATACCATTCATCCGATTGCGATAAAAACTTTCATGAATTGATATGCGCGCTCCCGCAAATGTTTCTAAATTAGAACAACATTTTACAATATTTCGCATGGGCCGATGTCCTTAAATTCGTTTTGTTTTCTTTAACAAACTTTATCAAAATAATTTCAATCGGATCTATCAACTCAACCGCCCTTGAACAAATGCCAACAGACATCAATTTGTAGCAAGAGCAGAGAAAAACATGTTTTTGCATGTTTAGTGTAGAGAGTATTTTTGTTGTTTTTATAAATAAGCTTGAATTTTGTGACGTATTTTAGAATCGGATATAGCTCTGTAAATGTGTTGTGATTTTGAATAGCAATGATGTAGTAATACATCTATTATATAAGAATGATATATGCTGACCGTAACTCACAAAGAACCGATACGACTTAAATACGTTCCCATTTTTTAAAACAATCATAGTTTTCTACTATTATTTTAATGGTAATGCGAAAAATATATTGTATATTCGCTTTAATTTTAATAAAATTTTAAGTATTAATAATATAAATTACAAATAAATCTGGAGTAACAACTAAGGAACTATTTTAAACATTTTATATGTGGTTGAAAGTTATGAAAATTAGTAAAACAAATTATAATCAAAGAATTACACTGTAATCACATTTATGGGAGAAACCAAAACATCTGTTGATTTTAGTGCATTTTTTAAGTACTTCCAAATATTGCGTAATAAAAGTAAAACTAATTTGTTCTAAATAATAACGCAAATGACGTCAGAACTCAAATTGTCTATTTATTCAATGCAAAAATTTATCTGATTTAATAACCGCGCCTAATAAAATTGATAATGTATTTCCCCCTTCCTAAAAGTAAAATTAATAAATATAATAGATTGCTTTTTAAATTGCTACAATTTAAAAAATGAAATAAAATTTTTGCTTTTTATTTTTAACGTTTAATAAATTTTTACTTTTATTCTTTCCAAAAATATACATTTATGAAATTTATAAATTAATAAAAAAAAAAAAAAACCCTAACCTTTAAATATACTTTTAATACGAAAATGCCGTTTAATGCAATCAGTGCAGCGAAACTACATATCCAAATAGCATTCACTAATGCACTTATCACTCATTTAAATAAGAACAAAGCATTTGAAATGCAAAAAAATTGTTTTTGCGTAAGTAAGTGGATTACAATCCCGTGGATGATTTTATTAATTTCTTTAAAACTCTGTTTGGGGTATGGGAAAGTTGACAAAATGAATTTGACAAATAATTTGCCTTCTTAGGTACATATATATGGGGGTTAGGAAATAGGGTGTGTACAATTTTATATCTTTAAATCCAATGATATTACTGTTGTGAAAAATAGATGCTATATTCTCATTTTACGAATTAAGAAAATCAATGACGTTAACACAATGTAAGTACATTTACAAAAGTATATCCATTAATATCAAAACCCATTCATTTTACAAAGAATTACCAGTTTTGGACCGGGGCCCTATAGTAGTTTTTCTTTCTAATATGAGCTATTTAAATATAATTTCCGTATGAGTTCCTATACTATTCATCTGAATGCGATACACTTTCAGTGAGTTGTTGTGTGCAGGCCGCATTAGGTTTCTAAAGAAGTGCAAATATTTTACAATATTCCGCTTTGGGCCGGGGCCCTTAAATTCTTTTTTTTTCTTATATGAGCTATGTAAATATAACGTCAAGCAGAGCTATTGCATAAGTGGGTGGAATTACATTAAATATAAACTGTGACATTTAATTTTGTATATGTGACTTAATAAATAGGTTTCTGATTTAGTACAAATATTTCACAATATTACTTTTGGGGCCGGGGGCCCTAAATTTGTTTATATGTAATAAATGAGCCATATAAATATAATTTCAAACATAGCTATTGCATGGGGGGATCAATCGCTATAAGTTTTGGGACTAAATTTGGAAAATCCATGCTTCCCACACGGACAGCTGCGTGTGGTCTGCTGACACTTCTTAAAACCTTCTAATTAATTCGAATACACACCAGACGGTTAAAAAAAGGTGGTTATTAGAAGAACTTACAAAAAAATTATTAAAACACAGACACTTAATTTCGATGAGTGGCATTGCAACGCATGCCGGGTAATCGCTAGTTAATAATAAAAAACCAGACACAAAATCAATGCCCGTGTATGTCTGTGTATGTGTTTGCATTTATGTGTATGTGTGGGCATGTCTGTGTGTGTGTGTCTGTGTATGTGTGCATGGATGTGTATGTGTGTTTATGTGTATGCATTTCTGTGTATGTCTGTGTATATGTGTACATGTGACGGCATGTCTGCGTATGTGTGTATGTCTGAGTATGTGTATGCATGTCTGTGGATGTGTGCGCATGTCTGTGTATGTATGTGCATGTTTTTGTATGTGTGTGCATGTCTGTGTAATATGTTTATGCACGTCAGTGCATGTCTGTGTATGTATTCATGAGGCATTTATGTTTAAAAAGTGATATGATGATGTTGGATCTGTGTTCTAGCCAGACTCACAGCCATTCACTGTGACTTGTTTAAGTTCTTGACATTCCCGGAGCTGGCCATCTTTAACCTAGAATTTTTAAGAAGCCAGAAGAAAGTGTTCAAATGATTTAAACCGATTTGTTTTATTTTATACAGCCTGAATTTAAGACAAGAAAAAACTGACAATGGTAAATGATATTCAATTCTATCGTTGTCATGTTTAATTTGTTGGGTTCTAAATTATACTAACTAAATCAAGTCTTTGTTGGATCTTATCCAAGCAGTCGACTGATTTCATGTTTAATTAGCACAATGAAGCGGAAGTCGCGACTAAATAAAAAATAAAACAACAACAAAACCCCCCCCCCCCAAAAAAAAAAAACCAACAAAAAAGAAATAACAGGCGTGTCGGCTAAATGCCTCCTTCGGCGAAAAATCCCCATTCAACAACAAAGAAAAAATAAAATAACATAATTTAAATGATGCTGTGGAGAGTATGAGACAAATCTGTGAATTGTATCTAGTTCGTATTTTTCTACACGACCCCCCTCCCCCCCCTACCTTTCCCACCAACCATTTATCCTAACGAGATATATGAAAGCTGTATAACGAATGAATAAACTGCGGGGTTTGTTGTGAATATTGATAGTAGCCGATTAAAACATGATGTACGTTAAAATATAGATTTTAAAAAAAGCACCGGTTGTTTTGAAGATATCCATCATTGAGGTAACGGGAAAAGCTGCCCACAATTTCTATATTTTCATCCAACACTGTAAACTTACTTATGTACAGTTACACGGTATTGGCCACTTTACAGAAACAATAAAAAATAGACACAAACGTATTTAATTAATAAATATAAAAAAAACAATAAAATAAAATAGAACTTACAGACGAGACTAAGAATGATTTCAGCTTGTTATGATGCTTCATAGTAACCACGTAATCTTTCCATGAGGTCATAGTTTCGTTTTGGAGGTCAGACACCCTCTGCTTTTAAGATTGTTCCAGGGGCGTATCAGCCAGAGATCAATCACGGAAATTGCTTCACTTCTATAGGAGCTGCCCACCGCAGTTACATACCGCCATTAATCTTATGAAAATTTAAACCGGTAAGGCGACCGGGGGAGGAGGGTGCTGCTGGCACTGTACAAAAGTCTCTGCTCCAACAATGTCCGCATGGCTTCTCAGGGACAGACGATTTCCAAACTTATCAATATCGTCTGCCGCGTTTATGAGTTGGAAGAAAATGGACGAGAAAATCGTCAAGGGAATATCGTGTTGTCTGCTTATTGCTTTTCTCTGCGTTGGTGAATTAGGCGCAAATATCGACCTACTCAAATGTGATGATGGAGCGAATTGCGCACATCTCGATCAGAGTTACAATTCGTGTCCAGCTCCACTTAGGTTTTGCTCTTCAGCCATTCATTTATTGGAATATACATCTGAGCTTTTTTTTTGACGTTTAAGTTTATTATAATAAAATTGTAAAATTTGCGCATTTCCGAAAAGACAAATCAACTATAGAAATATTTGCGCCCCACAAAGTACGTGAGGTTGTCGCGTACTATAGCGACTCAGTGCAGTACAAATTTAAATCTCAAGAACCGTACATTTTTTTGTCTTTCATCTTTTACGCCGATCAATTTAAACTCATCTATGTCCAAAGCTGGGGGTGAAAACGATATTGTGGTCTGAGAACAGTTGCGCTGACGTACACACATTTAAGCAAACGCAGAGAATGTGTGTTGGTGTGGTAGATGTCTGTGTGTGTGTGTTGGTGTGGTAGATGTCTGTGTGTATGTTGGTGTGGTAGATGTCTCTGTTGCAGGCCCCTTTCAATTCATAACAGTACTTTTAAAACAGTAAATATACAATTATTGTTGTTGTCTGCCATGGTTATCTAAAGTTAAGTACAAAACACGTTAAAATATCACATTGGGAAAAAAGATATCATTACAGAGCCATTAACACAAAGCACATATCTAACAAAGATCTGGATAACTTTTCATTCCAAGCTTACAAGCGGAAGACACATTGAAAATGATGCTATACCCATTCTGTGTAGTTATGATACTATATCCATTGATGTGCTGCCATGATACTACCCATTGGTACATTCTCATGATAACTTAACTTCAGCAAAACATTTTGGGCACACAACCCAAGCTTCTACTTAATGATCTATGGAGGGTTTGTTTGAGCCTATTTAGTTAGAGTATAATTGTTAAGACGTGTCTATTATAAAATATGATCCAGTTTAATCTGTAGCGTTGGCAGGTCTTTATATTGTGACTAAAAGTCAGACTGAGAAATAAAGCTGTATCTACATGCAGAAAGAAATGCAATAGAAACTTAATGAAGTGACTTTAAAAAAATAATTGCTACATAATAGTGTGCATAAAAATTTAAATTATAAAAATAATCACTTTTTCATGTTTCCTTTTCAGTAAAAAAATGACAACCTCTATCTTGTGTGCTTCGACAGCCCTGATTAATATCATCTACTGTTGCACACATTTTAAATTTCAAACAAAATGTTCCAATTAAAATGGAGATCAACAGTGCATATTTACCATGTAGACCAACAGTGCATGTTTAGCATGGAGACCAGCAGTGCATGTTTACCATGGAGACCAGCAGTGCATATTTACCATGTAGACCAACAGTGCATGTTTACCATGGAGACCAGCAGTGCATGTTTACCATGGAGACCAGCAGTGCATGTTTACCATGGAGACCAACAGTGCATGTTTAGCTAATCCTTGCAATTAGTTTTGGGTTTAAACATTAATTTTAAAATATGAGTAGAATGCCTTCAAGATTAAAAGTTTCCTATGACCATCATATGACACAAGTGGTTACTGACCACCAACATATGACACAAGTAGTTACTGACCATCAACATATGACACAAGTGGTTACTGACCACCAACATATGACACGAGCAGTTACTGACCACCAACATATGACACAAATGGTTACTGACCATCAACATATGACACACGTGGTTACTGACCACCAACATATGACACGAGCAGTTACTGACCATCAACATATGACACAAGTAGTTACTGACCATCAACATATGACACGAGCAGTTACTGATCATCAAAGCTATCAGATGTATTGCGAAGTTGTAGCTCCATATTTAAACAACAAGATGCCAGGCAACGCTTTTCCATCCCATCATCGTTGACCCACTGACCCTCATCATTTCAGTCCATAGACATTCTGTCGAACAAGGAGCGTACACCGAGGCCTTGGCTTTCCATTATCATTAGTCAGTGCCAACTGGAGCAAGGTGAATGGTTCTCACATTTTGGCTGACAACGTTTATTTTTCTAAAGCTCCGTTGAATTAAGGGTCTGTAGATTTGCTTAACCCCTCATTGCTGTAATAATTCAAAACAAAAACATAAAAAACAATTAATTACATTCTTCCTTTGATCTAATAAATGGTTTTAAGAAAACAGCATTTTTTAAAATTTCATTTCTTTTAATCACGGATCATGATTTTATGCTCTATAGGGTATGAAGTTGTTCACGTAAAAGAGGGGGAAACACGTGACTGTGCTGTATGATAAAAATTGACAAAATAAGGGTTAGTGTTTGTTAAAACCTGTGTGTCGACTTTATGTTACTTCAACGTAACGCTCTGGGGTCCACACATGGTCTTCCTTTTAAAGAAAAAAAAAGTTTTGATCGTCGTCGATTAAATGTGTAGCGCTGTACGATTACCTACCCCTCCCTTGATTGGGAAAAGTTTTTACATTCTAATTTTTTTTCTAAAGAATGCTATCGGGCAATGCAATTTCTAAAATTTTTTCTTCTGGAGCGTTCTTACTACTTCCGTGTAAATAAGCCGGCAGTTTTCCTTGCTGGGAGAGAGACTTTTCCTCGATTTCCTAGACATGAACGAGACTTTATCAACTTATACGAGCATTGCAAGATTCTGTTCCTTGTCTGTGTGTCTATTAATATTTGTATCTTTCGAGGATTTAACTGTAAGTTAAAATAGTTTTGTTTCTGTGTTTTGATTTTGGTATTTTTATATTTTAAACTATCATTAAATTAAATATTGTTAAAATCACTAGCTATGCTATCTCTTTCTTTGTATACCGGTTTTCAGTTATTCGTTACGTTTAGTTCATCTAACGAGCCGAATCTTAAAATAGATTAAGTTTGCAAAACCACATAAAGGTATGTAACAATGCTATGTGTGAGAGATTGTTTATGATTTTAAAATAGGATGCTTGTATGAGGTTTTAACAAATATCCAAGATTGTTAAATTTGAATGTGTTAAAATATGTCATAAATGTTGTCGTAAATTTTGCATTTCATGAAACAATAATAAGAACAAAAAATAGCAGCATCTTCTTTCATGCCAGTTTTAGAACCTTGAAAGCGTCAAGAAAAAATGTAAGGCAAGTTAAGCAACAGTTCTTATCCCTCAAACAGGTCGTGACATTGACTTTTTTTATTTTTAAAATGGTTTTCGCTTTTCTCATTGCAGCTGACGTCTGTCTTTCACCGAGACATCTACGTTTTTTGTGTGTTCCCAGTAGTAACGTCATGCTAAGAGAGCAGGCAATGAATCACATTCACAAGAAATGTTTACAATCTAATGGTTTTACATAACGTTTACGGGAGAACTTGAGTGTCATGCACGGATTAGTTATGTACTTCATTTAGAATTCTTTGATATGGAAATTAAAATGATATTTGGAATGGTAATTACACTCTTTGGGTAGCGACAATGTGCTGTCGTTTATCAGGAATAAAAACAGCATTAAATTAAATTGCGCTCCATTTTTCAAAATTGGCTGCTGCGTAAACGATTGTTTTACGGACGCCTCTTGACATCCTGGACCCAGGGCTACTTGAGCTTTGGGGTCCCAGGGCTACTTGAGCTTTGGGGTCCCAGGGCTACTTGAGCTTTGGGGTCCCAGGGCTACTTGAGCTTTGGGGTCCCGGGCTACTTGAGCTTTGGGGTCCCAGGGCTACTTGAGCTTTGGGGTCCCAGGGCTACTTGAGCTTTGGGGTCCCAGGGCTACTTGAGCTTTGGGCACCCTGGGCTACTGACGCTTTGACATTTAACTGGAATTTCTCTTGCTGCTTATGTGACATAAGCGTAACAATCAATATATTTGATCTCCACATGCCTGAAGACTTTCATCACAACATATATTTATAGATATGACAGTATCGATATCTGAACTCACGCTTAATTCGGTTGCATGCTTAAGTGAGCAAAGTTGTTTTTTAAAACAACAACTTACAAAAAAATCCGCCTTGCTGGATGTATTGTGTTGCGCCCAGACTGTAAGTCTTCATGCCTACAGCTAGCAATAAGCTGATTATTTTTGGTTTCAGGCTTAAATTCTACACGCTTTAATTACCTAAGATACAATGGGTTTACATAGTTGTTCAAAAAAATCTGAAAATGTCTAGTGACAAAACAAATATTTTTTTTTTTTAATTCTATTTTTGTGTGTTTCGTTTAGATGTATAACTAGACCTCAACGAGCTCTTCAAAGGCAAACAGAATGATAACATTTTTTAAAAATTATGGAGCGATGTTAATATATGTTATTGTTGTGTTTGTTGGAAACAAAGGATTCGAGAAAAAGGTTACAGTGGTTCTCAAACCTTTCTTCTACTGGACCTTGGTATCATTTGCCAAGTTGTGTCGACCTACTACCAGGATTATTCCTAGAAATATTTAAACGGGCGTTGAAAATTTAAACTGGGGGGGGGGGGGGGGGGTGTTGGCATTGACTGTATTCGACTACTCGATTTTTTAATAAAATTTAGTTTTTTTTTTTTTTTAAATACTTGTCATGAAATTTTATTTTCATTATTTAATCATATTCATTATACAGCAAAGACTAGGCATTTAAACTCTTTGAATGCAGTTTTCGGTACTCAAATACAGGTTTTGAGAACCATTATTCTAACAGGAAGTTTAAACTAATTTTTATGACAACATCCCCTACTCCCCTCTCTCAGCCCCAAAAACATTTATTTATATCTGTAGTGCCATGCAACGTCAGGTCAGGTACAATGTAATCTACAAGTGTATTACTGCACCTGTCCGTCATCACCACACCAACATGTTGCATATCACGAAAGCGATCCCAGAAACAAAATCGTTAAACCAATCATTGTATTTGCCATTGAGGAAAGAAAAACAGCATCACGGGAGATAACCAAACACATCACGTTGTCGGATTGAACTATTAAGCAAACTGACATTACGAAACATCCACACAGCGGTAACAATCAGGGCGCTGTATTTCAATAGACATGTAAAAATGAAAGGACATGTCACATGTTGGCCCACATATTACAATATATCACATGTAGGCCCACATATTACAACATATCACATGTTGGCCCACATATTACAACATATCACATGTTGGCCCACATATTACAACATATCACATGTTGGCCCACATATTTCAGAACAATTACGCTCATCGCTTTTTAACTTACCCAGCGGTTCTCAACCTGTGGGTCGCGACCCTTTTGAAGTTTAGTTAAGTTGCATTAAGTTTAGGGATAAAGTGTAGCATTAAGAGTGTAACGAGGAAGTGAATAAAAGGGATCGAAAGAGATAACATTAACAGTGTTGTTAGTAAGTAAGCGAAGTGAAACTCCTCCGTCTATCTCCTCCACCCTACACCTCCACCAGCATCTTCCGTATTCTCAAGTCGTCTGTTTTACAAGGTAAGTACACTTTATAAAACCAATTTATTTCTTTACATTCTCTTTTATTATGTTTTTATACATACTTGACATTTATAAATATATTTTTCATTTTCAAAAACACATAACAAAAACAGCTGGTTTTGCATTTTGGGGGCTGAAACAGATTAATGGTATTTCAATTAATTTCAATGAGGAAAATTGCTTTGAGATACGAGCAAATTGACATACGAGCAAGGCTACGGAACGAATTAAATTCTTACATCGAGGTAACACATTATTGCATTTGAATTATTTCATTCAGAATATAATAACGTACAATTCCGCTTAGCCTTATGTTAAAATCTATGTGAAATTAAAATATTTTCCATTCCCGAAAAATAGTAAATTTAAAAATCAATTTTTTATCACAGACTTTATCCACACGACCAGATGTGGGTACATCAAGCGAACGTACACAGCAGGAATGAACATTTCATTCAGTATGAATTACAATGTTGCTAAAATAGTACCATCTCTTAGAGATGTGCAATTAATCATACCCAAATATTATCATCTCTTATGGATGTGCAATTGAACGTTGCAAAATATCATCATAACTTAGTGATGTTCAATTAAACGTTGCCAAAACATCGTTATTACTTAGCTGTAGAAAACTAGTTTTTTTTTAGGGTGAGGGTATCTAGCGCTGATTTTCCCAAATTTATTTTCCACGGACCGCACCGGTCCACAAGCTTTATGTTTCTTATGTTGCCGGTCCTAACAACACGGACACTGGGGATGGACAGATAATGGGTCATCGTTTATGTCTCGTTTCAAAGGCAACTTTTCTCGCGGATAAAACATGACATCAAAATGTCCATTGTCCAACAATTTTTTTCGTTCTCCTACACTGATAGCTACCAGAGAAACAATGTGAGAACCGTGCGTTTATCATAGTAACACACATCGATATTGTCGTATACACTGATAGCTATCAGAGAAACAATGTCAGAACCGTGTGTTTATCATAGTAACACTCACTGATATTAACACATTGTTACATATGAGTCACCGTCCAACGAAAGAATTATGCGGTGCAAAGTGCGTGCACATCCGGGACAAATAGAGACCACTATGCTGCTGTCTATTCTGAAGGTATGCCATTACGCACCCATGGCATTACGTTCATGGATGACGTCATCGCATGCTCCCTTTGAACTTGTGTTTATATACATAATCCCCATGCAATTACATTCGGTGAATAATACATTCAGCCTCGTTGAGTGGCTGTCTTTGTAAACTTCGCCCACACCCCCCACTCTCACGTGATCGTAGGAATAAACAGTTTGTTGACATGGGTCAAGGGACGGCCCTGGGACACGTGACCACCGTCTAGAACTGCCGGAGAAGAGTGTTTCTCGTGCACCGACTGTTTGTTTGTTTTAGTTAATTTAAGATGGCTGTGGATGGTCTGTGTGGCCAACCGGGAAACAGGGATCCAGTGGCGTAGCTAAGGTCAGTGACCCCAAGAGGTAACCAAGATCCCTCCCCAACACACCCACAATAAAACCCTTGCAGTTGGCTGACAATACGGTCCCCTCCCTATAGATAATAATAACAACATCTAAATCAGTAGGCATTGTATAAAGAATTAAAAAGAAATATTACTTTTTAAAATGATTTGTAGACGGCTAGGGGTTTGGTTTTTTGAGGGGTGGGGGGTGTTAAAGGAGTTTTGTTTAATACTTGACTATATCTTCCTTTTGTTTCATTCAGAAATCTTATCCATGGGGTGTAAGACAAGCGTGTGGGAAGGGCCCTTGAAAATCAAGAAAATTAACTTACGAATGGCAACACAGCTTTACCAATGCCTTTCCCAACTCAGCTACAACTTAAGATAGACGTTCTCTTTAAATAAAGAACAAAAATCAGTCACACAAAAAAAGACTGTAGCGACTTTTTTTCTCTGATAAACGTTACAGATTGCTCAATAGACTATATGCCAGTTTGGATAAATCAAGAAATGTTTGATGAATATAGGGCGTCTATTGGGCTTTGGTGTAGCCAGGGATCGAGAATACGTATGAAAAGCAAGTCCCAACAGTGGGGTGTAACACAATTATTACATTAAGCCGCTATTTGTACAAAGATACAAAAATCCTTGTGCTTTATTTTCATGTTGTTCTGGGCTAAAATGTTTGTGTAACTTAACATATTCTTCGGCTTTGTGGAGACGTTATTATTTATTACGTCATTATTGTTGATTGTATTTTAGTGAACGTCTTTGGGCATGAATGACATTCCCCCCCCCCCCCCCTTCCTTAATAATGAATTGTAGGAATATTGGTTCCATGATAATGTTTATGAGACGCATCTGGTAAGAAATATAACACACCGCATATGGCATAGTGATTTAATGCATATTAATTTACAACACCTTCTTCGACAAATCACCATTGTAAGCTCATTTTTAATGTAATCATCAATTTCACTTTTAGTGATTTGTAATAGTGTAAAATCACCATTTTGTGTTGTTGTTTATGTATAAATAAATAAATATATATAAATATAAGAAAGAGCCAATGTTGATGTGTGGCCCTTATCAATGTAAATTATGATAAGTATAAAATACATCTGCTTTTATGAAAATATAAGTACTGTTTAATAATAGGTAAGTATTTTATACATTAGAAGAAATTAATTTAATACAAAAATTAAATGATTATTTTAAGCATTTATCCAGAGTAATTTTAAAAAAATGTTCATACCATTTGACAGCGAAAGTACGATACTAGATTTCCTTCTTCTCCTGAAGTGCCTAATAAATTGAGATTGGCGTAACACTATTTTCTGTGTAATTCTATTATTATTTTTTTTTTATCTTCAATATAATTTAAAATTATAGTAGCTTAGGTATTAACCTTATTGTGAGATTGTATTTTTTGTAAAAGGCGCTCTATTATAATAACACCTGAAATAAAAATGTTACAATGCATCGTGTCCCATGTTTAACGTGCTTTAATTTTAAAATTCAGATGATGTTCCGTACTTCTGGTTTAAATTAAATCTAAATAAGTTTAAATAGTTCAAATGACCAGAACAACGTCAGCAACGTGACAAAACTGTTAATGTGTGTTATGTCTTTTTAAAAACAATACAAACGAATACGGTTGCCTTTATTTTTAAGGAGAAAACATTTTTGTTTTGAAACTCACCACATTTCATTTTCCTATGATTTTAAAAAAAATAGGTTGATAAATTTTTGTTTGTAGTTGTTTTTTTGTATGTTGATAAGTTTAAATAAATGTATGAACGTTTTATTTTTTCCAATTTAATTTTTTTATGTATCAAGAGCGAGGATTTTTTTAAAGGTGTACAGGTGGGGCGGGAGCTGAACATTGATTATATGTCAGTATGTCCAAACTGGAAGCCCCAGGGCAAGAGAAAAAGAGGTCGACACAAAATGACCTGGAGAAGGGAGCTGGAGGTAGACACCAAAACGAATGAGCACAACTGGGGACAGCTGGAGAGACTTGCCCAAGACCGGGATGCCCGGAGAGCCTTTGTTTGTGGCCCATGCCCCAGACCGGACGACAGGCGCTGATGATGATGATCTTCAAACTCGATTATGTTAAAGAATAGATAACCATACTCAATGCATGTAAGGAAATACTCGATTGACTGTTTTAATATTTATATTAATGAACAATATATTTATACTAAAAATGAACTGTAATGTAAGTAGTTCTTGAAAAATAAACTTAATGTGAAAAGCAAGAGTGGGGGCCTTTTTATGGGGATAGAAATATCTATAGACACAAACTAGTTGGGGGTGCAAAATTGTATTAAGATATACGAAAATATTTGTGTTTTCCACTTTTCACAAAATACAGTTTAGGGGCATGGACTATTTTTATGAGATAAAAAATAGTTTTACAGAAGTGCATGACTGTTAGACGTCAAAATTGGATGAGAGATTCGTCTTGAGCTATAAGATTTCTGTTTTTAACGCTTTAACGATAACATAGTCTAGGAGCGAGGCAGAAGTTTGGTAAATATTTAAAGGGGATACAAATAAATCAAAATTTATTAATTCTACCGATATTTAAAATGGTGCAAACAGTTTTAGTTTTAAATTAAGGACATGCTTTTACAGCTTTGAGAAAATGTGTTTTCTTTGTTGACCATTTTGTCGTGAAAAAGAGCTGTGTTGACCTATTTAGAAGGAAAAATATATATAAAACAGAAATGATGTGAGAAACTTAAATATCTATACAAGATTCTGCTTTTAAAATTACGATAGTCTCATTTACTATTTCCTAAATATACAATTCTAGGAAATTAAACATTGCCGTATCTTTTTTTAGCATACAGAGATCAAAATTCGATTCAGTTTCATTTGTAGAATTGTTTTTTTTTTAGATGTTGAAACTTCTACAGATCAGGTGGAAAGTAACGCAAAATTCCTGCAATTATTATCCCAGTAACACTGGTCCTATACTCAAGTAAGTTATACACCTCTTTGTATTTAAATATAACTCTGAACATTAAAATATGCAAAATATGGGTTTTATATATTAAAGGTTACTCTGTATTTAATCAAACAAACCAAAGCAACGAAGGTTTCGAGCAAAAATCTCCTTCGATTGGCATAACACATTAAAAGAATATTTAAAATAATTGAGCCCATGAGAAAACTACAGCGAATGATAACTAATTCAACATTAGGAAATGTATCGGTCGGATGACGTCGTTACGAGCCGTTGCACACTCCTGGCTAAGTAGACAGTTATTAGAAACAAATTATTCAATACTGACGCACACAGTTTCATGTTCCTTAAAACAGGGATTTAAAAAAACAAACAAACAAAACCTGTCCTGATTGTAAAAGCTTTTAACTCCAATGAGTCGGACTATTGACCAGCAAATGAATCACTTGGACTCAAATTGGATGCATGTAGAAGGAAATACGTTGCTCTAACGAACCACAAACAAGATCTATGGAAATAAACGGACGGATAGAGTAAAGAAATTAAAGCTCTCTGAGCGGTCCCCGTGTAAGACTTGTAAATATAGCTCTCTTTTCAAGATTAACTTCTTTGAGTCAATTTTCTTTGCGGCTCGCGACTCAAGAGGTCTCGAGTGCGCATGTTTGACATGCTTGGCAGTGATTTACATGGATGATATGCTTGGAGGTTTTCGACCTGGGATCAACAGACCCTTGACGTGGCAGCGGCACGCTTTCAGTAGATCCCAAAAGCGAATACGATTTATGTGACAAGGTTCTGCTTAGTGGTGAGAAGGTAACACACAGCCGGGTTCTCTGAGTAAACCCCGGGCTGTAACACGTACACACAAACCCCTTAAATTAAAAGTGGTACAACGATACATGCTGGGAACTATTCGGGCTACCGCCAATCTTGCCCGGCGAATGACCATCCCATGACCATCAGCTAACTTGCGCCCTCCTCTTTGTTCTTTCGTGGCTTATCTGCTAGAGGTTGCTGCCTAAGTACGCGCATTTTTCTGCTGCTTGGAGACTCAGTCCCTTCACTGGTATTTTAGGTTCTTTGTAAACTCTCCATGGATTTGGCTGGTGCAAAATCAGTTTTTTGTATTGATGGAAAGGTCGTAGTTGTCACAGGCCCTACCAAAGCGATAAAATAGTTGCTGCATTTTCAGTTCCGAACTTGCAGTTAGGATACATTCATCAGCAAATAAGAGGTCTCGAATAACCGTTTCGTTAATTTTCGTAATAGTTTTCAGTCTCCTAAGATTAAATAGTCATCCGTCTTTCCTGTATCTTATAGGAATGTCGTCGTTATTGTGAAGAAAAGCATCAGTCAGCATTGCTGAGAATACCATGCTAAAAAGTTATGGGGCTGGAACACAGCCTTGTTTTACGACGTTAGTTACATGTATGCATAAGTTATTGATTTTGCGATATAAATAGCTTAAAGGCTCTACTACATTATCAGGTACCAGTCTTTTGAAGGAGATAATCTTTCTACTCTGTTTCGAAGACTTAGAAATCGGGAATGTACTCTGATAACAGTGGAACCTAAAACAAAGGTACTTAAACACGCTTAGATCCTGTAATCAAAGTACTCTATTACTCCAACAACATGTAATCAAAGTAATCTATTACTCCAGGAACATGTAATCAATGTACAAAAGCACTATGAAACGTGTAATCAAGGTAGTCTAGCAGTCCTGGAACCGTGAAAGACATGTGCTGAAGCGGCACTGAGCACGTAGCTCTTTGGCCGACCACTCACGAAGAGCGGCGTCCCCAACCCCGATCCGGCGCTTCGTAACCGTTACAGCGGTTGCGAGAGAGCTTGGCTTACGACCCCCCACGTAAATGGGGTCGTGTGTACAAATGGGCCCGGAAAAACCGACCAAGCATGGCTGACTAACCGACCGACATGCTCGAGCCTCCGCGGCACGGGCAACCAGCCCCAATAGTTTCTATCCAAAGCGCCGCAATCAAAGATTGTCGGACAACGGGGCGTGAGCCACCGACCAGCCTTTACTTTCTGGAGACTTCGGCTCCCTCCGTTGGCAGCCAGCTTGTTAGTGTTCTGCGCGCAGACATACCCAACCCTCCTAATGGGCAAACGAACAAAGGAACGTGGCCCCAGGCCCCACCTGCCGGCACCGGACGGCGCAATGACCTCCAGGGACGCCCTCGGACACCCGCACCACGACGCCCCGGGTGGTTCCGGACTCCCACCTGACTGTTACCTAAGAACTTTGGGTCTCATTCTTTGCCGAAGACAAAACCTCATTCCACCTTGTCCCCCATCTCCCACCGTCTACATGAGGTACAGCGAGCACGCTGTATCGTGCCCCACTCGGATGGCTTCGTCGTTCCTGTCACTGTGTCTTCCCGCCTTGTCACCTCATTTCTCTTTTAAACGCGACACAGGCAGGTCATCATTCCATCGCTATTTGCCCACCACCTTTTCCGTTGTCCCCTTTGAAGTCCTCGCGGGTGACCCCCCGTCTGATGCGGTTTGTCACCCAACTTCTTGATGGCGGGTCTTGTCTTCACCGTGCTCAGGCTCCCTACTCGGTTTGCCGCACTCGGGCGTTTCACCTGTCCTGAGCCGGTTCTGTCGGACTGTGGGCCGTGGTCTAAGCACCCACTGTTTTCGGTCGGTTCGGTGTGGGGCTGTGACGCTCGGGTCACGCCCTTTGTTACGGTCGGACAGGTTCGACTATGTCCTCGCTGCCTCTTCGAGCGCCAGTCTAAAATACCTGGCGGCTTTTCGGAGTTCATCCTGGGCCCCGTAGAGGTCGATAGTGGGTGGGACCCCAAATATCGTCTCCCTGGTCGCCCTCAGCGCCGGACACGAGACAAGGTGCTCTACTGTTTCGACGTCGAATCCGCAGTGTCTGCACGTGGGACTGTCTCGCCTGCCCATACGGGCTAGGTAGTCATTTGTGGGACAGTGACCTGTTCTGACCTGGGCAAGGGTTGCCTGGTCGGGACGTGTGAGTTTCCACCAGTCGTCGGACCTCGTGGGTTCCTTCAATTTCTCCCAAACCACTCTCCCCGTGCTACCGTCCTGCCATCGTCTGATCCACTTTTCCCTAAAGTGTTCCCTCAACAGGGTCTTGATGGCAGTTAGTGAGACCGGTGTCTCAGGCTGTGGCTGGTCAGACCCATGCTTGGCCAGCTCGTCAGCCCTATCGTTACCCTCCAGGTTCGAGTGGGATGGGATCCATTGCATTGTCACCGACTTGCCGTAAGTCGTTCTGAGCGTGGCAATGTCGTGTAAGGTGCCCTCAAGCTTCCGGCTGGGGCTCTGTTTCAGGGCCTGGAGCGTTGATCTCGAGTCTGTGAACACCACTACGTTAGCGGGTGGGATATTGCCTCCCTTGAACCCCTCAAGTAGTGTTCGTATCGCCACGTGGATAGCTTCGATCTCGGCTTCGGCGTTAGAAACGTACTTACCGCAAGGACCACTTAGTTCTACGCGCTGTGCTCGGTCGGGTAGACGCATAGATATGCCAAAGCCTGCTTTCCCGGGTCCGACAGACCCGTCAGTGAAGACGTGGATACTGTCGGTCGGGTAGGCTGCGATAGCTTCTTGCGCATCTACCGTGACCTGTGCCTGGGACTGAGTCTTAGCACAGCTGCCTGCTATGGTTGTCACAATTACTGGCCGGGCGTGAGCCTCGTCTGGGCTCGCCTTTCCTACGATCGCGAGTTCTTCTCTGTGGGTGGGTAGCGCAATTTCGGACTCGAGTTCGCGAGCAACTCTAAGGAAGGAAGTTTTCTTAATCCTTCCTTTGCCTACCCACCCTTCGGTTAGGCTTTTGATCGGGTCGGGGTCCCCCAGACGCCTGAACCTCTCGAGTGAGGCTAGGACGGCGCGTTCACGCCTGATTTCGAGCGGTTCCAGGTTTGCAAAGATCTCGGAGGCTGCAATTGGAGAGCTCCGGAAAGTGCCACAGATTAGGCGGGTTGCCTGATTTTGCACCAGGTCAAGTTTCTCCAGTGCGGTTCTGCTCGCATGGACCTGGACTGGCATGCTGTAGTCGATGACAGATCTCACAGCGCCAATATAGAGAGCACGGAGCACACACGCAGATGCACCCCAGTTGGTACTGGCGAGTTTCTTGACCATGCAAAGCTTTCTAGAGGCTGCCTGGGCCAGTAGGTCGATGTGCGTATGCAACTGGAGCTTTGGATCGAGGGTAACTCCAAGATATTTAGGGTTGTCACACTTCTGCAGGGCACAGCCCCGATAACTGAGGCGCACCGGTACCTCTTTAATAACTCTACCAAGGGTAAACAGCGTATGTACGGTTTTTCCAGTGTTCACAGCTAGTTTCCATTTTCTCGCGTATCGGCTGATCGCTTCAAGGTCTGCCTGTATTGTCTCCTGCAAGTCCCAGGCATCCTTTCCTGTACTCCAAAGGGTACAATCGTCTGCGAACAGTGACTTTTCACTTCTAATGACTTCGGGGAGGTCATTGATATAAACTAGGAACAGTACGCAGCTGAGTGCTGAGCCTTGTGGTAAGCCCTGTTCCACGATATGGTAACTAGACAGAGCAGTACCAAATCTGGTTCTGACGACCCGGTTCGTCAAAAAGTCCTTGAGCCACCAATACATGTTCCCGGTTATACCCGTTCGTTGAAGTTTTAGGAGTAGACCTTGTCGCCAGACCGTGTCGTAGGCCTGCTTGAGGTCGAGAAAAACAGACAGCGTGCTTTTCTTATCTTGGAAACCATCTGCTATTGACTGCATTAACCGCACAACCTGATCCATGGGTTGTCGTTTTCTCCGGAACCCGCTCTGATTCACATCAATGAGCTTCTTACTCTCGAGGTACCAGTATAGCCTTTCGTTTACGAGCCGTTCAGCTACCTTACCAACACACGATGTGATGGAGATGGGCCGGTAGCTGTCGGGGTGGTCCGCAGGTTTTCCAGTCTTCAGGATTGGTGTTATGGTGGCCTTGCGCCACGCATCCGGTATGCAACCTGTAGCCCACGTCCTGTTGACAATATCGAGGAGCGCCCTCTTCGAGCGAGGACCCAAATGTCGCAGCATATCGTTAGAGACCCGGTCAGAGCCGGCTGCCTTTCCAGCTTTGCATTTTCTCAGGGCTTGGTCCAGTTCACACGGTGTGAACGGGGTGGACATAACACTCGACCGGTCGGCTCCCGGTTGTGCTTCACCTTCTCTGCGTTTCCGGTTTAGAGCTTTGCCTTCTTCGGTCTCTTTCTGGGATTTGCTAACGTTGGCGAAGTGTTTGTTAAGCACTTCGGCACGCCTGTGATCAGTGGTTACCGGGCTGGTACCTTCTGATCTCAGGGGGCACGAGTTTTGCCTGCGGTCTTCGCCGGAAAGAGACTTCAACGTTTGCCAAGCCTTTCTGCTATCGGAGCTCAGGTCAATCTTGGCGCACGATTCGCCCCATTTCTCTCTTTTTGTTTTCGCCGAGAGCTTTCGAATTTGGGAGGACAGGTAATTGTACGTTCGGCGGTTTTCAGTCGACTCGGATGCGACTTCACGAGCTGCTTTGCGTCTTTTTACCAGGTCTTCAAACCAGGATGGTATCGCTCTCTACGTCCCGAGCGCGGGATTGTTTGCTTTGCTGCCCTGAGGATAGCGTCCACCAGGGAGCTGTAGGTACGGTCTAAACTTGGCTGCTGATGGAACACACGACTCACCATTTCGTCAGACAGAGCCTCGAACCTATCCCACTTCGCCTTTGCGTACTGCCAGTGCTTGGCAGTTGGCCCTTGACGTGACGGTCTTAGCCCCGTGCTTAGGGTCAGCAGGATAGGCCTGTGGTCGCTCCCTATGCAATCAAGGACCTCCAGGCTTGCTTGACCTTCTAGGTCCCCTGAGACGAATGTCAAGTCTGGTCTCGATTCCACACCGTTGCCTGAGTGGAGAAACGTAGGGGGGGTATGCATATTTTGGAACCAGCCAAAGTTCCAAAGCGCTAATGGGCCCTTTAATCAAAGTAATCAAGTACTCATGGAACCTGCAATAAATGCACTTCCGGTGTCACCATGTTCACCCAGCTGTCGTCACGTGATTCAAGCTAGCACTTGTTTGTGGGGGCTGGGGAGGAGCGCCGGCTAAAGTTTATTCAGACATCTACAGCTGGGACGCGCTGATCGCGTATCGTCTGCTGGCTTTGTGTGTACATGCAAATGAGCCAATCACATGCTGTTACAATCGCTAAACGAATCCTTTCAGCTTCTTGCCTGCTGTGGAAAGATATTGTGGACTCGATTACGTTATCATGCTATTTTATGGACACTTCTTTGCTGTAATTGGAACAAAGGATCGCCGGGCTGGCTTACGATAACGAGTAATCGGACAGATATTTCTAGAAAACGGCGGGTTCGATTTATAAAGTAATCGCAAAAAATCCCTATTTTGGGAATTTATAACGTTGAAATTTATTTGTGTGTTTTTTAATGTTTTTTTTTAGTACAGGAGATGGTGACAAAGTGCTTTGACGAGCTGAACGAACTGAAGTTTTAGTTTGTTTCTTGCACTGACAGGCCAGTAGCTGTTTTGTGTGAACTAAATATAAATAAGTAATCGAATAACATTGTAATCGAACATGCAAGGTCCCATGCTGAGTGATCATGGCCCAGAAGTAACCAATGGTGAATTTATGGCCTTCGTCGTTGCAAAAATTATCATTACTTCTAAATAGCTTTCACCACATGAGACCACTTCAGCGGGCTAATTTTGATTCATGATTAATATCAACTAACAATGAACAATGAATTAATGGCCCAGATTATGAATAAGGAATGATGTCAGGTAACAATGATCTAACTAGCTAGATTGTTACTAATTCATAATGTCAGCTAAAAATTAAATGAATAGTGATCCATTATTAATTAAAAAAACAAAACATTCCGAACTTATACAAATTTAAGCGTAATTGTGTAAGTATTTGGTAGCGGAATTGTGTAAGTATTTGGTAGCGTAATTGTGTAAGTATTTGGTAGCGTAATTGTGTAAGTATTTAGTAGCGTAATTGTGTAAGTATTTGGTAGCGTAATTGTGTAAGTATTTGGTAGCGTAATTGTGTAAGTATTTGGTAGCGTAATTGTGTAAGTATTTGGTAGCGTAATTGTGTAAGTATTTGGTAGCGTAATTGTGTAAGTATTTGGTAGCGTAATTGTGTAAGTATTTGGTAGCGTAATTGTGTAAGTATTTGGTAGCGTAATTGTGTAAGTATTTGGTAGCGTAATTATGTAAGTATTTGGTAGCTTAATTATGTAAGTATTTGGTAGCTTAATTATGTAAGTATTTGGTAGCGTAATTGTGTAAGTATTTGGTAGCGTAATTGTGTAAGTATTTGGTAGCTTAATTATGTAAGTATTTGGTATGGCGAAGGTCATAAACTCAGTGAAATTCAGTTTTTATATTTCTTTAAAACATTTCTTTCCGGAAAATATTTCATCGTTAAAAAAAGCTAGCCGTGTTTCCTGATCCTTCTTAATTAGTATTTAAATATTATAGACTAGAAGATAAGGCCCGGTGTTACTCGGGTAATTATGGTAGGTATATTGCAATGGCTTCTTCCTTCTTTCGCAGTCTAAACATTTAAAAATCTAATTTTTAAGTATGTATTTGAATACGTTTTTTATGTATTGTATCTTTAAAAATTAATTTTCTTTTTTTCCTTCCCTTTAAAAAGTTTATTAGGAAGCATTTTCTAAATGCAAAAGTTTTCGCTCACCAGATGTCTATACAAACTTCACAGAGGTTTGTCACGACTCATCAAAGAGTTTTAATATTAACAATAAGGCTAGTTTTATCGAATTCGGGCAAGTTCCTTCTTCAGCTGAGAGTTTTATGAGCTTGTCGCCAAAATCCTGTTGGTCCTAGAAGAGGTCTAGCGCCAGAGGGCGTCTTACCGAGGACTTGTGAGCAAGTTTTGACGACTCTACACAGAGATTTACTTTCTCTACCATAGCCAAATAATCTCAAAACTTCAACAAGAGTTTACCTAACAAGGTCCAAACTTCTACTTCAGAAACTACTGATGTCGTACAAGACTTCATGCCTTTCATATCCGAAGGCTTTGTATCAGTGCAAGGTGATTTTTCCCAGTCCACGACCTATTAATTGTTTATTTTACATATTAAATATGCAATTTAAATAATTTACTTTACTATTTGAAATGTAAAAAAATATAATCAAAATATTTTACATTTCAGAGCATCTTCCAGTTACTTATAAAATATATAGAAACCAAATTCATGCAACAAAACGTACAAGTTAGCGTGAGACGATGTTAAAAGGAAAAGAAATTACAGATTACTTATTTTTAAAAAAACAATATAACCCAACAGCTAAGCAAAGTCAAACTGCCCGTGACGATTTGAAAAGTCATCCGAGTCAAGATGTTTTTAGCGCAGCGAGTACAATGCAAGATACAAGCGATAAGGAAGCAACTCTTGAACCTCAGCCACCAGAACAAAGTGGTGCTAATTTTACTGTTACTAAGTCAGTCGAAGCGTTTGATTCCAAAACCTCTGGAAAACAAAACTCTTGAAACTACAAGCAAATTGAATGAAATTCAAGTTTTCTATCGAAGACATGAGCAGCATTTTGATTTTAGGTCAAATCCCAGCGGACTGAGCAAGCTTTTCTGTTAATGTAATTAACAAAGCATCAAACGGTTTGTCGTGAATCATGGACCATGCCAACCCAAAGGGCCATTCCATAAGGACCCGAATCAAAACAACAGAAGCTTTTCAGAAAAGTATTATGAGGGGACAAATAATTGTGGATTCCATTGACCGGTTACTTGGTCGTTTTATTTGCGGAAACTGGACGTTGTGTATTGGATCAGCCAAGCTGCTTTTTGGGTGATGGCCAAAAGTTTGGAAATGAACCTGCATGGGAAAAATAAATCCTTAAATGAAAATGGTTAAGATGTAAAATTCATATGATTGAAGAATCGGATGGACATGTAGATTGAGATGGGCATGTAGATGAGATGGGCATGTAGATTGCGAAGGACATGTAGATTGAGATGGGCATGTAGATGGAGATGGGCATGTAGATTGAGATGGGCATGTAGATTCAGAAGGACATGTAGATTGCGAAGGACATGCAGATTCAGATGGGCATTTAGATTTAGATGGGCAAGTTGATTCAGATTGGCATTAGATTCAAAAGGGCAAGTAGATTCAGATGGGCAAGTAGATTTAGATGGATATGTAGATTCAGATTGGCATGTAGATTTAGATGGGTATGTAGATTCAGATGGACATGAAGATTTACATGGGTATGTAGATTCAGATGGGGATACTGAACACTTGTGATAGTTTTTTTTAACACTGGAGGATTTCTAAAATGATTGCTGAAGAAAACGAGAAGCAAGTGTTAAAAGAAAGGACTTTTAAAGGCGAATAGTTTCTCGAGTTGTGAACTGTACTTTTACTTTAACGACATGCGAACACACTATCAGGGGTCACTGTGAACATGCTTTCATAGGTCACTGGGGACACGCTTTCAAGGGTCACTGGGAACATGCTTTCAGACGTCACAAGGGACACGCTTTCAGGGGCCACGGGGAACACGCTTTCAGAGGTCACTGAGAACACGCTTTCAGAGGTCATGCGGAACGCACTATAAGGGGCTACGGGGAACACGCTTTCAGCGGCCACGGGGAACATGCTTTCAAGGGCCATGGGGAACATGCTTTCAGCGGCCACGGGGAACATGCTTTCAGCGGCCATGGGGAACATGCTTTCAAGGGCCATGGGGAACATGCTTTCAGGGGCCACGGGAAACATGCTTTCAAGGGCCATGGGAACATGCTTTCAGGGGCCACGGGGAACATGCTTTCAAGGGCCATGGAAACATGCTTTCAGCGGCCACGGGGAACATGCTTTCAAGGGCCACGGGGAACATGCTTCCAGCGGCCACGGGGAACATGCTTTCAGCGGCCACGGGGAACATGCTTTCAGCGGCCACGGGGAACAAGCTTTTAGCGGCCACGGGGAACATGCTTTCAGCGGCCACGGGGAACATGCTTTCAGCGGCCACGGGGAATATTTGCGAA
Organism: Omphiscola glabra; assembly: GCA_964017045.1. Classification (NCBI taxonomy): domain Eukaryota; kingdom Metazoa; phylum Mollusca; class Gastropoda; family Lymnaeidae; genus Omphiscola; species Omphiscola glabra. Next base: position 18,871,132 of record OZ024795.1, read on the forward strand.
AATGTCAATTCTGGATTTTTAAATTTTTCGGTGAACTTTTAACGGCATATGACCCAATGTTGAAAAAACTTATTGAATGACCTGGTGGTAGGGGACTAAACAATTATTTATGCCCGACAGTGAAGAATGAAGTAATAGAGACACTTTCTACTCATAAGCAAAGTGCTTTGATAGCTATGTTACAGGCTCCATTTTTTTGTTTTTGCAGTCATCATGGACACCAATCAAGATATTCCCAAAGTTGATCAAATTAGCGAAGTTTTTCATCATGACAAGAATGAGTACTGTTCCTGAAACTGGGAAACGAACCCACATTGGTATCAAATACAATTTCTTGATTTCAGTGCGATTTATGATCTAAGTACTGCATACATCGAAGTCGTTATTCTAAGGTGTATACAAGTTAAAGGGTTAGATTTGTCAAAATGCAGTGGGCCAAGACTATGACGATGCTGCCACAACGAGCGAGGTCCTCTCTTGAGTCCAGTCACGTGTTTTGTAAAAGGTGCAACACGATTAATACATTGAGCTGCACACAACCTTGAACTTGCTTCTGAATGATGCAGTTTCACAAGACAAAGAAGTATCACAATATTTTGATGTTATTTAGCGGTCCTTCTGTGCAAGCATGAGTGATTGACCTTTCTGTCATCGTTTACATCTGTGTCGTGTATCAAACTCAAGGCATTGTTCCCAACAAAAATGTTCTTCCCGTGAAGACTGCATAGTAACAGTTCGCTATAGCTCTGTAGGTCTATTGGAGGCATTAATAAAAATAAATCTTGTCGAGGAAAAAAAAAAGATATCGTTAATTGCTGAAGTGCTCAGACTTCAAAGGAAATTAGAATCGTATGAATTGATTCTTCTCTTGTTGTGCTCAGAAAAATGATATAGTGGACATAATGAGTCCTTTAAATCTGCTAAACATTTGTCTGAACTCATGTCAGAATTCGGGAACACTTGAAATGATTACCACGTTGCCAAGGAAACGACAGATTCTCTTGCCCAACATTGGGTTTGACAAACCAGCTTTGAAAAGATCAACAGATCCCAAAAGCAGAGAAGCAGTTTGAAGAAGAGCACACCCACTGATCCACAAGTGCGATTCAAAGAAAATAACAGTATACCACTCTCTGTAAGTTCTCATCAATCATCGGTCCGTAGAAATGCAAGTTGTGGTAGATACATTTGCCATACTGAAGCCTCGTGAATTGACTGCAGCCACCGATGGTGCACTGTTCTCAATGCGACAAAAGTACAACGGCAGAAATCAATCAGTTCTTTAAATAGATAGATCAACCTCTTTCTTCAAACAGCTGGTTATAAATGGTTTTTCAAACAAGAAATTTAGAACATAAAAACGTTCGAGTTGAGCCGTTTATTTAATTGTAAAAAGTGTTTCTAATGGTACATCCCTCCCAAGTATCTGTACAGCATTTCTTCTCTTTCTCACGTTTCCGGTACCTCTGGCAACAGCAGAGAGGTCGTTTTCAAAGCTTAAGCACATGAGAAAACTTTCTAACTAGTACTGTCATTGGGCTGCTTTGTGTGCACCACAAGCCATGACAATCAGCACCCCCCATCCTTTACCCTTTCAAGCCATGACAATCAGCACCCCCCACCCTTTACCCTTTCAAGTCATGACAATCAGCACCCCCCACCCTTTACCCTTTCAAGCCATGACAATCAGCATCCCCCACCCTTTACCCTTTCAAGCCATGACAATCAGCACCCCCACCCTTTACCCTTTCAAGCCATGACAATCAGCACCCCCCACCCTTTACCCTTTCAAGCCATGACAATCAGCACCCCCCACCCTTTACCCTTTCAAGCCATGACAATCAGCACCTCCCACCCTTTACCCTTTTTTCGTTTTGTTTTCATATTGACGTCACCGATAAAATGTGTAACGCTTGAACTCACCTTCACCTCCCTTGGTTGGGAAAAGGTTGTTAAAGTTGGAATACCTTTAAACTTGTTCTGAAGAATTATATCGCGTGAAGCAATTTCTAGGATTTCTTTTCTGGAGTTTTCCTTCTCCCTTCCCACAAATAAGAAAGCAGCTTTCTCAGCTCGAAGATATTTTTGGTTAGATTTCCCAGACACAAGATATATTTCTAGGTTACAAGATGTTACTGTTATTGTGTGAATATTAAAGTTTGTAACGTTCGAGTATATTTTTTAAAACAAGAATTGAATAGTGTTGTTAAATCGAATATTGTTAATAACACTAACTTTGGTATTTAAAAAATAAATAAATTTGTATACTGGTTTTCAGTCCTTTATTACACATTGTTCATTGAACGAGCCAACATTAAAACAGATTAAATTCGTAAAGCCATGTTACAGTACACAGCAGAAACATGTTGCAAGATAGACTATTTGGCTTAGCCATTCTCAGCATTGAAGATGAACACGCAAAGCAAGTGTGCGTCAATGAACTTGTTAACACATTTTGCAGAGAAGTGAATTTTGCAAAGAATTCTTACCATAGTGTAGAGTGTAGAGGCATGTTGTCGTTGATGTATGATCTTTAAACTATCAAATGGACTTAATCCACTAACACACACGCAAAAATAAACTGTATAATATAATAATTATCTTAGATCTGGTTTTACTTTATTAAATAAGTTACATATTTTTAACAAAACGTGTAATGATATTTCTCCCATTTATGCTAGGAGTGAGCTCTAAAATATATTTTTGAGAACCTTCCACGGGAAAAAAGCAATCACCCAGGTAGATATATTCGCCTACTCTATCTCTCCTCCCTTCAATTCCCTTACAACGGCTTACCTTCCGAGATAAACTTGGGAGATAAAGCCACCCTCAAAGTGGTGTTTAGGTAATCAATACTCACATGACTCGTGGGCGATAGTCTGAGTTTATTATTCTTTCAAGGATACAACCTTCACCCGAACACATTTTCCCTACCTCCATTCCCATTCCCAAGCCCACCCCACACCCAATCTTCCTCTGTCGAAGATTCACCGACATGACAAATTCACAAGACAGGTGCGGCTCACCCCACTGGAGAAAAATGTGAACAACAATAAAACGAAAAGAAATATTTTTTTAACAAAAATTAAGAAACAAAAAACTGAAGTCTCATTTTTTTTAACATTTGAAAAAAAAAGAATTAATATCTGGTGCCATTAACTGATTAGAATTAGTAGAACCTTTGACGTATCGCTACGATCGATGTATTTGATGATCCGTATATTTAATGCCAATCTTGTTACGAGCGTACAATAGTCGATTATAAATATCGGTCCGTGCTGAAAATTGACCACTCCTGATTATTAAATGAAAACTTTCTTCGTGTTGTTAGAAAAGATCGGCATTTCAATTGTTTTCATAACATTGCATTAAGCGACCTTGCCGACAATATAGAGGTATATAATTTTAATATAGTTCTTTCTAATTATTAGACAAGTGCAATCTGTTTTCAAATTATATTTCGTGAAAAAGCTTGACTTTTTAAAATTGAGATTGGTGTTAATTTGTATGGGGACATCATGCTTTTAAAAATTTATTATTAGCTTAATTTTATATGTATTCCATTGAGCTAAATAAAATGAAAATTTAAAAATAAAATGATATTTAAAAAAAAAAAAAAAAAAAATTAAGAATTTAATTGGGGCATACGAATAGTGCTCGTTTCTTCAATTATTGTCATATCGAATGCGTTTGTCTTTTATTTAAATATGATTCTGTTGTTAAGAAAAAGAACGATACCTGGATGACAGTTTTTTTTGGACAATACTTTTTTTTAAAAAATAGTCCTAACTGTTTTTATATTTTTAATATCAGTATAATAATCACTTATTTTCAAACAAACTACATTATCAATTTTCGAAGCCCATATTTGTTGTTGTATATCGAAATAGTTCCTAAACTCTCTTAAGAAGCTGGTAGTAAAACTGCTAAAATTGAATAATATGGTATTTTCAAGCTGAATTCATCGGCGCACGTCTACGATGTCACTCTCCGTGTCTGAAGCATTGACAGCTCGCTCAGCTCGACTTGCCCTCTGCACATTATTTTAAGATTCGCAAGTTTATTGTTTAGACTATATTATATTACAAAAGTTATTTCAGTTATTAATATTAACATTTATTTACGAGTTTTAAATAGAAATGGGTGCACACAAATAAAAAAAAATGCACAAATGTAAGGCGTGAGCTGGACCACTGTCGCGATAGACTGGAAACCTAAGTATTTTTGTGACTGATATCAAACCCCATTGTTACAAAATTTTGTATCGTTTTCAAAGTATATCTCAGTGCAGACCTGAAGATTTTCCCGTTTTTTTTAGTCTGAACCAGTTTGTTAATTTTACAATTCCATCACTTTATCTCAGAAGTGTAAGAGGTGCCCTGGACTACAACCTCGCGGTGCAGGCCTTGCAAGCCCAACGGGTTTAGAGGGCCTGGACAGGATACAAAACATAGCCCTTATGTTCGTATGCGGGGCGTTGAGTATTACATCTATGGCTGCTGTGAAAATACTGGCAGACATAGAACCACTCAGCATCAGGCGGGACAAGGCCATCTTAATGACAGTGGAACGATACCGTCGAATGGAAGGGACTGAACCTTGTTTCCAATTACAAGACCGGTGGGTAATGAGGACGAGGCTAAAGAGACCATCCTTTATGGGTGTGGTCTATTCACTAGAGAATAAGCACCCTTTACCAGGAAAAAAATACGCTTGATCCCGGAGAGATCCCCACAAGATGGCTGCGAACCGCTAGATGTCCGTCTGATCCTGACAAACGCGGCAGTTACGAAGTCGAGCCACCAAAATGAGCAAAAGGAGGCCACACATGAGACTATCGAGTCGTTTAAAGACGCCGTGGTTAAAGTCTTCACAGACAACTCCTATCTCACCAGCAAGAAGCAAGCCGGCTACGGTGCGCTCATAAAGTACCCGAATGGGGAAACTCCAACTGAGGAGATTTCATGCCCAAGTGGTACGAATAGCACTGCAATCGAAGCAGAGATTGAGGCTACACTAATGGGCTTGAAACAAGTGCGCTGCAGATTGGCTAAACGTAAAACACTTCCATCCATCGTAGAGTTCACCGACTGCGCGCTTGAAATTGTTAAGAGGTGCTCTTCTGACACTAAAATGGCCCATGTAATTTTAGAACTCGTACAATACATACAGTCAGATGGAGGCGAAGTGGCCCTTCAATAGATCCCAGGACACGCAGGGATGCCCCAACAAGATAGAACTCACTATCTGGCAAAACAAGGCTCTAACCAGCCACAACCTAACAGGCCAATGACCCGGGGGGGGGGGGATCAACGCCTAGATCCAGGACCTCTCTTTGGGGAAGGGCTAAAGGACTGGGGGGAAAAGGCCCGGAAGCTTTACCGGAACATGCTAAAAACAAACTGAAATCGCGATCAATAGTGGCGTCTTATGTGCCAACAGAAGAGTCTCATCACACAGATGAGGACAGAGCACTGCCCTAACCGTAGCTACCTAAACAGGTTGCACCGACTTCGGGACCCGAGCTGCCGTCCCTGTGGACTGGCGCGGGAGTCGGTCGAGCACTTACTAGCCGAGTGCCCGACACTAACGAATGGTGTGACTGGGGTGCGCCTAGCCAACCACGATGACAGTCTGATTTATGGCACAGCCCAGCAGATGAGGCAGGCCTGTAACGTACTTTCCGGGGCCATAAAAGAGCAATAGCTTGGTCCCAAAAGTGTCAATGTAATATATTCCATTTGGTAGGAACTAGTTTTGAAATGTAAAATGCTAGTAATAATCTCATGACAATCTCTAACCATAGTTTCTTAGAAAATTGTCATGCAGCCAACCAAAACGTTTGCCCAGCCTGGTTAGAAAAGGTTGACACACTATCAGTCCGTTATTTATTTGTAGCTTAAATTTAAAGATCTCCAGTCAGCAAAATTAGAAATAAAGTTTACTGTTAAAAGGCGCTTCAATTTTAATGACAATATCTACCTGTCTATATTCGTTTAATAATAACCAATGGTCATAAGAAGGCTCTGTTTGAAGACCACTGTCAGTGCCATTTTTTTGTATTAGAGTTTAACAGTTCATAAAACAATATCTGTGATAATGTCATGCAAAGAGTAAACAGCGTGCGACCTTTTCCCCTGAAGTAAGTTAACGTCTGCATGGGCGGTCTCCGATGATTCCTTATGGAATATTTGGAAAAAAACTAATTAAATAATGTTCTCAAAATTTGGACATAAACCAAATTTATTTTTATAAACATTTTTATTACTGTATTTTAAAAAAAAAATTCTTGTATGGGTTATTGTGTCTTATTCCAGTTTAAAATATCTTACCCTAGGATTTCATATTGCCAACTCTTATGACTTAGAGTTAATATTAAACGTCTGTTGGACACCATATACTAACAAGGTGCCAGATATGAACAAGGTGCCAAATACGAACAAGCTGCCAGATATGAACAAGGTGCCAGATATGAACAAGGTGCCAAATACGAACAATGTGCCAAATATGAACAAGGTGCCAAATATGAACAAGGTGCCAAATATGAACAAGGTGCCAAATACGAACAAGGTGCCAAATATGAAAAAGGTGCCAAATATGAACAAGGTGCCAAATATGAACAAAATGCCAAATATGAACAAGGTGCCAAATACGAACAAGGTGCCAAATATGAACAAGGTGCCAAATATGAACAAGGTCCAATATGTGAATTGGATACAAAATATGAACAAGATAAATTTGAAAAGATACCAAAAAATTAACAGGACATGAAATATGAAAAAAATACCAAATATGAACAGGATTTAAAAAAACATGAACAAATAAAAAATCAAACAAATTACTTACATGTTGAGATTTTAAGCGTGAACAAGATTCTAAACATGAACAAGATTGTAAAAGTTAAAAACATATCAAACAACATGTACGTTTTAAAAACATGTTTTACTGATTGTAGGGATTTTCATAGAGTCGGGAGTTTTTTTTTGGTCTAAACATTTAACGAAGAATGCTGCAATCAGCACCACCAGAATTCTAACTTGCCTCTGAACGTTTATCTCCAGGAATCCAGTATGAGGAATGTCTAGCACAGGGGTGGGCAAACTACGGCCCGCGGGCCGCATGCGGCCCGGCAACTAATATTATGTGGCCCTCGAAGTCATTTAGAAATATTAAGAAAATTACTATGTTTTTAAGTTATTTTGTTGAATATTACAGAATTTCATGCTCCGTTATGATTTTTAAAACATTTTTGATCAAATTTCTTTCTAATTTTCTATTTTTTAAAACAGTCCTTGACCTTTGTCATGTAATGCTAAAATGCGAAACTACCGATTTTAATACAGGGAAATGTTTATCAATATTTAAAAATTGGACATAATAATAATATACATGCTGCCCCCCAATAGCTTTAACTTTGTCAATGTGGCTCTCCACACAAAAAGTTTGCCCACCCCTGGTCTAGCAGGAGACCATCTTTCGCGTAACCTCTCTACAATTACCGGAACATTAAATATAAGCTGTCTCTGCTGCGTATAGCAAGTAGTGTAGATAAACACCAAGATAGGGTTCTTAAACGAGTGCAGATTAGGGTGGGGCTCGTGTTTATTTGCTGCCACCATCCACATCAACCACACACACACACAGTTACATTTTCTTCGTTTATATTTGTAGCAATCATGCGATACGTGGGTAAAACATTTATAAGGATGACGTAATGTTTAGATCTTATTTTTACGTAATGTTTAGACCTTATTTTTACTTTAAAAATGAAAATTTACACACACATACAAACAAATGAAGTTGATGCTGTTTTCAGGAACAGTAAATGCGTTCACGTGTGTGTGTGTGAGGACGTTTGGACGTGTGGAGGCTAATGGTGATAAAGACCGAATATTTGAAATTCTCATGTTCTGTGTCCCTCCCCACCCCTGGGTGAATATTCCAAGGTTCTTTGTTCGCCTGCCAGCAACAGATATCGGATCCCGAAATGCCTCTTTCACTTCCGGTCCATCTTTCCTGGGTGGCATCCAATGACTGAAGTGGAACAAAGGGAAGTGACGCACATGATAAATAGCAACGCGAAATCTTACTATTAGTACTTGAAGGGCCAGCAAAAATGTTGATCGCTATCTGAAATTAGTCATTTAGTTTCATTTGTCATCCAATTTTTAAATTTTATTAACAATAAATAAAACCAAATTCTTATATTTATCCCGTACCTACGATGCCACTGAGATTTTCCTTGCAATACAAAATATCAATTTTTACCCAGCCCCCATTACAATATAATTTTTTAACTTTTTTACCCACCCCATCAAATGCCTTTGATTCCAACCCTATCCATGAACCCATCCGGCCTTACCCTCTCCGCCGCCACCCCACCTCACCACACAATTTAAAAAAAAACGATCAAACAAAAAAAATATTGTCCACCATTCCACCTTCATTTCCCCACAGAATGCTTCTACATTCTAAATTCTTTCTTCCACACAACGCCCCCCCCCGCCCCACCCCCACCGTTCCAAAACAATTCACTTGAATTACATTCAATACGCCTACATTGCAGAGACAAATGGACATCTGTCCCAACACGCCTACATTTCAGAGACACTTGGACATCTGTCCCAAAACGCCTACCCCTCAAACACCCCTTAGCATCCTTCCCAAGAACCCCTATTTCTCAAAAAGTATAAATATTCCAATATGCAATCAAACAAAGCCACACCGACTCTCCACTACCCCTAAACCCCCCACCTCCCCCCACCCGGGCTGAAAACAATAATGGAAGCCCCTAAAAAATCCCTCCCAATTATGACGCATTTCCATGACGCCATATCTTCCAGATACCGGCTCCCATGGCAGACAGTCCTAGATGTCTAAGTCATTTAATGAAACAACGTACACATAAGTTGAGTTATCAACCCCTTGGGATGTGTATGGCCAGATTTTTTTTCATGACAGTCTGCGACTCCATTAAAGAAACATGCCAAGTAAGAAAACGTGTGGTGGTAGCCTCATTGTAATCCATGTGAAATGGTTGTCTTTGACATTGTAGTCATTCATTGGAAGCGTCCACTGGCGGATCTGGAACTAAATAACTTCTGTGTGTGTCATAGTAAGTTAATATATTAACATCTAGTCTACCTGCGGATCATTGGGACGATGTCATACTATTATATAAACAAACTCTAAGCTTACACAAGTCCGTCCCTTGATTTCGGAGGCCCTTCTGTCTCGTGATCCATTTATGCTTCTATTTATTAAAAGTTGATGTTTTTTTCAAGTTTATTGTTTTTTCCACATTAAAAGTTTTGGCCCCGTAAATATTAGGAGCCCTCTGCAGCCGCAGGAGGTAGCAGGGCCCTCGTCACAGCCATGTTCCTGTGTTAGCAGTACAGTTAAGATTAAATAAAATAGACATAATCACACATGTTTTATTTGCGTAGCACTAAGTGGAAAAAAGCATTATGGAAATATTAATCAATAAAGAGCCCCGGGTATGGTATAGGACTGTCTGGGGACTGTTTGTAGGCTTGTCTGAGGACTGTCTGAGGACTGTCTGTAGGACTGTCTGAGGACCTATTGTTTAAAGGCCGGCATATATTACAGAAAAAGAGACGTTACCTCCTTTTCTGTAATACTTTGAGCCACCTGGAATTTTCTTTTTTTTTATACTATGGGCCAGTGTAAACCAAATGTACTGGTTAAGCCATTTTAGAATCATATAAATTAAATAAGCCTTTATCATGGGTTTGTGACAGTTTCCGAGACACCTTTCAGAGACACCTTTCAGGTTCCATTGGCACGATACCCTCTGTACCGTATGTTTCGGATCTATCCAGTTGAATTTATTTAAGACGACAACACACGCAAACACACACGATCAAACACACACGATCAAATAAACACGATCAAACACACACGATCAAATACACACGATCAAACACACACGATCAAATACACACGATCAAATACAAACTGACACCATCAAACACGCGCAGGTCAGAAACAACTACAGACATCTCTCCCGTTCTCTCTGTTCCTCACTCCCGCTCTCTCTGTTCCTCTCTCCCGTTCTCTCTCATCCTCTCTCCCGTTCTCTCTGTTCCTCGCTCCTGTTCTCTCTGTTCCTCTCTCCCGTTATCTCTGTTCCTCGCTCCCGTTCTCTCTCATCCTCTCTCCCTGCCAGGCAGCACTTAGGACAATTTGCCAATCCAAGATGGAGACGATACCCTAAGTTGTTGTATACAAGCAACAGGTGTCCCTTCGAGTAAACATTACCACCAGCACCGCTTGTGATGAAACTAATACCGGCCAATCAGGTCACAGTCACGGAGTCTGAAAGTGTTTCCAGATACCGGGTACATAGTGGATTTTTTTGTACCACACAAGAAGGTAAGGCCATGGAAAAAATGTGATAAAAATATAGAAATAATATTTAAAAATGCTTCAGTTGGATTTTGTCAACACACTTGATTGATTGATTGATTTGAGTACTTCTATAGCGCTCATTTCCATGCTCTGACAGCATGCTCACGGCGCTCCGATGTGCGAAAGTGTTCGAGACGTTTCATTGCTGCCTGTTAGGCGCACATGAACTCTCTTTATAGAGAGACAGATGACTGCGTATTTAATGAGCCCAATGGTAAGTGAAAAAAATTAATTTCCTTAAGGAGAATCGCTTTAATACTGCATCAACTTATAAGTTATATACCTTTTTGTTTGAAAGAAAGAAACGAATAATATCCGCTCATTATAAAGCTAAGTCAAGATTTTTTTGGATCTTTTTTTACTCACAAATGTTTTTATATATGTCTGTATGTTTAGAATCTCAGGATTCCGTTTAAAAAACAAACCATTCCACGATAAGTAAAAGAAAAGAATGCTACCAGGGCCGGCGCTAAGGGATGGCGAATATACTACGGCACTTTCGCCATCCCCTAGCGCCGGCCCTGGTAGCATTCTTTTTTTTCTTTTTTTTTCTTTTTAAAAGAAAAGAATGCTACCAGGGCCGGCGCTAGGGGATGGCGAAAGTGCCGTAGTATATTTACAATATACCTAAGCCTACTAATAGTTCATAATCCAGTCAACACAATATTCCGAGTTATTAGATAGTCAAATGGTCTGAAGGTCAGTATGGCTCCCATACTCTACTTTCGAGATGAATCTTGGGAAGACCTCTGGGCGCATGTTAAGCAGAAGAAAGGGGATTATCAGGGAATATTATACTGTACCCAGATTACAATTGAGCATTCAGCTTCGTGTTTTCGTTATTTGCTTTTTGACAACCTTGATGTTGGTAACAATGGAGCCGCGATGAGTAAGGTTAGAGGAAAAAAATAGAAATTTCGGAAACTAAGTGAGTGAACAAATATCTGTTATGACGCGTACCATTATGACCAGCAAGGCCCCAGTACGACACGTCCAATTATGACCAGCAAGGCCCCAGTACGACACGTCCCATTATGGCCAGCAAGGCCCCAGTACGACACGTCCCATTATGACCAGCAAGGCCCCAGGACGACTATAACGCGTCTTACTATCCTATCAGTGGAATATATAACGTCGACGGCCCCGCAAAATTCAATTTGCCCAAGGCCCCGCACCCTCCTAGCGCCGGCCCTGAGGCTACCATGACGAGACTCAAACTCACAATGCCCAGGTTAGGAGGTCGATGCCTTATCCATTATGCCCAGGGGGCTTATGCAGATTTGCTTCCAATAATTTCTGCCTATGCCAAACGGCTTGAATATTTTTATGACATAAGATATTGCTGTGACTTTGGGGGAACAGTATTGTTGTATATGGTAACATTCGCAATATGGATTGTAACTTCGAAATTCTAATTATTACAATGATTATTTATTCGACTCATTTAGACACCAATGATGCCAGCCCCGAGAGAGAGATAGAGAGAGAGAGAGAGAGAGACAGAGGCTAAGAGAGAGAGAAAGTGACTGAGACAGATAGAGAAACAGAGAGAGGGATATATAGAGACAGATAGAGAAAGAGACTTAAAGAGGGACAGAGATAGAGACATAGATATAGAGAGCAAGGGACTCTGAGACATTGAAGTCGATTGATAAAAGACATCTATAAAGCCTTATGAAGACAGAATTGACCAATCTATATTACCTCTTAACCAGAGCATAAAATTATTCTGAGCTTAACTCTTGAATGGCGGACCCGTAACAATCCCGTTCCCGGATGAAGGACACAGCTTCCTTGCTGTTTGTTTGAGATCCATCCCGGAGGCCAATCCGCAAACTGATTTTGTGGCCGTAGGATAGTATTACAGCCTGGCTCAGAGCGCCCGAACGTAAATTGGATAACTCTTTGTACAAATAGGCCAGGGTACCCTACCAGGCTGGGCATGCCCCTCTTCACCATCTGCATGCAAATATAATGTACAGATTAACGGTGTTAAGGGATTGTAATATCTCCCTAGGAACTCCAGCCACCTAACATAGGACTCAACGGAGGAAATTTTGTTACAGAAATCTACCTAATTGTCTGTTGTTTATCGGATCAACTTGCTGTATCGTGTGTCAGACTGGTCCGTCTTGGTGTCACAAATGTGGGTTGATATATGAGCTGTGTCTGGACACACGGCTGTCACAGGATAATGTGATAATATGCAATACGACATACAAGGAATGAAGTATCGTTGTGGTAGTTTGATGGCAGAGACTGGTTTATGATATTGGTAACAATTAACGCTTTGTTAACAGGGATCACTTTGGTAATAATAATCACTCTGTATTACGGTAATCAATTTGTGAACTGTTATCACTTATAGTTACAGTTACCATTTTGAGGATGACAGTTATCACTTATAGTTACAGTTACCATTTTGTTGAGGATGACAGTTATCAATTTGTTAACTGTTATCGCTTTGGTAACACTGATGACTTTGTTAAAAATTGGATTCAAGTCATGGCAAGAAATTTTTAGATTTGTTAATGTTTAAATTTATAATGTTAACATTAAGAAGGTATAATAAATGGTGCTGATTGCAAAGTTTCGCTATAGCTTTATATATAAAGGTGACTGTACTTACAGAGAAATATTAAAATGCACATGAGATCAAAATGCCCATGTGATAAAAATATTAAAGTCATCACATAATACGCCTCTGAAACATGAACAGAAAAGCTTATCATTACCTCTCAATGGAAATGAACCCTTTAAGAAACTTTAATATGGGATATTTGAAGCAAGGATATATGTAAATATGTTTACTTCCTGAGAACGAGTTCATATTTCAAGGCTAAATATTGTTATTGTAGTTCAACTATATCTATTGAACTTCATCTATTGCACTTGATATCTAGAACTTCACCTGTTGACCTTCATCAGTTGCACTTCATGTCTTGAACTTCACCTGTTGAACTTCATCCGTTGAACTTCACCTGTTGAACTTCATCTGTTGAACTTCATCTCTTGAATTTCATCTATTGCACTTCATGTCTTGAGCTTCACCTGTTGAACTTCATATGTTGAACTTCATCTGTTGAAATGCATCTCTTTAACTTCATCTCTTGAACATCATCTGTTGCACTTCATCTGGCCGTTTTAGAAACTTGATCAATAAATGCTTATAGACACAAAGAAGCATTTTCGTAACACAGCAACACCTCTTTTCCAACAAATAAAATATATCGTTTTTTTTTTTAAGTCTGTAAATCCGCTTCCCATTCTCAGCTGTCAAACCAAAATGTTTCTCAGACAAATGTTCAAATATCGCTGTAAGAATAGTGTGTTGTTCAAGTCAATGAATGTAGAACCGTTTTGAGAACCTCCTGGTCAGCGCTTCGGGACTTTCTCTCTGTCTCTCTCTGTGTGTTAGTGTGTGCTTTTGTTTTGTGGGATGGGGGAGGTTGGGGGAGGGGAATAACAAGTCCTGTCTCTATTTTAGACATAGCATTAGGGCCACGGTAATTCTACCCACTGTCAGCTCTATTGATTCATAGTTCTCAGACCTTCTGGGTTTGGGGGTGGGGTGAGGGTGGGGAGGGAAGGGAATAGCACGCCATCATCGGATTTAAAATAAAAAATAATTAAACCACCCCACCCCCAAAAATATCCTTATTTGGGTTATATCTTGTACTTTGATCGGACCAGGAAAATGTATTAGTTTCTGAGTTGAGAGCAAGATATTTTAGACTAATGTTAGGATATCATAATTAGTTTCCAAAAATAAACTCTACATATTTTTTATCACATTATAAGCATTGCCTTTTTTTTTCTTTGCGAATAGGAAAATAGGAAAAAAGGTAATGATACAAGAGATGTAGGCGTAGAAGGGTTTAATCATAACACTAGTGGCGTAACTAAGAGTGAGACTGGGTATTCTGACAATAACCATCAGATATATTTCTTTTTTTTAAAATTCTAAATCTACGCATATATTATCCTGAAATAATGTATTGAGAGTCCACATGCATTCACATATCCCCTAAGTTAAAAAAATTCCTGGCTACGCCACTAGAGTACATATCCCACGCTCTAAACATCGTTAGTAAATTCCACGATACGCGGGGTAAATGAGATTAGGATGTCCTATTAAAAGTGCGTGTTGTTGTCTACGTCTTTCTGAAAAATATGAGGGTCAATGGGTGCATTTGAAACAGAGTGAGAACCATCTAAGTTTGAGCGTACTCTTTCCACAGCAGAAAGTCCGAATAAAACAGAGGGGGTCAATGAATACACTTAAAGCATAGCATGAGAAACATCTAAGTTTGAGCGTACTCTTTCCACAGCAAGAAGTCCAAAGGAAACAGAGGAGGGTCAATGGGTGCCTTTGAAACAGCATGAGAACCATCTAAGTTTGAGCGTACTCTTTCCACAGCAAGAAGTCCAAAGGAAACAGAGGAGGGTCAATGTGTGCATTTGAAACAGCATGAGAACCATCTAAGTTTAAGCGTACTCTTTCTACAGCAAGAAGTCCAAAGGAAACAGAGGAGGGTCTTTGACACAGCATGAGAACCATCTATGTTTGAGCGTACTCTTTCCACAGCAAGAAGTCCAAAGGATACAGAGGAGTGTCAATGGGTGCCTTTTACACAGCATGAGAACCATCTAAGTATGAGCGTAATCTTCGCACACCGAGAAGTCCGAATAAATCAGAAAGGTGTGGGGGGGGGGTCAATGAATACACTTGAAGCATACCATGAGAACCATCTAAGCATGAGCGTAATCTCCGCACAGCGAGAAGTCCTAGTGTAACAGGAGTAAACATTTCAAAGAGTCCCATTCAGCCCTATTACTCTCGGTGATTTCATAATCAAAGTGTCATCATTGAGCTGGCATAATCTCAGGAGTGATGTCCATTTCATTCTTGGAAATGAAAAGTAATGATACCTTATCCTGGAAAAAAAGGAGTTTATTACGTCATTCTTTATTCTTCCTGGTTAGAAAAGTCTCCCGTGACGTCCTGCACTATAGTTATATATTTTCTCAGATGTTCCAGTCCCACAGATAAGATAACTGTCCGTTGCCCCGTGTTGGCAGCAACTTCACTTATTACCTGTTCCCAAACGTTACTCCTCGTCCTTTCCTTGCGTTTATGGCTTACAAAAACGAAACAATTATACAAATCCTCCAGACTCAAGCACCACTGCCCTGCACGTGTATAATTTATATAGACAAAACCGTCAACTCTGACTCGCATTCCAACCGGAAAATATTTTTTTTAAAATATTCCTGACACTTGAATAGGATATTCTCCAACGCCCGTCATTCGTTCTTTTTTGTCGAAAGTTTGTGCCACACTCCTTCCTCCCCTCTTCCCATAGACCTACCGCTCTTCCCATAGACCTACCGCTCTTCCCATAGACCTACCGCTCTTCCCATAGACCTACCGCTCTTCCACAACTTGCTCGCTTGACATGATCGCAATGTTTCCTGTCAGCTGAAATAGAACAGTTTCTCTGAGAATTTTTAAAAGAAAATTTGAATAGCTAAGTATAGGATAAAATTAATTATATCTTTGCAGTCACCGAATGGTGCAGGTCTCTTCTGATGCTTATAAATTAGAGCTTGAAGGATATTTTACACACTTAAATTGTTGCACGTATCCATCACGGAACTGGTTTTTATTCACAAAGACGCCGGCGAGAGTGAGGAATGAAAATAATTACGTAACACGGTACTTTCTTTTAAGTGATATCAAATTGTGTACGACAGCACCATATGGAACTTTCTTTCTAATGATATCAAATTGTGTACGACATCACCATATGGAACTTTCTTTCTAGTGATATCAAATTGTGTACGCCAGCGGGCTATGGTACTTTCTTTCTAATGATATCAAATTGTGTACGACATCACCATATGGAACTTTCTTTCTAGTGATATCAAATTGTGTACGACAGCGGCCTATGGTACTTTCTTTCTAGTGATAACAAATTATGTACGACAGCAGCATATGGAACTTTCTTTCTAGTGATATCAAATTGTGTACGACAACGGCATATAGTATACCTTCTTTTTACTGTAATCCATTTTCACTCCAGTTGTGTCTTAATTTCATTTTGGAAACTTTGGTATTTTCTATTGACCTCGTCATCAAAATTCTTAGAACGTGTTACATAACTCCTTGGTAGCATTTCCATAAATAGCTTTACAAAAGGTTTCCATATAATATAGCTTTACAAAAGGTTTCCTTATATAGCTTTACAAAAGGTTTCCTTATATAGCTTTACAAATCATCCCGTCAAGTTCTCCAAAACGCTGATTTCTTTTTATTTTATTCTCCTGTCTTTTTAGTGTAGCGTTTACAAGGGAAGGCGTTGAGTCGAAACGTTCGATGTTATTGTCTTTCGTTATTGTTCACGCTCCTCCTAAAGATCCTCTACTTAATATTAAATTGGTTCGGCGCATCCAGGCGCAAGATTTGTTAAAGCCTACATTATTAGGACACCATCAGAAAACGACTTTGAACGTATCGTCTATTTTCAGCAAAAATAAGTTTGAAAAAAATGGTGTTTTTAATCTCCTTTTCTCTCTTTTAAAATTAATAGTTTAAACACTTCAACTCTCTCTGCTCTATGTAGTGTTTGTTTTAAAGGTGTTTTGAATGTCCCACCATTATCAGCGAGCTGTTAGCTTGTGTACAACTAAACATAGGCATACATGTAAATAATCAGGGCGTGACAAGCAGTGGTCAGTGACGTCAAGAATGGCATTTCTATTATTTTCCTCGATTGCATTTGCAACGTCCAACCGTTGCTGTGTCAAATGAGTATTCAACCGATTTGTTGTGCAAACCTTTCAATAGAAGCCAAACAAACCTTTCAATATAAGCCAAACAAACCTTTCAATATAAGCCAAGCAAACCTTTCAATATAAGCCAAGCAAACCTTTCAATATAAGCCAAGCAAACCTTTCAATATAAGCCAAACAAACCTTTCAATATAAGCCAAGCAAACCTTTCAATATAAGCCAGCAAACCTTTCAATATAAGCCAAGCAAACCTTTCAATATAAGCCAAGCAAACCTTTCAATATAAGCCAAACAAACCTTTCAATAGAAGCCAAACAAACCTTTCAATAGAAGCCAAACAAACCTTTCAATATAAGCCAAGCAAACCTTTCAATATAAGCCAAGCAAACCTTTCAATATAAGCCAAGCAAACCTTTCAATATAAGCCAAACACACAATAAAAAAAAACAAGAATAAAATAAAACAACAACAAAACAACACTTTTCACTGAATATCTTCGTGTGTTCAGTCGATAACAATGTCACGGTAATTTTTAAAATTACATTTCAAAATACATTACGTCAAGCAACAGACAGAAATTGTGATTAGTTTTACATTATTTAAATTGGAGATGAATGGATCTAAAACAAGGTGACGTCACGGCCGGATGATTATGAATAAATTCTTATTCAAGACAAGCACGTATTATTTATATTCCAAAACACTCGACGACAAGCACTTGCTCGGTGTTGATGATTGGTTTGGAACATTGGTCTTGTATTGAAAACAATCACCTATTACCAGTAGCTAAGTGAGCAATCCAGCTCATTCATGTGTGCAATATGGTTATGGATCATCTGGATCACATGACTTTTTACTTTAGGAAAAGGGAGTATTGCACCCGATGGGAACCCGCTTAGGATCCTGATACATTTTCCATTAAAGCCTTGTTTTGTTTAAAATTTGAATGCTCGAAAGGAAAAAATTGGATAAGGTAACACTTGCTGGAATACACCTTCGATGTTTGAATGTTTGGACCATTGCAGACAATGTGACCAATGCAGACAGTGTGACCAATGCAGACACTGTGACCAATGCAGACACTGTGACCAATGCAGACAATGTGACCAATGCAGACCCTGTGACCAATGCAGACAATGTGACCAATGCAGACACTGTGACCAATGCAGACACAGTGACCAATGCAGACACTGTGACCGATGCAGACACTGTGATGACAATGATCCTAGTTTGTCAATAAGGCTTTAAATAAAGCAAAAGGCATACAAAGTGGACATTTACCAAAACTATTTCCTGACACACCAATGAACATTTAACAAATGTTTCCAGGCACACAAGTGAACATTTATTTACCAAATCCTTTTCCTGAATCTGAAATATGCTTTATATTAATTATGTGACGTCAGTGCTCCACCCTGGGCTTCGGGGTTAAAACAAATGTATTTGCTACAAATGTCCGGTAAAAGCAGAGTCTAAATACTTTATTTACTAGTGTTGCATGTACGTTCGCTCCTTAAACTGATTTCAAGGGTGCAACAATTGGAAGCCTGCTTAACTTCAGTGTTACCTGCTGGTGTGGGGATTTCATCGTCTGAAAATCAAACACTGATTAAATAGACTTATGGAGAAAGCTAATGATATCACACAAACTAAACATCCTTCACTTGAAGTACTATTTGAAGAAAAATGCTATTGTATAATATTTTTATAATTTGGATAACATTTCTCATCCACTTCATCACAGATACCGAAGATCACATACCACCCTCTTTATCAATGATACCTAAGATCAGCTTGATCGGGGCGATTATTTTCCCTAAAAGTTATAACAGAAAGATATAAAAATTCCTTTGTTCCTGTGTCTATACGAATGTACCAGCGTGCTCTCCCATCAGATAGCAAAATTTAAATGATCACTATTTAGTCATTAAGGTAACTTAGGAAGTTAATTTTTTGGCATATAATGGCTGATTTTTTACGCCAGAAAAATACTTTAGATGTCTTATGTTTAAATAGTTACTATTGTAAAATGCTGTCTTTGTTCAAAAATGTATTTATTTATGTGCTGAAATTGAATATGTACAATGAAATTTAAAAAAAAAAGAAAAAACATTTCCATTTTGATTAAACATAACATCTTTGTGTTCATCTAACCATGACGATATTTGTCTACTTTGCTAGGATGTGCCTCCCACTTCATCCCACGGGCCAGGTGTAACCAATGGCAACTAATTCTGATACACCAAGACCAACCGGTTTGTTGCACAAAAACGTTTATTCTCCAACAATTACTTAACTATCGTTGATATATACTTAAGACTAATAATCAAGTCGTTCCAGTCAAACACACTAAGCAATACACCATAGTACAACGGCCATCTATCCACTATGGATTACAAGAACTAAAACTAACACGTCATTTCCCCTTACCTAAATACGTCACAACAGTCTCACACAAAAGATACAGCTACATATATAATCTCTAACTAACATCTTAAACATACAAAACATAACAACAGTGATCTACGCATAGCATCAGTGATTCTCATACCCATGACACATTTATTTGGATCAGTGTAAGAATCTTACCTTATCTTTGCTAGAAATACTCAACCAATAAAAGAGAAACAATCATACATAAAAACAAACATACAATAAAAGACACGCTGATAATTTAATAAGCCATCATCTCCGTTTAATGAAGCCTTAAATTTATGAAATAGTTCTGATTAGCCGATAAATAGTGAAAGGATTGAGCCAGTGGCGTAGCGAGCTTAACTCGCGCCCGGGGCACAATACCTTTTTAGCGCCCCCCCCCTATTCGAAAACCATACCTTTTGGCGCCCCTTTGTGACTAGCGCCCGGGGCATGATGCCCCCCTCGCTACACCACTGGATTGAGCATAAAATTATAAATCTATTTCTAATTCTTTTCCTCGCTTGAACTTCGCTCGACAACTGGCAACTCGTCTTGCTGATTAAAACGTTTATATATATATATATATATATAAAAACTACGCCACAACAGTTTAAAGAAAGGTATCTGAAAGACAAAACAATTGTTAAAGGGAAAAAAATTGTAGTGAAAGGAAATTCCCTGATGATTAAAGTGTAAACGATGCCAATCACGGACCGCCGTGACCCCATCACCATTTCCCCCAATGTCGTTAATTGTCCCCGACTGGGGCCGTCTATAGTAAAAATAATTGACCGGCTGAAATGAAAGATTCGATTTACTTGTAATCGATAAAATTCTATTAACCGCGTTACCATAAAAGAGTATGAGTACTGGCAGATCGTTTTCCCGTGGTATCAGACAAGGATCGATACAGAAAAGTATCCGGCACGTGAAGGATTTAGATAATTAGTAGCGCTCTCCACCCTCACCAAAAAAAAAACAACAAACAAACAAAACAGACTTGAATTAATTGCACTCTCTAAACAAGTTTTTCAACGACTTAACAAATTGTGTATATAATAAATATACACAAAAAGATAGGGGGGGGGGGCACAAGTTGAAAAGGCTGATGAGAATCGTTGTACGAAGAATGTGTATGTTATTTCCTGACGTCACCTACGCTATAAAATTGATTGTTTTATATTTTACGTTTTCTCCAAGCATGTATTCATTGGCAATGTAGCGTGTTTAGCCATTTGTGGCAATGTAGCGTGTTTAGCCATTTGTGGCAATGTAGCGTGTTTAGCCATTTGTGGCAATGTAGCGTGTTTAGCCATTTGTGGCAATGTAGCGTGTTTAGCCATTTGTGGCAATGTAGCGTGTTTAGCCATTTGTGGCAATGTAGCGCGTTTAGTCATTTGTGGCAATGTAGCGTGTTTAGCCATTTGTGGCAATGTAGCTTGTTTAACCATTTGTGGCAATGTAGCTTGTTTAGCCATTTGTGGCAATGTAGCGTGATTAGCCATTTGTGGCAATGTAGCGTGTTTAGCCATTTGTGGCAATGTAGCTTGTTTAGCCATTTGTGGCAATGTAGCGTGTTTAGCCATTTGTGGCAATGTAGCGTGTTTAGCCATTTGTGGCAATGTAGCGTGTTTAGCCATTTGTGGCAATGTAGCGTGTTTAGCCATTTGTGGCAATGTAGCTTGTTTAACCATTTGTGGCAATGTAGCTTGTTTAGCCATTTGTGGCAATGTAGCGTGTTTAGCCATTTGTGGCAATGTAGCGTGTTTAGCCATTTGTGGCAATGTAGCGTGTTTAGCCATTTGTAGCAATGTAGCGTGTTTAGCCATTTGTGGCAATGTAGCTTGTTTAACCATTTGTGGCAATGTAGCTTGTTTAGTCATTTGTGGCAATGTAGCTTGTTTAGCCATTTGTGGCAATGTAGCGTGTTTAGCCATTTGTGGCAATGTAGCGTGTTTAGCCATTTGTGGCAATGTAGCGTGTTTAGCCATTTGTGGCAATGTAGCGTGTTTAACCATTTGTGGCAATGTAGCTTGTTTAGTCATTTGTGGCAATGTAGCTTGTTTAGCCATTTGTGGCAATGTAGCGTGTTTAGCCATTTGTGGCAATGTAGCGTGTTTAGCCATTTGTGGCAATGTAGCGTGTTTAGCCATTTGTGGCAATGTAGCTTGTTTAGCTATTTGTGGCAATGTAGCTTGTTTAGCCATTTGTGGCAATGTAGCGTGTTTAGCCATTTGTGGCAATGTAGCGTGTTTAGCCATTTGTGGCAATGTAGCGTGTTTAGCCATTTGTGGCAATGTAGCTTGTTTAGCCATTTGTGGCAATGTAGCTTGTTTAGCCATTTGTGGCAATGTAGCGTGTTTAGCCATTTGTGGCAATGTAGCTTGTTTAACCATTTGTGGCAATGTAGCGTGTTTAGCCATTTGTGGCAATGTAGCGTGTTTAGCCATTTGTGGCAATGTAGCTTGTTTAACCATTTGTGGCAATGTAGCTTGTTTAGCCAATTGTGGCAATGTAGCGTGTTTAGACATTTGTGGCAATGTAACGTGTTTAGACATTTGTGGCAATGTAGCGTGTTTAGCCATTTGTGGCAATGTAGCTTGTTTAGCCATTTGTGGCAATGTAGCGTGTTTAGCCATTTGTGGCAATGTAGCGTGTTTAGCCTTTTGTGGCAATGTAGCGTGTTTAGCCATTTGTGGTAATGTAGCTTGTTTAGCCATTTGTGGCAATGTAGCGTGTTTAGCCATTTGTGGCAATGTAGCGTGTTTAGCCATTTGTGGCAATGTAGCTTGTTTAGCCATTTGTGGCAATGTAACGTGTTTATCCATAGGCACATTAACGTTTGATTCGTTTTGTTCTTTTTTTAACCGCTAGACTGGCTATATTATAAAAAGTGTCTTTTAGTTCAATAATTTAAGACAATCTAGATTCTTCGAGAAACAACTTAATACACGTTATTTTGAAAATTATTGAATGAAATCGTATTTTACACACACAACAAATAAAGAAAGTGCTTGTATTTTTCGTATTGCTGTTTGTACCTCTCATACGTAGCTTATTGTGTAGCTAACATATTGCTGCATGGCTGTCCCACTAATAAAAAGGTAATAAATAAAACTACAAAAGTTTTAGCCAATAATGAATTTATCGCCAATTTTCAAAAATGTTATTGCACAAAAACCTGATTGTGTGTGTGTGTGTGTGTGTGTGTGTAAGTGTGTGAGTTTCTTTTTGTACAGTGTTATCTGTGATCCATTTAGCTTTCACTGCAGTATCAAGAACGATTGTTATATAGCTGCTGACTTAACCGGGAATTTTAGCGGATGACTGAACGGCGAATTTTAGCTTATGACTTAACGCGGAATTTTAGCGGATGACTGAACGGAGAATTTTAGCGGATGACTGAACGGGGAATTTTAGCGGATGACTGAACGGGTAATTTTAGCGGATGACTGAATGGGGAATTTTAGCTGATGACTTAAAGAGGAATTTCAGCTGATGACTTAACGGGGAATTTTAGCTGATGACTTAAAGGAAAGTTTTAGCTGATGACTTAAAGTAAAGTTTTAGCTGATAACTTGAAGGAAAGTTTTAGCTGATGACTTAAGTTTTAGCTGGTGACTTAAAGGAAAGCTTTAGCTGATGACTTAAAGGAAAGTTTTAGCTGATGACTCAAAGGAAATTTTTAACTGATGACTTAAAGGAAAGTTTAATCTGATGACTTAAAGGAAAGTTTTAGCTGATGACTTAAAGTAAAGTTTTAGCTGATAACTTGAAGGAAAGTTTTAGCTGATGACTTAAGTTTTAGCTGGTGACTTAAAGGAAAGTTTTAGCTGATGACTCAAAGGAAATTTTTAACTGATGACTTAAAGGAAAGTTTAATCTGATGACTTAAAGGAAAGTTTTAGCTGATGACTTAACGGGGACATTTAGCTGATGACTTACCCGGGAATTTCAGCTGCGTTCAAACTAGCCGCGTAAAACTGATTGAAAATAAACATTATAATATTGTATTTCGATTTTTTTTTTTTAAAACCACACAGTTGACTTCTCTAACAAATCTTTCACGAAACTCCAGAAATATTTTGAACATCAGTTATTGTTAACGCTAAAGAACATCAGTAGTTTTGATAAAAATATGAACTTAGATCCAGAAATTGTTGTACTTTAAAAATTCCCCCCTCCCCCCAAAAAATAATTTTGCTACACTAAAACTTATCATATTAACATGAATACAAACAGCGCATTTGAATCCACCTTTTCAGAACTGTATGTGCTAATTAAATTTTTAATATTCCCCACACCACCATTTGTATCCGCCCCTGGGTTAGAAGTAACTAACTTATCGTGATGGTGGTGGGTGTGGTTGGTGGGTGTGGGTGGTGGGGTGAGTTCATCGTTAACAACGACAGCCCTGGTCTTAGTTGATCGAGTGCTGAGTTTTAATGTCGGGCCATAATGACTGTTGGCTGGACCATCACCTCCCCCGCCTCCACTACTGTCCCGTGGCTCCCCTCCCTGGCCCGTCTGTCACATTCGTTTAGTCGAGTCTCCCGTCTACCCTCTATTTCCAGCTCTGCCCTTCAACGGCCAAAACACGCAAACTTTTATAGTTAGGCAAAAGGTGAATGTGGAGGGGAGGCAGGGGTAGACCACGTTAGTTCTACAGACAGCGATGCCATGTCCAGTAAGAGGATATTAAATAAACGTGTCCTTTGATATAAATTCGCGTTGTGGAAGTTCTAAGATAGTTTTTTTTACTGCTATTTATATATATATACTTAACAAAAGAAATATTTGAAAGTGACCATAAATTGGACTTGTTTCATATTCCCCACTCCCAGTATGTCATATTCCCCACTCCATGTATTTCATATTTCCCACTTCACGTGTTTCATATTTCTTTCTCCATGTGTTTTATATTCCCCACTCCACGTGTTTCTTAATCCACACTCCATGTATTTCATATTTACTACCTCATTTGTTTTACATTCCCCACTCCATGTGTTTCGTATTCCCCACTCGCCGTGTTTCACGTGTTTGACAAGTTTCAGTGGAACCTGAGATGAGTGGCAATCTTGTATATAACAATCAACATCTACGGTATTCATGAGACAGAGTAGATAGTTCACAAGCAATAAATCAGCTTTGTATTTTGGAAATCGACATTAATTAACTGCCCCACATCCGCCTGCTTTTATGCTATTTCTGCAAGTCTATTTGAGGCTTTTGTGCTATTTCTGCAAGTCTATTTGAGGCTTTTGTGCTATTTCTGCAAGTCTATTTGAGGCTTTTGTGCTATTTCTGCAAGTCTATTTGAGGCTTTTGTGCTATTTCTGCAAGTCTATTTGAGGCTTTTGTGCTATTTCTGCAAGTCTATTTGAGGCTTTTGTGCTATTTCTGCAAGTCTATTTGAGGCTTTTGTGCTATTTCTGCAAGTCTGGTTGAGGCTTTTGTGCTATTTCTGCAAGTCTACTAGAGTCTTCTCGGCAAATTTTTGCCTGAGTTTTGACAACACAACCAAAAGTGCTCACGAACTTCTCAGATGTAAATGAAATGAGTATTATAAAAGATTTATATTTTATTGATTGAAAAAATAAATAAAATCTTTTTATCAATGTACAAACCGCAGATTAAAAACATAAACAAATAAGACGACGCCTCATTTAAGGCGCAGCACTCTGAGCATGTTTCATTTAAGGCGCAGCACTCTGAGCATGTTTCATTTAAGGCGCAGCACTCTGAGCATGTTTCATTTAAGGCGCAGCACTCTGAGCATGTTTCATTTAAGGCGCAGCACTCTGAGCATGTTTCATTTAAGGCGCAGCACTCTGAGCATGTTTCATTTAAGGCGCAGCACTCTGAGCATGTTTCATTTAAGGCGCAGCACTCTGAGCATGTTTCATTTAAGGCGCAGCACTCTGAGCATGTTTCATTTACGGCGATCTTCGTTTGTTTGTTTGTTTTGTTGACTGTACACACAGTTTAGGATCGATGCTATCATGCATGTCAGCGCGTGTTAGATAAGCCCAGGCTTACTTATGCTAGCACTAAATTCAGCCTGAGCCATGATTAGCTGTATATACTGAGCCATGATTAGCTGTATATACTGAGCCATGATTAGCTGTATACATTGAGCCATTATAAAGAAACTAACAGCACTGTGGGACAACTTTTTCCTGAGCACCCCATGGCACCCCATGACACCCCAAGGCACATATAGTGAGTCACATTACTAGTTCGGTGTATTTCCTGGGCGCAAATCCAATAAATGTATCGCACCAACCCTTTACCACTATTTATAACACTGCTAATCAAAATTAAAAATAACATGGTGCCAAGACCGGATTAAGCTAGTGCAGCGCATGTGGCATATGTTAATAAAGGGGCTTGTAACATATGTTAATAAAGGGACGTGCAGCATATGTTCATTAAGTGGACCAAATTTTAAAAAAACATTAATCAACGCAAATGTATTTGAAGATCTACATTTTTAATTATCATATTAATTATATTGATCAAAGGTAAAACAGAGTAAACATTATGTGTTTAAAGTATATGTTTTACTAAATTATATATTATTGATATATGTGATGCATCCATTTCATGCCAGATGTGTTCATTATCCACTATGTAATTAGCACATTATATATATATATATATATATATATAACACTTGTATTATTTTATGATCTAAAAATACAATAAAAGCCACAGCAAAGATTAAGTTCAGGAAAAATAATAAAGAGTCACACTAACTCACTTTAAGTCACTCTCTAATGATCTTTCTCTCACAATTTTGAGACAAAGTTTAAGGCGCTAGAGATGGCATAAATAACAGGGTTAATTGTTTCAACCCTCCTATAACAAGATGACCAAAAACAAAACTATATATAATAGATTTTCGTGTCGCGGGGCCCGTATCATCTCTGCATAGCGCGGCCTACGTACACTTGACGCATAACATGGTAGCATGGTATGAAGCTGAATTTTTCATTAGGCTAAATTTTTTCCGTTTCAGAAAAACCATAGGGAAGTTTAAAAAAAAATAAAAATAATGCATTTGAAATGGGTTTGATTTAACGTACTGTGAATACAATAAAAGGGCTGGGTGGGTGTGTATAGATAAATATATTTATGTGAAATCGTTGTCGAATGATGATCACCAGATGGCGTTCCACCAGAATTTTTTTTAGCTGCTCCACAATGAAAACAAAATTGAGCAGAGCAACATCCGCTTACAATTTGAAATGTTTTTTATGTTCATCCTTAACTTTCCGGACCGTAAAAAGAGAGGAGGTGGTCTGTACAAAGAGAGGCAGAGGTCCGTAAAAAGAGAGGCGGAGGTCTGTACAAAGAGAGGCGGAGGTCCGTACAAAGAGAGGCAGATGTCCGAATTCGGATGACAAAGATGTCTACGTCGCATTTTACGCATCCGATGGAAGGACAAGATGCCTAACACAGAGGTCTTGGAACGTGCCAAAATGTGTAGCATATTCTTCGTATGGAGAATGGAGGAAGGCCGTATTCCAAAGATGATGCTGTATGGAGAGTTGGCAGAAGGGACAAGACTTATCGGACGCCACGGCTTAGATTTATGGACATTTGCAAAAGGAGCATGAGGGAAGCCAACATTGAAATCAACAAATGGGAGATCATTGCTGAACAACGTTCCAGCTGACGATTAGCAGTGTACGAAGTTGAAAAAAGGCAGAAGATATGCGAAACGAAGCCCTTGTAACAAAAAGAACAGCATGGATGGCCAAAATTAACCAGGAATCAATATTCTCCTGCGAGAAATGCAGTCGAGATTGTCACTCCAGGATTGTCCTAGATCGTCGAAGTGTAGTACCACATAGCTACTCCATCGTCTCGCGTAGACGGAAGGATGCCATATATATATACATTACAGTACATTAATAAACGCATATTGTAATAAAGTCCACATTTTCCAACTAAAGCAATTGAAACACAAAACATCAAAATTAAATTATATCTCTAGTGTAAAACCAACCATTCAGTGAACTCCCTTAGTCATAACAAGGACTTAGTTAGTTATCATTTAGATTTTATGACTTCTGGGGGATCACGCTAGTAAATTCGTAGAAATTGGGGAACAAATGAATTTTTATATCTTTCAATTCTCGCCCTAAGAGAAAGAATTCGTCCCGAACGGGTTGATCCTAAGTATCTGTGATGAAGAGGATGTGATGTATCATCTAAAAAAATTGTTAGTTTTACAATAACATTTTTTTCAAATAGTTCTTCAAGTGGAGGATATTTAATTTGTGTTATGTTCCTAGCTTTCTTGATTAGTCTGTTTATTCGGTGTTTAATATCAGACGATGAATTTCCACACCAGCAGGTAATACTGAAATTAATTAGGCTTCCAATTGTTTCACTGTAGAAGAAGTTAATAACTTATTTGTTTACGCCGAACTTGTACACTTTTTTAAGATAAAAAAGTCTTAGGTTGAATTTTGAATACAACATTTGGCCGTATTCATGCCTCGTTAGCTTATTATAAATGGTGACACCTAATTACTTATATGTCTCTACTTTCTCTACACTTTGATTTTGTTATGTTGAGATCTGTAATCTGGTGTTTCCCCATTAGGAAATAAACAAACTTTTCCTTTATTTTTGAGACATTCAGTTGGAGAACATTTTCATCGCACCAATTGATAAAGCTTGTAACTAAGTTGCGGTATAAGTCCTCTCCCTCAGATATTAAGCCAGCGATGGTGATATCATCACTCAAATATTAAGCCAGCGATGGTGTTATCATCACTCAGATATTAAGCCAACGATGGTGATATCATCACTCAGATATTAAGCCAACGATGGTGATATCATCACTCAGATATTAAGCCAGCGATGGTGATATCATCACTCAGATATTAAGCCAACGATGGTTGGTATCATCAGCAAATTTTAAGATTGGAAAAGTGTTGCTTGGGCTCTGAATATCATTGGTATATATTGTATACAGGACAGGTGTTATGAAGGATGACGTATTTTTTAGCACGACTATCTCGCGTCCCACGTGCATGAACCCTCGTGAACTCTCGTGACCGCCTTTGAAGTGTGGCTAGAAAAACCTTATTTATTCTAGTCAGGAGAACTGTCGAAAATAATAGAATATTCTGGATAAAACGAGAAGGCAAAACAATGCATTAGACGGTTCTAGACATTAGTAGGAAATGCCTATAAAAAGGGCTGACCGATAGAGAGGAGAGAGATTTTGTTTTGATCACGAGATGCTATGTCATTATACTTTGTTGTGTGTAGAGATTTTTATTTCCTCGTATAATTTTGTGCTCATTGTATTTTTATATACAGTACCGGTACCAGCAAATCTGTAAGTTTATAATTTCAATCATATTTCACTTGCTGTTATTATTTAATTGAGGGTTCACAAATTAAAAAGTTATTAAGTGTAATTAGCTCTGGCCTTGATTGTCGTTTTATTTGGTATTATTTTTAAACGTTGGTATCGTCCTTTATT
Source organism: Omphiscola glabra (assembly GCA_964017045.1). Classification (NCBI taxonomy): domain Eukaryota; kingdom Metazoa; phylum Mollusca; class Gastropoda; family Lymnaeidae; genus Omphiscola; species Omphiscola glabra. The sequence goes on from OZ024795.1 coordinate 18,900,284, forward strand.
ATGGACTGTTTCTAGAACGAGCCATAGTCTAAAATTAAGAGATTAAATTCTCAATTCATAACGGTCCGTAATAACAGGGGAAAGAACACAGCCTTGTGGCGCCCCGGTGCTTATTTCTCTGGTTAGAGATAATTGGTCATTCACCTTGACTTATTGTGGGCGATTTATGAAAAAATTCAGTATCCAAGCTTGAATTTTACACCTAACGAGGATAGTTTCTTGATCATAAAGTGTGGCTGGATAGAGTTAAATGCTCTTGAGAAGTCTAAGAAAATCCCTCTAGTATATTTTATAGGGCTATCTAGGTGATGGTAAAGTCTCTCCAACAATAGTAACATAGCATCCTCCGTGTTTTTGGCAGGTTTATAAGCAAATTGGTGAGGGTCAGGTTTTTGCTGTACTTTATTCAAAATTTGTCTCAGAATAAGTTTCTCAAAACATTTCATTACAATAGAAGTAAGTGAGACAGGGCGTAAGCCGTTATTTCATGCTTAAATAGCAAAACCTTTAACCTCAATAATTTACAGGACTAAATTCTTTACGATGACTAATAGAAAAAGAGTCAGTTAATGAATTTTTCCAGCAAGAAATCTTGTGGAAAAGATTATTTAAATAAAATGTATGTGCATAAATCTCATTACATCTGACGAGGACAATGCTAATTCATTTGAGCCAAATTTAAACTTGAATTAGTAGACAACAAGAGATGAACGAGATTCTCTCACTTGTATATTTTATCATATTAGGAGGGGGTGGGGAATTCTCTATCACCTTAAGGTCAAGGCTTCACTACTCCTTACTAAATCAATTGTATGTGCTTGTTCAGGCCTCGAGTGGGATCTTTCTTCTCGCTGCGTATTTATGACGCCATGTTCAGTTTTGTGTATCTCGTATTTCAGCTTGGATGATTTCATTAGAAGGACTCGTCAGAAGGAATGGCTGAGTATGAATGACTTGAGAGTCAGCAGTCTGGAATGAAATGATGTTCGGCTAAAGATATCGCAACATAATAGGAGTGCTTTCTGGCGATTGCCACCACGGTTGAATAGGTTCTCTCGAACAAAGGCAAATGTCGTCACATCCAATGATAGATTTTAGGAATAGTTGCTTTGAGAAGGACAATAGCAAATGTCGTCACATCCAAAGATAGCTTGTAGGAATTGTTGCTTTGAGATGGACAACGGCAATTGTCGTCACATCCAAAGATAGGAATAGTTGCCTTGAGAGGAATGAGTTAAAATGTCCTTATAAGATTTAAACGCTGGTTTGGCCAGAGAAAAATGAATCAAGAAGATTATTTTAAAATAAATTTGACACGATGTTGGTAAATTCCAATCAGAAAAAAAAATCCATTTTACATTATCAAAGTTCTGTGTCTTAAATAAAATGTTCTCTTGCTAACTATTACAAAAACATACGGTGAACGATCTTTTTTCTTTCTGTGCCCAAACAATGGAATTCTCTTCCACTACACATCCGCAATATTACAACAATCACAGTCTTCAAATCTTCGCTCAAAACACATCTCTTTAAACTCTACTATCCTGACTGATTTCCACCTCTGACCGATAAACGATGCTGCTGAGTGCCGACCATGGCTTGACATGTAAATAGTTATGGAATGGTTGGAGCGAATGCACATTTGTTTTGTTTTATTTAATTAATGTATGTTAATTTTTAAGCTCATGATTATGTTATTAAATTATGTACAGCGCGGTGAGTCCAGCTCTAGGTTGGGATACCAAGCTTTATAAAACTACTACTACACTACTAATTATAATAATACTTTTGATGGAAATTCCCAACAATTTGAATACAATTCTATAGATTGATTGGCGTTTCATTATATGTTTTATGACTTAAATTTGTAGTAAAATTCGGTAAACAGCATAGGCTACAATCACATTGTATTTCATTTCAGCGACATAGGAGACCGATTTTTCAGTAGAGAAATAGTTCACAGACTGCGCTCCCATTACAACCGATTGCATCTCTTTTAATCAGCTATCTTCACTGTTAATTATAACGATAGCCGTGACCTTTTTATGACCAATCTTGAGCGATGCTGAAAGAGAAACTGATTTATTGTTGCAAACTAAACAAATGAACTTTTGTAGTAAATACTAATTCTATATACTACAAAATCCGTGTATACATTGTAACTATTAATTCAATGGTAAAAGTAAGAGGATGATATGTTGAAATTAACTTTCGAATCAAGGTACCATTTTCATTTCTATTTCGCTGCATCCATCGGTCAGTTCCGCCGAGAAAAAACAGAAACAACAACTAAATAATTTGATTTTGACCGAAATTGTTTTATAGGGGCGTCCGCGAAGCACCGACATTGAACGAATTGGACTTAACAATTGTAAGCAAGTGCACTTTCTTTGTGAAATTATTTTATGTGGGCGTCCGCGAAGCACCGACCTTGAACGAATTGGACTTAACAATTGTAAGCAAGTGCACTTTCTTGGTGAAATTATTTTATGTGGGCGTCCGCGAAGCACCGACCTTGAACGAATTGGACTTAACAATTGTAAGCAAGTGCACTTTCTTGGTGAAATTGTTGTTTTTTTTTTCTAATGAATTCGTTAGTAGTATTTCAGTATAAAATTTCGGTATAACACTGATCGTATGTGATTGCAGCCAAGACAACCGAGTGAGACTAACCAGAGAAGGAAAACGTGTCTGAATCTGTAGATAGAATATCTTAATGATAACCATACGTCATTAGCACCAATGGCAGCCTGTGGGGGGAGGAGAAAATAATGAGGTACACTTATCACATGCCTGGCCCCACACCCCCCTTACCGTGACCTACATTACACTATCTGAGGCAAGCGCGTGCATCTATCTGTGACATAACGAGCTTATCACTAAATATTGCAAGACGCTTATCCCCTGCGAGTTACTGCTGCAACCGGAAACAGTGAGCCAATTAATTATTGAACTCAGAAACGATTTGGAGCCCCACGAGAGAATAACTTTTAGCCATCATCGGAAGCTGTGTGGTTTAAATCCAGCCTTATTATACCCCCACCACCAAAAAAAAAAAAAATCATACATTCAATACAGCCTTCTGCATGGATTCCATTTTTATTGATTAAGTGTAAGTTCTCCAAATGCGCACAAGTCAAACCATGCGGCCAAAATTTCCGATTACTGCAGGGAACCCAACGGAAACTTTGATCACACTTTCGGCCGCACACGGGTCACTAACGAGACGGGTCACAGCGTGTGCCAACCAAAAGCACGTCCTTGCCCTGGCTACCTTTTAGCCTCAGTAAGTCTTCACATTAGCGGGAGACGCTTCGAGTCCCAAGGGCACGAGAAACACTTGATAGGGCGATGCTCCTTTGAGGGGAAAAAAAACAATTATGAAAGGAGAAAATAAATGATGAAGGTTGCAATTTTGAGCGGGTCTCACACGACATGTATCTGGATTTCGGGTCCGTAAAATGTAGGACCTCGGACTCGAATAATCATGCAGGGCGTGGCCGTCCTGTTTTCTGCCTCTCTCCCCACTTCCTTCCCACTTCTCTCTCCACTTCATCCACCCCTCCCAAACCGAAACAAAAACCACACAAAAGTGTATACATCAAATAAATTTCCGAACACTGAGTGCCATTGCCCCTCCTTATGCCTCACATAACAAAAGGCAAAATATATAATTCCAATCACCTCGTCTTCCCTTGGTGAAAATAGATGAGTCAGTTATATATATAATAATAATAATAATAATATAATAAAATGTATAAGGACGGGATATAAGGCTTCCAATCCTGAAACCGAAAAAAGAAAATCGTCAAAGAAAATATGGTCAGGACTTCAAAACTGTTCCTTGATGTTTACGTCCCTGTGGATCTGAACATGTCGGAGCAAGTCTCCCCTGCTAACGTAGTTCATGTAAGAGTGTAAGTGAGGTCATGCATGGCGTTGTTCAACTTGATGAGCCGTGAGAAAGAAGAATGAAATATAATTTGAAGGACAACATGTTACAAGAATTGTTATGTTCAATGATGAGAGTAGGCAGATAGCATGGTAAAGTAGGGCTTACATCTAGATTTTGAAGATATCGTTCTGATATGAAATAATACTGGAAGCGTAATAATTGTTCTTCTTAATCTCTACCACCGGGCGTAAAAAATAGGCAACTAACTTAACTATAATTTAAGCTTTGGACTGCGACAAAGCTTTCAAGTAGATTAATGGACAGCCACTTTCTTTCCGTTCTTTTGACCTCTTTTTTCATTAGGGATAACTGCCCATTTTTCTTCTTTTATTTCAAATTTAGGTTGGATAATTATATATATATATATATATTATATAAATTTAATTTATACATATATGAATGTTTTTTGTTGTACTGATGAAAGCTTTTGCCGAAATGTCTGCATTTGCATTCTGTGTAACCATAATTAAAGCTCAATCCATATTGTCTTATTTACACACATTGTTTGGCGTAATAAAACAATTTTTAAAAGGTGTCACCCTTTTATACTAATGCAATACCCTGCCAATACACCAACGCCCCATACATTATTCTTCAGCTGGCCCCATTCACGTGCAGGATCTCGCACTTTAACGAGAACTCTCATCTGAGTCTGATAACGACCAGAAGTGCGAGTGAACTTTGAAATGTAAATCAATCTATTTAGACAAACATGTCAACTTGACCTGTACACTCAAGATTTTGCGCCCTAGGCAGCGCGACGGAGTGTTTCATCAACACCAGACCAGATCCACCTCCAGTAATCAACTTGCTTCGTTATAAATGAGCATCGGTGTAGACCCCCGTGAAAAATCTTGGTACGCAAACATCTCTCCATTACAAACAAACTAAAACAACGTTTGCTTATCTAATTAACAGTTGACTTGCCAAATCCTTATTTTCTCTCTCACTTGCGCTCTGAACTAAGCCTACTATCAATATTTCCTATCATAACGTTTCTGTGCCTAATATTGATATATCATATCGTTTCAGAGCCTATTTTTGAAATATCATATCGTTTCTGAGACTACTATTGTGATATCACATTACATCGTTTCTGAGCCTACTATTGATATATCATATCGCGTCTGAGCCTATTATTGTTATATCATATCGTTTCTTAGCCTACTATTGTGATTTCACATTATATCGTTTCTGAGCCTACTATTGATATATCATATAGTTTTTGAGACTGCTATTGTGATATCACATTATATCGTTTCTGAGCCTACTATTGATATATCAAATGATATCGTTTTTTGTAAACCGGTCTTAGTTTTCTTTTTAATTTTTGTAATTAAATTTCTATGCAATTATATATTCTTAATCAGTTATTAAGATTCCAATTATTATAAGACTTTCAGCTTAGTAGCTGTGTTGGTGGCTAGTCTAATAGTGGCTCGAATGCTTATCTCTCCCCTGGTACTAATACTATTTCTGAAATCTCTCACCTTGCCGTCATCTAAACAATTTTTCCTTAAAATTTACTAATTACTCTTTAAAAATGAAAGAAACAAAACAACAAACTATATATATGTTTGTATTTATAATTTGCTTCAAACGTCTTTGATGTGTTATTTTACATAAAAAATAAAACAAACCGTTGAAGATTCTTGTGTTACATTATCTTTCAGTGTTGAAGACACTTGCAATCATAAATTATTAAAAGCATGACCTTTCTTTAAATACTTGTAAAAGTTACTTAGGAAGAAAGGGAATTAGGTGGAGGCTTAATACAATAATTTAATTGAAAAAGTAGGTCATTAAATGAATAAGTTTCGAGCAACAGCCCGACTGAAAAAAAAAGAGCGTGGTGGTTTGTCACGTGATGTTGGTAATGCGTATCTCCAGGGAGAATAAAAATTATTTATAACTGAGCGATATTTCCGCTCGTACGTCACCGAATGTAACTAGTTACGTAAATGGTGACCGTGTTTGAGGGAAATGTCCAAGAACAAGGCCGATAGAGTATAACAATAAAAAGAGAGGGCGCCGAATAATACGGTTCTGGGCAGGTACTCTGTGCACAGAAACGTGTGTGGGGAGGGGGGGGGTTTGCATCTGATCGACCAGTAAGTTAATTACTATAAAAACTGGATGCTTGTAGACCATGGCTCAAAGATCTGACTCTGACAAGAGTAGTCCAATCTGTATGCTGTATGAAAATGTAAATATGTTTGAAAGATTTTTATTTTGAATCATGTTCAGTTTGAAAGTTGTTCAGTTTGCCAAAGACAATCAGGGACTGGAACAAGCTTTCAAAAGTAACAGTTGAGGCGACAAAACTTGACTCATTTGCGTCTATTGCCTCAGGCCTTCCAACCCCCAGTGCATGATACCCTCACACAGTTACTCTTGTAACCAGTGAAATATCCTCATCAACACAAGGCACAGAAATATTGCAAATCCCATCTACATTCATATGAGCTACAATGATCAATAAATTTATCGTGGGCCCTTAATATATAGAAGAAGAAGAAGAAGTTTGAAAGATGTTCAGTTTGAAAGATGTTCAGTTAGGTAGATGTTCAACTTGTAAGATGTTCCTCTTGGATTAGGTAATTGTGAACGCAACAAGTTCTTGGGAATAGAGCGTGATTCTATGTATAGAAAAATATATTGGTCGACGAGACCTCCATTTCCATTGACGCAACACACTGCCGTAATGGTAAATGATCGTTACAAAACACACCATCCGTCTTATGAAATCTCTCTTGAAATTATTTTTCATCCACTTTTTTTCCAAACATGGCCTACCATCACAATCACTTAAGTCTTTGCATGCGAGCGAAAACAGTGCTCAGATATGGAAATAATGTTTTCCTCCGTAGAGAGACCCATTTCCCACAACAACTTCCCGAAACAACTTCCTTGACACCCCAGGGAACACTCTGCGTCTCGATCATGTACGCCTTCAAGATGCGCGCGTTTCAGTACTGTCTTTTTTTTAATAACCATCTTCTCTGTTAAAATAAGTTAATACTTTTATATCTTACCTTTTCTCTATGTCAATATTCCTTCCGTTTCTACATTTCATTCCTAAAACTATTTTTCTTTCTTCCCCACAATTCTCTTAAACGCCATTTGTTTGACTAATATAATTCTCTCTCCCCCTATTCCCTCTCTCTCTCTTACGCCACATCCTCGTAGCTCTCCGTATATTTCTTTCTGTTTACAACCTTATTCCCCCATTTGATTCATTATTTCAAGTCTCTCAATCCATCCCAACTCTCACCCTCTCTCAATCCATCCCAACTCTCACCCTCTCTCAATCCATCCCAATTCTCACCCTCTTTCAATCCATCCCAACTCTCACCCTCTCTCAATCCATCCCAACTCTCACCCTCTCTCAATCCATCCCAACTCTCATCCTCTCTCAATCCATCCCAACTCTCACCCTCTCTCAATCGAGTCCTTGTCCCCACCTACCTCTTTTTTTCACTCCTGCCCAGGCTGTTAACATTAGATAACGAGTAATTTTTTCCTTATCCATGTTAATTTCCGGAAGCAGCAAAGCTCAGATATTAACGTCTGCTAAAATAAATACAGTTTTTCAAAGTTGAGCCGATTTTCCGACATCAATCAAAATCATGCTCCTGCAAATCATTTAATTAGTCTAGTTCTGTTTCTGTCTGGCATAGAATGTGTTCTTTTCAAACTTAATGTTTATTTTCTGGAGGCAGTATAACGCTATTTGCCTAGATGTTTTCAATTTGTTGTCTTTTGAAATACTGTGGATGTTCACCTCCCCGCACTAAGAAGGTTTGTCAAACAAACATTTTGTGAATTTTTTTTGTTGTTGTTGTTGTTGTTGTTTTTATTTGATAACAATATTGATGCGAAGTAAAAATAATTTTCAAAGAAACAACTCAAACTGGCATTGTAATAAATGGTTGTTATTTATACGGGTACTTAGCGTAACGTTGTGATCCCACAAATGAACGCATAATCACCCAGCCAAAAGAATATTGGATACCTATACGCAGCGGTGGTTTGGAGCCGGTTCGTTTAGGTTTGTGCGAACCGTTAGTTCAAAATAATAATTTATTTATGTACTAAAAAGACTATTCTAAAGACTTCTTACGAAACAAAAAAGAAATAGAAAAACGTGCTCTATTTGACTTCAAACACTTATAAATGCCTTGGCGGATGGACCCGAAACTCCGCTGAAGGAGCTTCGTGGGCCCAGACGCCAGATCCCCTAATCGTAATTTGACTGACTGTGGCGGTGACCGATATGGCATAAAGGGGACATACTAACTGCGAACCCTTTGTTACGAATTTGGCAGTACACCGCTGCCTATATACGATCTCATAGCATTAGCTGACCTCAATGCACTACTGACCTCAATGCACTAGCTGACCTCAATGCGTTAGCTGACCTCAATGCATTAGCTGACCTTAATGCACTCTCTGACCTCAATGCCCTAGCTGACCTCAATGCACTAGCTGAACAGTTAATTCATTCACATGATGATGAGGTGGACGTAAATAAAGTAAAATAAACACATTTTATTGCAATTCCTTTATATATTTATATTTGCTTCTTGATCTTTATATATATATTAATGAAATGATTTAATAACTTGCTGTTACTGATGTCAACTGGATTATGACGTGTTCAAAGTCAGTTTTATCAATGTCTTATTTTTCTACACAGAGTATACCAGATCACAGAGTCAGCTTTGGGCCATAGATTAGATCAAGATCACGGAGTCAGCATTGGGCCATAGATTACATCAAGATCACGGAGTCAGCTTTGGGCCATAGATTAGATCAAGATCACGGAGTCTGCCTTGTGCCATAGATTAGATCAAGATCACGGAGTCAGCCTTGGGCCATAGATTAGATCTAGATCACGGAGTCAGCCTTGGGCCATAGATTAGATCAAGATCATGGAATCTGCCTTGTCCCATAGATTAGATCAAGATCACGGAGTCTGCCTTGGGCCATAGATTAGATCAAGATCACGGAGTCTGCCTTGTCCCATATATTAGATCAAGATCACAGTGTTTGCCTTGTCCATAGATTAGATCAAGATCATAGATTCTGCCTTGTCCCATAGATTAGATCAAGATCACAGAGTTTGCCTTGTCTATAGATTAGATCAAGATCATAGATTCTGACTTGTCCCATAGATTAGATCACAATCCCAGAGTCTGCCTTGTACCAAAGATGTCCTTAATATGTTTTCCAGGCACTTGTTTACAGGATTTATTGTATATGTCCTTGCAATCTACCTAGTTTAAGACAATACCTTTACAGCCAAAGAGATGACATTTTTAATAGTTTCATAACGATTTGTTAAACTAGAGAAAATACACACCGAGGACTTGAATGGTTAAAAAAAAAAAAACATCATCATCATTGGTTCCTACTAAGCTGCATGTAAACCTACCAAGTTGAGCGAGTGATTATCAGAATTGACATACACATTCATCTTATTTTTCTCACCTATTCTTTGTTGGATACCACTTTTGTGTCCAGCCATCACAGCAGCGTTGTCTTAGCACTGTGGTCGACTATCTTTTATCTCCATTTAATCTTTTTCAGCTGGCTCAAGACGTCCTCAAATGATTCTCAAATGAATTTTATATAGTGTTTGTATTTTTGTGTCAAGATTTCAGGCGCCTTCTGCTTTTTCCTTTTCATACTTTGATTGAAGTTCCATGTCAATAACACTGTTTGCAACTAAAGTTCTCTCCTTTTTCGTAGGGTGACACCCCCTTTATCGAAGTTGAACTCGATGTGGTCCATCCAAATGAGACACTGCCACATTAAAAAAATAAAATATATATTAAAAATGAGTATTTTGCGCCCTCCTTCAAATGGCGCCCACAGCATCTGACCTACCTGCTCCTATTAAACTACACCCTACCCAATGTCAAACCACTCTCATAAACTAAAGCTTCATTCCCTTTATCACTAAAGCATTTCGCAGTCCATCTTTGGATGCAACAGTTTAATCCCACATGATGGTTTATTTTGGAAGAGATCAATTAATTCCCCTATGATAATGCTCTACACTGCACATGTCTCTATGGATGTGGTAGATCACGCCAGTCTCTCTGCGCTAAATTTTTCAGCTTCATTCTGGTGTAATTTGTGGGCGCTGTTCAGTGCTAATGCGATTTCGTGCATGCTGATTTGATTGCGGTCTGATTGTAAGAGGCGAGTGCAAGGGGAGAAAACGCTGGATGAAAGGCTCGTTGTTAAACAAACCTCTATCACGGAAGTAAAAAAGAACAAAAAAAACATAATCATAATTGAAATTTGGATCAACATAAAGGGAATTTCTTGAGTTTTTTTGGGTCGCAGGAACGGGAATATTATGTACGTGTTATTTAATCACTTACGGATTCTTCTATTTTGCGGACTCAGGAGGTCAAATATTTCAGGACCACCCAAACCTGTCATTTTATCAAATGTATTTACATACGTTTTATTCCAGAATGAAGCATGTAAATGTTTCTACGGCGATTTAGTTAAAAGTGTATTTTTTTTACCCTCGAACTAAGAGTATAAAGAAGGTAATGGCACATTTGAACTCTTTACAAATGAAATTAATGTTAATTCATGTTAATTAATGTTTTTTGTGGTGTTTCCAGCTGACGCAGACTGAACTCGATATCATGACAAAAAAATATCTATTGAAGGTCGTTTAACTATAGATATGACATTCTAGTTACGCCAATTGCAGTAGAAGTATCGCGAATGACATATACCTCTTTATATTGCTTTCATAGATCCGACAAAGGCATTTGACTTGGTAAGTCGTAGAGGCCAATTCAGTATCTTGCATATTATAGAATAGGTTGGCCACCAAGACTGGTCACACCGATGCAGTCATTTCACGAAAACCTGCGGTTTCTGAGGCATGACAGGTCAGCGGCGGAATAAAACAAGGTTGTGTACTGGCACCAATGCTCTTCTGCAATTTGCCTGATGGATAGCTGTTCAATATCGCTCGCCTTTGTGCAAAGGCCAAGGTGAAAATGTGGTAGCTTGTGAACCTCTGTTCGCTGACTATGCCGCCTTAGCATCGAAAACAGAAGAAGGTCTTCAGCGGCTAGTTTATCGACCTCCAGGCGCATGTAAATAATTTAGACTCTCAATTAGTCTACGGAAAACAAATGTCATGATGTAAGAAGCACTGGCCCCTCTGATCATATCTATTGAGGGCCACAATCTGTGGGTTGTTGAGCTTTTCACATTTCTTGGATCGAATATCTCATGGCTTCTCTCAGTTCACGAAGAGGTTAACATCAGGATCGGAAAAGTGGCTGCAACTATGGCTAAATTTAATAAGCGTGTTTTAAAAAAAATCTCAATCTAACTGATAGTACAAAACTAGAACGCTCTTATTATGGCAGCGAAGTGTGGACCACAGATATCAGTCATGAGCGGAAACTCAACAGCTTCCATCAAAGATGTCTGCGTCACATTTTACGCATCCGATGGAAGGACATGTTGTCTAACACAGAGGTCTTGGAATATGCAAAAAATGAGTAGCATTTTCTCCGCTCTTAGCAAGAGGTGTCTTCGCTGGTTAGACCATGTAATGAGAATGGAGTAAATATATATAGATAAATGAAAGTGAAATTGTCTTTGTTTTTTTTTTTTGTTCTTCATACCTTTCTACGTGGATTGATGGACCTTTACCGAATTCGGCACATATATCCATCAATATCCAGACTCATACTGGTTGGGGGTGGGGGTTATACATATTTATAATTTTTTTAAATCTTAGTATGTCACCGTGCGCAATGTGGTGCAATCTGCAAAGCAGGACAGGAAGCTATTTGGTACCATCTGCTTGGTGCCCTTTAACCAGGACGACAGTGAAATGTGTCTTTTCGTGACCCATTGTTTTAATAAGTACAGTTTTTTATCCTGCAACGCGTGCTGCAGTTCGATTGCCAGGCATATCAAAGGTCATTCGAGTTTCGTCCATATAGCCAATGTTATTCAGAGCAAAACAAATCTTCTGTCGCCGTTTTATAATGAATTTTTGCAATGAACTGCCTTTATCGTCAAGCTCTTTACGCAGCTTCTGAGCAATCTTTGCATCGGTTCATGGCTCCTGTTCACTAAGCTGCATTTGCGATAATTTAAATTGTGCCATTCCTCCAGTCGCCCAATAATTGTTCCTTTGCCATCTGCAATGTTCGAATTCTCATGCTCGAGCAAGTCACAACACATCCAATTTGTCTGAATTCTATTACCCAGTTATTCAAATCCATTTCTTCTTCATTTTATTACCTGGTAATTCACATCCCTTTTTCATTCCATCAAACGGTGTAGCTTTGAAAGGTTTTCTTCGACTTTGGCATGTCTCGCATTTTAGCTTCGTTTTTTCCCCTCCAATGTTTGACAAGTTTTTCCACATATGCTAAACTCTCCTGTGGTTACAATATTACTGGCTACCTTGGCACGCTCCTGCGGTTACACTATTACTGGCTACCTTGTCACGTTCCTGCGGTTACACTATTACTGGCTACCTCGGCACGTTACTGGCTACTTGGCACGTTCAATCACTTTCAATTTAAGCGAAAGCGGTGTATGAAGCTCTGCTTTTATTTTCCGAACTTATTTTTTTTTGAAGGTTTTCTATTAATGTAGTCAAACAAAGAGTCAACACTCAATCGAGTTCTACGGACCTGGTGTGTTCAGATGAGAGTCATTGGGCAAACACTTTCGCAGTAGGTGGTATCACGTGACATGGCCGGGATTTATATCAGTGTCCTTTCTCCTCCTACGATAGAGGCTGTCGGACTCGGCGATGATGCATGCGGCTTCGTATCAGATTTCATTCAAGCATTAACAGCTGCTGTGCGTGTGCGTGTGTACCCGGTATCTGCGTCAACGTACGTCTGTAGGAAATTACATCAGCAGTACCGGGAACTTGACATTGCCCGCATTCAATGTACACAATTATATCAAGACTAGCACTGACCCGTAGTTAAGTCGTTTCCGCGTTTTAAATGAAGTATAAGACAAAAATTTCTCGACGCATACATGAGTAAATGAGGTAAACAAAGTGATTGAATATTGGCTATAAAAGTAATGGGATCTACCCAATAAAGTGAAAATTCTGGAGCTTGTTGCTGCCATCAATTGCGGGGCTCGAGACACTCAGATACATCCAGAAGAACTTAAATTATCTGAACAAGCTGGAGAAAAGTAGATGGTTTCGATAATGGAATAATTCTTAAAATAGAACATCTAACAATATAATTCCCGAGTGGTTGTTATCCGCCTCGATTGCGCACCGCGATGCACTCTCATTTGCTGCTTCCCTCATAGTAGGCACCCATGCACACAAAATAACACATTTAGAGCCAATACAACTAAGCATTGGTGGATATGTGGAGCGCCATCTGCAATCATTATTATATAGACTAGCTATAACCAGGGGCGTCATTTCTTTTTTTTTCAAAAGTGGTTGGGGGAAAACGGGGGGGGGGGGCGAAAACTTAAGTATTTATTACTGGAAGCGCCACAGTACATTGCAATTTAGATAAAACCTGCACATTTGGGGGCCGGGGGGGGGGGGGCAAATGCTCCTGGATACAATGATCGTAACCAATACCTTTGAATTTTCTTGATTTCGGCCGTGAGTCAAGTCGACATGCAGCTGACTATGGCCAAAGACATGTTTAGGTAGAGATACTCCGACGTGATCCAACGATTGTCCTTGTGAAATCGATCGTCAATGCGAATGCCAAAATAACTGGAAATGACCGTACTCTCATTCTGAATGGCAAACTACTTTCAGTCGGTTCCAAGTAGATTCCAGGAATGCTTACTTCTTCGCCCTCATTAATGCATGTGATGATCTCATTGTTGGTACAATTTCAATGTAGAATTTTCACTATCAATCGCGTTCCGTTTAATAATCTCATTGTTTGGATTGCACCAACAAGTGTGAGGGCCATGTCCGGGGCCTAGCCATCCATTATTCGCCACACCATTTTTAAAAATAGAAATACAAAGTTTATCTTACGCTTACATTTACTTACACGCATATTGAAAACACATTTGAACGCTGTCTGGAGTACGTTTGGGGAATTTTACATTTCACGCTATTGAAAATTTTGCAATTCCAAACTAAAATGTAAAAAACACATTTATTATTCTTTACATGAACAAACTTGAATGGTATGGCCACGTGACCAGAAAACAAGGGCTCGCCAAAGAAATCTTGCAGGGCACAACTAGAGGAGGAAGAAGAAGAGGAAGACAGAGAAAAAGATGGGAAGATAACATCAAAGAATGGACGGGATTACAACTAGGCGATGCTATGCATAGGGCAGGAGACCGAGAGGAATGGAGATGAACAGTTTTGATGTCATCTGTGGCGCCTCAATGGTCGAAAGACTACGGGACATGATGATGATGAACATACACATATACTTTCTTTTATACAGTATGGATGAACACAACGTTTCTGTTAATCAGATGACTTTTGATGTCTCATTGGTGAAACTCGACTTAATTTATTTCTTTTTTAAGAAAATGCCCATTAAAATTTCATGCGTTAGTGAAAACAGCGCGATTTTGTTTGGTAGTATTGAGTTTCTAAAAACAGCACCATTTTGTTTGGTAGTATTGAGTTTCTAAAAACAGCGCCATTTTGTTTGGTAGTATTGAGTTTCTAAAAACAGCGCCATTTTGTTTGGTAGTATTGAGTTTCTAAAAAGAGCGCCTTTTTGTTTGGTAGTATTGAGTTTCTAAAAAGAGCGCCAATCTGTTTGGTAGTATTGAGTTTCTAAAAAGAGCGCCATTTTGTTTGGTAGTATTGAGTTTCTAAAAACAGCGCCATTTTGTTTGGTAGTATTGAGTTTCTAAAAACAGCGCCATTTTGTTTGGTAGTATTGAGTTTTTGAAAACAGAGCCATACAATACTTCTGATAATATCTCCGCCATATCTCTTAGTACAACTGTAAAGAAAAGAATAGTTGTATAATTTTTAATAAATACAAAAAAAACACCAAATATATTGATGATGATGATTGATTATTTGTATAGCGCTTGTGTCTATGCTATTGTAGCATGCTCAGAGCGATCTGATGTCATAAGACATGAAATCTATTGAAACGCACTTGTGGTATTTTTAAGAATCTCATTTAGCGCAGTTATCGGGAATTTTATTTAGTGAACGTGCTTGTGAAATAGTTGATTGTAAATTTGTTACATAGAGAATTGTGTATTTTGAATAAGCACTTCTTCCCGTGTTTACAGGCACAACGTGGATGCCTTGACCCGGCTAATTGAAAAAAAAAATGTTAGTGTTCAGGATTGTATTTGAACATTGCGTCTTTATGAGAAATTATGTGCGACTTCTCAAATGGCATAAAACACAAAACATACATTATGTAAAATGGGAAGTTTGTGGTGTCTACATATGTGTTTGAGCAGTGCTCCATGCTCATAATGGTAAACTAGTAGGCTAGCCTATTCGACGCGAGCGAAAGTTCGTATAATTGACACTTTTGGATAAACAAACGCTTAACTACAGTAATGAAACGTTCACTGAGAGGGAAACGAAGGAGAAGAACATAATTTTTTTTTTTTAATCCTTTTTTTGTTTGTAGAACAGTTTAAAACGCGTGAAAAGATGGTAAATACTTTTCTTTACATTTCTTAAACTTTATTATCCAAAGAAAAGAGAGTAAAGGCTGAAGGTAAGTAAGAAACTTTGTGAACCCAAAATATTCCAATAAATGCAGAAGAAACTTGTATATGTTTTTTTTTTCCTTTTAATTATTGAAAATATCTTTTACAGTACAAGGTACACACGATATGAAGTCCTTATAGGTCAGCCCTATTAATATAGACATTGTGCGAGTTTGGGTGATTGAACTATTTAAAAAAAAAAAAAAAGATTATTTGGACTTAACTCAAACGCAGTTCATATCTGGTCACTGTAATGTATATATGAAGCTTAAATGACCTCTCATTAATTTCTGCAGTAATTTTCTTTTGCATTATAGCTTAACTCTCTCTCTTTCTCTCTTCACTCTCTCTCTTCCTCTCTCTCTCTCTTTCTTTCTCTCTCCCTCCCTCTCTCTCTCTTCCCCTCTCTATCCCTCCCACCAACGGAAACGGAAATGGATTTAAAGAAAGGATGCAAAAATCGTATCTTTGTATCTATGTTTACCTTTGTCAATCTAAGATTCTACCAGACTGCACACGAGGAATGAAGAGAAAAACAAATATCTTGCGTAAGAGCGGGTGCGTAAACTACACGTCATTAGACTTGTGAGGAGGGGAAATTTAAAAAAAAAATTAGCTTAGTTATTTATTGAAAGACAATACTTTTTTAAAAATCACTTAATAGTAGAAGTTGAAATATTGCTATTATTAAAGTATAACTTTAACATAGCGAATAACAGCAACAGCGCTACCGTCAGTACCCAATGAAAGAAAAATTCAATAAATTAAATGCATTGAATAGAACAGGGATCTAAATATGGCGTATTTTAGTTGAAGCTTATTTTTATGGACGCTTACTGACAACAGTTATTGGATCCAACTGTAATAGTATTATTTAAGCTTCTTTTTCTACAGCACAAACGGCAATGGAACATACGAACATACACAGCTAGTGCCGAACAACAAATGTCCATCGAACATGCGAATATACACAGCTAGTGCCGAACAACAAACAGTCAACAAATAAACTCGGCATATATATACCGAGCAGTGTCATCAACGGACCACTCCGATACATCGTTATACCGAGCAAAGTTATCTAACACTCCATTGCATCTTGCACAATCTCTCCATTCGGTGGCAAAGTTACTCATTGCTAAACTCTGATCCTAAGCCCGTAATTTACGCCTTTGAAACTTACAACTCCTACGAAATACCATCCCGATTCAACCGCTACTACCTTTATTTCTGTGTGTTTTCTTCCCAGTTATTTTAACAGAGTACACATTTTAGTCTGTGTTTGGAACAGCGGAGTGCGGAAAAACGAATGAACCGCTCCAACTTCAAATTTTAACGTTTAAGTCGATTCATAAGAAAATTACACTAAAGTCATGTCGATGGCAAAGGGGACATTTCATCAATGTAGTTTTAGAGCAAATTTTTACGAAGATATTTTGACCTGATATTTTTAGAATCATTCTGGGAAATTAATAATTCTAGTATCGATATAAAAAAAAAAAAGTTTTGACTTCGACTCCACGACCCCTGAGTACGCTGGGTCTCTGGGTGTGAGATAAACCTAGATGAACATAAAGGAAATGGCTGCATTAAAGACAACGGCAAATTGTTTATAGACATGCTGGCTTCTATCAGTCTTGACAATGGGAGGCTTTGGTGAGGGCTGAAAATAGAAGACGTTTTAGACGTCATACGGATTGTTATCATTTTTTGTTTTGTTTTTGGTGTCCTCAAATTGAGTTAAATGAGATGTTTCACACGTCTTGATTAGATCTTTATGTTTTTATCTTATCTGATTATGATCATAGTTTATGTTATTTATTTATGGTGTTAGCTTATGTTTCCAGTTTGAAAGACCATGTTATATTCCCAGCTTATGTTCTCAGTCTATGTTCCCAGCTTATGTTCTCAGTCTATGTTCCCAGCTAATGTCCTCAGTCTATGTTCCCAGCTTATGTTCTCAGTCTATGTTCCCAGCTTATGTTCTCAGTCTATGTTCCCAGCTAATGTCCTCAGTCTATGTTCCCAGCTTACATTCTCAGTCTATGTTCCCAACTTATGTTCTCAGTCTAAGTTCTCAGCTAAAGTCCTTTAGTTTGTAGTCACAACCTTTATACACTGGCGTCGACGATATTCTACAGCAACGTTCTCCAAATGGCGGTCCACTGACGGGGCACCGGTCCGCAAGCCTTATGCTGCCCGTCCGCACAGCATGAATATTTATGGTCAAATAAAGAAAATATAATAAATGAGTCTTGCACCTTTCACCGGTTCCTTCTCAAAACTTGTCCACAGTTCTGCCAAACTTAACATTTGACAAATGCTGCACTACAGGACGCGTCCCGTTCTGCCAAACTTAACATTTGATAAATGCTAATCTACGGCATGCTTTGAAAAGAAGTGTTTCTGTGTTCATTGTAAGAATCTTCCTTGTCGGGCTCAGTCTCAGACCTCCATTTAAAAGTTTTCTACTTGCACTGTTGATGGCTGCACTGATTGCACCCAGTAACACCCCCCCCCCAACCCGCGAGGTAATGAAACAGTAGAATGGCTCACCTTTACGATATTGACATACCGCGGTATAATAAAGAACATTCTGACCCCCCCTCCCCCCTTTTTTTTTTTTTGTTGTTGTTGTTTGTTGAAGTCATTACCCTGAAGAAGAAGTACATTTGTAAATCTAGAAAGCAGGAGCTGATTGCTAACGGTACAGGTGTAAGTGAGTAAATTTACAGTTTTGTAACACATCCATGCTACATGTAGCATCTGAGGTGGCTACCATTTGTTTAGAGGTTACTTCCCCTTATAAGCATTTGTTAGTTTTTAACTTGAACTTTGTTTTAATGGTGTCGACGGTTCTTGCTACCAATTACTTGTGTCTTAGCTACTTAATCATGCAATCAAAATATTATTTAACAAACCTACACACACACACACACAAACATTTACACACACGTGTTTTTAACGAAAGATGATCATAAAACAAAATTACATAATGCTACTGTGACATAAAACTACTGTGACATATAATTGCTGTGACAAAGCTACTGTCACATAAAACTACTGTGCCATAAAACTAATGTGACATAAAACTACTGTGACATAAAGCTAATGTGACATAATGGTACTTGGACATAATGCTACTGTGACATAAAGCTACTGTGACATAATGCTACTGTGACATAAAGCTACTGTGACATAATGCTGTCAGATCTATTTGAGATGCAGTGACCTTGGGATCAGCTGTTGCTATAAAGATGATTAAAATATTCAAAACTTTTTCTTAGATAATTTGTATATAATTCAACGCCTCCACAATGATAAGAGAGTTGGGCTGCGATAAAGCTGTTAAGTAGATTAATTGGACAAACATCATTTGTATAAATAAAACAATATTTGTTCAGCCTTAATGATGATTTTGAAAAATACTAATGCAAACGTTTCGGCAAATGCCTTCCCCAGCACAAAAAACAACAACATTTAAATAAGTATAAATTGCATTTACATTATATATATATCCTAAAAATTATAAAGGAATAAGAGTGGGAGCAAAACAAAGACAAAAACGAAGTTAATAAGAACGGAACAGAAGTGAGTGGTGGTAAATTTTAAAACCAAACAGGAAAAAGACATGTCAGCTACATGCTCCATCAGTCCCACATCCGTCCTATGTCAGCTACACGCTCCATCCGTCCCACATCTGTCCCATGTCAGCTACATGCTCCATCCGTCCCACTTCTGCCCCATGTTTGCGTTGCCCGGAGCTACGAACTTGTATATAAAACTATCGCCGTAAGTTCAAACACAGTCCGAGAAACATTCATATTATGCTTCACAGCAAACCAACCATCATTTCATGCCAACAAACAAAAAATTTTCAACTCAGCATCTTAACTCGTGTTCACGCACGAAGCGATCAAATAACGGTGTCCAACCCCCCCCCCCCCCCCTTACCCCGGCTTTACTCTTGCATTCACTCACACGCCGCGCGAGGGGGCATCGCTCTGTGGTTGCTTCCCTTGCCCTCCTAACGCTTTGGCTCACTGCAGATAACATCGAGACGCCGCCGTGGGTCTGTCTCCCTCACCCGCGGTCAGTGTTGTTGTTGTGGTGCGGTGTGGTGGTGGTGGTGCACTAGCTAATTACTCATAACTCCGATAAGAGATTATATAAGGGCAACGTTTGTGTCGCCTTGGAATAGTTTCCCGTGATGTAAGGA
This sequence comes from Omphiscola glabra, assembly GCA_964017045.1. Taxonomy (NCBI): domain Eukaryota; kingdom Metazoa; phylum Mollusca; class Gastropoda; family Lymnaeidae; genus Omphiscola; species Omphiscola glabra. The sequence goes on from OZ024795.1 coordinate 18,920,173, forward strand.
CTTGCGGTATGGGCTAGTTTTGTGCTTTCTGACTTCAATACGTTGAGATGAAGTAGCTTCTTCATTGACTGTGTGTAGTTTCTCTTCTTGGTGCTTTTGATTTGTGCTTGGATAGTGGCTAAAGAAAAAATAACAACAACTCAAAATACACTTTAAAAAAAATATATTCAGTTATATAGTATCTCATTATTTTTCCCCCACTCGGGCGATTGTTAAATTGAACAATTTAAAATTATGTAATATCGTATTTTTTAACCTTCAAATTTTATTATGAAAATATATACATTGCTTCGCAGTAACTTTTAAATAACGAAAACGTCTCCATGTAAAAGGACACTTTCTTCTGGCATCATAAATCTATTGTAACGAGGGTGTTCTCAAACTTTTTGAATAATATAAATACGTGTGGTCTTAAAATTAATGTTCCAGGTATTTTGTTCTTCGCGCTTGATTTATAGGAAGTTGTTGTTGTTGCCAGATAGGTGTACCCTATTACATGTATCAGTGACTTAATTTAAGAATTGTTATTTGTGCATGCTTGAGAATCACTGTTATAAACAACAACGTGAAGCATGTTGTCCGCGACAAAGTGTTTGATCTTATAAACACATCAACAGGCAACTCCTTTTTAAACCGCTCAGTCATTAAGGAGAGCACTACCATTGAAGGCAAGGGCGTGGGGGGAGTGGAGGGGGGGCGGGCGTAACACCATTTTCAACTGCCTGGTTTTAAGTGTTCAAGTAATATCCCATCTCCTATTGTCAATAAATTTGAAAAGAGGATTCATCTTATATTATTTTTTTTTAATTCGCAAGTTATATCTAAGTTATGAACGTCGAACAGAGTTAGTGTCAGCGAGTATGCCAGTGCTTATTTGTATGTGACCGACATCTTAGTTTGAGAATCACTTGTTCTTTTTTAAATTTGTTTTTTGGACCTGTGCGGGTGACCGACACGGTTTAACCTTCTCAACAGCCAGGCGGGGCGGGAGGGAGAGAGATAGAGAGAAGGGCGGAGAAAAACAAAGGTTGAGACACTCGGACAGATAGAGAAGAGAAGGTTGGAGTGAGAGAGAGAGAGAGAGAGTGGGGGAGAGAGAGAGGGGGGAGAGTGGGAGAGAGAGTGGGAGACAGAGAGAGAGGGGGAGAGACAGAGAGAGAGAGAGTGGGAGATAGATAGAGAGAGAGAGAGAGTGGGAGATATATCGATAGAGAGAGAGAGAGCGAGAGTGGGAGATATATCGATAGAGAGAGAGAGAGAGAGAGAGAGAGAGAGAGAGAGAGAGAGAGAGAGAGTGAGTTGGGAGAGAGAAAAAGGGGTAGTTCATAAAGAAGAAACGAAAATGTTGCTTCTGGTAAATAGAACGTGACTGTGGATATTTTATATGAACCTGTAATTGTCAGTACTTTGATCTTTTTGTTGGCCGTGTTCCTCGGTGCTTTAGGGCTTATTTGTTGGCCGTGTTCCTCGGTGCTTTAGGGCTTATTTGTTGGCCGTGTTCCTCGGTGCTTATTTGGTGGCTTTCCTTGGAGGCTTTGTTCTCAGCTCTGTTCAACTTACTTGATAGCTTATTCTCAGTGTATCTAGACTTATTTAGCAGCCCTATCCTCAATAATGTTGTTGAATTCACAATCACGTTTCTTTTTCTCAAAGATTTGTTTGTCTAGTTTTACATACATTTATTTGAGCATGTTTTTGTTCTGTTGTGTTTTCTTAGGAACTCATGACCGACTAGACGCAGTAACATATTCAAAATGGCAGACATTTGGCACTAAATGTGTTTTTTGAGTAGGTTATTCTTGGAACGTATTTTGATAATTATGGCTCTACACCTAAACAACAAAATATGTCAATTGAGAATAATGACCACATGCCTATTTGGGAAATGAATATTAATGTGGAATAATGTGAAGAAAAAAAAGTTATTTTAGTATTTATTTTCTGTGGCAATATTTTTTGAATAAGTGAAAAAAATGGGAGATAATTTAACGTTGTCAAGAATTGGTCGGCTTAATCGCACTCTTCTTGACCAGGAGTTTCAAACTGCCATGACCCCGCTTTTCACTTCCGATCAATTAATGACCACAACCCGCTCGATCATTTCATCTAGTGATAACTCAACCATCATGGAATGGAATGAATCTCTCAGCCTCCACAACACCAGCTCCAACTGGTCGTACCACCTCACGGACACGATACCATACAGCTTCAGTGTCATTCTGATCCTGCTGTACACCTTCACAACCCTGGCCGCGGTCATCGGCAACTCTCTGGCGATCATCGTCTTTACCAGGGGCAAGCGCTCCAACACTGACCTCAGGTTGTTCCTCATCAACCTGGCCGTGGCCGACCTCATCATGGCCATCGTCTGCATCCCGTTCACCTTCGCCTACCAGATCACGGATAACTGGATATTCTCTGACGTCATGTGTCCGATCGTCCAGTGCTGCCAGGTGGTCAGCGTCCTGGCGTCCGTCTGCACCAACACGGCCATCGGCATCGATAGATTTGTGGCCGTCAAATTCCCGCTGAGGAAACGGGTAACCAACTCCAGATCGAAACTCGTCATAGCGTGTATATGGGTCTTTGCCCTATCGCTGGGAATCATTCCACTGGTCAAGAGCCGGACGGTCCTCAAACACGACAAATTGGCGTGCGAGGAGCAGTGGTCGCTGGAGCAGAGCAAGCAGGTGTACGGATTTTTTATCATGATCATGACCTACTTCCTGCCGGTGACCATCCTGTCCGTGACGTATACAATGATTGGCCGGATGTTGTGGAGACACAAGGTGCCGGGAAACGCAGATGACCATCGAGACGCAGTGCAGATCAAATCAAAAAGAAAGGTGAGTGTCTACAGTCACGTGATTGTGTGATGTAACTTAGTGTCTAAAGTCACGTGATTGGGTGATGTAACTTAGTGTCTATAGCCACGGGATTGGGTGATGTAACTTATTGTCTATAGCCACGGGATTGGGTGATGTAAATTAGTGTCTATATCCCAAGACTGGGTGTTTCTGAAAGTTGAAGGTGTCGCCCAAGACTGGTCGTTTCAGAAAGTTGAAGGTGTCGCCCCAAGACTGGGTGTTTCTGAAAGTTGAAGGTGTCACCCAAGACTAGTCGTTTCAGAAAGTTGAAGGTGTCGCCCAAGACTGAGTGTTTCAGAGAGGTGAAGGTGTCGCCCAAGACTGAGTGTGTCAGAAAGTTGAAGGTGTCGCCCAAGACCGAGTGTTTCAGAAAGTTGAAGGTGTCGCAAGGTGTCGCCCAAGACCGGGTGTTTCTGAAAGTTGAAGGTGTCGCAAGGTGTCGCCCAAGACCGAGTGTTTCAGAAAGTTGAAGGTGTCGCCCAAGACTGGGTGTTTCAGAAAGTTGAAGGTGTCGCAAGGTGTCGCCCAAGACTGGGTGTTTCAGAAAGTTGAAAGTGTCGCAAGGTGTCGCCCAAGACTGGGTGTTTCAGAAAGTTGAAGGTCTCGCCCAAGACTGTGTGTTTCTGAAAGTTGAAGGTGTCGCCCAAGACTGGGTCTTTCAGAAAGTTGAAGGTGTCGCCCAAGACTGGGTGTTTCAGAAAGTTGAAGGTGTCGCAAGATGTCGCCCAAGACTGGGTGTTTCAGAAAGTTGAAGGTGTCGCCCAAGACTGAGTGTTTCAGAAAGTTTAAGGTGTCGCCCAAGACTAGGTGTTTCAGAAAGTTGAAGGTGTCGCAAGATGTCGCCCAAGACTGGGTGTTTCAGAAAGTTGAAGGTGTTGCCCAAGACTGGGTGTTTCAGAAAGTTGAAGGTGTCGCCCAAGATTGGGTTTGTTCAGAAAGTTGAATGTGTTGCCCAAGACCGGGTGTTTCAAGCTTCCATATGCCCGTACTTCTATTTCATTCACACAGCTTGAACGCAGACCTAAACGTATTATCCAGTAAGATTAACATGAACAGCTGGGTAACTTTATGAACAGCTGTAATTAGATCACCACTGGAAGTGATTTATTTGTTTCCGCTTCAGGCATTGAGTCGGCAAAATTATGGGCACATTTTTGAACTACCTTATAAAAAATGGATAGCAATGCCTTATTGGTTGAGTGGTAATAGCGGCGTAACTAAGTGTTTGTGTCTGGGGGTGGTGGGCATCCGCCAGCTTTTTAGATTAGTGAACCAGGCACACTACTGTCTTGATACCAGGGCGTTTATAAGAATGTGGGTTGACACACCAGGACTCAACACAGAGTTTCGGATGAGACGGTTGGTTAATAAATGAAGTGTAACGTGTTATATCTACCTAACATGTATTGTTCATTTATTCCAGTTGATTGTACTCATGGAAGTCGTATTTATCACAGTTGATTGTACCGACGGAAGTCTTATTTGTTAAAGTTTATTGTACCCATGGAAGTCTTAGTTGTCCCAGTTGATTGTACCCATAACAGTCGTTTTTGTCCCGTCTCTAGATTTGGCAATTCACGCAACTGGAACTGCACTACTTGTTCTTGTCATATAATTAAGTCTGCTTGACATATTATAACTTTATATTAAAATGTATTGTAAAAATCGATACCAACTTTGAAAGAAAAATCAGCAGGCTATCATTAAATACATCAATAATAATAAAATTATCGGATAAGATGTACATCTATATATCAGACATCATGTTATGAGATTGACGTGAATGTGTTCAATGCAAAACATGCAGTGAGGACTTCGAATTATTTGTGGAGAGGTTACAAAGAGGGAGGAAAGAGAGACGTGCACACACAGAGTAATAAAGATAAATTGAGGAAGACGTATGATAGTAGAGATCGAGAGACGGCGACAGAGACAGACCAAGAGACAGTGACAGGGTGAGACAAATAATGAGAGAGACAGAGACGCAGACACACACCCAGAGTAATAAATATATGAAGAAAGACATGGTTGTGTGTGCGTCTCTCTCTCTCCATATATATATATATATATATATATATAGAGAGAGAGAGCTAGAAGAGAGAGACAGTTGGACATCTCGGTATACTTCTGGAGTTTTCCTTGGAGTCTAAACAACTTAGTTGACATACTCCTATCCTGTGAACAATATGTGAACATAGTACATTGCCTGTAACCAAGTGAAACGTGAGCCAAGTCTCTGAAATAAGCCAACATTTCTGTTCGACCTCTTATGTAAAAGCATACAAATGGACTTTATCAAGGCAATTACAATTAGTTTATTATGTTTTAGTACAGATATTTCGTTGACTTATGAAAGTTTTAAATTCTTGTGTAGTTGCATGAAGGGGCATTTAAGCTGAGCCAGTCAATTTTTTGTAGAGAAAACAACATACTATTTGAAAACGTTCTTAATAATCATTATTTTAGAGACATTTTTTATCTCTTAAATTTTGAAACTCATTTTTTTGAAGGGTTTTTAATTGTTTTTAGGATAAAAGTTTAAAAAATGTGTAAGCAAAAAAACAGTAAGATTTATATTGTGACGTCTTGAGATTTGTTACCAACTTATATGGTTCTGGACCGTCGGGGCAGAAACAAAAAAACTATTTAATCCTACTCAAAGCTATGTACAGAAAAAAACTTCTGTGTGACTGTTTAAAAGATTAGTCTTTTAAAATCCCGCCCGAAGTAACGAGTCCAGTGTAAGATTAAAAAGAGCGTTAAGATAACACAAAGAAGAAAAGATGGTCATAAATTCAGGCATACATCGGCTGGTCGCTGGCGTGTGGGGCGATGGTAAGACTTGATTGAAAAAGGACGTAATCATGGTCTGTTCACCGAAGCCACCATAATCCGTAACTGGTGTGTGGACAAAAAAATTAGGCGATTGGCAGTAATCCCAGTGGTGCTTATATATATTTACTGCATTTTTAGATGTTATATATTTTTTTATTTTTTTTTTTTGGGGGGGGGGGGGGGTGTGTTGAGGATACCCTTTGTAGGATAGAGGAAACAATCTTTGTAACTATTTCAATAATTGTTTTTGCTTGGTTGTTCATCGTGTGGTTGGTGTTTATATGTTTGATCGTTCATCCGGGGGTTCATATGTATGTATTTGGGGCCTCTGTATCAACTGACTGGTCGTCAGTTAGCTACCGCTTAGGGCCCATTTTCTGCTGAGGTTTCAGTAAGCTACAGCTTAGGGCCCATTTTCTGCTGAGGCTTCAGTAAGCTACAGCTTAGGGCCCATTTTCCGCTGAGGCTTCAGTAAGCTACAGGTTAGGGCCCATTTTCTGCTGAGGCTTCAGTAAGCTACAGGTTAGGGCCCATTTTCTGCTGAGGCTTCAGTAAGCTACAGCTTAGGGCTATTTTCTGCTGAGGCTTCAGTAAGCTACAGCTTAGGGCTATTTTCTGCTGAGGTTTCAGTAAGCTACAGCTTAGGGCCCATTTTCTGCTGAGGTGTCAGTAAGCTACAGCTTAGGGCCCATTTTCTGCTGAGGTGTCAGTAAGCTACCACTTAGGGCTCATTTTCTGCTGAGGTGTCAGTAAGCTACAGCTTAGGGCCCATTTTCTGCTGAGGTGTCAGTAAGCTACCGCTTAGGGCTCATTTTTCCTTTTTTTTTCTTTCCTATTTTACTATTTTTCTCTTACATCTTGATTGGAAGCCGGTCTGATTGATTTAATTTGGAGCTAGAGGCCGTTTGTGAAAACTCTAACTTTAATTAGGATACTAAATCTAAGGTGAATCTCAATACTAAACCTTAACTGTCCTTTCCAGTGTTGTCTTGTCTAGCTTTCTATTCTTTTGAATGGACTACGATTAGTCGATTGTTTTGTCACGTGATACGTGTAAAAACAAGTAATACTTCCGGTAGGCTGTCTGCAACACACTAGTCGCTCACAAATTTTTCTTCAAACAACTTTCTTCCTTTAATCATAACTGAATTATAATTATTGTCACATTTATTGAATGTCATTTAAAGAAACGCGTGTATTCAAGAATATTTTGAAAAGTAAAATTTTAATAAACTCTGGGGAAGCGCTGATGGAGACAAACATTTTGCTTTAGAATTAATGATAATGGCAATGGCTGATCAGCTGTTTATCTGTTGTTATGTGTTGTTATGTGTAGCAGAAAGCCTACTAATGGCTGGTACGTATCACGTGACAAAACAAGGAAGTGACTAATCGTAGTCCATTTAGAATCTAGTTCCTTTTTTTTCCCACGGCAATGATTTATATTAACGTAACGTGTGCTATACAATATTTGAGAATTATTTAATGATTTTCAACAAAAATTACACAAAATTATCAACTCTGCGCACCACTAGCTTGAATCTGCGTGATAATCACGTCACTCACTCATACGAATTATCATGTCCTGAAAGTTAGATGGACAAACCTGGCCCTTCGCCGTATATCGGCAAATGCACACAATACTCTGATTTTTCACGTCAAGTTTTCTACTAAATCCAACACAACAGCAGGATAGTGTCGTCGCTAAGACTGACTTGATATAGTCTTGGAATCTTATCTGATGGAAATATTGGAACAGATCACAGGGTAAGCGTTACCGGTGCTAAGAATCGACATCTACCGGTCCTCAAAGAGGATGACCTTACAGAGGATGACCTCACAGATCATGACCTCACAGAGGATGAACTCTCATAATGGATCTTGAAAAGTCCATCAGCTTGTCAGCACTGAACATTCTAAGCGTTCATTTAAAAACAACAGGTCAACTATTGTTCAAAGTGTTTTTTCAGAACAAGAAGGTCACTGGTGAAGAATATACGATTGGTTATGGCTTGTACACTAATAAGCAACATATTTTATTTATTGCTTTGTCTGTAAACTATTTTGAACATCATCTGCTGCATTATCTTCTGATAGATTTCCCGACTCGCGAAATCCCGTTGCCATTCAAAGTCATAAAAAAAATCTAAAGATCATAGAGGATGTTTGCTTTCATACCTGAAAAGAACGCGTGATTCGCCTATACACTCAGGCCTATAGCTAAACAAATAACAACACATTTATTGGAGACCCGTGTTTTAGCACGTTGCAGCAGTGATAGACGTTATCAGGATATCGTCTGCTCGCTTTTATGGGGAGACAATGCAACTTTTGAATCGCCAAAGAACGGCAACTACCTTGGTTTGATTGAATTGATCGCCGAGTGTGGCACACATTTCTTTCCAATCACGTGAAACAACATGGATACAGAGTATATGCGTCTTCTTCATACAGTATGTAATGAGAGGAGTTTTCTATTAAATCTAACATACAAAATACTGTCACAATTAATTTCCTAAAGACTACATCCGTGCACTGAAGATATACTAAGGGAGTACCAATGTGGATTCAGGCAAAACAGATCAAGGACCGATCAGAGATTCACCATCAGATGCCTGTTAGAGAAATGCTATGAATATAATATCCCAGTACACCAACTTTATGCGGACCATAAAGTATGGCCTATGACCACATCAAAAGAAAATATTTATATGGGACTCTGCAGGAAATCGACATACCCAACAAACTGTGAAGATTGATAGATATAACAATAAACAACTCAAAAAGCATAGTCTAGGCCAGCGGTTCTCAACCTGTGGGTCGCGATCCCCAAAGCGAGACCCTTTCTCGGGGGTCGCCAAGGACCATTGGAAAACACACATTTCCGATGATGATTTTCTTAGAAACCGATTGATTTGGTCCAGCTGAAAAACCAGAAATGTCACCAATTTTCATTTGTTAGATATCCCCCTTTGAACTATTCACCCCACAATAAAGCTTAAACCTACAGTGAAAACTACTGCACAAATCAGCTCGTTTACGGGTAATCGCAGATTATAAATAGGGCATACAATAGACGAATCTGACAAGTCCAGTGAAAATGTAGAAGAAAAAACTGAAAGTTTCCTCCTTTAATATCAAATGATGCGCTTAACCAATGGCAAGTAAAGAAAACGTAAATAAATAAAGAATATAGGTCAAATGTGAGATGCTGAAATTACACAGAACAATAAATGCTACTATTGTTATCTACGATGAATTTAAAGTGAAAATTTAAAGGCAAAAGTAAATATCGGTTGAGGAAGCAGAGTCTTTCTAGTGATAATACATGGGGTAAAGATAGTTACTGTTCAAGTTTTATGTGATTAGAAGCAGTATAATGAGAGGAAAGTTTAGGATTAAGTTTAATCAGTTTCAGTAGCCCTCACCTGCAGTCAGTACTATTTTGCCCAAGCTCAAAATGCTGTCGTACTAAGTTTCGTCTCTGTTAAAAATCGCCCCTGATGAACGACGATTGCCTTATAAAGGCAAAAAATAAAAATAAAACGCAAAATAAAAAGTATGCTCGTCTAATACTTCACGCCTTCTTTTGATTCTGACCATTGAGTGATGAGAGCATTACAATGATTTACAACATAGTATTTGTCAATCATTTTAAACAATTGTATTTAGTCCCATCTGATTAAACGCTGTTAAACACGTTATAAAATATCTCTATGTTTTCATTGTTATTGAAAATGCAGGCCCTTATCTTTTATGTTATTAATCTAAGTCTTACAGTGAACTGAGTAATGACTGATGTGTATGTGTAAAATAGCATGACATAAGCCTATTCCATAAATTTAAGTACCAGTTCAAGGTCATAATGAGTCATATTACTTATATGTCACTTATAATTTATAATAAGCTGAATGATAATGGCACTGTGAACGTATAAACTTGATATAATGTATTACATTATCATTGAGTCATTACACGGAAATTACACCACCTGTACAAGATCTCAGTGGCTTGTACACTGCTTCAGATTTTTAAAAAAAAATTACGATTTTTTGAGAAATAATTTTTTTTTTTATTTCGGCCACAATTTGTTTTCTTATTTAGAGAGGTCACTAAAGTTTCATAAGTGATGCATAAGAGATGTAATTGGCTTTTAAAAAACATAAAATATAGTTAAATTCATAAATTTCAATTTTCAGTGGAAAAAGTTGACAAGAATTGTATTTTTACTTGATAATATGTTGGATACTTTCAAACTTTAAAATCCCCTTTTCTCAAACTCTTCAAAATGTTACATGTCTATGTTTTACATTGAGATCTTCAAAATACCATCTTTTAGCAAACCATCTCATGTCAATGAATCGTGTAGAGAAGAAAGTTAAGAAAATAAAATACAGTGAGGATTATTTGCAGTATGGTTTTGCCTCAATAATTACAACAAGGATTGAGAAACCGCAATGTGTTCTTTGTTGTGAAGTTCTATCAGCCGAATCTATGAAGCCGAACAAACTAAAAGCCATTTTGATAGCAAGCATCCAAGCTTTGCCGGCAAGGATACCAACTATTTTAGAAGTAAAGCTGATGGACTCCAGAAAGCCAGACTTGAAACCGGAGGCAAGTACCAACAACAAAACGTAGAATCCGTTGAAGCTTCATATTTGGAGGCACTCAGAATCGCCAGAGCTATGAAACCTCACACCATTGCTGAAAATTTATTGCTGCCAGCGGCCAAAGACATTGTTCGCGTTATGATCAGAGATAAATTTGTTACGAAATTGAGTACAATTTCCTTTATCCAACGACACTGTCCGCAGAAGAATAGATGACATGGTAATCAAGTATAAATACAGAAGTAGAATTGTTGTGGAATATGATCTTCGTTTTGCGCTGGCAAAATCTGCCACGATCATTTCTGATCTGGTAAAAAAGAATCAATCTCAACATTCGCACTGACGTTGGCTTTTTACGCATACTGTCGCAAAATGTAGCAATGTGGTTTACTGTAGTTATGTTAAGACTGTTACAGATGCTACACCATGCTACAAGACAAAATCTCATTTATTTATTGTTAGAAATAAATAGTTCACAATTTATAATTATCTATTGTTTTTTGTGATTAATCACCATGTTTGAATTATGATCAATTTGTAACCATGGAAATAAATCCTGCATATCAGATATTTTCATTACTATACATAAAAGAAGCAAAATAACATTTAAGAAGTAGCAACGAACAAAGTTTATGTTTGGGGGTCGCCACAACATGAGGAACTGCATTAAGGGGTCGCGGCATTAGAAAGGTTGAGAACCGCTGGTCTAGGCTCACAGTGAATTATCACGGGAATTTAACATTAGACGAGGCGTAAGTTCTTGTAAGCTATTTAATCTACAACCAATAGGCACTCTCTACAATAAACCCGTAAAGTATCTTGCATACGCTGATGAACTTTTAAGGAAAATTGTAAAGATATATGAAAAGCTTTCATTGAAAACTCTTCACTACAAGCAAGGCTGGAAGTTAACAACCAAAAGAACAACAAAAAAAACCCAACAAAAACAACATACATGAATATTTTAAGAGAAGAACAGAGAGAATGAAACACATAAAATTAGAAAGGAAATCAATTCAAATACCTAGGATATTTATCAAATGAAGGAAATTAATTGCTAACCGAAATAAAAAGAAAGATTATAGGTTAAAGACAGGTCACACTTCACAAGGCACAAAATACCCAAAAGTAATAATAAAAATAAACAAAAAAAATATATACATGTATATACAACTGTATTCGGACCAGTTGTAACATACGCAAGTGAAACTCTGACCCTAACAAAAACGACAGACAACCCATTAAACACATGTCAGAGAAATGTTCTACTGAAAATGTACGGACCAACAAAGAATTAATATGGAAATAGAGAATACGAACCAACCAGGGATAGTAAAGACCGTAACAGGATCCCAGGCTAGTGGTAGAAATAAATAGAGGAGGCTATGCTGGGCGGGACACTTTGAAAGAGTGCCAAATGACAGAGGCGTGAAGAGGGTGTATCACCAAACCTCCGAGGAAAACGGCTCAAAGGCAGACCTAGGCCTAGAGGTAAGCAGGATGTGGAAAAAAGATCTACAGCAGCTTGGAATCCAAGCTTGGAAAAGAAAAGCATCTGAGTGGAAGGAAATTGATGTAGCGCCAAAATGGTGGATATTATGTGATGAATTGATCCAGAGTATGGCTAATAGAACAATATAATCAATTTTAGATGATTTGAAAAATGACACACAGGTTACTTCAGTTCGTCAGCGAACTCTGTGCTATTGTTGCCATGAACAAATTGTTCAGAAGAAAGATCATTTTCTCAGTTAAAGAGAATACAGCATGAACTGAAAGCAACTATCTCAAGCGAATTATTTCTATGATTTTGTAAACACATTAAGTATTATGTTTTTAAAATAAACATTTAAAAGAAAATATATATTTCCATTTATTTAAAAGGCTGTTGTAATTTAAAACCGTAGGGGACCCTTGGACGTTGTCTAGCTTAGTGACTTAGAAAGTCTAAGTATAGCCCTGTTTGGATGTATTGAACATCACTCAGTATAGTTTTCTATGTATTAAAAATAGTTTGGTTTAATTGAGAGTCTAACAACATAGAAAATAAAATTCCCGATAAATGCGCCAACAGAGACTTTTAAAAATACCGCAAGTGTTTTGGTGCGTAATACTTTATTTTTACGGAATTGTCTCAATTTAAATATGACGTAATAAATCTGCGATAAAAAATGTGGTGGCACATAAGAATATTAATAGAGTTTTAGGGCGGTGAATAAATGTGCGGTGGCGTACCCGAGGGGGGAGGGGGTAGCACTAATCGGGAGTCTTATAAAGTATTTGCCATGATTGCATGTTTTGTCAAGTAAATTAAGTAGATGGTAGGTTCACGCATTGCCACCGCCACTGTTTGGCGGGCTGTAGCTAATCGTATGATATAAATGCTAATCTAACCATACAATTATCAAAAGTACACATTTGAATTGCATGTTCTCAAGGATTATAATGCGTGCTGCACTTTTGAGAAATGAATTAAGTTAAAACTTCCCCAATGTAAATCTCAATAAACATGTGTTACTTAATGCTTTTACTAAAGTGCAGCACTAACTATACATTAATTTATTAAACCTTTACTTATTACACATGGACATACACAAATGTATATCTTTTTCAATTGTCTGAGAGTAAGAAGTAAAGTTATTGTAAAAAAAACAACTAAAGTGAACCGCTTATTTTTATAGGTACAAATTGTCAGTCATAGTCCAAAATCTTTGTTTTTTTATCCTTTTATTATCTCAACGTATCTCAATTTGAAATTTAAAATAATAATAATAATTAATATAACAATAACAATAATAATAATAATAATATAAAACTTATATCATTAACTTTCTTAATGTAAAATACTAGTTGTTGCAAATGAATTGAAAATAAATAATAATAATACACATGCAAGTAATGTTTCGCAATGAGGTGATAACAATCTGTCAACAACTTTGACAACGTAATTCGTGATGTCACTTCCTTCTATTGGATTCAGTCGCTGAAATAATTAACTTTCTTATTTCACCGACGATGTAAGAAGATAGACGAGCTATTTTTAGCCGTAATTGAAACTATCTCACAGCAGATGCCGGCTATTTCATTTCATGGAATCAAAGTAAGAGACTTTAGCCAGATCTATGTCCAGCTCAGTGTGATACTTGACCAAAGGGTCATCCATGACCAAATATTATAAATGACCAAATGGTCATCCATGACCAAATATTATACATGACCAAATGGTCATCCATGATCAAATATTATACATGACCAAATATTATACATGACCAAATATTATACATGACCAAATATTATACATGACCAAATGGTCATCCATGACCAAATATTATACACGACAAAATGGCATACATTACCAAATATAATACATGACCAAAAGTCATGCATGAACATTATTATTATGGGTAGTTTTCTATAGCGTGGTACCCCAGCCTAGGGCTGGGCTCACCACGCTGTACATATAAATTAAAATGAACTTAAAAAATATAAATTAAAAACCAACTATTCTATATCAATTTACATGTGAAGCCATGGACGGCACTCCGCAGCATCGTTTAACATTCAGAGGGGGAATCAGTCAGGATAGTAAAGTTTAAAGAGGTGTGTTTTGAGTGCAGTTTTGAAGGCTGTGATGGTTGATATATTTCTGATGTGTAGTGGAAGAGAATTCCATTGTTTGGGGGCACAGTAAGAGAAAGATCTTTCACCGTATGTTTTTGTGCGAGTCTTAGGGACAGAAAGAATACGATCGTCTGCGGAGGAGCGAAGCTGTCGAAGGGGTGAATAGACATTATATACATTATACATGACCAAATATTATACATGACCAATCGTCATACATAACAAAATTTCATACGTGAACAAATATCATACATGACCAAATATCATATATGACAAAATATCATAAATGACCAAATGTCATACATGACCAAATGTCATACATGATAAAATAATATACATGACCAGACACAAACAGTAAACTGATGGGGTTATGCGAGACACAGTCCTAACGGGAGTTCCATCTCATGGGGAAATTTTGTCTGGGTGACACAAGTCTGTCTTGGTTTAACAGACACATGGCATTGTCATCTGATTATCATAATTTTGTGGGTTGGCATACCATCTGTCTTCCTTAAAAAAGTTATTCACAGAAAATGTGATGATAACATTCATTTGTCCGTTTACAAATATGTAATAGAAGAACAAATAGCTTTCTGCCTGCTCATCATTAGTGTGGGACAAATCAATGTCAGACACGGATATTTAATAGAAGAACAAATAGCTTCTGCCTGCTCATCATTAGTGTGGGACAAGTCAATGTCAGACACGGATATTTAATAGAAGAACAAATAGCTTCTGCCTGCTAATCATTAGTGTGTGATAAGTCAATGTCAGACACGGATATTTAATAGAAGAACAAATAGCTTCTGCCTGCTCATCATTAGTGTGGGATAAGTCAATGTCAGACACGGATATTTAAGCGACTAAGCAATATCTTGTCAGCGTGTGACGTCATAGAAAGGAAAACCTTTGGACATCTGAACAAGAAATCAAACAAAGCTTAAGGAAACAAAGTGTTTCTTAGAAATCCGAGCCGTCGTAAGATTTAGCCAGCCACCCAGCCAGTCACCCAGCCAGCCACCCAGCTCGCCACTCAGCCAGCTACCCAGCGAGCCAGCCACCCAGCCAGTCACCCAGCGAGCCAGCCCCCCAGCCAGCCACCCAGCTCGCCACTCAGCCAGCTACCCAGCGAGCCAGCCACCCAGCCAGTCACCCAGCAAGCCAGCCCCCAGCCAGCCACCCAGCTCGCCACTCAGCCAGCTACCCAGCGAGCCAGCCACCCAGCCAGTCACCCAGCGAGCCAGCCCCCCAGCTCGCCAGCCAGCCAGCCACCCAGCCAGCTACCCAGCCAGCCAGCCAAACATGCAGCCACCCAGCAAGCCAGCCACCCAGCCAGCCACCCAGCTCGCCACCCAGCCTGCCACCTAATCAGCCACCTAGCAAGGCACCCAGCCAGCCCCCCCAGCCAGCCACCCAGCTCGCCACTCAGCCAGCTACCCAGCGAGCCAGCCACCCAGCCAGTCACCCAGCGAGCCAGCCCCCCAGCTCGCCACCCGGCCAGCCACCCAGCCAGCTACCCAGCCAGCCAGCCACCCAGCCAGTCACCCAGCAAGCCAGCCCCCCAGCCAGCCACCCAGCTCCCCACTCAGCCAGCTACCCAGCGAGCCAGCCACCCAGCCAGTCACCCAGCGAGCCAGCCCCTCAGCTCGCCACCCAGCCAGCCACCCAGCCAGCTACCCAGCCAGCCAGCCAACCATGCAGCCACCCAGCAAGCCAGCCACCCAGCCAGCCACCCAGCTCGCCACCCAGCCAGCCACCTAATAATCCACCTAGCAAGCCACCCAGCCAGCCAGCCACCCAGTCAGCCACCCAGCCAGTCACTCAGCCAGCCACGAACAAAATCGGCGCTAATATAAATATCTAAAAATAAATCTTTTGTTATTCTCTTTGATTTCAGTTCCTCAAGAATCCATTTACAGTGAAAATGTTTTTATCGAGTCGTGATAAATGAGTGAATGGTTTTATGTTGTTTTTGTTTTTTCGTTTGCTACTTTGAATGATTTCTTCTAATGTGTCGATTACGTCATCATAAATAATATTTGGGCAAATAATATTTACTCACAAATGTTGTGTTCAAAAAGTGTTTGGTTCTAATAAGTCCAATCAAACTTAATCCTAAACTCATAGTTCAGTTACATTGTGAATTTAGGGTTTTAAAATTTATAAGATTAAGCTTATTTCATGTCTCCCATCAAAGTCTTCTGAATAGTAAATTCGATACATATACTATTGTCTTGGAAGAGAAATTTAAAAAACTGTGCGGGAAAACAGCAGGATTAAACTTCTAAGAAAACAGCATGATTAAACTCCAAAGAAAAAAGCGGGGATTACATTACAAAATATTTTTTATTTAACATTTGTATAGTAATTATTTCATGCTGAGCTAATCATGAACGTCTCTGGAATCGACGTATGGTATCGAACTCGTTCATTTTGGCTACGCCGTATATCAACGGATGGTATCAGTGCCATATATCAACAGATAGTATCGAACCTGTTTATTTTGACTGGACCGAGATCGACGGACCGTATCGAACTCGTTCATTTTGGTTATACCATATATCAACGAATGGTATCAGTGATGTATATCAAGGGATGGTATCGAAATTGTTAATTTTGACTGTACCGGATTGAGAGAAACAATGAATCACTATTGAAAGTAAATAGAGGAAGTGTAAGATAGACTGGATATGGTTTTTAAAAATCTAAAATGTTAGGCAGCATTTGTTTCATTTTAAGAAACGTAACCCTTTGTGTTAGACTCTGGTGGTCGAAGAGAGAGAGAGAGAGAGAGAGAGAGAGAGGGGGGTGTTTTCTTTCTTTTCCTTCGAAACGTCGTGTTTGGGTGAATGTAGCGTTCTTTAGGTGTGGAATTCGTCTTCTTGAGTGGGATCAAGCCTGGCACTTGATGGAAAGGTATTCAAATAAGAATTAAACGCCCGTTAAATAAAATATTTGTTTATTGCGATATGTCGTTAGTGGGAATCTTAGCGTGGTCCTGAAGATGTATGGCACAGATAAGGGTCTGCCGATGTGGTATACGAGCTACGAGCGGGAGATGTTTCTAGGAGAAGAAAAACAGGTAGAGTAAATATCTGGTATAGAGCTCTGTATAACCTTGTAATGGGATGAGGTCCGGCAGTTTGGTCCAGGGGTCTGGTCCAGGGTCTGGTCAAATGGTTTGGCCCAGGGGTTTGGTCCAGGGGTCTGGTCAAGGGGTCTGGTCCAGGGGTCTGGTCCAAGGGTTTGGTTCAGGGGTTCGGTCCAGTGGTTGGTCCAGTGGTGTGGTCCAGTGGTGTGGTCCAGTGGTTTGGTCCAGTGGTTTGGTCCAGTGATTTGGTCCAGGGGTTTGGTCCAGGGGTTTGGTCCAGTGGTTTGGTCCAGTGGTTTGGTCCAGTGGTTTGGTCCAGTGGTTTGGTCCAGTGATTTGGTCCAGTGGTTTGGTCCAGTGGTTTGGTCCAGTGATTTGGTCCAGGGGTTTGGTCCAAGGGTTTGGCCCAGTGGTTTGGTCCAGGGGTTTGGTCCAATGGTTTGGTCCAGTGGTTTGGTCCAGTGATTTGGTCCAGTGATTCGGTCCAGTGATTTGGTCCAGTGATTTGATCCAGTGGTTTGGTCCAGTGATTTGGTCCAGTGGTTTGGTCCAGTGATTTGGTCCAGTGGTTTGGTCCAGGGGTCTGGTCCTGGACTCTGGTCCAGCGGTTTTGTCCGGTATTCTTGTCCTGTTATTGTTGATCGGCTGTTAAATTTGGGTCCATCTATTTTTAAAATAAAAAAAAAACAACAATAACATGTTATTTTGAACACTTCATATATAATGCTTTCCTTTGTAAAATTAAACAAAAATTCCTGCCAAATAGTTTCTGAACTGCTTTCAAAATTTGAGCTAGACTTATCAAACATACCAAACTAATTTCCCTTTTTTTCCAGCCTGTTGATTCTCGCAGACTTTTTAATTCATATCGTTTTTCCATCTCTTTTCCAGACCATATTTCATAATATTCATGTAGCTTTTTCAAAATCCCACTCCATTAAAATTTTCATTTCTATATCATAAACTCATGGCCATATTAACCCAACTTTTAAATTCCCTCACCTCTGCCAAACAATAAATGTTTTTATATTTTTAAATTAAAAAAAAAATAAGACAATTAAAAAATAAAATAAAATAGACATTCAAAACGGGGATATGATTCCTCACAAGTTTAATTACTGGGAAAGTCATTGCCTCCGACACGTTTAAGCAGACACATCAAAGCAGAGACATCTAAAGCCAGCACAGTAATAGTAAAATACGAACAATGCCTAACAGACAAATATTAAAAACAAACGTAAGGCCGAAAAACCATTTTTTCCCATATTAAGCATGTAGTAACCTGTCTGATTTTACAAGGCTGGGGTGAGGAATTCATATTGTACAGCTGAGCATTACTTCTCTCAAATGACTACTTCGTCAGCTTAAACATGCCATCACCAGGCGATGACTCATGTGCATTCTCAGAGGCGTGTCCCTTTTTTAATATCGGACAAGATATTCCATTTTTCCAACTCCATTTAAATAAATGTATCATAGAGTATATTATTTGACGTTGAATGGCGGAAATCTATTTATAGAACATCCGGGCGTACCGTCTGGCCAATCTCATTAAGATATTAATAAAACATCATGGTATTCCGTCTGGCCAATCTCTCAACAACTGTTTGGTACTTCAATGTTAATGTGAGCCAGCAGAGTGGGTCTCAGCCTAGAAGAAAGCGTGTTTACAACTTATTTTTTAAGAATGATTTGCACAAAGCAATTGTTACTGATATATATATATATATGGAAATACATTGTTAGAAGCTTTGTTTTACGAAAACATTGTCTAAAAATAGGAACATTACTTAATGCAGTGTCACGTTTTCCAGAATTAGAAATTACAAAAATAGAGTGAATTCATATAAATTTCTATATGTATAATTTACACACTTGAAAGGGGAAAAAATTAATTTAAAACAAATCTGGCAATGTAGAATCGTGTCAAGTCATGCCTTTTTTTATATGAAGTGTCTATATTGTACAGTTCTAGGAGTAGTTTTGACAACAAGACTCCATATACAAAACAACTCATTACTTACTTGACTCTTCTTACATCATTGATCACAATTCAAAATAATATTTGCTTGTGCAATATTAAAGTATGTCTCTAGTTCGAAAAGTTGGTCGGTCTCTCCCAGGGGTCGGATATGTTTTTGTCTGTGTGGGTACATTTTTATAAGCTGTATGATTTTATTTCAGCTCATGTAATATTTCTGGAGCCAAATGTCTTTAAAGATATGTAAAAAATAGAGCCTTATCTATTCCTTCATAGAGCCATATGCATTGCCATGTTTGTAAAGAAATATGAGCCTCGTCTACTCCTTCATAGAGCCACATGTCTTTAAGAGATAAGTAAAAACAAAAGAGCCTAATCTATTCCTTCAGAGATTCTCATCTATTCCTTCATATAGCCACATGTCTTTAAAGATATGTAAAAAATAGAGCCTCACCTATTCCTTCAGAGATTCTCATCTATTCCTTCATAGTGCCACATATCTTTAAGGATAAGTAAGAACAAAAGGGCCTCATTTATTTCTTCAGACATTCTCATCTATTCCTTCAGAGATTCTCATATATTCCTTCAGACATTCTCATCCATTCCTTCAGAAAGCCGAATGCGGCTCCTTACCAATATGTGGCCGACCATATCATTATTTTATTCTGTACAGGAGAGTTATATAAGCTCTATAACCAGGGGCGGCCCTAGAAATGTAGCCGCCCCACCATTTCAAAGCCCTGTCAACACCACCCAACATAAAATTAACGTTTAACGTTCAAGCAATTACTTTAGCTGCTCCAGAAAATAGATAAAGTCATAACAAACAACTACTTCATCTCCCAATGCAAAAGAATACAGAGCTGTTGTGAGCTGTTGTGAGCTGCTGTCCCACTTCAACTCTGGTCTGAATTTCATTTTAATGAGTTTTATAATTACAAAGTCAGTGACGCACGGTACATCCGTGAGTCAGTGTTTACAACGTCGGCAGGAATATATATATATATATATATATATATATATATATATATATATATATATATATATATATATATATATATATTATAAGTACGTCTTTATGACGATACCACATTGCGTTCCGGACAATGACCCGTCCAGCCACTCCTGAACGGACGGATACCTGATCATTATTACGATAATTATAAAGATAGCGAATTCGGTCGTAAAAATATTGCAACGGCTGGTGCGGTTAAATTTAGCTTATGGAATAAAAATAGTTTTCTATTATGACAGTGGTTCTAAACATCTTTTAAGGAACAGCAGAAAGAACAGCGGTAAGTTAAAATTAATATCCACCTCCACCTCAAAAAAAACAACAACAAAACAGTTTTGAAGACCACAATTGATCAGAGCCACAGGTCCGAAGGTCCCAAAGTTGATCTGAGCCACAGGTCCGAATGTCCCAAAGTTGATCTGAGCCAGAAGTCCGAAGCTCATAAAGTTGATATGAGCCAGAGGTCCGAAGCTCCCATACACGGACCTATTCTAAAACAAAATCTTTCCTCGGTGTCTGTAAGGGCTGAATTATCAATGGAATCAATCTCCCCATCCCAGAATCTCGTGCCAATGGCTAATCTCGCTGCTGGGTAGTTCGCTTTGCCATGTTGTTAACTACAATATTTACTTGTTTTTAGGGGGCGATAACAGAGCCAGTATGCGTGTGAGCGTGTGAGTGTATGACCCCGGGGGGCGGCTGGGAATGGAGTATGAGCGTGTGAGTGTATGACCCGGGGGCGGCTGGGAATGGGGTATGAGCGTGTGAGTGTATGACCCCGAGGGGCGGCTGGGAATGGAGTATGAGCGTGTGAGTGTATGACCCGGGGGGCGGTTGGGAATGGGGTATGAGCGTGTGAGTGTATGACCCCGGGGCCGGCTGGGAATGGAGTATGAGCAAGTGAGTGTATGACCCGGGGGCGACTGGGAATGGAGTATGAGCGTATAAACTATTCCCAATAGATGCAATTATGAATAATTAAGTGTTTTTTTAATGAGAGATGTACTAAAATGCAAAGAGCCCTTTTCCCCGTTCTTGCTCCCTCATTAAAGCCCATAATAGTTTTAAAAACCTTGTTTCACTACAAATAGCGGGTGCGGTGCGCTGGTATGTATGCTTTTTAAATTGAAACAAGTGCGGTAACTCAAGTGGAGGGTCTGATTTTTGCAAGACTTACGTCTCTTGTTATAAGAAAGGACGAGGGTTGAAAGTTTGGGGCGTCTGTGTTTCACTTCCAAAGTACGAACCGATAGCGTCAGGGATGTGTTTGCAAAAGATAGCGAGTGACATGTCTGTAAAGATACTTGGGGGGGGGGGGGGGGGAAAGGTGTCTCCACATGCAATGAAAGAAATATATAACACAGATAGTTAACGATATGTCGACGGAGACAAGGGGAAAAAAAGATGTTTTCGCTCTATTCAATCAAGAATATAAATTGTATAACTTGGTTGACATAAAGAAGAAACAGAGAGCATTAGCACAATATGTGACTGTTGTTTTCTCTTACATAATTAATATTTGACTCATCTATCTCAGTTAATGTATATTGCTGTATCAGGGACAATCATATTAACATCCTATTGTTGCCCTCTCGGAAACAACATTCCAGCTTAGTGTTTTTTTGAAATTTAATCCTGTTTTTTATTGTTGTTCGTTCGCTGATGAAGGCTTCCTGCCGACACGTACGTTATTTTGTTGCATTCGCTTTTTCGGATTTTCCCCATGCTTGGTTTCACTGATTTCATTTTTTGCCAACATGATTTCAGTCTACTATAGGGAACTCATGGGTCTAAGCATGAGATTTCAGTCTACTATAGGGGACTCATGGATCTAAGCATGAGATTTCAGTCTACTATAGGGAACTCATGGATCTAAGCATGAGATTTCAGTCTACTATAGGGGACTCATGGATCTAAGCATGAGATTTCAGTCTACTATAGGGGACTCATGGATCTAAGCATGAGATTTCAGTCTACTATAGGGGACTCATGGGTCTAAGCATGAGATTTCAGTCTACTATAGGGAACTCATGGGTCTAAGCATGAGATTTCAGTCTACTATAGGGGACTCATGGGTCTAAGCATGAGATTTCAGTCTACTATAGGGAACTCATGGGTCTAAGCATGAGATTTCAGTCTACTATAGGGAACTCATGGGTCTAAGCATGAGATTTCAGTCTACTATAGGGAACTCATGGGTCTAAGCATGAGATTTCAGTCTACTATAGGGGACTCATGGATCTAAGCATGAATTACTTAAAAAGAAAAGACAACCAATATTTGCAGTTCGATCCGTACAATTGCCTGATATCGCAATATAACAATCCCAACAATGAATAACGTCGGAAATGCCCCTTCAAACAGATTTTATAATCAAAAAGTTTTGATACCTCAATAGGCAGAGTCTTTGAGACCCTTAATGAGAAGGTCCTACAGCGTCTGCTATTGAGTCAGAGAAAAGGTTGGTGTAGAGATAATACCTTAACCCAGGTAGCTCACATCTGGCAGAGGGTAATTTCTATAACATACTGGGATGGCCGTTAAGGCGCGACCCCCTGATCCCGCGGCTGCGTTACTGTGGGTTTGACCCCATTAACCCCCGTCCTGGCTCTAATTAAGCCCCGTTGTGTTTGCGTAACCACTGGCCTCGAGTGAGTGCGTACTTCGGATTGAGATGCTCGTAGCTCTGCATTTCTCATGTGTACATCTTCGTGTTTGGAATGCCCCAGTGGTTTGATACACCAGGCACGTGCACATTACAGTGGTAGTCACTGGGGATTAAATAAATGGGGGGGGGGGGCGCGGTCACAGCGTTTGAGAGTTAATGAAGAGATGAGTCAGTGGCTCGGGCTGACTTCAGAGTAATTGTCTTATTCCTTATTATGAAATTGCAACCAGTCTTCTTGTGAAAAGAAATAATATATTTATTCTAATATTTTGAATATGATAAGGCCTCGTAGTCAGAGCGGAGGGACGACCCCCCCCCCCCCCCCCCACACAACCCCGATCTCTACGTCAAATGGTGATACGCGTGGTATGCTATATTTGCACTATTTAAAACTATCATTTCAAAACATTGGCAGTAGCAAGTGACGGATGGGGTGAGGGGCCGTATTAAAGAAGAACTGCAAAAATTTTCTTCACGTATGAATCATTTCAAATATACATGTTCAAATATAGTTTTAACTAACACTTAATTAATTTTTTTTTTAGTAATCAGCAATGTCATTTTTAAAATAAACAAGACTTAAACATAACTAGATGAGTTAGTCTTAACTATTAGAAGCGCTGCCAGGAGTGATAACTAAGTAGTAAAGAGATTTTGTGGTCTTGTATAAGCATTAGAGTTTTTAGCAACCTGCTGTAACGTGTTGGTAAACGGTTGACATAACTCTATCCCCCACCTGCGATCACGTGGTAGTGCTGGCTACCTACAAACATCGCATACTGTTATTGCTGTGAAGTGGACCGTAGACACTTGGATGATTACAAGCAATGTTTCATATTGATTAATATCTTTAAAGTGTCATGAAGGGCCCTTGTCACTGCTCGTGTCCGTGGAGCAGCTTGTATCAAGCCCTT
Organism: Omphiscola glabra; assembly: GCA_964017045.1. Lineage (NCBI taxonomy): Eukaryota > Metazoa > Mollusca > Gastropoda > Lymnaeidae > Omphiscola > Omphiscola glabra. The sequence goes on from OZ024795.1 coordinate 18,943,775, forward strand.
GTGGCTTCTGTCAATGTTATGTTAATATGTGACTAACGGGGGCGGTGAGATCCAGAGGCGTAACTACGGGTGGCAGAAGGGGCAGATGTCCCCTGGGCGCCAGACTAGTTAGGGGCGTCAAAATGTGATCTGATATTATTTTATTGATGAAAATAATGGGTTCTGGAGATGAAAAAAAGAAATGGGGGGCTCTTTAAAATGAATCTTGTCTACGAGCTAATATATTTTCCGTACCAACCATGAAAAAAACCCTCAGCATTTGGCCAAAAATACCGCACCCTATCTTTGGAAAAAATAATTGTGCCCGGGGCGCACCGCCCATCCACACCAAGTTGCCTAAGCCTGTGTTTACATGTTACTCGTGTACCCCGTGATAATTTCAGCGGCGTGTTGTAACAGCGGTGTTTGCCTACAACCCGTGACACTTTCAATAACTGGTTTTTACGACAATGCCAATAATAAAAACTGCTGGTCTCTTGCTACACCCCATTGCCCTCTTCCAACCCTCCAGATCCACCAACCCTCCAGATCCACCAACCCTCTAGATCCACTAACCCTCCAGATCCACCAACCCTCCAGATCCACCAACCCTTCAGATCCCCCACCCCTCGAGATCCCCCAACCCTCCAAATCCCCCACCCTCCAGTTCCCCCACCCCTCCAGATCCCCCACTGTTGCATCGCTGCATAAACATAAGCAAGTTGACCACCTTGTCTGCAGAAGTGCAGAAATGTTTAGAAAATGCACGTTCCGGAAGTTCATTTTCATTTGATTTGTTAGCCTTTTATACTTTTTTGTAATAAAACTGCACGGACATCTGAAAGCGTTGTCCAGCCGCTAGTGTGTCAAGCTATATACGCCCAGCGTAGTAACTGTTCGATTGGGGGTAAGGAAAAATAGCATCCTTTATTCCCATGTACAGTATTTTCAAGCCAGCCCAAAGATCTACTAGTCAGTCCTGGTCTATACTCTTAATTACTTTTGGAGAAAACCTTAAGATTGTCAAATATTGAAAGATGATTTTTTTTCCCCCTGAAATTCAGCCCAACTGCTTGATAAGCATCCCATACCTTCCTCTAGTTCTTGTTTGAAGATCTTGCTCTTTGTTTGTTTGTTGGTATTGGGGGGGGGGGGGGGTTAATATATTTATTTAATTTTTGTCCGAGTTAGCTTCACAATGGACACATAATGAACTCCATGAGAATATCTGTCCTCGCTGTGGCGTACCAATGTTTGGTGGTGGGCAAATGTGAGGCTATATTGGGTTTATAAACAACATTATAATGATGTTTGTGTGCTTTAAAGGGGCTGCACGTATACGTCAATGTACACCAGCGTTTCCTCGCTCATCCGTGGACAGGAGTCAAACTGCAGCTCCTTGTGACCTTTATGGGTGAGGGTATGAAAACAACACTAACTCCACGCACGACATAGAAATGACGCCACAAGATCTGCCCCCTCCCCCCCATAAAGATGATTCGATGAATGAAAGAAAATAAATATCAGCTTATTTATCATTTCACTACCATCGTTATATACTTAATAATACGGAGTATATTTAAAATAACTGATTTATTGAAGATGATGAGATGATATCTATAAAAAAAACAACATACTCTTGCTAACACCTGATATTTTTATTAAATATTGCATAAACGATGTCATTCATGTCACGTGACAATTTTGTGCAAGTGAGCGTGACGTAAAGATGTTGATGTAAGATACAAAGTCTTCAAGGGCGTCTTTCAGTTTGCGATGTTTTATACTCATTGGTGCCCTAGGGCAGCGTTCTCAAAACTGTGGTCTCCTGACTGGCGCCGGTCCACGAGACTTACGTTTGCTGGTCTGCTCAAAATCAGTTAAGAAACGTGTTTTGCGATTGGGGGGGGGGGGGGGGGGGAGCTAAATGTTTCCATTCTCGTTTCAAAACAAAATTCAAAATTCCACATAAATTTATTAATTAAAAGAACCGCTTTGTAAGCATCACGAAAATTCTAGGAGCTGATGAAAGGTGCCGGATACAAACATTTAATTTGTGCGAAACTTATCAATTAGAAATAGACACACAACAAAACTAATTTAATAACAAAGAACTGACGTTACAAGATCTTGCCTAAACAGGCAACCGGTGATCTGTCCCAGGATCTTCGCTAGATTCCGGGATCCCGCACGATTTTTAGTAAACAACAGACTTTCCGGGAAATTTACGCACTTTTAGAATACATTTTTTAAATTTCATTAAGTCACAGGTAGTCACAAAATGTCGATATACGCCAGTACCTGTAAAACTTTGTTAACTCCGCTGAATTACTAGACTCTGTGGCTCTAGTACACAGGGTTTCTAACGTTTTAAAGTCACGAACACATTCATATAGACGCAAAGCGATGCTTACCACGAGATATTGGGGGAAAGGGGATTTTAAATAGGTTAAATATTTTTAAAACCTAATTTTCCAGTAAAATGTAATTGACGACATATTCAATGCCATTATTTAAATTGTAACTCAAGCCTTAGGACACCAATTATATAAAAAAGAATTATATCTAAAAATCAATAGTTCTCTTATTCTATTGTTTCAGTCGGTGATCCCCTCGTAATCTCTTCGCAATCCATTTTGAGGTCACGTTTAATGGGCTGCAAGCTTGTGGCTTAGTATCTTGATCATACCAAGATGTTTCATCTGTCAAGCTACCTTTATATATATGTTGTGTTGTTTTAAATATAAAATCAACACAGTAAAACATTTTAAAAAAATAGATTCGTATATTAACATTACTAAATGTTTTTGTTACAAATTGTTATTATTATTTGCTTGTGAATATTTAGTGACGGATTCAGAATTAAAATTAGTTACGTGTAAAGAGTGCAAAACTCATAGTGTTATGTTTTTTTTAATAAGCAGTTATATCCGACTTGTGCCAGACAATCATAATATTAGCTAGTTATTCATTATTAGTGATTTGCCGTGGAAAATTAAGCATATAATTGCAAGTGTAAAAAATCTAAACTAGACTCAACATTGAAAAAAAATCACTGAAAGATGATTATAATTAAGCAACTATAAAATTCAATTCTTTGTAATCAGTTTATAACATATTTTTAATTTAGTTAAGCTCTATTTCCGCGTTGTCCCGGGACAAGCAGTACCCCGAGATATTAGCAACCATAGTGTCCATAGGCTACGGTTTCACTGGTCTCGTATTTCATCGGAATTCAAGACTGACGTACGAGACCGTGTTTGGTAGACAAAAAAATAAAAAGCCGAATACAATAACAGAGTGAACATGTTTACATTTGCTCAGACGAATTCGGGAACAGTTGCTTCCCGAACGTGTACCAACGAGCGCCGGTCGAAGACAAATTAGTTTGTTCGCCTCGTTTGATTGAAGCTTTGATTACTTTGAAAGCACAAAATGAAAAAAAATAACGAAAAAAACAACAACCCGTGGCTCAATTCGAGTGTTTATTCCATAATTTCATGTAGAAACTTTCAATTCGAGTGTTTATTCCATAATTTCATTTAGAAACTTTCAATTCCAGTGTTTATTCCATAATTTCATTTAGAAACTTTCAATTCGAGTGTTTATTCCATAATTTCATTTAGAAACTTTCAATTCGAGTGTTTATTCCATAATTTCATTTAGAAACTTTCAATTCGAGAGTTTATTCCATAATTTCATTTAGAAACTTTCAATTCGAGTGTTTATTCCATAATTTCATTTAGAAATGTTCAATTCGAGTGTTTATTCCATAATTTCATTTAGAAACTTTCAATTCGAGTGTTTATTCCATAATTTCATTTATAAATGTTCAATTCGAGTGTTTATTCCATAATTTCATTTAGAAACTTTCAATTCGAGTGTTTATTCCATAATTTCATTTAGAAATGTTCAATTCGAGTGTTTATTCCATAATTTCATTTAGAAACTTTCAATTCGAGTGTTTATTCCATAATTTCATTTATAAATGTTCAATTCGAGTGTTTATTCCATAATTTCATTTAGAAACTTTCAATTCGAGTGTTTATTCCATAATTTCATTTAGAAACTTTCAATTCGAGTGTTTACTCCATAATTTCATTTAGAAACTTTCAATTCGAATGTTTACTCCATAATTTCATTTAGAAACTTTTAATTCGAGTGTTTATTCCATAATTTCATTTAGAAACTTTCAATCCGAGTGTGTATTCCATAATTTCATTTAGAAACTTTCAATTCGAGTGTTTATTCCATAATTTCAATTATAAACTTTCAATTCGAGTGTTTATTCCATAATTTAATTTAGAAACGTTCAACATTGTATTCATAACAACAATTAATAATTTAAATTTGCAGGACAAACAATTGGTTGCCATTTTAAAAAAGTTAATTTTTTAGTTTGCTACCGTGAATAAGGTTTGTCTATTGCGTAACACTAGTCATGAAATGTCAAGGCCGTTGTCACGATAAACAATCAACGAATCATGACGATTTCAATACAGAGAAGATAAAGTCGAACAACATGACAGTCTCAGTGGCCCTACAACTTGTAGTACAAGCAGTCAAAAATTTGATATCTTATATATTTTTATATCATTTATGTTAATCAAGGCTATATCTATTTAATTGAATTTGTAATAAAAGTCACGACCTATCGCAGTGGACCTAATTCTCCTCTTCTCTTTCCCTCTTTCCTATTTAACCTCTCTCCCACTTACTTTCTGTCACAAATCTTTTGCTGCTCTCTTGGACACTACTTCTAAGGTAAGTGCTGCACTATAATTTTTGTATACATTTTTTAAATTTTATTCGTTTTTCTGTTTGTTCGCTGATGAAGGCTTCATGTCGACACGTTCGTTGTTTTGTTGCGTTCCTTTTATCATGTTTAACCTTACTGTGTTTTACTAATTTCATAACAATACACAATTTGATGAATATTTTAATATATTACTTGCATTGCATAGACTGCATATTCGTGTTGCTACTGACTAGTAGTCTTCTGAGTAGTGTCGTACAGTCACTAGCCTGTAGTAAGGCTACTTATATTCTAACTAATGGTTAAGTGAATAGCAGGCCTAATACCAGCCTTCCTCTTGATTGTTTTACATTTTTTAACTGAGCATAGTCCACTATAATTTAAAATTATAAATCAATTTTGATATTATTAAGATTACTACTAACGTAATAATATTATTCCATAAAAACAATATTCACCAAGCAATAAAATACGCCATTTAATTTGCATTGACTTTACCACGCCGTATTATTATTTTATAATCATATTACGCCTAATTATTATAATTATTATTATTATTTGTTGTCTTATATAGCGTGGTACCCCTGCCTAGGGCTAGGCTCACCGCGCTGTACATAAAAATATTTTTAAAAAGGGACATATTGGTGATATTAACATAAAATACATATATATAATAAAGAACAGATGTATAGAGACAAAACAAAATCTAATGCATATTCACCTCATCACCTAATAACATAACTAAACTAGTACAACTAATACTAATGGTAGATCATCTACTAGATGTGCCAGTAGCGGCGTTACAATCGTGACAACTGTCAATCCTCAAAGTTATACGCGTCTAATGCTAAGAAAATATTCACATATTAACAAAATGCATTTTCATCTCTGTAAGTCTTGTCTAAGCCCAAGTCGTGGGTTTGAATAAGCTGTATGGCCTGTATTATGATCTTCTCATTAAGTATTATTACGCTTAATTAGTAGTTAGCTTTCCGTTGTAATAGTATTCGCAGGTCTTGTATTACATTGACAAAGCCAATACATAACAATGTACAGGGCCGGATTAAGCCATTTTAGTGCCCAAGGCACAAATCCACATGAATGTCCCCTTCTGCCCGGGGCCACTGATCTTTCAATGACCGTGACCGCTGATATATTCAATATTTGGTCCCCCCAAACGCTGGGTGCCCAAGGCACGTGCCTTATTTGCCTAACGGTTAATCCAGGTCTAACAATGTATGATATTAGTAATATTAGTACATTTAATGACTTGCTGTTTTTTGTATTTCATTCCATTTGATTTGAAATATGTGTGTGTGTGTATGTGCGCGCGCGCGTGTGTTAATTTCGTACAATTGTCACCACTCAATTACAAATGAAAAGCACGGTTTCAGAAAATAGTAACTATAACAAAACACAATTTCAGTACATTTAAAATAAACGATCTCATAGCAGTGACCTAACCAGCACAACTATGAACAACAACCACACGTTCAGTAAGCTATAATGTATAATATTATAATTATAAGGTACTCAAGTCATACTTGAATTATGAGGTGCTCAAGCCATACTTGATAGTAGCAGGGCTCTATACAGACAACAGCTTCAGCAAACAATTAATATTAGATCTAAAACAGCATGAGCCTATTAAAAAAAAGTTTTAATGTTGTAGATGCAGCTTATGTTGAATCATTTTGTGAAGCATCACGGAATGGACATGTAACGCAACACGACACTTTCTTTTTTTAAGACTGGCTCCACTATGACATGAGGAAAAAAAGAGAGGCGGTGGGGTATAAAATACGTGCACATTCAAATCAAGTATTAAGATACAATTTACGGCTAAAATTCGTAATTGTAATTTGTAGGAGAAAATTACTATTTTACTAATGCATATTTAATGTGTTTAGTTGGAATTAATAAAAATTACACGAGTCATAAAAGGTCAAGGTCGTTGTTATGATAAACAATTCAAGATTCGGATTCGATCGGTTGCAATGTAATCACAATGTCAGACAAATGTCTCCACCGAACGATCGGTCTCGTACGTCAGTCTAGGGCGCCGGTGAAATACGGTTTCTATGGGCCCAAAAAAAAGTGTGGGGTGGGGGGTCAGTAGAAAAATATCACACGTAACAGTTGGGGTAGGCGAATTAATTAACGTGACTGAACGGGAAAGCACTAGTGTGCGATACTTTTTGACCTTTTTGATGTCCCGACACATCATGCAAGCTTGTGTCGCTATTTTCATGTTACACAGCTGCATTCTGAAAACAACACAATTCAGCTTTGGGTACTTCAATTTTATATCACCGCAAAAATTATTATTATTCACACTTCCAATAAAACAAATGTTCTTTTGAATAAAAACGTTTAATTCAACGCAAAAATTATTATAGATGACATATACATTATACATTATTTCACATTTCCATTAATCCAACGATCCTGTCGGTTATTCAAGGATAAAATCATGGTATGGTTGTTAGCAAACCGTCTGACAGCATGTATAATACCGTGTTGTATGGTTGTTAGCACATCGTTTGACAGCATGTATAATACCGTTTTGTTGTAGAAACAAGGTACTACCGGCTTTATCGTGAACTAATGCAGAAATTGTCAAAATAAATTCACGGCGTCTACAATAAGCAGTTGTATTTATTAAACCAGATATAGCTGCATAGATTAGGATAGCAGTAATGATAATTTTTGCGGTGAATTAAAATTGAAGTACCCAGCTTTGACTGACTGGCTGTAAATGTGTAAGTATGAAGCACGGCGGTGGTCTGTATCATATCATATCATGTTGACTGTTACATTTTCTGATCATGTCGAAAGCTTTTGTGGGAATTCCCCAAAAACTGACGAATTAAAATGACACGCCATGAACGTCGTTCGTCACACATACCGTCCAGCATATAGCCTGTCAAGACTCCATTCTAACGTGAGCCAAGAAATGAATGTTCTTTTTCAGGGAAAGTTTGCTTTATGGCGACCATGCTCCCCTGGCCTTGATCAACTGACCTTGCTCTGATTCTTTTTTTAAAAACCCTTTGGCTTTTGTCCTGGTTGGTTTTCTATGAATAGATCCAGTCGGTCAAGTTTTAAATTTGAGTGATGAGAATGCAAACCAGTTGCCGGACTAGCGATCACGCTGAGAGATTTGTGACACACTATTCAACAGAGCGACTTTGCAATCTTTAAGAATGAGCTAAAATTTCCTTAGGATCTAAAAGAAATGTATTTCTAGCACATCAAGGCTCCATCAACTAGAAGCCACACACAAGGCCCAGGAAGACGTGCACAATGCCCAGTGCACAATGCCCAGGAATATGTGCACAATGCCCAGGAACACGTGCACAAGGCCCATGAAGACGTGCACAATGCCCAGGAAGACGTGCCCAATACTCTTGAACACATGCATAATACACAGGAACGCGTACACAATACACAGGAACTCGTGACAATACCCTGCTGCTCGTATGAAGGATTGCGGGCCTTGACTTAGTAGTTGTTGACTTAGTAGCGGTCTACTTTTGATGCCGTCTTTGTAGTGTTGACTTTTTCGTGGTCAGCTCTTGAGACCGTCTTAAAGTGGTGAGTTAGTAGCGGTCTGCTCTTGTGGCGGTCTTTGTAGTGGTGACTTGGTGGCTGTCTGCTCTTGTGGCCGTCTTTGTAGTGGTAACTTGGTGGCTGTCTGCTCTTGTGGCCGCCTTTGCAGTGGTGACTTGGTGGCTGTCTGCTCTTGTGGCCGTCTTCGTAGCGGTGACTTGGTGGTTGTCTGCTCTTCTGGCCGTCTTTGTAGTGGTGACTTGGTGGATGTCTGCTCTTCTGGCCGTCTTTGTAGTGGTGACTTGGTGGATGTCTGCTCTTGTGGCCGTCTTTGTAGTGGTAACTTGGTGGCTGTCTGCTCTTCTGGCCGTCTTTGTAGTGGTGACTTGGTGGATGTCTGCTCTTGTGGCCGTCTTTGTAGTGGTAACTTGGTGGCTGTCTGCTCTTGTGGCCGTCTTTGCAGTGGTGACTTGGTGGCTGTCTGCTCTTATGGCCGTCTTCGTAGTGGTGACTTGGTGGCTGTCTGCTCTTCTGGCCGTCTTTGTAGTGGTAACGTGGTGGCTGTCTGCTCTTGTGGCCGTCTTTGTAGTGGTGACTTGGTGGCTGTCTGCTCTTGAGACCATCTTGAAGTGGGCAATAAACACTCCGATTATTGACGTCAGATGAATGACGGAGACAAAATCCCCGTGATTTATATAAAATGTTGACCTTTTGATTGTATAAAAAGTTGACCTTTTGATTGTATAAAATGTTGACCTTTTGATTTTATAAAATGTTGACCTTTTGATTGCAGAAAATGTCGACCTTTTGATTGTATAAAAAGTTGACCTTTTGATTGTATAAATGTTGACCTTTTGATTGTATAAAATGTTGACCTTTTGATTGTATAAATGTTGACCTTTTGATTGTATAAAATGTTGACCTTTTATAAACACATTTCGTGAATGAAACGTTCTAATAAATGTTGATTTTTTTGCTGAGTGACTTAAAAGAAACGAATATGCTGAATTTCTTTTTATTTGTTAACATCCCTGATCTAGGAACTATTGCTGTGTTAAAAAACAAAAACAAAAAAAACAACGAAACGAAATAGACATTTATTTTATAGATCTTATATAATGTCAAATGTCTGAAAAGAAGTTTAATGGGGCCTTTAAACATTACAGACTTAATTAAAATCAACATTTATTCATGTGGGGAAAAAATATAATAAATGCATTATTTATATATAGTCAAACCTGGTAACACCTGGTACGGTGCATCACCAACACCCCACACCCCCCCAAAACCCCCACCCCCCCCCCAAAACCCCCACCCCCAAAAATTCTTTGTGACGACACAATTTGTTTCTGCCGAGTACGAACATAACTGGCTGAACTGTAAAAGTTGTGGTTACTGGTTCTGTTAGTGGTTCTGTTAGTCGTTCTTTTACTGGTTCTGTTATGGTTTTTTTACTGGTTCTGTTTTGGTTCTGTTACTTGTTCTATTACTAGTATTTTACTGGTTCTGTTAATGGTTTTGTTAGTGGATACGAAGTAGTTCTTTTACTGGTTCTATTACTGGTTAAATTACTGGTTCTGTTTTTGATCCTTTACTGGTTCTGCTTCTGGTTCTGTTACTGGTTCTGGTACTTGTTCTGTTACTGGTTCTGTTACTTGTTCTATTACTGGTTCCATTACCGGTTCTGGTACTGGTTCTGTTATATTCTGTTTTGGCTCTGTTAATGGTTCTGTTATTGGTTACTTTGTTCTGATTTTGTTCACTTACGTGTTCTGTTACTAGTTCTACTTCAACCCTCTTAAGCATGAAGAAAATGTAGGTCAAATTAGAATAAAATATAAAAATATACGATCACTACTTCAAAGCAAATGAGTTTCTGAATCACAAAATGTGTCTCTGATCCTAACAATAATTGTTCGTTTCTAATTATGACTCTTCGATTCCAACAATGTGCCTTTCATTCCAACAATGGTTCTTCGATTCTAACAAACGTATCTTAGATTCTAATTATGGTCCTCAATTCTATCAATATGTCTTCGATTCTAACAATCTGAGTCTGTTGCGCTAGCTGGTGGGTGTAGCAGCATAGTTTTAATTTACAGTGGAGTGGGCTGGTAATTCAAATAATTGCACTTGAAACATCCTAATGCCAATCAGTGAAGAGGACTTTTCATATCAGACTTCTGCTAATTTGACAGGGCGAGTCCTTTGTGACGTTTCAGGTCGGGATTTTTTTTACTTTTTATTATTTACTTTTGTTTAATTTGAACCGGTAAGTAGGTATTATATATATATATATATATTGAGACTCACTGCATTAAGCTGACATGACACGTGATAAACGACCCCCCGCCCGGCTTGTAATGCAATAAAAGAACATGACGCTCTTAATGTCCGTATGGCGGAGACCGTGGCCGCATTAGATTTAATACCGCAACAGATGGGAGGAAATGCTCGACCTCAGGTGCACTAATTTTGACTGTGACATGGACACATTGTCGGTTGGTGACACTAATGCGGCAATCTTTCTTTTTTTTTGGGGGGGGGGGGGGGGGTTGGGGGGGACAATATCTGCAACAGTTATCATCTTCGTGGTTCTCAATTTCTTTATTAATAGCACTGAAACTGATCAAATTTCGGGCTGGTGACTCAAGAGGAAAATACTGATACGTCAACGGGGGATCATGTGAAAATTAAACATACCTTAAACACAAAGCTTTTCCTATAAATACTTTATCAAATGTATTATCGAGCAATTGGGAGTGGGGGGGGGCTGAAAATTGGCCAAAACGTTCTTACAAGTAACGCACTTTATACAAATCCCAAACAGTGCTCTCATCCCCCCCCCTCCCCCCCCCCTACTCAAAGCTCACAACCGCAAATTTTTTTTCACGCCCCTGAACAATATTAGTATTCTAATGACAAACCCGCTTTTACATCGCATATTTCATTCACCAACCATTTCAGCCAATTAGCCGTCCCAGATTATGCCAGCCAACTAGCGACCCAGCCACGAACAAAAGCAAATTTAATGTTAACAAAAACCAAAAACAAAACAAAAAAGCCCCGACAACAACAAGGAATCTATTTTTTCTTATGAACATTTACACACAATACGAATTAAATGGAAATTCGTGAACGGATCAAGGCTTCGTTAAAGTCGAGGAGTGGGTATGTTTTAATTAGATATACTTATGTTTTTATTTTTAAACCTCAATGATGAGGGAATGTCCTCCCCCCCCCCCTAAACATTCATCTGTGATTACATAAATGTATTTTATTGTAATGTCACGATTGTGTCTCTTTTGCTAATATTTTTTATGTACAGCGCGGTGAGCCCAGACCTGGTTACCGGAAATTTGATCGAAAGAAATTTCGTCGACGGAAAATTGATCGACGGTAATTTGATTGAACGGAAATTTGGTAGAATTTTTTTTTCAGTCGAGACGTTAAAATTTTCGTCAAATTTCTTTTTGAACGCACTATACTATAAAGTAAAACAAAATAATGCGTTCAAAAAGAAATTGGACGCACAATTTTAACGTATAAATAAAAAAAACGATTCGACCAAATTTCCGTTCGATCAAATTTCCGTCGATCAATTTTCCGTCGACCAAATTTCTTTCGATCAAATTTCCGGATACGCCCAGACCTAGGCTGGGGTACCGCGCTTTATAAAGCAACTTATAATAATAATAAATGAGCTCTCAAAGAGGTGACGTCATCAGCCATTCAAAATGAGGGGCTAAAAGTGTCATGCTGCTATAACACAAATATTTTAACCCCCCACAAAAACAGGATGAGACTTCGCAATTACGTTTTCATATTCCCTTCATAAATTCTGTACACGAGCAGTTGGAGTCTAGAAAAAAGTTTAACTACTAAAAAATGTAATAAATCTAATGTGAAAAGCAGCCTCCTGTGTAAAGTGTTTTGGAAGATAGGAGAATTTTACAAGGGTTAAAGATAGGAGAATTTTACAAGGGTTAAAGTTAGGAGAATTTTACAAGGGTTAAAGATGGGAGAATTTTACAAGGGTTAAAGTTAGGAGAATTTTACAAGGGTTAAAGATGGGAGAATTTTACAAGGGTTAAAGTTAGGAGAATTTTACAAGGGTCAGATTTAGGAGAATTTTACAAGGGTTAAAGATAGGAGAATTTGATCACGATTACACCAGTTTTTAGAATATTGTTTCGTTTATACTATTCGTGTGTCTCCATTGGGTGTGTTTAAAATGTCTGTAGCACATGACGCCTGATGTGTGTTACGCTATAAAATGTGACCATGGTAAATGTATTTAATGAGCTGTTGAGGATCCTGTGGCATTTCGCTTATGCTTGCTAATTTTAAATACAGGCAAGATGTGAGCTTTGCTAGGGTAAGGGCATCGGTAGAGCAGGAGTGGATGTTGCAGCAGTGTGTGGGTCAAGGTAGTCTGTGGGTCATATTGGTGTAAGGGGTCAAATAAATTGATTGCCAAGACTGTGTGTATGAAGGCAAGGTGTGTGCATGAGGGCAGTGTTTGGATGAAGGCATTGTTTGAATGTAGGCTGTGTTTTTATGAAGGCAGCTTGTGGGTAAGGGCACTGTGTGAAAGTAGGCAAAGTTTGGTTGAATTTAGTGTATGAATGAAGGTCTTGTGTGAATGTAGGCAATGTCTTGTTGACTACAGTAAAAGACTGAAGGTCTTGTGTGAATGTAGGACAAGTTTTGTTGAATGCAGTGTATGAATGAAAGCAGTGGCGTAGCGAGCTTAACTGGGGCCCGGGGCACAATACCTTTTTAGCGCCCCCTTTTCGAAAACCATACAATATTATATGTAAAAAATACCATTTGGCGCCCCCTTTGTGAGTAGCATCCGGGGCATGATGCCCCCCTTGCCCCCCCCCGCTACGCCACTGAATGAAAGTCTTGTGTGAATGAAGGCAAAGTGTGGTTAAATGCGGTGTATGAATGAAGCTCTTGTGTAGTTGAAGGCAAATTTCAGATTTAAGCAGCTGGTAGATCTTTGCATTTTCTCAGAGACTTTTTAATGGAGAAAAAAATTCATTTTAACTATTCTAGTGTTTAAAACAAGACGAGGGTGAAATGAAATATATGTATTTACTTACAGTATTATAAGTACAAGATTTAGACTTACTTGGGTGAATAACTATTGACAGCTGGAGACAGTATGTTCAATTGCAAATTTGTGTTCGCCCAGGGACTGAGAGCTTGATTTAATATTATAAATCTGCTTGTGGGTGGGGCTTTCATGAAATTAAACCTAAAGCAGCTGTTTGAAATGTGTTGTTTCGCTGACCACATGTAGATCAAATACCCATGGATGGACCACAGCAACGAGGCTGAAAAAGATTAAGGTAATCAAACACATTGGCATTAATATTTTTATTATAATTATCACAGAAAGTTGTTCTATAAAAATATGTTCTTGATAACAATACCTTTTTTTAAAAAAATGAACGATTCAAGTCTCAATAACAAACGCAAGCGAGACGCGAATCTGAAGGCAACGGAACTTATTTGGGACAATAAATGATTTTTAAAAAAAAATATAAATTATAATAATTACATTCATTATCCACCAATTAGTGAAAAGCTGTTAATCGGCGCCATCTTTGTTTCAAACAACGTTCACGTGTCAAGCATCATAATCTGGCATTAACGCTATGAAAACAACAGAAAAAACCCCTTTGCATGCATTCAAATAAAGCACATATTTTAGATAGGATGTACACATCTTTAAGGCATGACCGTGAAGACGAGTCAATGTAAAACACAAGACTTTAATCACCACAACGTGTACTTTATTTACTTTATGACCAAGTACGTTCAATGAGAACTTTTTGTTGAGGTGTAGGTGGGTGGGGAGGGGAAACTGTGTATTTCAAAATAGACTTTTATATAGACTTTCACTTCAACATAGACTTTCACTTCAACATAGACATTCTTTGGGCATTATAAACATAAGGTGCATAAGATGTTTCCATCACGGCAATAATTTCCTGTACCAACACACTAGAAAGAGTTAAATTGGAAAACAAATTTTGTGCACAATACAACTCCATGTAAGTAATAAAAATACTCTCTTACTAAGGATTTTCGATTTCCCTGAGTTTCTTTTTTATAATATATTATATATCTCCAAAATATTTTGGTAGGGGAAAGATTTATGTTTTTTTGTTTTTTGTTTTTTTTTGCACAGTAACAAATATACACTGTTAATAATTCAATGTTATTTAACAGGTATAAAATGTAATAAAACTCTATATTGCTGTAAATGATAATTTCTTACTGTTAATTTTAAAAAAACAGTAAGTTAAAGTATTAAATTTTTTTTTACAATAAAAATATGTAAGAAGCCAAGCGTTTAAAAAGTTGAACAACATCACAATTACTTGCATCAATAAGTTTGTCGTAGTTAAGCACACTATTTTTACTTATTTGTTTTAATTAATTTTAAAATCGATAAAATATTTACTAGAAAATAAATAACGTTTGCAGAGCTATGCAATTAATAATTAGAAAAAACTTTATTTCGCCCCTTTCAAAATTCGAATTTTTACATTAAACCGGGGATTCTTCTCGATGGAGGTTGGCGTTACTTTTACTGATTTGAAATTGAAATTTTCGGCTAACGTTTCGCTTCCAGTAGAAGATTGAAACAGGTAATAGTATCATTGCTTGAAACATGTAATAGTATCATTGCATTAAATGTTATTTATTTTTAACTAAGTATTATTTCAATTAATTTAAAATTGAAATCGAGTTGATCGGTAATAGTTCTATCGAGATTATGTTTTGAATATGAAGAAATGATGGCATGATGGACTATACTATGGCGACTATGGCCATGAGTAGTAAGAGTATGGGTGGCTGGTGGATGAATATCGGTAATTTAATAACATATTACTAATCTAACAAGATTAGACCAAACTATAGTCTAATATGGTTAGTTGGTTAGGCTTATAGTTTTAATGGATTAGACTTAGACAGAATGCCACATGGCGAAACATTTAATTTGTAAATATAATAATAAAAATTGTTATAAAAGTAAAGGAGGCCTAAGCCAATTATTATATTATTATAAAAATAGGTAGACCTATGCCAAATCATTCACAGGCTTTAAGATTGAATATGTTAAAGTTAGGACATAGAATATTTAACAACTCTTTTTTAAACTTTAAAAATATCGTCAGACTTAGAGCCTGTTTTAAAAAACTAGTTTACTTTATACAATAGTAATTTAAAAGTAGAAATGCCCTAGTTTTGTTAGGTCTATGCCTAGCCCATATGACATGTTTTAAAACAATTTTCATTTATTTTCAAACTTAGGTAAAGAGGAGAGACACTGTCACTGACCGGCCGGAGGCAAAAACGTTAACCCTTCCAGCAAAAATACAAGTCTCAACAAAGTGTTTTCTGTATTACATCACACAGTGGGAATCTTTTAGGTCTTATTGAGCTTCTAATCTTGGAAAATTCAATTCAACAATGAATGAACATCTACGTGTAAGCATTAGAATATTTTAAATAAAACACTAACACTAGACACTAGTTAACAATATTTTTTTGTCGCAATAATGAAAGAGGCATTTACAATTTTAGTTAGGCTTAACACAGACTTTACAACTACAACTGATATTGACTGTGCAAGTTTATATGTTCTTTATAAAAATTAAACTTTACTAAGTTTTTATTTTGGTTAGAGTTAAAGAGCAAGTTGACTGTTAGTATAGTGGGTCTAATGTTTATATCTACAAAAAATTTGGCCAGTATTAATTCATGTAGGAGAATAATACAAGCCTATTAGTAATTGGGCATTGGATTTTCTAAATCTATTTTTCTTTTAAAAATCTAAACTCATTCAGGACTCATCTAACATTCATATTGAAAAAATACTAATTATTTAGGCTTGTTTTTACCATTTATGAAATGATTCACTATTCAAATTTCAGTTTCTGTTAGTTCTGTTGACTAATCCATAATATATGGAGATTTTTGATGGCACATAGGATATTATGATGAGATTTAAACTTGCTTCAAGACCTATGAAGGTAAAACTTTTAATTTGAGTTTGTTTTATTTAAATGGTAAGGTTATTTGATTTGATAAATAAAAATATAATAAATTTAAAAAAAAATATTTTTGTGTTTAGTCTGGTTGAAGTAGTCTTTACATTTAAATTCCACAATTGAGGATTTTTTTGTATTACATATCAAGAAAATACTGTTTTAGCTCCGCTTGGAATTAATGAAGTGTGTATGTATACATATATATTGTTTTGTATCGCATATACCGGTACACTGTACTTAAGCAATGGAGAAATACTGGTTATTTCGGTAACTCTTGTTGTTAGGGTGATACAGTAATTATGTTACTTTCATGCAAATGACTAATGTTTGTGACGTACATATCATATATTAGATATAAAAGTGAGCAAATTAAATTTTTAAGTACTATGGTATAGTCAAAGCATCCCATCTTATAGCATTGTGAATGCATCTGCATGCTTTTAATTTATACCTTCAGTTTGTATTATTTGTATAGAATCATTTGTCCGATATATTTACAAGATTTGAATCAAATCTATCACTAAAAATCTAAAAACATTGTTATTTTCATCCTGATTTCATCTGTACAATTCAACAGCAGTCCAGTTTAATAGACAGCTTGTTAAATACCCTTGAGTCTCATGGGACACCCTACCACCTAGTATCAAGAAATGAAGAGATATCTCCATCTTTTCAAGAGTTTCTCAAGATTCTTTATAATGCAACAGTGGACTTTTTAATGGGGTAAGTCCCAGTATATAGTACAACATGGAAATAACAGACTTTAAATAGCACTGATGCTAACATTTGCAACACTTCATGCAAATGCAACCACATTCTGATCTACCCACATTCCCACATCAAATGCAACCACATCCCCACGTCAAATGCAACCACATCCTGATCTTCCCACATCCTTACGTCAAATATATATATATATTGTTTTGTATCACATATACCGGTACACTGTACTTAAGCAATGGAGAATTACTGGTTATTCCAGTAACTCATGTTGTCAGGGGGATGCAATAATTATATTACTTTCATGCAGATGACAGTAATGTTTATAATGAACATATCATACATTAGATATAAAAGCGAGCAAATTAAATTTTTTAGTATAGTCAAAGAATCCCATCTTATAGGATTGTTAATGCATCTGCATGCTTTTAAATTTAATTTATACTTTCATTTTGTATTACTTTTATAGACTCATTTGTCCCATATCATTACAAGATTTGAATTTTGAATCAAAACTATCACTAAAAATCTAAATACATTCTGTTATTTTCATCATGATTTCATCTGTACAATTCAACAGCAGACTAGTTTAATAGACAGCATGGTGAATGCCCTTGAGTCTCATGGGACACTCTACCACCTGGTATCAAGAAATGAAGAGATATCTCCACTTTGTGGACAAGAATTAATCAAGATTGTTTATAATGCAACGGTGGTTTTTTAATGGGGTAAGTCCTAGTATACAGTACAACATGGAAATAACAGACTTTAAATAGCACTGATCCTAACATTTGCAACACTTAACGCAATACTTTTAAACCTGCAATAGAAACAAATGTTACTCCAGTTTCAACAGCATGTGTTTTAAATATGTTAAATTGCGAATTTTAGATGTATATATCATTCTTATTTGTAAATTTAACTTTGGAAAAGATTGTGTCCATTCTTAGGGCCACTGATCTATATTTTCATTAAAATTGACATCATTTAGCCTCTGATTGTTTCATAGCCTTTTAATATGTCATATTTTATTAACTGGTACCTGATATAGACAAATTTTAGGGTTGCTTTACTTAGGTTATTTTACATGTCAATTTTTAAAAAAAATTTCAGTTCCTATTCTGATGACAAAGTGAAATGGATTATATATCAAGATTGTTTATAATGCTTTAGTGGAGTCTTATTCTAAATGGTAAGTCCCATGAAATTTTTTTTGAAAATAACTTATCTTGGGCATTTTACAGACTCATTATTTATTCTTACTAAAATCTTACTCTAATATAGGGGAATTTCTTTAACTTTCAGGTCACCTTTTATTTTAACTTCAGTATTTCTCCATAGCATTTTGCCTTGTTCCCCTACCCCCCTGTCTCAAAACCAACCTTTTTCAAACTAAGAATAAAAAAACTCCTTTTTAGAACACAAATCAAATGCTTTCTTATATAAAATGAGTACTGGTAGTGGAAGAAAGTTTAGACATCTTTTATGTGACATCAACCTTTTATGGTGATAAGGCTGGGCATGGACCAAAGAATTTAGGTAAAAGTACATAGTCTTACTTGATGTATGCAGTGAAGCCTGGATATCATGGACCTTTTAAATAGCACTTATCCTGGCATATGCAATAACTCACAAATGTAATTATAGTTTCACCTACAAAAAGCACATTTTTTACGTGAGTTTTAACAGTATGTGTCATTAATTGGTTTTAATAAGTTTTATTGTAATTTGTGTAGATGTAGATATCATTCTATTTGCTAATTTTTTAGCTCTTGGAAAGATTTTGTCTACCGGGTATATGTTGTTAAAATTGACATGATTTAGGCTGCTTAGATTGTTTTATGTCTTATTATGTGCCATATTTTATGAACTGGTACCTGATAATGATGTATAGTATTCTAGAGTTGCTTTACTTAGATTGTTTCAATGTCATTTTTTTTTTTCAGTTCCTGTCCTGATGACAAAGTGAAATGGATTATTCATCAAGATTGTTTATAATGCAATGGTGGAATATTATTCTAAAGGGTAAGTCCCATGGATTATTTTTGAAAGGTGGCTTATCTTGAGGCTATTACCTATGTGCTTCCCTACATGTGATGGCAATTAGAATATTTGAGAGGGGGGTTGTGACATTCTTGCTGTAATGGAGAGGAATGTATTAAAATCTTTTGGATCACCTTCTAACTATGGTATTTCTCCATAGTGATTTTACCTGTACCCTATGCTACATACTACAGTATTTGTTTTCTAGGGATGTTTTTAACCCTTTTTGGTTCATTGATTTTTTAAATTCAATATTTCCTTATATAATATGGGTATTGCTAGCAAGATAATTCACCTTTCAGGTGACATAGACTTTGAACGTTACCGTGTGGGGCTTCGACCACAAGTTTGGGAAACACTGCAGTATACATTATGTATAGAATCCAACCTGGATATGACAAACCTTGACCAGTTTTTTTGCCCATGACTTATGCTCTAACTGACCGAGACATGGAAATATTTTACAACTCTTTGCTTAACCTATGCATAACACCAACTTTGCTTTGTTCCCTGTGTAATATTATATTTACAGGTTCATTGTAATAATTTTGTAGAGGTCGATACCATAGCTCTTTGCAAAACTTTAGTTAGCTGGTATTGATCAGATTTTAAGATTAGAAGAGCTGCTATACTTGTGTTTTAGAAATTCATTCATACTCTATTTTTGTGAATTGATACTAGTATTGTATATAGCCTATTTTAAGTTTGTCTTTACTTATTTAGTTTTAATTTTCAACTTTAATATTTATAATGATTTTTTAATTTTCAGTTCCTCTTGTGATGACAAAGACTAATCAATTGATATGGATCTTCCAAAGTAGTGCTGGAGTGTTTTGCCATTTTAACAAAGGTTAGTCCAAGAACTTTTTTACTTTTGCTGTTGAAAAACTGGTTAACCCATTCATCAGTCCCATAGCGGTTAAATCCGGCCAGTACTGATTCAATCCCACTGCAACCAAATCCAGCCACTCAACCCTTTGTTTACACGTTTCTAAATAGAAGGGAGAAGTCTCGCTATTTAACCGGAAACCTCGCTAGAAACGAGACCAAAGGAGATAACTCTTTTTTAAATATTTTTATTTTTTGTCCGAGGAGTGTTCATTATTTTAAAAGCAGATTTTTTATTTTAGTGTTATGATCATTTGTATTCAAATACATCGTTGAAAGTTGACTTTTATATGAACTTACACAAGAGAAGCACTAGGAAATAATGTTACACAACACATATAGCAACTATTTTTGAATGTAAATCAATTCATATACCGGGTAATTATGCTGTTAAATAGATTTGTTTTAAAAAAATTTTCAAAACCTTTCTACGGTAAGGGTGGAGTTGCTCCCCTTTGGTTGGGGGATAATGATAAAATTTCTGATCGCCATGGATTGAGTGGGTAAAGGTCACCTTGTAACTCCCATTTATCATGTTAGCCCGAGTTTGTAAAATAGGTTTTTTTCACTTAAAAAAAAATTAGAGTTATAAAATGTTTAATTGTGGGATATTCTCTTGGCTAATTCTGTAGTGCAGTGGTTCCCAAACATTTTGTCTCCCAGGGTCATTTCTATTATCACTTTCTAAGGGGTACCGTACTCAATGTTTTATGAGTTATTGATGTTTAGTAATGTTATGGGGTAGGGATTGACAGCAACCCCTGCAAAATGCATGCAGAGCCTGCAAGCCTTAGGAGGTTACTACTCTACTGCAGTTTTAATGTATAGCTTATTTATTTAAAGGTAAATGAAAGTAAATGTGTTAGTTGAGCAGCATTGTTGTCTATTAAATTGTGTTAACCCATTCAATCCCGTGGCGACCAAATCCGGCCAGTACCGATTCAATCCCATTACGGCCAAATCCGGCCACTCAATCCTTTGTTTACACGTTGCTAAAAAGGAAGTGGAAATCTCACTATTTAAACGTAAATCTCGCTAGAAACAAGACCAAGGGAGATTACTATCTTTTTAAAAATATTTTTTTTTAATGGGTGAGGAGTATTCATTATTTTAAAAGCAGTTTTTTTATTTTAGTTTTATGATCATTTGTATTCAAATACTTCGTTGAAAATTGACTTTTAGGAATTTACACAAGAAAAGCATTAGGAAATAATGTTACATAACACATAAAGCAACCATTAATGGATGCAAATCAATTTATTTCATATGATTATACTGTTCAATAGATTTGTTTTGAATTTATTTCAAAACCTACCCACGTTAAGGGTGGAGTTGCTCCCCTTTGGTTGGGGTCTCCAATTAAAAATTTCTGAGCGCCCTGGATTGAATGGGTTAAATATAAACAATAGTAAATGTGTTAGTTGAGCAGCATTGTTGTCTATTAAATTGTGTTAAAATCTGTTTTTGTTTCATTCTCTCTTTAGTGAACGGTACATTTTCTAAGCATGGTGATGCCACTTTTTGAAAGACCAGTTAAGATGGCAGTATTGTACAGACACGTTGAGATGGCATTATTGTACAGAAACTTTGAGATTGCGGTGGCCTTTATTGGACAATCAAGTTGAGAAGGCAGTATTGGAGAGACTAATTCCCCAGACAAGCTGCAAGTCGGGGAGTCATGTCACTGACGAAGACTTAGGCTGAATTTAATTTTTCAATCCGAAAATGGGAATAAATTTTGTAACTTGCTTGAGAACATTTCTTATTTTATTGTATACTTCTTATTTTATTTGTTGTTTAATTAAAATCACCTAATATTAAAGGATGGGGGTCGGCACTATATAAAGAATATACCTGGGGATTTTTGGGTTTTTAAAAAAAAAAACGGTAACTTATTGTAGGTTACCGTTAACGGTAAACTGAAAAGTAACAGCATGTTATCGCTAAATTACTGTAGGCTGATAACGATATGCTATCGCTTTCTCAAAGTAAAAACAGTAAGTTACTGGCAGCTTGTACACAGTAAGTTACTGTTTTTGAGGGGTACTTTTACGATAGATTATTAAGAGTGTATATTCTTTCATTTCCTGTACTCTTGGTTTTGAAAAACCTACTTTCGGCAACAACAATGGCGATCACTTAAGTTTGTGACTGTGCTCAATTTCTTGTCGTAGTTTTATTGGTCCTGTTTGTTGAGGAGGGCTCTTAGCCGAAACATTCACATCGTATTATCCTGTTACATACCTTGTTCTTCTGTTTCCTAAAAACCTAAAGATACACTAGTCATAATATTAAATTTAGAATCGGGGATGTTGTCGTCTAGTGTAAGAAGGTTTGGGAACCACTGGAATGTGTATCAGATATCATCATGCAACCAATTCAGAATAATTAAAGGTGTAGATGGCTAGGTGCTGATTTCTTTTTAGATGTAGCACATAACATGCAGCCATCATTGGCAGAGAGACTTTTTACGAAATGTCTAAGTTTCTATTATCTGTTGGAGCTTTGTGGCTATTTCAAGTATCGTTAACGCACCGAAGTGCACTGAAGCGCACCGATGCGCTCTTACGTTTATGTGCCTGATCTTTTCCGCTCTCATGTTGGCATTGCTCATGACGTCACAACTTAAAAATGAAAAAGAGAGCAATGGTAAAAAATATTGTGGGTACTTTGTTTTTAAAGACTGTTTCGGAAGTTCAATGTGGGTTACATAAGGGACCAAATAATAAAGTACACGTGGAAACACTAAGATGAACAAATAACAATGAAATAAAATAATTATATATGTATGAGCAGATGCGCAGTATATGTTTTATAGACATTTAAAAACCCATTAACCGATATTTTTGCGTACTGAAGCTAATATAATTTTTAAAGTACATTTATTTGTGTGTGTGTCCTACTTAACTGATATTTTTGTGTCGTCATCATCATCAGTGGCACTACAGCCCATGTATGGCCCTGGTCTTCTCCACCACATTCTCTCTATTCGGAACGATCCACGGCTTTCCGCCTCCATTCGCGAACCCCCAACTGGTGTAAATCCTTTACGTCTTCGATCCATCTCAGCCTTGGGCGACCGGTATGAGTCGTGTGCCCCTAGGTTTCTGCGTGTTTATCACTTTTGCTGCCCAGCGGAGTCTGCCTTTTTTTTTTTGTTGCAACTATGGATGGGTCTTTGTACAATTGTTATAGCTCTTGGTTTGTGCGGATTCCCCAGATATCATTCCCCACCAATGGGCCGTATATTTTATTATTTTTGTGTCTGTTGTATTCAAATGAAACTCTCCAAAATATTACCACCATTTTTTTTTTTTTTTTTTTTTTTTAATGACTCTTTCAAATTACGCTACGACCATGGATTTATAACAAGTCCTATTCCATACACACATCTCAATATGGGTTAATTGTATGCAATATCTGAATATGAGTTTTGTTGTATGCACTTATGTCAATGTGTGTTCTATGTCATGCACTTATGTCAATGCGTGTTCTATGTCATGCACTTATGTCAATGCGTGTTCTATGTCATGCACTTATGTCAATGTGTGTTCTATGTCATGCACTTATGTCAATGCGTGTTCTATGTCATGTACTTATCAGCGTGCACGCATTATCAACAAGCTCTATACATGTTGGTTTTTTATGAACCCAGAACTTTAAAAACTTGCTTCGGGTTGACCTGGGAAGGAGCAACCCAGAAATCAGTTCATTACTTTACGCCCGTCACGTGCGGCTAGACAAGTTGAGACAACCACTGACCGACTTTTACAATGTCTTCACATTATCTCCCTTTCAAGCAAAGGAAGTCCGTTAATAGTGTTCAGGGGGAAGCAAGTATTAAGCACATCCCTGAAACTACGCGATTTTCCCCCGGTCTCTCAATGAGTTTGTGATTCAGTCACGCCATTGTTTGCTCCATTTTTCTTGCTTTGAAGTAACCTTAATTTCGACCAACGCCTGGGATGACCGCGGTCAGCTTTGATTTGAGGGCGTTTTTTACTGACGAGTTCAAGTTCGAAGACGCCTTTTTGTTTTATTATTGTTGGAGACAGCTGCAAGGAGCATACAGGCGTGACTGTTGATACGTTTAAACTGTACAGCTGTCTGTACCTCTAACACATGCTTGACTGTTGATACGTTTCAACTGTACGGCTGCCTGTACCTCTAACACATGCTTGACTGTTGATACGTTTCAACTGTACGACTGTCTGTACCTCTAACACATGCTTGACTGTTGACATGTTTCAACTATACAGCTGCCTGTACCTCTAGCGTTTGCCTGGGGTATGATATACGAAGTCCACAACGTTGAAACATCTAAGTATAATAAAAAAATAACTACGTTTTCTTCAAATAAAAAAAAGATATCTTTAATAATAAAATCTAAAGTGTACTAGTCCTAACAACAATGACTCTCATAGCACAACTCTCTAAAAGAAACAAATATTCTTGCTCTGTCTATAGTTTCTGCTTTACCCTAACATTCTATCTAGACTCTAACAACATATCAAAAGGTCTGCGTACGGTTCCCATAACAATGACGTCAAGGATGTATACAATACGACACAAAGACCTTGACAACAAACTTTAACAAAGTAGCACTCATAAGACGCACTGCATGCACCAAAAGAGATATCAGACGACGCTGCAACTATTTTACATTGATACTTTATACTCGACTATGATAATCTCTCTAATTCAATGGCATGGTCAACACAATGTCTTTCACTATATGGTTAAGAGATCTTCGCGCTGATTTTTGTTTTTGTCTAGGATATAGGTGAATACTTCTAAACGTTCTAATGCTAATTGTGGAACTTTCATAAATGAGGTTTCCCCGATGATCGCTTAGGTGGTTTTTAACCACAAGCTGTCTGACCTATTCCCCCCCCCCCCCAAATGTGTATGAGCCATTTTTAAAAGACAACTTTTTGTGGATGGTATTAACCTGAAAACTGTTTATATTTTTGTTATAAATGTATACGTTTCTTTGTGAAGATTTACCAGAAAATTAGGCAAACAGCATCGGGACTTTCCGTTTTTTCTGAAATTTGTTTTTGTCAGTGACTTGCACCCACTCTTATTCGTTTCTCTCATTTTTAGGAAGGATGCATGTGTTATGTATCTCTTATATATATTACGCTTCTGGTATGACTCGTGGGCTGCTTCCTAATTTACTGCTTCCATTTCCGGTTCCTTACTACTCAGCGAATTTGGTATTGAGAGTATGATATAATAATTCTATATGTTTGAAGGAAAGTATGGTTCAATAATGAGTTCAAAAGCGCGCAAAAAATAATTCCCGATAACTAAGCAGTTACGCAACATGGGGCGGGGGGGGGGGGGGGGGGGAGGAAAGGGGATGTAGCTTGAGTTCGTGTTTTGTCCAGTAACTTTAGTAGATGGGAATTTCACTCATTTCTGCCGCCAATGTTTTGCGGGCTATATCTAGTTTATATTTATTATGTAAATCTAATTTATACTTATATGATTGTTTTTGGTTGGTTTATTTTGTTGTTGGTTTTTTTTTGTACTGATGAAGGCATTTGCCGAAACGTCTACATTTTTGTCTGCTCTGTGATCATCATTAGAGCTGAACTTATATCGTCTTATTGACACAAATTGTTTGTGTCTAATTAAACTGTTTGAAAGCTTTATCTTTGGCCGTCACTTTTACACTTCCCTAACAATTGAAAAAAATAACAGATTAAAGAAATTAAAGGGGAACAAAAGCAACAACATCAATTCGGAAACGACATAAAATAACAACGAACCAGTTTTATCTGCAATCTCTCTTCATTGAAGTAAAACACATTTTGAAACCGTGTCATTGGACCGAGGAGCGAGCTACGACTGCAATCAAGAGAGCAGAAAGTCGATCCTTAGGAACGCGGTGACCTTGAGGGAATCCAAGTTTTCTTGTTTAGATTATTTGTTAAAAGTTCAACCTTTGTTTGTTATTCTCGTTCTGGTTTGGATTTAAAAATATAAAAATAGATTTTTAAAAAATAAAATAAAATTACGTTGTTTTGAATTCGTTAAAATCTTTGCCATTAAAAAAAACAAGAAAAAGAACAAAAACTCGTGGCAGAGGAAATGATTGGGTTTCGGATTTATTTCTCCTTAAAGGATTCTCAAAATTCGTTATTTAAAAAAAAAAAAAAAAGTTTTTTTTACTTAAAAAAAAACAAAAAAACTGTGTGGTGTTTTGTTACATGTGACGTTACAAGATGTGTTTGAAACTTAAGCAACCGAAATTCTCTTCGAAGTAAAATATTGGAAAAACTATGTACGACAATTCAAGAAAAGTGCATAATAATGCTTTAAAAAGTTGTAAGTGCAATAATTGACGAGATAGCAAGAAGATCGCCAATGCTTATCCTTCAAACCGACAAATAGATCACGATAAATCAAAGACAAACAAAATTGAATGGCGTCATTAAATTGTGTGTTAAATCCGCGAGCACTTTAAATTAGAAAAGTTTTAAAAAAATGTTAATCAGGAACAGGAAATAAACAAAAACAAGAAGAGAGTATCTGTGTTTGCTTTAATGACACCATGCAATAAACAGGAAATGACGTCTGTCTGATGGCAAAATGGAGAAAATGGCGTCATTTTGTAATTCTTCAATCGGATCATTGTAATTTGAATATGTCTGAATCTTAAAGCAAAATTATGACATAAAAAACAAATTAAAAGAGTTTTTAATACCTCGAGCAGCCAGTGTGAATATCCATCATGTTTGGTATGCAATGCTTGGATGAATTTCTCAATAAAGGTGAGAGAACTAAATAAAACAGCATTCGTTTGTGCCTATGATGAGTCACTTCCTTGTTTTGTCACGTGATACGTACCAGCCATTGGTAGGCTTTCTGCTACACATAACAACAGATAACAGCTGATCAGCCATTGCCATTATCATTAATTCTAAAGCAAAATGTTTGTCTCCATCAGCGCTTCCTCAGTGTTAATTAAAAATTTTACTTTTCAAAATATTCTTGAATACACGCGTTTCTTTAAATGACATTCATTAAATGTGACAATAATTATAATTCAGTTATGATTAAAGGAAGAAAGTTGTTTGAAGAAAAATTTGGTAAATGTGTAGCTGTAGGGCCACTCTTTTTTACCATGGCCGCCATCTTGGTTGCCCCGACCCGCGCACTTTTACGTGTTCACGGGTCGGGACAACCAAGATGGCGGCCGAGGTAAAAATAAAATAACTCATGTTTTTGATATAATGACGAATAAAACGTTTTTAAAAATGAAAAAATGATCTAAATCTATCCCTCACCCTAACCTGAACCCTAAATTCCTCCCTAACCCGGTTTTGATCCTCTCCCTAACAGGGTTTTGACCCTCTCCCTAACAGGATTTTGACCCTCTCCCTAACAGGGTTTTGACCCTCTCCCTAACAGGGTTTTGACCCTCTCCCTAACCAGGGTTTTGACCCTCTCCCTAACCAGGGTTTTGACCCTATCGGAACCAGCGTTTTGACACTCTCCTTAGCCTAACGTGGCGCTGGGTTTTGACCCTGAAAAGTAGGACAATTAAAAATGAAACAAAGAAAAGTGGCCAAAATTAATTATAAAATAAAGAAGTAATGAAAACCCAACTTACATTTTCATGGAATACACTTTTACACACTTTATTTCAGGTTCCAACGAAAAGAATATCCAAAAATTTATGAAACACACCGTGGTCAACCTCTAAGATTATCTTTAAAAATGGCGCCGCTTGGCGGCGCTTTTTAAGGTATTTAATAGGCCAACCAATGAAATTTTAAAAATTATAATTAATCAACCAATAAAAATTTTGCCAAAAATTTGCCTCCGTCATATTAATGAATATGTAACTCTATTAACAAAAATATTTAAAAAATAAGGGGAGTGAATCCACGCAAATGACGTCATGGCCCTACAGCTACAAATTAGCCAAAAATGTGTGAGCGACTAGTGTGTTGCAGACAGCCTCCCGGAAGTCTTACTTGTTTTTACACGTATCACATGACAAAACAATCAATAAATCGTAGTCCAATATTAAACTAGGGTAAAGGTCAAGGTCGGTCTCGACCTCTAGTCAAGAGAAAAAAAATGATTTTTGTCATTTGCATAAATCTTTAAGCTGCTCAGCTGCTGAAATATGATCTGGATTGTTAAATAATGACGTCTGGAATCTGTTATAGTGATTCTCATTTTTTTCAACATTATTCATTTTCACTTGAAAAAAAAAAAACAAGAACTGTAGAACATTATTTAAATTTAGAAAATAATTTTGAAAAATTACTTATGAATTTCACTTGGGAATAAGGGCTAACGAAATGGTGGCAGCAGTAAGGACCTGAGAAGTCAACTTCTTGAGGACCAAGTTTGTCTTAATCTAAAGACTTAGAGAAGAATGATCCGTATTATAAAAAGAATGCTCTGTAATGATAAGAAAAATGATCGGTATGATAAGGAGAATGATCGGTACGATTAGGAGGAAGATCTGTATTATAAGAATGATCCGTATGGGAAATTAATGATCTGTACCGTAACAAGAATGATCGGCATACTCCCTGGCATTATTTGTTCCACAATTTGTCAAGCGCTATTAGTGTCATTCAATGTTACCGAGGAAAAAAATTATTTATTTATATGAATTATGAAAAATTGAAAGTCACATTTATTTAAATGACATATGGAAAATTTAAAGTCATATTATTTGTATGACTCATGGAAAATTGAAAAGCATTTTTATTTATATGACTAATGGAAAATTGAAAGTCATATTTATAAATGTGATATATATGAAAGTCGTATTTATTTATAGGACATATGGAAAAGTTAAAGTCATATTTATTAAAACATACATGACGTGGTTCATACAAAACCGATTTATTCATTCCTGTATCGATTTGGCAATGCGTTAAATATAAGCAATAAATATTTATGTATATTTAAGACCTTTTTGACTTTAAGAACTGGACTAAAATGTCCCAAACAACCCTTCGTAAGTACTGGATATATTTTAAGTTGATTGTTATTGTGCGGCTGGCAAACATTGTAGCTCCTGTTATGATAATGGCCGCCTCAACCATTACACTTTCCGGTCCACTGAGTTTTAACTTGTTAAAAAAAAGATCCATTCTTTGCATTCAATCAATCAATCAGTCAATCAATCAATCAATCAGCCAATCAATCAATCAGTCAAACAACCAATCAATCAGTTAATCAATCAATCAATATGTCAATCAATCAGACAATCAATCAATCAGTCAATCAATCAATCAATCAGTCAATCAATCAGTCAGTCAATCAATCAATCAGCGCTATTAAAGTGTGTGCGATGCTCTGACTTGTTTATTTGCAAACCTAAATTGTAACATTGTTTAGTTTACCGTGCGTTCGGGGTCTCCTGAAGTGTAGCATTCATTAATTTAAGCTCATCTGTGTGTCGTGTGTTCAGCTCTGCTCCAGGTTTACACAATAGCGTTGGAAGTAGTCCCATCCGAACTTTAGCTGTGAGCCAAAACTTAAGAATTTATAATTAACACTTTACACTTGATAATGTACACTTTATAGTTTACACTTTATAGTTTATATTTAACTGTTTTATGACTTAGTTCCTTGAGTTTTTCAAAGAAATAAAACAAAATCTGACGATATCACTATGCCTCAGTTTCCAATATAAAATTTTACTCATGCGCACAGGCTTGTGGGCATTTGTTGTAACTTTCCATTATTGACTATATTACGGACTGCTATTAATGGAGAATTTTATCTCTTAGTTTAGTCTATTGGCTCGTTTCAAAACAGTCCATAATAAAGGACGATACCAACGTTTAAATACAATAACAAATAATACGCCACTCAAAGCCAGAGCTAATTACAATTAATAAGTTTTTAATGTGTGAATTTCAAGGAATTACAAAATCAAGAAAATTTGATTAAAAGTGTTAACTTACAGTATGGCTGGTACCGGTACTGTATGTAAAAATACAATGAGTTCAAGTTGTACAATGAAAGAAAATCTACACACAACAAAGCACTGTCTCGAGTTAGTATAATAATAATACACGCTACATGTCTCGTGATAAAAAGTATCTCCCTCGTC
The DNA here is from genome assembly GCA_964017045.1 of Omphiscola glabra. Classification (NCBI taxonomy): domain Eukaryota; kingdom Metazoa; phylum Mollusca; class Gastropoda; family Lymnaeidae; genus Omphiscola; species Omphiscola glabra. Next base: position 18,973,887 of record OZ024795.1, read on the forward strand.
ATTCAATCTTATTCCTTTTATACCCTGTTCCATGCAGATGGTCATTCTCGAAATAGATTACTCATTGTAACTGAATCTCGCATGCTCTAGATCATTCGACAATTGCCTGACTGGAACGGACGATACTAAGCTTTGTTGTAAACAAGGTTAAATTTCGCTAGCCACACCCCAAAACGGCCTCGACTGTAAGAGGTCATGCACGCGGAAAGCGGGTAAAGCGTGCACCAAAACACGTCTTCTTCATAACAACAGTCATAACTGAAATTTTATATATATATAGGCATATATATATATTTATACAAACATACATACATATATATTGCGGCGAAGACTTAAAATATGATGACATCTTTAATATCATATAATTGTCAAGTTTGAATATTAGAGTAAGTGTTAAAGAAACATTACAGATAGCGTAACACAAACATCAAAAATACTAAATAGCAATATAAAGGAAAGAAACAATTATTATCCTCCATTGAACTCTTGACGAAATTCTGCAAAGTGAGATTTGAATTAGAGATTACTATATTACATTTAAGGGAACAAAAACACGCAATTTCAAGTTTTGTTTTTTTCTTCTTTTTTTTTGTGTTTGGTCTTTACCAAGATAAATATTGACTCCCCTCCTCCCCACGCCGAAGACGTTGATTGAATACTCCAGCTAAGATGATACGTCTTGAGTTATTAAAGTGGAGTTGATGCCCGTGTTTGGACACGAGAACTCAATACTTTTGAGCCGACTCGTTTTAATGCTCTCTCTATTTGGAAAATCTTTTACACTCGAGATTGATCGCTTACAACGTCTCATGCTCCAAATTCTATCCCGATGAAGACAAGTCCTCCACAATTCGATCTAAATGTGATGAAGACAACTCCTCCTCAACTGGATCTAAATGGGATGAAGACAACTCCCTGCCAACTGGATCTAACTGTGATGAAGACAAATCCTCCTCCACTGGATCTAAATGTGATAAAGACAACTCCTCCTCCACTGGATCTAAATGTGATGAAGACAACTCCTCACACACTGGATCTAAATGTGATGAAGACAACTCCTCACACACTGGATCTAAATGTGATGAAGACAACTCCTCCAATGGATCTAAATGTGATGAAGACTACTCCTCCTCTAATGGATCTAAATGTGATGAAGACAACTCCTCCTCCAATGGATCTAAATGTGATGAAGACCGCCCTCCACTGGATCTAAATGTGATGAAGACCGCCCTCCACTTGATCTAAATGTGATGAAGACCGCACTCCACTGGATCTAAATGTGATGAAGACCGCCCTCCACTGGATCTAAATGTGATGAAGACCGCCCTCCACTGGATCTAAATGTGATGAAGACAACTCCTCCTCCACTGGATCTAAATGTGATGAAGACAACTCCTCCTCCACTGGATCTAAATGTGATGAAGACCAACCTCCAATGGATCTAAATGTGTTTTTATTTACAATCAATAGAGGATAATGGATATTTAAAAAATGGAAATGCGATTAATACACATGCGAACATTTCTTTGGACATCGGAAATAAGCTGTCAACATGTTTACTGAAGAAAAAAAATATTCACAATAAAGTAATTTTGCTTTTGTGACGTATTGACTCTGTTGTTGGTAATACAGAGATGATAGTAAGCAAAGTCATTGATTACTGTCACTGTCAATTCATCAACGCAAGTAAAATGAATGATCGAGCCACTTGATACTTAATATAGGCACTTTATTTCAACAAGACATAATAATTAATAACGTCACCTATAGCACTGGATATATAGAGCTATATGTTCACTTCTGTATTGATTCAATATATTTACTACCGTCATGATATATAGAGCTATATGTTCACTTCTGTATTGATTCAGTATATTTACTAACGTCATGATATATAGAGCTATATGTTCACTTCTGTATTGATTCAATATATTTACTAACGTCATGATATATAGAGCTATATGTTCACTTCTGTATTGATTCAATATATTTACTAACGTCATGATATATAGAGCTATATGTTCACTTCTGTATTGATTCAATATATTTACTAACGTCCTCACATTTTTATTTCACAATTTATTATATCCAATATCTGTGAAATATAATTCACATTTTTATTTCACAGTTTATTATATCCAATATCTGTGAAATATAATTCACATTTTTATTTCACAGTTTATTATATCCAATATTTGTGAAGTATAATTCACATTTTTATTTCACAATTTATTATATCCAATAATTGTGAAATATATTTCACATTTTTATTTCACAATTTATTATATCCAATAATTGTGAAATATAATTCACATTTTTATTTCACAATTTATTATATTCAATAATTGTTAAATATAATTCACATTTTTATTTCACAATTTATTATATCCAATAATTGTGAAATATAATTCACATTTTTTTCACAATTTATTATATCCAATAATCGTAACACGACCTTTCCAAAATGGCAGCTTAAAATCTCGTCCGTTATCTAAACAATTGTGTGTCTCATTTGATTCCATCCAGAATCAAATTACCTAGCACCAATATACACTGTTACACTTCTCATTATGTCTATGTTCATTACAAAAGAAGTATCGTGTGAAATTATGGGTTATACGCTTTTGCAAGCTGGAGCCGTTAATCATGGCCCAGGCCCAAGCAGAGAAGCGTGGCTGTGTCTTCTTGAATCTTTTATACCGATTTCTCTCTTTAATTTACACTTGAAACATTGAATTGTGTTCACGTGTACGCTCGTCCGTCTACTGGATGAGGACCACTCTAACCGTCTGATTGGTGCTTGGGTTGATTGCGTCTGTGGTCGCGCAGATGCCCCCGGTGTGACCGATTCTGGACACGGACTTTTCTTGGACGTAGTGTATTGTGCACGTAGTGTATTGTTGAACAAACGTTGATGCGTCATTTTGAAAACTTTGGTGCATCATCAATGTGGCCTTGAAAACTACCCGACTTAATAACGAATTATCTTCCCTGAAAGACCACGCGTTAGAGTGACTTCCCTTTATTTGGCACAAATTTTGATGTACGCCATTTACGATTGTTCACAATCCGATTACTAATTTTACAACACTAAAGAACACAACAGTTTATTGACATAGAAGTTGTAGCGCTCGTTGTGGACAATGGGCAGCGACTGGTCATTGAAGCTGGATTGTCTTGTGTTGTGTTATATCAGACACACTTAATGGAATCGTTCTTCTTGATCTGCCCCTGAATATATACGTGAACATTTGTCAAAGTGGGTTATGACCCTTTTCTCATCGATAATTTTTTTAATTTTAAAAGTTATTTAAAAGCTTTTTTTTTAAAAGTCTGTTTTTAAAAGACGACTTTCATCTAACTCAAATGTAACAAAAAAATGTGTAATTATTTCTCAAAATTGATTACGTAAATAAAGTAGGGCAGAAGGGGCGCATTGCTCTCTGTGGAGCCCTAAGGAGTACAGATAAAGAAGAAACTCAAAAATGTGGTTTAATTCTTCTTCTAATTTTTTAGCAAACATGTTCTGGACATTCTTCCTTTGCGTAATGAATAATTATTTTAAATTTTCAAGCCTAAACATAACTTGCTCCACTATTAAATTACTTAGTATCGCTTGAACGAAGTCCCTCATATATAGGCCTTTAAGAAATTTAAAGAAAATTATTGTTTAATTTTTAGTACACCTAAACTCGTCTTCGAAAATAGTCTTTGCCTTTAAAAATAAATAAATCAATTTCTAATTTTTAGAATGAACATTTTAATATGTAAATATCCACAAAAGAGTTTTATTTTATAAACAAGAAAAATGAATGCTTACAAAATCCCAGGTACGGGGGACATAGCTCTTTACAAAGGCTTAAAACAAGTCAGCACGAGGAAGTCGTAAGTGACCGAACGAGAGGTCGCGTGTGTTAATAAAAAGAATTCGTTGGACCAACAAGATGGAAATACGAGTAGAAAAGAGGCTTAGAAGAAATAAAAAAAAACAACTTTACCCATTAAAAAAAAAAGGAAATATTCGACCAAGACGGGAATTAAACGATTATAATTTAAACTTTCGTGACTGAAAAAATAAACGAGGACAAAGCGAATTTTAACATTAAATTTTAAAATCTATCTTTTAATTTTTTTTGCAGACTATCTGGAGACGGTAGGAAATACATGAGTATGTAGCTTTGCGCTTTGTACAGCCATGGAACCCCTATCATGTGTTACCTCTATATCTTAACTAATTAATTTACAATTGATCAATTGTTTACTGTACATTTGATTCCCACCCAACGGGCAATTTATGACATGCTTATAATAATAACATGATTCAATCTCATTTTGAACAACTCTGCCTCTTTTAAATGGTTCCCGCGCACGACGTAAAGATAATATCTTTTAATTGGAAAGTTTGGACATGCAATGTGCATTATGTTCTGCTGTAATCAATCTAAGACAGCGGTTCTCAACCTGTAGGTCGCGACGCCTTACACTAGGGTCACCTAAGACCATCGGAAAACACATTTTTATCAAGTAGCAACGAAAAATAATTATATGATTGATGGGTCACCAAAACATGAGGACCTGCATTACAAATGATAAGAACTACTGATCAAAGAATATTTGGAGTACGGGATAAAAGGGGGAGAGATATAGGAGAGAGAGAGAGAGAGAGCTAGAGAGGAAGATAGAGAAGGGAGAGAGAGAGGGGGAGAGAGATAGAGAAGGAAGATAGAGATAGAAAGAAAGAGAGATAGAGAAGGGAGAAGGGGAGAGAGATGGAGAAGGGAGAGAGAGATGGGGAGAGAGAGATAGAGAAGGGGGGAGCGATAGAGAGATAGAGAAGGGAGAGAGAGAGGGGAGAGAGAGATAGAGAAGATAGTGATATATAGAGAAGAGAGAGAAAGAGAGAGAGAGAAGAGAGGGGGAAAGAGATAGATAAGGGAGAAAGAGAAAAAGAGAGAGAGAGATAGAAGAGAGAGGGGGGAGAGAGAGAAAGAGAGAAAGAGATAGAGACAAAGAGAGAGAATTAAGAGACTAAAATGTCTTTATGAACCAGAAAATAATAACTGTTTAAAGAATTTCTATTTTATCCCGAGTATACGCCTACATAATTAAGGAAAGTATCATAACCATTTGGGATTGATCCTCCTGTTACTTTTCCTTTTAATTTGTCCGCTTTAGAGTTGTCCGCTTTAGAGTTGTCGGCTTTAGAGTTGTCCGCTTTAGAGTTGTCCGCTTTAGAGTTGTCCGCTTTAGAGTTGTCGATTTAGAGTTGTCCGCTTTAGAGTTGTCCGCGTTTGATATAATGCTAGTAATCTTGCCTCATTTCTGTCATTTGAGACATAATTGAATCTTTCCTTATTTCTGTCATTTGAGACATAATTGAATCTTTCCTTATTTCAATCAGTTGAGATATAATTGAATCTTGCCCTATTTCTGTCAGTTGAGACATAATTGAATCTTTCCTTATTTCTGTCAGTTGAGACATAATTGAATCTTTCCTTATTTCTGTCAGTTGAGACATAATTTAAAGTTTCGCTGAGTGGTCAGACACCAAGCTTTAAAAACTGTTCTTTCATAATTTAGAAGTTTTTCATTGATCACTGAGCCGTCGCCTTGGGCGCATGTGGTCATTGATAGGCCTTGTCATGATGCTAGGCTGCACGCAAGGCAATGGCTTTAGAACGGTTTGTTAGCAGAAAACAAAAACACTAAAATCAACAACAACAACAAACAAAAAATCCACCTAGAATTTGTCGCTAAACGAACTTAAGTAATCATTTAGTTTATTTTGGTTTTCCCGAAAGTACGTTGTGCCGGGATATATCGCACGCTGTGCCGGGATATATCGCACGCTGTGCCGGGATATATCGCACGCTGTGCCGGGATATATCGCACGCTGTACCGGGATATATCGCACGCTGTGCCGGGAAATATCGCACGCTGTGCCGGGATATATCGCACGCTGTGTTTAATAATAACATTAGACGCTTTTGTTTTTTTGTTTTTTATTCTTATTATTGTAAAGATAAACAGAAGGTAAAAAAAGGTTTAAAAAAGGGTAAACAAAAGGTAAACAAATGGCTAGAATTGCTTTTAGGGCAACAAAGAGCAACTCCGTGCTTTCGATTTCTTTAAAATTGCTTCCTTCTATACTCTGATAAAATAAGACCAAATCAATTTGATGGATGTTGTCAAAATGGCACTTTCTGGGATGTTGGCAAAATGACACTTTCTGGGATGTTGGCAAAATGGCACTTTCTGGCATGTTGACAAAATGACACTTTCTGGAATGTTGGCAAAATGGCACTTTCTGGGATGTTGGCAAAATGGCACTTTCTGGGATGTTGGCAAAATGGCACTTTCTGGGATGTTGGCAAAATGACACTTTCTGGTGCAAAGCCATCTACCGGCTTGTCATTCTTTTAACTTCAACGATTGTTATTCCAAACCTTGAGCGTGTGTCACGTGACGTGCGTGTTAAGCCATGCAGCTGATCAGTGAGAAAGTAAACAAGACAGATCGTTGTCTACTGAAGTTAACTATCACAGCGGTTCTCAACCTGTGAGTCGCGACCCATTTTGGAGTCGAACGACCCTTTCTAAGGGATCGCCCGAGACCATCGGAAAACACATACTCTAGATTTATAAAGATAGCAAAGAAAATAACGTTGCGATTGGGGGTCGCCACAACTTGAGGTACTGTATTAAAGGGTCGCGGCATTGGGGAGGTTGAGAACCACTGAACTATCACGACAGGGTAGATAATCGCAACCAACAGGAAATATGAACAGGGGTGCAAGACTTTGAAATAGATAAAAGAAAAATGTTTTTTAAAAAATGGCTTAGGCTAATCCATCCATAAAACACAGCCTCCAAAGTGAAGAGATGGAACGCTTTGTACCATCAACTTTTAGAAAATAGCAACGTCGTGAAATCCACATTGATGACTGTCCTGTCATTGAGATTAGGTGCGTCACTTGTTGAGTACATGGTCGTAACTTGCTGTGAACAACATTGGGCAAATTATGAGTTCAAAGACAAATAGATTCGTTGCTTTTTATAATGTAACTGAGAAGCAACAAACAAAAAAAGGGGGGGGGGGCTGGAAATGGGTTGGGGGTGGGGAAATAATTCATCTCTTAATTAAACTTCGCCATAAACCATGGCGTGTGTAATTGCTGTCATAAATCATGGCGTAAGAAATTGCTGTCAGAGATTGTAAGCACCCAGTGCGCTTAGGTCTGACATCGCTAATCGACTGATGACACTAACTCCGCTAAGACTTTGCTCTTTAATTACAACCGTGGTTTGCTTCTGACAAATGGTTGTCCTAACGTATTTTCCCAACTTAAATTTATGTATTTTAGAATGAGTTATTCGTTATAGTCTCCTATTAGCCATTAGCTTAGGCATCAACTCAAGTACCCTTCACAACAAGTGGACTTCGTCTTGAGGATCCCAGAGTGATTATGGGGCTCTAAGGGCTCCCCGAATAATGGATATAATCCAAAAATAAATCGTTCGTTTAATCCGGTAAATCCACCCCCCCCCCCCAAACCCAAACAAAACAATCGCTGTACAACGACTCCTTGAAAACTAATGATTTTTTTGTAAGCGTGTACGTGTATGTGTGAGGCTACTCTTCAGATGGGATTATCTCCTTATATATTGGTAATCCAGCGCCCAACATATGTGGGCAGATGGTAATGGGGTTTCTGATGTCATAACTGGACATAGCTTGACCTGATCTTTCGTATATAAATCTAAATGTCTATGTTTTTATTTATTGATGTGAAGGTGACGTAAGTCTTACAAATGTCGCAACTCATCTGTTGAGTTGTAATGAGCTGTCATGAAAATGTCACAACTCACCTGTTGAGCTGTAATGAGCTGTAATGAAAATGTCACAACTCACCTATTCAGTTGTAATGAGCTGTAATGAAAAGAGTATCTCCTGTTAGTGTGACCGTTAGATACATGTAATTGGATCATGAGCAGCATTTATGAATTAACATAGTAGTTGAGACGTTTGCAAAGGGTAAAATGCATGCTCACATAAAGACGTATGTTTATATGGTACAACTAGAGTCTGCCCTATGCTAGTTACGTCTTCAATAGATGATTAAATCAACAAGCGAATTTCCAAGACGAATGTTGCATTCGGAAGACTCCGCAAAATTGTGTGGTGAGCGAAGGGGGTCTCACTACAGTCACTGACGCTGAATGTATGAAAGGCAATCGTACAAGCCACTCTAATATATGCCAGCGAGACGTTGACAGTGTACAATCGGACATGCTAGCTAGCCAGCTGAACCATCTTTACCTACACTGTTTACATAAACTTCGTGACATCAGATGACAGGACAAAGTACTTGATACAGAAGTCCTACAACGCACTCTCATATATGCCAGCGAGACGTAGACAGTGTAATTCACTGCGAGAATGCCAGACAACAAACTTCCCAAACAACTAACGTTCATTGAACTTTCCAGACGGAAAACGCTCAGCTGGTGGGCAGAAGAAATATGATGTAAAGATTTCTAAAAGCTTCATTCAAATCCATGGTCACTGATCTTGATTCGTGGGTAACACTTGCTATGGACCGTACAAGCTGGCGAGGCAGACTCACTGTTGGGCCGTACCAGCTGGCGAGACAGACTCATTGTTTGGTCGTACCAGCTGGCGAGACAGACTCACTGTTTGGCCGTACCAGCTGGCGAGACAGACTCACTGTTTGGTCGTACCAGCTGGCGAGACAGACTCACTGTTTTGCTGTACCAGCTGGCGAGACAGACTCACTGTTTGGCCGTACCAGCTGGCGAGACAGACTCACTGTTTTGCCGTACCAGCTGGCGGGACAGACTCACTGTTTGGCCGTACCAGCTGGCGAGGCAGACTCACTGTTGGACCGTAGAAGCTGGCGAGGCAGACTCACTGTTGGACCGTAGAAGCTGGCGAGGCAGACTCACTGTTTGGTCGTACCAGCTGGCGAGGCAGACTCACTGTTTGGTCGTACCAGCTGGCGAGACAGACTCACTGTTGGACCGTAGAAGCTGGCGAGGCAGACTCACTGTTTGGTCGTACCAGCTGGCGAGGCAGACTCACTGTTGGACCGTAGAAGCTGGCGAGACAGACTCACTGTTGGACCGTAGAAGCTGGCGAGGCAGACTCACTGTTTGGTCGTACCAGCTGGCGAGGCAGACTCACTGTTGGACCGTAGAAGCTGGCGAGGCAGACTCACTGTTGGACCGTAGAAGCTGGCGAGACAGACAAGAATGAGAAATGACACAAGTCCTTAAAGGAAAAAAAAGATCATAAGAACGGAAAGTTTCTAAATATTTTCTTTCCAATCTTCTGATCCTTTTTTTTATATGGCCTTTTCATATTCTCATTCTTGTGTTTTCTTTTCTTTTTGAGTTATAGGTAGGATATATATATATAACTTAATTGGCGTAAATATATATATATATATATATATATGAAGAGCTGATTTTCAAAATGCTGTATATCCATTTTGGGGGTTTTGAGATTATTCAACTTTTTACAAAAGATTAATAAAGCTTTAAGAGGATAAAATCATTTTTAGACACGAATAAAATTATAGGATTATAATGTGTTTAGTATATAGAATTTACCATGTCCTAAACGAACCTGGTTTGCTCTACAAAATGGTTAGGTTTTTTCATTTTTTTAAAAATGGTGGATACAGCGTTTTGAAAATAAGCTCTTCATATATATATATATATAAATATATACATTAAATGTACATAAAATATATATTGGTTCAACTGATTTAGGCAATTGGCGAAACGTTTGAATTAGTATTTTGTCTAATCATAATTAAAGCTTAGCATATATTTTTTATGTACAAAAAATTGGTTGTGTCTAATCAATCAGGCACACATAGCACGGGCAAGCCACCTGGGGACTAACCGTCTCATATTACCTGCGAAGGACAAACAACAAACACCATCTTCTAATCAGGTGTTTTTGACAGAAAAAAATAACTACGCAAAAGAGGATAATTCCATCCCACACACATTACCAGGGTTGGGGAAAGGTTAAGGGTGGGGGGGGGGTGTCGCTAAAGTAGTTTACAAACTTCAAATCAACACCGCCTTGATGAAAACTCGAGCACCGCAAGAAAACTGCGATAATGGTCCCCAAATTACTGTCTAATGGGAAAAGCCTTTAGGGTTGTCTCGGTGCTTCTCAGACGAATGCGGGATCCGGCGACATGATATAAAATTATTGAACTGCCTTAAAATAATGAGGTTAACGCCAGGATTTCACAGTGTATTATCACACTTTTACAAGTTGCAGTTATTGTTGTTTTTTAAAAATTTTCTAAGACCATATCCTGTTAACCAGAGCTTCCCAGAGTGGTGGTCCGATCCACGAGCCTTTCGTTGCCGGTCCGCACACCATGAACTTAACTGTAAAATTATGTTAAAGGCTGCCACGCTGCTCGTTTTAAACCTCATTCAATCAACGAGATTGTCTGGCGCATAAACATAACACCCACCCTGTCAATTTCTTTATCTACAAACATTTCTAAACAGCCATAACAAAATTAAATAGTGTAAATTTGTGTGTGTATATATTATATATATACCTGTTTATTGCGGCTAGCATTATATGGTATTATAGCAGTCCTTTAGATAGCTATCAAATGGCTCTTTTTAGGATCACACGATAATTGTGTGACAGACAAAAGGTAAAAATAAATGATTAATAATTCTGGCACCGATCCGTCGGGCAAAGGGGGAATTTCGGTCCGCCTAACTAAAAAGTTTAAGAAATACTGTCGTAAACAACTTTAGCAGCATGTTGTGTGGAGAAAAATATATGGTTTGGGGGGGGGGGGTGGCTGATTGTTTACTGTTTTCAATTTAAATGCGTGTATCCTGTAACATCCAGTTGTCTTGCTTGAAGTTCTAACGCATAACTTGCGGCATTCTAACCACGCGCGGTAATCTAATACTTATTTTGTTCAACATCCATGTGGTACGGACCGTTAAAGAATTAGGTCGACAGACTTATATCTGCTTTTAATTCCATTAACCCAATCAATTAATTGTGTGTATGTTTACTAACATTACAACGAAATGGATATTTATTCATAGGACTGATCGTTATTCATCACGCGTTGATGTCCAGGGGCGTTGTCGTCAAGGGGCGTTGTTGTCCAGGGGCGTTGCCGTCCAGGGGCGTTGCCGTCCAGGGGTGTTGCCGTCCAGGGGCGTTGCTGTCCAGGGGCGTTGCTGACCAGAGGCGTTGCCATCCAGGGGCATTGCCAAATTAATAATGCAATGATGTTGATTTAGTTAGTAGAGGCATTAAAAATTAAATTAAATCCTGAGCTGAAACTTTAAATCTCTCTCTCTGTCTGCTCGTTTCTCTCTCTCTCTCTCTTTTCTTTTTCTTCTTAAATCTCTCCTCTTTCTCTCCCCCCTCTCTCTCTGTCTTCTCGTTTCTCTCTCTCTCTTTTTCTCTTTCTCCTTAAATCTCTCTCTCTCTCTGTCTGCTCGTTTCTCTCACTTTTTATCTTTCTCCTTAAATCTCTCTCTCTCTCTCTCTCTCTCTCTACACCATGTTGGTTGCATTTGTAAACTACACCATGTGGATACGTTTCTTAACTACACCATGTTGGGTGCTTTTCTAAACTACACCATGTGGTTAAGTTTCTTAACTACACCATGTTGGGTGCTTTTCTAAACTACACCATGTGGACAAATTTCTTAACTACACCATGTTGGTTGCATTTGTACACTACACCATGTTGGGTGCTTTTCTAAACTACACCATGTGGATAAGTTTCTTAACTACACCATGTTGGTTGCATTTGTAAACTACACCATGTTGGGTGCTTTTCTAAACTACACCATGTTGGGAGAGTTTCTTAACTTCACTGGCCAGATGCCGTGTGGCCAGATGCCGTGTGGCGAGATGCCGTGTGGCCAGATGCCGTGTGGCCAGATGCTGTGTGGCCAGATGCCGTGTGGGCAGAAAAGAATAATCCTTAAAAGAAAACAAAAACATTATATTTTTGTGCATGTCTATTGAGCCCCCATCACCTCCCTAAATTTCCCAATTTGACCCCATTTAGGTAATTTCCCCCAGTTGACTGGCTACTGTAATAAATATCCAACAGTTGCAACCGAAAAAAATGTTCACCAACTCCCACTCCGCTCCCACTCCGCTCCCACTCCACTCCCACTCCACTCCCACTCAACTCCCATTCCGCTCCCACTCCACTCCCACTCCACTCGCACTCCACTCCCACTCCACTCCCACTCCGCTCCCATTCCGCCCCCATTCTCACCCCTTCGTTACCTACTACCCGAGCACCATTGTTTTTGGTGACTGCCAGATTAACACGGTCTGTCAGCCACCTCTGTTGTCTTATAGGCTGTTTGTTTACGCGAGTGAACCTCCATGTGGGTCATGAACTGTTTACCGCAACATGTAGATCTCATTGACGTGTGGATGTGTGGATGTGTATACGATACGTGATCCACTGCTTAAATTAACGGGTTGTGTTTTAAAAAAAAAAGAAAACTAAATTGCAAGCTCACGTATTTAGTTCGACTTAGAGCACTACAGCGACATTTCAATTGATGAGACTCGTGCACTAAAGTTATGACATCGGAAATAAAGGTGAGTGACGTTAGATGTTCGGCAATGTTTTTAGAGTTAATCACGTGTTTGTACGAAGCTAATCTCTAACGCGTGCTATTTGATACATGAACAACACACAAGTAGCTCTAAACACTGAAAATGTCGCATAAGAGATGGAGTCGGTGGGCCGTCGAGCGTGAGCTCTTAATGCCCCCCCCCGGCGCCCCCCCCCCCACGCAGTCCAGAGCACTGAAGGACTTAACCCGACTCCAGCCCGTGCGGGAGGGCGCCGGGAACTTCCCCCTTGACCTAGGGGAGGCCCGGTCGACCGAGGACGCTGCGTTTAAAGCGTCCGCAGTCCACTCTCTGCTCTAAACACTAAACGACTGGACAGTATCGATTGCTCACTGGACACCAATAAATGACTAGAAAGAGAAGTCGTTTTAAAAGGGTCACAGACCAACGGTCAATTCGATACATTGTTGTTAGGAAGCGGTAGAGAGGGAACGTGAAATATTGGGTAACTGGGTGATGGGAAACATTGGGAAGGAAGAGAGAGAGAGAGAGAGGGGGGAGAGAGCGGTGGGAGAGAGAGAGAGGAGTGAAAAAAAAAGACAAACAAACATAAAAAACACAAGGGAACAAGGGCAACTACTGAGAACATTTGACCACAGCCCTCAGCCGCCTACCCCCGTTCCTACCAAATGTCACCTGACATGTACCGCACAGTCCATATGTCAATGACAAGATGAGTGGCAAAGCATATCAAAGCATATTTAAGAGGCTCTCGTGTCGGCCATCAAACACAATGTACTTTAGTCTACGCCACTTTTCGACCGCAGTTCTTGCATGCACTTATTTATTTATTTATTTGGTTCATGTTAAATTACAACTGGAGGTCACAAATGGAAGTCACAACTGGAGGTCACAAATGAAGGTCACATCACGATGTAAAGTGCATGTTATGAAGCGGGGGCGGATAGTAGGGGGGGAGAATAATTTAACAAATTAGAGGAAAACGATATATAAAAATAATAATAATTTGTCTTCACTTCCGTCAAATTCTTGTTTTGGTCAACGGTCAGTGGCATAGCTAGGGTTTAGTGCCACCCCGGGGAAAGCCGATAATTTTGCCACCCCTCCCTTTTCCTACGCCACTGGAAGAGTTGGGGAATCGTTGTCGGGGGTGAATGACGTTTCAGCTGAGCTGAATTTGGGGATGAGAGGGAGTGTGAATGAGAGATTGGTTTTCTCTGTGATAAGTTCTTCCAACCAGTTGTGAAGTAGTTTAAATTCTTTGATTTCAAATACAGTAAGGCATCTATAATCTGGACGTAGAAAATCCCGATTGCCCATAAGAAAAATAAAATGTCTTCGTAGCAGGAAACTAACCTGATTTAAAGTGAACACATTCAAATCGAAAAACATATTACTATGTTTGTGTATGGTTTCAGAAATCAGAATTGTGTCAACCGACTATTAGTCTGGGGTATTGAAGTCCAGGGCCGGCCTTAGGCCACTGCAACCTATGCGGCCGCAACGGGCCCCGCACTTTCATAGGCCCCGCCCCGAATTTATTTTCTAATACAAAATCTTAATTTTCACTTATTATCCTTATCCTCTACCCAGAATGGGCCCCGCGCAGTCCGTTTCGCATAGGGCCCCGCAATTGTTAGGGTCGGCCCTGTTGAAGTCTTACTGTAAGTAGAGGGTACATTATGATCTAAAAGCAACTATAAATATGTGTATGTTATCCTAAGAGAATTGTTTGTTTACACATTGAAATAAATTCTCACTAGTTATCTGGATATAATTAATCATCACTTCGAACGTCTTTTCTTTTTCTTTTTTAAATTCTTTATATTAACTTCGCATTAGTTCGGAGCTGGCTGGCTGGCTGGTGGACTGGCTGACTGGCTGGCTGACTGACTGACTGACTGGCTGACTGGCTGGCTGGCTGGTGGACTGACTAGCTGGCTGACTGGCTGGCTGGCTGGTGGACTGACTAGCTGGCTGACTGGCTGGCTGGCTGGTGGACTGACTAGCTGGCTGACTGGCTGGCTGGCTGGTGGACTGACTAGCTGGCTGACTGGCTGGCTGGCGGACTGACTGGCCGATTGGCTGGCTGGCTGACTGACTAGCTGGGTGTCAAAATCTTCGGACGGCTAATTGACCGATTTCCCGTCAACCTATTGAGCCTAAACTTGCCACATGGCTCGTTGCCGATGACAACATATTATGTCAAAGTTTCAGCCCCCCCCCAGCCCCACCCCACAAAAATCTGTGGTTTATTTGTCTGTTTTTTTCAAGCGCAACATTAAGCAAACTGCGTTTAGTGCGTAATATTTTCTTTTGTTTTACAGCAAAGGTTTTTTTTTTATTAGATTGTTTAATTAAATCCCTTACAGTAACTTGGCTTGTGTTCGTGTGTTTCTTTCTGGGTAGGAGGCACAATCTTCGGACTGCTATTCGACCCACAATCTTCGGACTGCTATTTGACCCACAATCTTCGGACTGCTATTCGACCCACAATCTTCGGACTGCCATTCGACCCACATCCGGTTAACTTATTGAGGTGAAAATTGGCATACCTACTTGTTGCCGATGACAAAACATTCTTTCAAATGTTCAGCCCCATCCCCTACTTCCAATCCTCAAAAACGAGTTTTCCCGCATTTTTCAAGGAGAATGTGAAGGAAATGTGATGCCGCTGATTTCACGAAATAAAATTCCTAACTGCGTTAAATCAGATTCTCAAGAAATATCGCAAGTACGTTTGGTGCGTAATATTTTCTTTTGTTTTTCACAAATAGTAGGGGGTAATAGATCTTCGTGGAATAGTAGGGGGTAATAGATCTTCGTGGAATAGTAGGGGGTAATAGATCTTCGTGGAATAGTAGGGGGTAATAGATCTTCGTGGAATAGTAGGGGGTAATAGATCTTCGTGGAATAGTAGGGGGTAATAGATCTTCGTGGAATAGTAGGGGGTAATAGATCTTCGTGTAATAGTAGGGGTAACAGATCTTCGTGGAATAGCGGATGTGACATTATAATATTAATTCAGATCAGGGGCGTAAAAATGCGTGTGCGCGCCTTGGTGGGGAGTGGGGGGAGCACTAATTGGGTTTCTTATAAAG
Source organism: Omphiscola glabra (assembly GCA_964017045.1). Lineage (NCBI taxonomy): Eukaryota > Metazoa > Mollusca > Gastropoda > Lymnaeidae > Omphiscola > Omphiscola glabra. The sequence continues at coordinate 18,989,642 of OZ024795.1, forward strand.
TGCGTTACTTGAATGCATGTTTGGTCAAATGCACAGCCCCACCCCCCCCCCCCCAACCCATTGCTCGATATTTTTACGAAATCCTTTGCTTTATGGGTTGTTTACGTTGCCATTCGATCCAACTATCTCCAACAAAGATCTGTAAGACGAGTATAAAACAGAATAGCGATCCAACTATCTCCAACAAAGAACTGTAAGACGAGTATAAAACAGAATGGCGATCCAACTATCTCCAACAAAGAACTGTAAGACGAATATGAAACAGAATGGCGATCCAACTATCTCCAACAAAGATCTGTAAGACGAGTATAAAACAGAATGGCGATCCAACTATCTCCAACAAATATCTGTAAGACGAGTATAAAACAGAATGGCGATCCAACTATCTCCAACAAAGAACTGTAAGACGAATATGAAACAGAATGGCGATCCAACTATCTCCAACAAAGATCTGTAAGACGAATATGAAACAGAATGGCGATCCAACTATCTCCAACAAAGATCTGTAAGACGAATATGAAACAGAATGGCGATCCAACTATCTCCAACAAAGAACTGTAAGACGAGTATAAAACAGAATGGCGATCCAACTATTTCCAACAAAGAACTGTAAGGCGAGTATAAAACAGAATGGACATAATAACTAATGCTTCAATCAATTAGACTAATCCCTTACAAGATACCCAATAAACACAATTTTTAAAAAGAAAAAAAACAACCTCACCATGTATCTGGTTTGAGAATACGTCTCTAATTGGGGACTTAATATGAAATCTGTGGAATGCTAAACGGATATTACGTCACTATCCAAATTTCAACTCCCTTCTCTCCCCCCCCCCCCCCCCCCCCCACTTTTCCCCCTTTGAACAAACGTGGTGGGTCGTTTTCTCAAAGTCTGTGCGTGATGGTCTGCCATTTCCCTGGGCGCGTGCAGTGGCGGTTGTAATGGATGGGGTGGTGAGAATGGAGGAGAGGGGGAGGTACAACCATCTTAAGCAAAGGGAAATAATTGGAAAATTGGTTGTGTCGGTTTGTTTTGTGTTACGGCTATTGGAGTAGTGTCCCATGGAGATAATTGAAAGGCTAGAAGGATGGCATAACGATCAGCTGTGACTTGTTGGGGCTGGGGAACGGACGGTGGAATGTGATCGTTGTGAGACCCTTTAGGGCTTTGTTGTGATATTGTCTTTGCTAAGAGTGCTCTGGTAAAGTTTTAGGACTAAAAATAGAGCTGTTGCATATTTGGATGGATTGACTCGTCTTGTTGTTGTTTTGGGGGTGTGTGGGGGGGGGGGGGGGTCCTTTTTGTTGGCTTTGTTTAGCAACCACTTGACCAGACTGGAGCAAAGTTTTGAAATGGCGAAAATTGCATCGGCCAGTTTCAGTATTGTACTATTCTCTGCGGAACATTGCATTCACTGCTGACTTATAATCAACCTATCTTCTGCGATCCTTACTGCCTCCATTATGGCTATGTCGCTGCGCAAGTGTTTTCGATGTCTGTAATCTATCGTCGTCTTTTACGTCCCATTTTTCTTTACAGACATACAGTTGTGTGTTTCAAGTTGTTCAAAGTTTGTCAGTTTGCGTCTTTGCATGCTGCGTTCAAAATGCCATTGAAAAACCCCCCACCCCACCCCCCTCCCCGGTCTAACCCTATGCTAATGAACATGATGTACTCATTTTCAGAAATTTGTCTTGACATGGCCAATACAAAGAACAGTTGGTTTACTTACCGACATTATACTTGTTTAATACGTTTCTTATTTTAGCCTTGTTTTCCAAAGCCGATCTCAGAGCTTAGGATCCCGTGAGAGAAAACGGTAGATCTCAATGGAAAGGATTTCAATACTATCACATCGTTCACATAATGACAAACCTCTTTATGATAGGCTGGAAATTGGACGTAGCCACGCGAGGCATGTTGGGATATTGTTTGGTGGTCGCTGTTTTGTGTCCAACGATATGGTGGAGGGCACATTATCTGAAGATGAGTTCTCTCCCTTCGTCCTGGCCTGTTATCAACATCACATTAAGGAAGGATTCGAGACATTGCTGGTTATTGAACGTTGGACATCCAACAAATTATTGAAGGTTGGAAAGCCAACATATTATTGAATGTTGGACACCCAACATATTATTAAATTGTCGAGATTGTCTCCCGGCATAGTTTGCTTCTTTTGTCCAAGCTGTAATGGATTGCTGATAACTTGACTTAGATGATCTCTCATAATAACCTTTCTTTTGGTTATGTGAAACACTATTTTAATTGAAGTTATTCGGGTGCATGTGTCCTGTGATTGGGATCGTGGGATCGTGGGAACGAGAACGATATGTGAAAACATACAATGGCATATGTTAAATACCATCACCACCAATCCCCCATCCCTAGCCCCCCTTTCCCTTCCACCAGCCAGCCCCCACCCCCACCCACCCCACCCCAACACACACCCCACCCCACCCCACCCCACCCACCCACCCCCACCCCACCCCCACACCACCCCCACACCACCCCCACCCCCACCCATTTTACAGCACCAAGAACAAAACTCTTGATACACAGCTTGACGTACGTCACTGACACAAACAATTACGTCATTGTTTACAACAGTTCTTCCAAAGCATGCCAATTTGGCGGCGTACTTTAGGACACTCACCATTTTGTCATTAATTTTTTAGATATACATCATTAGACATACATCATTTAGACAATACATCATCTAGACATGCATCATTTAAAGATACATCATTTAGACATATATCATTTAGACATACATCATTTAGACATACATCATTTAGACAATACATCATTTAGACATACATCATTTAGACAATACATCATTTAGACAATACATCATTTAGACATACATCATTTAGACAATACATCATTTAGACAATACATCATTTAGACATACATCATTTAGACATACATCATTTAGCAGCACAGTTCGTCGGTTTGACCAGGATACCTGGAGTTAAACAAAATAATTATAATTTCATCCCTCACCTTAAAGAAATTGATTGTTTCATCAAATGATAGTTTGGAATAATAGCCAATAAGAAGCAATGGTGATCTTTCTCTTGTAACAATGTCACATTACCCACAATGAGCTATAATTTTTTTTTATTTCGCACTCAGATGCTGGAACACTTTTTAAAATCGCCCCTCCCCACGTCCCAAATCTCATTGAACATTCATAATATCGCCGTTGCTTGCTCCTAGATCTAGCCTGTTAGCGTTTTTTTACTGGAGTATTCATTAATGTCAGCATGGTACCGATTGGCCCATATCATACAGATTGACCCATATGATACAGATTGGCCATTTTGTGTACACAGTTGGTTTTTCTTTTTAATGAGATCACAAATTCATTTTGCTTATTATCCTACACACACATTTGAGCGTCATTTCTCTGAATTTGTAAACACGAAAAGCACCCAAACTTGTCACACGACTAGCATCCAACCTTGTCACACGACAAGCATCTGACCTTGTCACACGACACGCACCCGACCTTGTTACACTACAAGCACCCGATCTTGTCACAATACAAGCACCCGACCTTGTCACACTACAAGCACCCGACCTTGTCACACTACAAGCACCCGACATTGTCACGCTACAAGCACCCGACCTTGTCACACTACAAGCATCCGACCTTGTCACACTACAAGCACCCGACCTTGTCACACTACAAGCACCCGACCTTGTCACGCTACAAGCACCCGACCTTGTCACACTACAAGCACCCGACCTTGTCACACTACAAGCACCCGACCTTGTCACACTACAAGCACCCGACCCCGTCTGAGCAAAGCCAGATTTTGAACAGTTTCGTTGGTTTATGTTTATTTTGCTTCTGGTGATATTTAATATTTTGCCATTAGAGCTCTTCCTCATAACAGAGTCTACTTTTGTGTATCACTTATATATATAAATTTCGCTTCTGGTGTGACTCGTGGACTGCTTCCTAATGGATTGCTTCCTAATTGACTGCTTCCTAATCAGCGTTTTCGGTATTGAGAGCATAATACAAATAATGTTTAATGTTTGAAAGAAAGTATGGTTCAATAATGACTTCAATATAATTCCCGATACCTACGCTAAATGATTTTTTTTTTATATAAAGCAACTGCGTTTAACGCGCAATATTTTCTTTTCGGATAATGAAATCGTTTCAATTTAAGTTTGGTGTAAAAAACTTTCGTTTTAAAAGTGGTTGAGACATCTGAATATTTTATATAGTTAATGGGCGCGAAATAAAAAGTGTGCAGTGACGTATAATGGGGGAAGGGGTGTAGCGAAAATTTGGATTCTTATATGTGCGTTACTTGAGTTCATGTTTCGTCAAGTAACTTTAGTAAATGGGAAGTTTATGTATTGCTGTCGCCAATGTTTGTCGGGCTATATCTTGTACTTTATTATTTCTGTAAGTGAAATTTAAGCTGTTTGAAAAAGATAAACTTCATTTCAGTTCATCGTGTTTAAAAGAAATATTTTATACGACAGGGCAGGTAACCGGGTGCTTAAGTATTTAAGTCCCATTACCGCATTTGAGTAGATTGCTAGAAGCACTCACAAGTTTGGGAACTTGTGCTATCTATCTATGCTTATCCATTTGCTAGAAAAAAGTTTACATGTAGATGATCATTACAAGAAAGATAAACCAGAAAGCTATGTCAGGGGTGATAACCAAGACATAAATAAGAGGTCTGAACAATTCAAGGGGAACAAGTTTCGTACCTCTATAATGTGTTGCTGTCCTTTATTTTTTCCGGCCAGGTTGTCAAGATGTTGGTCACCATCGTCCTGTTGTTTGGTGTCTGCTGGCTACCCCTCCACGTCTTCATCACCATCGTCACGTTCAACTTCAGCTTCTTCGGGGACGTCACGTACGAGATCTACTTCGCCGTCCACTGGCTGTCCATGGCCAACAGTTTTGTCAACCCGGTCATCTACGGCTTCATGAACGACAACTTCAGGGTAAGAACATTTCTCATGTTGTGATTTCCCTTTGTAGCTCACGCACAGTTTTGAAGTGAATTTAGAAGTGATCTTTAGAGAACGGAGGAAATGTTGTTTTTTTCTCTGTTCATGCCCAGCACGAATGCTGAGCAATGGGCATGTATCCATTGTAGAGAAACTTGACGCTCCAAGTTCTGTTTCTGCTCTCTGCTACTTTAGAGAGGACGATAATCTCGTGCACTCTGTCCCTTCTACTGCAAAATCAGGTAACAAGACGTCGATGTTCATAGCCTTTCTCTTTATTTCTTTGCCACCATGATTCACTCTCACGTCTCTCGTACTCTACTATAATGACTACCACATCTCGTCTCTTGCTTCTGTCCAAGTTGGTTCCTCAACTATACTGTCTACCAGGATGGTACTCCGATGCTCTCTCACTAAGTTACCCCCCCCCCCCCAAACCTGACTGCCCTCTACAATCCCTGGCTGAGTTCTGATCCAGCCCCCACCGGCTTTCTCCTTTTATTAGTCCACGAATTACTTATGGCATCTCTAGAGATTACTTCCCAGGACTGTCTATTTCCGCATCTGTGGTTCAAACTCTCCAACCTGGTAACAATGTTTAACGTCACAATTGCCTACGTCTTCATGGACATTTCTCATTAATTAGCAATAATTCTACATTCCAATGACATGGTTTTAAAATATAATATTCTGTCACCGTCACTGTTAGGCTGGTATCGTCTTGGTGCAATCTTCGTATATGTACATGTGTTAATCTCCGCCTCTGTACTGCAACCTATCGTTCTTAATGATTCTACTCTTTCTTCATTAGGCTGACCTCTACAGCATGATGCAGTCCTGTCTCTGTGGACGCTGGAGCCACAAGAAACTGAAGTACAGAACGGCAGCCATGAGGTGGAGGCTCGGGGACTGCAACGTCCACGACTCCTCCCATCCGAGGCTCCACGGTTACGTCTCCAAGACTCTAAGCCGTTACGACATGAACCTGCGGGCCATGCCCCCGGGCAAGAGACAATTCTGGCGCAACGGGCACGCCATGAGCTCACCCGCCTTGGACGTGTCCAGTATTTGCACGTGCGAAACCAGCAGCTGCGAGGTCAACGACAGCACCCAAGTTCAATTTGCCGGTAACGGAGGTGGGAGGAGCATATATATAGCCGGGAAACACCGGATGTACACGAGTGGTAAGGACGGGGGCATCATCCCCGCCGAGGAAAACGGATTGCTAAAAGGGGTCAAGAAAAATGACCTGGTCAGGGGGAGGGACAGATCGAACAGTTTGTGTGACGTGCACAGAGACGTGATGCTGGACGGTTCAGGTGTCGGCCTGGTGACGGAGTTTCAGATGAAAGACCAGCAGAGTAAGGATCACGGATGAAAACCTGGATATCACCTTTGTATTGGAATGTTACTGAAGTATGGATTCCAAGAGCTCTGGGCAAATATGAAAGCGAGCGAACGTAGTTTTGTGCGTCCTGAGCAAATTCCTATAGTGTGCGCTGAAACCAAATTAAAAGCGGGCGCTCTAAGACGTTCAAGGCGATACTGAGATGATCAGCAGCTTTGAGTAAGTCTGCACTTTACGGGCAGACGAACGAGGTGCACGTGGCTGCATGCAACTACGTGTGATAGCCTAGGCTTCTAATCTGGCTGATTCCTTATTCATAGATAGGCGACCTAATTTATTCATCAAACTGAACATTTATTATAATGAGGGCGCATTATGACTGACAAAATGGTATTAACTCTCAGACGATATTTTAGGTGTGGTGACACAGATGTTGAAAAACCCGGTTCGACTCACACAAACGCTGATTTATGTCGATGATTATTATTTGATGATTGTAGCCTTGTTCTCTCTCAAATCTCATTCGGCTCAGAATGTTTTCATCTTGCTCTCTCTCGTGTATCTAGACCAGACTTTTCTCATCTTGTTCCCTCTCGTGACTCATATGCTCATTATCTTGTTCTTTCGAATATATGACAAAATTCCTGACATTGTTTCTTATTTAATTTATGCACCACCAATACTCTCCATAATCCATAATTTTGTCATAATATTCTTATGATCATTAGCCTCTAATCTCATGCTAGATCACGTCTTACGATCATTAGCCTCTAATCTCATGCTAGATCACGTCTTGTGATCATTAGCCTCTAATCTCATGCTAGATCACGTCTTGTGATCATTAGCCTCTAATCTCATGCTAGATCACGTCTTGTGATCATTAGCCTCTAATCTCATGCTAGATCACGTCTTATGATCATTAGCCTCTAATCTCATGCTAGATCACGTCTTGTGATCATTAGCCTCTAATCTCATGCTAGATCACGTCTTGTGATCATTAGCCTCTAATCTCATGCTAGATCACGTCTTGTGATCATTAGCCTCTAATCTCATGCTAGGTCACGTCTTACGATCATTAGCCTCTAATCTCATGCTAGATCACGTCTTACGATCATTAGCCTCTAATCTCATGCTAGATCACGTCTTGTGATCATTAGCCTCTAATCTCATTCTATATCACGTCTTACGATCATTAGCCTCTAATCTCATGCTAGATCACGTCTTATGATCATTAGCCTCTAATCTCATGCTAGGTCACGTCTTACGATCATTAGCCTCTAATCTCATGCTAGATCACGTCTTACGATCATTAGCCTCTAATCTCATGCTAGATCACGTCTTATTTGAAAGCTAAATGGATGTTAACGTGTTTACTATTTACCAACATGTTAACATGTAATGCGTAACAAGGATGATGGTACGCGTTTGACACAGTGTATGTATGGGGGAGGGGGGTGACAGGTATTTGTATTCATCTAAGAGTTAAAACTACAACGTTTCAATATATAACTAAAACTAAATAAACATTAAAAACAACATCATTTACAAAAAAAAAATAAAAGGTGTAAAGAACATATTTCTCACCGGTTGCAATAAGTCATCGGTCCTGTGAACTCACCCATATCCTGTGAACTCATCTATATCAATATATTCTAGACCTGTTGTCCGTACTTTGTTATATCCACGATAAAGTACATCTATTAATTCACCATTGTTGTTTTATTTTGGTCTGACTACCAGCAAAAATTAAAAAAAAAACATAAAACAACCCGGTGTGTTAACCCAGCTGTGAGAATTGGGTTGTGCCCATTATGTTGCCATGCATGTTGCCATGTATGTTGCCATATATGTTGCCATATATTCCTTATATTGTATTTATACGCAGACCGCAATGTCAACCGGACGTGTTGGTATTGGACTGGCACACATTTCAAGCAAAGACAGAATTCCCCCCCCCCCCCCACTTTTTTTTTTTTGGTTTAAAGATATTGAAATAGTTACATCAATGGGAGCATCTTACTTCTGCTTATGATCCTGGTTGTGAACTGTCGTTTTAATTGTTACCATAACATGTACTTAGCTCTGATTTGTTTCCATGTTGAACTATTTGATTAAACCGTAAAGGAGATATACTTGAAAATGTTATTGTCTTGATATGAAGCTATCGACGAAATACTATTTTAAGTCGTGCAGTCTTTCGGTCAGTATAGGATGATATTCCATAGATGTACCGTATTTGTCCAAACATAGGCCGCTAATGATTATAAACAACATGCTTAATTACCGTTGCTCCTGTATACCAGAATTTTAAAATTACATTATTTTGTTGTTGCCACATCCCGAATGAGGGCTGCACTTCTAGTTTAAAGACTTACATTGGTCGGGGGAAAAAGTGCAGCGTACTGTACTTCTTAAATAAATAGTATATCACGAGTTAGGACAAAAATTAATTGATTCATCACATATACATTGATCGATGGGGATCGTGCGTCTGTGTGGGTAGTGGGGCTGTTGTACAGGTTAGTTTCTGGTCTGCAAACCGCCAATCGATGAGATGATTCGTTGGCATACTTTTGTCTAATTCAACATTTGCTGTAGTTTAAATTTGTTATATATGAAATCGGTTGAAATTTTAAGGGGACAAAGATAGAAAGGCAGGTCAACGTTGATTTCCCTTGAATTTAACAACTTTGTTATGTTTTTGTGAAGATTTTTCCATGTTTTCTTTTTTTTTTTCGTTAGCAAGGGACGTAATGATTCAATTTAATTTTAAGTGGAAAATTAATTTAGTACGTTCCTTGATATAAAACTTTTTTTAAATACCTTAAATAACTTTTTAATAATTAAAAAATCCAGATAACGTATTCCTTTTTAAAATGTGGAGTTTGTTCGTTAGCTTCACCATGTCTCCGGCGTTAATTTAGTATTTACAATTAACTCCGTGTTCTGTGAAAATATTTGGTTAATCTTAAATTATCATTGAGTTTTCAAAACAGAAAGAGATAAAGTTGAAAGAATTAAATTAACTCCTAAAATTAGGATAAACACAAATAAAAAAATATTGACATTTTCATTACCTCTGTTCTTTTGACATCGATATTTGCTGAATCAGCAATATAAAAAACAGTAAATAAAATTTTTAATAAAAAAAAAAAATTCAGTTATTTTTCATTCTTTATCGGATTTGCCTTTTAACTTCTTTAGAGAATAATAACTAAAGAAATATATAGCGTTGAAATATGACGTCTACGTGACGTCCTTGGTATTTCACAAAACTTCTTTGCCTCTCTGCTGTGACGACAATTTGACGTTCTTGGTAACTGAAAGTGGGTGATAATGACGTCGCGACGACGTCATCGGTATCGTAAAGGTTAAGTGCTATGTTGGTTAGCTTAATATTTGCAGTACTTTGTGGCTAAGATTAGATGTAATACATTTCATAAGATGCATGATAATGACTTTGAGCTCCATATTGTTTAACACAGCGATTCTCCACCTGTGGGTCGCGACCCCTTTGGGGTTCAAACGACCCTTACACAGGGGTCGTAAAACACTTATTTATGAAGTAGCAACGAAAATAATTTTATGGTTCGAGGTCACCACAACACGAGGAACTACATTAAAGGGTCGCAGCTATAAGAGGGGTGTTGAGAACCACTGGTTTAACATGTAATTGTTGTGTTATAAGTTATAGCAGAACAAGGTATTTGGAGCCTTCATCTGCTTACTACGCTGTTCTGCTAAGTCCTTCACACGCAGATTTAACGCAGTCCTGCATTTATTCTTGCTGTGTTATGACGGTGACATGACCACATTGTTGTAGTGTAATAAATATATGTACATTTCAAAAGTGATGATACAAACTATTTGAGTTTTTTCTTTATATGAACGATATTGGTCGCTACATCATGTGGTCTATTGTGTTTAAGGTGTGTTACAAAAGTAGAGCGTTCAAATTTATCCAAACAAAATCAGCAACATCAACAAGTAATATATATTTTTAATCGATATGTTTTGACAAATAATATACATGACATGTGATGAGTGTGGCAGATTTGGTGTGATATGTGAAGCAGCTGTTGTGGTTATGGGAAATTTCACTTGCGGGATTTCACATGTGCCTTGTGACATTTGACACTTTCAAATAAGAGACTAGAGGTGTTAGGTGTCACGTGAGAGATGTGACATGAAATAAGACTAATAGACTTTATCAGGCAGAATCTAAGAGACCAGTGATCCTTAAACTTTTTTTTTCACGGCACACTATCCGTTGTAATAGGCTGTGAAGGAAAATCGAAGCCCAGGGCAAAGTATGAAGATGGCACCCCTTATTATATAGAAAGATTGTTCCGCCCGTGGCGATCAGTAAAAAAGGCTCAGTCGCCCCTTGTTTTTGTAAAGCACTTGGAATGTTATTGTTCACTATTTAGATACTCTCTAATGACGATGTTTGCCTGCAATCTGTAGAGAATGTTGGCGAGACAGTATTTTTTCAAAGGCTCGTCAGTTTCACAGTGATTTGTTGGCCAAAGTACTGAGTACAAGTGTCAGGCAATGGCACAGTGATTTGGTGGCCAAAGTACTGAGTACAAGTGTCAGGCACTGGCACAGCGATTTGTTGGCCAAAGTACTGAGTACAAGTGTCAGGCACTGGCACAGCGATTTGGTGGCCAAAGTACTGAGTACAAGTGCCAGGCACTGGCACAGCGATTTGGTGGCCAAAGTACTGAGTACAAGTGCCGAAGATAAAGGAAGACTTTAAAGCGGTCAGTGTGTGGTTTCATAAGTTGGCCGATGAAGTGGAATGAGTAATGTTGCAGGACACTTTATACTTTTAAGTATAAGAAATACTATATTTCTCAGGATGAGACAAATTAATTGAATTCATCTTGATTTTGAATGGGGAAGAGTATTTCAGGTTAACGAATGTTCCCATTCACCGGATTCTCAGAACAGTTCCTTATCTGAGGTTCCATTGTATTTACTGAAATTTCAGAATAAAACCAGGGCACAGTGGTCTAAAGATGAATGTTCAGAAGGTCTAAAGATGAATGTTCAGAAGGTCTAAAGATGAATGTTCAGAAGGTCTAAAGTAGAATGTTCACCAGTTTTGATGCACCACTCGCGTCTCTTGCTTGGTTCGTGGTTTCAAATGATGTATAAAAATTGTATAAAAAAACTAAAAATAATTATTTAAAAAAAAAATTAAAAAGCTAATTAAATCAGGTCAGACATTGATAAATATTCCTTTTATTTCCTTTAACAATAATTACTGTTTCATTTATCGTTGTGCAAATTTATAAATATATATATACGTATTGTTTAAGTGACAAATCAGTCGAGGGTGGTAACATACAGAACAACGCTAATCGAGTTGAACGAATCACATCTTTGTTTTGCTAGTTTTATTTATAAAGGGAGAAAACTGTGTTTATGAATATATTTAGAAAACTTTATAGTTTTGTCCCTTGGTATCTTTCAAGCAATTTGAGCAATCCCCCACCAGAGAAAAATGAATTTTGAGTTGACATTTAAGAATTTTAGCTATTTAAACTTTACTCGTATTATTAAATTCACTACATGCCACGGCACAACCGGTGAAAGCTACTACAAAATCTGATTCGACATGCTAAATAGGCGCCTACTTTAAAAAAATGGAATCTTCGAAAATTACATATTTGATTAATCTAGATATGAATTTTATTTAAAGCCTAAAAAAATTACAAGTTATTATTATTACACATATGATATTTAAAAGACAAACTCAAAAGTAATGCAATGTTAAAAACAGCAAAAAGAGCAGCTTAAAAAAATGAATTTTAGTATACTAATCTGAGAAGATGATTTGTGAATATTTTTTTGAAATTTTTTTTTTTTCAGTTATTGATAATCCATAAAAAGAAAACTTGGAAATTTTTAGAGTTAACGATTCCCACAGGCCGAAGCCAATGTAGGTCTTCGGCCTGCCTGACCACTTCTCATCCACTCAGACCTAGCTAATGTTTTTTTCTTTTCCATGCTTGGATTCCCATTGCACAAAAAATGTGGACATTATTATTTTGAAATCCTCCAATATTGTAAACTAGCGAGAACCCGGCATGCGTTGCATACCACTCAATGAAAAAAAGTGTTTGTGTTTTAATTATGTTTTAAAGTAATTTTTAAATAGAAAATATTTATTGTTTTTTCCGTCTGGTGCGTACACAAATAAATCAGAAGTTATTTCAACGCGTGAGCAGGCAACATACAGCTGTCCACGTGAGAAGCATGGATTTTCAAAATCTAGTCCACACACTTGTAGCCATTGATCCACACATGCGTAGCTCTGTTTTAAATTATATTTATATAGCTGAAATATTTATTATTTTTAAAATAAGGCCCCCGGCCCCAAACGCAAAATTGTAAAATGATTGTACTTATGTCACACACAAACTGAAATGTCGCTTGTATTTGATTGATCCACCCATGCAATAGCACTGATCGAAATTATATTTGTATAGCTCATATAAGAAAAAAAAATGTAGGGCCTCCCGGTCCAAAAAGGAATATTTCAAAATGGATAAGCTAATTCAGAAACCATTGGTGCGCACAACTTACCAAAGTTTTATCGCATTCTGATGAATGGTATAGCAACACATACGGAAATTATACTTAGCTCATAAAAAAAGAGGGGGGGGGGGAGAATTTAGGACCCCGTTCCCAAAACGGAATATTGTAAAATGTGTGTAATAATTCAGAAACATTTGCGGGCATGTGTGTACAGCGATTCACAAAATTTCATCCTTTCAAGGATGATCTATCTGTCTGTCTGTCTGTATGTCTGTCTGTCTCTCTGTCTGTCTGTCTCTCTGTCTCTCTCTGTCAGTCAGTCTGTCTGTCTGTCTGTCTCTCTGTTTGCCTCTATGTCTCTCTGTCTGTCTCTCTGTGTCTCTGTGTGTCTCTCTGGCTCTCTGTCTGTCTCTCCATCCATGTCTGTCTCTGTCTCTCTGTCTTTCTGTCTGCCTCTCTGTCTGTCTGTTTCTCTGTCCATGTCTGTATCTCTGTCTCTATGTCTGTCTCTCTTTCTGCCTCTCTGTCAATCTGTCTGTCTCTCTGTCTGTCTATCTGTCGGTCTCTCTGTCTGACTGTCTCTCTGTCTGTCTCTCTGTCTGTCCCTCAGTCTCTCTGTCTGTCTCTGTCCGTCTGTCTCTCTGTCTGTCTGACTGTCTGTCTGACTGTCTGTCTGTCTGTCTGTCTATCTATCTGTCTTTCCACCCATCAATCCTTCCATCCATACATCTCTCCATCCCTCTATCTATCTATCTATCTATCTATCTATCTATCTATCTATCTATCTATCTATCTATCTATCTATCTATCTATCTATCTATCTATCTATCTATCTATCTATCTATCTATCTATCTATCTATCTATCTATCTATCTATCTATCTATCTATCTATCTATCTATCTATCTATCTATCTATCTATCTATCTATCTATCTATCTATCTATCTATCTATCTATCTATCTATCTATCTATCTATCTATCTGTCTGTCTGTCTGTCTGTCTGTCTGTCTGTCTGTCTGTCTATCTATCTATCTATCTATCTATCTATCTATTATCTATCTATCTGTCTGTCTGTCTGTCTGTCTATCTATCTATCTATCTATATATCTATCTATCTATCTATCTATCTATTTATCTATCTATCATAGGTCTATTTGTCTGTCTGTATGTCTGTTTATCTTTCTGACTATCTCTCTATCTAATAAAATCTCTATTTTGAAAATTAAATGTTAATTTTAAATGTGTATTTAAGTTTAGCAATTTAAAAAGCAATTAATTATGTTGATTAATTTTACTTTTAAGAACGGGAATATACATTATCAGTTTTGTCACGCACTTTTTTAAATCAGAGAACTTTTAGCTTTGGCTAAATAGGCAATTCTCACTATGACGTCATTTGCGCGATTATTTCGAACTATTTATTTTAATTTTATTTTGCATTATTGACTACACAGTAAAGAACGCACTAACAACAACTGATGTTTAGGTTTTCCTGATAAATGTGATTACTGTGTAAGTCTTTGATCATATTTTTTTATTTAATTTTTTTTTGCATAACTTTCAAACGCATATAAAATGCTTAAGATAGTTACTTGATTGTTTCCTTAAATGTATTTATAATTTATAATAATAATACTTAAACTTTTACTAAAATAAAAGCGGAAATATTTTATTCTTTTTGCGCCTGTAAATGTATTCGATTTCCGTAAAAATAATAGAAAACAACTATGAATGTTTTAAGAGTGAGTACGTATCAAATTCGTATCGGTTCTTAATCGTTATGTCAGCATAGCTCTTTCTTATATATATGTGATAATGAACTATATTTTACCAAGGTTGGGCTACATCCAACACTTGACATATAAGCTGTCATTGTAAGCCTCCGTATATAGCTTAGGCTATTTAAAGGAGAATACACTGTAGGGCATCCTTCAACCATATTATTTCCAAAAATTTGCAAAAAAAAAAAAATCATAACGACTTATAGAAACATAAAAAAGAACATCGTTTCCAGTACCGAGCCTAAAAAATATTTAGACCAACTTATTATGTTTGGCATTTCAGAAGCTTTTACTGAATGTACATGACGATAATTGATATAAGGATGTAAACTTTACTGTGGACTAAAATGATTCCGTGTGTAACAAATGCTGCCTGTGGGGCATTGCGATCTGAATAAAATGCACCCACCCACTCCAGGAGTCAGTTTGACCAAACGTTTGTGGGGCTAAAACACAACAAACTTAAGATTCTGTTCTACTCCAGCGCCGCCCTAAATCCACCTTTTTCAATAGGAAGATGAAGGACATATGAAGAGCTGATTTTCAAAATGCTGTATATCCATTTTGGGGATTTTGAGATTATTCAACTTTTTACAAAAAATTAATGAAGCGTTTAGAGCATTAAATCATTTTTAGACAAGAATAAAATAGGAATATAATGTGTTTAGTATATAGAATTTACCATGTCCTAAAGGAACCTGGTTTGCTCAACATAAAGGTAAGGTTTTTTCATTTTTTTCAAAATGGTGGATACCGCGTTTTGAAAATAAGCTCTTCATATGATGACACTGATTTCATGAAATAAAATTCCCGGTAACTGCGCGAGATTCTTGAAAATATTGGTGCGCAATAATTTCTTTTGTTTTTCTGACATAGTTGGGGTAATAAATCTGCAGTATAAATGTGTGTGGTTCATTTGAATATTAATGAAGTTCTGGGGCATGCAAAAATATGTGGTTGCGAACCCTGGGGGGGGGGGGGAGGGAAGCACTAATAGCAATTCTCGTAAAGTGCTCGATATTACATATTACAAAGGATGTATACCAAAAACTTTGTTTTTAAAGGGTCGTTTGATTTACTCTTGACGTTTTACGATTTTTTTAAAATAAAGTTTTTGTGATTATATGATTATTACCAAACATTCCAAGAACCATTTGTAGGTCAGGGGGAATAACCGTGTCAAATTGGGTTGTGATCCATTGTTTGGTTTTCTCTTAATTTATCGATCCATTTACAAATGAACAAACACAGTCACACTGAGCTTTATAGAGTAGATACGGGGGACCGAGTTCAGTTTTAAGCAATAATAAATATACACAGGGTAAAGAAAAATCTGAGGTACAACACAATATATATTTCTCATTGTCGTTTATGAATGTGATCCAGACCAATCTTGGTACAAATGCACTGGATTATTAATTTTAAAAAAATACAGTTTTTTGTACTCATAAATGCACCACTGTCAGGGCCAGAGACACTAATTTCATGTTCCTAAAATACGCCGATTTAATGGGGCAACTTTTAAATTTTAACTTGACTTTTTCTGATTAATTATTTAGTGGTCCATTATAATGTAAAATTAAAATGTCAGCTAATATAACGGGTCCCCCACCTGGAGCCCTGATAGAGCGGATCCCGCCACGGGTCTTTAGTTACAACACTATGTTTTGTTTTAATGGTTGTCGTCTTGATATAGTGACTACAAAACGAGTTATTTTTTAAACAGACTATTTGAAGGTTTGAAAACAAATGTATATACAATTTTCCAGCAAGTCCTATACTTTCCACAAAGCTTTAAACAGGATGAGCCCAGCTGCTTTGGAAGGTGTCAGTGGGCCAAGCCCAGCTGCTTTGGAAGGTGTCAGTGGGCCAATGAAAGAGGGATGTTTTCTTTGTTTTTTTCCATCGGTGAAAATTGCGTAAAAGATGATGATGACCCTGAGAAAAAGAAGCGAATTAAAATAGGTAGTCTTTTAACATCGGACTCAGCAACAGGGGAGCGGGGGGGGGGGGGGGGTGAGAGGTGGGGGGATGTGAGGGGTGGGGGGAGAGATTCACCCAGTGGCGAGACTTATTTTTTTTATTTATACTTATTTTTTTATTTTGTGTTTGTGGAGGGGGGCCCAAGGTTAACGAGTCCCAAGGTTAACGAGTCCCAAGGTTAACGAGTCCCAAGGTTAACGAGTCCCAAGGTTAACGAGTCCCAAGGTTAACGAGTCCCAAGGTTAACGAGTCCCAAGGTTAACGAGTCCCAAGGTTAACGAGTCCCAAGGTTAACGAGTCCCAAGGTTAACGAGTCCCATCCACCAGGGGTGCTGGTGGTGTTGTTGCTTTTTGTGCTTGGTGGGGATTGAAATCCAGACCATCAACTTGATGATCAATCTGTATGCAATACGGTTTTTTGTTAAATAGTGGCGGCAAACTCCAGCTACTTCAGATCTTGTAACAAGAGAAGTGAGACAGACCTAAGTTACAAAGTTAAACATCACGTGACCAAGCTATAGATCCACGTGTTTGTTGTGAATGTTTTCCTCAGACTAAGCACTAAGCGAACAAACTTTGAGAATGGACACTGGAATAAGGGAAATAACAAAAAATAAATTAATTGTGCCATGATGAAAATACCATTACCTCCCCTATTACACGAATACGCTCTTCGTACAACAAAACCGGACGATCCGACCAAAAATAGTTGACACATAAACAGTTGACACATAAACAGGTGACATATAAACAGATGACTTATAAACAGATGACTTATAAACAGATGACTTATAAACAGATGACTTATAAACAGATGACTTATAAACAGATGACACATACATTTAAATAAGTTAACGGCGCTAACGTTATTGAAAAACTACATTGGATGAAACAAGTAAATGGACCTTTCGGAATAAAAACCTTTAGATGCACTACTTTTTTTTCTTCTTTTTTTCGCACAGCTGATGCCAGACCCTAACATGATGAGCAATGTCTTGGTGTTAAGTTTTTTGTTCTTATCGTGTGCTTCGTCTTATGGAAACAAAATTGAATAAACTTCTCGAACTGACATTTTCACGAGACTCACACGCAATAATGTGGTGCGACATTTGTCTCATCGTGGATTAATTAATTTGATGGTCGGATTGACACCATTATCTGAAGCTGTAAAGAGCTGTGCCGTGAAACTTAAACATAAAATTTCTACCGTATACCTAATACTTATGAGATTTGTACCGTACACATACTACTTAAGAGATTTGTACAGTACACCTAATACTTAAGAGATTTGTACCTTACACCTAATACATAAGAGATGTGTACCGTACACCTCCTAATACATATGAGATTTATACAATACACCTAATTTATATGAGATTTGTAACGTACACCTAATACATATTAAATTTGCACCATACACGTAAAATACAGATCAGTTTTGTATCGTACGCCTACTAACAGTACAGATGTGTACTCTGCATCTAATATATAGATAAGATGACTTAAGTACACCTAATAAATATGAGATGTGTACTGTACACCTAATGCATATGAGATGTGTACTGTACACCTAATGCATATGAGATGTGCACTGTACACCTAATGCATATGAGATGTGTACTGTACACCTAATGCATATGAGATGTGTACTGTACACCTAATGCATATGAGATGCGTACTGTACACCTAATCCAATCGAGTTTTATACCATGCCTCTCAGATAGTAGACGTTAGGTCAGCGGTTATCAACTTCTTTTAGTGCAACGACCCCGTGATAACATTGAACAAAGTGTTGTGCCCCACAACCAGGATAGTGCCTAGACATTTAGAAGAAAATGATGTTGAGTAGTTTTATAGTGGCGGTAACTCGGCTAAAGTACACCTAATACATATGAGATTTATACAATACACCTAATTTATTTGAGATTTGTACCGTACACCTAATACATAGTAGATTTTCACCATACACGTAAATGTACACCTAATGCATATGAGATGTGTACTGTACACCTAAAGCATATGAGATGTGTACTGTACACCGAGGAGGGAGAACATCCCACCCTCTTCATCACAGATACTTGGGATAACATCCCACACAGTTCATCACATATACTTAGGATAACATCCCACACTGTTCATTACAGATACTTAGGATAACATCCCACACTGTTCATCACATATACTTAGGATAACATCCCACCCTCTTCATCACAGATACTTGGGATAACATCCCACACAGTTCATCACATATACTTAGGATAACATCCCACACTGTTCATTACAGATACTTAGGATAACATCCCACACTGTTCATCACAGATACTTAGGATAACATCCCACACTGTTCATCACAGATACTTAGGATAACATCCCACACTGTTCATCACAGATACTTGGGATAACATCCCACACAGTTCATCACAGATACTTAGGATAACATCCCACACTGTTCATTACAGATACTTAGGATAACATCCCACACTGTTCATCACAGATACTTAGGATAACATCCCACACTGTTCATCACAGATACTTAGGATAACATACAAAACTGTTCATCACATATACTTAGGATAACATCCCATCCTCTTCATCACATATACTTAGGATATCTCGTGTGGGACGAATTCTGTCTCTCATGGGGCGAGGACTAAAAGATATAAAATTTGTTCCCCAATCTTTAATTTACCAGCGTGCTCCCCCCGGAAGTCACAAAACCTAATTAAGAACCAATTAAGTCCCTGTTATGACTTAGGGAGTTCACTGAATGGCTTTTTTTTTTTACACTAGTGAAATAATTAAATGTTGATGTCTTGTGTTTAAATTGTTTTAGTTGGAAAATGTGGACTTTACTACAATATGTATTTATTTATGTGCTAAAGATGTATATGTACAATGAAATCCAAATAAATATTTCCATTTGTTTGGATCAATAAAAGAATCTTATCTTATCGTATTTAATCTTATCTTATTGACTTAAACACTATTTTATCACAAATAATAATTCTCAAGATATGTATTATGGCTGTGAACGCTATGATCTCTAGACGAGCACAATACATTTCCCAGAAGTTAGCATTAACTTGGATACTTCTGAAGTGCGTTACTCCACTGCATGTTTTGCCACGTGACCTTAGTTCATAAAGTTCACGCACGGCCTCCGCAATCGTTTGGCGGGTTATTTCCAGTAATTTTTCATTTATTTTAAACCCACAACGCATTTTTACAAACCTTTTATATATTAGCTTCGCTTTTGTTCGTGTGATTCTTTCTTTCTGAATGGATGTGTGGCAAAATCGGAGGACAGCTAACTGACCCACTACCCGTCAACCTATCGAGCTGAAACCCGGCACATAGACTCGCTGCTAGTGACTACACATTTTAACAAAATTTCTACCTGACTCCTCAACCCCAACCCCCCAAAAATCAGTGGTCCCTGCTTTTCAAGTGGAACATGAAGGAAATATGATGGCACCGATTTCACGAAATAAGATTCCCGATAACTGCGTGGGTTCCTTGAAAATATCGCATATGTTGGTGCGTAATAATTTCTTTTATGTTTCTGAAATAGTTGGTTTAATAAATATGCGGATCTGAAGCTGGTGGGTCATTAGAATATTAATATAATTCAGGGGCTTGAAAAGGATGTGTGGTTGCCAGCCTTGGGGGTTTGGGTGGGCACTAATTATGTTTCATATGAAGTGCGAACTTGTATGCATGTTTTGTCAAATTATCATCTTCCAATCCCCATGGCGTGATGTTACATTTTATAAAGGATTTATTTTAAAAAAAGATTTCTTTTTAGAGCTTGTTTAGTTGAAATTTTTTAATTAAATCATAATCAAGTCATGAACTTGTGACTTTTGGTTTAACGTTCAAAACAATGCTATGTTAGTGTAGATGTCAAAAGAACAGTTACAAGTTACACAATGAACAATTGCAAGTTACACAATGGACAGTTACAAGTTACACAATGGACAGTTACAAGTTGCACATTGAACAGTTACAAGTTACTAAATGAACGCTTACACGTTACACAATGGACAGTTACAAGTTACACATTGGACAGTTACAAGTTACACATTGAACAGTTACAAGTTACTAAATGAACGGTTACACGTTACACAATGGACAGTTACAAGTTACACATTGGCCAGTTACAAGTTACACATTGAACAGTTACAAGTTACTAAATGAACGGTTACACGTTACACAATGGACAGTTACAAGTTACACATTGAACAGTTACAAGTTACACATTGAACAGTTACAAGTTACTAAATGAACGGTTACACGTTACACAATGGACAGTTACAAGTTACACATTGAACAGTTACAAGTTACACATTGAACAGTTACAAGTTACTAAATGAACGGTTACACGTTACACAATGGACAGTTACAAGTTACACATTGGACAGTTACAAGTTAAACATTGGACAGTTACAAGTTACACATTGGGCAGTTACAAGTTACACATTGGACAGTTACAAGTTACACATTGGACAGTTACAAGTTACACATTGGACAGTTACAAGTTACACAATGAACAGTTACAAGTTACACATTGGACAGTTACAAGTTACACAATGAACAGTTACAAGTTACACATTGGACAGTTAAAAGTTACACAATGAACAGTTACAAGTTACTAAATGAACGATTACAAGTTACCCAATGGACAGTTAAAAGTTACATAATGAAAAATTCCAAATTACATAATGAAAAATTCCAAGGTACACAATGAACAGTTACAAGTTACTAAATGAACGGTTATAAGTTACACAATGGACAGTTAACAAGTAACACAATGAACACTTTCAAGTTACACAATTTCAATGGCTAAATACTAAAATATGAACATTCTCTTTATTTTCTATTTCGAAAAAGGCTTCCCAGAATGTCTCTGAATGAAGTATATTTATTAAATTACAGTTTTGAATAAATTGCTCTGCTTACAATATCTTTATAATTTGCATTTAAGATTATCTTTACTAATTTGAATAGCTTATTTATATTTCAATTGTGATATATATTATGTCTTGTTATTATGCAATTGTGTACAGTGGCGTAGTGAGGGGGGACAAGGGGGGAATCATGCCCCGGGCGCTACTCACAAAGGGGCGCCAAATGGTATATTTTACTATAATATTGTATGGTTTTCAAATAGGGGGGGCGCTAAAAAGGTATTGGGGGCGCTAAAAAATTAGTTTGCCCCGGGCGCGAGTTAAGCTCGCTACGCCACTGATTGTGTAACATTAATATGGTATTATATGGGGTTTTAAATCGGCTCATTCAACTTCATGACTGTGAAAACTGAGCAAAGATTGTCACGCATTCAATTTAAAGCTACGAGAAGGGAATTAATATGGTTTATATGAAATGAGTTCTGTCAGCTATAGTGCAGATGTTTAGGACTCGAATCGCCACACTCTAGCAATGCAAACGAAGAGAAAAAACAACTCATGCCCAGCCCACTTCAGTCAAAACTCATTCCAGAAACATAATCCACAGCAGTTTAATTAATGTATATCCTTCTCCACCCATCTCTCTCTCTCTCTCTCAATCTCTATAAATCTCTCTCTCTCTCTCTCTATACATATATTTATTTCTGCTTTCTGTGTGTCGTTTAGTCTCTTTCTATATATCTCTTCCCCTATCTCTTGCTCTATCCCTCTCTCCCTCCCTCGTTCTTTTCCTCTCTCCCTCCTTTCTATCTGTATTTCTCTTTCTGCCTTTATACCTGTCCGTTTCTCTCTCTCTAGCCCATGTCTTTCCATATCTCTCTCCGTTCCCCCCTCTCTCTCTCCCCCACTATCTCTTTCTCCCCCCCCCCCCACTCTCCCTCTACTTCCCTTTCTGTCGTTCTCTCTCTCTCTTCCTGTCTTTCCTTATCTCTCCCTCATTCTCTCCCCCTCTCTCTATCTCGCTCTCTCTCCTTCTCTCTCCCTCCCTCTCCCTCCCACTCCTTCATCCTCTCTCTCCACCTTTGTCTCTGTCTTTCTCTCTTCATGTTTCCCTATCTCTCTCTCTCTTTCTCTCCCTCTTCATATCTTTCAGTAACTCTCCCTCCCTCTTTCTTCCTCTTCCTTACTCCCTCTCTCTTTCTCCCCCCCCCCCTCATACACACTCCATATAAACACAGTGTAAACAAGGGGTTGGTGAAGCCCATCTCCAGTTGTTCCATCTTCGTAAACCAAACAATATGAAATCCCTTGTGGTTAGTGCTCGTACGCGCGTCTCTCAGCACACCAAACAGCGAGGAAACAATGGGAAGGAAGGACAATTAACCTCATCAAACAAGGGAGAGCAGCACGGTTAAGACATGAATGGTGCCAGGGGCCACAACCTAATTTACGATCATGGGCATTGGTGTAACGATAATCGTGGTCGATGGTTTATCTACCATCATGGGTAATGGTGTAATCACAATCAAGGGCCATGGGTAACTACAATCATGTGTCATGTTGTACCTACAATCGTGGGTCGTGGTGTACTACAAACATAGGCCAAGGTGTAGCTACAATCAAGGGCCATGGATAGCTACAATCATGGGCCAAGGATAACTACAATCATGGGCCATGGATAACTACAATCATGGGCCATCAATAACTACAATCAAGGGCCATGGATAACTACAATCATGGGCCATTGATAACTACAATCATGGGCCATGGATAACTACAATCATGGGCCATGGGTAACTACAATCATGGGCCATGGATAACTACAATCATGGACCATGGATAACTACAATCAAGGGCCATGGATAAACAACAACCATGGGTCATGGATAACTACAATCATGGGCCATGGATAACTACAATCATGGGCCATGGATAACTACAATCAAGGGCCATGGATAACTACAATCATGGGTCATGGATAACTACAATCATGGGTCACGGATAACTACAATCAGGATGAATTGTATCCATGTTGTCATAAATGCACATATTTCCTGTGATGATTAAACTACAGGCGCGCTTAGTTTTGAAAAGGTTTATAGCTGCAGAATTGAAAAGACATAACAATATTAAAACTGGTTGGGAGTAAGATATCATTTAACGAAATCGTCAAATCCTACAATGACCACACTGGTCATCTGAATGTCAGCTCTGGTGAAATGCCGCGTGCCGTAAAAAGTTAAATGGACCAGTGTTATGATGAATCATGCAATGCATCCTAGGAATTACTCAGAGAGTTTAATATTTATTATGAAATTAAGGAGTTGACCGAAGTAGATAAAAAAATATTTGAAATTAAAGGTTATTTATGTAAGTGCCCGTTACATTTCATTGTTACATTTCATTGTTACATTTCATTGTTACATTTCAGTGTTACATTTCATTGTTCCTTTTCATGGTTACTTTTCAGGGTTACATTTCATTGTTACTTTTCGGTGTTACATTTCATGGTTACATTTCAGTGTTACATTTCAGTGTTACATTTCATGGTTACATTTCATTGTTACATTTCAGTGTTACATTTCAGTGTTACTTTTCAGTGTTACTTTTCAGTGTTACATTTCATTGTTAGATTTCATGGTTACATTTCAGTGTTACTTTTCAGTGTTACTTTTCAGTGTTACATTTCAGTGTTACATTTCAGTGTTACATTTCAGTGTTACATTTCAGTGTTACTTTGCAGGGTTACATTTCAATAATCCAACAAAACCAAAAGTTATTTTAAAAAATCCAAATTCCTTGTAACAATTTGTAACTTTCGTTTATATAATGTTTAAATAACTTCAAGTAGTCAAATTGAAATCGGTGATATAGATACCCCAGTTTTCAAGTGGTAGCCGCCGATGTCTTCACAACATGTTACATTAATAACCCAGTTGTCAGAAGCCTTCACAAAAGGTTATACTACTACGCCTCACAAAGTGTTACATTACTACGCCAGCTAACTACAAATTACAGTTTTGTGAGCCTCAAGAGCCCTAAAATTATTGTGCAACCTGATCACTCAACCCCACCCACTTTACCCCAAAACAAACCTCACTCAGACCCAAGACCCCCGTTCACCCCCACCCCATCCCCCACCCCTCCAACATGTTTTCAAGGGTGTTTTACTCTCTAATACCAACTGTCCAGGCTTCTCCCACACTGATCCCTCCCAACACAGCTCGGGAGAAATTTGAATCTTTCATTGAAGCCTTATGCAAATGCTTCATCGGCGGAGAAATCAGCTCTGACCAGCTATTGACCGTTTACCATTTCAGTGGCCATCTGGCGGCCCACCAGTTTAAGGTTAGAAGCTCACGGGCATAATGTTGCCGTTCTTCTGATTGTTACGATATCGCCTTGCCTGCCTCGTTTCATTGTCGTGTTATCCTCGCTGATCTGTAACCTCATCATCGTAATCATTGTCATACCGGGACTTTATTTTTAAAAAAAAATTTTTTTTTTTGAAGTATGGAAAATTGGATGGCTCGTTTCGCTCGAGTGAGTGACTTGCTCAAGTTGCTGCTGGTGAATTTGAGGACAAACGGTTGGACGCATCAGAGGAGATGTACACACACACAATCACAGGGGCGAATTTAGACTTGCTGAGGCCCTAAGCTATACAAGGTCCAGAGGCCCCCTACCGTTTGAAATTACATAGGGTGGTCAAGGAGGAATTATAAATATATAGCTGGCAGATTGTGAGGCCCTAAGCTGTAGCTTATTTGGCTTATAGGTAAATCCGGTACTGCACACACAGAGGCATAGTCCTAGGCACAGACACGCTCATTTATGTGTATTGCAGACATGGCACTTATGGGTTCTATTTAATCTCATTTGATTTAATAGTAGTGTCTTTGAATGTACGTATAGTGTGGAATTTTTAGTTCATTGGGAGAGAGAGGGAGATAGAGAGAGGCAGAGAGAGGGAGAGAAAGTGAGAGAGAGATAAAGAAAGACAAGGAGAGAGAGAGAGAGAGAGAGAGAGAGAGAGAACAACAGAATTATATTTACAATGGTGAATTTTACTTTCTTTTCCTTTGCTTCTACTGTGGATATTTTGCCCCCCTTGGTCTAGGAATGATTATTCAATAATGATACGTTTCGCAACCCACAGACGTCAAGTAAATTAACACGCAACACAATGTTCTCATGTCATGAGCAAGGCTGTCTTACGCACCTTGCACGGGAAAGACGTTAATTTTTGTGCGACAATGAAAGTTTACATTAAATATTCCTAACCGACTTAATCGCAGCGCAAATTGAAGTGTTTTAACAAAATATATTTTTGTTGTGTGTGTCACAGAAGGAAAATCACGAATGTGGAAATCTCCAGATGCAGACATTCTCCATGGCTCGAAATGTCTTTCTTCCACACTACACAATCTCAGTAACACATCTACCCAAAAAAATGTAACAAGCCTTCATAATTACCGACATCTCACAACTTATTACACACTACTACCCATTACACAAGTGATATACAAGTAATCAATCATCATCATCATGGCCAGGGACACTAATATCATTGTCCATATATACGCTATATTTCTTACATTTCGAAGATGTTAAAACCCTTGCGAATTTCTTCCTTTTAAATGAACTACATTTGCAACTTATTTGAATATTTATCTGAATGATTTGTATAGTTCCCGTATCTTAGGGATAACTAAAATTGCCTATTTTGAAAGGCGATCATATTTCATTTTAATTGATGAACAGCCATAACTTTGGCATTGGTAAATACCTTTTTTTTAATTAAAAAAATAGACATCTTTTAAAGTAAGATAACGTCTTTGAATATCCGTGTTCTCTTACGAAATGGAAATAATGTTTGAACCATTTTAATTAATTACGGTTCATTGCGTTGTCTATGATAGCTTAAACATTTGTTCAGGGGAATGCATAAAGTGTGCTTTGGCGTACCTAGGGGCTAAATGAACTGGGCTTTGGCGTATCTAGGAACTAAATGAACTGGGCTTTGGCGTACCTAGGGGCTAAATGAACTGGGCTTTGGCGTACCTAGGGGCTAAATGAACTGGGTTTTGGCGTACCTAGGGGCTAAATGAACTGGGTTTTGGCGTACCTAGGGGCTAAATGAACTGGGTTTTGGCGTACCTAGGGGCTAAATGAACTGGGTTTTGGCGTACCTAGGGGCTAAATGAACTGGGCTTTGGAGAACCTAGGGGCTAAATGAACTGGGTTTTGGCGTACCTAGGGGCTAAATGAACTGGGCTTTGGCGTATCTAGGAACTAAATGAACTGGGCTTTGGCGTACCTAGGGGCTAAATGAACTGGGCTTTGGAGAACATAGGGGCTAAATGAACTGGGTTTTGGCGTACCTAGGGGCTAAATGAACTGGGCTTTGGCGTACCAATGGGCTAAATGAACTGGGCTTTGGCGTACCAAGTATAGAGGTTCTGTTTTTAACGTGTACATAATATGTGTTTTTGGAAGGAAGAATCACAAGTTTGAGATTTAGTCACAAACATGGGTTAGTGCATTTGGTGAGGAATGCAATGTCTCCAAGGCATCATTTGTTACACACGGGGCAATTTCGATCAATATTAGACTACTTTTAAAAATTAAGCTTTGTACATGCTGTTCATTTATTTTAAGCTAATGAAGTACAAGACAAAATAAGTTGATGTCTTAATTTTATGTCTGACATCCAACAGTCACACGTGAGTGTTACAGTGTCCAACGCTTGCTCTGACACACGTGAGTGTTACAGTGTTCAACTCTTGCTCTGACACACGTGAGTGTTACTGTGTCCAACGGTTGCTCTGACACACGTGAGTGTTACTGTATCCAACGCTTGCTCTGACACACGTGAGTGTTACAGTGCCCAACTCTTGCTCTGACACACGTGAGTGTTACAGTGTTCAACTCTTGCTCTGACACACGTGAGTGTTACAGTGTCCAACTCTTGCTCTGACACCTGTGAGTGTTACAGTGTCCAACTCTTGCTCTGACACACGTGAGTGTTACAGTGTCCAACTCTTGCTCTGATACACGTGAGTGTTGCAGTGTTCAACACTTGCTCTGACACACGTGAGTATTATAGTGTCCAACACTTGCTCTGACACACGTTAGTGTTACAGTGTCCAACTCTTGCTCTGACACACGTGAGTGTTCCAGTGTCCAACTCTTGCTCTGACTCACGTGAGTGTTACAGTGTCCAACTCGTGCTCTGACACACGTGAGTCTTACAGTGATCAACTCTTGCTCTGACACGTGAGTGTTACTGTGTCCAACGCTTGCTCTGACACACGTGAGTGTTACAGTGTCCAACTCTTGTTCTGACACCTGTGAGTGTTACAGTGTCCAACTCTTGCTCTGACACACGTGAGTGTTACAGTGTCCAACGCTTGCTCTGACACACGTGAGTGTTACAGTGTCCAACCCTTGCTCTGACACATGTGAGTGTTACAGTGTCCAACGCTTGCTCTGACACACGTGAGTGTTACAGTGTCCAACACTTGCTCTGATACACGTGAGTGTTGCAGTGTTCAACACTTGCTCTGACACACGTGAGTATTACAGTGTCCAACACTTGCTCTGACACACGTTAGTGTTACAGTGTCCAACTCTTGCTCTGACACACGTGAGTGTTACAGTGTCCAACTCTTGCTCTGACTCACGTGAGTGTTACAGTGTCCAACTCGTGCTCTGACACACGTGAGTCTTACAGTGATCAACTCTTGCTCTGACACACGTGAGTGTTACTGTGTCCAACGCTTGCTCTGACACACGTGAGTGTTACAGTGTCCAACTCTTGCTCTGACACCTGTGAGTGTTACAGTGTCCAACTCTTGCTCTGACACATGTGAGTGTTACAGTGTCCAACGCTTGCTCTGACACACGTGAGTGTTACAGTGTCCAACCCTTGCTCTGACACACGTGAGTGTTACAGTGTCCAACGCTTGCTCTGACACACGTGAGTGTTACAGAGTCCAACACTTGCTCTGACACACGTGAGTGTTACAGTGTCCAACTCTTGCTCTGAGTACAAGTCTTCAGAGAAAACATTTCACCAACAAGATGAGATGTTTAAGATGAGCTGCTGGCAAGTCAAGAATGCCCTACACCAGGAAATAAGACAAACGTTTGGTGCCATCCCAAATGAGTCATCGTATGGCTCAACAACAAATTAATTTATGTGTACACCTGCGTGGTCAGAATGCCTGTCCATACAATGGCAGACACTCAACACAATGACAGGCACTCAGTATAATGGCAGGCATTCAGTACAATTGCAGGCCCTCAGTACAACAGGCACTGCAGTTTCAGGAATATTAACTGAAGCAGGGTTGCCCTAAAAATGAAAGTTTATAAGTTATTTTATAAATAATGCATTGATAGGAGAACATTTCAATGTTAATAGTTACTTTAGCGATATGTGTGTTTGACGACTTGTTCACTACAAAGCTTTACGATTTTTTTCCAAATAAAAGCTCGAGTAAGCCGGGATTGTTGTCTAGTACTAGATAAAATAAATTTAAATGATAAAATGAAAGATCCTAGTATTATTGTTTTGTTCCCTTAGTCAGCTAATAGCATTTGATAGTTTTTAATAAACCTTCCTTTGTTTCTTCACCACAGTAGGGAAGTCACTCTCTAAGACAGGTCATGTTCAAACTTTTGGCATGCTATTCCATTATATAATTTGTAAAAAAATAAACGCACCACAATATCAATGGACCGTCTCTTTGCATACACATGTGTCATTACAATTGTAGTTCTGCGAATATAATCAAGTAACCAGCTCTGGTCATGAAGGATATTAAAAGACAGATGTTTATTTTTTGGAGAAATAGAATAATATTAGTAAAATGCATGAACATTAATTTTTAAAAAAATCAAATTTGCCATTTATAAAATAAGTGTTGTTTAGAGCCTTTCTAATTCTAGAACTCACATTGTATAAAATTTAACAAAATGGAGATCTGGAACCAACATTATATATATTTTAACAAAATAGAGAACTGAAACCCACATTATACATGCTTTAAAAAATTGGAGTTCTGAAAGCCAGAATGTATATACTTTTGAAAATGGAGATCTGAAACCCACATTGTATATTCTTTAACAAAATGGAGATCTGAAACCCACATTGTATATTCTTTAACAAAATGGAGATCTGAAACCCACATTGTATATTCTTTAACAAAACGGAGATCTGGAACCCATCGCTAAACTTCTCATTAAAGTCTTGTAAAACTGTAATGTGACGTCACTTAGTCTCAAGTATGTAAATAAGTTTTCATGTATTAAATTTCTTAAACTTTTAATGGGACTCACTTTCTGTGAGAGAAAATATACATTGAGCCACCATTTAATCTACACAATTGAATGTGTTGTTTAGAAACAAACAGAAAGTTTGTTAACAGTGCTATTTCAATAGCGCAACATGACAACATTCTGGGGGGCAGATACGGCGAACCGTCAAACAGAATATCACTGATCTCAAAGCATGTCTCCTTCAGACTCATGCAGTGAATGATTCACATTGCCCTCCACCCCCCCCCCTTTTCTTCTCCCTTTATCCAATGTGCTTGCTCTATTCCGTGGCTTGTTTTGAAAACGTTGTCATTCCCGCTTTTTAAAAAACGACCCTGGTCATGCCGTGACTCGTCAATGGCGGCTTCCGGTTCGAGGTTGTAACAATAACAATCAGATAAGATGTCTTAAGACGGGTCGACGTCGTCTCATCCCCATCCCCCTCGTCACGGGCTCGGGCCCCGGGACCAGCAGTCGTGACGTTTTCAAGGAACACCGTCGCCCAGAGTGTATCCAGCCGGATTTCACAAATAAAACTAAATGAATTGCGGGCTAAGATTTTGTTATTTCGCCTGCTCTTTCGTTAATTACGAGATGGATCAGGCCAGCGGGGGGGAGAACCATCGACTTTACAGAGTGCCGGGAATGAAGAGGTCGGGGACTTTACTGGAGCTTTGCACTAGATACTGGGGGTTAAAGGATGGGCTTTTCTCATCTGGCGCGGTGCTCTGTGACCCTACGGGTTTATGGTACGTTTCTCATGAGTTTTATTGGCTTTTTTCAGTGCAATTTTTATTCTTCTTCTTTTTTATTTGTATCGAAGAAAGTCATTTTGAAATCGAATTTGATCTTAAAAAAATCAATTGTAATCTTTAAAAAAAAGTATTATCTTCATTTTCTTGTAGTATTTTGTATTACCTGCAACTGTAATTTAGTTGTGATTAGTTTGATCAGTTTGGAGTGTCTTTGACACCGCGTTTGGGTCACAGCAGAGGATCCGGATGTATTTGTGAAATTGACTTAGCAGCATAGCAACTGTGCCAAGACATCGTTAATTGTGCCAAGACATCGTTAACAATGCCAAGACATTGTTAACTGTGCCAAGACATTGTTAACTGTGCCAAGACATCGTTAACTGGGCAGACTCAGCTGACATTATTGTTTGATTTAAGCCCATAAAGATGTTGTGCAAAGTAGTTTTAAAAAAGTAAGAAAAATATTTGTTATATTTTGTGCTTTGAAAATGCTTGACATATACATACATATATTCATTGCTTGTGTTCACATAAAAGTATTATTAACACACAATCTATTTCCCTAACAACTTGTTCAAAAACTTCCCTCTACGACTCCATGATTCCAACGTCTCACATTCATTCCGTCCTCCGTCTCATTTCACCGGTTGATTTGTGGAAACACAAACCCAACATCCGGGAACACAAACTCAATAGCCGGGAACACAAACCCAATAGCCGGGAACAAATCAGATTTCACGGGGGTCTCCAAACACGTCTTCCTAACGGGGCGCGCCCCCATCTGCTTGTTGTCCTAAAATCTCCTGTGCCATTAATTCGTCCAGAGCGTTGAGTCGCTCCGATTAGCGCTCCCTACACTTGTACATTATTCAATTTGTTTAAGATTTCATGGCGGGATGGATGTGTGTGTCCGTGTGGGGAGGGGTGTGTGTGTACATGCGGGGTTTTCAAATGGGATCATTTCTGTACAATTTTCAGAAGAAAAAGAAAATACCCCCCCCCCCCCCCCCCCCCCGCGTTCAAACTAAAAAATCCATTTGGAATAACTATTAATTAAGTTTGAGAACACGAATTTTAGTTAACACCACCAGAACCGTTCTTAGGATTTTGGAGGCCATAGGCATGGAGCGTAGGTAGGGGGCCCCGGAAAGGGGATCCGGGGAGCGGACCCGTAGCTGAGGAGAAAATAGAGTTGTGAATCCGGGGCCCCACCCACCACTGCGGCACCATCATTCTGCCTTCGCAACTGTTTCCTCCTTGATCGCGGGTAACTACTAACCATGTTGATAATTCCGCCACTAGAGAAAATGTATACTTCGGAAACATATGGCCTTGCAAGTTCAAGGCACCCGATGGAGCTTCCCCTTGGCAGTAGGGTTCTATGCGGTCGCCTAGTTTACCTATGCCTAAGAACGGCTCTGACACCATCATGATATAGTTCTTCTGTGTTGATGCATGCAACATCCCTGGACCACCTTCAGTAAACACCATGATGTAGTTTACTGTGTTGATACCAACCTTATCCCTGGACGTTGCGTTCTAGCAATGTTCTAACTATTCATTCATGCCATGTGCAATATTTATTTGAAACCAGTATCAAAACTGCGTCTTTCCAAATATGTTAAAAATGGACATTTAGGGCAATACAGTTGATCTTTTAGGCAAATACAGTTGATCTTTAAGGGAAATACAGTTGATCTTTTAGGCAAATACAGTTGATCTTTTAGGCAAATACAGTTGATCTTTTAGGCAAATACAGTTGATCTTTTAGGCAAATACAGTTGATCTTTTAGGCAAATATGGTTGATCTTTTAGGCAAATACAGTTGATCTTTTAGGCAAATACAGTTGATCTTTTAGGCAAATACAGTTGATATTTTAGGAAAATACAGTTGATCTTTTAGGAAAAAACAGTTGATCTTTTAGGCAAATACAGTTGATCTTTTAGGCTATTTCAGTTGATTTTTTAGGCTAATAAAGTTGATCTTTTATGCAAGTTCAGTTAATCTTTTAGGCTAATAAATTTGATCTTTTAGACAAATAAAGTTGATATTTTAGGCTAAAACAGTTTATCTTTTAGGCAAATACAATTGATCTTTTAGGCTATTTCAGTTGATCTTTTAGGCTAATAAAGTTGATCTCTAATGCGATTTCAGTTAATCTTTTTGGCTAATAAATTTGATTTTTTAGACAAATAAAGTTGATTTTTTAGGCTAATACAGTTGATCTTTTATGCGAGTGCAGATGATCTTTTAGGCTATACACTTGATCTTTTATGCAAATACAGTTGATCTTTTATGCAAATACAGTTAATCTTTTAGGCTAATACAGTGGATCTTTTAGGCTTATACATTTGATCTTTTAGGATAATTCATTTGATCTTTTATGCAAATACAGTTGATCTTTAGACAAATACAATTGATCTTTTAGGATAATACAGTTGATCTTTTAGGCTAATACAGTTGATCTTTTAGACAAATACAGTTGATCTTTTAGGATAATACAGTTTATCTTTTAGGCTAATACAGTTGATCTTTTAGGCGAGTGCAGTTGAGCTTTTAGGTCAATCAGTTGATCTTTTAGACAAATACAGTTGATCTTTTAGCCTAATTCAGTGAATCTTTTAGGCGAGTGCAGTTGATCTTTTAGGCTATACACTTGATCTTTTAGGCAAATGCAGTTGATCTTTTAGGCAAATACAGTTAATCTTTTGGGCTAATACAGTTGATCTTTTAGGCTAACACAGTTGATCTTTTAGGATAATTCAGTTGATCTTTTAGGCAAATACGGTTGATATTTTAGGCTAATTTAGTTGATCTTTTTGGCGATTGCAGTTGATCTTTTAGGCTAATACAGTTGATCTTTTAGGCATATTTAGTTGATCTTTTGGGCTTATTCAGTTGATCTTTTAGGCAAATACAGTTGATCTTTTTAATAATTGAGTTGATATTTTAGGCTCATTCAGTTCACACTTAAAGCTGATTCAGTGGATATATGACGTTCGTGTTGCTTTCGTCCATTTTAAATCAAGTTTATTTTTGAGATTATAATGCATAATAGTTGTAAAAAAATATCTATTTGGGCTTTTTTAAAATCAATTTCATTTTTGTTAAAACTGGTAACGCTTTGGGGCTGTGCCAAACCTCCAGAATATTTGTGTACACGTTAATTTGCCATTATTTGTGTACACAGTTACCGTTCATTTACCGTCAAGAAATATAGTCAAGATTTGTAAAGCCCTTTGCAAGTACCTTTGAAAATACCTTTGAAAATAATATCCGATAAATGTCTGCAATGGGACACAACTTAATAATCGTAATGGGGTTTGGGTTATTGTTGGGGTTTGGATTAGTGCCACACCATCACAAAGATTTTTACGATTCTATGTCAAGATAAAAACAGACACACCCACAAAAAAAGGGGGCGGGTTATTTAAAAAAAATAATTAAAAGTCTGTCTGTGACAACTAAAAAAGACAAGCGTCATCTCCACTCACAACCATGAATAGCGGCGATAGCTCGCACAGGCGGGGGAACGGATTAGGGCACACATAAATCAAAAGGACCATTTGTCTCAGGCAAGCCCCCGATCGCCCATCAATTGGCGATTTGAAGCGTATTTAGATGGGCATTACACGCCCGAATCTTGGGGCGCGGCACCGGGGGGGACCTACACTGTGGACCCTCTGGGAAACGTGGAACTGGGAACCATTGTCACCAAACTCATTTCCTCGTTTGCTCATCTCGGCTCCTTTGATGAAAAGGGGAGGCAAGTGGGAAGGATAAATTCTGGAAGACGAAAACGAGGCCGTGGGTTGAGCTGCTCCCCGCTCCCCCGCCTTAGATGGCCTGTCCTGGAATAATTAAAAAAAAAACTCCCACTGGTCTCTCTCTCTCTCTCTCTCTCTATCCCCTAGCGATGAGTTTTCATAACGGGTGAAAGTGAGAAGACGCAACTGTAGGGTCAACTTGGGGAAACGGGATTTCCCGAGGTCTGTTCATTCGATGCCAAACGGTGCACCGCGTGAACTTTGGGGTGTAATTCGCCGTTAATGAACGCCCCATAGAAAAGCACAAACGGAATCATAACAGTTATGAATGGCGAGGACGTTGCATTAGGTTCTGTGTCGCTGGATTATAAAGCAAGTGATTCACACTTTAATTAGAATTTTCTTCGCCCTGCACCACATTTTATTCGGGCCATATTTGAAGGTGCCTCCCCGACCCGTTAACCTCACGTTGTGCAGATTTAGTACGCATCTGGTTTCATCAATTGCATTTTTATAATTTTTTGTGTAAATAACTTATTATCATGTCTTTTGCTGGTAATCAGTTTTCTAACATGAGCAGCTATCTTTGCTTTTCTACAACATATCGAACATGGCAAATCAATTTAGGGTTCAGAAGGTTGCCAGAGGGGGCGACTACCCATCACATCCATACTTACATCAACTCAATGAGTAATTTTTTTAAACAAATGTGTGTTGTTGTTTTTGTTGTTGTTGTTGTTTTAATTTAAGAGTGTGTGTGTTAATTTCTGTTTTGTTCTCATGGGGCCTAGTATCGTGACCCTTAGAGAGATACAATCAAGGAGTTTGGCCGGGACATATTCAAACATCTGCGAGTCACTGGTCAGGAGTGGAACGGTTTTGAAAGCAAATTATTATATTTGTACAGCATTGGATTCTAAGCTTGATGGTTTCAAAACTGTTGGGCTGCGATAAAGCTTTAGAGTAGATTAATGAGACATAAACAATGTGTTAAAATGAAACAATTTCGGTTAAGCTTTAAGTGTGATCAGACAAATTACAAATTTAAACGATGTGTAAATGCCTTCATCAGTCCAACAAAAAACCAATTATATAATTATACATTAAATTTACAAAATACATGTAAATCCTTAAACCAACAAAAAACCAATTATATAATTATACATTAAATTTACAAAATACATGTAAATCCTTAAACCAACAAAAAACCAATTATATAATTATACATTAAATTTACAAAATACATGTAAATCCTTAAACCCACAAAAAACCAATTATATAATTATACATTAAATTTACAAAAGACATGTAAATCCTTAAACCAACAAAAAACCAATTATACATTAAATTTACAAAATACATGCAAATCCTTAAACCAACAAAAAACCAATTATATAATTATACATTAAATTTACAAAATATATGTAAATCCTTAAACCTATGCCTAAAAATAAAATAAAGGGGTGACTTTATATGAACAATGCTTAACAAAGGACTGACCGAGGGGTGACTTTATATGAACAATGCTTAACAAAGGACTGACCAAGGGGTGACTTTATATGAACAATGCTTAACAAAGGACTAACAAGAAGTCATTTTATATGGAAAATGCTTAGCAAAGGACTGACAAAGCAGGAACTTGGCTAGAGTCGTTAAATTTAGGATGACTTTTAAGAATAAATCTCTTTGATGAGTCGTGACAAACTTATGTGAATTACGAACGAAGTTGTAAAAATATATTTCCAGATGTATGATAAGACGTAAAAGCGGAGACTTTGTGTCGTGTATGACGAGACGCATAAGCGGAGACTTTTGTATGGTATTCAAGGATGCGTGGTCATCTCATTTTTCTTCCTGAGTTGCCAACAAACATCCCGCTTAAAGACCTTTCTCTTAACAATAGGCACGGCACATTTATCTCTGGGACTTGTTTCTTGTGTGCAAGACATCTGTGACCTTTGTGCTATAAGTTAATACTGTTGCTTCATGGTACTTGTCTTCTTTTGTGTCAATATCTGACTCGTGGGAAATTGTTGCGACATCATCTTCGCCACGTGTTCGTACTTCAACGTGAGCACAGTTCTTGAACTCCTCGATTAGGATGAGTTTTTTTTTAGTTTCTGAGTTTCTTGAGCTCTGTTCAGCGTTGAAAGTAACAAATTCTTCGGCTGTCCACCAATTCAAGCCGGCTGCAAAAAGGTAGACAAAGGTTTCCTGAAATATTAAAATTTCGTAAAGCTTCTTGAAACTGTGTAAAACACTGGTCAATATCTGTTTCTTCAAATTAAGGTATTAAATATTTTAAGTATTTTGTCCAAATTTAAAATTTAAGATATTATTTTTGTTATCAATAAATAAGCGTATAAGTCTTAATTTTACCATTTATTCATGATCACATTTTTGGGGGGAAAACCCAAAAATCTGTCGTTTTTTATTTGCGTTGTGAAAATTGCGAAATTAAATTTAAATTTGGTATACACGCGTTTTCAAACATTAATAAAATTACCAGTGTTGATTGAACGCAAATAAGGTTTGGTTAATATTTTTTTCTTCTTTGAAATATGAAAATATATTTTTGTTTTCACTTTTTGAAAGGTAACATTCCTTTAAAAATGTGGGTAAAATTTTTATGAGATTAATAATATTGCATTAAACACAATCAAGGCTGTTAGAGGCGTGCGAGAACGGGGTTAAGAGAAAAGAATTCAAAGTTGTCCCATTGTCAGATAACATAGTAGAGATAACAT
The DNA here is from genome assembly GCA_964017045.1 of Omphiscola glabra. Classification (NCBI taxonomy): domain Eukaryota; kingdom Metazoa; phylum Mollusca; class Gastropoda; family Lymnaeidae; genus Omphiscola; species Omphiscola glabra. The sequence continues at coordinate 19,026,796 of OZ024795.1, forward strand.
TATAGTAGGGATACATAGTACAGATAACATAGTAGAGATAACATTATAGTAGGGATATACATAGTACAGATAACATAGTAGAGATAACATTATAGTAGGGATACATAGTACATATAACATAGTAGAGATAACATTATAGCATAGTACATATAACATAGTAGAGATAACATTATAGTATAGTACATATAACATAGTAGAGATAACATTATAGTATAGTACATATAACATAGTAGAGATAACATTATAGTAAGGATACATAGTACAGATAACATAGTAGAGATAACATTATAGTATAGTACATATAACATAGTAGAGATAACATTATAGTATAGTACATATAACATAGTAGAGATAACAGTATAGTAAGGATACATAGTACAGATAACATAGTAGAGATAACATTATAGTAGGGATACATAGTAATGGTAACATAGTAGAGATAAAATAATAAAGATAACATAGATGAGAACGAATGTTTGGTTACAACATTTTAATGATGATATCAAATATCAAAGTCCGTTAAATGTAAAAGAAATTAAAAAATAGTATAAAGATTTTTATTGTAAATTTTAATACTTTTTTTTATTAATTAAAAACAAAATGTAGTTCAGTGTAGGGGAAATGTGTAGGGTAAGCCTAAATTTTATAGTAGATAAATATAGAAAGTATCTCTAGATGCCCAACATTATTACCCCGATAACATCGGGTCATATATTCTAGTACTAAAGATGTTTTCATCCAAACTAGCCCAGAGTTATCTGTATATCGGACGGACATTAAGTTGCTGTATTCTTCCGCGTCCTCGACTGGTCGAGTTGATGTAGTGATAAACCCTGTGTCGCTGACCAGTTTAACCCCGGGCATCACTCCACGATTGACCACAATAAATAGTCATTGGCATCTTGATCTGGGGGACCTCGCCCGCCCCGCCCGAGTCTTGGGAAGTAAGGTGGACAGGCGGGCTTCATACAAGCTCAATTATTGCTTAAAGCTGATAGTGAGAGCTGCATTCTTACTCCGGAAATTTAAGTTATCAATGTCATCACTGTCATCAGGTTGGTATTCTTCATAAAATGAAGGAAAAAATCAAATGTGAATCGCATATAGATGGTAACTTTATAAAGTTAAAACTTAAGTGATGTTGCCAGGGGCATCAAAATGACCAGGGTCAAATCAATAACAGTAGGTCCGAAAATGACAGTGGGCACAATGTGATAGCCATGTGCCATTTCACATTAAAACAGTGGGTCCAACAATATGACAGCCATGTGCCATGACACATAATAACAGTGGGCACAATAAAAAAATAATGATGAAAATCGATGGCATTAGCATTGTGGAACAAATGACAAGATGGAAGAAACAGGGGACAAACATATAGCAAGTATACACAATTAAAAATATGCAGTAATCATGAATCGATTTGGTATCAGACGAATGGAGTAGCTCAATGAAATGTATATTCACTATATAACCCCTTTTATAGTGCAATAAGCTTTTTTTCCAATTAATTATCTTTTAATTGGTTGCAGCTATACGTGATAATAGTGTAAGGATGTAAGACCATCTCTCTTCACTAGATGCCGTATAGTCTAGTTCCAGATTTCCTGGCATTCTGATCACTCGCTCAGGATCACGTGTCGTGCTTAACAAATTCACCATCTTTTATTATCTTTGTTTTTATGTTAAACTTTGTTCAGCAATGACCTCTGCACTGTCTTACTTTCAATAAAATCTATAAACGTATACACAAGCGTGCAAGCGTGAAATATGAACTGGACGTTTTGAACAAAATAATTCCACTCCTACGCTATGGACTTTAGTTTCATCTGTCATCCAAACACAAGAATTCTTACAACCGCAAGAAAAAAAATCGTTTGCATAGTCATTTTATCTCTTTACAAGAAAGTTAATTTACTGGACTATGAAGCTACTTGGCTTCACAGATACAAATGAAGATTTTTTTTTTTTTAAAGTTATTAATAATAATGAGTGGCCTTTGGTGATAAGCCGATGTGCTTATTTGGAGGACTCGAATGCTTATGTGCAAGAAATGAAAGATGGTGATGGGGAGGGTGGGTATTTTGTTCAGGGCCCACTGCATCCATAAATCTTGAAAAAACAAAAATCCACACAAATTCCTTGATAAAATCCACCGTGAAGACAATTTATTTTAACTCTAATAGAAACTAAAATACCAGCACATGCTTAAGCCTTTAGAAAATTCTATGCCTTACACAGGAATAAATCTTTTTTTTGTTGTTGTTGTTGTCCCGTCCAGATAGGGGTTTCTAAGACTGCGCTGTCTTCCTTTTGTGCTTGAGATCTCAATTTATCTGCTAAATACATCTCTTTATTCTAGAGATCTCCCGGAATAGGCCGGCTTGCCCCGGAGGTTCGCCGTCGTAATATCACGCACTTGGACCGTCTGGCCGTGCCTGCACAAGTCCGTTAACAGCGGCCCGGCATCCGAAGACATAAAGAGGATGTCATACACGGAATTGCTGGGCACAGGGGTTCTGATACTAGAAGCGGTGGCAGCAAGCTAAGTGGTCGTTTTTTCTTGTTGCCATCACCAGATCGTCTCAGAGTTAGTTTGTTAAAAAAAAAAAAAAAAAATCTCTTTTCAAAACTTTAATTCTAATAACACTATAATATTGAACTAATCTGGAAGTCAATTTGAAAATAAACCATACGAAACTGAGTTCTGTATCTGTCTGTACACCTAACAGGAGATGAATGTTATTCATTCTATCTTTGTAGGGAGGTACTATAACATATATCATCTTTTTAAAACGTTTCTATTCCCTTTCTGCTCATTTGACTAACATCTCCCGTGATAGTCAGCAAACTGTAGACATTAACACTTTATCAGTTCCTTGCATTGCTAGCAAATGTCGACCGTTTTCTATCGGGTGTGTTTTGCAAAAAAATCCCCGAGAAATTTCAAACAATCTTTTTATTGATATTTTAAGTTCCTGATATTAATTTAGGCCAAGCAGCGGCAAAACCAGGCTTACAATAAAGAAATTCATGTAAAAAATATACCTACACAACATACGATGAAGGAATAGTATAAAATAGTTTGATTGTGGCAAAATGACACGCGATGTTAAACACACATATAACGACTTAAAAAACCAAACTACTCTAACTACCGGATAGACAAAGCAACTTGCTATAACGAATGCTTAATTGCAATCTACAAAACGCAATCTGGACTATCAACGTATCTTTACGTCTCACACCGCTTCCCGCTATGTAAATATAACCACACTTATGAGATCATAAAGTCTCAATCAACCTGGGGCTCTGTCGCTAGCCATTCATTTCGTTGAAAATAGCTGTACAAATGACGTTTAATCCTGACCTTCCCGTGCCTTTCACCTGCCTCCAGGTAAACCATAAACCTGATCTCATTCACCATCTCGCCCCCCCCCTTTTTTTTTTCGCCCCATCTTTTAAATTTACATGCGTACGTTGTCTTTGTATAGACGTACGAATGTCACCAGAAGATATGTTTAATGTGCAGCTCGGAGATTGAGAAAAAAATTTTGGGAAAGCAATTTTATGTCCCAGAGAGTCTTTAGAAGATGGGTGAAATTGATATGATATAGTCGATGGTGTTTTCATAGTTACCCAGATATTGTTTTGACAAAGGATTTCAGGAGCACGTTAACACAAAAGAACCGTCTACAGACCTTGCTTCCGGGGACATTGTATTGTTCCATACCATCCTCTAAAATCGTGCATTCCTTTGAACAACCTTTTAAATTTATTGATATATAAGACGAAGCCAAAGTAACAGCCGCCAACATGATTACCAATAATTAAACAAAATATCAAATAATAATATTTTTTTTTAAGTTTTATTTTATTTTTTAATCAAAAATTTCTAAAACAGAGAGATGCAGTTTTCCAGTTTTTAACTTTACAATTCTGCACAAATATTATGACAGAAAGTTCTACAGAAAGAAAAACCAAATAGACCATTTGTAATTTTACCTATTCCGTGTAGAAGTTCTATTGTTGTACGAAGAAGAGGAGAAAGAAAAGAGACCACTAAGAGAAAACGTGAAAAAAATATAGAGAAAAAGCACACCCTTAAGGAGGCCCCAAACGAGCAAGCACATCCTTAAGGAGGCCCCAAACGAGCAAGCACACCCTTAAGGAGGCCCCAAACGAGGGATGTATTCTGTCGCAATTGATTTACTTTGCTGTCCTTGTTGTTTATGTTGTCATAGCAACCTTAGTGACCTTCAAACACAAAGAAGCAATCAAAAATAGCAATTGATGGACAATAGTTCCAAGAAATTCGGCCAACACTCAATTTTACACACAAACACAAACACACCAAACACACACACAAACACCACACACACATACACACATACATAATAATACACACACACGAAACACACACACAAACTCCACACACACATACACATACATACATACATACATACATACATACATACATACATACATACATACATACATACATACATACATACACACACACAATTCCTTTTTAAACAATCTTGCCATAGTATTTTCGTAATGGTGGTGCACGATGAACGATGAGAATAAATCATCTTTCCCTATGATGCATGGCACGATAAACGATGAGAGTAAGTCATACCTCCCTATGGTGCATGGCACGATAAACGATGAGAGTAAGTCATACCTCCCTATGGTGATGAGAGTAAGTCATACCTCCCTATGGTGATGAGAGTAAGTCATACCTCCCTATGGTGATGAGAGTAAGTCATACCTCCCTATGGTGATGAGAGTAAGTCATACCTCCCTATGGTGATGAGAGTAAGTCATACCTCCCTATGGTGCAGTATTCGTTAACTATGTTTTAAAGCTACATGTGTATTCAATTAAAGCAGTGGTTCTCAACCTTCCTAACGCCGCCACCCTTTAATGCAGTTTCTCGTGTTGTGGTGACCCCTGAATAAAAAAATATTTTCATTGCTATTTTATAATTAAGTTTCTAGGCTACCCAGTGTAAGGGTCGTTCGACCCCCAAAAGGGTCTCGACCCATAGCTGGAGAACCGCTGAATTCAAGCGACCTTAATAAAATTTCATAATTTACTAGAAAGAATGAATTGTCTATTTCTTAACAAGAGACCACGTAACTATATCGAAACAATGAGCACCTTTGCAATTTCATTACAGAGAACCACTTGTCTATCTCTAACGGCTAATATCTTTTTTTTTTTTTTTACAACGATTATCTGGGCAATGGTCACATATCCCTTTGTTGCGCGGACAGACCTAATGCCCAAATGTTCCATCTCTTTTGGCTCGTTTTGCTCGGGGTCATCATAGGTCGTCATATTGAGGCCCACGGCTGAGCCAACTCACATCCTATCAATGACATTGAGAAATTAGGACACGGGGAAGCGGAGATGCAATGAAGATAAACTCGGCCGGCAGTTCAGCTTCCGCCGACCACGAATGCCAGAATTGCTAATGCGACGTCCAATTGCCCCCCGACCGCCGAAAGACGATGAGAATCGGCCGGAGACTCGGCTATTTCTATGATAATACAAATGTACCCAGTTTTTTTGTCTTTTTTTTTTTTTTCAACAGGGACACATTGCGGCAATTTTTCTAGGGGTTGAGAGTTTGGGGAGGGGGTTTATAATGTCCCTGTCGATGTATTTGACTCAATACGTGTCTAATATTAATTAATAAATTCATATTAAGAAGTTTAAAAGTTAACTTTGTAGCCCTAATTGTTTAGAGAAAAACAGTTATCAACAAAGATATTACCATCGCGAAGTGTTGTTTAGTTAGAGTTATACTCGTACAAAGGTTTACATTTGTACGTAGGGTTTCCGTTTTTTACTGGAATATTATAGCCGCTAATATGAGCATACACTGGTATACTGAGGGCATACACTGGTATACTGTGGGCATTCACTGGTATACTGTGGGCATAAACCGGTATACTGTGGGCATTCACTGGTATACTGTGGGCATACACTGGTATACTGTGGGCATACACTGGTATACTGTGGGAATTCACTGGTATACTGTGGGCATTCACTGGTATACTGTGGGCATTCACTGGTATACTGTGGGCATTCACTGGTATACTGTGGGCATTCACTGGTATACTGTAGGTATTCACTGGTATACTTTGGGCATTCACTGGTATACGGTGGGCATTCACAGGTATACTGTGGGCATACAGTGGTATACTGTGGGCATACACTGGTATACTGTGGGCATTCACTGGTATACTGTGGGCATTCACTGGTATACGGTGGGCATTCACAGGTATACTGTGGGCATACAGTGGTATACTGTGGGCATACACTGGTATACTGTGGGCATTCACTGGTATACTGTGGTATACTCTTTGGTCAAACGTGGCCTCGGCTACAGCACAATTTAAGCCTTTTATTTAGAAACGTCAATTTAAAGAAAATCTTAAGAATTAAAAAAAAAACTAATAAGGACTTCAAGTGAATCACTACAATAAATGTCTTCTTTTTTTTTAATCATGGAGCTCTTTATACTGTAAACGTTCCTATAGTACGAATATGAAGGGGGAAAAAACGGGATTGGCATGAAGAATTGTAACGGGACAAGTTTATGGGGCGGCTCTGCGAAGTCTAGCGGCCCATGGTAAAAAGAGTGGCAGGAATCTTTTCGATAAAACAGCGTTCTAATTGCGCGATTTTCCGAGCGGCCGGGCATTTGATTAACCCCGGGTAATTCGGTGTCACTGGTCGCCGGTCTGTTGTCCTAGCGGGCTTCGCTCTCTGCCTAAGACAGGCCCGTAATGAATGGTATAACAACAATCGACGTCCTTATCTCTTTACCCTAACCCCCTCAGACTTGTAGACAGACTTCCCAGAGCGGTATTTTCGCCCTTGATTCTGTTGTTATCCTTTCTTGGGAGCCCGGACTCTGCCCGAGTTAATATAATTATACCTCCGGCAGGGAAGCGGCACTGCATTAGAAAGAAATCTGCCTTAATCAACAGTCTTCAGAGGGAAGCTGGCAGTAAGTCTCCAGATTTCTAGATACCGGAAGCAACTTCATGAGCCGGAGAGTTGCTCGCCCCTAAACCGCGGGGCGCTCAAATAGATTCGACGTCTAAATTGACGAGACTAGAGAGGGGAGGGGGCTTCATTCCTCCGGAGTTCGCCAAGGACCTTCTAAACTCTCAACAAGTAAGGCACGATCGACGGGGAATATTTCCCCATGTATTTCTTTGGTGGGGGACTTACGTCACATCTTGTTTTCTCCTGGGCCGTGACCAGATTTTAAAAGGAGGCGATGTACCGGCGATGGTTTCAGAAAAGTCCGAGTGTCGGATGTGCCTGCTTCGTTTAGTGGTACGTGATGAAAGAATTTCGAAGACGGACTGTGGTTTCCTAGATCTATATTATTTTTCTCTATCGTATTGAAATTGTCGTATGGCTCAAAGGATATCGTCTGCTTGGGGAATCCTATTATAGTATCACTAATACAGGTTGAGATAACTGCACGCTGTAGAAACGAAGTCACAATTTTGAGTTTCACACATCCCAAAGGATAAAACTATTTCGATGTTGTAAAATAAATAATTAAAAAATTACGGATCTTTAAAATGTACCATCTTTAAATAAATAGTGGCATGTGAAGCTTCTTTCGGAATTCTGAATGATGGAGAAACTAACTCACATTGGTTGTGAACATTGCCAAGTAAAATGGACTTTGTGAAGTTGATTCCCTAACAACGTAAATTATTTCTTCATCCTCTTATCAATTCATATTGAATTTTTAAAACTTGGACATTAAATAAACAAAATGAACCGAAAGGGTTTTTTTCTGTTTAAACAAGAATCCGTCTCACCTGATCAAGGTAAGTCATTGATTGCAATTATTAATCGTACGCAAACCTCTCCCCCCCCCCTTTTTTTTCCCTTCAAACCACCTAATTTCCATAAAATCCTTAAACTATTAATAGACAATATTACATTAAATATTATATTTTGTATTTATGTTTGTTCGTCTTCCACATGCGAAGGTGACCAAGGCCTTGAGTAGGCCGTGTATTTTGTTTAAGTGAGGGAAAGTGAGCCTTACATGTTTGATCCAATGGAAAGACTTATATAGTTAAGACGACTGGGAATGAATGTAGATGACCAGCAGTGTGTCTTTTGTCTCAAGGTGAACGAGTCCCATCAACCCTGGGTGCTCGTGATGTTGTTGATTGTCTAGGCTTTTTCTGTGGATTTAACTCCAGTTATATCACAACAGGGACAAAGTTAATACAGTAGAATTGATATGCCAGTTTGACAAATTTAACATTTTTCCTTCACTCTGTCTTATTTACAAATAAGAGTGCATATGGCCAATGATCAGTGCATATGGTCGATAATGAGTGAATATGGTTAATGCTGAGTGCATATGGTCAATGTTAAGTGCATATGAGCAACGATGAGTAGATTGTGGTCAATGATGAGTGCATGTGGTCAATTATTCGAGTCATTCATGGTATCACGATACAAAATTAGCGCTATAGTTTTAAGAAATTGGCTTTTTCATCTGCTTACGTTACCCTTTCGTCATTTAAACTTGAAAAAAAAAATTAAAAAATTAGCATTTCAAAACGAATTGCAAAATTTTATTTAAAAAAATAAAAAATTTTGCAATTCGTTTTGAAATGCTAATTTTTTAATAATTTTTTTTTTTTTTTTTTTTCAAAATTGTATAACATTTACAAAAGAAAATTCTCGCCTGTAATAAAAATGTAATTACTAACGCTTTCGTTTGTGGCGTTTGGTTGTCTTCAGTTTCTCGTGTTTGCCAATTCATTCGTCACGTTGACAGTGTAACTTGAACGCGCCTTGAGAATGTGTTTAAGATAGTAATAAATTAGCACACCAGTCCGTTACAGTCGGCACGGCTTAAGTGATGTTACAAGATCTATCATTGGAGTTGTCCTCCCCCCCCCCCCCCCAAACCCCTTTGTTTGACAAGTGTCGTTCCCCCCTTTGCTGAAAACCGGAAGCTCTGTTTATCATGCGATATCCAGGACCAACAAGGCGCATGCGACCGGGTGTCCAATGAGGTCAAAAACAGGGAAAGATAACTCATTATGCACGCGTGGACGCTTAGTTAGAGATGCAAGACATTTTGATTTCATCGCTGATAACAAAACTGCTCAAAATCGTACAATGGGGCTGTTTCAGCGGCGGATCGGATTTCAATGGAAGGTGGAGAGTTGGGTGGGTCGTGAAAAGGCTTGTCGGTGTACGGAGGCATAAAACAATGTTCTACCGCCTAGCTGTCGCCGTGCGCTTAGTGGAAAATGTGGACAGATTAAACATGGGAAAATGTGGACAGATTAAACATGGGGAACATAAGGTAAGGAATGCTGATGATTTTTGTTGCATGTCATTTTTTATTGTCATATTATGTCTTGTATTCTTTTGTGTTAATTTTCTGATTGGAGCAAGTGCAATAAATAACTTGATTATATGTTATAAGGCGCAATCTTTGACAGAAAGTTCATTAAATGAAAAATAAATATGATTGAGAAGAAAGAAAAATGAAAGGTAAAAAAAAAGGAAAGGAAGGAAAAAGAAAGGAAGACACTAAAGAAAGAAAGTACGAAAGTGAGAAAACGGGAAAGAAATTAAGAAAGAGAGAGAGGGAGAGAAAAGGGGGGGGGGGGGGAGAAAGAAAGAAAGAATAAGAAAACTTAAAATACTTTTATATAATTGTAGCTTGTTGAAAATCTATCATGATCTATTTTATCGGATAAATGGGAAAACATTGCATATTCTTAAACCATCTTCGGCTAACGCCCCTGGGGGCAACACAATGTAAGTGTGGGGTGATTTTGGGGGGGGGGGCGAAAAGGGGGAGGGGGTGTTGATTCTCAATTGGAATGTAGTGTTTTAACCATTAAAAAATAATTGGAGTTTCACTGATGCCAGCGTAAATTTAAAATGTCGTCTTTACATTATGTTGTCTTTATATTATGTTGTCTTTACAATATGTTGTCTTTACATTATGACGATGTTCATTACTGAAAAATATTTTTTATAATGGGAGTTGTTTTTTTTTTGGGGGGGGGGTAATCATAATATTATCAAGAAATATCATGATCAATAATATCAATAATCTACTTGGTTTTTTTTCTTAAGTCAAGTGCTCTCTCTTATATATACTGTCGGTCAAAATACTCTCTGTCACATATACACCAACGGGAAGGAAAATGTTTGAGAGACTTATTTTTGAGTTCGTCGTTACGCCAATGTCTGGTGGCAGACTCGTTGGTCTGGGCACGCCAGATTTGATTTGAAGTGGCCCTGGCCCAAAGGCAAAGGTTGCCTCCTCGGGCCTCCACTTGAAACCTTCATTCCGTCATTCTGTTTCTATTAATCGCGGCTGATTGATGCAGGAATAAAAAGTGGCGACCATTACGCAATCCGGCCGGCCAGGCGGTCGGTCAGCCCCGGCAGGAGGAGGACGTGGTGGGGGTGGTGAGGATTCAAGTGACTACCTCATCGTTTGTTTACGTGCAGTGACAGAATTGTTGAATGGGGTCGTCGCTGTGTTAATGAGATACAAGACGGGTTGTTGGGGGGCGCACACACTAGGAGCAGCGGAGACAAAACACGAGGACGTAACGAGGGTCATTTATGCAAATGTGTGTATTATGTTTTGGTTATCTTTCATCAGCGTGCTCTATGGCTGCCTATTTGAGGATGGCTGATTTATAAAAAATTTTTTTTTTAAAAATGGATGTATTGTTGTGGTTAATTTGTTATTCTGTTTACATGTTCAACGTGTTTGTGTTGGAGGAGGAACCAGTTAAAATATTTATTTAAAAACGTTCATTCAAGCATTTTAAAGCCTCAAAGCTATAGCTTTAATTTACCCCCGCCCTCCAATTCTGTGTGTGTGTGTGTGTGTGTGACATTGTTACTATTGTAATTAGAGGGGCTTAACACTCCCGGTTGTGTTTGACACTCTGTCATCGACCTTCGTTTTAACATCGCTAGTTTGTGTGGAATCTTTAAATATATATATATATATAATGCCTTGTAATGTATGCTGATTAACTCAATTATCTGTAATTTAACATACACATTTACATGTCATTTAATCTAAATATTTTACTTGTCATTCTAAATATACAATTACATGTATATGCTAAGAAGCTATGAAAAATAGAAAATTGTGGAGCCATCATTACCCTTTGGCATAGCGTTAATCCTGCTTAACCATCAAAGCTGGTGTTCTCGCAAGTAAACACTTCATCTGCTGTCCATTAACACTGGCATCAGCTACACCAGTCAAACGGGTAGAATATTGCCATTGGAATCAGTGTCTATACGCTACTCTTAGAGTAAGAAACATCTTCTCCTAAAAATTGAATTTTTTTGGGGGGATGGGGTGTGGGGGGGTGTGGGGGGTGTATTTCCTTTGCAATGGGTAATCGAAACTAAATGAAAATAAAGTATGTACCATTATCAGCAGTGGCGTAGCGAGCTTAACTCGCACCCGGGGCACAATACCCTTTTAGCGCCCCCAATACCTTTTTAGCGCCCCCCCATTCGAAAACCATACAATATTATAGTAAAATATACCATTTGGTGCCTCTTTGGGAGTAGCGCCCGGGGCATGATGTTCCCTTGCCCCCCTCACTACGCCACTGATTATCAGCTAAACCTTAATCAGCGATGTGAGCGGTGCGTCGTAATGGATTCACTGCAATGGCGTATAACATTATATTTGATATGATGGATCAAATTCCCTTTTGCATTTCACCTTACAACAGACCTGTTTACTTTTACGATTTTGGCGTACAATGTACGATTTTTAGATGTTTTTTACGATTGTACGCCGAGACCCGCCAAAACTACGATTTTCAGAGACGGGTGAAATTTTTTTTTTCCTACTAAAAAAAAATTAAGATACATTTTCGGTTTTGGAAGTTTTCATCATCATCATCATCATGTCCCTTAGTCCTTGGACCGTTGGGGCGCCACAGATGACATGAAAAATATCCTTCTCCATTCCTCTCTGTCTTCTGCACTACGTACAGCATCGCCTAGTTTTAATCCCGTCCATTCTTTGATGTTATCTTCCCATCTTTTTCTCTGTCTTCCTCTTCTTCTCCCTCCTGTAGTTGTGCCCTGCATGATTTCTTTGGCGAGCCCTTGTTTCCTTGTTACGTGGCCAAACCATTCAAGCTTTCGCTTTTTTACAAACACCAGGAGGTCATCGTACTGCCCAATTGCTTGACGAATCCTTTCTTTCACTTGTTCATTGGTGATGTGGTCTCTATAGCAGATGCCAAGAATGCTTCTGAAAAATCTCATCTCCATCGCCTTTATTTTCCTTTCGAGTTCTGCTGTTAATGTCCAGGACTCACAGGCATACAAGAAAATGGAGAGGACTAGTGAGCGCATCAGCCTGATTTTGGTGCTGGGGGCTATATTTTTGTCGTTCCATATTTTCTTTAGCCTCTTTAGTGCTGTTGTGGTCTGCGCAATCCTGGCCATCAATTCGGGCTTGGGGCCTTCTTCCGAAACAATTGTTCCTAGGTATTTGAAACTGCCAACTGTCTCTAGTCTTTCCTCCCCGACCTTAATTTCAGTGGCCATGCCAGTGGTGCTGTTCGTCATCATTATTGTCTTTTCTGCACTGATTTGCATGCCAAAGGACGCTGAAGTCTTGTCGGGACGCTTTACAAGGTTGGCTAGCTCTTCTTCGCTTCCAGCCAGTCCGTCTATATCATCCGCAAAGCGTAGGTTGGTGATTGTTCTGCCACAAATGCTGACTGTCCCTACATGCGTTTCCAGTGCATCTGACATAATCCTCTCTAAGAAGATGTTGAACAGGGTGGGGGAGAGCAAGCAGCCTTGTCGTACTCCAACCGTGGTCCTGAACCATTCTCCGATGTTATTGTTGAAGAAGACTGCACTGGTGGCCTTATCATAGAGGCTGCATATCATTCTGGTTAGGTTTATGTTGATGTTGTTGTACGTCATGGTGGCCCATAAAGCAGCATGCCAGACCCTGTCAAATGCCTTCTTGAAATCCACAAAGACGTGGTATAGTTTGGAAGTTTTAGCCCTTTCTAAAAAAAGATCTGTCTGTGAATGGACCGAGAAAAACGATTGGTGGAAATATTTTTGTAAAGTTGGGGCCATCCTTCTATATATTATGTACGCACTGATGGGGAGGTGGGAGTTGTCAAGGAAATTTGTGGCATACGAGACACATGGGTAGGGGGGTTGGTAGGTGTGTGAAAGGTTATAAAAATATCACCTCAACGTATCGTATTGATCGTGATGGTCATAATGTTTTGTCACAGTGAACTAGCTATCTGCGTCAACAGTAATATTTAGCCTAGTTGCCCTATTGACAACTTCACTCACCATCCCCTTTGACGGTTACCAAGTCTGTGACGTACGGTAGTTTTGTTACATAATTATTTTGTTCGTCTGAACCAATGCGATTGTGGAAAGAAAAGAGAAAACTAGAGATGGTTTTTAAATAAAATACATTATCCAACTGTTCTGCACTGGAACGTTGGATTTGGACATATTTTATATGATCTAGCCAGTGGCATTTAAAAATATTTTTATAACTCGCAAAGCAGTTCTGTCCCCTCAACGATTTTTAATACAACAGTTTGGAATCACAATTCCCCCCCCCCCCCCATATTAATGAGGGTGGGGGAAGGTTGATTCTGCCGAGCGAAATAATGACGTCACAGCACGGAAAGACGTGTTGGCGGACTACAGTGTGTTGTGACTATGTCATGTTAGATATTACCACTAAAGCGATCTCTTTATGAAAACACAAAGCAATAGTATACGATATAACTGCCAAACATTGTGGTGATAATTTTATATCCTTAATATTGTGATGTTGTCAGGCTGTATTTTCACAAATGAACTCGCTAGCTATACTTAAGTAGTATTGAAATTACAGTAATGTTTAGTCCACCGAATGTTCAGCGCGCGTGTGACGTATATTTCGTTGGGCTTCGCCAGTGGTTCTAAAATTTTCGTTTGCCGCCGCCTATGCCTTATTAGGTTTTCACCAGGCTCCCTGTGTGAAATTCTTACAAGTACACTTCGAAATAACATTAAAAAAAAATAATTTCTTTCTAAAGACGATTTTCGAGCCTGGGCTGAACGAATCACTTGAGGTGAAAACCCGTGTCACACTTTGTTTACCGTAACAATTGTAACATAATATATACATGTAATGGATTTTGTTAATTTTTTATTATTGTTATGGGGGGGGGGCGTAAAATAAGTACGCGTTCAACAAGGGGGAGGGGGTTACATGAATTGACTTTTATGGGTACCGGTACGTATATAGATGGCCACTCCTTGCGTTTGTTTACTTTGTATGACCTAATTTTATGACAATTATCTCTTACGGCGCTTTTTATTTTTTGACGCCAGCTTAACTTGATTCCACTGAACACGCTATACGACGAGTAGTTATCATAGACATAATGTAGGCTGTGTTATTATTTTTTACTATTAAGATACTGTATTTTACGATTTTGAGACGATATTTTACGATTTTAGGAGTTTGAGGGTAAACAGGTCTGTTACAAGCAATAGGGTCTATTTTAGTAAGATAATATGTGCAATGTTTCAACGAATCTAATTTAATAATACTAAATAGCTTTGGTGCTGCTAGCTACCAGCGCAGTACATGTTTTATTTCCTATTGTTTGTATGGTGTGTTGAATTTTAAAATTAAATAAATGTAAGGTGTCAAGAGATTAGAAAAGCTTAAATACAAAATAAATCATTAGAGTTATATTACTATAATGGAAATAAATAAATAAATATATTTATTGGCATCCGTCCGTAACAAGGTGACGATGGTGTGGAATTCGCAGGATGAAATCCAAAAGACCTTGGATTATTCTTCTAGGATTAGAAGCTGGGTCCCAACAGCAAATCGCCTCTCTCCACGCCACTGGATAACCCCCGAGGTAACATCATGTGGATGATACAGGTTGGCACCAGTGGCGTCGAGGGGTTGTCGCGATTCATTGTATCAATGTTATCTGCATACGGTACTCCATCTCCGGGTTTGAATTCAGAGTTTCCATCTCTTAGATGAGTTGGCTTCCAATGTTAACGAGTCCCATCCACCCGGAGTGCTGGTGATGTTTTTGCTTTGGTGGATTGAACTTCAATCCATCAACTTGAGATTTGCTCATTTGAGACCACTCGGCCACTCAGCACCCGAAAAAACAATAGAAGGAATTATTATAATGGTCATTTTTCAAGTATAGTTATTTACAAACATAAAATAAACAAATGCTTATAAATCACTATCATCTTTCATTTTCCCGTTTATTTCAATACCTATTTCACCTAACCCGTTCATTTCGATACCTATTTCATCTAACCCGTTCATTTCAATACCTATTTCATCTAACCCGTTCATTTCAATACCTATTTCACCTAACCCGTTCATTTCAATACCTATTTCACCTAACCCGTTCATTTCAATACCTATTTCATCTAGCCCGTTCATTTCTATACCTATTTCACCTAACCTGTTCATTTCAATACCTATTTCATCTAACCCGTTCATTTCAATACCTATTTCACCTAACCAGTTCATTTAAATACCTATTTCATCTAACCCGTTCATTTCAATACCTATTTCATCTAACCCGTTCATTTCAATACCTATTTCACCTAACCCGTTCATTTCAATACCTATTTCACCTAACCCATTTATTTTATTTTTATTATTATTATTTTTTTTTTGTCCCTTTGCCTTCTTGGAGTTAATAAAGTTGGAATTAACTGAATAAACCGAATGACTCCCTGGTGATGGGGGTCGCTTAGCGCGACAGTAGCCATTAACCTCGATCCTCGTCCGTCCATTCTGATTTCGGTTCACAGGAGTGCTCGTGGACACCGAGGCGGCCTAATCAGTAGATGGCGGTACTCTTGGAATAAATCCTCGTTATCCACCCGCCTAATGTCCTCGCATTCTCAACCAAACTCCAGAAAATTTCACGGCATCCTTCAAAATGGCGGACGGGTGCCCGCGGCGGAACCGGAAATTGCAGTGGAACGCCCTCTGGTGAGAAATATTAGTCTTCCGGGTTACGTCCATTCATCTTGTAATCTCTTGACACGCGTTCCGTCTTAGAGGTGGGTGTTAATTTAAACCTGCCCAATCTAAATGGGCTTTTCCCGGGATTGTATTCCTAACCTCGGCCCCCGTGGTCGTCCGGTCGATTCGGCTAATTTCCATTTAATGACGCTATCTCATATCTTTCTCGGCCACAAGTAAAGAGTTAGCCAGCGTGTTTTAAAACAACATGAGGATTGGTGGTCGGTTTGAGATCACTCAGATGACAGAGTACTGGCGATGTCAAGCAAGCTCATCTTTAAGATAATGTGAGTACTGGGCATTAGATTCCATGAGCTAACAGGTTTAATGCTTAGGTGCTGTTACGTACCGTTATATAAGGTTTCAATACCGTATAAATTTTGCTCGTTAGAAGAACTATACGTGACAAAGGACCGACAACCACTTTGCAAAGAAAAACTATACAAAAGCAAGGGATATTAACAATATTAAATGTATTTATGCTATTAAGTTCATATTAACAAAATGAAATACATGTATACAGAAATAAAAAATAGTATTAAATGACACCACAGCAAGGGAAAAAGTATAATCCTCAAAAGATATCAATATTTCAATGTACTCTCACAAAGAGTAAAATCTTGTAAAACGATTGGTTGGTTGTTGTTCGTCAGTCGGGAATCAACGATTACCACTTTAATCATCAGATTTGTGCTAGGTCTGATCGTGTCTGTGGGTGCGCAGATGGTTAATGGGGCCGATTCTGTCACGAAATTTTCTTGTTCAGTAGGTGCAGGGGACCGATGAGGCATCTCCGGGAGCAGAGTCAGATCGGGCCTTTCTGGCATGTCTCTTGCGCTCTGCAGCTGCATTTCTGCTAAGTTCATGTTGTGTGGAGCCCCTGTGTAAAGCTCCTATAAGAACATTGAGTCTCGTAAAACTAGTAAATCTCCGTCGGGTGGGAAATCTGCCGGCTTATTTGTAGGAAGGACGTTAGAGCCCTCCATAATGAAATTATAGAAATTTCATCTCCGATAGCATTTATAAAAAAAATAAAATCAGAATGTAAACACAAATTTTTCAATCAATGAAGCAGCGGATATTTGTAAGGAGCTTCACGTTTAATCGGCAACGTCAATATAAAAAAAAGGTGGGCGGGGGGGGGGGGGGTTGTAGGTATTGTTGAATTCCACAACTCGTGGTGAACAAAATATAGGTCAAAACAAGGGCAAAAACAGTTGCTAATTTTCAGATCTGCTAGCTATTCAACTTTTGAATTCAATTGAACGAACAAGACAAGGAATATACCATTTACAGTAGTACAGCTGCACCAAGGCTTTGCTGACTACAGTTCACAGTTAACGATTCTCTTGCATTATACAACTTCTCCCCCTCCCCTCCCAGCCACGTCAGAGAAGGTAAATTTTGATCTTCAAATCAATATCATTTTATTAAGTGTTCATAGAATTAAAAAAATTTTTTTTTTAAATTATCAGTGCCATGCTCAAACCATTTTGCTGTATCATTCTACAGTTATTCAACTCATCATCCTTACAGCACCCCCCCCCCTTTCCTCAAACAGCCCAAACGTTATCTTCGTCTACTTCATGAGAAAAGTCACCGTCCTAGCTACCACTTGAGTTATGTGAGGCATTTCTTTTTGAATCGATTCGTGACAAAATTGTTGGGGGGGTTCTCGAGCCATTCGACAACGCTTGCTTTTGATCGCTGTTTCATCAAATGATGAACGAATCGCCTTTCAAAGAAAAACAGATTTAAAAAAAAAAAAAAAAAAACAGAAGGGAGTTGTAAAGGAAGGAGATATTCCGGCAATTTCTCCCAGTCATTTCCCGTCAAATTCTCCTCCTGATGACGACATCCCGCCGTTAAAGAAGCTGGTTAGACCTGGAATTCCAAGGAGATTCCGCTCTGACTTTGAGGACGGAATAAAACGTGAGCCGTTTTTTTTACAACTATTTCAGGAATGTGGTCGATTTCATCGGTTTTCTGAAATTGATTTATACCTAAATCAAACCTAAATAATAAACTAAGTTCAAAACAATCAACATCTAGTACAACTTATATAAACGCAATTTCAGATTTTTTAAATCAGTGATTCCCAAACTTTTCTGTACTTCGTACCCTCGAGGAATTATTTGACCAGCCTAGCAATGCCTACAAATTATTTTACCAGCCCAGCAATGCCTACAAATTGTTTTACAAAATATCGCACTCCCGCACTCCTAGAGAATGGTGCAATATCATAAACCTAAAAGCCGAATATTTCCTCTCTTTTTATATACTCCGGTTTACTCCGACACCCTGAAATGCCATTTCTCAACAACTTGGGAGTGCGAGAAGTCCATGGTGGGAAAACCCTGATTTATACAACAACTAATAACATTCTGAAATCACAATATTAAATAATTTTTAAAGTTTAAAAAAATAATATTTTTTTAAAGAAATAAACATTACAATAGCATGCTCCATTACATTCTTTAATCGTCATATTTTAACTTCGTATTTTTTCAACTTGCAGAAGGAATGAACACCGAACGAAGAAAGAGTGAGAAAAGTATTTTTTTTAAATATAAAAAAAAAACTACTTTCAAAATTTGTCTTGGCCAGAGGGACGGCTGCCTCTTTGATGTAGTCTGCCAGTGTTGACATAAACAGTGGACCCTGTGTCCAAGATCTTGCCAAGTCGCTACGTGAGAGGGGTGTGGAAAGGGGGGGGAGTGGAATTAGCTAACGCGCAGTTGGCTTTAGGAGACATAAATATGTTATGATGTTTTCTTCAATGAGATCTTTCTTCTTCCCTTGCTAAATTTAAGTTCAACAATGTTTGGAAAATGTTTGTAAGAGTGAGGCCAAAATGTCGAGTTACCTTGAAGGTTCTGATTAAAATGGCATCAGTTAACTCGAGTGCTGTGAAGGCGGTCGAATGGGACCAATGGTTAGTTATCATCCTCTTGGATGACGTGAGTCAAAACTAGCCCTTCGTTAGGTTAGCCATAATAACTGGTCACAAAATATATGTAGGAAGAGGAAATGTTGTGACATGACAAACGATCGGTAGTATTTTGACATTATGTTGTATTATTTATCGTTATGGCATATAAAATAGTAGAAATGTTATGGTTTGTAGCATCGTAAAGATCTCATCATTATAACTTTTGGGTAAACCTATGCAGCGGTAAAGCGTTACACCATTGCAGCGGTAAAGCGTTGTACAGTTGCAGTGGTTACGCGTTGTACCATTGCAGTGGTTAAAAAAGCGTTGTACCATTGCAGTGATAAAGAGTTGTACCATTGCAGCGGTAAAGCGTTTTGGAATAGAATGGTAGCATTGTATCGGTGTAACATTGTTCTGGTGTAGCAATGTACTGTTTTAACATTTTACTGGTATAGCAATGTACTGGTTTAACATTTTACTGGCGTAGCAATGTACTATTTTAACATTTTACTGTTGTAGCAATGTACTGGTTTAACATTGTACTGGCGTAGCAATGTACTGGTTTAACATTTTACTGGTGTAGCAATGTACTGGTTTAGCATTGTACTGGTGTAGCATTGTACTTTTGTAGCATCGCACGGGTGTAGCATTGTACTGGTGTAGCATTGTAATGGTATTACAATGTACTGGTGTAGCGTTGTACGAGCGTAGCATTGTAAGAGTGTAGCATTGTATTTTTGTAGCATTGTACTTGTGTAGCATTGTACTGGTATAGCAGTGTACGAGTATAGCATTGTATTTTTGTAGCACTGTATTTTTCAGCATTCTTCTGGTGTAGCATTGAATGCTGTAGTATTTTATTGATTTAGCATTGTACGGATGCAGCATTGTACGGATGTAGCATTGTACGGATGTATCATTGTACGGATGCAGCATTGTACGGATGCAGCATTGCACGGATGTAGCATTGTACGGATGTAGCATTGTACGGATGTAGCATTGTACGGATGTAGCATTGTACGGATGCAGCATTGTACGGATGTAGCATTGTACGGATGTAGCATTGTACGGATGTAGCATTGTACGGATGTAGCATTGTACGGATTTAGCATTGTACGGATGTAGCATTGTGCGGATGTAGCATTGTACGGATGTAGCAGTGTACGGATGTAGCATTGTACGGATGTAGCATTGTACGGATGTAGCATTGTATGGATGTAGCATTGTACGGATGCAGCATTGTACGGATGTAGCATTGTACGGATGTAGCATTGTACGGATGCAGCAAATATACGGATGTAGCATTGTACGGATGCAGCAAATATACGGATGTAGCAGTGTACGGATGCAGCATTGTACGGATGTAGCATTGTACGGATGTAGCATTGTACGGATGTAGCATTGTACGGATGCAGCATTGTACGGATGCAGCATTGTACGGATGTAGCATTGTACGGATGCAGCATTGTACGGATGTAGCATTGTACGGATGTAGCATTGTACGGATGCAGCATTGTACGTATGTAGCATTGTACGGATGTAGCATTGTACGGATCTAGCATTGTACGGATGTAGCATTGTACGGATGTAGCATTGTACGGATGTAGCATTGTACGGATGCAGCATTGTATGGGTGTATTATTGTAGCGATTAAGCAAAAAAAGCAGCACTGATGAAACCTATCTAAACCCAAAACAGACAATTTTAAGCACTTAGTTTTTAAATGTTTTTCTTTTCCTTGAGCACATGATACACGCCTAATCTCATCATCATCTGCCGAATACAGCATCCGACTCAATCCGGTGCAAGCGAGATCACTGCCGGCTCTAAGAGCAGTCAAACACACACCCTCTGCCGTCATCACGGACTCTCGCCATTTAACCCCAGCCTCTCAGTTACAGACGGCGGGATCAGATCCCTGGACAAACAACACGGATCGGTACGTAGCATTAGACGCCTGTTGCTACAGCTTAGACACTCGCAGATTTTGTAAGCCTGAACAATCCGATAAGAGAATCCCCCGCCGAAGTCTGTTTCTACACTGTTTTGATCCGGTGGAAAAAAAACACCTCTTTTCGCAAAATCGCTCTCGACTTTGGTAGCTGCAGCGCCGAGCACGCTCTATTTTAGAGTTTAACCCTTTTGGCAAAAACACCTTAACAGTAGGCCCTGAGAAAAAAACAACGATCTTATCTAAGCACTGGCGATCCCTTCAATATTGGGCCAGCTTCAAGATGGCGACCAGAGTAAGGTCCCCCCTGATGACATTAATTTCAATTATAATCATCGGCGTTTCCCCAGGGGATTTCGGCCGGCCCATACCAGGGATAGGGACCTAATCTCGCCAGGATTTGGGCCTGAGACCTCCTCACACCGCCGGTTCTCCCCATGCATACGAACGACCACCTTCACCGGCTGAGGAGGCGAGTGCGTCCATCTATTTGTCTGAAGAGATGGGTCGTAAGCCCTTCGTCAGATAGAGAGTTCCCCGTCCCATCGCCGAGAATTAATACAGGAAGATTAAGCGAGGAAATTGCCTTATACCTCGATGGGAGGGCGTGTAGTCCACGCTGGATTAGGACAGCGCTACTCCTTCCATTTCTCCAGATTTCCCCCTCTTCCTCCCCCCTTCCCGGAAGCCATTAGCAGACGGCTGGTTGTAAACATGCGCGCCCGATGCTTCCATTTACGCGCTTCACAGGACAAGATGGATAATTTCTCATTTTCTCTACGTTTTTATTCATTTTTTGCCCACTTCAATTTGTTGCCTTTTTTTTTCTTCATACTATTTTCAAAATTCGAATTTCCTGCCAAATCCTTTCGATTTTAAAAATAAATTATAATGTGAAATTTTTGCTTTATAATTGACCAGCGGCGTCATGAAAAGTTCTATTTACTTTTGAAGCTAGGGAACATGACAGGAAGGATCTAAATTTAGACAAAGTTGTTCTCAAGAACATAAATTTAAATAATTTACTTTTTAAAAAACGGAAAGCTTAGCGCCGCCTATGCAATACTTAAGTATAGCACTAAAATCGTTGCATGTTTGCAATCAGTGGCGGCACCTGGTGATAAAATGTCAGGTCTACGACACTAACTTCAGATTGCTCCAGTTAAAAATTGTTGAATGAACAACGATAGTGTTAATTGATTGACTTGATGCATTATGGCGCTGGCTTAAAAGTCATTCACCAGAGCCAAAATCTGGTCTTTCAGTAGGCCAAAATCTGGTCTTTCAGTAGGTAAAGAGGAGTTGTGCAATAAACCACACCATTCATGGATGGACAGGGCCGTGCATCCTCGAAAGACATAGATTTGGTTTATCTTTTTCAGCATACACATTGGACACTAAGTTACAATTTTAAAATTCTGAACCCAATGCAGTAACTTTAGGGTCAAATTGAAAGCGACCTTCATTATCGTTTATATTCATAAGTTTAATTTAAATGATCTATAGAGTCATTGGGGTATGTCAGTAGGGCGCCGCAGGAGGTTTGTCAGTAGGGCGCCCCAGGAGGTTTGTCAGTAGGGCACCCCAGGAGGTTTGTCAGTAGGGTGCCCCATTAGGTATGTACAGAACGGTGATGCTCTAGAGCGCTGTTGCCTAGTGCTTCGAAGTTTAAAAAACAAAAGCTTCTAAAAAAATTATATTGTTAGATTTTGCCCATTACTTTTCAGTTCACCCTCTACTTATAATTAGTCTTTATTTGACTAAACTGATAAGTTATCAAGAATAACTATTTCATGAAATTGATAAATACGGTAATAAATATTTAATTAAAGAAACGACTACCATGCCAATGAATATATTTGACTTTATTTGACTTTGACTTTATTTGGCTTTGACTTTATTTCTTCATATAGCATGTTGTTTCTCGTTTCAATGAAAACGTCGTAGATCATTGGCGTGAACGCTTTCAAAGATCGGTAGCAGGTAAAAGGGTGATATTGTGTCATACGCCCCTGATATTTTAAATCTTTTAAACCACAAAGGTAACAATAGTATAATTGTTGTACCTGAATCGCCTCTCTGACTTATAGGAATTTGCTAATTAATGAAATCAATGTATAGTTCAAATGCATTGATATGGGTGAGAAATAATTGATTGGCCTCAAGTTAATGTTTTATTAAACGATTTAAAATAATATACAGACCAGTCTATACCTTTACGCTTTCGCTGTAAGTAACTACGTTTTGAGCCTAAGACTACGGCACATGACGAGCCTAAGACTACGGCACATGACGAGCCTAAGACTACGGCACATGACGAGCCTAAGACTACGGCACATGACGAGCCTAAAAAAAATTTACCGTTTCGTGAGTTTTTTTGTTTGTATGGTTTATTTTTAATTTCAAAATAATAATAAATGGGTTGTTATCAATAAAAAAAATTTATCGCATTTTTTGTGTGTTAACACCGTAAGCAATTGAAGACAAGTAACGGTGATCGACCTTTGCGGTCTCGATCTCAATAAACCAACCAGCATATGATCTCTTTGAGAATTGCATTGTTAATGCTTAGCTGCCAATGTGCTCGCCTGAGACCTTTTCTCATCCCCAAGAAACAAACCGCCGCACTATGACCTGTATATTTATATGTGTTAACTTACATAAGCAGTTGAGTGGGTTTCCTTACGTAGCTTGTATTTAAATTTCAAACCAGCCACCACCCCCCCCCCCCCACTTTTTAATTGACCAAACTACTCATTGGAGCTTGAAAATACGTTTTTTGAAAGCTGAAATCTACGCTGACCCCAACTCACGGGTTAACAGGTCTGAATATGTATTGAAAATGTAAAAAAAAAATCTAGAAAGGAAATTCCTGGGAGGTTACGAAATATTAAGGTCACGGGCCTGGATGCCGTTTCCAGCTGTCATAATTTAAGCAGACAGGCATTTCAATCTTGACAATGGAGGCGAGGGGTCCAAGAAGCCAAAATTATCATTTTACAAAAAAAAAGAGTAATATCGATCTGCGGCTCAGTGAAAAGAACTAGCCAGTGACACGTCACCTGTCAACAGCTCTGTGCTTCACTGTGTCTGTCCATGACGTTACCATGAGTGGGACTTATTGAGTAACGCGCAGTACTACTAATAGAAATTATGGTTGGGGATTACGAGAAGAAAAATTCGAGAGAAACACGGAGCTCCTAAAATTGGAAATTCCCTTTTTAAAAAAAAAAATTCTTTTCGGGTTGGTCAAATTCGTCTTTGAATGGAACTGATTACGTCACGTGAAATTAATGACAGCAATATTAAAAAAAAATATTATTTAAATATTGGAAAATGTTAAAATATCTTTATACTGCAGTTTGTTAATTTTTCATTTTATTATAGAAAGGTTTGTTATTTCAAAAACTGGAACACGTCTTAACGCTTAACATAGTATATAAAAGAATGAGCTATGCTGACAATAACGCCCCAGAATCGAAAATATTTAGATACGTTCGGATTCTTCTTTTTTTTTTTAAAGTTATTTTCTAATATATTAAGGAAATCAAATAAAGTTAAATGCGCAAAAAAAAAATATATATCTGCTTTTATTTTAGCAAAAGTTTAAGCATTATTATTATAAATTACAAATACATTTAAAGTAACAACTATGGAACTAGTTTAATCATTTTATACGAATGTAAATGTTATGAACACAATTATTAATTAAAAAACTATGATCTCAGAATCGCATCGTAATCACATTTGTCGGGAAAGCCCAAACAGCTGTTATTTTTAGTGCGTTTTTAATGCGTTGTTAATATTGCGACATAAAAATTGAAATAATTTTATTTAAATAAATACCCAAATGACATCATAGCGTGAATTTCTTATGTTAGCCATTGCTCTAAATGTCTTTGATTTAATAACCGCGCGTGATAAAATTAATAATGTATTTTCCGCTTCTTAATTGACTAATTTTTAAATTGCTAAAATTTTCTTTAAAAAATACAACTTCAGCTTTCTATATTTAACCTTTAATTTTTTTTACTTTTTATTCTTCTCAGAATAATACTTTTATAAAGTATTAAAGACGTAACCTTTAAATATAGTTTATAAGGGGGTTAAAATCCCGTGAATGACTTTTTTTTAACTCCTTGGAGTGGGGGGGTGGGAAGGAACGATACTTCCATTTGCTCAAGGCAGCACAAGATACGCCTCAGGATGAAACTGATAAATAATTAACCTTCTTAGGTAAATAATAATATATATCAAGGGTAGGAAATAGGGTGTGTACATTTTTGAGTGGATGACAATATCTTTAAATCCAATCATAATACAGTTGTGAAAACTAGATGCTATTCATTTTACCAATGAAGAAAATCAATGACGTGAACAAAACGTAAGTACATTTACATAATTATACACATAAATATTAAAAACCAATCATTTTACCCACGTGAAAATTTAATTTTCAAAATAGAGATGGGTTAAGAATTTCTTAGATAGTTAGATAGATGGATGGATGTATGGATTGACGGATGGATGGATGGATGGGTGTGTGGATGGATGGATGAGTGGATGGGCGGGTAGAGGGGGATGTGATGGGATGGATGGATGGATTGGTGGGTGGATGGATGAGATGGATGGATAGATGAATGGATGGATAGACAGGACATTTCCTTGAATAGTTGCACAAAAGATATATTTTATTCAGTAAACTATATCTATAAAAATATAAAAATTACTTTATGTATGTATGTCCGGTATGCGCTCCCATGCCATTCATCCTATAGCGATAAACGTTTCTGTGCGCACGCCCGCAAATGTTTCTGAATTATTTCACACATTTTACAATATTCCGTCTTGTGCCCGGGGCCCTAAATTCTTTTTTTTTTTACTACCTTTTAAGGGCTAACTATAATTTCCGTATGCTTTCCTATAACATTCATCCGATTGCGATAAAACTTTGGTAAGTCATTGTGTGCAGCAAAGGTTTCAGAATTAGTTTATCCATTTTGAAATATTCGCTCTGGTGCAGGGGGTACTAAATTATTTTTTTGTTATATATCCTTTACAAATATAATTTCAAACAGAGCTATTGCATGTGTTGATGGAAATGAATCAAATACAAGCGACATTTCAGTTTGCGTGTGACATAATAAGTAGGTTTCTGAATTAGTACAATCATTTTATAATTTTGCATTTGGGGTCGGTGGCCTTTTAAAACAAAAAAAAATTATGTGAGCTAAATAAATGCAATTTAAACAGTGGATCATTCGCTACAAGTGTGAGGACTAAATTTTCAAAATCCATGCTTCTCTCGTGGACAGCTGTATATTGCCTGCTCACGCGTAGAAAAACCTTCCCACTTTTTGTGTGCGCATCAGGCGGAAAAAAGAATTCTATTTAAAAATTACTTTAGAAACGTAATTAAAACACAAACACTTTTTTCTTTGAGTGGCATTGCAAAGCATGCCAGGTTCTCGATAGTGTTTCTATAAAGTGTTTGTCATTTAATGGCTGAAATCTATTAATAGTTCATGCTATGTCTAAAAATCGATATTTTTATTATTTTAAACTTAAGTCTACGAACGTTGGCATTACAAAGTACCCAATAAAAGTTTTTTTGCCTGTTTAATTTCATTTGTACTGTCAAAATAAATAAATATGTTATCGGGAACTATTTTTTAAAAATTTTAATAAGAATATATAATACCTTTTTTATAGGAAATAGAGTTATCCACAAATCAGATGGGTTGGGGGTGTTAAAATCATTTGTTGTTGCTTTTTGGGGAGGGGGGGAACAAACATGTAACCAGTTTTAGGAATCCATCAGGACAATCTAATTTTTAAAAATTTAAAACAAAATTTTGCGTATAAATTCATTATTAAATGTAATATCGAGGTAAGGAATGAAAATTTGACAATACATGCATACAAATAACGCACTTTATAAGAACGCCTATTGGTGCCCCCCCTCCCCCCCCCAAACCTCAAGACTCACAACCGTATATGTTTTCCATCCCTTGAATTATATTAATATTATAATGAACCACCCGCTTTTACGCCTCAGATTTATTTCACCAACTATTTTAAGAAAAACCAAAGAAAATAGCACGCATTAAAGGCACTGTGGTGTTGTTATCTTTTTTTAAAAATCTCATTTTGTGCAGTTATCGGGGATTTTATATTTTCTTCTCCGTGACAATTCATTTTTGGGGTTGTGGTTGGGAAGTGAGGCTGAAAATTTTGAACATGCGTTGTCATCGTCAACGAGTCTGTGTGCCTAGTTTCAGCTCGATACGTTGACGGGAAGTGGGTCAGTTAGCCCGCCGAAGATTTTTTCCAGCCAGCCGCCCAAGAACAAAAGCGATGTTACTATAAAGGATTTTAAAATGACTCAAAAATGGGATATCAAGCATTAAAAAATTTTTTTTTTAGAACAGTCAAAATTTTAACCATTTTATGATTTATTTATTTTGTATCTCCATTTCTCGATTTGTCAGAGAGAAATAACCGTCTTAAATCTTTAATTATTTAAACATTTTGTTCCGTATCTACCAACAAAACCTAACCAATCACATTATCGCCATCAGACGCATCAAAACTATCCACAATCTCAACAGCTTGCCGAGGGGGGGGGGGGGACTAGACATGAGCTATCTTAAGGAGCAGTACTTAGTTGGGGCATTGTACCCCATTACATTAGCAGAACGGGAGGTCCATTCAGTCAACACCGGGCTTGATTTTGGGCCAGGCATCCAGGACGATGAGAAAACATAGAGGGATCCACGGCTCATCCTTTGCCAAACCGAGAATGGGGAGGGGGGGGGAATTGTGGGGAAAATGAAAGTCCTGAACGCGGTTGTCAAAATCCTTCAAATCAGTGTTGTATCAGGCGCTAGTAGTGTGTGCACAGGACGGTGGAGTTGGAGTCAGGACACGGCATTTAGATCCGGAGTCGTGTGTTAGTTGCTGTTGAAATTTTGTAAATCCTATAATTTAGTTTTGCAGTTGGAATTAATTTTTTTTGTTCAAAACTTCAGCAATAGGTTTCAGTTAGCTTTTTTTTTTTGCAGTTAATGTCATTGTAGCTGAAGGTGTTTTGTAGTCGTAGGTTACAATAGTTGTTTATTTGTCATTGGAAATTGCATTTATAGTTGTTATTAAAGTAGTTATTTTCAGTTGTCAGTCCCACAGTCGTTGTAAAAACTCCATAGTGTCTGCAAAAAAAATTGATCCACTCTTAAAAAGTATCAGAGTCGGTGCAACAATCTATTATTGAATTTTGAGTCGTTTATAAAAAAAAAAGGGTTTTAAGACTGCTTCCCTCTGCGAATCCTATAAGGGAGGGGAAGGGTGGTTTAGATTTATTAAGAATACCGGGGCATCAACAGACGAGGAAGAAGCAAGAGTTAGGTGAGCACATTATCGAGTGCTTTGAGTTTTTCGCATGATGCAACCCAGACGTAGGAAATGTTGGCTAGGAACATGGCACATTGCGAAAAGATAGCATTTCGGGGGGAAAAAAGGGGGGGTGGGGGGTAGGCGGGTAGGGGTGCATGGATACGATACATTTTAACTGAACCAACTCATCAGATCCTGACTGTTTTTTCGTGAATTATTCGCCAGCATCAAATGTTGGGGGGCTGGTCACGTTAAAATAAAAGGATCTTCATGTTTTTGATTTTATCTCTCACACCACAATGCTGTGAACGCTCTGAAAACATTTTGATACGTTAGAGGAGGAACAAGGGTAAACGGCAATGGCATTCCGTTTATCTCAGCTTCGCGTGTAATGGATGCTTGCACTCTTAGAGAAACTCACCAAAATCAGGAAAGAGATAAGTAGAATGTTTTAAGATAAACACACAAACAAAAAAAACAAAACAAAAAACTCTCATTGCAAAAGTTTACATGAAAACTGGAATTTCATTTTGGAAGCGGCGAGCCAAAGAATGGAAGGGACCCTGTATTCGCATGTCATTGTGGGCATCATCGTGGGCCAAATGTGGTCCTTAAGATTATGGAACTGAATACATGCCTCGCTAAAGACGTATTCGATATCCGCGGTAAAGCCCCGGTGAAAAACTTGTAAATACACAGAGGTCTCGGGCTCTCCTCGGGAGAGATTAGTGCGGCTCAAACTCGGACCCCCCAACCCCCTCCTGATTAATTTTCCACCGTCTCATTTTGTTAAAGAATAACGAGAGAATGGTAGAGAGGGGGCTGTTTGTTGAGCTTTGGGTGGGGGTTGGGGGGGGCGAAAGGGGATACTCAATGCCAGGCTGTGACGGGACCGTCTCATGGGGATAGTTCAGAAAGGGTGGTTGGTGGTGGTTGGGGAGCATTCATTGATGACACGTGCCGAAGTTTGGAGAAAATGTATCTGTGTGTGAGCCGATGTATTGGTCTGTGTGCGATCACGTGTGTTGGTCTATGTGTGGACGGATGTGTTGGTCTGGGTGTAAACGGTTGTGTAGATCTATGCGTGATCACATGTGTAGGTCTCTGTGTGATCACACATGTTCGTCAGTGTGTGAGAGTCATTGGTCTTAATTTCCATGGAAATACCTATTTGAGAAATTTGAAGCGAAGGTAATGCATGCTGAGAAAGTTGTTGGAAATATTCCCATAAGCTACGGGCTCTTGTCGAGTATATTTATGCAATGGACTGTAAACTATATTTTTACACAAAAACTGCCACACCAACCACCACAAAGAAAACACAAAAGCCATCACAAAGACACCCCCCCCCCCAAAGCCACCATAAGATCCACCATAAGATCCACCATAAGAGCCACCAAAATCACCTAAACCACCTAAACTACCTAAACCACCTAAACCACCTAAACCACCTAAACCACCTAAACCACCCTAAACCACCTAAACCACCTAAACCACATTTGACTTTAAAATGACTACACATTTCCAAACAGTTATTTATAGTCTAATCAAAGAATTTTTTTTATTGTGGTGATGAGTAGCGTTTGAGACCTGCTTTGTGATGAGTAGTGTTTGAGTCCTGCTTTGTGATCAATAGTGTTTGAGTCCTGCTTTGTGATCAGTAGCGTTTGTGACCTGCTTTGTGATCAGTAGTGTTTGAGTCCTGCTTTGTGATCAGTAGCGTTTGTGACCTGCTTTGTGATCAGTAGTGTTTGTGTCCTGCTTTGTGATCAGTAGTATGTGTGTCCTGCTTTGTGATCAGTAGTATTTGTGTCCTGCTTTGTGATCAGTAATATTTATGTCCTGCTTTGTGATTAGTAGTGTTTGTGTCCTGCTTGTAATTAAATAGCTACCACTATTAAACTGACCACTAGGAATTACGATTTTCAGAGTGGGATCTTCCATATTTTGTCCATACGTGTCCAGGTGCCGCCATTTAAAATTCTCAATTTGATTTTTTTATTTTCTATGGAATCAAATGTAGGCTCTCAATGGTTAAAAGGGCCATTTTATTTTTAAAACAAGTTTATAGCTTGGGAAATAATTCCATTTGGCTGATGTGTTTAAGAGAATGATTATAATTAGTAAAGTGCTTATACTTCCTTATAGTTTGGATAATGTTTGTAGCTATTATTTTAAAACTAATGGTAAAAATAAATTTCAAAAAATGTTTAACATTAAGGTTTTTTTCCTGCTGAATTTGATAGAAATTGTAGGCCTTGAAAGACTCACTTAAATAAACTTTTTTTTTTTAAAGTTATTTTTAAAGATATATGATATTTCCATTAAACATGAATGAGAACATATTTCATTTTTACAATATAAAAATCATTTATATTGACATCTCAATAATTTGACGCCGTAAACATATTGCTTAAAACATTAATTTTGTTGGCAGTGGGAGTGCTATGACAGAGTAAAGATACATATACCAGGAGGAAAAGATGCCATCATGTAGTCAAGAAGATTGTATTTACTTTTGTCACCAAAAGATGGCTGCCCTGGGGTCCGGCTAAATTAGGAAGGCAACTTTCCACGCACGAAACTACGACCCACCTCAAAGAGAAACGAGGAAAAGTGAGGGGTGGGGTGGAGGCTGTCCGAAGAAGATGTTGTTTGCCACAAGAGGGCAAACTGTTTGATCACTAATGTAAATTTGTTCTTCCGTGGATCACATGTGATTATAGTGCATTTTTTTAGGGCCCCGGTCCCTTTGATGTCGCCGTCTTGCCTGTTTGCGCCCATGTTCTTGGGCCGGGGGACACTGCTGCCTCGCGTGCTTGCCTCCATGGACCGGAGAAGTTATCACTCATATTCCAAAACTTGGAAGTCCTGGATGCTCCCTGTAGACATTTGGTGACGGTGGGTGGGGACGGGGGGTTGGGGTAGGGGAAAGGTGTTTAACTTAATGAAAGGTGGGGAAAAAGTAGCCGAGGGGGTGTAAGGTAAGGATGTAGGGGTGGGACGTCGTGAAGGAGAGAAAGGCGTAACCACGAGGAATTTTTCACGTTAACACAGGTATGCGTTACTTCTCAGGTGTTAACACAGAGGGGTGCTCTGAGAATGGGGGGGGGGAGAGGTGGGCCTAGGAAAGACTTTTGGTTTGTTGGGGGGCAGGGCCGGCCTTAGGCCACTGCAACCTATGCGGCCGCATTTTCATAGGCCCCGCTTAGAGTTTATTTTCTAATAAAAAATCGTAATTTTCACTTATTATCCTTATCCTCTACCCAGAATGGGCCCCACGCAATCCGTTTCGCATGCGGCATAGGGCCCCGAAATTGTTAGGGTCGGCCCTGTTGGGGGGAATGGGGCTTTGGACAAGGAAGACGTAAGGTGGCAGGAGTTGTTGGTGTTTTCAGTATTAAATAATGGACATTGTGCCAGAGAGAGACATGGGTGTCTCAGCACGTTCGACTCATTAGATAATATCTAATAAAACTGTATTGTGCCAGAGAGAGACATGGGTGTCTCAGCCCATTAGACTCATTAGATAATATCAAATAAAACTGTATTGTGCCAGAGAGAGACATGGGTGTCTCAGCCCGTTAGACTCATTAGATAATATCTAATAAAACTGTATTGTGCCAGAGAGAGACATGGGTGTCTCAGCCCATTAGACTCATTAGATAATATCAAATAAAACTGTATTGTGCCAGAGAGAGACATGGGTGTCTCAGCCCCTTAGACTCATTAGATAATATCTAATAAAACTGTATTGTGCCAGAGAGAGACATGGGTGTCTCAGCCCATTAGACTCATTAGATAATATCAAATAAAACTGTATTGTGCCAGAGAGAGACATGAGTGTCTCAGCCCATTAGACTCATTAGATAATATCAAATAAAACTGTATGGTGCCAGAGAGAGACATGGGTGTCTCAGCCAATTAGACTCATTAGATAATATCAAATAAAACTGTATTGTGCCAGAGAGAGACATGGGTGTCTCAGCCCGTTAGACTCATTAGATAATATCAAATAAAACTGTATTGTGCCAGAGAGAGACATGGGTGTCTCAGCCCATTAGACTCATTAGATAATATCTAATAAAACTGTATTGTGCCAGAGAGAGACATGGGTGTCTCAGCCCGTTAGACTCATTAGATAATATCAAATAAAACTGTATTGTGCCAGAGAGAGACATGGGTGTCTCAGCCCGTTAGACTCATTAGATAATATCAAATAAAACTGTATTGTGCCAGAGAGAGACATGGGTGTCTCAGCCCGTTAGACTCATTAGATAATATCAAATAAAACTGTATTGTGCCAGAGAGAGACATGGGTGTCTCAGCACGTTCGACTCATTAGATAATATCTAATAAAACTGTATTGTGCCAGAGAGAGACATGGGTGTCTCAGCCCATTAGACTCATTAGATAATATCAAATAAAACTGTATTGTGCCAGAGAGAGACATGGGTGTCTCAGCCCGTTAGACTCATTAGATAATATCTAATAAAACTGTATTGTGCCAGAGAGAGACATGGGTGTCTCAGCCCATTAGACTCATTAGATAATATCAAATAAAACTGTATTGTGCCAGAGAGAGACATGGGTGTCTCAGCCCCTTAGACTCATTAGATAATATCTAATAAAACTGTATTGTGCCAGAGAGAGACATGGGTGTCTCAGCCCATTAGACTCATTAGATAATATCAAATAAAACTGTATTGTGCCAGAGAGAGACATGAGTGTCTCAGCCCATTAGACTCATTAGATAATATCAAATAAAACTGTATTGTGCCAGAGAGAGACATGGGTGTCTCAGCCAATTAGACTCATTAGATAATATCAAATAAAACTGTATTGTGCCAGAGAGAGACATGGGTGTCTCAGCCCGTTAGACTCATTAGATAATATCAAATAAAACTGTATTGTGCCAGAGAGAGACATGGGTGTCTCAGCCCATTAGACTCATTAGATAATATCTAATAAAACTGTATTGTGCCAGAGAGAGACATGGGTGTCTCAGTCCGTTAGACTCATTAGATAATATCAAATAAAACTGTATTGAGCCAGAGAGAGACATGGGTGTCTCAGCCCATTAGACTCATTAGATAATATCTAATAAAACTGTATTGTGCCAGAGAGAGACATGGGTGTCTCAGCCCATTAGACTCATTAGATAATATCTAATAAAACTGTATTGTGCCAGAGAGAGACATGGGTGTCTCAGCCCGTTAGACTCATTAGATAATATCAAATAAAACTGTATTGTGCCAGAGAGAGACATGGGTGTCTCAGCCCATTAGACTCATTAGATAATATCAAATAAAACTGTATTGTGCCAGAGAGAGACATGGGTGTCTCAGCCCGTTAGACTCATTAGATAATATCAAATCAAACTGTATTGTGCCAGAGAGAGACATGGGTGTCTCAGCCCGTTAGACTCATTAGATAATATCAAATAAAACTGTATTGTGCCAGAGAGAGACATGGGTGTCTCAGCACGTTAGACTCATTAGATAATATCAAATAAAAGTGTATTGTGCCAGAGAGAGACATGGGTGTCTCAGCCCGTTAGACTCATTAGATAATATCAAATAAAACTGTATTGTGCCAGAGAGAGACATGGGTGTCTCAGCCCATTAGACTCATTAGATAATATCTAATAAAACTGTATTGTGCCAGAGAGAGACATGGGTGTCTCAGCCCATTAGACTCATTAGATAATATCAAATAAAACTGTATTGTGCCAGAGAGAGACATGGGTGTCTCAGCCCGTTAGACTCATTAGATAATATCAAATCAAACTGTATTGTGCCAGAGAGAGACATGGGTGTCTCAGCCCGTTAGACTCATTAGATAATATCAAATAAAACTGTATTGTGCCAGAGAGAGACATGGGTGTCTCAGCCCGTTAGACTCATTAGATAATATCAAATAAAACTGTATTGTGCCAGAGAGAGACATGGGTGTCTCAGCCCGTTAGACTCATTAGATAATATCAAATAAAACTGTATTGTGCCAGAGAGAGACATGGGTGTCTCAGCCCATTAGACTCATTAGATAATATCTAATAAAACTGTATTGTGCCAGAGAGAGACATGGGTGTCTCAGCCCGTTAGACTCATTAGATAATATCAAATAAAACTGTATTGTGCCAGAGAGAGACATGGGTGTCTCAGCCCATTAGACTCATTAGATAATATCAAATAAAACTGTATTGTGCCAGAGAGAGACATGGGTGTCTCAGCCCGTTAGACTCATTAGATAATATCAAATAAAACTGTATTGTGCCAGAGAGAGACATGGGTGTCTCAGCCCGTTAGACTCATTAGATAATATCAAATAAAACTGTATTGTGCCAGAGAGAGACATGGGTGTCTCAGCCCATTAGACTCATTAGATAATATCTAATAAAACTGTATTGTGCCAGAGAGAGACATGGGTGTCTCAGCCCATTAGACTCATTAGATAATATCAAATAAAACTGTATTGTGCCAGAGAGAGACATGGGTGTCTCAGCCCATTAGACTCATTAGATAATATCAAATAAAACTGTATTGTGCCAGAGAGAGACATGGGTGTCTCAGCCCGTTAGACTCATTAGATAATATCAAATCAAACTGTATTGTGCCAGAGAGAGACATGGGTGTCTCAGCCCGTTAGACTCATTAGATAATATCAAATAAAACTGTATTGTGCCAGAGAGAGACATGGGTGTCTCAGCCCGTTAGACTCATTAGATAATATCAAATAAAACTGTATTGTGCCAGAGAGAGACATGGGTGTCTCAGCCCGTTAGACTCATTAGATAATATCAAATAAAACTGTATTGTGCCAGAGAGAGACATGGGTGTCTCAGCCCATTAGACTCATTAGATAATATCTAATAAAACTGTATTGTGCCAGAGAGAGACATGGGTGTCTCAGCCCATTAGACTCATTAGATAATATCAAATAAAACTGTATTGTGCCAGAGAGAGACATGGGTGTCTCAGCCCGTTAGACTCATTAGATAATATCAAATCAAACTGTATTGTGCCAGAGAGAGACATGGGTGTCTCAGCCCGTTAGACTCATTAGATAATATCTAATAAAACTGTATTGTGCCAGAGAGAGACATGGGTGTCTCAGCCCGTTAGACTCATTAGATAATATCAAATAAAACTGTATTGTGCCAGAGAGAGACATGGGTGTCTCAGCCCGTTAGACTCATTAGATAATATCAAATAAAACTGTATTGTGCCAGAGAGAGACATGGGTGTCTCAGCCCATTAGACTCATTAGATAATATCTAATAAAACTGTATTGTGCCAGAGAGAGACATGGGTGTCTCAGCCCGTTAGACTCATTAGATAATATCAAATAAAACTGTATTGTGCCAGAGAGAGACATGGGTGTCTCAGCCCGTTAGACTCATTAGATAATATCTAATAAAAGTGTATTGTGCCAGAGAGAGACATGGGTGTCTCAGCCCGTTAGACTCATTAGATAATATCTAATAAAACTATTTGTTGTGGTATAGT
The DNA here is from genome assembly GCA_964017045.1 of Omphiscola glabra. Lineage (NCBI taxonomy): Eukaryota > Metazoa > Mollusca > Gastropoda > Lymnaeidae > Omphiscola > Omphiscola glabra. The sequence continues at coordinate 19,062,723 of OZ024795.1, forward strand.
TAGCTCTTAAATGTTTTGTCTATTTGTCGAACGTCTGTGTTGTGTGTTTAAAACACTCAATCCTTTTTGTGAGTGTTCATGTTTTGCAAGATTCGTCTTTAAAAAAAAAAATAATAATTAAACACAAGAAAGCAGAGTCAGTCACATTACGTTATTTGGATCTGGATCCGGTCATCACTTCACAAATTCTATGGAAGTTGCCATTGACATAAATAGAGGGAAAAGGGTGTGAGAAAAAGTGTCAGAGGTAGGTTTTTTTTTTTTTGTGGGAGAGGGGGGGGGGGTTGCAAGTGCTTATGAGAAAATAGTTTCTACCCATTGAGAGGTGGCAATTTTTTTTTCTGTTGAAATTTACCGTCTTGTTTTCGCCAACAGCAAGTCTGTCCAGGGAATATTAGGTTTGTTAGTGACCTTTTGCGTCAGCACGCTAGGAATCCCTTTGACTTAACGGCACCATCGGTCACAGTGACCTTGAACTACACCTCACGCCAGGTAATTTCCCCCCCCCCTCCCCAAAATCACCCACGCCCTAAACGTATCTTTAACACCAGGGCTCTGTAATAAATGGTGATCTCTGTGTCATTAGAATAAGCATCTACAACCTTATCGCTGTTAATAGTGACTTTATGCGTCAATTCAACACTTCATTATTTTCCAATAGCCTCAATAGCTTTTTATATAGGTTATGTACATTTTGGAAGTCAAACTCTGAAAATATCTTCTGCCCGACGTAATCACCATTGTTATAGCTAACCCTAACGCACTCGGGGATATTGGAAAAGTATATTATTATTCTCACAATTGGTGAGCTATTATCCAAAGCCGCAAAAAACAAACCAAGCCATTCTTTACCATCCTTGGAAATGAAACAACCATGCGTAATATACAAAGCTGTCCACAAATCCTTCAAGAAATATCGTTCACGTGAGCGTTTCCCAAATTTTGCACAATTTTTTCATCTTAAAAACGTGTTTTATTTATGTTTATATACCCTTAATTTTATTTTTTTAAATGTTTTAATCGATATTATGCAAAGTACTGTAATTGGACAGAATGGGGTTTTCAATTGTGCCAAACATCGAAAAATGTTTGCTAACCAATGATCTATATCCATCTCTAATATGTATATCCCTCTCACCACCAGCAACTACAACGACGCGCTACTACATCGCCATCACACCTTAACTCCCTCCTCCACTGCCTCCCTCCCCCACAAAAAAATTAAAATAAATCAATTATAAAATCCTGTCACCGAGGCCATGTTTTATTTCCCGCTGCTGCTTGTATATAATAATCTGTGGACATGTCTGCCTCCAGAACGAGACAACTTTACGGAAACCTTTCCCGGTGGAGAGTATGGCGGGGACGGCCGCGGACACAACGGCCCATGACACAAACGGTCCATAATGTATGAAACATTGTAAATAAAAAAAAACAAAGAAAAAAAAGAAACGCAACGAAACACCCCGACACAAAAATATGAGAAGCATATAGGAGAGTGTAAGTTATAGTCTCCAGACCGTCGTATATGTCGTCTGCCGAGAGACAGCTTCCGTTGGAGGAAGGTTTACGTCCCTTTAATCCTCTCAGACGCTTCCCTGGGCTTGGCCAGGATCAGGCTCGAGCGGACAAAGGTGATGAACACGTCCAGGGCATGACGTTTACGGTTTTTGATGGCGTGGTGAGAGGGACTTTTTGGTTTTAATGACGTCAACGTGTACAGACATCCAGACTCTCAACGTCGGGGTATACTTGTGTTTAACGTGGTCATAACAAGTCACTGCTTCTAGTGGTCATAGCAAGTCACTGCTTCTAGTGGTCATAGCAAGTCACTGCTTCTAGTGGTCATAGCAAGTCACCGCTTCTAGTGGTCATAGCAAGTCACTGCTTCTAGTGGTCATAGCAAGTCACTGCTTCTAGTAGTCATAGCAAGTCACTGCTTCTAGTGGTCATAGAAAGTCACTGATTCTAGTGGTCATAGCAAGTCACTGCTTCTAGTGGTCATAGCAAGTCACTGATTCTAGTGGTCATAGCAAGTCACTGCTTCTAGTGGTCACAGCAAGTCACTGATCCTAGTGGTCATAACAAGTCACTGATTCTAGTGGTCATAGGAAGTCACTGATTCTAGTGGTCATAGCAAGTCACTGCTTCTAGTGTTCAAGCAAGTCACTGATTCTAGTGGTCATACGAGGTCATAGCTTCTTTAATTGTAATCCAACCATTGGCTGGGGTTGTCTATTTCCACTCCAACCATATGCTGTGGACATATTTTGTAAACACTTCCTCTTGAGACCCTCATTACTTTATATTTTTTTATATGTTTTATCTTGTTACTAATATGTGGAACTATTAGTATGATTTTTATGTGTGTGTGCTTACAAACCATATGTATACATGACTGGAAAAACTATTTAAATGAGTTCTCGTACGAAACAAATCTTTGCAGACCTTATGGCAAGCATTACAATCAAACAATTTAAAATATTGTTTAAAACATGCTTAGACTTGCTTTGTTTGACTTTTGGTTCATCAACACGTTGATGTTTTCATTATATTCTTCGTATTTGACTTTGAGATGGTTCTCATGTTTGTGTTTCTATTACCTCTCATGAACATTAGAGCTGTACGTTATTTTCAACATATGACGAAGAAAAAAAAACAACGTTTTAAAAACATAAAGCAACCGTAAACACCTGAGACTCAGGTAAGGATCATCCATTCATCTAGCCTTTCCCCCCAAAACCCGTCAGCAATGTGACTGACAACCAGCTCTCCTCAACACTTGACTCTGGGCGCCTGGCCCGTTATTTGCACGACGTGTCCCCCTCACCGTTACGAGGCGCCCGGCGTTACTCTGAAGTTCCGACGATCAAACAGCATCCCCCACCTCCCCATTATTTTTTTCGACTTTTTGAAACCGGACCCCCGCCTTTATTTTATTGTCCATTCCACCAATCTAAAGACACATTTTAGCGCGTCTTTGAAGTCGTGTGTCCAAAATGCAAAAGTACCGGGAGCCTTTTGGGGAGATCACCCCCAAAACATGAATGAAACACATTACGAAAGTCGCAGGTTTCAATGATGGAAATGTAATTAATGTAATATGAGATTTAAAGGGGGGGGGGGGGAGCGTATCAAAAACCGGGCAGGAAAAAAAAACATAGTTGACATTAAACAACGTGATAAAACTTATGTGTGGTAATAGAGGAGACGGTAATGAGAAAAAAAGAAATGAGTGAAATAAAGTATGGAAAAAACTAGAAAAAAATGAATGAACGCAACAAAACAACGAACGTTTCGGCAGAAAACCTTCATCACCAAACAAACAAAAAACAGAATTAAATGTTAAAAAATAGCACTTAGCTGAAAAGAAACATCGGAGAGGGTTGCAAAAGAAAATGATGAGAAAAGGTTGTGTAGGGAATATGACGCTGTCGTGTAAGATTAATGACCTGGTCAGTAACGGTAACTGTTAGTTTTGATGCTCCTTTAATAAAAGTGAAAATAAATCTCATGATTAATTGACGCGTAGGCGTAGGACAAACACTATGATACAACACAGCGTTTATTTTGATTTTTGAAACTACAGTAATACTATTTTAAGGTTAAGTGATTACATTTTGCAAAATCTGTTTTAAGTTAATATATATATATATATATAAATGAAGTGCTTTATAATAAATACATTAATGTTTCTCTGAACTATAAATAGATACAACATTTAAAATGTCTCCTATTTAATAATTGCCCAGTAGATATTTTGGGTGGATGTTGGATATGTACGAGGTCATCTTCATTGGACTCCTACACTCAACAAAAACACATGATACACCTTTTCTTCTTTTTGCTGGCAGACAGTTCACTTAAACGTGAGTCTAGTACCTCTAATCTATACATGAACAAAAATATACATTCAAAAGACTTTCTTTAGAAAGACGGGTATAAACGAACGAAAAAGTAGAAAATAATTTTCTGAAAATTGTAATAAAGGACACTTTGACTCTATGACTCCATGACTCCATGACTCTATGACTCTATAACTCTATGACTCTATGACTCTATGACTCTTTGACTCTATGACTCTATGACTCTTTGACTCTATAAATCCATGACTCCACGACTCTATGACTCTATGAGTCCATGACTCCATGACTCTATGACTCTATCACTTTATGACTCTATGACTATATGACTCCATGATTCTATGACTCTATGACGTCAAAGAATTCCAATTATATGTAAAAGAAACTAAAGCATTGTTTTTTTCCTAATATTTTAAATATTATTTGAACAGACTTTCTTTCCGTAATGATTTTTAAGAAAATTATTTTCTACTCTTTTAAAGCGTTTAAACTCGTCTTTGACAGGAATTCATTGTTTAAAAAAAGGTCTTAATATATATTGTGTTTTTATTTTGTACGTTTTTGGTAAGAACATATTTATCTCTAAAATATTTATAGAAGAAATATTTTTTTAAACATCGAATGCTTACAAAATCCCTGGTATGGTGAATTAGTTCTTCACCGAGGCATACAAACTAAAAAGTAGAATTGATCGACTGCCTGCCGACCGTTGATCAGAAAGTAACTGCATGCTGAAAAGCTCAGTCCAAGAAACTTCCCTCATCCGATTCCCAAATCATACAGTTAGGACCGTAGGACCGTTGGTTATTGTAAACCAAGGAGTATAACGGTTTTCGTTTATATAATTTTCTTTTCATATTTTCCCCATCACCCACCCCCACCCCTCCTCTCCCACGACTCAGCATGCCAGATCTGCAACCAATGTTCCCTCTAAGGTTTGCTGGTTCGTGTGCAAAATCATAAAGTTGTGTGCAAAGTATGTTAGAATTTATTTTTTATAAAACTTTGCTGCGCGGATGCTCAAAACTGCTGCGCGGCATCGTTGAGATAGCTGCGCAGCCGCGCAGCTTAAATGGAACATTGGCTGCAACTCTGTGTCATCAACTCAGATGCGATCTTACAGGTCAGCAAGAGGAAGACTGAATCGACCGAACGAGAGGGTCACGGGTTAAAGCAAACAATTATACTACACAGTGAGAACCCCGATATATTTGTGAGTAGAAAGAAAGGTCTTTAATTAGAAACAAAACAAAGCATAATCATTTGTGTACCTGCCTTATTAGGCACAATCATCTGGCAATTTTCTATCAAGACAAAACTTAAATCTATGCACACTTTGTTGGCTTTTTAATTATTTTTTTAAACTTAATCTTAAATTGGTAGAGGGTGTAGCTGTTCAGATATGTTAATGTGTGTGTGTGGTTGAGAGAGTGGCGATTCAAAAACTTTAACGAAGGATGGCAATGATGAAAAAACCTGGAATCAACGTCTTGAAATTGTGAATATAAAAATCCCAACCTACCATAAACCTCCCAATAACTGACCGAAGCTACAATAGGTTTTGGATTGTGAGCGTTGCCTAAGCATAATGACATATACAAATAAATAATATTCCGTTGAGAAACATCGGCTCTCTTGCTTTACTTAATCTTAAAGTTAAATGACTAATTCAGTGGTACATTTGTACCGCACGGCTCAAGTAAAGTACACCAAGACAAAGACAGTTCAAAAGAATCTAAAATGTTGGCAATTGTAAGCCATTTTTGTTTTTAGGTACAACGATCGAAGACTAAGATCAACTTTAACAACAAAAAAATAATAAAGCAGTTTTTGTTTTCTCTACAAACTGCATAAAAATATCATTAAACAAACAAACAACTAGGTGTCACCAGTGCCTGTAAGTAATAGCATTTCCCAATGACGATTTTCATCAAATTAACCTACGGGTCTGTAACAGCCGTTTATGGATAATACTGTCGTCACCGCCCCCCCCCCGCCCCCCCCCCCGCACTCACCGGAACCATATGTCACAAATCACATGCACTAGTCAGCATTCAATATTAATGCTCATTATCGCATTCAAGACAAAACACTTAGCCGCCTCAAGAAATGATGTTTGGAAGGCTGTTAGGGTGCTTTAGCTTCGTTCCACCCCACTTCCCCCCCCCCCCCCCACCTTTTTAACATTTATGTAATAATAGTAAAATATTGCAACCATCCCACCGTACACCCATACAATCCATGCATTCCTTGACAATTTCACAGTAAGTAAATGTCCTAATGAGTTCGTTCCTGAAGAAAAAATATTGAAACAATTCGAGGACAGCAATATTTCCGTTATCGCAATGTAACAGACTTTATCCACGACCGAATCTTTCGGACGTAAATATTTATCAACCGTGCTCGTCACGAACTCATCGCTAATACTTCTTCACAATAAACATGAGCTGTGTCCGCCGAGGACCAACCATTTCATATCCATCCACCGAGGACCAACCATTTCATATCCATCCTGTTATCGTTATTTACGTCCCGTTCACCGCTAATATGTGAATGACGGAAGAGCCCATTTCTTGCCCACACAAAAGTTCGTTGATTTCCGCAAATCTCCGGAAGACGGTCGTGGATTCTGGTAAATCTATCTCCGTCAAATCACTTTCACCGCAGTCCTTTAGGGGTGTCCGTCTTTGCGAGTTGTCCCCCGCCCCCGGAGAAAAACACCGTGGGTGCTCGTCTTTAATCATGGAAAGTGGCCGGCGGAAGGCCCCCACGGACCAGACTTTACCGTCGGCCGCACGCGCCCTCACGCTCCACGGACCTTCGTCCTCATTGTGACAGCACGTGCATGGATGACCTCTTTGCGGCGTTTAACATGCCGAGAAGTCTGGGGGTCGCATTCAGAGCACGTCAGGGCCCGTTTCATGCCGTGGTGAAAAGATCCTTATAAGCGCATACGGCGAGCGTGTTTATCCGCTCGCCGGAGCGGTGCACAGTCAATGAAGAACCCCCACGAGTAAACACTGCAGTCGCAAAGATACCGAGGAGATACAGAGGGCTTCGGTGTATCTTTTCTTTCCGTCGTTCCCTCCCCCTGGTTTTTTCCTCCCTTTCTCCCCATTCTCCTGGAGTACGCGATACAAGCTTGTCCAATTTTGTTTGCTTTTCAGATTAAATACTCTTGTATTATGATTAGGGACGTCCTGGGCTTGAACAGGAGTTAGAGATTGTTTTACTCTATGGAGGTTAAAGTGGGACGAGTCATGGCTATTGATCTATGACGCCGCGTCTCAGAAGATCCGTTAACTAGTCTGAGACACAATATTTATAATCCCGATCGAAAATACTTATTGTGCCACCGAGCACTTGACTACTTGAACACCGTCACGACTCAGTGATTGTGGATGTGTTAAAAAGTTTGGTGCTACCGAGCCTCAATGAGACAGTTTGATAAAATGATGAGCTGAACAAGCTGCAATAGTACACTGAGGTAGCCAGGTAGCATTGCTTGCATGGATGGATTCTTTGGAGTGTGTAGTAATATACACGGAACCTAAGTAAATTTACCTAAGCTTCATCATCTTTAGCCCGTTAAAGTTTATGATAAAGTCAGTAGTTTATAAAAATATATGTGTTTAGATATTTAAGTACTAGTTGAATCCCGCGGGCTCAAACCTTTTGATGTTCTCCATGCGGGTATTCTTATAGGGTCTCTGCATACCATCTGTTTCTCATTTCTTTTGCAATGTGTCTTTCTCTCGATAGTTTTTTCCTTTACGTTTTCTTTTTTTTATTTCAGTCCCTAGTGACAGCTGCTGTTGCTTCTCTTGACTTCTTAGCATATGTCCAATGTCATACTGCTGTTCTCTGGACTTCTTCATATAGGTCTCCTGTCACACTGCTATTCTCTGGACTTCTTAGTATATAGGTCTCTTGTCACAATGCTACTATCTGGACATCTTAGTAAAGGTCTCCTGTCACACTGCTATTCTCTTGACTTCTTAGTATAAATCTCCTGTCACACTGCTATTCTCTTGACTTCTTAGTATAGGTTTCCTGTCACACTGATATTCTCTTGACTTCTTAGTATAGGTTTCCTGTCACACTGCTATTCTCTGGTCTTCTTAGTATATATAGATCTCCTGTCACACTGCTATTCTCTTGACTTCTTAGTATAGATCTCCTGCCACACTGCTATTCTCTTGACTTCTTAGTATAGGTCTCCTGTCACACTGCTATGCTCTTGACATCTTAGTAAAGGTCTCCTGTCACACTGCTATGCTCTGGACATCTTAGTAAAGGTCTCCTGTCACACTGCTATGCTCTTGACTTCTTATTATAGGTGTCCTGTCACACTCCTGTTCTTTTTATTGCCTATTTTTATTACTTTTACCGTGCACTGGGTCCTTATTTCTTCGCCCCCCCCCTTTTTTATGTTCTCTTGTTTATGTTGTTTAATTTTATCCACTAACCTGGTCCTCACGTATACTTTTCCTCCTCTCCCTTATGTATGCATTTCCTCCTGTAACCTGGCCCTTTTGGCATTCATTTCCTCGTACAGCGCCCCTCATCTTGAAAGCTTCTCCTCCACTAACATGTTCCTGTAAACTGCACGTGTACATTTCCTTCGGTGCCATCCCATCCCCCAATTCATATCATATAAACAGTCTACTATACATTTCTCTATTCTGGTGCGTGTTATTTATTCCCTGCTATCTCTTTAAAAAAAGGGGTATTAAAATTACAGTGCATTGTTTGTTTCACTACATTTTATTGTACGATATAGTTCGTCAGTCGAAATCAACCACGACCACAATAATCATATTTGCTGTGTCATAACATATTATGAGCAGCACACACACACACACACAACACCCCCAAGCCAATGACTATGTATGTAAATAATATGATGAATGTCGTAAGAGGGTTTAAAAATGTGACACAAACTCAAAAGCTGGAGCTGAGATAGAAATATCTTTACAATGAAGAATGTGACCAGTGAATCTGGAAACCGCGGAAACCCGATTACTTTGTCAGTAAAACGGGTCCCGGCTGAAAGGACTCTGGGAGGAAGGGAGGGAGAGAGAGAGAGAGAGAGGGGGGTGGTGGTGGTGCCCTAACGCTCGATACACCAAAATGCTCTGCTTGTTTGGCGCTCCGGCGACGAGCCCTTACGTGGCTAGGATTTCAAAGAAGATCTTGGTTTGCTAACAGGACAATGATTTGACCTCTTCGTTTGGGCCCAGCCCGTGAGCCAATATTCGGTCTCTTTGACGCACATACTTTCACACAACTGCGCATGCTTGGCGAAGTGCGTACTGACTTCCGGTGGAGGGACTTGGACAACGTTTTTAAAAAAGGTAAAAATGGGGGGAACGTTTGTTTTTGGGTGATGTTGGACTGGGGGGTAGGGGATATTTTGCAGCTGCGTGGAAAATAGCTGGCTGCAAAAATTCTATATAAAGACACTAATATTTTTGTGGGAACCGACAACATGATTATTGTCGTGTTAACAATATTATGTTCATTTCATTTTTTAAAAAAAAAATGTGTAAAAAATAAGGCATCTTTCGAAGTTCAAGAGAGGGATAGTCGTGCATAAATGGATATGATAATACGAGCCATAAATAATCCTTTTAATAATATCTATACAGCATTTTATCAACTTTCCTTTCCTCATGTATAAGCAGCAACGACAACAAATATGTACACATATATACGAGACAGGTAAAGGTCGACGATATAGGCTATGACGCTCTTATGGATGATGCCCTTAATAAAAAAAAATGGTGTGCATGTTAAATGCCCCCCACCCCATTTCCCCATATTCACGGAGTGCCATTTACATCAATCACTGGGTTTTGTGAACGACAGATCATTTAATTCATAAAGATGAATAATGAAGTGACCTACTTGGAGTTTTCCTATACAGTATATGTATACGCATTGAAAGAGCGCTTTTCTGAAAGAATCAAAAATAGAATTTATCCGCGACTTTTACCACGCAGTGATCGGTAAACCTTCTATACTAATATTTGTTATAAATTTAAGTCACCTGCTCCAGGTGTGACTGCGAGGCCCGGGCCAAATAACCTGCCTAAAGCGCCCCGCGCCCCCTCTTTTCTCCCGTTATCTCCCCACAGACCACTTTAAGGGCCCTGACAACAATAGAGACGGTCTTTGTAATAATAATAATACAAAAAGGCATTCTTTACTTCACATAGATTGAAAGCAGGCCTAGTTATTAAAATGCGCTAAACGTTGAAAATTGGAAGGAGGGGGGGGGGGGGACATTGAATCTTACAATATCTGAGTTCCATGGAAATGGTCTATTGCCTTAAACACCAAAGTCAACATTTACACTAAGAAAGAATACACGTCAGTCAAGTTTGATGTTGTTTGATTAATAATACTTCACATTTTCTTTTTTTAAAGTCAAGTTTTGATACACATATTCATTAATTACTAATAAACAAAACGTGTTTGCCATATAATTAAAAAGTTGTTTATTTATGTTTTAAAAAAAATACTTGAACCGGCAGTCATATTTGTGTGTTTAATAAGAAAAGAGTGAAACATAAAAATGTGGAGGAAAAAAAAAAAGGGGGGGTGGGGGTGGGGGGTGGGTGAGGATGCTACGTTGATCAAAGCAGCACAGGGGAGACAAACACATCCATTTTGTTTTGAGCCCAAACATTGACACCAAGAATGAAAAAGGAAGCCAACATATTTTTTTTTTGGATTTCTTTGAAGACACATAATTAGGAAAAGGTAATGCGGGTTCAAGGTTGTAAAGCATCTTTTGGCTCCCTTCTGCTTATGCCATGTGTAACTTTGGGCCCCCTTCTGTCTATGCCATGTGTAACTTTCGACCCCCTTCTGTTTATGACATTTGTAGCTTTCGGCTCCCGTCTGTCTATGCCATTTGTAACTTTGGGCCCCCTTCTGTCTATGCCATGTGTAACTTTCGGCCCCCTTCTGTTTATGACATTTGTAGCTTTCGGCTCCCTTCTGTCTATGCCATTTGCAACTTTCGGCTCACTTCCGTCGATGACATTTGTAGCTTTCGGCTCCATTCTGTCTATGCCATATGTAACTTTCGACCCCCTTCTGTCTATGCCATTTGTCGCTTTCGGCTCACTTCCATCTATGACATTTGTAACTTTCGACCCCCTTCTGTCTATGCCATTCGTAGCTTTCGGCTCACTTCTGTCTATGACATTTGTAACTTTCGACCCCCTTCTGTCTATGCCATTTGTAACTTTCGGCTCACTTCCTTCTATGACATTTGTAACTTTCGACCCTCTTCAGTCTATGCCATTTGTAACTTTCGGCTCACTTCCGTCTATGACATTTGTAACTTTCGACCCCCTTCAGTCTATGCCATTTGTAACTTTCAGCTCACTTCCGTCTATGACATTTGTAACTTTCGACCCCCTTCAGTCTATGGCATTTGTAACTTTCGGCTCACTTCCGTCTATGACATTTGTAACTTTCGACCCCCTTCTGTCTATGCCATTTGTAACTTTCGGCTCACTTCCTTCTATGACATTTGTAACTTTCGACCCTCTTCAGTCTATGCCATTTGTAACTTTCGGCTCACTTCCGTCTATGACATTTGTAACTTTCGACCCCCTTCAGTCTATGCCATTTGTAACTTTCAGCTCACTTCCGTCTATGACATTTGTAACTTTCGACCCCCTTCAGTCTATGGCATTTGTAACTTTCGGCTCACTTCCGTCTATGACATTTGTAACTTTCGACCCCCTTCCGTCTATGCCATTTGTAACTTCAGTATGTTTATGATGCATCTACAAAAAAAAAAAAACCAACAAAAAACACTGCATAGATTGGGGAATGTGCTTCGGATTCTTTATTCTATATACAGTTGATCAGGCAAACATCTCAGAATCGACAATTAATTCTAATACTGGGATCAGCGATGTCCGCCATTATAAAGTCATGATTGTACAATCTGGCACGCTCAGAAAAAAAAGTGGGTTGGGGTGGGGGGCAGACCACAATGTCACGGCGGTTCGGTCTTAAGCCTTATGCCAGCTCTTTAGATCAAACCGAGGCCAAAACGTGAGGCGATAAAGTATTTGTCGCTTTGCTCGTAAATTCCAATCATATTCCCACAGATATTGAGATGGCCAGATTTTTGACTGTGTAATTTATTCACTGTTCCCTTGACGCGGCCGTGCATTTCTCTAAGATAGGTATCTGGAAATGGTTATAGTTTTATGTTGTGTTATTGTTTGTTGTTAGTTAATTATGACACAAAAATTGTGGTTTTAGAAGCGTATTGATTATCATTAGTTTATCACTTAACCACATGTGACTGTCTTGAATGCCACCATTTTAAAAAAATGGTAAGGGTGGTGGGAGAGTGGCGGGAAAAATTGAACAATTTTGTTCATAATATGAATCATGTCTCTGTTACTGCATGTCAATGTAAAAAAATTGACCAAAGACCTATAAATTATTTAGCTTTATAATATATATATATACATAATATCCTATAAATATCATGTGTATTTGGCCTTCATGTGAGTATTGTGAGTCCAATTTATAAGCCTGGCCTGCATGTAGATCCACTGCTCGTCTTCTTAGCCCAGAATTGAACATGTCCCATCTTGCAGACCTAGTTTTCCTAAACTCTCTTTGAATTTTCTCAACGATCGGAAAACAAAAAGAATGAAAACATGCCATTCTTTCCCTCGAGTGTCGACTTTCTCCTTCCTTGTCTCTTCTTTTATTCATCGCTTCCCCATTTTCATCGCATCTCAACGACTCCGCAGAGAGCACCAGACGTTGCTCACTTGAAGTAGACAATTCCCCCAAGTCACGGGAATACAAGAGCCCATCCCACCACCCTACCCCCCACGACAGTCGTAAAAGTATCCCTTGCCCCCACCCAGCCTCTCTGCATCCCTCCGATAAGCCACGCGAGAACAAACGGAACGACCGAGGTTTTAAGAGCTCCGGCGCGAGCAGACTCAAGTGTCTTCTGAGTCGGTATCCGTGATCAGTCGTGAAAAATGATTTTAATATCGAGTAATAACGCACACGAAATCTGTTCTACTGGCGACTACACACAGGCTTGCTGTTTGTCTATTAAATCTTCATTATTGTAGGACGACGGATTCTGGGGGGATCACACTTAGTGCAACACCACGGCTCGTCTTCATCGGGGCGAAGCCGGCTATAGAAGACGGGACCTGGACACAATGTCAGATAAATGAGGATATGATGTCTTCGCTTTGATGGGACAACCCTAGCAGTGTCCTCAAAAGCAGCTGTACGTGGGGCGTTAATTAAAAATTACAGAAAATCAGCAGGGACGAGTGACGTGGTGGCAGACCAATTTTTGCCAAAACATATGATATCTTCGGAAACGGTTCAAAATTTTATGTCCTCAATATTTTTACAACCAAAGTTTATGTTGACCTTTTTAAAAAATCGCAGAAGTAGTAGTTTTTTTCCCGACACGTCCATTTCGTCTTTTTTTTCCTTCAGGTTTTCCTCTATTTTATGCTACTTGTTTTCATTACTTCATGCTACTTTTTCCCCCTAAAAATAAAAAAGGTACGTTTAGAAACATATATGAAAGAAAAAAAGATACAAGAATGAAAAGTTTGAAAACCTCGATTGTACAGCCTCAACCTCTGCTGTACAGCCTCGACCACTGCTGCACAGCCTCAACCTCTGCTGTACAGCTTCAACCTCTGCTGTACTACCTCAACCAATGCTGTACAGCCTTAACCACTGCTGTACAGCCTCAACCACTGCTGTACAGCCTCAAACTCTGTGGTACAGCCTCAACCACTGCTGTACAGATTTAACCTCTTCTGTACAGCCTCAACCACTGGTGTACAGCCTCAACCTGTGCTGTACAGCCTCAACCTCTGCGGTACAGCCTCAACCACTGCTGTACAGCCTCAACCACTGCTGTACAGCCTCAACCTCTGTGGGTCAGCCTCAACAACTGCTGTAAAGATTTAACCTCTTCTGTACAACCTCAACTACTGCTGTAGAGCCTTAACCTCTGCTGTACAGCCTCAACCACTGCTGTACAGCCTTAACCTCTGCTGTACAGCCTCAAAATAATTTATAACAAAGAATGGACATGATTAATACTGCTCCATCACCAGATGTGAATTACCGAAAAAAGAATCGACATGAGTAGCACCGTAAATGAAGGAACATGGCAATTCATTATATTGATGAATAGCTGCAAGTCTCGGGTCAATCATTCCTCCACCCCACCTCCCCTCCTCTGGACCCTACTTCTCCCTCCCCCCAAACTGCCCAAACCATTTACGAATAAAGATAAAAAACTGTATTCTCTCAAATAGTTATTTGTTGGTTACTATTTTATCCAGAGGTGAATGACATGACACAATGACACAGTAGACGCGGTATTTGCGAATTGAGGCAACCCCAGCCCGCCCCGGGCTCTTTGTGTGATCCGCCCGATCATTATTCCGGGTAGGCGACGATCATCGGACTGAAAAGACCGTCTGGATACGCATCACCGTCACTGCGCGACGTTTAGCAGGTACACGCAAAAAGCTTAAATAACTCATGCCCCCCCCCTCCGTGGCCTTCAGTCGGGGGGGGGGGGGACCTTCGATCCGCCGCCATCGAACAATCGGAATGGTAACAGGGGAGGTTATTCTGACCGCCGGCGGAGATAGAGTGCCGTCCCTCTTTCACTGATAACGGGGATGGTGCTGGTTGCATCATTTTGGTGTCTTGGTTTCCTTTTGAATGGTCAAGCGGCATGGTCAGTTTTTGTTGACGTGTGATGGACAAACACGTTTTTATTTCAGAGTCACTGATGGAGGGATAATTTGAGTAGGCTCCAGACAGGGGGTTCAATGTTTGGACTCGCACACAACCCAACCGGAACTTGACAAAGCTCAGAGGGATGATTCCCGTTAATTTAAATGATACGATGAAATTAGTAATGTCTTGCTGAAGGTTATTTATAATTTATAGGTCAAAATTTTCTGTGGGGAACAAAACACTTATAGTTTGAAAATCTTGTTGTTTGTTTTAGTCTAAATTATCAATTATTAAAATCCTGGTCTTGAATAGAGCTCGCAATAGAGTTTCTGTGACAAGTAACGCCTTCGGTATGTTGGGAGGAGGGGGGGGGGGGGGGGGTTCCGTCCAAGTTAAGATATTATTCAGAGTATACTGAAATTAACTTGTTTACTTTACTTTTTCCGGTTTCCTTTTTATTTGAAGTATAAACTAGATTTAGATATGATAGTGTTGTAATCTCCTGCAATTATCACGTGATATTCCATTATTTTATTGCAAAATAAACCTGCGGAAACAGTCAATGACATCAGCTCCAAATTATTAATCGTTGCACACATATACTTTACATGGCACCAAAAATAAGTCTAGTTAGTTGTCTTTAAACGCTAATTCACAGCCTGAGTGCCGCAAATTAATGAGCCCTGAATACCTTTAGACAGAGGTGATTTAATGTCTCGTGCAGTGGCTTAGTTAGGGTTGGTGCCGCCCGGGGGGAGGGGGCAAACACATATCTGCCTTAATTTCAATTGAAATGTTTCTGATTGTAAGCATTAGAAAGTCTTTTATCTGAAATATACTCTCTAATATATCTGTGTTTTGAAACGTGAAGTTATTATTCCATCTATCAGAATGTTGTCGAATAGTTGGCTTCGAGGTTTCTTTTTATTTCTTTGCGACAATGTATTTTGTGGACGGAGTGTTACACTTCCATTGTTACACTTCTCCCATGGCAAACACTTTCTCTCCACTTGCATTTCAATCCTGTGTGTGGACGTGTGGATTGAGCCTTTTTTAATTAATTTTGTTTTGCACACCTGACATTTTAAGATTTCTCTCGCAGTGTTTCTCCTAGTGAACGGCTGGAAACCAGAATCGACGGAGGAAGTTTGACACTGTCGCTCATGTTATCGTGGCTGACCGCGTCTGCTTTGCGGTTGAATGAACCGGTGTGTTGGGTGGGTGAGTCGATGGGCGGGTGAGTGGGTGGGTGGGATCAAGTGGATGCAGGGGTGAGTGGATGGGCGGGTGAGCTCAGATCTACTTTAATTTAAGTTTTATGTCATGGCAAAGTGTTAAGAAATGTTTCAAATTATTTTCTACTTGCTAGAAATTTTTAATTCGTCTTGATAGAAAAAAAATTAAGTTTAAAATATAAAAAAATTATACTTGGGTAGTTTCTAATCGTTATATCTTATCCTAATGAAGACGTGCCGCCGACGTTATTCCTCTGTCACTGTTCATCGCTTCATGTCTTTGCTGCGCCACTTAAGTTGCATATCGCAGTGGACGTGTTCGACTAGCACTACAATATTTTTATGATTATTATTGTTGAGCCACCGCTGACGTACGGGAGAATGACAAAGAATATGAACCACTGAATTTCATAGCTTTTTTTCAGCGGTCAAGTTTGTTTTTTAATCCACTGCGTAGGTGGCCGGCTTAGCCGCTGGCGATCAATATACAATAATATATTCGGACATTGAGAGATGTTAGCAGACGTGTTTGTGGAAAGGAGTGGATGTTAGCAGACGTGTTTTTTTTGGATATGACTGGATGTGTGACCGTTGATCCCACCACACCGCCGTCGCCATCAGTGGTCCCAAGACTGTGGTAGATTTAGGGGACTTAACCCAGGGCATCTCTTTTGTACCCATTGACAATACGGAATTTCATTAAGCGGAAGAGAAAACACATATTTAAACTTTCCTCTTTAAAAAGTCAATCATTGTTAATATTATTATATATAGGCTCTTATAAAAAAAATAAAGATAGTTTTGACATTGCTAATTGAATTATGTTCGCAATCGGAGGACATGGCTGAAAGTTGACTCTTCTCTCGTGCTCTAATTGAAGAGCGCCTTTTATCGATCAAAAGAGAAAAACAATGCATTATATATAAACAAGTCTAAAAAAGATCATTGCCTCTCGTTACTGTTATCTCATTTGGTCGGAGATGCAAGCATCAAGTCGTTCAACTTTAAACAGAATGCACAACGCCATAACTAAAAAAAAACTTTTATTTTTGTATCAACGTTTTTAAAATTTCGCAATTTGTATCAACAAAGATATCGATTTCTTCCTTCCATAAAATATGATTTCTTCCTTTAACGCAGGACTACAGACTGAGGATCACCCAGATGTCCAAAATGTACCTAATTGTTGAACTGACCATCTCATTAGTAAGCAATATTTCATCCCGCTTGGCTCCATGACCGGACAAGTCTATGCATAAGCAATTCGTGTTGACATTTTGTTGTTATAATCTGTTTGAACTGGACGCACTATATATACTGCCGAGGAAGGTTCTTAGCCGAAACGTTCACATCTTATTGCCCTGTCGTTTGATTCAAGCTTCTACATTTTGTTCTACTATTTCATTCTCTTGAGCGTAGTGGGGGTCTGGGTAGCCCCTCCCAAGAAAATATTTTATCATTTCAAAATCAAGAGGTGCATTTTGGAGTATATCTGAATTCAAAGTATTTGTTAGACCATTTAATCCGATGAGTAAATTTTTCAAGCGTCTGGGGGTGGCATTGTGGCACACAGTGTCATATATAAACTGAAATAACTCCGGTTGGGGCTTAGATTCAACCCCCACAGTCGCATTGAGCAGCACGGGGGAAAGGGAGAGGGCATAAATTAAAGCATGCCGAAGACTATGGAGCAGAAGCGGAGCCAGGGCTCCACTGAGAACATTTTGGATGCATTTGGCCGCATACTTGAATTCGATGTTTCTTTCAGACCGTTTGGGAGGGTCATTTCAGACTTTCGAGTGTGAAGATCTACAACAGCCATAGTAACAATCAGGGACATCTCTAACTCCACCTCAGCCCAACATGAACTTAAGTTATGCCATGCAGTTGTGGCGCCCTTGGCGGTATGCTTTTTTGTCCCAGCCTGGTCCCGCCCCTTAAATCTTTCTAGTCCCCTAATATTTTTGTGTAGATAAATTCAAAAGGCAAGAATGCATTTTAGTCCTTACAAGACTTAAGAATTTGCATCATTCTATACGCTTAATCGGAGAGCAACGGCAGATGCTATGATAAAAATGTAGCTGTCACTTGACCTCAGAGCCACTGTGTGGACCCTGTAGGGTGTTCGTATAGTTTAATGGCTTAAAGGTTTGGTGTGGACACTGCTTTTTAATTATCAACTTTGAATGCAAGGTGGGGGGGAGGGAACAAACCCCATACGAGGCAAAGTGGCGCAAAGTCAAGCGACGGCACTGAGTGACCTACCTCTATTATACAATTATATTTTCTTATATTATTAAATATACACGTGTTTTTAATTTTTATTTAAACTATTATTGTGGTTAACTACTTAATTAATAAATGAATTACAAAAAATTCATTGAAAAATGGGTTTTATCCCAAACATTCTTTTACACGTAGAACGCAAATGTAGAAAATTAACTAATGTATAATAATTACCTTTTCTGAATATTTCCAAGTTTTACCAGATTCAAAAAAGAATTTTAAAAGTCTGTTTTGTAGGAACTTCTATACATTTTCATGGGATTTTATTAAACTGGTCATTTGTATAGATCGCATACGAACGGCATAATTGTCTTTTAAGAAGACATGAGTTGTCGACTTAAGGACATCATATATTTATTAATCTGTGATTTCATTTTAGGGAAATAAAGTATACAATTCCCAAATATTCAGCTGATGGAAATGTTTGTTTCGAACTATTTTTACTTCCTTCAGATACATTACAAATTGCCTCTTCAATAAACTTTAACACATTATATTTAGCGAATACATAGAATTTATTTGAAAGAAGAATTATAATTCTAAAACTAGAACCAAAAATTAGAAAAAAAACACATCTGAATGCTAGCCCACAATATAGATTTTTTCCAGCTTTCTACTGGATTCCAATCTTTAAAATAAACAGTAATTTGTTCAAGGCACCAGTTAATATTCTTTTTAAAAAATAAATTTAGTGCTTTTATATAAATTAAATATATATTTTCGTTTTATTCTTGTACACTCTTTTCATCGCAGGGGAAGGGGGGCACTTGACGATCTCCGGAGGCACGCCCCCCCCCCAACCCCCAAACGAGAGTTTTATAGAAATAACAGTGATCGTAAATCACCGGAAAAAGGACGCTTACCTGAGTTAGATAACAGACCCAGCCTCCGACTGTTGCGCCTCAGGAGTTGGGGTGGACACATGGGGGGAGGGTTGGGTAAGTTAAAGTGGATACCTGCGATAACCGTACGGTGAGGCGGTTTGTGCCCTGGAAGAGGTGACAACCCCGGCTTAAGTGCAATTAACCTGACCGTTCTCTGACCGGTACTTGTGGGCACACACCCTGACAAGATCACAGGCCGAATTAAAAGATGCTGTGCCTCGAGTCTTTACAGCTAATCATTAAGCGAGTGTGGGGAGGTTGGGCCGACACTTAAATTGTGTATAGCGCCACCATTTCTGCTGTTTTCTAAAACTGTTTATATGGTCATGTGTTAGGACATCAGCGTTTAACGATACACACAGGGTCAGCTAACGATTCGTTGCCTAGTAATTCAACAAACTAATAAATGTTAGTATAATAACTGCACTAAAATCTCAAAAAAGAACGGGGTTTGTTGAAGTTATATTCCTAAGTTTCCCAGAGAAGCAAGAAGGCTGTTTGATCTGCTGCAAAATGCCGCCTATATATAGGTCAGACAGCCAATCTCAGAATTGACCTGGTGGCTAAAAAGGTATCTTGTAAAAAAAAAATCACATCATAGCAGAAAGGTTTGTCCGAATGAAAATGAAAGATGCACATCATGGCAGAAAGGGTTTTCCGAATGAAAGATGTTTTGTGTATCACATCCTAGCAGAAAGGGTTGTCCGAATGAAAGATGCACATCATGGCAGAAAGGGTTGTCTGAATGAAAGATGTTTTGTGTATCACATCCTAGCAGAAAGGGTTGTCCGAATGAAAGATAATCTGTGATAGTTTATCAATATAACGGATACATTTTTATGATGGTTATTTCTATAATCAATATTGTTTTATAGTTTTTTTCCAAACAACAGATAGCATCAGCTTCGTTACTATATCGTCAAGCTGTTTTATAGACATGTCGTATTCCATAGATAAAGTTGTAGACAAGGACATTAGTTGGGACATTATTTGGGACATTAGTTGGGACATTAGTTGGGACATTAGTTGGGACATTAGTTGGGACATTAGTTGGGTCATTAATTGGGACATTAGTTGGGGCATTAGTTGGGACATTAGTTGGGACATTAATTGGGACATTAGTTGGGACATTAGTTGGGACATTAGTTGGGGCATTAGTTGGGACATTAGTTGGGACATTAGTTGGGACATTAGTTTCGGCACAATATTTCGTCACTTAAATATATTTGTTATGCTTAGAGATTATTCACTGTAAAAGAATTTCCCTAAACTTTTCTATATTCTACACGACTAGGAATTGTCCCAAACCACTTACAAAATTAACAAAGTATTTCGAAGTAGATTAAACAACCCTTAATTAAAAACAAAGATTTTCATATAAATCCTTTATAAGAATTTTTGTTTGCATTTATGTCATTATAAAAGAGATTTATCATCTATCAAGAAGCGGTCATTTAAATGGTTCAATTTCTCGCGAAGACACGTTTCCCATTTCCTCCATTTCCAATTTCTATAGTACATTTTATTTTTACTGCATACACAAATACGTCACAAATGCAAAGCACACAGCAATAACTAAACAATTAATCTCCACACCAAAACGCGCGGCCATTTAACAAAGAATTAACAGTCCTCCCCCATTGAAAAAAATTAACCAACATGAAAAACAGATGTTTTGAGTGTTGGTGTGGGGATAAAATGTGATAGAATGTATTGTCATTGTCTAAGAGTCTATGTGCCAAGTTTCAGTTCGATGGGATGCCGGGAAGTGGGTCAGTTAGCCTTCTGAAGATATTGCCACAAACACACGAATAAAAGTGAAGATAATGTAAAGGATATTTTTTTTAAAATCTATTTCTAATCCCATTTTCTCTCAACACCCGAAATGCCAAGCACCACACCCCCACACTCCCCCCACACTCCCCCCCCCCCACACTGGTCGTGGGAAGTCTCCTGGTTGGGAATCCCTGCTTAAAGAGGAAACCGATTCATTTACGTATTATGAGACAATATATTTTTACGTATATACATAGTTGTACGATTTTAAAGTTATAACTTAGTGTAATATTCGAAAAACATTTCTGTAAACCACATGTAGATAATATGTAGATATATTTTTTATGGAATATGTGTTCTAAGGCGACTACACCACCCCCCTCCCCAACCAAAAATAATGTAAAAGAAAAATTATAACAATTCTGAAAAACAAAACTTTCATAAACGGTATAATTTAAAATGTCTAAGTCGCCGTATTATTAGAGAAAATGGTGATTTAATGTTAAAGGGTGCAGAATTATACATGTTAATATAATCTTATGTTTGCGTATTTATATCAAATCTATGTCATTGTCTAGGTCGTTACCTAGGTCGTTAGCTAGATCATTAGCTAGGTCATTAGCTAGGTCATTATCTAGGTCATTATCAATGTCATTATCTATGTCATTATCTGTGTCATTATCAATGTCATTACCTATGTCATTATCAATGTCATTATCTATTTAATTATCTATGTCATTAACAATGTCATTACCTATGTCATTATCAATGTCATTATCTATTTAATTATCTATGTCATTACCTATGTCATTATCAATGTCATTATCTATTTAAATATATATGTCAGTTCCAATGTCATTACCTATGTCCTTATCAATGTCATTATCGATTTAATTATCTATGTCCTTATCAAAGCCATTATCTATTTAATTATCTATGTCGTTATCATCCAGTATTATGGAAAGCTTCAAGATTTAACTGTTGCAGCTAATTTTAAAAGTGTTGACAAAATGGGCGCCGTGAAAAGAGCTGACTTGTTGCTGTTACGTTCAAGATTTTATCATTCATGTACACCCTGAATGCTGGTCCTTCGTTCATAAACCAGATATCATTCTTCCGTTTGTATTCCAGATCTCACTCTTTCCTTTCACATAAAGTTGATGCTCTAAACACACTAAGAACTTCCGTTTGTATTCCAGATCTCACTCTTTCCTTTCACATAAAGTTGATGCTCTAAACACACTAAGAACTTCCGTTTGTATTCCAGATCTCACTCTTTCCTTTCACATAAAGTTGATGCTCTAAACACACTAAGAACTTCCGTTTGTATTCCAGATCTCACTCTTTCCTTTCACATAAAGTTGATGTTCTAAACACACTAAGAACTTCCGTTTGTATTCCAGATCTCACTCTTTCCTTTCACATAAAGTTGATGCTCTAAACACACTAAGAACTTCCGTTTATATTCCAGATCTCACTCTTTCCTTTCACATAAAGTTGATGTTCTAAACACACTAAGAACTTCCGTTTGTATTCCAGATCTCACTCTTTCCTTTCACATAAAGTTGATGCTCTAAACACACTAAGAACTTCCGTTTGTATTCCAGATCTCACTCTTTCCTTTCACATAAAGTTGATGTTCTAAACACACTAAGAACTTCCGTTTTTGTGGCGCTAAAATAGTTTATTGATTATGTTTATCATCAAGAAAAAGGACGTCTGGAGCTGACGTCATTGTGTGTATATTGTCGTCAGTGTGTAGCTGTTTTAACACGCTGACACGTCGCCCGCTCCCCGTACAGCCCATCCGCTGCCCCACCCCTCCTCCTTCAACTCTCAGATACACCACTCCATTACCCGTGCGGGACTTTTTTTAACATCAATCAAATATTGGATTATTTCCCTTTCCACGCTATTCTCAGCACGTAGTCAGCTGATTTACTGGCGTCACAGTCTTGGGGGGGAAAAAATACACACCTTGGATTTTGTCCTTTTCTTTCTTTATATTTTCAACCACAAAAAAAATGGAATTGATTGTTAATAGCTCAGCTGAGTGAAGGTGTATTTGTGGGGCCCCGTAGCTAGGGTGAGTGAAGGTGTATTTGTGGGGCCCCGTAGCTAGGGTGAGTGAAGGTGTATTTGTGGGGCCCCGTAGCTAGGGTGAGTGAAGGTGTATTTGTGGGGCCCCGTAGCTAGGGTGAGTGAAGGTGTATTTGTGGGGCCCCGTAGCTAGGCTGAGTGAAGGTGTATTTGTGGGGCCCCGTAGCTAGGGTGAGTGAAGGTGTATTTGTGGGGCCCCGTAGCTAGGGTGAGTGAAGGTGTATTTGTGGGGCCCCGTAGCTAGGGTGAGTGAAGGTGTATTTGTGGGGCCTCGTAGCTAGGGTGAGTGAAGGTGTATTTGTGGGGCCCCGTAGCTAGGGTGAGTGAAGGTGTATTTGTGGGGCCCCGTAGCTAGGGTGAGTGAAGGTGTATTTGTGGGGCCCCGTAGCTAGGGTGAGTGAAGGTGTATTTGTGGAGCCCCTAATGATATGTGTTCATGTGCAATATAACATCTCTACAGAATTCTATGTGTTGCTGTGCAATATAACATCTCTACCTAATGTTATGTGTTCATATGTAATATAACATCTTTACCTAATGCTATGTGACTATGCGTTCATGTGCAATATAACATCTCTACCTAATGCTATGTGTTCATGTGCAATATAACATCTCTATCTAATGAAAAAACTCTACATTTGGCCGAACATCCAACCTCCCACCCCTGTATGTTTTTAAAAGTACCGCCCATTACTGACCCCATCTTTCTCTGCTTGTCTGACAATCGTTTGTTAGTTGTGTGTGTTTGTTACAACATATCACTTTATTTGTGTTTGTTACAATATATTACTTTATTTGTGTTTGTTACAATATATTACTTTATTTGTGTTTGTTACAATATATTACTTTATTTGTGTTTGTTACAATATATTACTTAATTTGTGTTTGTTACAATATATTACTTAATTTGTGTTTGTTACAATATATTACTTAATTTGTGTTTGTTACAATATATTACTTTGTTTGAGTTTGCTACAATACATTACTTTGATTCTTTTTTTTAACAAATGATTATCGACTCGTTTAAGTAAAAGTTTTTTGTTTTTTTAAATTATCAAAATAAATAAATTTTGTATTTAATTGGCAATAAGACCTCTGAACACAATAATCCCACATATGAGGAGGATGTGCGATAATCCAATATATGAGGAGAAGGTGCGATAATACCACATGCAATGAGAATGTGCGATAATCCCACACATGAGGAGGATGTGCGATGAATGTGAAAGGAGCATTCTTTCTTTATGTTAATATTTTTTTTAAAATACCTTTTTTTTTTCAATTTAAAAAAAAAATATTTATTTTAACCCGTTGCTCGTGTCGACATAATCGTATCTGATGGGTGTTGCTAATTTTGGAATCATTGGGGTCAAATCAACCAGTTACGTAGCATAATAAAAAAAAAAAAAAAACGGATTCTGTCTAAAAACAAATATTAATTTTTTAAATAGATATACTTCAGTTTTAAAATAAAACTATTCCAC
This sequence comes from Omphiscola glabra, assembly GCA_964017045.1. NCBI lineage: Eukaryota > Metazoa > Mollusca > Gastropoda > Lymnaeidae > Omphiscola > Omphiscola glabra. Next base: position 19,087,139 of record OZ024795.1, read on the forward strand.
CAAGTTTTCTTAGTCACACAACCATAAATGACTGAAAAACAACTAATTATTGCACTGTTGATCATTCTTATCCTCTCCCACAATCTAGGGTAGACCTTGAATTTATCGGAAGTTATACTTTGTGTATAACAAGAAGATCCAGTTGCAATCAAAGACCCATCGCTAGGCTATACAATCATCAATCTCCCGGCTAGTAACGAGACAAGTTTCACCAACCAACGTGTCCCGTGTTACTCTCAACCCCCCAACGGCCGGTTCGTTTTCAAAATTTTGGTCAGATATCAACTCATGGCTATATTTAGCTTTAGTACATCATTTCCGTAACTGCCCCAATAATTGATCCCTGATGGTCAGGAGCTGGCCACTTGACTGGACCTCCAGACCGTGAGATCGCCATTATCAGAGCGATAACCATCGCTATGTTCCTTTTCCACTCTTGTTTTCTCCTCATTCGCGACTTCCCTCCCCTTATTTTAACTGCAACGCTCCATTTGATGATGAAGGGAAACAAAAATAATAATATATTGTCGCCCCCCCCCCCTCCCCCCCCCGGGGGGCCAACCTATTAAACAAACAAAAACCAATCCGTCTTTCTTACACATATTTCATGCATAGTAGAAAAGACATATTGACCCTTAAAGACGGTGACGTCTTCACTGTACTGTCTTCTGTTGTAAGTGAATTTTTTTTTTTTTAAAGTACTTTAAAAGTCTATATAGATTTGTCTTATAAATTATCTGGTCAACAAACCCACGAACAAACATTTGTCAAAAGATCACTTCGAGACAGCTATACGATGTTGACCGTTAATTAAATAATCATAAAACTAGCTTCTCATCTACTGGTCCTGGTATGGGCTGCCATTACGCAAGAAGGTTCATAAAGGACCTTTTTCACCGTGTTGGGCCTAAGCTGTCATTTCATGTTGATGTTGGCTCATAACGCCTTTTCATCTTAACCTCAAGATGTTTTATGTTTTAATCCGTTTAATTGAGATCATGAAAATGTCTGAGAAAAACGTGAATTAATTGTGCACAATGTGAGGAGGGAACTCAATGGAGGTTGCCACCAACAGATACACTTATAAGTAAGATATAGAGTGAGAGGGACAAACAAGGGTATGGGTATAAAGTAAATTTGAACACAGAAAGGTCAAATATAAGTTATAGAGCAAAGATATATATATATATATATATATATATATATAAGAGGGGAGAGAGGAATTGGTAGAGAGTGAGAGAGATAGGGAGAGAGAGATGAGAGAGATGGGGAGAGAGAGATGAGAGAAATAGGGAGATAGAGATAGGGAGAGAGAGATGAGAGAGAAATATGAGAGATGAGAGAGAGACAAGTGAAAAATAAGAGAGAGATATGAGAGAGTGATGAGTGAAAATAAGAGAGAGAGAGGGGGAGAGAAAGAGAGAGATAAGAGGGGAGAGAGAGGAAGTGAGAGAGATAGGGAGAGATAAGAGAGAGATTAGAGAGGCAGAGAGAGAGATAAATATATAAAAAGGCAGTGAGAGAGAAAGAGAAAGATGAGAGAGAGATGAGAGAGATGAGAGAGAGATGAGAGATAGATGAGAGAGATGAGAGAGATGAGAGAAGAGAGAGAGATATGAGAGAGATGAGAGAGAGATGAGAGAGAGATGAGAGAGAGATGAGAGAGATGAGAGAAAGAGATGACTGAAAGACATGTAGCATTGAATTACTTTTGAATATTTCGAGAAGGTAATTAAGATTCTTGAAAAATTATTATTTATATTGACTTGGGAGGGGGGGAGAAGAGGGTGGTGGTAGTGGTGGTGGTGGTAGGCTAGACTTTTCGAAGACACCGTTTAACAAACCCAATTTACTCCCACTCCGTTCCGAAATCAATAATTACCTCTCTCACACCCACTTTAGACGGTCCATGTTTTTTTGTCTTCTTCTTCTCTCTATCGTTTGAAACCGTTCTACCAAAGCAACTAGCCTTAAGATCGTCATTCCCCAAATAAAACTCTTCCATCCCACAAACTCGGCCCAACAACTTTTCCCCAACACAAGGGAGCTGCTCTTGTGGTTTTTTCCCCCACTGGTCTCTTGATTTTCGCTCGTATCTTCGGCAGGCCGAGGCGCTGCTGAGTGAAACGTGGGATTACAGGAGCATAAAGCAAGCTTTGGATATGAGGCTTTTCATCCAGTTATGATAGGGAATTACAGCGCCCGTGGGGCTGGGGCGGGGAGCTGGTTTACTTAAGTAAAGACTGTGGCTACAAATCGCCCAGTACAATTGCGAGGAGAGGAGTACCCGAGTGTTAAAACGAGAAATTCGGGCCACTGAAAGGTCTAGCATGTTGTCAAATAGCTCGTTTGCTGCCTGGTTCTATATTTAACATATACAGACTTAGTGTCATCATAAGTTGTGTTGATGATGTACACAAGTAAATGGGTACGTTTAAAACAACAACAACGAATTAGCACTTTATGGATATAAGGATATGTTGTTTCTTTATTTGGAGAAACATAATGTGGACCGTAAAGAACTGAAGGCCAATGTGTATTCTTTAATGTATAGCTAAATATATCTGTCTGGCATTGTGTTCAGTGGTTTTTAAAATGTCGGCTAAATTTCTGAGTAAATCGATTGGCTATTTATAGACTGGTGATGGTGAGTTGTAGATTATTATGTTAGTGTCTGGTATACATTAGGTGAAAAAAAAAAGGGGGGGGGGTGCACTTAATTATTGGAGTTTTTAAACGATTATTATGGCGCCGCGTAACGTAATAATAATCCCCATTAAGTTAACAAATTCCTTTTTTTTTTTTTAAAGACAAAAAATATAATGTAAAAAAAAGTATTATTCAAGGCGGAAATTAATTTTTGGTCATAGCGACCACAGTTTAAAACATCAAATAATTTGTTTTAAAATTTGTTCAGGATTCGTGTCTTAAGTACCTCATCTATAACCTCATATGTAGGTCTATATATAACAGATGTTGCTTCCATGGGGATGTTGTAACGAGACGCACCACGGCACCAACACAATGGGTGGGTCCTATATTTTATGTGACCGGACGCCTTATGATATGACATGACCTATGAAGTTTTGATGATAATATGATATTAAAATATAAATGAAATAAAACTATAAGACATCAAACTATGATCTATATAGTGCAGTTTAATGTAGCACCTACTACTATCTACATAGTGCAGTTTAACGTATCTTTTTTTTTTTTATGTAAACGTACCATCTACTACTAACTATATATTAAAGTGCAGTTTAACTCATTGCACCCGCTAGTGCAGCTTAACGCTTAGCACCCGCTACTACCTATATAGTGCAGTTTAACGTATAGCACCCGCAAATGCCTACATAGTGCAGCTTAACGTAACACCTACTACTATCTATATACAGGCCAGCTTTATAGCACCTACCATGCACTGGGTCATTGAATTTGTAATGGTTCCCATTATTACGAATACGTCACCGAATATATTGAACTTATTTATTTTCTTTGTTAATATTGTACGTTTTTTTTTTACTTCTTTAAAAGAAAATTTGATTTTTAGTTTGCGTACACACTAACACACAAATGGGAATACGTGAATTTGCTGCAATAATATAAGCTGTCCATTATACTGGACCAGGCGTATAATATAGCCCCCTTAACATAGATTATAGTACTCGAAATAACCAGCCAAACAATTGCCGCGGCAATGCGTGGACTACTCGTCCACTAAATTTACATTAAAAAACATCCAGTCTAGTAACGCATTTTATAAAAAAGTCCAAATTACTGTTAATATCTGGTAATTTTTATTTTGCGTTGAACAAAGTGTTGAAAATCCACGCGAATTATAATTTGTGATAAAGTCCGTGCAATGCTAGATGGTTTCCCAGGACTTAACATGGACTCCATGAGTATCTCTTATACTAGCTGCACCATCTCTGAGGCTATCTACAACATCTTTTATGGTATCTACACCATCTCTTAGGCTATACTACAACATATCTTATACTATCTATACAACGTCTCTTATTATACTATCTACAACATCTCTTATTTGCTATCTACAACATCATATACGACATCTCTAATACTATCTACAACGACAATATCTATTATACAATCTAAAACATATCTTATACTATATACAAAAATTATGTTATAATATCTACAACATCCCTTATACTATCTACAAAATCTCTTTTACCATCTACATACTCTCTTATAGGCTATCTACAACATCTCTTATTGACTATCTACAACATCTCTTATTGGTTATCAACAACATCTCTTATTGGTTATCTACAACATCTCTTATTGGTTATCTACAACATCTCTTATTGGTTATCTACAACATCTCTTATTGACTATCTACAACATCTCTTATTGGTTATCAACAACATCTCTTATTGGTTATCAACAACATCTCTTATTGGTTATCTACAACATCTCTTATTGGTTATCTACAACATCTCTTATTGGCTATCTACAACATCTCTTATTGGTTATCAACAACATCACTTATTGGTTATCTACAACATCTCTTATTGGTTATCAACAACATCTCTTATTGGTTATCTACAACATCTCTTATTGACTATCAACAACATCTCTTATTGGCTATCTACAACATATCTTATTGACTATCAACAACATCTCTTATTGGTTATCTACAACATCTCTTATTGACTATCAACAACATCTCTTATTGGCTATCTACAACATCTCTTATTGGCTATCTACAACATCTCTTATTGGCTATCTACAACATCTCTTATTGACTATCTACAACATCTCTTATTGACTATCTACAACATCTCTTATTGGCTATCTACACGATCTCTAATAGTCTATCTACAACATCTCTTATACTGTCTACAATACATTGCGTCACAGGAGCCTGGAGCCGTAGCTCATGTAAATATATATCGCACTCTCTAAGATTCGCGAGTCGTGATTGTCTGCCCACTTGACATAACATTAACAATTGTCTAATTGACAGCTGCATCTATGTGACAGTTTGTATATTAACTAAGGTTAATAGTGACTGTTCGACGAAGTGACTGTTCAGCGAAGTGACTGTTCAACGAAGTGACTATTTAACGAAGTGACTGTTTAACGAAGTGACTATTCAAATAAGTGACTGTTGAACGAAGTGACTATTTAACGAAGTGACTGTTTAACGAAGTGACTATTTAAATAAGTGACTGTTCAACGAAGTGACTATTTAACGAAGTGACTGTTTAACGAAGTGATTATTCAAATAAGTGACTGTTGAACGAAGTGACTATTTAACGAAGTGACTGTTTAACGAAGTGACTATTCAAATAAGTGACTGTTGAACGAAGTGACTATTTAACGAAGTGACTGTTTAACGAAGTGACTATTCAAATAAGTGACTGTTGAACGAAGTGACTATTTAACGAAGTGACTGTTTAACGAAGTGACTATTCAAATAAGTGACTGTTCAACGAAGTGACTATTTAACGAAGTGACTGTTTAACGAAGTGACTATTCAAATAAGTGACTGTTGAACGAAGCAACTGTTTATTACAAATTACAAAGTCACTATACAATGATGTGACTTTTAAATAACGGGTCTAGTTAGCAGTGTGTTTGTCTATGCGTGAATAGATTAGATATGAAATGATGACATGTGCAGAATCCTCTAGCGCCCGGCTTTAGATTTAATTCTGATAAGTATTGTTAAATTACAAGGTTTTTAAAAAAATTTCGAACACCACCGTCCACATACTGCACGTTCATTGACTAACGCAACGGGTCATGCTGCACCTTGTATGCCTTCAACACTGATTTAAATTTTCTTTGTCTATTCGAATAACGTATATTAATTTAGTTCATTTCAAAAAAGCATTAATTTCTTTCTATGCCTATACTCGGCCTTCATGAACAAAGAAGATCGACCAATACCTAATCTCTCTTTAATACGTCCACTACATGAACTAATCTAACGGCATGAACTCTTGAAAAGGATAATATTAACCTTCGCAGAGATATACCAGCAAACGAACCAACATTTATTGCCAATATTATCAATATACTAAGTGCAATAATAATACTCTCCAACCGTCTTACCAAATTTACCTAGTGTTGAATTAAATCAAAACGTCGAACGCTACCTGCGACTTTTAGTTTCATGAAAAGAAAAAAATTGTTTTTATATTAATATAACATTAAAATTATTTCTGACTGAAAATGAATTACAATTATACAAATTTTGTGCAAAAGCATAATATATAATAAGGCATTCGTAAAGAAAGTGATTTCGCATTAAACAAAAAATCCCAATATTTAGTTGCACTATTCTCTACCAGACTTTTTTACTTTTTCAGTGTGAGTGTGAAAGTGGCTAGAGAACACACAATTAAACCTTAAAACGAAGATTTAAAGCAAACGGGTGACTCGAATAAATGGTCCAAATTTAAATTAAATCCGCCAGGCAGGACTCTCCTTAAATAACCTATTCAAGTGTCCGAAATAGACTATTTATAACTAAGTACTCCAAGTATCTTTGTCATTTCGGGAGTTTAAGAAAAGAAGGATAAAAAACACACAAGAGAATCAAATTAGGCCAGTTAAATAAACTGTTATTTCGATCGGGATTTCAGTCGTAGCAAGCTGTCGCAAAGAAACTCGTATTCGACTTTTCATCGAAAGTGTAGAACATTAAACATTTCAAATACTGAATAATCGAAGATTTTTTTATAGATTTTTTTTTTTAACAAGTAAGAAAACACCCACCACAGCGCACCACCAAGAGCTGTAATTTAAGAAAGCAGTTATGTAAATGCGGCTCCAATGATTGACAGCTCTGATCCCAGGCTGCCGACCAATCTGAAACTCGCGTTCATATCCAGGCAGACGGCGAACTTTATTTTTAGGATTCTGTCCCTTGCATGAGATTTGAAAGCACGTCCTTAAAACAGAACTAAAAAAAAAAAAAAAAAAAGAGTGAGGAAAAAAAAAAAGGGATCTCGTTCAGTTTTGCCGCTTGCTTCAATGGTCTTACCATTCCTCTGACATTGCAAAAAGGATCCCGATCAGATATTCACAATGAAGAGTGTACACCCCCCTCGCCCTTTCCACCCTAGCACTTTTTACCCCCTCCCTCCCCGACTTCTTTATTTAGCTTATTCTGAAACACCTAGGGGCCTAGTGACTTCTCTCTCTTTTGTTAAAATGACAAAATCAGTAACCGATTGTTCTTGCTGTGTCTGTCTTGCCTTTTCGCTGTCTTTGTCTTGCCTTCCCGCTGTCTCTGTCTTGCCTTCTCGCTGTCTCTGTCTTGCCTTCTCGCTGTCTCTGTATTGCCTTCTCGCTGTCTCTGTCTTGCCTTCCCGCTGTCTCTGTCTTGCCTTCTCGCTGTCCCTGTCTTGCCTTCTCGTTGTCTCTGTCTTGCCTTCTCGCTGTCCCTGGCTTGTCTTATCGCTGTCTCTGTCTTGCGTTCTTGCTGTCTCTGTCTTGCCGTCTCCCTGTCTCTGTCTTGCCTTCTCGCTGTCCCTGTCTTGCCTTCTCGTTATCTCTTTCTTGCCTTCTCGCTGTCCCTGTCTTGTCTTATCGCTGTCTATGTCTTGCCTTCTTGCTGACTCTGTCTTGCCGTCTCGTGTCTCTGTCTTGCCTTCTCGCTGTCCCTGTCTTGCCTGCCATTGTCATGTGAATCCAGTTGTAGGCACGACTCGTTCATATTGTTAAACCTTCGAGACCATAGTGTCCCTGGGCTGGAATGCGCTTATTTCTCAATAACCATAGTGTCCCTGGGCTGGAATGGGCTTATTTCTCAATAACCATATTGTCCTATGGATGGAATGGGCTTATTTCACTATAACCATAGTGTCCAATGGATGGAATGGGCTTATTTCACTATAACCATAGTGTCCAATGGATGGAATGGGTTGCAGAAAAGATCATAGTTTCACAGACTGAACAATTTCACTTCTTCCTTCACCCTTCTTCACTATCCACAATCTTTATTATCCCTTTCTTGACAAAATAAATCCATTAAAAAAAAAATATTAAAAAAAATAAATTGTTAGGAAGTTTTTGAAAAAGAATTCAGACTTCCACGTCACCGATCTGATTTTTCCTTGTTTGGTGAGGGGGGGTAAGGGTGTATTTTTTGAGAACGCTCCATTGCTAAATTTGTCACTGCCTTGTTTAGTGGGGTGAGCGACAGTGAAAGGCAAACTCAACAACAGAACAGCGCTCACACACCCTCTCATCTTTCGGGTAGCCGGTCAAAGGCCTGATCTAATAATACGACTTCTGTAGGGTGGTATCAGTAGCGATGTGGGCTGGGAGGACACATGAAGTACAGAGCTACCTTGTCTGTGTAAGTCGGGTCCCCCCCCCCCTTTTTCCTCCCTCCCTGTGTCCGCAGATTGCCCCTGGGCTAGGAGATGGATGGCCGCTGCGACTGACAGGGCGAATGTGGGGGGGGGGGCGATAAGGCAGGGCTAACGGGCGGGATCCCCGCAAGCTGCGCCCCCCGAGCTGGCGGCTAATGACTCCCGGCGAGCCAAGCGCCTCCCACCGGCCCTCCCACCCCGCGTCCTGTACACGTCAGGACCCTGCCACCGGGGCCGCACCGAGGGCTGGTGGCGCTGCTCTCTGCCGTGGTCGCCGTGTGTACCGCCCGCCAGCCGGATCGCCTTCTCCTCTCGCCGTCTCTGCCCGACCGCTGGTTGCGGACGATGGTAAACATTACAGGCCGTCTCCCGACACCACCACTAACCGCTGCTGCTACGACCCGTCTGGTAATGTTAGACCAAGACTCGTCGAGAGAGTGTGTTAGCTTTTTTTTTAGTCTCTCTTAAGACTAGACTAGTTTCAAGTCTTACCTCGGTCTTAGTCGTTTGAGCCTAGTTCTGTTCATGGCATTTCTTGTTGACCGTGGACTGTAGTGCTTCCAAATAAACTTTTCTTTTGGTTGGCGATAAGGTGTTTCAGTCTGATATTTCCAGTAAAAGTTATCTTCATCATGTACTTAATTTTTTTTAACGAAGAATTAAACTTTCACCAGTTTTAAAGAGAAACTCGAATCGCTGCTACTATTAGTAGGATTACGATTTCCGCGAAGGCTTATGGTAGATAACCGTTAATCTAGTGCAACAACTGTCGAGTCTGTTTGTGCGAGCAACAACGGGATTGTAGCTAGTAAGGCCAACTTGTTTAGTAGCGATGAATCTTACATAAAGTCATAGACATAGAGAGCAGATATAATTCCATGAGGACTTATTTGTCGTGAGTGTACTTTATACTCTGCTTGCCTTGGGAGTACATATCTGAACGCCGGTTTGTGTGCTTTCCTATTTCTCCAAGTCGTGTTTGGACTTACCAGGTTTGAATTGGAGGACCATAATAATACTGGACTTAAAATATCCGATTACAACATCAAACATCAGCCTAGTGACTGATATTTGATGTTGTGTCTTACACGGCTAAATTACGCAATTACGCGGTCGATTTATTTTGTATGGCACTCTTTACGTCATTAATGATTACAAAATAATTATATAAAAGATTAATGAAGTACCATAATACAATTTAAATAATGCCCACGCCATCTCGGGCCAAGTTGTTTTATTTTATTTCTCATAAATTATGAGTTTTTTAAATTATGAAGCCGAGTGGTAAAAAAAATATATTAAATTAAAAATTTGTTCGCTAGTAAGAGTCTCAGCAGAAGTAAAGAAGCGATATCCTTCATGCAGGCCTAATATGTGCATACACAGCCTTGACCTCCGTCGCCATGAATGATTCCTTCATGCATTAGCTCATCGCCCTTGTTAGACTGTGGTTTTTAAACCACTACTTAATATCTTATAGTGTGTATGTGGCTCGACATTTCGTCCTAATACTAATGACATTTGTCGTCAAATGGCAAACAAGGTAAATTTCAATGTATTACACCCCACCCCCTTTTTTTCCATCTAAACAAGCCTCATATCCATTTAACTGACACACACACTTTAAATCGAGTCGTACAAACCTGAGTCCTGTCCTTTTAAATGTAACTGACGTGTGCCACTTAGAACTACCCTTAACGGTCTGCATTCTATGACCTGATATCGTAGTGATGGGATCCCCCATTGAGGTACATTCAGGGAAAAGATCACGGGGCCGTCCATTCTCTAACTGCATTTATAAAATTGACCGCGCGACCCCCCCCCCTCCCCATCCCTGGGTTCATTGCCCATTACGTCCACTCTATATGAGACCGTTTAAAACAGGACCTCCTCGCCGTGTGCGCAAACATTGGTCTGACACCGTCGGGTTAGGATAACTCCTATAATATTGGCGTCTTCTTCCTTCACAGCATACGCAAGAGTGTTCCGCCTTCTTAACTCCTTATCGCTGTTGCATACCCAGCGAAAACAATTTTGGTCGCAGTGACCTCCCTGACGAAACACCCCCAGCATAAAAAAAACACCCGCAGAAGTTGTATGGGAACTATCAACGGAAATATGCGCATTGATCTCTTCTTGAAATCCCAACACAACAAATATTGAGAAGAAAATTCCATCATACAAAACAGTGGTTTAAATATATATCATATTTTAAACAGATTTGTAATTCGTGGAGTTGTAGAGTCGTTGTTCACTACCGGTCTGCGAGGACTATAGATGAACTCTATCTGACGGGCTGCAAGGACTATAGATGAACTCTATGAATGAGCCCTTGTGCCTTGAGGAACTAGTTGTAGGTGGACACCACGGCCACTTAGCCAGCCATCACCACGGAGTTATGACCATGCACCACCACCATCACCATCTCAGCGATTCGAACCCTATACCTTCGGGGTCAGATTCGGCGCTCTCGTCGCCTCCCCACGGGTCGGGTCACCATACGACGACGGTTCATCGAACTATCACTCCCAGTGACGCCGCCTCTGATAGATCTGGTATGTTTTGGTGTTGTCAATTGGTTTACATTTATAAGTTTCCCCTTTTTCTATCAATTGGTTTACATTTATAAGTTTCCCCTTTTTCTATCAATTGTGTTAATGTTTGAATGAAAACTATCTTAAAAGCTGTATAAAAATATGTACAAAGCTCATTTATGAATGCGTTGCGTATAATGTGAAAACTTGGTTCCTTTGTCATAACAACATTATGCTTATAGATTTATTTAAAACATACTTTATTTCAATAAAGAAGACAGACTTCTGATTCTTTTTTACTACACTCAACTCTTGAGCTACACATTGTTGTAAAATGTCGCAATGCTCTGACAAAGAACAATGTTCAGCTCACTTCACCTCGCCACTGAATGGTCTGTATAAATTACTCTATAAAGTAAAGACTGTATAAATTACTCTATAAAGACTGTATAAATTTGTCTTACATCTCGCGTACGTTCGCTGCTTTATACTCTCGTATTGAATACCGCATCTGCCGGATATGTTGAGTCGATATCCTCAACATTTGTACGTTAATCGTATGTGAAAGTATAATTTAATAATACACAAGTCACATCGCTTGTCGCCGGGGCGCTGGTTTATCGATGCACGGGGGGTGGGGGGTACTTTTTATCTATGCGCGGGGAAGGGGGGTGGGGAGCTGCAAGTTTGTTTTTTGTGTGAACGTATCATGACGATGCTGAACGTAGCTATCCGAGACATATCGATATCATCACAGAGTTCATGAGTGGCATTTTAGCATATTTTTGAAAAACATTAAGTTGAATCCAATGCCCTGTAGCAGTCAAGCAGAGAACAATTGTAACATGTGTCTTTCAATAAATTTGAAATTGTAATTGGAAGTAGAAGCTACCGCTCACAATGATAGGTTATAGTTTTGTATCGATGCATCAATATCTTGTCATCTTTTAAACAATGCGCATAATATAAACATTATCTTATCAAATTCAGAAACTATGTTGTTGTTTTTTTTAAATTTAATAAAGAGATTATTTAAATAATGTGCTAAAGGAGTAATAAATAAAAAGAGATTTAATAAATTTATAAAATTAAAAGAGTTATTTGGTAAGAAATGTGGTTACAAGTATCTATTGAAATAAACAAATTCTCACGAGATACTTAAAGGCAGCAAGCAGATATTTGTAGACTTTTTAAAAAATACATCACTTTATCTCAAACTTGATGCTTAAACTTAAAGTATTTTCAAATGCATGCACACATTTTCAAACTTTTATCTAAAATTGTGAATTAAGTGCAATTTGAAGCCAATGTTATTAAGAATTAAGAAATGTTATATAAGGATAAATTATCTCCAATCATTTTTTAAAAGAAGAAGAGTAAAGACTATTACAGATAACTGCTTCAAATGTCTGACAAAGAGATTAAACAGACTTAGTTATCCTAATTCTAAGAATTATAACAATAAAACTTTCAAGCAGTTAAATGGGACATAAAAATATTTGTGTAAATAAAACAATATAAGTTCAGCTTTAATCATGATTATACACACTGCAAATGTAAACGCTTCGGCAAATGCCTTCATCAGTACAAAAGAGAGAGGAAAAAAAATATAATGTTATAGGTATAAATTGAATTTACATCACACATATATAAATATAAACATCCTACCTAACAATGAAAGAAAAGTATAAGAATGACACAAGTCTCTAACGAAAACAAAGCTCAGGAGAACGGAAAGAATGTGAGTGGAAGTAAAACAAAAACAACAAACCAAATAGGAAAAAGACATGTACAACTAATCATAGAAAGGGGCTGATCTAAAAGTAATCAGACAGCGATTGGATAGTTCCCCAACTCCTAAATTCTTCAAAAAAAAAACAAAAAAAACAAACATTTCCTTTACCTATTTCAGTGATATTTGTTAGAAGATGTATGCTAATATTAAAAGGGTAATTATATTATAAAGTATTCAGTGTAATTGGAAAGAAACAAAACAACAACACAAAAAAAAAAAAATACTTTTTATTTTCTTTCACAAACCGGCTTCGTGTTCGTTTGCATTGCATTTAATTAACTCTAGTGGCTATTTTTACATTTAATAAAAAGGAAATATTGTTATCCGATAACTATATAATTTATCATTGTCATTACGTCTGGAAATGGAATGCAAAAAAAAAGAAAGATAAAAAAAAAAGATAAATAAATAAAATAATAAATTTGCTCTATACCAGCGGAGGTGAATTCATGCTTTCCTTGCATTGTGAGGAAACACAATGTCGAAACACAATGTCGAGTGTGTTCAAGAAACTGAACATATACAAATAATTATCATAACAAAAATTAACGTGATTTTAAAAGAAAGAGCAATCTTCCTCCTGTAGGTGGGCGCACAGAATCGATCCATTAATATGGTAGTAACATCTCTAATTTAGTCTCCAGGTCTTAATGAAAGCAAAATACTGGCACATCCTGTGATGGAATCTCACACTCGCTCGTTTGATAGGGAGTCTGGTGACACGAGGCAGTTATTTGGGGGTCTTGGACACCTCCCTTCCCCTTACATGTCCCCTCTACCAGGTTCAAGCTTGTCACTCACTATGTTTTTCTTTCAAATTTTGAAATGACCCACTCATTCTAATTGTTGACGTCATCATAAACTTCCCATAACTTTGGTCAGTGAAACCGCGCATTGTTGATTTTCTCTACAGCTAAAAAATCCAACATTGCTGTTTAAAGTCGAGATGTCTTCTAAACAAAAGTACTTATAAATTAAAAAAATACCTACAATCAAGGTGCGTATGAGGTATAAGGTTACTTATAGTTTTACAGCGTACCGTACTCGACATGATGATAGACCGAGGCTTCGCATGCCTGGGGGTGGGGGGGGCGTCTTCAACCTCATAAGCCCAATGAAGATGACCATATGACCCATGCATTTTAAATTTAGAGGTCACGAGATCTACACTACAGATTATAGATAGTCAAATCTCTGTCTGGATCATTGGCGTCGACAGGGTGGGTGGTCGGGGAGGTAATAAAACAGTCAGTGCCCATTAAGCAAACTGTGACACCGTTCAAAGTCAGAAGGTTGTATTTGATACCGTTCAAAGTCAGATGGTTGTATTTGATACCGTTCAAAGTCAGAAGGTTGTATTTGATACCGTTCAAAGTCAGAAGGTTGTATTTGATACCGTTCAAAGTCAGAAGGTTGTATTTGATACCGTTCAAAGTCAGAAGGTTGTATTTGATACCGTTCAGAGTCAGATGGTTGTATTTGATACCGTTCAGAGTCAGATGGTTGTATTTGATACCGTTCAAATTCAGAAGGTTGTATTTGATACCGACGTTAATAGAAAACGTTCACTCATTTCCTCTGATACCCGAAATACATTTAAAAATAGTAGATGACATGACAGCTAATCAGATGATTTAGCAAAACTGACATAGACACATACATTTTTGGGATAGTATTCTAGATGTGGAGTACTGAAAGGTATGGAACCATGATGTAGGTGATAGTGCAGTTAAAACCTTGTATTTAAGAGATGAGATTAACATATTTAAGTTTTGGTAAAGCTGGATATCTCTACAATCCCCCCCCCCCCAGTTGTCGTTTCAGCTTCCATCTGTCAAGTGCATCATAACTTATTTTTTCCCGGCTTCGGTGCCGGCTGTCTTTTGCTCGCCGCTCATCTCGCCGCTATGATTTTAAGTATTATGAACAGTTGACACACAAGTCTGGCCAATGGTTATTAATTAATCAACATTCTGAGTAAAGCTGATCATTTAATCAATAGTCCCAATAAAGTATAAACTATTGCAGTAACAACCTCGTCATGAGACCAATTAAAAATTAAAAAGAAAAAACATTAAATTGCCATTATATTATGTATATATATGTATCGCATCCTTCCGTCTTCACGAGACGATGGAGTAGCTATATTTTAGTCCTACACTTCGACGAGTGGCTCAGTAGGCCAACCCTGGAGTGACAATCTCGTCTGCATTTCACGCAGGAGAATGATGATTCCTGGTTAATTTTGGTCTTCCGTGCTGTTCTTTTTGTTGCAAGGGCTTCGTTCCGCACATAATATGTATATTATAAAACCCAAAAAACTTTGATAGTGCCTCCAATTTAAAATAAAAGCCTTCACAAACAGGTCAATCTTTAAAAAAAAAACAACAGTTTCTCAACAATTTTATGCACAAAACGTTTTAATGAAATTAATGTATATAAATATATACAATGCCAGATTAACCTATAAGCTCAATAAGCTACAGTATGGGGCCCCATAATCTACCGGCTATAGATTTTTAATTTATCTTTGCCCAGTTGATATAATTTAAAACAGTAGGGGGCTCCTGGACTCTGTATATGAGCTTAGGACCTTAGCAAGTCTAAGTTCGACACTGTATATATAAAAACATGTATTGAAATATTATTCTTAGTTTTATACGCGATTGTGATCACTAGAAAATGTTTCTTGTGTTGTTGGACATGGCCCCTTAAATTTATTTCATAATATTAGAGAAAGAAATGCGCAGTTTAACTCAATGCATTTTGTTGTAACAGCATTTGAGTTTACTGAGTTTGGGGGGGGGGGGGGGGGGGTTACAAGTAATTGGTAATGATTATGAAATAAAGAGCCGTTGAAATATGATTACATAATCGTTTACTTTCGACTACCTTTTTCCCCTTCATGTCGTAGTAGTTGGTAAGTAATGGAACTTTTGGCGTATAAAAGATTAAATGCATCCCATGATTATCTTACTGTAGGAGCATCACGCCTTTGGGCCTGCGTGCCATGGCTAAATTTCATTTGCTTGAACGTGAACCTTGCTAAGTCGTAAATAATTGTTAAAATATATTTAAAAACTCTAGTAATTATAATGTTGTCCTCCTATTTTTATATCAGCTTAAAAATAAAACGCATTAAAAAAAATGTATCGAAATCATAGCTGAAATGAAGTAAGAATTTTTGAACAATTTCTCCGTAGAACGTCTTATTAGCATAATATAGTCTGAAATAACGACAATTACATCATATTTATTAATACGTTTATTATTATTTATGTTTATAAAGAGAATTCATTGTAAAACAGGAATAATGACCAAAAAAAAATTATGATGATTAGTATAATAATAATACGCCCGGGCACTAATAATAAAAATAATATAAATAATATATCTATATAACAGGCAGTAATAATAATATAAAATAAAAATAATTATAAAAATATTAATAATAATAATAATAATTATAAAGGATCGTTAAATCGAGTTCTAGCAACTTTAAAGATACCGCCATTTCTATTATTTCATTAGATTTTATTCACTCGTTAAACATACACATGATAATTTTTTGCACTAAATTACAAATTTAAAAAACCCGACAAATGAAAAAAAAACAACCAATAAAATAAATTACAATAACCATTCCGGTGTTAACGACCGAATAAAACCGTAGAATCCATTGAAGCTGGCTGGAGGAGGCTCATTAACATCACATATAACCCACTTTAATTAAACATTCCCTCATTAAAACTGATAGGTCATCGCTTGCGTATCGCTCTGGCTCAGCGAGTCTCAAACTGAGGTAGGCCAACACGAAACACTCGCTGCATTGTTTCAGGTAGGGGCCACAAAGAAATAATACTAACGGATATGCAGATGACGATTATGGAAAGATCCTAGTGCATTGCAGTTTTGTTTTTTTTTAAGGCAGATTTTTTTTTTTTTTTTTTTTTAAAGTCACCGTGTCATATTCGAATAGTTTAAGAACCACTTGCTCTGGTTCAGCGTGTCACACGGGATGGACTCGGGTATAAACTCACATGTTCCATGCACACGGCAAATAGCAGACGAGTCCAATTACTCACCTATTTGCTATGTATGTCGTAAAAATACGAACTGACTTCCATTAAACCACCCGACCCCCACTTAAAAATTATATTATATACTAATTTTATTGGACACAGTTATTTTAGGCAGAAATAAAATGACTCACAGTTTTATGATAATTAAAAAAATATATATATTTCCTGACTGACGTTTATCGACGAATTTCCCCAATATGGGCGAGCCATAAACGCAATTCACGAGCCTCCAGGTGGATAATGGATATAAAAAAAAAAATTGTCGGTTTTAAGGGGTGTAAATGAAGTGGCCGATAGACATGTGTAAATGAAGTGGCCGATAGACATGTGTAAATGAAGTGGCCGATAGACATGTGTAAATGAAGTGGCCGATAGACATGTGTAAATGAAGTGGCCAAGTGCCTCTCAAGTAGGAGTGAAAGATGACGCTTTCATTTCCCTTACCATGTAACCGGCTGGCAGTTGAATTCTGGGAGGTTTTGATTGTCTCTCACCTGACTTATTGTAATAAGAGTAGCCGGAACGTTCGAGGAGGACAGAGCTCAAATGGGGAGAGTCGTATCAAATTACAATTTTTTTTTTTTTTTTTTTTTTTTTTTTTTTTTTTTTTTTTTTTTGCAAATAGACATTTTTTTTATTCAACCCTAAAAATAATTCTTTCGCCCTCGTTTTGAATAGTGGATATACCTTACGTCAATGTAAAAACTATGTTGCTGCGCGCGCAGATCAAGAATTGCTATTTCCCGAACTGCTGCAGTTACAGACCATATTAGCCTAACATGTAGATGTGGACAGGTTGATAACTGATAAACACATACTAAACTCACCAGCACACTGCGTGTAACCCAGAGGACAGCTGTCCAGAAGAATTAACATACACAACCTTAATGATTTTAGGCTCACGACATCACGAGACTTAAATATTTCACTAACATCAGCGGTCCACAAACATCAGCGGTCCACTAACATCAACAGTCCACTAACATCAGCAGTTCACTAACATCAGTGGTCCACTAACATCAGTGGTCCACTAACATCAGTGGTCCACTAACATCAGTGGTCCACTAACATCAGTGGTCCACTAACATCAGCAGTCCACTAACATCAGCGGTCCACTAACATCAGTGGTTCACTAACATCAGTGGTCCACTAACATCAGCAGTCCACTAACATCAGTGGTCCACTAACATCAGCAGTCCACTAACATCAGTGGTCAACTAACATCAGGGGTCCACTAATATCAGCAGTCCACTAATATCAGAAGTCCACTAATATCAGCAGTCCACTAACATCAGTGGTCCTCTAACATCAGTGGTCCACTAGCCCCATTGAAATATCATCTGGAATTTAAAAGTTATGAGGTTTCGACAAAATGTACTTAAAACGTCTTACGTGACTATGGGGTATGTGTCTATGTGTTATGAGCTATGTGTCTATATTTCCATGTGTCTCTATGTTGGTGACTATGTGGTATACATTAATCTCGTTTTTAAGGAACGTTTTTCTTATACTGCAAAACTAGACGCCCCTCACCAGTCCCGTAAATCAGAAAACAAAACTATGACGTAGTTATGGGTGTATGTATAAAATAATGAAAACTTTACAAACAACACAAACATTACAAGCAATGCAAACAATACAAACACACTAACAACTTCAAAGCGGAATATTAACACAATAATTCTAGAACAGAGACACCAAACTCCAAACCTTAGAAGCCAAACATCGAGCCACTAGCTCTGGGCGCTATGATTGCCGGTTTAATTTGTCAGTTGCGTTCAGCAGACGTGCACGGAGGGTATCGATTTCTTGACCCCTGCCGCACACCGTGGGGTACCGCTTTTATTTTTGACCCGTATTAGAGCGGTTCTCAGTCAGGCGGGCTGCAGGGGGGTGTTGAAGTGGGATGAATAGAGCAGGGGAGAAGGTGTCAATGACGTCATGGCAGTATGCTTTACAGCTGTGCATGTTGTGACATCATTGATGGTTTGTCTGATAGTGATAGTTTATAACGGCGTTAGTGCTCTGTTGGAACACCTTTATCACTTCATTGATGTTCTGGACGATAGGTGTGTGCTTTATGACGTCATCGTTGTTAACATGTTGACATCACGGGAGCCTCTTTGATACTTTTGTACTTCACATAAACCTCCTTTGAAAGGATCCGATCGATACGCCTCTGACGTTACTGGCTATTTGTTTGACGTTAAGTAAGACGTAAGACGTCGTCACTTTTTGAATAGCTATGAAAATTACTGCCACTTACTGTGAATTATGACGTCACTCACTATGAATTATGCCGTCACTTCCTAGGAGTTATGACGTCACTTCCTAGGAGTTATGACGTCACTTACTCTCTTTGTAGTCATTTATTAAACGAGGTGAAGGTTGTGGAGGGATGATGTATGTTTGGTCGGGAAAGAATGGTGTTTGCTTACAAAATGATGTTTGAGTCATGACTGATGATGACTGTGATACCGGCCTAACAGTCCACTTCTTTCACGGATTCAAAGGGCTGGTCGTTTTATTTATTTGGAGTACCAGCGATTTGATAGGTCATTTCAAATTTTGTTTTTTTAAAGCAACCAAATATTCCATCGGCATAGCCACGCCGTGTGAGTGGAGATCACGTTTCTCTTACCCGTTACACATTTTGGGAATGTTATGTTTTAAAAAAAATCGAACAGGTATTATGTGAGACATTAGTCCTTATCCTGAGAAGCGTAAAGCTTGACGAATCTCAGAGGAAACTTTTAGATGTTTTAACAGACATACGTTTGACAATAATTTTGATTTAGATTAATCACTCTACTACTTATCTACATAATATATTATTATTATTAGTAGTAGTAGTTTTAAATAGCGTGGTACCGCAGCCTAAGGCTTGGTTCACCACGCTGTACATACACATTTTAACAAACATAATTATGAACTTAAAGATTAACATACACTAATTAAATAAAAGAAAACAAATGTATCTTTACTCAAACCATTTCGTAACTATTTACATGTGAAGCCATGGACGGCACCCAGCAGCCTCGTTGATCAGTCAGAGTGGGGAATCAGTCAGGATAGTAGAGTTTAACGCTGCCGTGCGCCACTAATATCAATCCTCTCATTTTCTGTGTTATAAAACGGTTCATTATGTTCATCCTCAATACGGAACGAACGACTATAACACCAAATACTCTATAGACGCATTTCCGTTTACACATTATTGAAACAGTGCGCAGTGTAAAATCTCTTTACCCTAACTATAGCTATAATGAAACCATCTGTGTAGCCAATGCAGTCGCCGCCATGATAATTCATTCAGTCATTTTAAAACACTGCAACTAAACATGGAGACTAAGATACAAAGGTATCTTATTAAACAATTATCCTTCTTTAGGAACTCACCCCCCCCCCACACCCCTCCAACACACAGTTTTCTTGGAATTCTGGTCATAATTTTTTGTTAATTTTTAGCGTCGTTATGATTTACTCCGGAAACGTTTCTGTAATATAACTACAGGAAATATGAAACAATTATAACATTAGGTCTTATAGATGGATAGACAGAGAAACAATAATGTTACATATCCAAGGCAGTTTAATGAAATGTTGTTTTTTTTGTTTTTTTTTTAAATAGCTATAACGGTTAATGATTCTGCTCAAAGCTTTAGAGCTGTTGGTTGTAACAATTTCAAGAATTATTAAATCCATGAGCTTCCTGGAAATTGATGTGCAGAAAGGGTTTATCAATATTTCCGATTTGTATTTTTAAATAGTATAGGTTAGCATTAGATGGACTGAAAATAAGAGAGATAACTATTAAATAGAAGTGAATATATATTGAATCAATTATCAAGGTAAAATTTTAGGTTTTTAAAGAAAAAAAAAAAAAAAAAAGGCACACACACACAAACACACACACAAAAACGGCCATATTTAATGCATTGTCGATAGCGCGAGCGTTTAAAAATATGACATACATCCGGGTATCGGACTACATCGCCATTGTCGAAACAAGAAACCTAAGCGTAAGAATTAAAAAAAAGCGAACCGCCTGAATACATTGTTGGAATGAATTGGACGTTTTAAATAAAATCTCCACCCTGCCTTTCTATTTTCTTTGACTCCGTTTAACCCCAGGTAGACAATTGAACTGGAACTCTTATCATGGCCGCCCATGACTCTTAGCATGGCCGCACCATGAATCTTAGCATGGCCGCCCATGAATCTTAGCATGGCCGCACCATGAATCTTAGCATGGCCGCACCATGAATCTTAGCATGGCCGCCCATGAATCTTAGCATGGCCGCACCATGAATCTTAGCATGGCCGCACCATGAATCTTAGCATGGCCGCCCATGACGCTTAGCATGGCTGCCCATGACTCTTAGCATGGCCGCCCATGACTCTTAGCATGGCCGCCCATGACTCTTATCATGGCCGCCCATGACTCTTATCATGGCCGCACCATGAATCTTAGCATGGCCGCACCATGAATCTTAGCATGGCCGCACCATGAATCTTAGCATGGCCGCCCATGACGCTTAGCATGGCTGCCCATGACTCTTAGCATGGCCGCCCATGACTCTTAGCATGGCCGCCCATGACTCTTAGCATGGCCAGCCCATGACAGTGCAGCCAAAAAAAAATAATTAAATAAAACCATTTCAGTTTTTTTTTCGATAATTGTCAGTTTAAAATCAGGTATACTGGTATGTAACAACATCCTTTCCCACTGTTGCACCTCCCTCCTCCCACCAGTAGTCTACACTACATCCCTAAATTTCCGTTAATCGAATACCCGTCTATGCTGACAACTGTTTAATCGGCTTGCGAGAACGTATTCGAACTGGCCCCATGGGTGAGAATTGCATCTGCATAATGAGCAGGTGGGATGGTGAGAGGAGGGGAGAGGCTTCTAGTATTTATTGGTCGGGACAGTGTCGGGAGACAGTGTCGGGCGATACCTAATCTGGGTTAGGCCTAACAGGAGAAGAACCGTTCTAACTGCGGGGGAACATCCATGCATTGTAACGAGGAGAACATCCTTTAAATGTTGTTACAACTGGAACAGTTCTATATGAGGGGCACATACGTTCAGTGTTGTCACAACTGGAATAGTTCTATATGAGGGGAACATACTTTCAGTGTTGTCACAACTGGAACAGTTCTATTTGAAAAGAACATGATTGCACCGTTGTTACAACTGGAACAGTTCTATCTGCGAGGAACCTCTTTGAATCGTATTCCGTTTTGGAATAGTTCTTTCTAAGCAAAGTGAAAACTCAGCGTGGTTCACTACTACAAAGATCCACTCAATTAAGGGAGCAATAGACTACTTGATGAGTTGTTGAGCCTTTCTCAACCAAAACAAAGAAATGTTCTGAGGGATTAAATAGGCTGTGCCTGTGGAAAAAAAAAGGTAACCCTTTTGAGAATGATTGGTCAATGAAGACTGGAGAGTGCATCTTAAAGCCTGTGTTGAACCTAATGGTGGACACTTTGAAAAGAAATAAGTTAAATAAAAATTAACGTTATGTCGGAAATAAAATGAGTTTTTGGATTAAAAAAATTGGTAGCTATTTACCATTAGTTTTTGACATTATAAAAGGGGTTCCAAATTTTTCAGGGTATTTTAAGGCTGAGCCGGGTGCTGCTCATTTACACGGGGTATTTTAAGGCTGAGCCGAGTGCTGCTCATTTACACGGGGTATTTTAAGGCTGAGCCGAGTGCTGCTTATTTACAGACAATACCCGGTTATTACTCGGGTCAGTGTATCTGCAAGGTCTAAGACTCGGCATTTCCGGGTAGGTACCCGGCTAAGTCTTAATATACATGTAATCAGCCAGGTGCTAACTACATGAGAATTTGTGACGCGTGCGAACAGCATTGGATGCAGCAGAGATTTATGGCTTATCGTTCGTAATAGAAATATGCTGTTAATGAAAGTCATAATAAATAAGAATGGGGGTGATCGTCAATGTATTTGTCAATGCATAAAACGTACCAATTACAACGCCAGTAGGCGTACGCATCATTTCCTCAGATGCCCCATTAAATAGGGTTTTTTTTGTTGTTTTTTTTTTAATTTTACATCAGTGAGTGAGCTCTAGGAGAGAAACTGTAGTAGAGAAAGTGTGAAATATAGATACAGATTGAAAGAGGGAAGGAAAGTGAGACGGAGGGTAGAATCAGAGATGGGAGATGAGATAAATGGACCGTGAAAGAGGGATACGGAGTTGAGCGTATATTATATATATATATATATATATATATATATAAATTACAGAGAGAGAGAGAGGGGGGGGGGGCTTAATGGCTATTCTATAAATACACGCAGGCTCGTTGACTCCAGGGAACAGATGATACTGATGATACAGATGATACTGATGATACTGAATGACTTCCCCCCTCTCGTATATATACTGTGATTACAAGAATCTTTTATCTGAGTATACACCATATAACAATTCCAGATGTAGCTATGGATTCCTGGGTTGTCCTGTCACAGTGTCATTATAAGACAAAACGGTCTTGAACCACAGAATATTTTTTTAAAATTCTGAAGCCATGACAAGTACTCTTGTACAAGTATTTTGCCATGCATACCAACAAGCAGGGCCGGCCTTAGGCCACTGCAACCTATGCGGCCACAGTGAGCCCCGCACTTTATTTTCTAATACAAAATCTTAATTTTCACTTATTATCCTTATCCCTACCCAGACTGGGCCCCGCGCAATCCGTTTCGCATAGGGCCCCGCCAACAAGTCAGGTGTGCATGCACACTGTATCACCGTGAAAAAAATTTACAAATTCTATCTATTCCATTTTACTCTCCTCGACCATCCAAATCTACACGTGCGAAAAAGTTGCGACTGTTTCCATACACACTTATACATGACGTGCCCACAATCTTAATTATAAACACATCATTACTCACCCCGACCGTTCCCACCCTCGCCGTGGCGTGGTACGTTTCGTCGGTTACCTCACATCCCAGCTAACGAGTCGCTGCTGTTGTATTAAATATTAAAGGGGTCGTTTGAGGCACCAGTCGGCGCGGCAGTCACCAGTACGAATGTTAAAATGTTAGTACTGTTAATGAGCGAACGCACCCACTCCTGCAACCGTTTTGGGATTCCGCCTTTGCCGAAACAATAAACACACCCGACAGTGTGTACCCTGATACAACAAACACAATGATGACCGCACAGCCCACTCAGTGACCACCAGCATTTTTCACCCTTGACCCGGGGGTTTAAGTTTATCATTGACATGGGTCTATATGATGACTGGAATTTGAACCCATTGTTTTATCAACAGTAGTGGCTCAGTACAAACAATGAGAATTTTCAATATCAACAGCAGGGGCTCAGTGCAAACAATGAGAATTTTCAATATCAACAACAAAAATAATTGCAGAATTGTTATGTTACTATTTATAGTCCGCCAAATAATGATGGGAAGATAACATCAAAGAGTGGACGGGATTAAAACTAGGCGATGCTGTACGTAGTGCAGTAGACAGAGAGGAATGGAGAAGGATAGTTTTCTTGTCATCTGTGGCGCCCCAACGGTCCAAGGACAAAGGGACATGATGATGATGAAATAATGATGGCGGTAATGTGTTATCTAAAGTTACATGAAAAAAACATGCATTCAAGTAGCGCACTTAAAATGATCTCAGTTCGTGATAACCCCCTTAATTACAATTGTAGTACGCCACTGAACTTTATTAATATTCTAATGCCCCACAACTTTTACAATGCCGATTTATTACGTCATGCTTTAATTTAAACATAAAACAAAAGAAAATATTACGCACCAAATATACTTTGCGATATTTTTTTTAAAAATCTCATTTAATTGATTTCGCTCACTTAGCGAGAATTTTACTTTGCCCGCTATTGAACACACCGTTACACCGCACCGTCTGTTATACCTAGAGAATTATATTGATTGATTAATTTATACCGATTGTAACAGTAATAATAATTTTGCGATCACTTCTTGTTTGAAATCGGAAACATCAACCAGATATCTTAATTCTTGCAAACAGAAACCTGTCGAAATATCTACATTTTGGGTTAAGGAAACATCTTTTTTTAAATGGCAACTATCCCTCCCCCAAATACACACATACACAGCCACTAACACGGGCGAAACAGAAATCACTATAGGGGACTGCAACTTCCCTTGTCACCCAGAGTTATCGTTCATACCAGGTAGTACAAAGAACGTACAAAGATGGCTGCTCACATGGCTAAAACTTCATTTGAGACCTTGCGAGTTGAAGAAATTAAGAAATTTTACGGGAATTGCATCAGCCGGTATCTGGAAATAAAGCAGAACTTGTAGAACGGGTATCTGGAAATAAAGCAGAACTTGTAGAACGGGTATCTGGAAATAAAGCAGAACTTGTAGATCGGGTATCTGGAAATAAAGCAGAACTTGTAGATCGGGCACGCGGCTGTGTAGCGTTGCGAATTTGTGGGGGAAGGAAAACGTACATGTTTTCTAATTTCTAGGCGAAAAAGATTAACAAGGGCAAAAACCCCTGCTTTTTCAGACCGTTGCAGTGTTCTATAGAATCTATCCGATGACTTACCTACGAACCCCCACCCCAAACAACTCGCAAGTCTACAATTTTAGCAACTCCTGCCAACGCTAAATGACATGAGGTAGTGCTATTTTTCCAACCTTAAGTGCTAAATTCCATGTAAAGTCTGCATTGTTAACTTAAATGCCAGGTAGTGCTAATTTTGCTAACCTTGAATGCTGAATTCCATGTAAGTTTACATTGTTAACTTACATACCAAGTAATTTTATGTTGTCAACTTGATTGAATGCTAAATTTCATGTAAACCTACATTGTTAACTTAAATGCCAAATAGTGCTATGTCGCTAAACTTTGGATGCTAAAATTCCAATTAGGCCTACATTGTTATCTGGGGTTAATGCTAAATTCCACGTAGGCCTTATATTTTGTTAACTTGAGTTAACATTAAATTCCGAGCAGGCCCTTACTGCCATTTTTTTGGTCACTGCTAAATGTAGGACTTCATGTATTAGGACTCCGCTCACATCGCCCCCATTTGTCGCCGCCACTGTGACTTTCGGAAATTAGCCCAAGTCGGACAGCCAGTCATCCATCACCGTAGTCAGGTGGGCGCCGGGCCTCAGCCCAGCCTGTCGGGATGACGGCTTTTTATTTAAAACTGGGGGGCTCGGCCTGGGGCCGTGGTGTGGGGGCTTTTATCAAAGTATAGATTTGAGATGTGCAGAGAAGTGGGGGTAGGCGGTGGAAGTAAATGTGAAAGGATATCATAGTTAAGCAGAATTTGTGTGTCAATCTTACAGTTAGTGTAATATGTTTGTATCTGTCAAATTATTATAATGCCACCATTCAAGTTCGTCTATTTGGATGTCTCTTCTTCCATCTGTCTGCCCATCTTCCCGCAAGTTTTTCTGTCAATCACCATAGATTTATGTGTCTAAAGTCGGGTCATTTTAAACATCCGTACATCCATATATTTTCTGTTTATCTACTGTTTAATTCTTGTTACTGTTTAAGAAAAATAAATCATTTCCCCCTCCCCCCTTAAAAGTCTGTCTGTCCACTTCTCAAGTCTGCCTAACTCTTATTTCTTCATTAAGCATCCCCTTTTAAATTCTCGAACGCCCCACTCTCCCGTCTCACCCCCACCCCACCACGCTAAAAAATAAAGAAAAAAGAAATCTTGCGCTCACCTCTGTAGCTAATGATCTGCAAGGCATGGGTGTCACCGGTATACTGTATCACCTTACACACGCCAAGTGTGTATTGGGCCACACACACACACCGCATGTGTATTGGGCCACACACACGCCTCATGTGTATTGGGCCACACACACACCGCATGTGTATTGGGCCACACACACACCGCATGTGTATTGGGCCACACACACACCGCATGTGTATTGGGCCACACACACGCCTCATGTGTATTGGGCCACACACACACCTCATGTGTATTGGGCCACACACACCCCCATGTGTATTGGGCCATACAGGCTGAAGTAAAACACAAACTGGCTGTGCCCCATCCAATAAAGCAGCGTATCTCGCTATGCAAACACAAAAAAAAAACACCCCAAAAACGGAATATATCTCTACAAAAATGTATTTCCTGCAAGTGTCGTGCTCTTCATTCTAACTCACGGTGTGTGCTTAGTTTATACGAATGTGAGTTCGAAGGGACGAGGGTGGGTGTGGGGGGGGGCCGTCGATGAGAGAGAGAGAGGGAGAGAGCGTCTTATTGTCATATATATTTGATAGGGTTTGTGAATGACTTGAAAGCAAGAAGGAAACACCGGATGCAAAGAATACGGGTAGAAATTCGTCACAATAACTATTTTAATGTAAAGGGAGAGAAGGCTGGCTCCAGTCCAATGTTTACCCATAAGACTGTGGAAATGTACACGACATCGAATTAATGTTAGAATGCGTCTTTAGAAACAGTTCATTATACATTGAGAGCCGAAAGATTTAGCTTGGAAAAATGAACGCCCGATATGCCTCTCAGGTGAATAAATCAAATTTCACATGAATTAATAAATTTAGAGGTAATACACACAGCAACAGGTACTGTTAATGATGACAGATAGTTTATATTTTTCTAGTTAACTAATATATTAAGGAAAACGTCAACATTTCGCCCATTAGTTTTAACTCCCCCACCACCACCCCCAACCCAAAAAAATGTATAATTGAAACAATAAAATAATGATAATAAAGTCCGGGTTGAAAATCGCGCATCTAAATTTGAAAGCAGTTGTTAATGTTTAAACACAATATTCATGGCGTATTCTCTCAGTAAGTTTCCAAACTTTTTCAATATTCTTATAACTGCTAGCGAATGTTAGGTTAAGTTCAAACAAAGAATTATTGTCAGTTATTTAAATAAGTTTCAGAAATCTCAATATTGGTGGACTGCAGACTTATTTTTTTGGAATGAGTTTGAAATTGTTCACATAGGACGCAGAATTTCAGTTTAAAAAAAAAATAAAAAATAATAATAATAAAAAATATAAAAAAACTTTATTGGCTCAAACGTTCAAAGAATCTAAAGGGACTTGTTCGCTCAGTAAAATCCCACTTATGAATATATACACCGCTATTTTGGCCTTCCGAGATGCATAGTGCATAAACCAGGCATATGCAACACAAAAGTCTCCCTGGCTAATGGTGCTAGTAGGTTATGTCTGGTTGTACTATCAGATTTTTTTGGTTTTCTTTTGTACGATGGGGTACTCAAATGTGGACGGAGTGGGGGGGGGGGGGGGAGAAGGAGAGGGGTATGTGGCGTCAAGCAGGGCCGTATTCCAGAGAAATGATTTTGTGACGTCACGGCTCGTGTCGCTGCCCCAAGGGCAGGTACAGACAGTCGCACCGAGCCTGCCACTGTGATGAAGAATAAATAGAGCTCTACGGACCCAAGGATGGAGGGGGCGGGTTAGGGTTAAGTACCTTATTGATCTCTCTTGGATATCGAAGAGATATTAGAGATCAGATGCGGGGGGTGGGGAGATGAGGGGGCTGACTGCATATTAGAGAGAGAGAGAGAGGGAGAGCAGAGAGGGGGGAGTGGTTAAAAAAAAGCAAGATTGGTTTGATGTTGATGAGATAGATTTACACAGGAACGGTTGAGTGGAGGGTAGTGTTAGGACTTGGGAAAAATCCAACAATTCTCCAGAAAATGAATGTAACGAAATTTGACACGCTTAAATTATTATGATGAGCCATTATGTGGAGGACACGTAAACATCAACTCATTTTTTGAGGTTAGAATCTTTCAAAGGTCTTCTTCAGTGAGGATTACATCAAGTTTTCTGCTGTTTCGATTATTGATCATGTTAAGTTTCGAGAGATAAGTGGATACAGAATCAAAACCAAAGTACATTTTCCCTACCGAATCCCTTTTCTTTCCCAACAATTCGCGTGAATCCACTGTCACTGTTATAAAAAAGAAATCACAAAATAATAATTTAAAAGTAATAGTTTTCTCTAAACTTCAAACCATTTTTAAAAAAAACTGAATTTATTAATTATATTATACTGATATAAACACAATGTCAAGATTTATTTAGTCTATTTGCATCGCAATTTTCTCATAATAAATCAAATTTAATTCCGCAGTAAATCAACACGTAATTATTGTCTTGCGGTTCAACGTTTGTTTTTACCAAACGTTAGCATAGTTCCATCAGATCTTTATAGAAACAGCTGATTTATAAATCTCTTTTATTATCATTTATGTTCAAATCTTTTTTTTTTTTTAAATGTTCGTTCACAATCTCATTATTAATTTTAAAATTCATGTTAGAACGTGTTTCTCCCCCTCTTCCTCACACTTCTCCCCTTCTTCCTCATACTTCTCCTTTTCTTCCTCATACTTCTCCCCTTCTTCCTCATTCTTCTCCCCTTCTTCCTCGTACTTCTCCCCTTCTTCCTCATACTTCTCCCCTTCTTCCTCATACTTCTCCCCTTCTTCCTCATACTTCTCCACTTTTTCCTCATACTTCTCCCCTTCTTCCTCATACTTCTCCACTTTTTCCTCATACTTCTCCCCTTCTTCCTCATACTTCTCCCCTTCTTCCTCATACTTCTCCCCTTCTTCCTCATACTTCTCCCCTTCTTCCTCATACTTCTCCCCTTCTTCCTCATTCTTCTCCCATTCTTCCTCATACTTCTCCCCTTCTTCCTCATACTTCTCCCCTTCTTCCTCATACTTCTCCCCTTCTTCCTCATACTTCTCCCCTTCTTCCTCATACTTCTCCCCTTCTTCCTCATACTATCATGAGATAATGTAAAATTTAATAACGGGAAACTTGAGCGGGAATCTAGAGCAGAGGTTTACATTTTTTCCCCATTTTATAAGAGAAACGTGACCCGCGACCCCATTGTAACATATTAAAATTACCGGTGACCCCACTAGGGCCTACATTCTTTAAATCCTTTCCAATTCTACTCTGACAGAGATGTGTCCGCCCAATAGTAAGTATTATATTATTCAAACTTTCTAGCACCGAGTACAAATAGAAATATTAATGACATAATTATTTTTGCGGTTTCAGCCAGTGACTCCGCAGAAAACCATTGGGCAATCCCATTCGGGGCCGCAACCTATGAGTTGGACACAAGGGGTCAAGACTGTTCAGTGGTTCGATGTAATTGATCTGTCCACACCGAGACTGAGAGGGCAATAGATCTGAATTTATATCCCAGGTTTCTGCCTAAATTTTGAAGTCTGCACTGTAAAAGAAAAATGAGAAGAAAAAAAGGCCGTCCCTGAACTGAATCGGCTCTATCAGAAGAAGTTAGACAATTCAATCAGGCCGGAAGGGACCGTGTGACCCAGTTCGTTAGAGGAAGTCAAGGGAGAGAGTCACTAAGAGAATGTTTTACTATGTTGGTCTCTCCCTTTAATGGTGCTTATTTTAGAGACGGTCTTGGCATTCCCCCCTTACGAGAGCACGGCGCTTTTCGACAGTAAAATGTGCTACAACTGGCGATGATTGCCATTTTTTTTTCTTTTAGAGTTGAAACGTCCCCCGCCCCCAACCCCCCCCCCCTTTTTTTTTCCCAAACGGTACCAGCTTCAAAATGGTGACACGTTTGTCATTGCAAGGATATGTCAAGATTGAACACTGCTGGGAGAGGGCATCATTTTAAATAACATATTTTATGATCAGTTTCGCACTTCTGGCGATAACATTCTCTGTTTCGGATGTCGCATTACCAGATATTTATTACACGCGGAACTACTTCGGTGAAGAAAAGTTAATAGTGATAATGGTACAGTCTGATTTATCGCAACTATTTTTTAAATTTTTTTTTCAGTTCTGTTTATTTCAAATTTTGTTCCCACTGGAAAGCGAAACGACTGAAAGACAAATAAATGTATCATCTGAAAACGAAGATAATTCGAGAATAAACGTGACGCTAATGGTGTGGCAGTAGGAGGAGGAAGGGACGGGCATGAAGTTAGACCTGGCAACCTTTTCTGTAAAGATATTCTCGTAAATCCCATCTCTCATAATTGTAAAAATCATATAAATCTAAAAAAAATTTGACTGGCGAAATTGTGCACGTTCTTAAGACAACGTATTTTCTACACCTTCATATTCCCCCAGATCCCGTAAAAATCCCCATATTTTGCACAACCCCAGCATTGCTACACAAATGTGTGTCCTTCATAATTCAATCCATCCGAAGCCGCCCACCTCCCAATGAATATCCCAAGTTATCACACGATCGTTTTTGGTTTGCTGACCCCTCAGCGATCCCAAAATAAGCATCGCTTTGAAGGTCCCGTTGATTTATCCCAGATCTCTTTGACTGAGCTCTCACAGATAACCGCATCACTAGTGACGAGTGTTGGGATATCGATTCGATTTCTCCAGTGGTATCGTTAGGTAGTTATCGACTTTTGGTGGGGGTTTTTCTCCACACACAACTGTAATGGACGGCAGAGGCTAAGCTGTCCACAAATTTCTTTGAGAAAATGATTTTTTAAGAGAATTGAAAGCCTATGAACGCAGTGTCGCAGACAGGTTATTTTCTATCATTTCTCGGTTTCTAAACTGTATTAGTATCTGTTTTATTAGATTTTAAAAGTTGTGACTTTCAACAAACATACATATTATTTCGGGCTACATTTGTTAATAGTCTAAACAACCTGCACGGACACATATAAGTTCACATACAGTTAAATTAATTATGTGATTATGCGACCAACTCGTTAGAGTGAAGATTGTTATTGGTGAGGTCTTAAGTCGGTCCATCGAGCAGAAGTACTGATACTGCCAGTATATAACATTTTGATTCTGTCAGATGATTAGTTGCATAAAGATAATATAACAAAAAATGTAACCACAATTCAAATCTATATTCTATATTTTAGGTCAAGTGAAACACAGTGTTTATCAAAGCATCGTAGTTTGTATGAGTCGATATAACGGTGGAAAAAAACAACGTTAGCGACGTTCAATATATCATTTATTGACTTAATAAATTCATTGAAAATGAATGAATATGAGGAGCGATTTCGTATTTATAAATTCATCGCGCTATCAGATAAAAAAAACATGCATACATACGTTTATTTATTCCATATGTTTCGGAATATTGTATATAAACATGGTTCTGCTTACCTCGTATCGGTGCTGATGTTTCATGGTGGTGTTGAAGACTATACTTTATTTAGAAGATAAGCAATCATCTTTTTTTTAAAAGACTAAAGTAACTAATCCAAGATTTGCTCCATAAGTCAAAACGCTAGCGGTTGTTTCTAAATGGAAGAAACAACTCGACTTTAAGATAGTTTTCAAAGTTTATTTAATTTCCTCTGCAACACGCTTTTCAGAATCGCCGTTTTATGACAGTTTTCTATGGGGCCATGTGGGTGGAACAAATTTGGATGGTTTAGGTGTTGATACAGAGCCATGTAAACGTTAGAGGCTATGAAATAGCAGACACCCTGCTATTACAAAATGTATGGCAGACCATTTCGGACAATATGGCAGTGGGAAAACAGCTCGTAAGCCATAAGTGTATTCGCCAACAGGTCACTTCATAGCAGACAGGACGCCTGTTAGAATTTGGGTCACCGACAACAG
Organism: Omphiscola glabra; assembly: GCA_964017045.1. Classification (NCBI taxonomy): domain Eukaryota; kingdom Metazoa; phylum Mollusca; class Gastropoda; family Lymnaeidae; genus Omphiscola; species Omphiscola glabra. Next base: position 19,119,562 of record OZ024795.1, read on the forward strand.
AGCCTGATGACCCAAATGAGAACCGAGCACTGCCCTACTAACGCAAACTTTCACAGGCTAGGCAACAACAGGGACCCGACCTGCCGGCAGTGCAGCCCGGTCCCAGAAACCCTGTTGACTAAATGTCCAGCACCAAATGTTGCAGGGGAGGCCAGGGCGGCGAGAGGGTCCTGCTTTACGACAATGTTATGTGGCACAGTACAGCAGATGGATCTTGTTGCCAATGTCCAAGCCTTGGCTTTAAGAGCGTAAGCTCAAGTCTCCACCAGAACCGTGTGTTAGTTGTAAGGTGTGGTTCGGAAAAATGCGCAGATTAAATTCAAACTGCTCACGGCTATTATTAAAATTTTAGGATGTGTGTGTGTGGGGGGGGGGGGTGGGGGCGGGGGGGAAAAAGGCACCGCTCGGTAAACAGGAAACAGGCTCGACGCCAATGCTCCAAACTGTTTGAACTAATATTTTTTACACAGCCGACAGCTCGCAACCACCCCTCCCCCTTTTTTTTCCAAACTGTTTTGTTTGTTGCCGTTTCTTTAATTAAATACACAGGAGTACGCACCCGAGAAGTTGAAGGTGGGTTGGGGCGTGGGGGTCGGGCTCTCTACCGCAGACATTCGAGGAAACATGAAACGAGTGAAAAACGACAGACGCCAATTATCGCTTGAGTTGAACATATTTTATATCTAAGTTATACGATTCTATCGTTTTGGCAAATAAAAACAAAATTCATTTGAATCAACACCAGAAAATAGAGAATACTGCTTAATGCAAACTCATCTGAAGGGAATGTTTGATGCGGGTTTTGCGAGGACATTGTTACATGTTTGAATACGAACTTCGGGATAGTTCTTCTTAATTAAGCATGTTGCCATACCGCTGTACTTCCTGACATATCTTCCAGTACCGCTTAGCGAAATGATATTTCAGCGAATTTTTTTATCTCTAAAATAGGATGATACACTTTAGGCTGATGTGATATTAATGATGTTGATGTCACGCAGTTGTAATCTCAGATTGTCTTCTCCATGAGATCCCTACCTCATTGCTTACATATCAATGTTTAGTGTTCGTATCAATAAATTATGTGAAGGATTTATTATTTGTCGTTACCGCATCGGCATCTTCTCACTACCCGTATCAGATTTGTTGCCGCTCTTGTTATGCATTTTTTATTTTACAAGCCATGCGTCATCGTCCTTCACAACCACTCACAAAAATCGGGACGTCATCAACGGCTTGAGCAAACAGAAAATTTTACCAGTCAGTGACAGCTTTTTGTTTTTGGCACTCAGAGGAGGAGCCTGGAACTGTTGCTAAGTGATCGTTATTATATCCACCCACGGCTACACCCCCGAGATCTTCAAAGGTCTTCTACCCCAAACCCATTCAACCCCTCCCCCCCCCCCCCCCCCCCCCGTTGCGCCTGTCTCTCCTCTGTCTCACATGGAAAAGTGAGGTACACATCAGTGGTTTAGTAAATAACGCTGTATAATTATAATAGAGACCCCGAAAAAGGGGGGGGGGGGCGATTTCAATTTGAATGCAAGGATTTTTCTCCATGTTTTTATTTCCCTCCGTATTATTTTATCAATGTGTTGTCAAACAAAGTATACAAAAAAAAAACTAAGTCGAAGCCTCGGAAGATGTTGTTCCCGATAACAGGCGTGGTGTAGGATTGGTGGTGTGGGGGGGGGGGGGAGGGACTAGTGTAAGGGATGGGGGACTCTTTCATTTCAGTGACGCTTTGATGTCGCGTGTCTGCCCGTCTGTCTGTCAGAGGACATTGTCAGTGTGTGAAATATTTGGTCCGTGTGCTGTTTCTCCTTGTACACATGTGTAGTGAACTAGGAAATGTGAGATATTCAATTTAAAATAAAAGTATTTGGGAATCTTAAGAGAGGGAAATATTTAATAAAACTCTAAGTTTTGTGTGTGTGTGGAAAAATGGGGGGGGGGGGGTAGTTATATCTGAAAATAGATATAGGAAGTGGCAACATAAAACCCCACTGAAATGTGACAAAAGAAGTCTTGAGTATCACACATGTTATTTATCCCAGATACTAGATATATTATTTCGTCCATATATATTACATTTATCTAACATATTTTTATTTCCCAACAATCCCAAATATTACATACGATAACAATCCCAATCATTATAACTGATATTCTCCCATATGTTAGATATGTCTTCCAGACGATACAATAATTTGATCTCTAGAACCAGAAATACTAACTAAGTAAATTGAAAAGATGAAAACACTTAGACATTAATGAAACAATTCCAAATTTGCAAGACCAAGAAAGTATTCTTTCGTAGTATACGTATATAGTAAAAAAATATGGATTTCTTTTTAACTGACACCTGTTTACTGTTCCTTTATCTAAACGCGCGTGAAGAGTTTATTCAAGTAAAATTTAGCTTTGTAATAAACAATTTCCTGTATTTAAATATGAAATTGCGTTTTGGCTTCGATTATATTCTTCATTTTTAGACTTTTTACCCACACGCTTGTTCTTTCATCTGCATTATCTATATCTAATTAAACATCCCGTGTTGAGCAATGATCGCTGGCCGTAGGGCAGATTAGATCTCTGTTCTAAGCACTGTCGCACATCTACCTTTATATTGTGTGCATTATTGAGTTCCTTTTTCATAAACGATCCTTTTCACGTGCGCTGACTGATTGCTCTCAACACGTCGAAATTCGCACTTCAAGCAGCGCCTTACTGCACCGCACCGTGCGTAACAAGGGCTTTCTCGTCGCGAAGAGCATTTTTTTTAAAATTGTCTATAGAACTCGTCCTTGTGCACACCCTCGCCTTTTTTTCCCCCATACACCTTCACAAACAGGACAACAATGCCGCATGTCGGCCTATATTTTTTTTAAATTACCTCCGTTTACGCATGCGCGTGAAAGATTGAATGAAATCATGTGTGAGAGCGTAACTGGCGAGTTCCGGCCAATCTCAAAGAAAAAATCTGCCTACGTTGACTTGTTAACGATTTTATCGCAATCTCCAACTCCATGAAAATATCGGCCACACATTTGTTATCTCAAACTGCTGCTTATTAATAGCACCGGCCGCTCTATATTACCATAATGTTATTGTACCGGTTCATTTTTTTTTACTTATAAACACAGGCAGTCATTTGAAGCATAAAAAAACAACAACAAAAAATGTCATTAAAGATATCACGTGATACACAAAGCGTTTTCCATTACTAGCAAATGTTCTTATTTTGGCGCAACCCCCCCCCCCCCCACCCCTTGCGTTTACTGTAGCTACAACAATGTCGTATTTTGCACAAATGGCGAGGGTACTGTTGCTGTGATATAGTCTTATTTTGGCGCCCCCCGCTTTGCTTATAATTCCTTTCCCCGTACTCCTATTTTGCCACCCTATGTTATTATTATTATTATTAATATTATTATTTACTGGCGCATAGGCCTACCACTTTTGTTTATGAAGTATTAACATAACCTTTGATCAGAACTGTAGATTATGACTCAGAATATGTGTATGAACAGTGATTATGTTCGTTTCTAGAACGTCCGAATCCTAGACACCATTTATTTTTTGGACACTCGTCCTAATCTAGATTCTGAGTTCCGATATCTAACTCTTTGAGTCACCTCACACACACACAAAAACTTGTCACAGAAGACCCAATTACAACCCTCGCTTAATCCTCGGCTCCCAGGAACTAGCGGGTTAGTTTAATAATTCTCTTATCTGCTCGTCACACTGGGTGACAATGGCACGATATCTTTAGCTTATCCCAATGTTGGGATGGGGGGTTGCAGGGGTATGGGGTTTGCAGAGGCGAGAGGTGTAGAATACAGGTGAAACTGTAGATTAGCCTCCAAACTCAAGGTGTGTGTGTGTGTGCTCGCGCGCGCGGTGTGTGTGTGGTGTGTGTGTGTATGTGTGAGACGAGTATGTGTGTCTGGAGACAAGAAGTCTAAATCCTGAAAACAAATATTTCTTTATTATTTTTAAGTAAGCGTGCATGGTGACTAGTCACAGAAGCAGACTATCCGTGTTTATTAAATTATGATACCATGTATGTTAAATAGTATGGCATGGCAAGCTGATGGTCATGAGTTCAATCCCCGCCAAAGCCCAGTCAAGCAAAAACACACCACCAGCACCCCGGGTGGATGGGACTCGTTAACCTTGGACGGCAACCCATCTAAGAGAAGGCAACTCTGAATTCAAACCCGGAGATGGGGAGATGGAGTTCACGTGCGCCTAACTGGCAGCAATGAGACCTCTCGAACATCGAACAGCGGAGCGCCGTGAGCATGCATGGAATGAGCGCTATATAAGTACTCCAATCAACCAATCAATCCCCTAGATTTGACTTTGTAACGCGCTTCGAGCCTTTGGGGATGAAGCGTGATTTTTCAAATAAACTTTATTATTATTATCATTATGGTTTGGTATGTTATGGTATGATATGGTATAGTATGGTATATGGCCTGTGATATATGGTTTGTGGTATATGGTATGGTATATGGTATATGATATATGGTTTGCGGTATATGGTATGGTATGGTATAAGTTATGGTACTCTCAAGGATCTATGGAGGAATATGCCAAAAAACCTGACGAAGGCAGGTTGTCAAAGTTGTAATAACGACTTGTAATAAGTGTTCCAAAGAGTTCGAAATAGTTCCAAAGAGTTCGAAAGAGTTCCAAAGAGTTCAAAAGAGTTCGAAAAAGTTTCAAAGAGTTCGAAAGAGTTCAAAAGAGTTCGAAAGAGTTCCAAAGAGTTAGAAAGAGTTCAAAAGATTTCGAAAGAGTTAGAAAGAGTTCAAAAGATTTCGAAAGATTTCGAAATTGTTAGAGCTGATAGCTAGAGACCGGAAGACTTGGGACAAAAATTGTTAATGGCCTAATCTCCGCTCGCAGTTGAGAATGCAATAGAGAAGAAGAAGCTATCTTTTCCAATATATCAATATCTTCTATCTCAAGGTCTACCACTGGACAATATTTCATTATCCTTTATAATCAATGAACTCTAATATATATGTATATATATAAACTCCACAAACACATTTTTACAGACTGTTATAAAAAGTAAATTTTGATGAAGAATCTTAGATATTTATATCATATATTTTTTTTAATAACTTCAATTAATGTTGTTTTTTTAAAAAAAGTTTTGATGATGTGCGGATAACTTTGTAATAGAAACTTCAAACAAAAATGCTTTGATAGCCTCCATGTCACAAAGACGAAAGTTTAGGGTTTCATGACCTATGCTAATAAACATCCCCTACGATAATAAACATACCATATATTAATACGATTCGTTCAGATCTAATAAACTATCGATATTTCGTTAATAGCTATTACTAAACATCAAACATTCACTACTTATATTTAACATAATAATTCCTCCCCCCCCCAAAAAAAACAAACGAGTCCACCCCCCCATCCACTCTTTTGTGTTTTTTTTTCAAACACTTCCCAAAGTTCCCACAATTTTGACGTCCACACACTTTACATGCCATAACGCAAAACAATTGAAATTGTGAGGTTTTGGGTTAGGGTGTGGGGGGCGGATAGAATGACGTGAGCGCCCCCTTTTATCACCCGCATGACATCAAAATTAAATTCCTAATCCCCAGTGGCATGACAATTAATGAACCTGTCCAGGGGAATTGTTTATATTTCTAAAAACGCATTAGTTTCGAATCAAACTCGGCTGCGTTGCGTTTACGAAAGTGTAGTCTCCCGGCCAACGCAGAGAATTTTTTTTTTTTTCGCCGACTGTAAAATCGTGGAGGGCAGTGAAACAATTTAGGACTTTTATGATTCGCATTGTCTTGTGTGGGAGTGTGTGGTGTGGGGAGTGTGTGTGTGTTGGGGTGGGTCTGAGGGAGTGGGATGTTGCTGGTTTGCTTGACAGATATAAGCAGGACAGGATATTGTTTGTTTGACTATCAGATGGATCTCTGCTATGTCAGGGAAATGAAGCGTTGTAATGATTGCTTTATTGTGGGCTGTTCCAGCAGGAAGCTTCGATCCCACGACTTTGGGATTTGCATGGCACATGAATGCTAATTAATAAATAAAATACGCAATGAAAGCGCATTAAAAAAAAAAAAGAAAAGAATTTTCAATAGCTTATTTAGAAGGAATTTGAGACAAGCACACGGGTGAGTGAGGGGTGGGGATTATCGAGTGGGGGAAAAAATGAATTTAACAAAGTTTTAAGCATAGGATATGCTGCACTGCCTAACGGATAAAGGTAAAGGACATCAGTGCGATCCCACACCCTTCTACTTATAGAAGAGCAATATTTATTTATTTTTTTTTAATACAAAAAAGCGTGACACTTAAAACATGCACACACAAACAAACACACACACACACACAAACGTACACAAAAGAACACACAAAAATCGTTTCTATAATTGTTATTTATAATTCCAAAAAGTGACCCCGAAATCGTTGCCCCGTTCACAACATATCGGTACACCGCAGCCTGACTGCATCTGCTGTGCTTTTTTGCACCTGATAATGATAATAGATTGCAGCTTTGCTTTCAATCATATGTGATTGATCGCCACTCCTCTCAGTTAAAAATATTGATCGGGGCGAAACAAAACCAACATGTTAGCTTTACCTATACAACAGTTATAATGTTGGCAGTAGATTGCACACTACCTCTCCAGGAACCAACAAAACTGGTTTATTGTTAAATAAGGGTAAGGGGTGGAATACTTCCAATTGTACCATTTCCTCCCCTAAACCTCCTCCTTCATGCAAAACGTAACACCCTCATTCGAACCCCCCCCCCCCCCCAAAAAAAAAAAAAACCACCCTACCACCCTCGTGCCACACAACCCGTCTCCAAGATCTCAATGAATCAGGACGACAAGCAAATCACAGGACCGTGTCCGTGCCTAGTCATGCGTGAGCCCTCCCAGCACGAGAAACTCTCTCTGATGTCGGCTTTAAGAGAAGGGAAAAAAATAGTAACACAGTAATAAAAGTTATGAAATATTATGAACAAGAAAAGATACTACATCAATTTCAAACTCGTAAAAGAAAGAGAAGAGAGAGAGAGAGAGACAGAGAGAGAGAGAGAGAGAGAAAGACTGCGATGGAAAGAAAATGATGTTTTTATCTCTGATTGGGCCACTATTGATTTCGATCCCGGTAATAGCCTTGATGTCATCTGGGTCCTCACCATTTTTAGTAATGTTAACTTCCGCCAAGGAGAGACGACCCATGCCCGTATGGGACGTAATGCTGGGCTGTTTGACTGGTGTCTAGCAGAGTTAGGTCAAAATATTCATGAAATATTTGTTTTAGTGAATAAAACATTCACAACCATTTATGTTTTTTTTTCAGATTCAAACGACGCCTCAAAAAATAAATCCGACGATGGCGGGGATGACGACAAGAAGAAAAAGAGGCAGAGGCGTCAGCGCACCCACTTCACAAGTCAGCAGCTCCAGGAGCTGGAGGCGACGTTTGCGAGAAACAGATATCCGGACATGGCGACAAGGGAGGAAATCTCAGCCTGGACTAATCTAACAGAGGCCAGAGTCAGGGTAAGCAAGCCAGTTCGTAGAGGAGTAGGCAATGATGGGGGACTTGGTGCGGGTAGGCAATGATGGGGGACTTGATGCGTATCGGAAATGATGGGGGACTTGATGCGTATCGGAAATGATGGAAGACCTAATGCGTGTAGACAATGATGGGAGACCTGGTGCGTGTAGACAATGATTGGATACCTGGTACGTGTAGATAATGATGGAAGACCTGGTGCGTGTAGACAATGATGGGAGACCTGGTGGGAGAGGTCTTGGGAGTTGGGTCAGGTAGGCAGTAGCAGATTAACCGCTTAGTAGACGATGTCTCAACTGTTTAGATCAATATATAGTGGATAACAACATAGAGATCAATATATAGCGGATAACAACATAGAGATCAATATATAGCGGATAAGAACATAGAGATCAATATATAGCGGATAACAACATAGAGATCAATATATAGCGGATAAGAACATGGCTACTTCCATAGAGATCAATATATAGTGGACAAGAACATATGAAGTCTAACAATTGTGGACATTTGTCCTAGTGTTAATAAAACCTAAGTTTTAATTTAGTTGTCAGAGGTTGATAGTTAAATGTAAAATATATATATATGATGTTTCGGTACATCTATTGATATTAATATAGTGAAACACATTTCATCTCATGGGTGGAATATTGCTTCTATTTATCTATGCAAATTTTTGCCCGACAAAATTTTTAGTGCCTCTGTATTTACAAATAAGGTGTGTTTGCCGTAAAATATTGGGACGTAAAGCAGGGAAAAGAGGGGTTAAATGGGTGAATAGCAGTGATTGGGAGCAGGTAAAATTTAACCAAAAAATTGGGTACAAATTCCATGCAGCTTGCGTCCGTGTAAGGTTAACTCTGTGGAAGCCCTAAACACACAGAATTAAAACCATCGAGGATCTACTCTATTGACAAGGGATGTTTAACATTAACAGCGAGCCCCTTTAGTATGTGTCTGGTGGAATGGGAGGAACTGTATGTGTGTGGGTCGGCGACGGACGGCCAGGTGGTGTGAGTGGCTCCGTGGGTAGGTCTTTGGGTTTGGAGGGAAGCATAATAATATATAGGTAAAGCGTCAGCACGGGTAGTTTGAGTAGACCCACAGGTTTGGGACACTGGATGGACCTAAAGGTTTGGGACACTGGATGGACCTAAAGGTTTGGGACGCTAGATGGACCTACAGGTTGGGAACACTGGATGGAGCTAAAGGTTGGGATACTGGATATCCCTACAGTTGGAGGTCACTAGGTAGACCTACAGGTGGGGGACACTGGATAGACCTACAGGTGGGGGACACTGGATGGAACTTCAGGTTGGGGAAACTTGGTAGAACTACAGGTTTGGGACACTAGGTAGACCTACAAGTGATAGACCTTAAGGTGGGGGACACTGGATAGACCTACAGGTGGTATACACTCGGTAGTTCTCTGTGTTTGAACGATAGCTCATGAATGATTATAGTATGACTGAAACAATGTTTATCAGATCAACCCATTGCTTTATTTACTTTGAATGAGCTCCGCATAAGAAGTTTGAAAATAAAGAAATTCTATTTATAGGATATATGGAATAATTTAGATTTGTTATTTTATTTCCATTATTATAGTTTAAAGCGCACACATAAGAAATATGTTCGTATGTTTAAGTTGTGACAATATATAAGGAATTAAAACATGCATGTCCTTTACATTATTTAATATTCAGTCCCTGGTATAATCTAATTATGAAAATTACATACTTTGTTCTTTTTCAATATTACTGTTAAAGAGAGGATAATACTATAAACAAAAATCAGCGGGAACTATTGATTGCGCATATATTTACACAAGAAATCTCACGCATACTTACAGGTCTGGACTTACAGGTCTGGACTTACAGGTCTGGACTTACAGGTCTGGACTTACAGGTCTGGACTTACAGGTCTGGACTTACAGGGCTGGACTTACAGGTCTGGACTTACAGGTCTGGACTTACAGGTCTGGACTTACAGGGCTGGACTTACAGGTCTGGACTTACAGGTCTGGACTTACAGGTCTGGACTTACAGGTCTGGACTTACAGGTCTGGACTTACAGGTCTGGACTTACAGGTCTGGACTTACTGGGCTGGACTTACAGGTCTGGACTTACAGGGCTGGACTTACAGGTCTGGACTTACGAGTCTGGACTTACAGATCTGAACTTACGAGTCTGGACTTACGAGTCTGGACTTACAGGTCTGGACTTACGAGTCCGGACTTACAGGTCTGGACTTACGAGTCTGGATCTACAGGTCTGGACTTACGAGCCTGGACTTAAAGGTCTGGACTTACAGGTCTGGACTTACAGGTCTGGACTTACAGGCCTGGACTTACAGGATGATCGTCATGATAATATTTCTAATGATATACAGTAATTTAGAAGAGAAATCCGTTTCAATTATGCAATTCTGTATAATTCTAGAATTGTATTATGGTTTGTCTGTACATATATATAAACTCTATAACTGAACTATTAATATATTCGAAAATAATATGCCTTAGATATTAAAAAAAAAAATTTTTTTATTGGTCTTGAGGGGGGGGGGGTGTCCTCAATTATATGTAACTTGTACTACTGGTAAAGATGCCACCATTAAAAATATGTTTCTTATATATATACTTTGAAGAAGACTTACAGAAAATGCAGCATAAATACACATTGTAGCTATACTCTGTTCAATCAGAAGAGGACATTTAAATAAAACCAAGAATTTCAGTATATTCAAATGTAGTTTTTTGAAACGAAAAACAAACAAAAAAAGAATGTTATTTCATTAAACATGTGATTTTAAAGGAATCACTTGTTCTGCGCAAATTCAATTGGTTTCTTTTCCACCCATCGAATCAAAATAGTTCGTTTAATAATTAATTAATTATTAATACTTCAGAAGTTGACATTTAATGTCTACAAATAACTTATTACTGATACAATTTGTTGGATACATTTAACGGTAAAATTCATGTCATCATCGTATGTACTAAACACGACCCTACCCAAAACAAACTCACCAACAAAAAAAGTGCGTGAGTGTGTGGTTTGGGGGGGGGGGGGTGGGGTGGGTGGATCAGCCCATTTTACGGGGTCCACCATGCCTTCAATGTTAGCTTTCCGGGTAGGCGCGAACCAACCGTGGAGGAAATGTACACATTCATCTGCTCACACATCTGATAGGCCGCGCCTTAATCGCAGAGGCCGTATTGAACTAAACGGAGTGTACATAAGCCAAATTAATGTTATTTACTGTAACTAATCCAGATATGTGGAACGATAAGTCCGTTATGTTTGAAAGATAGTCAGTTGTGTTGAAATGTAGTCAGTTATGGTGAAATGTAGTCAGTTATGGTGAAATGTAGTCAGTTATGGTGAAAGGTAATAGTTATGTTTGAAAGTAGCCCGATTCATATGTTGAAATAAAGCCACCCTTGTCTGAAGGATAACCAGAAAGTCCAAAAGTCGTCAGATACGTTGAAAAACAGTCTGCCATCTTAAAAAGATAGTCAGTTATTGCGAAAGATAGTCAGATATCTTGAAAGATTGACATCTTGAAAGATAGTTATCTTGAAAGATCGTCAGATATTTTGAAATAAAGTCGGATATCCAGATACAAATGTGATATTTTTACTATTGAACATAATCATTATACTACTTTTGTATCAAAATGTATTTTTTTTTAATTTAAACAAAATGTTATTACCCTTTAAATGGCTTAGACCCATAACCCTGGCCTTGTATCAAACATTTCACTACCCATTAAATGGCTTAGACCCATAACATTGGCCTTGTATCAAACATTTCACTACCCATTAAAGGGCTTAGACCCATAGCACTGGCCTTGTATCAAACATTTCTCTACCCATTAAATGGATTAGACCCATAACACTGGCCTTGTATCAAACGTTTCTCTACCCATTAAATGGCTTAGACCAAGAACATTGGACATGTATCAAACAATTCACTACACATTAGACGGCTTAGACGCATAACATTAACCATGTATCAAACATGTCCCTACACATTTGATTGCTTAGATGCCTAACATAGGCCTTGTATCAAACATTTCCTTACACATTTGATTGCTTAGAGGCATACCATTGGCCTTTTATCATTACACATGTGATGGAACAAATCATACTTTATAAACTGTTCTTTGTGATTGGTTAACCCAGCTGTTCTCAACCTGTGGGTCGCGACCCCTTTGGGGGTCGCACGACCCTTTCCCAGGGGTCGCCTAAGACCATCTGAAAACTCATGCTCTACATTTATAAAGTAGCAAGAAAAATAATTGTGTTGCTGGGGGGTCTCCACAGCACGAGGAACTGCATTAAAGGGTCGCGGCATTAGGAAGGTTGAGAACCGCTGGGTTAACCTTAAGCAAGCATAAATTGTGAAGATACAGTGCATAGTTTGACTAGAAGTGGAAGAAATGAAGCAATTCAATGGAAGTGTTTTTTCTTAGCAAACACGGCAAATGAAAAGACACGTTGTTACTTATTTCATAATGTATATTATTGATTGTAGTGGCATTTTTAAAAAAAAGTAAAATAAAAATGAAATACTTTTATATCAAACGTCAAAAGAAATGTTCAAAATATAAACATATTATTCGAGCAGAATAGCATTGGCTTCTGTTGGGTTATTTGAACAGAATCAAAACTTATTTCTTCTCCCCTCTCCCTCTCTTTCCCCTCTTTCTCTCTTTATTAGTATCCCTCTCTTCCTCTCCATCCCTTCCCTCTCACCCTCTCCCTTTTCTCTCCCTCCGCCCCCCTCTCTCTCTCTCCCTCCATCCCTCTCTCCCTCCTCTTCTTTCTCTCTCTTCGTCTATCTCTCTCTCTCTCTCTTTATATTTTCTATCTCTCCCTCTCTCTATTAGCAACACAGCTTTTAATCAAATCGAACTAACACTCACAAACGCACATACAAGAAATAATTCGTAAACGTTTGTAGAACATCAAAGTTGGACAGCGCCCTTATCCCCCTCCATCTGCTCACGGTGAACCTCAAGGGGGGATAAACCTTTCAAGTCGATCAGATCACCTCTCTTCCCCCTTTATTATAATGTTTTTTTTTTTTACATTCATGGCGGTATGAGAAGAAATTTAAACTTTAAGCATCAGCAAACTTTAGAATCCTGAGGAGTTAATGAGCACCTAATCGCATCATTGGAGCGTATCCCACTCACAACCCCACCCCCCCACACACACAAACCTAAACATAGAAGTTAGAGGTAAACATCAGAAACAACCAGTTGGTGGGAGGGGGGGGGGAATGGACGTTAACGGTGAACACAAATATTAATGGTTCGACCAACTGCTGGCGGTAGGCCCCGGTCGACGATTCATCATCGTTCGTGGACAAATTAAATTTCATACCTCAGGTCCAACGGGGGCCGAGGCCCCATCAGGGGCCTTGATCTTAATGAACTTTTGGAAATGGTTGGCTTATTATCTCAGCGTCATCTAAATGACTCCTGTCAGATCGCGTCACACCAGAACCGCGCCTCCATTAATCGACTGCGTCAGATCGGAAACCTTGCAGAGGTGTTCTCCAACTGGCTGGCCCGGGGGGATGTTGACTTAAAGTCTAAAGTTTGTTGAAGATAATATGAAGCGGGTCGGCAAGAATTTATCCGAGAACCGTTCTTGGAGGGCTAGAGCTACAAAGGCGCCTAGGTTTAATATAATAATGTAGATTTATAATTTGTAAGACAACATCGCATAATCTGCCAAGCTGACTTAGGATTTAGTCTATCTTTTGTATCAGGTATTACCGCCGCGCTAATCTAGACTGTTGCTTTATTATTAAGAGTATAATGGAGTTAGACAGAAATGACTAAGTTATTTACTCGAGTCTAGAAAGAAAAAAAAATCCGTATTTTACTTTTAAAAAATGGCTAAAATAATTTGCATTACTTTAAAAAAATAATAATTTTAGACTATTAAATTTGAAAGTAGTAGTTTCTGTTATAAATGGGTCACTTAAGAGTTAACAAAGAAAAAAAAACAAGAAAAAGAAATTTCAATGTCATGATTGTAACGGATATCGGGTCCCCATAGATTTCATTACATGACAAGTTTTCTATCTGCCGGGCAGGAGGAGACAAGTTTTGTATCAAACAAAGGCAGATAATCAATAGATACACTTGTTAAGGTTGCCAGAAGAGACGTTGCATTCATAGAATTGGGCCCTATTTTATTTTTCCATTACATTTTCTTATGCTCCACAAGACAGATGTTGTGTAATTGAAATACATTTTCAATATATATTTATACTCAAATGGAAATTGTAATTACAACAACAACAAAAAAAAAAAAAAAAAAAAAAAAAAAAAATCCCAATCACACTGAACACACACAGAATGCAGGAACATCTAGGTAAAGTAATTTTTCGACAATTTAAAATATAGAAAATTGTTTATATGAATTCAATTAGTTTAGCCTTATTCAATGAAAAGTCTATGTTGAATGTACGTCCTTCAGTTCAATGAAAAGTCTACGTTGAATGTACGTCCTTCACTTCAATGAAAAGTCTATGAAAAGTCTATGTTGAATGTACGTCCTTTATGGCAATTATTCGTGTGAAGCTTTGGTTACAACGATAGTAGATATCATTTACTCTAAAATACATCTTATTGAATGATGTTGAAATGTTCATCAAGCGATAATGGCGGAAGGTGAGAAAGTACAAGAAGAACCATACACACCTTAATTATTTTCCTTTCTTTGACCACCCTTCCATGACATTCAAATGACATGACTTTTAAATGACTGCTGGACCTGGAAGATATTACATTCAAATGACTGCTGGACCTGGAAGATATGACATTCAAATGACTGTTGGACCTGGAAGATATGACATTCAAATGACTGCTGGACCTGGAAGATATGACATTCAAATGACTGTTGGACCTGGAAGATATGACATTCAAATGACTGCTGGACCTGTAAGATATGACATTCAAATGACTGCTGGACCTGGAAGATAACTCTAGACGTCCTCATCAGTCTTTATTTTTCGACATTTGACTTCGGGAGGTCATGAACAAAATATCCGAACACTGGACTTATATCATAAAAGTTATTTCAACAAGCCGACAATTTAATTTGTAGAATAATATATTTAGTATCATCGTTTTCTCTTGTAATCTATAAGGCAATCTGTAAGGTAATCTATAAGGTAATCTATAAGGTAATCTATAAGGTAATCTATAAGGTAATCTATAAGGTAATCTGTAAGGTAATCTATAAGGTAATCTATAAGGCAATCTGTAAGGTAATCTATAAGGTAATCTATAAGGTACTATATAAGAACAACAAAATAAAAAGAGATAAGCCTCCGCGTTGTGGTGGTAAAATTAATAGTTCTAAATACAATACCATATACTGCACTTCATTTTACATTCGTTTCATTCGAAGCAGCTCATGCTAAGGTTCTTAAACAATTGTCAAGAATGGAATTGTTTCCTATCACCAATTTGTACAGTTTAAATGGCCTGTACTCTTTAAAAAATACGTATTTAAGATTATACAATGTCGATTCTGTAGGCCATAATCATAGGCCGTCATCATAGGCCGTCATCATTAGCCGTCATTATATATGCCATCATCATAAGCCGTCATCATAGGCCATCATCAAAGCCATCATCATAGGCCATCATCATAGACCGGCATCATAGGCCATTCATAGGCCATCATCATAGGCCATCATCATAGGCCGTCATCATTGGCCATTCATATACCGTCATCATAGGCCATCATCATAGGCCATCATCATAGGCCATCATCATAGACCATCATCATAGGCCATTATCAAAGCCATCATCATAGGCCATCATCATAGATCGGCATCATAGGCCATTCATAGGCCGTCATCATAGGCCGTCATCAAAAGCCTTCATCATAGGCCGTCATCATAGGCCATCATCATAGGCCATCATCATAGGCCATCATCATAGGCCATCATCATAGACCATCATCATAGGCCATCATCAAAGCCATCATCATAGGCCATCATCATAGACCGGCATCATAGGCCATTCATAGGCCGTCATCATAGGCCGTCATCATAGGCCGTCATCATAGGCCGTCATCATAGGCCGTCATCATAGGCCATTCATAGGCCGTCATCATAGGCCATCATCATAGGCCATCATCATAGACCATCATCATAGGCCATCATCATAGGCCATCATCATAGGCCGTCATCATAGGCCATCATCATAGGCCGTCATCATAGGCCATCATCATAGGCCGTCATCATAGGCCATCATCACAGGCCATCATCACAGGCCATCATCATAGGCCATCATCATATGCCACTCCAAACCTGACACAGCTATGAAATTTTATCAAAAAGCCCATTAGAAAAGTAAGGATTTCAAAAAAAGACCGATCATTGAAGTGAGCACTGGCCCAGCTCTCATGCCAATCACGTAGACAACACCAATGGCAGTGTGTACAATCACGTGACCAAGAGGCAGGCACTTCAAATAGACAGCTCCGCTCCGACGCGTTACACGTACACACTAGGTCATGACGCAATTGTGACTCATTAGATACACATCAGTACCTCGGGCATCAATCTATTATTATCTCGCGAAGAATGACGCGGGTTGGTTTGGGTTCGTCTGATGACGGTCTGGTCTTTACCCTGAATGTACATGTTTAATGCACAGTAATTTATTGATAAACAATGATTTTTCTGGTTCCTGCCTGACCTGGGGAAGATGTTTTGAAAAAGGAATGCGTTGAAAGGAGGGGCTGATCCTAAAAAAAAAATAATTTAAAAAAGGACTCCTTTAAGGACACGTTGTTACATGGCCGCTGTGTAGTGACTTACGAGGAATTGTGTGATACAAATAAAGATTAATACCTGCTTGAAACGAGAGTTTTCTTTCTAGTTGGAACAGTTCAGGAGACTGAACTCTATCGAAGTGTTATCGAATTTAGTGGACAATCCATATTTGTTTATTTTTTAATAATTTATTTAAAGTATGTTTAGTTTTCCGGTATTTTAAATAAAGCTTAACCCCATATTTTACATAATGCACCCTAGACACCAATGATATTGGTTATATGTGTCTTTAACAATGAATTAACCATATTTTTATATATCTTATATTCTTAGGTTTGGTTCAAGAACAGGAGGGCGAAATGGCGGAAGCGAGAAAGGAACATGGAAACATTCAAAACCGGATTCGGACCCCAGTTTAACGGTTTAATGCAACCACCGTTCGACGACGGCCTATACACTGGCTACCCATACCAGAACTGGGCCACCAAGGTGCCGTCGCCCTTAAGCTCCAAGACGTTCCCGTGGGGTCTGAACATGAACATGAACAGTCCGGTCAACCCCCATCTGTCGTCGGTGGTCTCCACACAATCTCTCGGCGGCTTCTCCTCCTCGCCGGGGCCCATCAGCAGCATCAACTCGTCCATGATGGGTTCCGGCAGCGTTCCCGGAGGCATGAACTCCCCGGGCGCCCCGTGTCCGTACGGGCCCCCGGCCCCGCCATATATATACAACCGTGATCAGTGCTCCAATAGCATCGCAGCTCTGAGGCTCAAGGCCAAAGCCCATTCCTCACCCTTCTCCTACCCTTCGATGCCAACCCGACAGCCGACCCTGTCCGCCTGCCAGTACGCCACAGTTGGTAACAGTGCCGCCGTTTGACACACGCCTCAGCCCTATCCTTCCCCTGCACATTCTTCCTACCCGTCGTCGTCTTCGTCGTCCCTAGCTGTTCATGAGGAGGCCAACAGTCTCAGCAAACTCTCGGACCAGCTTAGCTTGAGTCGTGAGCTCAGTTTTTTGTAGTCATTTAAAAAGAAACCAAAAAAAAAAACTGTTAGCTTCGATGACGAACAGCCTAGGCTCCGGATCAGCAAGTGGAATTAATGACGGGGGTCAGAAAAATAAACAAACTAACCGGAAGTCACGCTTTGGCAAGCCAGGTAACAAAATTTGTAGTGCGCACGCAAGTTGGAGCATTGCAATGTTGGGTAAACGCTATTGGCTTTTCACGAGAAAACAAACTTTAAAACGTTATCTGAATGTCTCCGAAGATGTCGTTTGTATCATGAACATCCAGTGATGACGTAGCAATGTTCAAAATATTCAGTTGACGATACGTAGGATTGCGCTGTCAGTGTGCATTTTCGTTAAGTCTATGGTTCTGTGATGTGAGTCTTTGTTTAAATTTTCCCACAGTAGCTAATCCAAAAAAAAAACCTCGATCATACCGATAAAATAAGACAGAGTTGAAAGTATAAGATATCTACTTAATTATATTCATTATTTTGAGCAACGTGCAAGGAGAATGTTATTAGACATTGTGGCATAAAGTTCTAAAGATAAGCACATCTTAAATGCTTTAAAAAGATTTGTTTCGGCTAAAATCAATAAGGAAAGGTTCAGTTCTGTAAATAGATATGATCTATCATAAGGGTTTCTACAATGTGTAGAATAAATCAATCAAATATTGATGGCCTTGAAAATTAGCGACATATTGCAAAATTTGCAAGTGGTATAAGAAATCAAAAGCAGGGGTATTATTTTTAACCAAACCAAATAGTTGTTGATTTTTTTTTAAATCGGACAAAGCAGAGGGACCACCATCACAACACCAAGCCCCATTTCTTCTTTGCTGAACACAACAAAACACAGTCACGCAAAGACGCACAGTGAACTAAGGGGCGGGCTAATCTAATTCATATATGCCTCTGGTTGGCATTGTGTTGCGCTGATCGATATTGGACCCGTGTCAAACACAGATCAAATTAGGATCCTTATCATAAAACCTTCCCACTAGAACAGAACGGACACAGGTTTGGGGTGTTTGTGTGTATGTACGTTTCTGTGTGTGTGTGTGTGTTTTTGTATGGTAAGGGGTTGTAATGTTATGAAGGCAGATCTTAAAATTATATGGATATCACGTTTTAGTACTTGTCAATGATAATTATTCAATCTCTGCGAAAAATATTATTTCTAACTTATGTTATGAGAAGTGAAACACGTTTTCTCTGTCATTACTAGACTCATCCCTGGTTAATCCATTGTTAATCCATGGATAATCCAGAAGACTAAATATTTTTTTTTTCTCTGAATGGACGAGCATTTCTGAAATCCTTCTAATTTCTATATATTAAAGCGAGTCATCTTGCGCGAGAGTCAGTGACACGAATAATTTCAATAGTAAACAGTCTTTTGCTTCCCATGATAAGAGCACGGATACAAGCGCTGTAAGAGTAGTTAATTCAGTAATGTCGACATCATTTCTTGTCATGTAAGTTTAGTGTTGAAAATTATGTCATAAAAAAAAACCTTCCTAAATTCGTCACATAAACTCATCACTAATCAGAGTTTACGGGGTTTTTTAAAATCATTTATTGTAACTTCGCTTTTGGTCGTATGAATCTGGCAAAATCTTTGGACGGCTAATTGACCCACTTGCCGTCATCCTATCGAGCTGAAACTTGGCACATAGGACTCGATGCCAACGACACTATATTATGTCAATTTTTTTTGTATCCCCATCCCAACCCCTCAAAATGGGATTTCCTGTTTTTAAAAGGGAAGATGAATGAAATATGATTTGTTCAATAGGTGCGTACTATGGTGTGGAGATTAACTGTATAGCTGTTGCTATGTGCTTTGTATTTGTGGCGCATTTGTGGGCTTTTTTGTGTCGTATTTGGGGTGTGTTTGTGGCGTATTTGTAGCGTATTTGGGGCGTATTTGGTGCGTAATTGAGACATATTTGTGACGTATTTGGGGCGTAATTGGGGCGTAATTGGGACATATTTGGGGCGTATTTGGGGCTAAATGTAATTGTTTCGGCCTTACGTTACCCCTTTCACATAAGTAAAAGAAAATCTTTAACAAATGTGTTTATCTTAGGGAGTTTACAAACCCAAACAATATGTTAGTTCGAATTTTAAAAGGTGTAATCGATGTAAGACACTACCAAGTGTTTCAGTTTTGAAATAATTGCAAACATAATAAATATGGTGAAGGATCTCGGGTAGACAAAATTTAGCCTTGGAAAAAAGACACACTGCCAAAAAGCCATAGTAGTAAAAAGCTTTACTAGTAAAAAGTAATACAATAGTAAACAGCCATACTAGTGTAAAAGCCCACACTGACATCGCATCATGCGTCGCGTCATCGCTATCACACGTTCGGGTGTCAACCGTTATACAACGCAAGGGGATTGCAGTCCGGTGTCTACCACCCGGGTGTCAACCGTTATGCAACGCAAGGGGATTGCAGTCCGGTGTCTACCACCCGGGTGTCAACCGTTATACAACGCCAGGGGATTGCAGTCCGGTGTCTACCACCCGCGACGACCCTCACATCACACTCCGATGTCCACCGACAAAGCTGCCGATCTACATGTTTCTCCCGAGCCTGGCCTGCCACTGGCTTCAAATGAGTGGTCATTGCCGAACACGCTTTGGTCGATCATCACACTTGCCAAACAGTTTTCAACGCAATGACCCGCACAAACTCTTTATGACGCGCAGACTCATCTGGCGTCAGAAATGATCTTATGGAAGGATTGGGTAATGAGGGTGACCTAAAAAAAACAACAACTCATATTAACAACTGAAACAAAATCATGAAGTACAGAGAAAAATTACTCTTTACTTTCAAATTTTTTTTTATTTTTTTTTGTGTGGTTATCCAACTTTTCAGCTGTGTTGTTCACAGTAGGCTCCGCTGTGGACGCCATCATGGATTTTAATTTTTTGCTGTACATTGTTAATTTAGTTTCGAATTTTCAACAAACAAAAAAAACAATTTTCTTTTTTTCGTTTTTGATTAACTTTGTCTACGTCTGGCGTGTCACTGTGCTTTAGGAAAAAAAAGGGGGGGGGGTGTGGTTAAATTGTGTTTTTCAGTCCCTGCTGCACTAACGGAGGACTACGGATTCGCCAGTTTTCTTTTCGTGCTGATCTTGACAGTTTAATTAGGTTAAACCTTTTTTTTTTTCACCAAGTTTGTATAATACAATGAGTTTTCTTTCACCCTGTGTGCGACACAATTTATTTTTTCCCCTTCATATTTCGGATATTCATGGATGTAATTATTTAGGATGCTTATTATGTGAATATACATTAATGTGTTGATAATATTAATAACAAATAAAAAAAATGATAGAGTTACAAAATAATTAATTTCGTTTTGTGAAACTTGCGTGTTCAAAGGTAAATACTTGCATTTGTGAGAAAGAAAAGTTCGCGGGAGTAGATGGAGTTTTGTATGACAATCTTGACATAGCATACATCCGGGTAAACAGCAACTACACCTATACTCACAATTTCATAACTTCTCAAACTGGAGTTTTTATATTTAAGGAAACAAACAAGCATATAAGAGACCAAATACTTTCCATAATTATATGTGAAGGGGGAATTGGAAGGTGGAACGTGTCATTCAAGTTTTGTATAATTAGCTTAAAAAATATGTACGAACATATGAAGTTAGGGAATAATCCTTTCGATATCGGCACATGGATGTAAAAATATATATATATATTATTATTTATTTTTAAATTATACTAATTGCCTCCATTCCAATTGGTCAGTTTCTTAGAATACATTTTTTGGATTAGGGAAAAAAAGTGATTATCAACTTTAAGCAAACTTTGCACGATTCTCAAGGAAACGCTTCAACAATTTATTTCTGATATGAACTCAACTCGAGGTTTGATGATTTGATGTAATGACACACACGCATGACACACATACAAACACATGCATGCTGGGCACACACATATAAACCACATACACCCATACCTAAGGTATAAACTTACACACGTACACACACATACATACAAACGTACACACATGCAACAAATATCTTTCGCCTGCCATGACTGAATGATCGTGTTTCCTATAAGGGCCACATCACGAAAGCATAACATGTTGCTGATACAATCTTTGTGCCACGCGCCCCACCTTGGTGGGCCGCCGTCAACTCGGACCTTTTGTTTCCTAGTGTGATGTCATAAGTTTGTGCATTTATCGGATGGATTTTAATGAAGTTTCTCTTGCGTTAAGTACTGTTCATAAACACAGGATTTTATGACGTAACTTCCATGTTGTCAATATTCTGTACGCATGCGCTTCGATTGAAATGTTTACGCTGCTGTATTTAAATATTTTCATTCTTCTATTATTAATATTTTCTATGACTAAATAATAAAAAAAAATGTTAACATTTAATTATTAACATCTTCGTTAAATTTATGGAATTTCTTAATTTTATCTTTAAGAATTTTCTTTTGTCTTATTTGTCGAAAAAAAATCTAACTGAATAATACTATAAATTTGCTAGTGTTTAATTAAATTATACATGTACCAATAATGTTCAATAGGGTTCGTCATAGAATGGCGGACATCTATTAATAGAACATCCGGGCGTACCGTCTGGCCAAACTCAATAAGATATTAATAAAACATCTGGGTATTCCTTTCGGCCAATCTCTCAACAGCTGTTGGGTACTCCCAGCTTTGTTTTTGTACCGCGCTTCGAGCCTTTGGGGATGAAGCGTGATTTTTCAAATGAACTTTATTATTATTATTATTTATTTCTACGCTAATGTGAGCCAGCAGAGTGGGTCTTACCCTAAAAAAACGTGCTCACAACTTTATTTTACGAAAGATTTAATAAAAATAATAAAATTGTCAGTGATATTTATATACGTAAAAATACATGAAGACATTATCTAAAAATAGTAACATAACGTAATTCAGCGTGACGTTTTCCGGTCTTAGAGATGACAAACCCTATTAGGAACATATTTCAATAAATTTTATCCTTGATCTAATAAATTTAGCGTACGTTCTGGGCATGTATACAACGCCTATGATTTGCACCCGTTCAAAAATATCTATAATAACTCTGCCAATTAAATGTGTTTTATGTTTTTGTTGTTAAAGCTGATCATGTGAGCATTATGATTTCTTCCTCTGTTATCTGAGAAATAAAAGTTTATTGGACTGCCATACATTGAACACCTTCGACTCGACTTTATTCATTCAAACATGCCATGTCCATGAGGATGGTGATATAATATAATCTATATGTTAAAATTGCTAATGAGCATTACCTATATATTTAAAAAAAAACATTCTGATTATGGTATACATTCTGATTATGGTATACATTCTGATTATGGTATACATTCCTCTAGTTTTCTTATTTTAAGCATTAAAACATTGATTACCCCTACCACGTTAACTGCAACCCACACTCAAAATCAATAGTGAAATTTTAGAGTGTACCAAAAAAGGTCCAAAACCTATTGAGTGGCTGCGTGCAATGGTTTTTATTTAATGAAAAACGGTCCAAAAGAAAATCTGCATACGTCGAACACGTGACATGCCAGTGGAGTACATTTACTAAATACCGCCTTAGCCTACTTTTTTAAAAAGTGCGCCCACCCCCCCACCCCCCACATAAACACACACGTGTTGTATTATATAGACATAAATATATATAACCCCTAATTAGATAACCGGGACTGACTTCCACTTCACCACCCTCTAGGTGTATTTAGTAAATGGACAATGATGGTGCAAAGATCAAATTAATAATGATGTTTATTGACAATGACGGTGCAAAGGTCAAATTAATAATGATGTTTATGGACAATGACGGTGCAAAGGTCAAAATATTAATTCAGAGAGGCTCTGACAGCTTTTGTAGAGCCCACTGAAAGACAAAAAAAATTTTTTTAAAGGGCTGCAAACATTTTTGTCACTCAATTACTATGATGTTATGTTACGTTAATGATCGTCTTAAGCCACAGAACTGTGCCAGAAAGATTGATTAATATTTTGAATGTTTTATTTAAAGTAAAAAAAAAAAGAATCACACAGAAAAAACAACAACACAAGAAACACCATTCACATTCAAACACAAATCTTCACATTCAAACACAAATCTTCACATTCAAACACAAATCTTCACTTTCAAACACAACTTTTCACATTCAAACACAAATCTTCACATTCAAACACAAATCTTCACATTCAAACACAAATCTTCACTTTCAAACACAACTTTTCACATTCAAACACAAATATTCACATTCAAACAAAAATCTTTACATTGAAACAAAAATCTTCACATTCAAACACACATCTTCACATTCAAACACAAATCTTCACATTCAAACACAAATCTTCACTTTCAAACACAACTTTTCACATTCAAACACAAATATTCACATTCAAACAAAAATCTTTACATTGAAACAAAAATCTTCACATTCAAACACACATCTTCACATTCAAACACAAATCTTCACATTCAAACACAAAAATTCACATTCAAACAAAAATCTTCACATCCAAACACTAAAATTCACATTCAAACACAAATCTTCACATTCAAACACAAATCTTCACATTGAAACACACATCTTCACATTCAAACACAAATCTTCACATTCAAACAAAAATCTTCACATTCAAACAAAAATTCACATTCAAACACAAATCTTCACATTCAAACAAAAATCTTCACATTCAAACACAAATCTTCACATTGAAACACACATCTTCACATTCAAACACAAATCTTCACATTCAAACACAAATCTTCACATTCAAACACACATCTTCACATTCAAACACACATCTTCACATTCAAACATAAATAGTCACATCGTCTGAGATTTTATTTCACGGATCTGGTTGCGCCAAGTTTGTTGCCCCTGGTGCTTGGAGTACATTTATTGAACAACTCAAATTAAAAAGGATGGTATACAGAAGGAAAATATCTACCATTGAATGTTATTGTACATCATTCATTTTGTCAGTGATGCTATATACAACCAACTACACCAGCATGATACTAAAATATAATTGCTGATATATAATTGTGGGAAATCGTTTATATGAAACATATTATGATGAGCTGGTGTTTTTGAATAGAACTATACTATATAAACCTAATCAGTTTTGGAGTTCTGGTCGTGTTAAGATCCAAGCACATCAAACTGTTAGTGTTAAAATCTAAGCGCACCAAACTGCTGGTGTTAAAATCTAAGCACATCAAACTGTTAGTGTTAAAATCAAAGCACATCAAACTGTTAGTGTTAAGATCCAAGCACATCGAACTATTAGTGTTAAGATCCAAGCACATCAAACTGTTAGTGTTAAGATCCAAGCACATCGAACTATTAGTGTTAAGATCCAAGCATATCAAACTGTTAGTGTTAAGATCCAAGCACACCAAACGTTCTCCGACACACAATGAGTGTATATAATTGTCTCACAATGACATACACAGCTGTCAGTGTTATGACACACACAGCTGGCAGTGTTATGACACACACAGCTGGCAGTGTTATGACACACACAGCTGGCAGTGTTATGACACACACAGCTGGCAGTGTTATGACACACACAGCTGGCAGTGTTATGACACACACAGCTGGCAGTGTTATGACACACACAGCTGGCAGTGTTATGACACACACAGCTAATAGTGTTCTACAAAAATCGCCTTCCAAATTGACGCTACCCAAGGGTACATTTTGAAGTCCTGGAGACCAAGACAGTGTTAAAAAGAAGGGGTGAGGAAATGGGGGGGATGGTTGGTCGTTCTGTAAAATATCTGCAATGATGTTGGTGCATTACTATTTTTTATAAAAAATGTTACTTTAAATATTATAGTGGCACAAAAAAGTGATAACATTTCTTTATAGTCAGAAGAATAAACGAAGCTCTAAAGCTTTAAAAAAGGTCGTTTAGAAGTAGGGAAAGTTGAAAACAAAAAAAAAAGGGGGGGGGGGTTAACATTACGTACTTAATGTGCTGTGTTATCATAAAAATATATTTAAAAATATTTTTTTTTTAGAATACAATATGATGTATTTGTTTTTTCATAGTTTTTCATTTCTAAATGATGCTTGCCAAGGTATGCATGAAGAAATTCCTGCTCTCAATAAAATATATCTGATAGTTTTATTCCAACACAATTAAAATAAAAAATTAATAAATTTGGCGGTATGCAATGTAACATTGATGACATTATTATGTGAAACCAAGTGATTTCGGTAGATTGCATGTGATGTCTTCCCATTGCCACCACTTTCTAATGCAGTGGTTCTCAACCTTCCTAATGCGCGACCCTTTCATACAGTTCCTCAAGTTTTGGCGACCCCCAACCATAAAATTAATTTCTTTACTACTTCCTAACTGTGGAGTATATGTGTTTTCCGATGGTCTTAGGCGACCCTTGAGAAAGGGTCGTTCGACCCCCAAAGGGGTCGCGACCCACATGTTCAGAACCGCAATACACAATTTCTACACTATAACATGGTTTATCCTATCAACTGTACATTTGAACGTTCATTACCTGACCCCAACACTGCACGACTTTTATAGTGACGTCTTACAAGACAAAGGACAATTACATCTCGTGTGTCGCCGATGTTAAGAGCATTTATAGGTAGGCACAATTTAGATGATCTATCTGTCTGCAGAAGCATCTATAGGCCTGGCCTGGTGGCTGGGTCGTGGAAGTTTTGGTCTGATGGCTGCGTCGTTATACGGATATGATGGCTGCGTCCTTGTACGGGTCTGATGGTTGCGTCCTTGTACGGGTCTCATGGCTGGGTCGTGGAAGTTTTGGTCTGATGGCTGCGTCCTTGTACGGGTCTCATGGCTGGGTCGTGGAAGTTTTGGTCTGATGGCTGCATCCTTGTACAGGTCTCATGGCTGGGTCGTGGAAGTTTTGATCTGATGGCTGCATCCTTGTACAGGTCTCATGGCTGGGTCGTGGAAGTTTTGATCTGATGGCTGCATCCTTGTACGGGTCTCATGGCTGGGTCGTGGAAGTTTTGGTCTGATGGCTGCTTCGTGTTTCAGCTCAAGTAAAGTAGGGATGTTACACTTTTATTTTGTTGTTGAAACTGTCATCGGAATCCGGATTTGAATCTGTTACCTCTTATAACATAACAATCATTTCTCAACAGTGCCACACAGATGGCTCAAATTATCCTTTTATTTAAAGAGCAACAGTGTTCAAAATGTTAGCGATACCCGTTGGGTAACAGAACATGTAAACCCCTAACACTCCCCCCCCCCCACGCACACACATTTTCCCGTCTATTTTTTCACTCCAGTAGTGCAACGGGCGGTCTAGTTATATGATGGCTGCAAAACATGTGCTGATGAGAATATTGATTTATAACGTAGTTTCTCTTGACCAATGCATACCGATCATACACCGACAAATTCAGACACACTTACAACGATTTATGCAGTCAAAGAGACAAAGACCTATGCATTCAAACATACACTGACCTATGCAGTCACACATACAACTATATATTCAGTTAATCAAACATCGACATATTCAGTCACACATACACTGATCTCTGCAGTCTCACATACAACGACCTATAGGAGCAAAGAGACTTACATGACCTATGCAGTCACACATACAACTATCTATTCAGTTAATCAAACATCGACATATTCAGTCACACATACACTGATCTCTGCAGTCTCACATACAACGACCTGTAGGAGCAAAGAGACTTACATTGTAAACATGAATTTATAAACAACTAGCGAGTGCGCGGCATGCGTTCCACTGCTACTCAAAGAAATAAAGTGTTTGTTTTTTAATTATGTTTTTGAAGTACTTTTTATATGCACTATTTTTTTATTTTTTTTTTTACCGTCTGCTGCGTACTCGAATAAATTAGAATGTGTTTCGAAGCGTGAGCAGGCCACGCACAGCTGTCCCTGTGAGAAGGTAGCAGGCCACATACAGCTGTCCATGTGAGAAGCATGGATTTTAAAGATTTAGTCCATACACTTGCAGTGATTGTTCCACCCATGCAACAGATATGTTTGAAATTATATTTATATAACTCATTTAGTACATATAAACAAATTTAAGACCCCCCCGACACTAAACGTAATATTTTAAAATTGATGCACTAATTCAGAAATCAACTTATTATGTCACATACAAACTGAAATGTCGCAGTTTGCATTGGATTCAATTCCATCCACCCATGCAATAGCTTTATTTGAAATGATATATACATAGCTCATATAAGAAAAAAAAACAATTTGGTGCCCCCGGCCCCAAACGGAATATTGAAAAATGATTTTACTTATTCAGAAACCTATTTCGGGCGTGCAGACAACAACTCACCAATGTTTTATCGCAATCAGATGAATGGCATATAGGAACGCATACGGAGACTATATTTAAATAGCTCATATCAGAAAAAAAGCTAATCTAGGGCCCCCGGTCCAAAATTGAATGTTGCAAAATGATTGTACAAGTTCAGAAAACTACCAGATTATGTCACTCACAAACGGATTTATCGATGTTTGTATTTTGATTAAATTACATCCACTATTGCATTGGCCCTGATTAAAATTATAGTTTTAAAGCTCATTTAATTGAAAAAAATAAAAAAGAAAATTAGGGACCCCGACCACAAACGAAATATTGTAAAATGGTTATACTAATCCAGAAACCTACTTACTATGTCACACACAAATTGAAATTTCGCTATTGGTATTTGATTAAAATTCCATCCACCAATGAATTCGTGTTTTTTTTATAAATTAGATTTATATAGCTCATTTTAGAAAAATCGAACTAAGGGCCGGCAACCAGCCCGAAACGGAATGTTTTAAAATGGTTGTACTAATTTAGAATTTAGAAACCATTTTTTTTTCTTAAAATGCGAATATTTCGGAGAATCTGGGATTTATTTTGATTATTCAAATGGCTATAGGTGATACTATAGGTGATACTATAGGTGATACTAAGGAAAGATATTATCCTTACCTTTCACCTATAGTAATTTGACTAATCAAAGAAATCCCAGACTCTCCAAATATTCTCATGTTAAAAATTATCTTCTCAGACTTCTAATAAAATAAAGATCCTGACGTACGCGTTGGACGTACATTTAAAAACAACTGATTGGCCTGACGTATGCGTTTGATGTACATTGTGTGTGTGTGTGTGTGTGTGTGTGTGTGTGTCAGAATTCGTGTAATGAGTTGGGTGGGCGGGTGGGGGACGAAAGGTATAGCCTTACCACGACCCGCTGAGCTGGCCTAAGATATGACCTTTACATTTGTTAGTGTAAGTTATGACAGGTCGGTTGGACAGACATGGTCGTCAGGACAGTTGCGGAGGGGGGAGGGAGAACCGGGGGGGGGGGGGAGGACACGTGCACATTAAATGTGACTGATTAGTGGGGTCTGACGTCCACTCACTGCAGCCGGTCATGACTGACCATGCTGTGGTTGTGGAAAGTACATTTATATGCACAACCTTTACTTGGAATCTTGTGTAAAAAAAGTCTTTTTTTTATCTGCATATTTCAAAATGAAGCAACCATAGCGCTTCCTTCAAAAAGGTTATCTGGCCTCTGACAACGCTATCTGGAGTGCAAGTGTAGTCACTATCTACCACTAAAAAATCTATCTGGAGTGCAAGTGTAGTCACTATCTACCACTGAAAAATCTATCTGGAGTGCAAGTGTAGTCACTATCTAACACTGACAACGCTATCTGGAGTGAAAGTGTAGTCACTATCTACCACTAAAAACTCCAATTGGAGTGCAAAGGCTATAGTCGACTTTCCCCATCAATCATATTCCCTAACTACGTCTCTCATCCTCACAGCAGGGATATGTCCTTACTTTGGTTTGTTGGTTTCATTCAAATGATCTGAGCCTGATAGAAATCATTGGTGTTTACTTCCCGCCACCTTTCAATAGAATGCAGATATATATTTTGTAACATAAATCAAGTCAAATCAATTCTTTTATTTAAATAGGAGAATTTTATTTTATTTTTTTATCTCTACAGTGTAATTTTTTCTCAATAAAAATCCTGTTTATTTAGAAGAGAAGGAAAACTGCAAGCTTCTGTGGGTTTTGCTACATAACAAACATTTTACCCCAACAAAAAAAATGAAAGGTTAAATTGAGAGGGGGGTCGTCATTAAACATAGGTTAAATTGAGATGGGGGTCGTCATTAAACATAGGTTAAATTGAGAAAGAGGTCGTCATTAAACATAGGTTAAATTGAGAGAGAGAGGGGTCGTCATTAAACATAGGTTAAATTGAGAGGGGGTCGTCATTAAACATAGGTTAAATTGAGAGGGGGGTCGTCAGTAAACATAGGTTAAATTGAGAGAGGGGTCGTCATTAAACATAGGTTAAATTGAGAAGGGGGGTCGTCATTAAACATAGGTTAAATTGTGAGTGAGAGGGGTCGTCATTAACCATAGGTTAAATTGAGAGGGGGTTTCGTCATTAAACATAGGTTAAATTGAGAGGGGGGGGTCGTCATTAAACATAGGTTAAATTGAGAGGGGGTTCGTCATTAAACATAGGTTAAATTGAAAGGGGGTTCGTCATTAAACATAAGTTAAATTGAGAGGGAGAGGGGTCGTCATTAAACAAAGGTTAAATTGAGAGGGGGTGGGTAAAATTAAACCCTTAAAACCACTGATGTATATTTATACTATTGGGGTCGAGTTAAATCCTGCGTACGTCAAACATCAACTATACACCAACTTGTCTTAAGCCAGTTATCAACTTGCTGGTGCGATTTCTTTATACAATGATTCATCGATTCTGCTATACTACATCAATCAGCAATTACAGCTCCGTAGTGGCGCTTTGTGCTACTTTAATTGCTGAACTTCTTACAGCGATTTAACCAGTTATTGCGAGTGAACAGCACCGCCATAAGTACCATTCCAATGAACCCTGCTGATGTGTGAGCGCCCCCCCCCCCACCCAACCGTCACCTTTTTCCCCCGCTCTCGGGCACCAGAAGCTCACTGATATCGTTGAGGAAACTCGTCGTCAGACGTGACGTCACTCGTCGTCAGAAGTGACGTCACTCGTCGTCAGAAGTGACGTCACTGGTAGTTACTGTCAAATTGTTTCAAAACTGAAACTATTTTTTTTTAAAAACATTTATATTTCACTTTGACTTGACTTTATAAAGTCATTCTAGTCGAGAGCTGACTGAATCAGCACTACAGAACATATCTGGCGTAGGTACCAGGTGATAGTAATGTGCATAGAAATGTTCGCTGTCCACACCCATCATTTATATTAATTGCTAAGTCCACAGTACGTTCTACATTTCAGTGGCATCATTGTTTCAATGGATCAAAACTCCAAGCTTGAAACATGCTTCACGAATTAAATTCACAAAATGCACATTTTGAGATAATCAAGTTCAAATATACTTTTCGTCTATAAAATATGACTATTTTCATTTTTTGTCTTGTTTAATTAAGGGCCTAATGCACATTTTAATGTGTTGAAATTTCTGCAGTACACTTGGCTAAACTGGGTAAGAAAAGATCACAGTTTAGATTGATTTTGACAAAAATGTAACTTAAGTACTTTGAGCACTAAGGTCTTCTGTTAACACGATGCAATTTAATGACAACTGTTACATTTAACATTGGTCTTGTCGTGGCTTCGTTTTTCTCTTTCATTAAAAAAAAATACAACAAACAAAATCTTTCTATTGAAAGTTGGACACAGGCAATGAGGCCGAGCGTTTTCAAAACTGTGAGGTATATGAGTGACAGGGCTTTTTATTTCCTAGGGCCGTGAGGCAAGTCGAGGCACTTTGATGTCACCCGCCATTAAGGGGGGAGGAGTAAAACTAAATATGAGCCCCGCATGATTAATGTGCTGATGGAAAGCCGCAGACATCCTGGGCCCATTAGCGGCCCCAAAAACCTCATCTCCTGTCTACTTCAAATTATTGCTAACAATCTTTTGATGGAAAAAAAAATAAATTCTCTTCCTTGTGGGTTGGTTTTTTTACTTTTTCGGTTGGTTTTTTTTTTTTTCGTCATAAACGTTCAGTAGTTGGTTGGATATTCATTTACATTTTTTACTGGCGTTGTTTGAGTTTTTCTGTGTGTTTTTGTTTTATTTTTGTGTGTGCTCGCTGTTGTTTTGTGTGTGCGTGACGCAACTAATGGGGCGTTATTTTCACTGATTGTTCACACGTTGAAATGGATGTTCAGCATGTCGATTTATTTAATGAACTCGTGTTTCGTTTCCTAGATTGTTTCAGAGACACATACTTAGTCGTGCAGTTAATTGATCTACGTGATGGTTTGTTTGTTGTTCTTGTTTTTTTTTTGTTGTTGCTCGGCGTCGATATGTTTCTCATACATAACCGCCATCTTGGATCCATTTTCATTTCATTTTTACATTGAAAAATTTGTTGTTTTTTTACTTGATTTTTATGGGGGGGGGGGGGGGGGGGGGGGCGGGGTGATGTCTATTGCTCAGTTGACATTTCCTCTTTTAGCTGTCTCTCTTACTGTGCCACTGTCTAGGCTTTCACTTGCACGTTATTCGCTATACAAAGTCTTCTTATGTCTTCTTTTTTTCTGTCTCACACTTTTTATTTATTATTTAAAAAATAATAATATTTGTTGTCATTTTAAGGTAGTTTTATATACTGACGTCTTCTATTCTACGTCAACCCTCTACGTCATCCTTCTACGTCAAACTTCTACATCATCCTTCTACCTCAACTTTCCACGTCAACCGTCTACGTCAACCTTCTACGTCATCCTTCTACGTCAATCTTCTACGACCAAGAATTAAGTCAAACTTCTACGACCAAGAATTGAGTCAAATTTCTACGACCAAGAATTGAGTCAAACTTCTACGACCAAGAATTGAGTAAAACTTCTACGACCAAGAATTGAGTCAAACTTCTACGACCAAGAATTGACTCAAACTTCTACGACCAAGAATTGACTCAAACTTCTACGACCAAGAATTGAGTCAAACTTCTACGACCAAGAATTGAGTCAAACTTCTACGACCAAGAATTGACTCAAACTTCTACGACCAAGAATTGAGTCAAACTTCTACGACCAAGAATTGACTCAAACTTCTACGACCAAGAATTAAGTCAAACTTCTACGACCAAGAATTGAGTCAAACTTCTACGACCAAGAATTGACTCAAACTTCTACGACCAAGAATTGACTCAAACTTCTACGACCAAGAATTGAGTCAAACTTCTACGACCAAGAATTGACTGGTATGGAAATTGTTTGATTGGATCTGAAAAGTTGTTATTTGACTGAAATCGATCAAATAACTTGAGAACACCACAGTGGCGTAGTGAAGGGGGGTCAAGGGGGTCATTATGCCCCGGGCGCTACTCACAAAGGGGCGCCAAATGGTATATTTTACTATAACATTGTATGGTTTTCGAATAGGGGGGCGCGCTAAAAAAGGTATTGGGGGGCGCTAAAAGGGTATTGTGCCCCGGGCGCGAGTTAAGCTCGCTACTCCACTGGAACCCCATACACTAGAATCGGGTATCGTGTTTTTACCAACACACAGCCCATTTTAGAGCCATATCCAAGACAAAGATCAAACATTGAATTGGGTCTGAAGGCCACCAGACAATCACTTAGGCATGGGATCAACTGTGCAACCGAGAGAGCGGGGTACCACAGAAAACAGGTATATGGAAGCTCGAACAAAAACAAAAAAACAACAAAAAAAGACAAAATAATGGCTCAGTGTTGAGATCAATGGGGGATATCCGCAGCGTGAATGGACTGTGCAAAGCTGTAGGCCACATAAGCTAACGAGGACGAAATCTCAAATCTCTACTTTGCGCCAAGAAGCCCTAAAACTGTATATGAGACTTACATTGTTGACGACGCAAATAAAAAGCATTAAAATGCAATGTCAGTGCATTCCATTTCTTTTTTTTTTCTTTCTAATAAAATGAAAAAATCCCAAATTGAACTTATCTTGGGACACAATGTGAAAAAAGCCTCATTGATTGCATACTTTCTGTATCTTTTATATCCTTTTTATTTTAAAATGTGTATAAAGATAGGTGTCTTTTCTTTTGTGTTATCCTAAAATGATTCGTGTCGTAGATTCAAACTAAGGTGCCATAATCCAGACATTGAAAAGTTTTCAGTGTGACAAGTCCTTCTATAGGAAATAAAAAGTGTGTACGTGTTTGGTGGGGGGGGGGGGGTTGGATAAAATAAAATTAGTAAATTAAAATAGACGCCTGATCCAATAATAATCCCAATTAAAATGTCACAGATTTACCGTAATGCCATCAGGGGCCGTGGAACAATCGAGATTCCGAAGTTACCGGGACGAACCGGGAAACCCGTGGGCACACAGAGGAATCGCTTCTAACAAATAATAAATAGCTTCCCTTACAAGGGGCAACGCAGAGGAGCAATAAAGTTGTAATTGGAAGATTACACGAATACAGCAGTGTAAGGGGAGACAATCAGGTGGTCTCCCCCCCCCCCCAAACCCCCCCCCCCCCAACCGTTACTGTAAAGCGTCGCAAAATTTGATTCGTTTTACAAGGGATATTGATCGAAGAAAAGTATTTTAATTAACATTTCTTTTGAAAGTGGAGTCATCTACTGTATTTAAACATAAAAATGTTTTTAAAATTCCGAAAGGAATCCAGCATATTTTAAGGTCCATGATGAAAATTGATGAGAATTTATGAAATGTATGTTTATTTGTATATTTTGTATTATGATATTTGATAGTATACATAATTTTGAATATGTTGTAAGGCAGTGATATTTAAAACAAATATTCTGGGATTGTTTGAAGTTAAACTAAGGAAGAATACCAGTGGCAGGTGATAGCATTTTCAAACCTTTAGCAATAGGCTATACCAGACAGGGATGAATAGGACATCGTCAAGAATAACTGCCCTGATCAGAGTTATGAGGATGGGGTAAAAAGACAGATTTGGGCTGCCAGAGATTTGGGCTGCCAGAGATTTGGGGTGCCAGAGATTTGGAGTGCCTGAGATTTGGGGTGCCAGAGATTTGGGGTGCCTGAGATTTGGGGTGCCTGAGATTTGGGGTGCCAGAGATTTGGGGTGCCAGAGATTTTGGGTGCCTGATGCTGAAACTCCTAGCAAGCATACTTAAAAGTGCCAGAAGTTGTTAGAAGAATAGGCGGAGCAGTAAATTGCTATATAGAGCTAAGCAAAAGAGCAATAATTTGTTCTTGAAATAAGCAATTGGGCAATAAAAAAATATTCAGAGCAATAAATTGTTAAATAGAAAAGCAGCTGAGCAATAAATTGTTATAGAGGAAAGCAACAGAAGCACATGATGAGTCAGACACAAAAACGCAATCATAAATAGAGATACACATAGACACATAGACAGAGTATCACAAAGACACACCCAGGCACAATACCTGCCATGGGGAAAGACCCACGCTCTTAACAACAGCTGCCACCCCTGTGTTCTAGGAGATGACTTAAATAAAGTCATGTCTTCTTCGTCCACCGAGGTCATATCCAGTACACGCTGTCAAAACCATGAATGGTGTTAATTAACGGTCATAAACATGGCATAATCTCATTGAAACACAACATGATATTCAGCTACATGTATAAATACTGAGGGAATAACTTTTTAAATT
Source organism: Omphiscola glabra (assembly GCA_964017045.1). Taxonomy (NCBI): domain Eukaryota; kingdom Metazoa; phylum Mollusca; class Gastropoda; family Lymnaeidae; genus Omphiscola; species Omphiscola glabra. Next base: position 19,154,682 of record OZ024795.1, read on the forward strand.
TAAACGTAAATGAGTGGACACTGTCTTTAAAGGCTTTATTTGTTAACATAAGATTTAACATTTGGATTGATATGTCGCATGTCTGTGTTTTACCCATTCACGTCGAAATATTAAAGTCTATTGTTCCTTGGTTTTATCACCATATTGTTTTCTGCACACTCTTAAAATCTTCGACTCTACCCATCAAAAAATGTTGACAAAAAGGAAAGGAAAAAAGGGTTGCAGCAAATAAATAAATACAATTTTAAAAATAAATATATATATATATATATATATATATATTGCTATCAAATATATTGTAAGCCTAACCTCATTCTTACTATGCAAATATATAAGCAATACCGATCGTTACCAACACTTGGTCTTGGCGGCCATTCTCTGACCCAGCTAAACTATTACCACTAAAAATCTGATTTTAAAATGTTTATTTTCATTTGTAGACCGAACTGTACGCCGAAATATACCTTCAATTGGCCACACACACCCCAGACATGAATATATGGGCCGTGAGGTGAAACCATCGAGACGACTCCAAAACAAAACCAAAAAAAATGTTTACAACCCGGTCAACAACACCTTACTGATGCCTGGCAGGACCTTCAGGATCATCACTCCTTATCGTAACACAGCAGACGAGACTGGCAACCCAATCTCCAGGGAGATTGAAACATTAATCCGGGTATTGACGGGACAGGCTTACTTCGTGCGTAGCCCAGTGTCGTAGACTTACGTCTGTCGTAGACTTACGTCTGGTGTCAGGCATAAAACAAATGGTGGCCGGGTCTTTAATTACAACAGTCAGAAGAAAGATGTCAACAGTGTTGTGTTTGTCGCGGAATTTAGTTTTCATTTAGTTTTTATTTTATTTTTTATTTTGTGGGGGTGGGGTAGAATGATGGAGGCTACCAAAATAACCAGTTATCAATACAGCCTTACTGTCTCTAAAAGTGTATTCACCCGTGTGCACTGAGATTTTTTTTAATGTTTTTAGATTTTCAAAAAGTTGAGTTTCAATATCTTAACTCATTCTGTTGCAGACTATTAAAGTATAAACTTCTTTAAATCGAAATTGTCCCACTTTCTCGGTCATTGATCCAACACGCAAGATTAGGTTTAAGTTGGTTACAAACTCTATAATGTCCTTCGATCATTTGGAATGACTTCATGAGTACGCATATACTTCGTGGTCTAGATGCTCAGCTTAAGTGGATACGTTACCCGGATGAAACGATTGCTTCGCCACACAACAACGGTAGACAATTATATATATATATATATATATATATATATATATATAATATATATATATATATATATATATAAATATATATATATATATATATATATAATATATATATATATATATATATATATATAGAGAGAGAGAGAGAGAGAGAGAGAGATTCATCAAAGACTTTCCTTGTCATTTCAATGTGTTAAAATGTCTCCATGTAGTTTCCTTACGTCTCTGGAGCCATTGTCCCTGCTTTGTTACCAGGTTCTCCTCCGACTTGACATATCTACCTCCACCTCAAATCCCTTGGTTTATTTTATTTTTCATGCCATCTTTGTTCGCCGAAGAAGGCTTTTGGCCGACGCGTTCATTGTTTTGTGTTGTCTTTTTCTCTACGTACTACCCTTACTCCGTGTTCCTCATTCCTACATGTTGATCACCGTTACACGAACGTCCGCTGAAAATGACGAGCGCTGTTATGTTACTGGGAAAATCATCGACAAAAAAGGGGGGGGGGGGGGGGGGAAGAGTCGGGTTGAAAGTAAGATTAGAAGAAAAATGCATGGTCATCAAAACTTTGAATCAGACACAGTGAAATTATCCCTCTAACTTCTTCAATCGGGATTATTATCCATAGGTCAGGGTCGACTTTCAGTCCTTAGACGCAAAGTGATCCAACTGCAATGTCGTTTAAGACAAGAAAGCAATAAAAATAATATGTCACTTAAAATGAAATTGTAGTTTTTCAATAGTGGCATACTGGTCTAAAGACAGTGAAACTTTACCGTTTTTCGCCTTTAATTATAACAGCCATTTAAACAGCAAAAGCTGCACCAACATAAGACGCACTCTCGACACAATGATCACTAAGTGTGTCTTCAAACAGCGTTGCTTATTTTGATTTAGTAGCCACCTGTACGCCGTGTGGTTAGGGGTATTTATTCACAGTCGCCTATATGAAGTGCCTCATCGCGCTTTCACCCCCAGAAACCAACCAAAAATATTTTAAGCTTAAATCTTGCCTAAATATAATGTCACGTGATAACATAACTGAACATAATGTCACGTGATAGCATAACTGAATACAATGTCACGTGATAACATAACTGAATATAATGTCATTTGATAACATAACTGAATATAATGTCACGTGATAACATAAGTGAATATAATGTCATGTGATAACAGAAACATAAACTTAGATGTGTTCAACAACATCTAAAGAAATAATAAAGCTAATAGTTTTTAAAAAAAAAACAGTTATAATATGTTTAGATTTTTAAAATTTTAAATCAAGTCTCAAATATTTCTAAAATTTATAGATAAACAAGTAATAATGCCCGAAACAACTGAAATAAGAACTGAAACGTTTGTGTTTGAAACAACTGTGTTTAAAAAAAATAATTATTATTTTAAAAAATTAACTTGATGAAGGTTATTTATTGATGCATTCATATTTTTTTCCCTTTCTAGATATTTATTTTTTAAAAAAAAGGTTTCTCTACGAACATCATGGACCTTGGTTCAGTTGTGACTTAGATCTTTTGTGATCTGCTGAGATCAATCGCCCCTGGTTAATTTATTCCCTCGGTCTGCTATCGATGATTCGACAAGGTGCGTGGCGCGCCAGTGTGTCGGCCCGAGACATAAAAACACAAGATGCGAATCACCAGCAAATGTCTTCCGGCGAAATAGGGCGACTTGCAAAAAAAAAATTTAGACATCCAACTGTGGTACAAACGACCGCCAAGCAGGCGGGCCACCGCCAAACTCCAAGTTGGCCGTGGTGGGGACATTTTAGACTCGCTTGACTTGAGGAGGGGACGTGGTACATATTTCTACTTTCTAAAGCTTTATTACAGGGTGGGGGATACGCAAAATAGACAAGTTTATTTTTAAAAAAGAGGTCAATATAATGTTTCTCTAATTACTTTTGTTGTCAATATGATTGATGCAACATCCAACAGATCACCTACACCAGGGATCCTCAAACTTTTAAAACAGGAGGAGTCGGATCTATGAGCTGATTGATGCAACAAAATTTTTAAATGGTGGGTCGGATCTATGTCATCAGTCGAACAAGACAAGCTAGGACTTGAAAAAAAGAAAAGGACAATTACCAGGATGTTTCGGCTAAATTCCTTCTTCAACAGACAAGATAAAGCAAGAAACACAAAAAAAATTACACCCTCCCCCTTTTTTGAACTATATAAAAAAAACTAGAATTCAATGACGGGCGATCTGTTAGTCTTACAATCGCATAATGAATTTGTTTCAATATAACTGGAATTCAATGACGGGCGATCTGTTAGTCTTACAATCGCATAATGAATTTGTTTCAATATAACTGGAATTCAATGACGGGCGATCTGTTAGTCTTACAATAGTATAATGAATTTGTTTCAATATAACTGGAATTCAATGACGGGCGAGCTGTTAGTCTTACAATAGTATAATGAATTTGCTTCAATATAACTGGAATTCAATGACGGGCGATCTGTTAGTCTTACAATAGCATAATGAATTTGTTTCAATACACATTGACATTAAAGGACACATTTTCCTATTCAAACATTTCAGAATGGGTTTTGTTTTAACTCATCAAAAATTATTTATTATTATTTTACTTATTTCATTTGTAAAAATATATTTTAAAAATAGCTTATCATCCTTGCCTATTTTAGCTATTTCGAAATCAGCGTAATGTCTGAGGTCGGAAGTTTTGTCGGTCTTCGTTCTCTGTGTCTTGTATCTGCTTCTATTCTCCCCTAGATTGCTTGTTCACATTGTTCCAATGAAGCTACAAATACATTAAGCGTGTCAACCGCTGATTTACCGACCTGTGACTTTTCGCCTTTATTTACCAGCACCCTACATCGAGCCTGCACCCGGTCCGATCACCCTACAGGAGTGGAAACAAAAGTAGTTATTTCAAGATGTCAACCGTGCAGCCAGACGTTCTGCTGTCAAGAAAGGCATCAGGAGAAGGTAATTGTCATCAAGTTGAGTTGTTTGTGTATATATATATTTACAAACGATGTGAGTCTCAGATGAATTTGTGGTTATACATAGAAACATATGAAATAACGATTGTGCTGGACTGGCTGAGTCCGCAGTCGTGTAAGCATGACATATATATCATGTCATGTCAATATGACATATTTCTAATCGCCGCAAAAAATTTTGGGTTTCTACGCCACGTGGCTTATTTCTTTGGTAGTTGAAGATAAAAAAAAAACTGCGGTTACTTAATTACGACTTCGATTCCATCTGTGATGTTTCGACTCCATGGCTCCCATAAAGAAAACATTAGTGAATATTGTAATTCATCATCACATTTCCCTCGTCACCTTTCATTTAAACAAAAATAATTTAAAATAATATATATATATATAGGAAGACAGAGGAAAAGATGGGAAGATAACATCAAAGAGTGGACGGGATTAAAACTAGACGATGCAATGCGTAGTGCAGAAGACAGAGAGGAATGGAGAAGGATAAATTTCATGTCATGTGCCCCAACGGTCCAAGGACTAAGGGACATGATGATGATGAAAAGTGATATATGAAATTAAGATTTGCTTAAATAATACGGTTTTGGATTTTATATCATTGACTTAAACGGATGTGACGACAAAACTCCACCGGGTTTTTACAATAACATAAATTGGACTGAAACGTGACATACACCGGTTTAAAAAAACAAAAACGAATTCTACCCCCGCCTGTAAAGCTGGCCAATGTGAAACTAACCAACCCTGCTTAAAGCTGGCCAATGTGAAACTAACCAACCCTGCTTAAAGCTGGCCAATGTGAAACTAACCAACCCTGCTTAAAGCTGGCCAATGTGAAACTAACCAACCCTGCTTGAAGTGGCGTACACAGTACATACATTTAAAGAAAAATAATAAAATATTGCTTTCTTGGAGATTCTGGGTAAAACTTTGACTAAACTTAAGTCACGAGCGATGCCACGAAAAGTTACTTTAAATAAATGCTCCTCTCCTAGCCGACTCCAACATTACATTACATGATTAACATTTCTTTCCAGACAAGTAAGCAAAGTCTAAACCTTAGGGAATACAAACGCGGTTACGGGGCTAATTAGAATTGAATTTTTGTCATACTTTTAATAAATTAAAACGGAAACATTTTTTTTTTTCAAATGCCAGTGAGCCTAGCGGAATAGCCTCAGTGAAATAAAACTCTAATTTAGTCCATACCCCCAGCTCTAACACACTGGTGTCTCCCCCAACCCACACACGTTGACTGTCGCGTTTAGACAGCGGTAGGACCGTGTGAGACATCCAGGCGAGACGGGCCGTAGCCACGTTGGGACGTATCTAGCTGTATCTATCATAAAGGCGGACATAAAGATCTGAAAGAGTGTGAAATGCGACTGTGGCGCCGCCTTACATTCGTAGCCTCGAGCCCCGAAACCTTCCCGGCCTGAAGTCCGAGGGAGACCGTGTGCTAGAGATACGTCTTTAGGAGTCCCCCCGGCTCAGGTTTAGTCAAAAAAAAAAAAGGTAGAGCGTCCCGCGCACAGACTTCAGATCGCTGTGGTGTTAACGCTAATCTTTCATCAAATGCTAATTTTTGACAACTGAATCCAGTGTGAAAGGAAACTGATTTTTTTTGCAGTCAACGTTTTTAATTCGATTTATTGGGGGTTTAAAAATTGAAATGACAGTGCTAGTTATAAACTTGTCATTAAAAGTGCTCAATCAACAAAATGTATGTGGGACTGAAGTGCTAAAAAAAAGGGTGTGTGGGGGGGGGTTGCATTAATTCCTAATCGAACGATAAACACGTAATAATTATATCACATAAGTTTACCGATACGTTATACAAATATTTAAAAATAAATCTATAGCATGTTTTGATAGTCAAATAACATTATTTATGAAATAGAAAATGTTATGAAGTGTATAATTGTATATTTTGTCAAACCCAGTTTAAGATAATTAAATGCTTAAAAATTAGTTTTATCTTCTTTTTTTTTTCAAAGTTATGACTATAAAATTCTATGGGCTGTAATGCATGCACAATACCCAGGCGCCTACTGAGAATAGTAAGGCTAAAATATATTTAACGATTTGTAAAACGATTGAATCCTTCTTTCATATAAATGAAACACACACACACACATATATATTCTCTTTAGATTTATACGTTTTAATTTGTATCTTTTGAAGAAACTATTTTATGAGAATGTTTACGAAATGATTTATGCAAAATAGAAGTAAACATTAACTCCGTCATGTTTGTGAACTGTCAAGTACACACCAAAGTGTGCAGTGTTCACAATGTAGAGACTAACACGTGAGTGATTTACTGCAATGTGCTGGACTCTAATCAGATCACAGATGTTCGATGTGTTAACGCACGGCTATCGACGGGGCTGTTTGCCCGGGTCCGTCCAATGCGCTCAGACTCACAGAGTGCCTGACATCCGGTTTGAAAGAAAAGCCACATTGCTATCAATTACCGACTTGGTTACAGTTTCCACTCTTCGTTCTCTGGGAGCCACCTATGTGAACCTCGCATCAGAATTTTCTGGGGCGAAAACCATTGTTGATTTAAAGTGTTTGCATGTTTTTATATCAATTGTTTTGAAAGTCCAAGCTGACTGAGATCATTCAATTGACCCTACAACCTACAACCTACAACTTAATACCTACAACCTACAACCTAATACCTACAACCTACAACCTAATACCTACAACCTACAACCTAATACCTACAGCCTAATACCTACAACCTAATACCTACAACATAATACATACAACATAATACATACAACCTAATACCTACAACCTAATACCTACAACCTAATACCTACAACACACAACCTAATACCTACAACCTAATACCTACAACCTACAGCCTACAACATAATACGTACAACCTAATACCTACAACCTACAACTTGATACCTTCAACCTACAACCTAATACTTACAACCTTGCGATTTGACTTATAAAACTCCATGAAACCAGACATATACACGGAATAGATGCTGCACAGCAGTGGTTACCAATCTTTTTGACTCGCGGAGCCTTTTTTTTAAAGTTAATTTTTACGGGGGAGCCCCCACTACTTTCTCTTTGTTTCAAAAGTTAACAAGCTTAGGAGTAGTATAAAATTGTGTATTATTTGCATAGTTTTCTTATCTAAGGATCCATGATAATTTAAGGCAAATGTTTGGTTCTGCATTTAGCGATTTCTGTAGTTCTGGAAGCTTTACACTGAGAAAGGCAGCGATCATAGTTTAGCTTTCCCCAAAAATAATATGTTTTGATTTCATCTGTCTACAACTATGGGGCAGATTTTGGTTTTGAAAAGCTATTTTTAATTCGGGGTGGAATGTCAAATCAATGAAGACCCTGTATTCCGCTGAGTTATTTGTTCTCGAAGAACTCATTCGGTAACCAAAGCCACCAAGCACCTTCGTTTGAGCTGTGGAAAAGTCATGTTAAAACGAGTATAAATCTGATGTGTCTTAAATGTTGAAGTTCTTTTTATTCAAGAATCGAAATTGTCCCTTTTCTCTGAACTCCTACTAATACATATGATTCCTCTTAAAAGAACAGACATTGGCGTTTGTATACAAAAACTTTAGCCTCAGCACATGTGACATAAAATGATATATTTTTCGTAGCATTTCGACCACATACGCAATTTTCAGACCAAGTCTTCATTTTAAATTACCCCCGCCAATCAAATATGCTGCTACTGTTGTCAGGACGTTCATCAAACGTGGCAGCGCTTTTCCTGGTGACAACCACGTGACTTCAAATGCAGCAGGGGTGACTGGTGGCGACTTCCTATGTCTTCACACATATTTGAATTGCTTGTTCTTTTTTTTTCTTCTTTTTTTTTTTTTTGTGTGTGATTTTTTTTTAAAGAAATATTTTATATAATTAATTTTTATCGCATCGTTCAACAAACATTTTTTTCTCGATGTTAGCACCTGCCTATGAAGAACTCGGTGTCCTCTGCTATATGTCTTTGTTTTTACTTCATTTAATTTAGACCATGGTTCCAGCAATGTTACCCACCATTGCCTTTTCACAATGATTTTATATATATGCATATTTTTCCTTCTTATTCCCTCGGATGAATACCATGAGTCGAAGAGATAAATATGTCACAACCTGTTGTCTTGATTGGTAGTGATCTCCTAAGGTGACAGTACTCAAGATAGCGTTGTAAGTAAACAGAAGAAAAGGTATTAAAACCTCCAAGGCGGTGACGTCAGTCGATTTGTGGTGCAAATTTTGTAACTATATTATAGCCTCCATTTATAAGGGATTATGTTTCGAGACACTTTGAGCTGTCTCGGGCAATTTGGAGCATGTTCCTTCTTATTATATTCAGCTTTTTTTGTTTTTCATTCTTTAATTTCTTGAAAATTCTTGCTTTTATTTCTTGCAGTGACCGCGGAACACTTGAGAGGTTGGCACAGAGCCCTTAGGGCTCAGCGGAGCACCGATTGGAAATCAATGCCTTACAGATGTCCGTTTGTGGCGTCATCTTAAAATGAAATGTCCTAGGAGAGTAGACGAAGTCATTATGTGCTACTCACGATTATATCAATACGCCCTATCTCCGGATAAAATGTTTTCAAATCACTGTTTCAGATGACCTATACAAATTGATTCCGTTCTATTAGCCCGTATTAAGAGTACTAATAATTATTTTTTTTTATGCTTCATCGATCCTTGTTAACCTCATTAAGTATTTTCTATGCTGCTCACCCCATTTCTGTCTGTCATGTGGTGTGGTTTACTGGAGGGTCCCCGGACAAATCAGTTACCTGTTCTATGAAGTTCTGTATTCATATTTATATTTCGTCTTATTACAATAACCGGACCACGAATGCAGCTGAATAAAAAATTTCCCAATATTCTCCGACGGCGCTGAGCAGAAGACAAGAGACACCGGTTTGCCAGTGTGACGGAGAATATGTCCGCATTGTGACGGAGATTGCCCGCATTGTTACGTCGACGATGGGGTACGGAGATTTAACGACATTCAAGACTCTACGAACTTAAAACGATTTAGAGTTGTCGTGTGAAAACGGCGTCGCTCCTGTGGGCCGGGGTGTCGGTGTGGTTGTGTGTGGGTCGCTCCTGTGGGCCGTGGTGTGTGTGTGTGTGTGTGTCTTCTGTACAGACCTCATCGCATCGGTAGCGCCATCACAGGCACATTGGAAAAAAGTACAGGTGCTTAAAATGGGAATGGTTTGTGTTTAAAACTTGGTATTTTGTATGGTACCGATAAGCTTGGCGAAACTGGTATAACTATTTCATCATTTGAAGAGCGCTGTTGGGTGTTTTGTGAATCCCAATTGTGTATACTGAGTGTAGTGATGGAATAGTGAATGTGGGATAGTGATGGGGATAGTAAAAATGTGGGATACAAATGGGGATAGTGAATGTGGGATAGTGATGGCGATAGTAAAAATGTGGGATACAAATGGGGATAGTGAATGAGGTATAGTGATGGGGGTAGTGAATGTGGGATATGGATAGGGATATTGAACGGGGATATTGATGGGGATAGTGAATGTGGGATAGTGATGGGTGCAGTGAATGTGGGATAGTGATAAGGTAGTGATGGGAATAGTGAATGTGGGATAGTGAGGGGGTAGTTAATGTGGGATATTGATGGGGTAGTGAATGTGGGATATTGAATGTGGGATAGTGAGGGGGTAGTTAATGTGGGAAAGTGATGGGTGCAGTGAATGTGGGATAGTGATAAGGTAGTGATGGGAATAGTGATGGGGGTAGTGAATTTCGGATATTAATGTGGATAGTAAATGTGGGATATTGATAGGGAGTGTGAATGTGGGATATTGATGGGGCAGTGATGGGGGTAGTGATGGTGGTAGTCAATGTGGGATATTGATGGGGGTGGTGGTGGAGGTAGTGAATTGGGGATATTGATGGGGATAATGAATGTGGGATATTGATGGGGAGTGAATGTGGGATATTGGTGGGGATAGTGAAGCTGGAATATCGATGGAAGTAGTTAATGTGGGATAGTGATGGCGGAAGTGAATGTGGGATATTGATGGTGGTGCTGATGGTGGTAGTGATACAGGTAGTGATTGGGGAAGTGTTCTAGACTAAACACGTTTATGAGAACTTTAATTTGTTGACTGAAAAAGATTTAAACAATTAAAGAGTTCATTAAACTGGAATTTTCTGAAACATTGTTTGGAGTATGTCTGTGAACCTGTATGTGCATGTATGTTTATAGTTTGGGGGCTGTGCGCATGTGGCAGGGGATTTCAGCAAAATTGCGTCATCGTTTGAGATAAACAATAATTTTTAAATACTTTTTTCTTTTCCGTCTTGATGTTATTTTTCTTTTCATCATAGAAATAAAATTTAAAATATATTATAATGTATACATGCTTTATGCATCAACATATATCTGAAATGTTATGTTACATTCCATCCTATACATGCTTTATGCATCAACATATATCTGAAATGTTATGTTACATTCCATCCTATACATGCCTTATGCATCAACATATATCTGAAAAGTTATGTTACATTCCATCCTATACATGCCTTATGCATTAACATATATCTGAAATGTTATGTTACATTCCATCCTATACATGCCTTATGCATCAACATATATCTGAAATGTTATGTTACATTCCATCCTATACATGCCTTATGCATCAACATATATCTTAACTTTCATTATTCTACCACATGCTCCAAAGTGTTTGTGCTCGGATTTGTCTCTGAGACAGAAAGTTTTTTTTTAAATTTTTACAATACCCGCATAATTTTGGAAAGTCAAATCTGGGATACATTTCAGGTCCTTTTTAAATTTAAAAATGCTATTGATTGAATTAGGCTTACTGAAATGAGTCGCGTTGAAACTGAATTTAGTGGAAGGGTTGGCAAGTGTATATAGTAGGAGGGGGCCTCATCACCTGGATACGTGTACAACCTTACAGCGGGTAAATTGTAACAGGTGAAACGGTTGAGGCGCACACAGAGACGAATGATGTGACTAGCACCGAAGAGCTGAGCGGGAGACACGGGTGTGGATTGGGAATACCTTTGTCTGTGCTAAAGCTGTAGTGCTTGTTTGACACGTCCGTCGTCTGGCAGTAGTGCTTGTCTGACATGTCAGTCGTCTAGCTATAGTGCTTGTCTCATATATGTCAGTCGTCTAGCTATAGTGCTTGTCTGACATGTCAGTCGTCTAGCTATAGAGTTTGTCTGAGAGTCAGTAGAATAGTTATACGTTTTACCGACAGTAGTAGGTAGTCGGTAGAGTGTGGCTTTTGCAAATGTCTGACTTCCAGTAGAAAAGAAGTAGCATTTTGTTTAATATTCATAAGAATGTGGTATAGCGTTTTTCTGAAAGTCAGTAGCTGAGACATAGAAGTTGCCTGACAGTTAGTAGTCGTATAAGCTACGCAGTCCACATTTTCAGCAATGGATACTATAAGCATGCAAATATTTAGCAGTGGATGGAAAGCAATGCAAATATTTTGAACACTTAATGGTGAAAGCATTGCATATTTTGATCAATTGATGCTAAGCAATGCAAATATTTTGAACAATTGTTGCTGAAAGCATTGCATATTTTGATCAATGGACGCTAAGCAATACACATATTTTGAACAATTATTGCTGAAAGCATTGCATATTTTGATCAATGGACGCTAAGCAATGCACATATTTTGAACAATTGTTGCTGAAAGCATTGCATATTTTGATCAATGGACGCTAAGCAATGCACATATTTTGAACAATTGTTGCTGAAAGCATTGCATATTTTGATCAATGGACGCTAAGCAATGCAAACATTTAACAATGTATTCTGAAAGCATTGCATATTTTGATCAATGGACGCTAAGCAATGCAAATATTGAACAATGGACGCTTTGCAAACTGACATTAGCAATAGGATTGGGTATATAATTCATGAGGAAAAAAAAATAAAAGAATTGAAATGCTACATAGCTTTTAAAGGCGGTAAGTTTATAACACGTGGAGATTCCAAACAGGCACTGAACTAAAATATAATGTGGTGATGGTCACTTAACATCGTTTAGCCAGTGACATAGTATCTGATACATCTGGTTGAGAAGTCACTGTCATGGCGTTCTTACAAATGTGATGGAGTAGTCGATGCTCTGGTATATCATGCAAGAAAATCGTGTTGTAGTCGATTCTGTGGCATGTTGTCCAAATTGCGTAAATATTATTGTTTGTCTTAACACATGAGGATGACCAAGGCTTCGACTTGAGTAGCAGCCGTGACACGAGCTGTATTTTGTTTAAAATAAGGGACAGTTGCTCAATTCGTCAGCCTCACTCTCTCGTCCTTGCCTATTTGTTCCAATAAAGTAATCGAGGATTTGTGGCATCTAAAGTAGTCAACGTAGTAGTCGGTGCCAAGATATTTTATGCATGTGTTGTAGTAATCGGTACCAGGACGTCTGACGGTTGTGCCAGTTTGCGTGTAATCCGAGGTACGGCTGTGAAATAAGATCGGATCATCTTGTTAACCCCAGCACGGTGAGATCTCCGAGAGACGGTGAAGTCGTCCTATACTTAACAGTAGAGGTCTTCTGGGTAATATGAAATGCCAGGAGGAAAAAGGGGTGGTGGGTGGGTTGACGGGAAAAGGGTGTCAAAAGTTACTAAAGGAATTCCGGGAATTTAAGCTATTTATCGTGAACCCATCCTTTCCTTACTTTATTTTTTCAATAATTTTCCCAAGCAACCTGTTATTAAATAAATACTTCATTAATTAATAGAACAATTAGGGTTTCACTTTTGGGCAAGTGTTACAGTCCCCGTTCCCTTTGTAATACGTGTTTTTTTGCAGTATACCTTTTTTTTTTTTACATTTTCTTTCAACGGCAAATAGTGTTTTTTTTTTGGTGGAAACGGGCGACAAAATCTTTTTCCGCCCCTGGCGGCACTTTCGCCAGCTACGGCACTGCCCGGAAACTGTATTTCAATAGACTTTACTACGACAATCGGACACTTGAAATGGTTTTGTACCCACATAGACCCCGAGTAACAAGTCCACAATCTGGGATTGTCTTCCTCTATGCGTTATGGTGCACCCAGCGTTATGGTACACCAAGCCCACATGGCTAATATGAAGTTGTGGAAATACGGCAAGTGTTGATTTAAACTCTAAGGTTACACAGCAATTGAAACGTCGGCATCCAAGCATCCCCGGTTTTGGAAATGATTTTATGAGCGTATACTAACTCCATTCAAGAAATCGGGCGGGTTCAAGTCTACCTGAGAGAGAGTAAGAGAAAGTGAGAGAGAGAGTGAGTGATAAAGAGTAAGAAATACATATATATATATATATATATTAGAGAGGAGAAAGCGAGAGAGATAGAGAGGGGAGAAAGCAAGAGGAGAAAGGGGATACGGGAGAAAATGAAAGAGAGAGAGGAGAGAAAGTGAGATAGAGGGGAAATAGTGTGGGGCAAGAGAGCTTATAGAAAGAGGGAGAGGAGAAGGGAGGGATGGAGAGAGAAGAAAAAAAGTGAGTTGAGAGGAGAAAGCGAGTGGAAAGTGAGAGAGACAGAGAGGAATCGAGACGGAAGAGAAAGTGAGAGAGAGAAGAGAATCAAGAAAGAGGACAAACCGAAAGTAAGGAAAAATTGAGAGTGGAGAACGCGAGATAGAAAAAGAGAAAGAAAGAGGAGAAAGCTAGAGATAGACGGGCGAGCCGGAAGAAAGAAAGAGGAGAAAGAGAGAGAAAGAAAATGATGATGGGGAAAGAGAGATAGAGGAGAAATTTGAGCGATAGATGACAAAGTGAGAGATATTTAGAGAAAGTGAGAGCGAGTGGGACCAGAGAGAAATTAAAAAAGAGGGAGAGCGAGAGAAGACAAAGAGAGATATATAAAAAGAGATGGAGAGGAAGAAAGATAGATGTTAATCATAATGATATACACTTTCAAAACTTTAAGTTAACTCATTTTTGTTATTTTTAGCCGCATAAGGTAAAATGTCCTTATAACCTACATATCCTTACAGCGTATATCATTATAACTTATGTGCCATTATAACTTTTGTCCATATAAATTATATGTCTGTATAACTTATATGTCTTTATAACGTATTTGTGCTTGTAACTTAAATGTCATTATAACTTAGACGCCCTAATAACTTTTATGTCGTTATTTGTTTTAAAATAATCCCCGCCAAATACATCCCAGACTAAAGTAGTGAAATAAGCGAAATACTTATCACCGACGACAAGAAATAAACCAACAGTGTTAGATGGTTGTTGATTTTTTTGTCTCTTTCATCCACGCGATATTGTGCCATCTCATCCCCAGGTGTGAATGTGCCATCTCATCTCCAGGTGTGAATGTGCCATCTCATCCCCAGGTGTGAATGTGCCATCTCATCCCCAGGTGTGAATGTGCCATCTCATCCCCAGGTGTGAATGTGCCATCTCATCCCCAAGTGTGAATGTGCCATCTCATCCCCAAGTGTGAATGTGCCATCTCATCCCCAGGTGTGAATGTGCCATCTCATCCCCAGGTGTGAATGTGCCATCTCATCCCCAAGTGTGAATGTGCCATCTCATCCCCAAGTGTGAATGTGCCATCTCATCCCCAGGTGTGAATGTGCCATCTCATCCCCAGGTGTGAATGTGCCATCTCATCCCCAGGTGTGAATGTGCCATCTCATCTCCAAGTGTGAATGTGCCATCTCATCTCCAAGTGTGAATATGCCATCTCATCCCCAAGTGTGAATGTGCCATCTCATCTCCAAGTGTGAATGTGCCATCTCATCTCCAAGTGTGAATGTGCCATCTCATCCCCAAGTGTGAATGTGCCATCTCATCCCCAAGTGTGAATGTGCCATCTCATCCCCAAGTGTGAATGTGCCATCTCATCCCCAAGTGTGAATGTGCCATCTCATCTCCAAGTGTGAATGTGCCATCTCATCCCCAGGTGTGAATGTGCCATCTCATCCCCAGGTGTGAATGTGCCATCTCATCCCCAAGTGCGAATGTGCCATCTCATCCCCAGGTGTGAATGTGCCATCTCATCTCCAGGTGTGAATGTGCCATCTCATCCCCAAGTGTGAATGTGCCATCTCATCCCCAAGTGTGAATGTGCCATCTCATCCCCAGGTGTGAATGTGCCATCTCATCCCCAAGTGTGAATGTGCCATCTCATCCCCAAGTGTGAATGTGCCCTCACTTCCACGGGGGGTGGGGGGTGTGCCATCACATCCAAATCTGATTGTGCCCTCACTTCCACGCGTGATTGTGATAAAACATCTTAATCTGATTGTGTCATCACATCCAAGTGTGAATGTGCCATCACATCCAAGTGTGATTGTGTCATCACATCCAAGTGTGAATGTGCCCTTACATCCAAGTATGATTGTGCCATCACATCCAAGTGTGAATGTGCCCTCACATCCAAGTGTGAATGTGCCATCACACCCAATTATGAATGTTCCATCACACCCAAGTGTGAAAGCTTTCTATGTCTTGTAGAATGCAACGACTTGAAGAAAAACGCCATATAAATAACGCAAGAAAGCCTGACACAACAAACCAACACACAGAGCAACTCTATCCCTGCCCTTTTTTTCCATAGGAAGCCCGCCAAGATGCCTCCATCAAACCGCTCCTTGCTCATTCGGTCCTGTCCTGCTCCTCACGATCTGCTTACCCTCCGTGCGTTTGTTGCCAAAACATCCACGGGTCTATTGTGACATAGACTTGACATAGGAAAACACGTGGAGGCTCCGGTGAGTTCGACGCGGAGCCGAGACACCCACGGGGGGCGCGCCGCTGCATCTTTAAAAAAAATGTTTTGCGGGTAGGGAATGAAGGAATCGTAGGGTTAATTGATGGTTGAGACGGAGAAACGAGTGCCGTCAAGACGTCTTTCGGCGCTTACAATTTTCTCTACTTGTTGATTTAAAATATTTTCTTTCTTTTTTTTTAAGCGCTCCGTGAGGCTACAAGGTAGTTTGACCGGTTATGACGTAGTTTGCCGGGGGAGGGGGGGATAATGGTGAGGGATGGTTTTTGATTGACCGTCCCGTGTAGTTGGGGGATAATTTGGAGTCAGAGGCGTGGACTCGATTAGGTTACAGATTGACTTGACTAATTTAAGTAGTGTGATCTCCTGTTGAACAAATTAGCCGGGCCATAGGATTTGGCCTGAAGCCATAAAACATGTGTTTATTAGAGCAGAGATGGATGCTAACGAAGCAAGTCGGATTATTTCAGAAATCCGAGACCGCGATACGGGAGTAATCCTTAAATTCCACAGGGCGCAGAGACGGGAGTAATTGTCTTGTTGCTGTTCTTAAACTGAGCAGCTGCCTGCTGTCTGACTGCCAGCTGTCTGACTGCCATATGGCAATGGTGATAAGTCGATGCAAGACTCAAACGTATTTTTGTTCTACGTGCCCCAATCAACGTTCTCATTAAAAGTATGCTTTGACTTGGAGGTTATAAATAAGATCTCACTTATTTATAGCGCTAGGTGCAACTCCTAATAAAAGCTTATCTGAGAACGGGGAAATATTCCTTGTGACGGTCGAATTTAAAGCATATCATTTATTTCACCCTAAAGCTCCTAGTAACAAGCCAAAGTGGAGATTTAGGGTCACCGTTAGATTACAGTCGTGTTCAACAGCTGGTCATTTGACCGGTGCTTGTCCACTGAATTTCCTGTCAGTCCCCCTTCATTGCAGAATTAAATACTGCTGTCTCGAGCGTCTATGACGTTCTTAATCAAACGTTTGTGCTTGTAGTTCGATTGCCAGTTGTCTGAATTTAAAAAAAAAAAAACATGTTAAATCTTTAAAACTTTAATACATGTCCGCGGAATGCTGTGTTTATGTTCACAGGTCCGTGGATGAAATAAGATGGAAAAGCTTTGAATTAGAATATAAATACTATAACTCATGGTAGACATTTCTGAAGTATAAAAATGGTTTGATTAATTGAAATTTTAAAAAAATCAATCATAGTTTAATCCCATATTTAAAGTTAGAATACTGTTAAAAATATTTTTTTTTACAAGTTTTATTGTTTAATTGTTAAAGGTGACACCAATGGATAAAAATTAAAAAACAAAATATCTCATTTAATTTCAAGCGTATTGATCTCAAATATGACAATTTTAAAGTTAATTTCAAGGGTATTGGCCTCCTGTAAGTGACTTTGTGACACTGAAGTTTGTTACAATAAGCTGTAAATAGATGTTTGTAGACACTTTCTGCGCACAGCGGTCAGGATGTGAATATTTCACTCCGCCATTATGTTGTTACATCCTACGAATTGAAATTTTAATTAACAACTTCATCTTTTCATTTCAGTAGTGTCAGAAGGTTGGGTAACACGTGCTTGCTTCTGCTTTTTCAGTTACCTAATTCCGTTTCGCTTCATGCTTTTATGCATTTCTAATTTTGTTTCTGTTGAAAAATAAAACCTTTCTTTTTAAATTACGTTCTCTTCTTGGTATTATTACCATCACCCTACACCATAGACTCCGAAATTCTAAACCTTTCTTCTCCACGTTTCCCCGTTCTCCCTCTTTCTCTCTCCCTCTTTCTCTCTATCCCTGCCTCTGTCTCACCCACTCTCCTTCCATCTGATCTGACATTCCCTGGGATCAAAGACGTCAAGCGGAACTCTTAAAAGTCGAATTCTTCCAGAGACAGCCAGTCCGCCAGTACGCCTGTGCCATGGACAGACCGCTTCGCCAGGCGAGGGTTATTAAATTTCGAGACGCGTTTCGCCCCCATGTTTAATTAGTGTCATTTGTGTAACGAATTTTGACAGTTTTCCTTAACCCTTGACAGTCCATGCACTGCCACTCAAGTCAAGTTTTCAATCACATTCTATATGGGGCAATTAGCGAATTCTCTTCCGCCTATGTCCTGTAAGCTTTTTGGTGTTGTTCTTCGCTTCTCACCTTTCCCCCCTTGTCTGCGGGTTTATTAATATTTCGTATACTTATTATAATTGTTATATTTAAGATTTTAGACGAAGACAAGCAGCGGGCAAATCCCAGACATATTCGGGCGCCTCCACGGAAATGTCATCGGGTGCCGGCGAGAGATGGGCGACACAGTACAGGGAGTCAGAATTTAAACTGAAAGTCGTGCAGCAGAGTGACACAAAGAAACGTGTGGTTACGGCGTCGTTTAACTCATTCGGCCAATTTATCAGCGAATAGCAAAAGGGCTCAACAGTATTTCAAACATTAATTTAATTCATTGGGAAATTTTTGTTTTGAACTTTTCGATACATATATAGCAACAAAAAACGATGCGCTCTTCATCCAAAATATATCGATATTTATTCCTCGATTCCACATTCGACACTACATTCGACTCCACATTCGACTCCACATTCGACTCCACATTCGACTCCACATTCGACTCCACATTCGACTCCACATTCGACTCCACATTCGACTCCACATTCGACTCCACATTCGACTCCACATTCGACTCCACATTCGACTCCACATTCGACTCCCATTCGACTCCACATTCGACTCCACATTCGACTCCACATTCGACTCCACATTCGACTCCACATTCGACTCCACATTCGACTCCCCATTCGACTCCACATTCGACTCCACATTCGACTCCACAGTCGACTCCACATTCGACTCCACAGTCGACCTTACAGTTCTCGTTTAACGAGATTTTCGCTTTAAAATAGTTTGAACACTGAAACATGGCATGTGCTATAGGGGATATAAAGTAAGCTAAAAAAAAATAAAAAAAATAACCGGCTGATTGGAAATAATGCATATTTTCTTAACATGTCAAACGTGTTTTCCTCGCTCCGCTCTCGCGTGAACTCAACGAGAATCTATAATTGGTGAGCTTGATCTGATGGGATTTGCTCTTTTCGAGTTCATTATAGAAGAGACTCAATTTTTTTTTTTCTTGGTGTCAGGGGTTTTCCGCTATGCCTAAGTTCAGAGGTTAATGCCCGTGTTGTCACGTTTTCTGAGAGTAATACTAAACAACGTGCTCACCCAATGAACTTGAAATCGACTGAATGAAACACAAATCACGACAGTTGTATCCAATGTGCCCGGTATCTGTTGTGAGCGTGCTGTCACATATGTACGCAGCGATACACAAAGATTTGTATTAGAATCAATAGTTAAACTTCCGTTAGAGATAAAAAAAAATCGAAGGTTTTGTAAACTCAACCCACTCCCGAAATTTTGAAAAAAATGTTAAGCCAACTTTACTTAGCATATAGTAAGAAGAGAAAATGGTTAGGCAGAGTGACACACACAAATGATGGAAATCTCACTACATCAGATTATGATCACAGTGTCTGAGTGTTCTATGAGGACTTCCGCTAAGTCTGGGCAAGGTTACTGCAATATTGGTAGTGTGTCATCCCGTCTAGTTGGTAACTAAGAGTTAACATATAAACTTCTCTCGTCAATAAAGTTTGTTGCCATCGGGGATACAATTGTATGGTGAGAAAAAAAGTAGTGAGGCAATGGAGAGGAAATAGTTAGGTAGTGTTGAGGAAGTAATGATGCACTGGTGAAGGAGTATTCAGTTAAGGGTGAGGTAGCAGTGAGGCAGTGGTGAGGAAGTATATGGGTAATGGCAAGGAAGAAGTGAGGCAATGGTAGGAAGTAGTGGGACAAGGTGAGGAAGTAGTGAGACAAGGCGAGGAAGTAGTGAGACAAGGTGAGGAAGTAGTGAGACAAGGTGAGGAAGTAGTGAGACAAGATGAGGAAGTAGTGAGACAATGGTGAGGCGATGCTGTTAAAGGTGAAAATGGGCGGCTACTTGAATACATAAATATTCTTTTGCTCCGCTGGAAATTAATTATTATTAAATCGGAGAGATGGTGTCAGAAAGAAGAAAACGGAAAAATAAGTATGGCATTATATCAAAATTAATGATGTGTCCGTAGAGTCAATCCAACACTTGTCATCTTATATTGATAGGAACAGGCAAACCAAAATTCCAGTCCATACTTTTTGTTAGTTTTCTTGAATAATAATTATTATTATTTTTTTTTTGCGGTAGCACAGGACTCACTGAGTTAATGAACAGGATAACTCGATGTGTGTCATGTGATCATTTATGTAGCTGAAATCATTCAAACGTGTTACTTGTTTTTTTCCACGATCGTCTATTTTCCAGTTAACTTACGTCACCTTTTCAAATAAGTCAAGCATTTGTTAAACGGTGAATTTAATTATTTTTTAAATCGATAATTGACACTTTCAACTCGACCAATATAAGCACACCATAAGAAAGTGGTAGCTACCCGAGATGTTGACTGGGGAGCTAACTGGGGAGCTACCCATGGTGCTGACTGTGGAGCTACCCGTGGTGCTGACTGGGGAGCTACCCATGGTGCTGACTGTGGAGCTACCCATGGTGCTAACTGGGGAGCTACCCATGGTGCTGACTGTGGAGCTACCCATGGTGCTAACTGGGGAGCTACCCGTGGTGCTGACTGGGGAGCTACCCATGGTGCTAACTGGGGAGCTACCCGTGGTGCTGACTGGGGAGCTACCCATGGTGCTGACTGTGGAGCTACCCATGGTGCTAACTGGGGAGCTACCCATGGTGCTGACTGTGGAGCTACCCATGGTGCTAACTGGGGAGCTACCCGTGGTGCTGACTGGGGAGCTACCCATGGTGCTGACTGTGGAGCTACCCATGGTGCTAACTGGGGAGCTACCCGTGGTGCTGACTGTGGAGCTACCCATGGTGCTAACTGGGGAGCTACCCGTGGTGCTGACTGGGGAGGGTGTGAGAAGTGGTTAAAGACCGCCATGCTCCAATCAAACAAAACCTTTAACTGAATGAAAAGAAAAATCATATCCGATAACTCTTTTTTTAAATTTTTTTTTTTACCTTTCTTGCCAGACCGGTGACTGATATTGGATAGCTCTCATTAAAACAGAAGATAATTGACCCCCGTGCTCACCAGCGCGTAGGCTCGGCAGCACGCGCCTTCGCCTTGATGGTGTGAGTAATTGTCTTAATCTGACAGACGTCTGCCTCAATAAGAAGACGTAGGTCTGACTGGGCCGACACGACCCTGGACGGTACGGGTGTCTAATTTCTTCGGGCTGGCACCTTCCGCAATTTGCATGTTGTTGTTAACTTGAGTGCTGTCTTAAAAGAGAGAGAGAGAGAGAGAGAGAGAGAGAGGGAGAGAGAGAGAGAGAAAGAGAGAGAGAGAGAAAGAGAGAGAGAGAGAGAGAGAAGGGAGACGGGTGGGGGAGAAAGAAGTGGCAGGGGTATTTGAAATATATGTTTTTAAATAACAACGGGGCAATTAAAAAGAAAAAAAAACACAATGATTTTCTTCACTCATAAAAAATGTCTTATAAAAAGCGTTTCACGACGTCATGCTTTAGTTTGTTTTAATCGGATCCTTAGCCATGTGTCTGAAATTATTAATTGATTGCCGCAGCGGCATCCATGTTGATAAGCCATATAATGCTGAAGCCGTTTGTTATCTGAAAGTCATAGCGTCTAGAATATTTCTCTCTATAAATAGTATTAATAACGCTTTCAGAATAGTAAAACAGTCCTCAAAATCGTGTCGATGGCACATTGGCTTAAGGCAAGCTTGTTGTAATTTTAGGCAAACTAATTACATTTTTTTTTAAATAGCTAGCGTTGATGTCAAATAATGGCGACGTTGTCCATTGTATTCACCTGTCCGCTTATATTATTTGTATTGTCTCAAATCAACCAACATAGACAGCAATACCAAAACACGGCATTGTCTTAAATTTGTTTTAATGAAATTAACCATTAAAAAAATGTTTGGGCTGCAACTTTAAGTGAGGTAAGGAGATTAGATACAACTTTTTATCTTCCATTGGTTTAGAGGGGGTGCGTAAAGAGCCCTTGAGAAGTGCATTGAATTAAATAAGGTCACCCTAATGTGTGTCGGTTTTCAAACTGGATTTACACCAGAAGAGTATGGAAAAGAACTTCACGTTGCTGCCTACTTAAATATGATTAGTGTTAAGTTTTCGTCTTGTGCCTAATACTTGTGGGCACTTCTAGGCCCCCTAGCCTTTTAGCAGTGATATGTTGGGGGTGTTAATCTAAGGCTTTTCGGGAGTCCGAAACTAAATCTTTTTTCTTTTAGATCTTTAAGTGAGAGGTCGGTGGACTACGGCCCTCTGCTTGGGTTCATCCAGCCAACGGCTTCGGTTCATCCGAATCGCCAGCAGTTTTTTTAAGTTTAATTAATAATACCGTTATCTGTGCAGCAATTCAGCATTAAAATAGAACAGCATATGTTTGAAAAAAAAATATGATGACGTAATCTACCCCATAAACTCAAGAAGATTCAGATGCTTGGTTTAATTTTTGAATTTCTCCAATGGAAATTGTTATAAGTTAGACTAAATAATAAAATTTTGTAATTTTTATCCTAACTAAACTTGATAAAATATAGAAGTTTACGGGTTTTTCAATTATAAACCCAACATATAGGAAACTGTCACTAAATGGGACATAATTGAAGCACGTCTCCCTATATTGCTGAATGATTGTGTCCGGAAAAAGTAGATTGTTTTAACACCATTAACAGAAAATATCGTGTAGCAACTGAGATACAAGGCCAAAGAGATTTAATGTTTCTCCAATGCATGGGACGAGCCAAAAGATTTGACGTTTCTTGCGTTGTTTATTTGTCAATGCGGAATTTGGTGAATTTCAAGTGGGAGAAGAATTAGCGTCTGTACATTATTTATTTTTGTTAGTTCTTATATATAGCGCGGTACGCTAGCCTAGCGCTGGCTCACCGCTCTGCACATACAAATATTAGTAAACATAATCATGACGTTAAAATATAACATACATTTATTTAATTTTTTTAAAAAGCCCAGTTGAAACAAATTCGTATTCCTACCAAATTGAGTAATAATTAACGCCCTTTGCTTGTTGTGTTTTTTTTAGATAAATAGGAAAGGTGCACGTAATTTCACTCAATATATTATACTAAAGTATAATCATTGAATTTTTGCACATATTTAAAATGTATATATTTACAAGTTTTTAAATATACAGAAAATTAAACAAATTATGTTTCAACCTAATCCCCGTCTTACAAAACCTACACCAACCCGTCCAACCCCCTCCCCCAAAACCCGTCCAAAACCCTCCCCCAACCCGTCGAACCCCCTCCCCCGAACCCGTCCAACCCCCTCCCCCAACCCGTCCAACCCCCTCCCCCAAACCCTCCAACCCCCTCCCCGAACCCGTCCAACCCCCTCCCCGAACCCGTCCAACCCCTCCCCCAACCCCCTCCCACAACCCGTCCAACCCCCTCCCCCGAACCCGTCCAACCCCCTCCCCAACCCGTCCAACCCCCTCCCCCAACCCGTCCAACCCCCTCCCCCAACCCGTCCAACCCCTTAACTTGTCCAACACCATCCCAACCCTCCCCAATTCCTGGATGGTTTTTGTTTTTTTTTTGTTTGTGTTTGTTTTTTAATATTGACGAGTTTTACTAAAGCTTTTACACAAAAAAAAATTTGATTTGAAAATCTAAAAAAAATTGTTTCATCCAATAATTGGATTACCTGCTTCTCCCCTGCATTTTGATTTGAAAACAAATTAATTTGCCTAAAGATATTTCAATGTACATTAACAACATGGGCACTGTTATCCGAAAAAAAAAACTCTGGCCATAACGTATGGGCCAATGTGGATACCAAATTATTTTCCAACGTTACTTAAATAAGGGGCTCCGGTGCATAGCCTTGCCAAGGGCCCCCGATGCTGTTAAGACACCCTAATGGGTCAATGCATAAAAGTCAATTCATAAAAGGTCAATTGTTAACGATCAATGTATAAGGAGTCAATTCATCAGGAGTCAATTCATAAGGTTCAATTTTTAAAGTATCAATTCATAAGGGGGCAATTCATAAGAAGTCAATACATAGAATGTCAGTTCATAAGCGGTCAATTCATAAAGGGTCAATTCATAAGGGATCAATTATATAAAACAGCTTCAGGAAAAAAATTTAGGCGCTTAATAATGTTACGTCCGTTGTAAAAACCCTTTATAAAATCGTGTGTAAGATCTTGACATTACTTAAAAGGCGACTGATGAAAGTCTACTTTTTGTAGATTCCTTGCAAAATTAAATTGTAAATGACAGAAACATTTAAAACTAATACTGCTGGTTATAAACAGGTACATCCATAAGGGATTTAAAAAAAAAAACATACGTTACAGAACTCGTATATCGCAAACAGTTTTATAAAATATTCTAATTGTAAGGCATAAATCTGGACGGAGAAAGAACATTGCCCATATCTATCACAGGCCAACATTGAGCTACCTGAGAACATAAATATATATTATATGATAGCCATGTCTCTGAGCTAGGGCTTGGTCTATGGCTTGGCTTACAGCGTGGTCTATGTGGCTTGGATTACAGCGTGGTCTATGTGGCTTGGACTACAGCGTGGTCTATGTGGCTTGGATTACAGCGTGGTTTATGTGGCTTGGACTACAGCGTGGTCTATGTGGTTTGGACTACAGCGTGGTCTATGTGGCTTGGATTACAGCGTGGTCTACGGCTTGGACTACAGCGCGGTCTATATGGCTTGGACTACAGCGTGGTCTATGTGGCTTGGATTACAGCGTGGTCTATGTGGCTTGGACTACAGCGTGGTCTATGTGGCTTGGATTACAGCTTGGTCTATGTGGCTTGGATTACAGCGTGGTCTATGTGGCTTGGATTACAGCGTGGTCTATGTGGCTTGGATTACAGCGTGGTCAATGTGGCTTGGATTACAGTTTGGTCTATGTGGCTTTGATTACAGCGTGGTCTATGTGGCTTGGATTACAGCGTGGTCCATGTGGCTTGGACTACAGCGTGGTCTACGGCTTGGTCTACGGCTTGGTCTATGGCTTGGACAAAGGCTTGGTCTACGGCTGGTCTATGGCTTGGACAAAGGCTTGGTCTACGGCTTGGTCTACGGCTTTGTCTACGGTTTGGTCTACGGCTTGGTCTACGGCTTGGTCTACGGCTTGGTCTGTGGCTTGGACTACGGCTTGGTCTATTTGGCTTGGACTACAGCTTGGTCTACAGCTTGGTCTACGGCTTGGTCTATGGCTTGGACTACGGCTTGGTATATCGCTTGGACTACGGCTTGGTCTATCGCATGGACTACTGCTTGGTCTATCGCTTGGACTACGGCTTGGTCTATCGCTTGGACTACGGCTTCGTCTATCGCTTGGACTACAGCTTGGTCTATCGCTTGGACAACGGCTTGGTCTATCGCTTGGACTACGGCTTGGTCTATCGCTTGGACTACGGCTTGGTCTATCACTTGGACTACGGCTTGGTCTATCGCTTGGTCTACAGCTTGGTCTACGGCTTGGTCTACGGCTTGGACTACGGCTTGGTCTACGACTTGGTCTATCCCTTGGACTACGGCTTGAGTAAAACGTTGTTGTTTCTAAATACCGTTTTTATCTAGAGAATATTTCAGTGACATATATGCACTGTCTTAGTGTGCTCTATCTTCATACTTTTAAAAAACCTCACTGCAATGGTGAGTCCCATAAATAACCTCACTGCAAGGGTGAGTCCCATAAATAACCTCACTGCAAGGGTGAGTCCCATAAATAACCTCACTGCAAGGGTGAGTCCCATAAATAACCTCTTTGCAAGGGTGAGTCCCATAAATAACCTCACTGCAAGGGTGAGTCCCATAAATAACCTCACTGCAAGGGTGAGTCCCATAAATAACCTCACTGCAAGGATGAGTCCCATAAATAACCTCACTGCAAGGGTGAGTCCCATAAATAACCTCACTGCAAGGGTGAGTCCCATAATACCATTTGGAAAGGAGCAGAATTGGCTGGAAATGAACAGAACTCATATTTAGTGGTTATGGTCTTAACAAACATCTAGCATACAAAAAATATATGCATTTCAAAAATAAGAATAATACAGCACACGTGTTGCTGCGCACCACCCTCCTTTGTGCCAGACACTGCTCCGCCTCTGTGTTCTGTGAAGCAAAAACGCAATATCTCAGTTTCAATTACTCCACAAGTCACAGGGTGTTTAAAAAACCACGTACGGAATCATATCAACCATTTTTTTTTTTTTTTGATGTTTGTAACTGTCCGTGTTGCAACGGTGGGCTTATCGCCAGACACCTGCTACTCGTAGGCCGCACAGGGAACGGTCCGCAGAAATGTACAATCGGCTGTCAGACGTTTGACGACCACATCTGTACACTGCCCCACATGAAGGTGTTGTTTGGACGATATCGCACGGTTTTGTTCCATCCGCTGTTGGGACGTTATTTAACGTGATATGTAACTAGACAGCAGTGCAGATGTAAGACAATACATACGAGACATAACACTTGAGATAACACTAGAATCATAAATGCCTCTTTTTATGCGTACGTTTATGGAATGTGTTGTAGAGTACCTCAGAGGCATGTTCAGATTCTCTCATTTAAAGCAATAGGTATTTAAGATATTAGGAATTTAACACATTAGGAATTTAACACATTATGTATTTAACATATTACATATTTAACATGTTATCTATTTGACATATTAGGTATTTAACACATTATGTATTGAACACATTAGGTATTGAGCACATTTGGTAGTTAACACATTAAATATTTCCCACCTTAGGTATTTAATATATTAGGTAATTAACATATTAGGTGTTTAACTAAATATGTATTTACCACATTAATATTTAACACATTAGGTATTTAACATTATAGGTATTTAACACATTATGTATGTAACATATTCTGTCTTGAGCAAATTAGTTATTTAACATATTAGGTATCCACCATATTCGGGAGTTAACTAATTAGGTATTTAACACATTATGTATTGAACACATCAGAAGTGCACAAGGATACAAATGATTTACAAATGAAAGACATAAGGCTAAATTTCTTTTTATAGCAGCGAAAAATGACGGGAAGAAATTCTTACATAGAAGATGGTAGGGTCAAATAAGGTAACTGAGTCACACATTAGTTGGAAAAATCTTTTTGGTAACAAGTTGGAAGTTGTGATATAAGATGGAATCGAATGATTAGGGCGAAAAAAAAAAGGGGGGGGGGGTATGTTTTGTACAGAAATAAATGACGTTCAGTTTAAATGATTTCTTAATGAATAACATGCATGTTTCTAAATGTAATATGAATTTTTATGAATGTAATATGAATGTTTCTGAATGGAATATGAATGTTTATGAATATAATACGAACGTTTATGAATGTAACATGAATGCAATATAAATGTTTCTGAATGTAATATGAATGTTTCAGAATGTAATATGAGTGTTTATGGATGTAATGAAACTATTTTTGAATGTAATATGAATGATTATGAATGTAATATGAATGTTTATGCATGTAATATAAATAATTCTGAATGTTATATGAATGTTAATAAATGTAATATTAATGTTTCTGAATGTAACATGAATGTTAATGAATGTAATATGAGTGTTTATGAATGTAATTCAGGACTGAAGTAATGTAGTTAGTAAACGTAAAAATTCTTTATTTAAATGTCGATTTTATCGATAACAAAACTTTGGTGAATTGAACCAATTAATAAATTATTTTTTATTTTATATGGACACGACACTTTGATGTTATTCAAATAAAATAATAAATAATAGTTAGCCATCAATTTATTAAATTTGTGTGTAAAAATTACCCCAGCACCTCGCCACATTTTTCAGTATCCTTGATGGCTCAATTGATTTCCTATTGGCTATCGGTAAAAAAAAAATTCCTTTGATTACGTCAATAAAACAGATGGCCACGTGATTTTCCTGTTAGTAAACATTTACCCCTCCCACACAGCGTGTTAAAAAATCGCTTCCCCCTGACGTCCTCTAAGATCGCACTGTAAGACTCAAAATTGTATGTTGTCTTTTAATTTTAAACGACGGAGAATTGGATCTTGTACTTGGTAGACAGAAATGATAGGCTTTAAGTACGTTAAGTAGCTTGTTTCAAAACTTAAAATTTGAAATCATTATAGTATTTTTTTCATGGTATGGCAAATTAGTTCATCATTCTGTGAACCAAAACTTGCTGATACAGCCTTTTGAGATCAAGGTCACTCAGACCTTGACAATTAATTCTTTATTGCTATACATCTATGTTGTAAAGTTTTTATTTTTTTCAAAATTTTAAATACTTTTATCAAAACACTTTTTGGAAATTGTCTTGAATTTATTTGTCATTTTAATTTTTAGTTATCAATATCTGACAACACTCGTTCGATGCTGGATGCAATGTACAGTCAAAAGTCAAAAGTGTCTTCGAAAAAGATGTCCACTCGAATTTCTATCTCGTTAATTTCTGAGCCTGCTTACATCACTAATAAGGTGTAATAAATGAGAGGCTGCAATGAAGAAAAGGTGGAACAAGATATGTCCAGGCTTGAATTGTTTAACTATTTTCTGTGAAAATGTCAGATGAATAAATTAAACTTTAAACATAACCTTAAACCTAAAATTTAAAAATCTCATTTTTTTATTTACATAAATGACAATGTTTGATGAAAAGAAACAAAATCGTATTAGCTCTCGTACTTCATATCACATTCCCTTAAAAAAAAAAATAACGGTTGTCGTTACCGCGTCAAGATTTGGGTGTTGAATGAGTAACTGCAGTATTTGCAGAGATCAACTGATAGGTTAGGTAATGGGTTCATTGTATTGACTCTGAGCTTTCCTGGACCAGTTGAGGAGATAAGATCATCCCAGTGATTCACACAGCGTCTGTCACACAAACAAATAAGCGGCAGGTTTTTCCCAGTTAATTATAGTGATTTTAACTTAATAATGTCAGGACCACTGAGCAAACTTATAAAGCTTGCCACATTTTTAAAAAAAACTTAGACTGATACACAAAAAATAATACGGTTCTCAAAAAAAAAAAATGTCTTGCATGTAACAAACTTTTTCAAATAGTAGACTCTTGAGGCTGAAGATACCAGGTAAAGTCACATCATACATTTGTGGCCATTCTTCTGTAAATGCAGTTAACAAAATTCATGTACCTTTGTACGCTTAACCCAAAATCAATATTTGCTGATGGGTGATTAGTTCTATTCTCTATTCTGTACTTTGATCTAGTCGCCTTCTTTCCCAGGCAAGGGATCTAAAATGGAAGTAAACATAATCGCAGCTTCATCGGATTCCTACAACCCTCCCAGTGTAGGAGATAATGCCCTGGGGCGTCTACACAGGGGGGGGGGAGTGTACGCCACTGCTTCCAATCTGAGTACCCCCTCCCCACGTACATTGCCTGCCTTCCAGTCTTCTTCGGGTAACATAATAAATATGAGAAATTGGAAAATACAAATACATGATATGTTTTATTGTTTTATTTCTCATAAGTAACTGTTTTTTTTTTTTTTTTAAATTTCGGTTTTTGGAATTGTCAGATTCAATAATTGTAAATTGTATTTGTTTGGTTTTGGCTGGGAAGTGAACTCCATTCCACTGGTATGGAATGATACACAGTTTACCGCATAACTATATTAACCGATAAAGAGTAAAAAAAAAATACGTTCTTAAAATAGACATACTAAAGGAGCTAAAGGAGTAATCTTTGTCCGGCGAAAATAAGGGGAAAAAAATGGAAATTGCCAATATCATTTTACTATTAGAAAAAATAAATACATTTCAATTACAAATATTTGCGTGTCATGACAATGAACAAAACAAAAGTAACAAATAAGGCCGTTGTATTTCAAATGTGTCTATTGACACCTGTGTGTAGCCATGACACCATGGAACCTTGTTTAGTCATGAGACTATGGCCACCTAGTGTAGCCATGAGACTATGGACACCCTGTGTAGCCGTGAGTCTACGGACACCTAGTGTAGCCATGAGACTATGGACATCTGCGTGTAGCCAGGTCTTTATGGACACCATGTGTAGCTTTGAGACTATGGACAAGTGTGTGTAGCCATGAGTCTATGGACGCCTGTAATGTAGCCTGTTGTCTTAGTAAAACCTGTGTGTAGCCATGAGACGATGTACACCTGTGTGTAGCCATGAGTCTATGGATACCTTGTGTAGCCTAAAGTCTAAGGAAAACCTGTGTGTAGCCAGGAGTACCAAAACATCTCAACAGGGACAAAAAAATCTATTAGGCAATAAATAAATCATTCTAAAAGACATTTTCGAAGAAATAATTCAAAACAGCGACCGTTGTAAAACGAAAGTTAACCGATAAGTGCTAATTAATAAAAAAAAATGTTGCGTGCTGTATCCAACATACTGTTAGTTTTGTCGTATGAATGTCCTGCAAGTCACCGCATCGAATCAAGGCGTAACAGTTTCTCCAAGTGTTTACAGCAGCGCTCGGCATACTCGTCCCGCGGTAGTGGAGGCCGGCAAGCTTGGAATGTGATTGGGGGGCCCTCCAGCTGATTGTTTGAAATTGTTGTTCAACTTCACATGCATTACGCCAGCGACCACGTCAGTGTTGATTCCGGCGCACCAAATGATTAAATCTGGTTCAAGGTAATTAATTACCTGGTGTCTGGTGAAAAATCAGCGCCGCCCGGAGTCCCCGGGGGGGGGGGGGGGGTTCCTCCGTGAAGTACGAGCGTATGGCGTTGTTTGCTCCTCTTTCGAAATTAAGGTCCCGTGTTTGTTGACTCAATGAAACAATAGGGCGGAGATGATAAGAAAATGGAGAGATGCGTTCGTTGCTCGTGTGAAGTTCAGGGTCGTTTTGATAAGGATTAGAGGGTAAGGAAGTTATTTTTTATGAGAATGTGGTACAAATAGCGAACCCGTTAATTGAATGAATGGATACGAATTTTAATTTTTCCTTTATAACATGTAATATCGAACAATGGGGTGGTGTTAAAAATGTGTCAAAACAGCATACAAAGTTTACGCACATAATAGGAATCCCAAATGGTGCTCTCCTAATTAAGGCTCGCAACCGCACATTTTTTCACGCCCTTGAACTATATTAATATTCAAATGGCCCACCAGCTTTTATACCGCAGATTTATTCCACCAACTAATTAAACAAACAAAAAATGTTAGGCACCAACCGCACTTGCGATATTTGAATCTCATTTGGCGCAGTTATCGGGAATCTCCTTTACGCTTCCCCCTTGACAAACAGGAAACACTGATTTCTGGGGGTTGGGGCTGAAATTTTGATAGAATGTGTCGTCATCGGCAACGAGTCTATGTGCCAAGTTTCAGATCGATAAGTTGGCGGAAGTGGAACAGTTAACGTCGGAAGATTTTTCCAGCCAGCCAGCCATCCACCATTTAATTATTTAAAGAGTGATACACTTAGTACAGTTCAATCATTTAATGATTTAAAGAGTCCTACACTTAGTACAGTTAAATAATTTAATGATTTAAAGAGTCCTACACTTAGTACAGTTAAATAATTTAATGATTTAATGAGTCCTACACTTAGTACAGTTAAATAATTTAATGATTTAAAGAGTCCTACACTTAGTACAGTTAAATAATTTAATGATTTAAAGAGTCCTACACTTAGTACAGTTAAATAATTTAATGATTTAAAGAGTCCTACACTTAGTGCAGTTAAATAATTTAATGATTTAAAGAGTCCTACACTTAGTGCAGTTAAATAATTTAATGATTTATAGAGTCCTACACTTAGTACAGTTAAATCATTTGTCCTAAATAACG
Source organism: Omphiscola glabra (assembly GCA_964017045.1). Taxonomy (NCBI): domain Eukaryota; kingdom Metazoa; phylum Mollusca; class Gastropoda; family Lymnaeidae; genus Omphiscola; species Omphiscola glabra. The sequence goes on from OZ024795.1 coordinate 19,186,679, forward strand.
GAGTCCGCGATAACTGTTTGAAGCAAATTGCTTGTTTTTTAAACAAAAATTAGATCAATTTCTTCTGTCTTTGCGAAAACTGCTGAAACCCTAAAAATAATATTTAACTCTTAATAACGTGAAATCAACATCTATTACCATGTGATGCTTACATGGGCGCATCCAGCTATTTTATTACCATTGGTGGGCAAGGGCCAACATTTGCACTTTCGCGATTAAAAAAAAACTCAGCAGCTGGACAAAAATACCATGCCTCTTCCTAAACAATGACCGCCCCGCTCATCTTACGTCACTTGATGTTCATGACAAATGAATTATTGAAGTTTTGAACTAAATTTCCCGAGTCAAGTAATCCCGCATTTTGTGTATGGAATACTTGGATCAAGGTCTCAAAAAAGAAAATTCTCTTAAAAGTGACATTTCCTGATCATCCAAATTTGATGTTTGTCAATTTTCTATGAGGCCGAAAGCTACTATATATTCTTTTTCCTATATTTTGCTTCTTCCGTTTTCGGAAGAATATGCACGTTTGAAAAATGATTTTATGTAAAAATCCATTTTTATTTACTTTACACTTCCTCGTATGTTTTTTCTAAATTTTTCTTTCAAATAATTTAGTCCGGAAATTTCGAAATTTAATTCAAATATTTTTCACAATGTTATTGTTCGGGGGGTGGGGATGTATTTGGAGGATCATTTCATTTGGCTACAATAAGGGGCTCCGCCAAATCGCTCTGTGCGTGTTCATCTTACTTAAGTTGTAAAATCTTCGATATGATTTAAATAGCACACTGCGAATACAGGCTGACAAATCCTAAGAAGGTTATGGTTTCAAATTGCGTTTTAGTCTAGTTTCTATTTCCATTAAAATTTCTTTGTTCATTTTTATACTATAATAACAGTGTAGTGAGTGTGGCAAGGTGCCACTTAATGTAACTAAAACTAACACACGCTGTGAGTGTCACTTTAATAGAGATGTGGGTAAACTCCATGCTAAACCATGTCAAGAAATTTGACGAACATTTTAACGTCTGTACTGAAAAAAAAGATTCGACTAAATTTCCGTTCGATCAAATTAGCGTCGTTCAATATTCCGTCGACGAAATTTCTTTCGATCAAATTTCCGGTAACCATAAACTTCTTGTGTGAACGCTCATGTACAGCGAGTGATCAGCCGGTGATTAAGACACGTGGCGCTTTCGGCCCTTGGTCCCAGTAAGCCCAATATTAGGTAGGTCCGAAGCGACCAGCTCATGCTGAATTGGTGGAGACGACTTGTAGAAAGCAACATTAGTTCTTAGACTTTTCACCTGACTATCGGGACCAAATCGGTACCGCGCCATATAAGACCACTAATGACAATAATAATAATATCCGTATTGTGTAGAGCACACGTGTTTGTGTATGGCGATGTCTGTTCATTACTGATCATGTTAAGTGGAGTTTTACTTTAATTACTTGACAAGCTCATTTAATGTTCCACATAACAATGGTATCACTAAAGTTAGCCACACGACCACACGACCACACGACCACACGACGACACGACCACACGACCACACGACCACACGACCACACGACCACACGACCACACGACCACACGACCACACGACCACACGACCACGGGCCATGTCTTTTATAGACCCACGAGTATGTGCGTTTACAAATATTCAAAAGCCAATATACCCGGCTCAGGATTGCATTAAAAAAAATTTACAGACTTTTAGCTAACATTGAAGCTGACGTAAGACACTGTAAAAACGCATCGCTTAAAAGTTTAAAAAAAAAAAATTCTTAATTATTCTTCAATAAAAAGACCTTAAAAATGTTGTAAACATTTCGTTCCCCGAAGGATTCCCGATACCCGAAGGGATCCCGATCACCGATAAGATACCGTTTCCCAATGGGATCCAGTTCTAAGATGTGATTCCGTTCCCGGTGGAATCGAGTTTCCGGATGGGAACCCGTTCCTTGATGGGATCTCATTCCTTCAGAATCCAATTTACCCGTGAAATATATTACCCCGAATGGATTATGTTCCCGAATTGATCTCATGGGGATCCCATTCATGGTGTGATCCCATTCCCAGTTGGTTCCCGTTCACCGGTGGGTTCCCGTTCCCCGGCGGGATTCAGTTCCCTGTTGGACCCCGCACTCCCGTTGGGATCCATTACCTGCTGTGATCCCGTTACAGAGTTTGATGACGTTTTCTCAGTGGGATTCCGTACACCAGACAGTTGTTTGTCGGTGGGATTAAGTTCACAGTGGGATCCTGTTCTTCAGTGGTATTATGAAGGGTATTTTACCAACTTTGGCTAAGATCCATCAACACAATTAGAAGCGTACACTGCAATCTTTGCTTTCAACTTTATGTATGTATGTAGACAGGTAATAATAATGGAATTTAATTGGGAACTTTCTTCTTCTTCTTCTTCTATATATTAAGGGCCCACGATCAATTTATTGATCATTATGGCTCCTATGAATGTAGATGGGATTTGCAATGTTTCTGTGCCTGGTGTTGATGAGGATATGTCACTGGTTACAAGAGTAACTGCGTGAGGGTATCATGCACTGGGGGTTTGAAGGCCTGAGGCAATAGACGCAAATGAGTCAAGTGTTCTCGCCTCAACTGTTCCTTTTGAAAGCTTGTTCCAGTCCCTGATTGTCTTTGGCAGGAATGAGCAGTTCCTATACTGGCTTCTCGCTGGTATGAGCCGGAACTGCCTATCATGGCCCCTTCGCTGTCTATGGGGGAGAGGTACGAGTTTCTGTTTGATGCCAGAGCAGTGGACTAGCCCATTATTTATCTTGTAAATCATGGAGAGCCTGGATAGTCTGGAAACCTTCATGAAACATCTTATTCCATAATATTTGTGGAAACTCGTTGGAAGTTATAGAGACACAATAAGGACATTTAGATCCAGTGGCGTAGTGAGGGGGGGCAACTCACAATGTGGCGCCAAATGGTATATTTTACTATAATATTGTATGGTTTTCGAATAGGGGGGGTGCTAAAAAGGTATTGGGGGCGCTAAAAAGGTATTGTGCCCCGGGTGCGAGTTAAGCTTGCTACGCCACTGTTTAGATCATCTTGAAACGATTTTTGAAAAAAAAATTAAGGCTTCTAGTACAATCTGTTAACTTCATGAAACTTATAAAAAGAGAATTCATCGATCCTGAGAAAGTTCCACGGAAAGTACAGAAGTCAAAATAATTAAACTAACATTTCAATTAGCTTTATAGACCCCACTAAATAAGGTAACGTTTTAGTTATCCACGAGATAGATCGGCCATGGAAAAATCTTTCAGATACAATTTATGTAGGAATTTATGAGGAAAAAATCCACTTACAAACAAATCCACAAACAAACAAATCCATAAACCAACAAATCCACAAACAAACAAACCCACGCAGAATCCCACAAATTTTCACTTATATATATTTATAATGTATGATATGATATTGTTTTAGTTACACATCGTGAAGTGAGATAAGCGATCCAATAAAACTTAGCATGTACACCAGTATACAACTAACGATGATATTTTATAGTGGAACGTAGTGCCATATCCTAAATCGAACATATATGTGTTTGCGCGTGCAGAATCCTAACAGTCGTATCAGTCGTATCATTCTAGTAAATGTACTGTCCTGTGTTATGCCTTACATAGACCCACGTGTGCGGCAGTATAATTGAAATAACCAAAATATCTTTAAATATTGTTTAACTCAATCTTGAGTGGCTCCTCGGGGCTCTCCGTGCTTAAACTAGGTGCGGGGTAACATGTGATCATACATATATTGAAAGTGCTCTGGAGGCACTCGCATCTCACATAGATTCAGAGCGCAAAACTGTGTACGTCTCATATAAGGTAAATACCGCAACATAACTTCTCTGATGATTAAATATTGTTAAGGGATTAGTTTATTAGCCCTCTTGAGAATCATTTTGGGTCTACTATTATAATTAATCATTGTTGGGGTCAGCTATATTATCCAACGAGGTTATTGCTCCTTATGAAATAAAAAATGTTTGTTGCCAGTTATAGCACAAATAGGGTATATATGTGTGTTTGTCATAATTTGAATAAGCAAATACAACCACAACTATTTCAGATTTTCACACTTAACTGTTAAACGTTTGTTATCCAGAGTTATCCACACACTCCTTTATTTGTTATAAATGACTTCAATATTTATCATTTGTAAGATATATATGTAATTTTACAGATACTTTCTGCTATTACCACATTCTTGGAACAAATAGATGCTATGGTTCTCAAAAACCCCATTTTTCCTTGTATTTGTAAGCTACATTTAAAGCTGTATTGCCATCAACCCCTCAACAACTCGGCACGCGTCAACCTAGCTATTACGTTAATACTAAAAAAATTAAACCCACTAATTTTAAAATATTATTTCAGTTTTTGCATTTAATAAAACGCTTATCCGTTCTTATTGTTGTCGTTGCGATATATATCTCTTAATGACAACTCCCCCCCCCCCCAAATCCACACACACATTTTTCATTTAATGAACATACTGAGTGTAAGTTCATATAAATTATGCTTAGATATTAATCTTATTTCAACGAATTTTTCGATGATTTTTGGCATACGTATTTTCCCCAGAAATATCAGCTATTTGTTACGCCTATAGTTCTTAACTTTTTATAGCTCCCGAGCAGTTACAAAAAAAGTCGCTCTTATTCATTCACAAGGAAATTATGAAGTGTGAATAATGGTGAACATTAATTATTTACGTCCCTCACAGCCCTTTTGGATTTGAGATAAAAATAACATAATCTCAAAATTCATTTGAGACAAACGCACTACAAAGATGTTCATGTCTACACAAAGGTGTTCACATCTATACAATGACAATGGTGTTCAGTCCTATTTCAATGTCTTACTGAAGGCCATGGTTAGTCTATAGATCTTCATGTCTTGAGGATCTGTCTTGGATATAGCGATGATCTGTCTGGAAGAATATCTCAAGATTCTCATAACCGCACAGCCATCATTGCATTGTGGCTGTCTGAGGGGAGTAAGTAAAAGGAACTTCCGTATACAAAAGGTGTCATCTCCACTTGCCCCTATGGGAATATCCTCCAGCGAAACCCATTGTCCTTCGAAATTCAATTTTGAAATCATCTCAGTTGAGCGAGCCCCGACAATAAACAAAATAAGCACATGATATTGGGAAGAAATATAATGGCGATAAAGAACTCGGGGGGGGGGGGGGGGGGGATTGCTTTTACGTATCGTGTGCTGCTTGTGCTCATTCTAAATATAGCTCAAATCGAACTGACGATTATGTGTGTATGGCTCTCTCAATCTCTCTCTCTATCTCTCTATGTCTCTCTCTCTCTCTTTCATTATCTTAATATTTCAAATTTTCTCTATATTCTCTTACATTTTCCTTATCATACTATCTCTGCTCTCTCTCTCTCTTTTATCATGGTGCATATCCATCTAACATCTCTATAAATTTTCCTCCTCTTCTCTCTCTCTCTACCTCTCGCTATCCATATTTGTCATCGACTTTCTACTCTTTCATCCTCTGCTATCTCTTCTCTCTATCTCTCATTCTCTATCTCTGACTTTCTCTCTCTCTCTCTCACTCTCTCCTTTATCATGGTGCATACCCATCTAACATCTCTATAAATCTTCCTCCTCTTCTATCTCTCTCTCTCTCTCTCTCTACCTCTCGCTATCCATATTTGTCATCCACTTTCTACCCTTTCATCCTCTCCCCCTCCCCCCTCTAACTATTCATGTATATCCCGTGCCAGTGTGATCAAATCTATCAAACCAACACACAAAGCTGACCCGACCAGAAAGTAACTAGGCTCTAATGCATTCAGGTGACGCCAGCCTTGATCAGTGAGCCGTGGCCGACCGTGCCGTCTGATTTCTGGCTGTGATGTCAATCCGTTGGGTATGAATTCCACTAGACGGCGCTCTTTTAAACGGTCAAATGGTATGAATCCCCAGGCTGTCAGACACAAGTGTGCTATGTGTGTGAGTAAGAACCTTCCTGTTCGTGGCGAGCTATCCGAAACACAATGGTTAGTTCTAAAAATTCAAAAGTAAATTTTTCCAAAATGCATTACTTTCTCGCACAATATATCGCCTTTGATAAGCGATTCCTGTTTATTCCTGGTCAAGTTAAGTAGTGTTTTCGTGACGGCGTGATATGTGAAGTTTATAATCAATAGATCGTGAAATATCAGTAGGCCTGGAAACACATACATTGGACTTGAATTTACATGTGAACTTAATTCTTCAAAGATAATAATTTAACGTTCACATTTTAAAAAAATGTTACTAAATTATCATAAAAATATGTTCTCAATTAAAATAAAAAATGTCCTACCCAATAGTTTACCGTCCTCGGTTCAAAATGTCTATTTGAAGACACTAGCTACTCTTTGAAAGTGCCCCTATAATTTAATGTATAAATGTGATGTAAAATACAAAATTGCAATACTTGTAGTTGCACAAGATCCTTTATCGGACCTACTAGTTATCAAATTGTTTGTATCGTTACGTCAAGAATAGCTTCAAAGCCACGTAATAACAGAAATTAATGGCTCGACTTAAAAGACGCTTTCAAACTAAAGCAGCGGTAGATTCTATTTTATTTGAACAAAGTTGTGGTCTGCTTGTATAACAATCTACCGAAAATGAGACCCCTTCTTTGAATAGTATGATATATTTTCACGACATTCACTCTTATAGAATAATAAACATTTTAAAATGTTCATGGAACAAAGAACTCACTGTCAAACATCATTGGGAAAATTTACTGTTGAGATCATGTCAATTACCTAACTCATATTCACGGGCAGACGTCTTCTCTTCAATATCCGACCATCAAGTTATTTATCGGTTACCACCAGCTTTTATGTGTTTGCAGGTACTCGCAAAATCTCAGCCATCATCATCCAGATCAATAGACTATTTTGGGCATGTGCCCTTCGGCTAAAAAATTTCTAACTATTCACGAATTTGCGTGTCATCCTTGCGCATGCGCCATGTTAAAACATCACAGATTCGTGGACTCGTACACCAGTAGTCATGTACATTCACTACCCTATTTAAGACAAGCGTAGACTTGTCCACCAGTAGTCATGTACATTCACTGCTCTATTTCAGACAAACGTAGACTTGTACACACGTCGTTATGTACACTTGCCAGTCAATTTACAAGCACATTCTGCTTTGAAACATGAAATTCTATAACAAATAAATTGTGCTATTCAGTGATAAGGCGAGCCACCCTCAGCATAGGGATTTTTGGGCAACATTTAATGCAGTGGTCCTTAACCTGGGTTCGATCGAACCCCAGGGTTTCGGTGAGTCAGTCTCAGGGGTTCGGCGGAGGTCAAGACACACCCCCGACTCATATGAGACACACGCCCGACTCATATGAGACGCACACCCGACTCATATGAGACACACACCCGACGAGACACACCCGACTCATATGAGACGCACACCCGACTCACATGAGACACACACCCGCCTCATATAAGACACACACCCGACTCATATAGACACACCCTGGCTCATATAAGTCACACACCCGACTCATTTAAAACACACACCCGACTCATATAAGACATACCCGACTCATATAAGACACACCCGACTCATATAAGACACACCCGACTCATATAAGACACACCCGACTCATATAAGACACACACCCGACTCATTTAAAACACACACCCGACTCATATAAGACACACCCGACTCATATAAGACACACACCCGTCTCATATGATTCGTGATCGGATTTTTATTTTATTTTTCCTATTTAGAAGGGTTCGGTGAATGCGCATATGAAACTGGTGGGGTACAGTACCTCCATCAATGTTAAGAACCACTGATTTAATGTTTAAATGTCACAAAAATGTTGGTATCATCTGGGCAACGACGTGAGTCTTTGCTTCACAAAGAGAATTCAGCTATGTAATAGCAATCAAAATGCGTTATGACAACGTGTTAGACAGGCCTGCATAATGATATGTGGAAGCAAAATATGGCATCAACATTTCAGGGCTGGAACTTGTGGGTGGCAGACGGGTCCCTGGTCACCCGCGGTCTGTCTTTCTTATCCAAATAGTGACAGGAGAAATGGACATTGCGTTGAATCTCAAACATTTGCATGTGATTGACGTGTGGTATTATTTTAATACTAACTGTGAGCTTAGATATCTGGGTATTGTGTTTAAAAGCTCAGAGCGTGAGGGTGCTTTGTTCCTGTTGGTATGATTATGAGACGCAGATCTTCAAAGGAGGCTATGTTTGATACTTTATGATCATCATTAATTGATGCTAAAAATAACCAACCTATGACAATGGCGGCGGAAATGTGTGAACTTCCCATCGACTAAAGATCTTTGAACTAACATGCAGTCAAGTAACGCACTTTATAAGCATCCCAAATAGTGCTAGCTTTTGGTAATTTTATTTTGCGTGCCCATTGAGCTCAGCATTACAGCCATTCATACATACGTCGAGAATTATTATTTGGGATGATTTGGATTTTGGCGTGGGGGTTGGGGAATAAATGTTTTGGAGAATCTTGTTTTTTTTTTTTAAATTCCCAAATTGAATGGAAAGAATGTAAAAAAATGTTCATCACATGAAATAATATAAACTTATTCAGTTTTTCTTGTGAAGTGATATTTTAATGCTTGAATGACAACGGTCTGTGCAGCTACAATCAACTAATCGTAATAAAAGTAAAACTCAAATTAAATATGAGAGTTTGGAAAATTCAAGTCGACATTAACAACATTTATAATCGAATCCACATCACATCCACAAACTCCTTGATTGTGATTGCAATTAATCTCAGATTTACACTTGTGTGATCCGGAACAATGGGATAATGGAGTCGACAGGAAGATATCCCCAATCGTAGACCTTCTCATTCAATTCTGGGAGATTAGGAGCTTAGTCCCAAGACGAAAAGAGAGCTTAAAATAACAACGGAACAAATCCGCTCTCTTTTCATTGTCCAGAGAAGTAGTTATCTCGGTATGCAGTTCTGTATAACACGTGATTCACGAATCAACCATTCAATGTCAAAATATCAACCATTCAATTTCGACTGAGTGCAGAGCGTTTGAGATGTATTTATACATCTCACAGACAATGGCATCTTTAGAAATGTTGGCCGATAGCATTAGTTGATATCTCCCAAGGTTTAAGTAATATTTTCATAACCTGGCATGTGCAATTACAAGGGTCTCAACATTTCAAGCTGGAGTGCCTCGCATTCTATTTAAGGTAAAAAACAACAACATTTCTTGAAAACTCTAAGGAACTGTCCACATGCGCAGCTCTCTTCGCGGAGACGTTCAGCGGATCTCTGCGTCTGTGACGATGACGTTGAGATGGTTCTAGAGAGGTCAAACGTCTACAACTCTTTAGTTCCGGTCTCT